>WWBZ02000016.1:1387830-2775661 GCA_011503125.2 Botryosphaeria dothidea | reverse complement strand
TCGCGACGCCGACGGGCAGCAGCAACAACGGCACCGCCACCATGCAGACGAGCACGCGCCGCGAAGAGCCGTCGGATGGCGCCAGCGCCGCTGCGACCACGACGGTGGCGAGCGCGACGGGGGCGAGCGCAAGTGGGAGCGCCGCGGCGAGCAGTAGCACGGGCGGTGCGGCGAGGGCGTTGGCGAGCGCGGCAGTGGGGTTCGTGGGGTTGGGTGCCGGTATCGTGGTTGGGGTTTTGTGAGAGATGAAGCCGGGTTGAAAAATCTTTGGGATGTAGGGGAGTTACTTTTTGGGAGTGTCTATCGTCACGCTTTTTCGCATACGCATGAGTGTTTTTTTCTATGTTTGGCGCGAATATACAACAGGAAGCTTTTGAGAGATTCTGGGGGAGTTTCTTGTTTCATTGGTCATTACTGCACAATTTTCGAGTTAGGTAATGCACAGAACTCAAGAGGGTAACATATCTACGCCGCTTTTTCAGTTGGATTGGCTGCTGCACGGATGAAGGATCTCCAGTTTGTCTAACGCCTTTCTGCTTGAGCAAAGTCTTGGCGCGCAGGCAGCAACTCCCTTCCTTCGACTTAAGTCGCGCTCTCAATGGCAGCAGCCTCAGCACCAAAACAAACGTCAACCTCATCGCACCATGTCTTCTTTTACTTTGCTACCCGAGGAGCTACTCGCAGACATAGCCAGTTGCCTCTCAAAAGAGGACCTGTGCGCCATGCGACTGTCGTCAAAGCGGCTGACTGCCTCAGCAAGCTACAGTTTGTTCTCTACTGTACGGCTGTATCCTTCCCCTGAGAGCATTGAAAAGTACTACACTATTCTTGAACACCCTCTATTAAGCACGGTTGTCCGTCACGTCTGTCTAAACACGATTGAGGAGGATGTGGTAAGGGTCCAGCCAGCTAAGCTGTCGTCGGTGGTCTAATCTGGTCAATAGAGAGAAGAGCATTCGGGCCACGCTGAATTAAGTATCGAATGCCGCAACGCTTTCGGGAGCTTCAACCGCTTCCCCAATCTCAAGAGTGCTACCCTTCGATTCTCGAGCAACGCGACCAGTGGCAGAACACTTCATGGCGTGCAGTTCTCAAATTGGCCGGAAACCACGGGATTCCGTCGGCCGATTCTTGATCAGTTCTTCAGAACACTTGCTGACCCAGCAGCGTCCAATGTCAGAGACATTTCTATCAGAAATATTCAAAACATCAACGACCCAAAGCTAATCAAAACCAAACATTTCAAGGATGTCGTTTCCAGACTCACCTCCCTGCGCTTATTCATCGCCACCGAGCACCACGAAGAAGATCCCGAGGAAGATTTCCAGCTTCCAGAGTAAGTCCTGCCTTACCTTCTCATAAGCGCAGAACCAAAACGATTCCCCAACAGACTCTACACCTTCATGGACGAGCTCGTCCCAACCTGGCTCTCCCCCTGCTCCGCCACCCTCACGCGCCTCGCCCTCTACAGCGACCAATACTTCGGCTACATGCCCCAGCTTGACCTGCGCAGCCTGCACTTCCCGCGCCTCCGCACCCTCGCCCTCGGCAACTACAACTTCTCGCACGCCTGGCAGCTCGACTGGCTGGCGCGCCACGGGCCCTCCCTGCGCCACCTCTACCTCGACGACTGCAGCATCGTCAACTACTTCCAGCTCTACGCCCCCACGGACACCGAAGGCTACGTCACCGTCCCGTGCAAGCCGTATCCCGACGATCTCCTGCACCGCCCCACCCTCCGCACTTCTCCGCTCCGCTGGGCCGCCGTCTTCGACGCCTTGCGCGCGGCCGGCACCAGCCTCCGCACCTTCCGCATCGGCTCCAGCGCGCTCGGCGGCTGGCACTTCTACCGCGCGCGCCGCCTCCGCGCCCCGGTCGACGGCGACCCGTCGCACCTGCGCGTCTACGAGGGACTGCGGGTGGGCTTGTTTCCGGATCGGTATCTGCTGTGCCACATGGGCATCGGGCCCAGCTGGTACACGGATCTGGGTACGCTGCCCTGGCCGGAGGGGTTCGAGGCGCAGGATGGGGATGGGTCACGCGAGGGGAACGAGGTGATGGGGTTTTTGGAGGCGTTGGACGAGGGGGTGGTGGATCGGGCTGATAAAGAGGCGTTGGTGCGGTTGGTGGAGGGGGTTGGGCGGAGGAGGCGAGAGGAGGAGGGGGGTGTGGATGGCGAAAAGGAGGATGTTGTTGTGGAGGGGTTGATGGGGAGGGGGTGGGGGTGGAGGGATGAGGCGGTTTATGGGAATTTTGGACCTCTGGGGTGAGGTTGTGCGTTTTTGGAGACTCTTTTTTTTAATCGAATTGCTTGAACTGATTGTAGAATCGTTTGATCTCGCCGGATCTCTACGAGGACTCGTAAAAACTGGTTTACGAAAGATAGGCCGCAATGTTTTTGTTCGCAATGCCGACAGCAATAAGGACTTACCAATCATTGGTCACGCAACTCCCCACATGAAGCAAGGCTATTTCGTTGGTTCGATCGTCCTCGTTCTTCAAAAGAAAAAGTACATGCTACTTATGATCTATTTTCACCTGTGTTTGCCTGTAACCAGAGCCAATTTCCTGTTCACTGCGTCCATCGATTAGGCTGATTTGCTGGACATAGCGATTCCTTGGTTTTGCAATTTGACATCACGTGAATTATCCGCCGCTTCGCTTGTTCTTATGTATTTTTCTGCAAAGCTTATGTCACGCATGAAACTCTCTAAGCTGTGGCTTTTGGTGACGAGTGAGCTGTCAGGCGAAGCCAAAAAGCAATCCTGAGCTGACATGCCTTGTCGCACACAAGGCTGAGGCCCCACTCTCCGCTTCACGAGGCAACGGATCGAAACGCGCTCCGCTCAACACTCAGCCCTCTTGTCATTCTTCCAACCTACCCACCGAGAACATCTTCAGCTCGGAGCAGTGCTCGATTCAGCGTAGACACCCAGCTCATCAACAGTGCTTTCCATGGGCAGCCGTCTAGATTCTTATTTCCCGCCTCTCACGCCGGATTCAGCCTCATTGCGAAATTGTTGGATTGTTGATGAACAACGATGATCCATTGATGATTGGCATGAGGAGGAAGGGCATAGGTGGCCCACCCTCCTTATATACGTAAGTGAGTGACTAAGCTATCTGGTGTTGCAAAAGCAATATGCAAAACACGTGATTTCCAACAGAAATTACACGGATCTCGAAATCCAGCAGATCGCTTCGATTCTGGAAGATCACGAAGATGAAAGCTGGAGCAAGGTTTCTCGGACATATATCGTCTTGAGGATCATCCAACGGCTTGACCTCCTGAATGACTTGCTCTGCTTCGGTTTCACAGACTTCTGGTTCCCCGTACAGGCAAGATCTTTACCACCGGCTATCCCGTCCTCTACTCGCAATGCCTTTGTGAAGACACAGGCAGTTATCTTGACGAAATCGTTTGATCTTGAGAAAGATCACGGCAAACACCGCCATTTCGCAAAAGGAGATCCACTTCCCTTTGACATCTGCGGCAGGCTCGGCTCGGGCGCGTTCAGCGAGGTCAAACAAATTAGGAGCTCAATCAGCTTCGAAGAATATGCACTGAAACTTATCCGCCGCGATATTGTTTTTGGGAAGAACGCCAAAGAAGGCCAGAAGCGGTTCGTCTTGGAAATGAGGATAATCAAATCACTGCGGCATCGTCACATCGTGGAGTTCATAGGCAGCTACACCGATCCCAAATATCTCGCTTTGATCATGTCGCCCGTGGCAGAGATGAGCCTCGCGCAATTCCTGGAAGGAGCCCCGAGTACGGGGATGAGACAATCATCCGCAGAAGCTTTGAGAAGCTTTTTTGGGTGTCTCGCAACAACACTGGAGTACCTACATAGCTCAAACATACGACACAGGGACATAAAGCCACAGAACATCTTGATCAAGAACGGGAAAGTCCTGTTCGCCGGTTTCGGACTATCCAAAGACTACTCAGGCGAGGCTGATAGCATCACGTCCGGCTTTACATTCAGGGCCGGCAAGTACTGTGCGCCTGAGGTAGCTGAGTGGAGCTCGCGAAATTCATCCTCGGATGTGTGGTCTTCAGGCTGCGTCTTCCTCGAAATGATAGCCGTCCTGAAAGGGAAGACTATGTCCGCAATCAAGGACTTCTACCTTACGAATGGGACGAATGAGTCGTCATTCCACAGAAATCCAGAGACAACAGATCTGCTCATAAACGAGCTCTCCTCTACACCCGTTGACAAAAAGCCATTGGAAATCACGGAGCGAATGCTAGTGTGTGAGCGTAGCTCAAGGCCCACAGCTGCAGAAATTGCCTCCTTCCTGATCACCTCACGCACTGAGGAGGAGTACGAAACCCAATATTGCGGCTTATGCTGTCTCCATGAATATGATTCAGACTCTCAGGACGATCTATGTGATGAAGAGAGCCCCACTGCACCTTATTTCGATTCACAACAAAGACTTGTTGGACCTCTAACACTCAGCATTTCTTCTTCTTCAGATCAGGAGGGAGATACAACACCAAGAGCCACAGACATGGGAATCATTAGTCACAACAGCCTCAATACAGAAGCATTGACGTCTTCTAGTGAAACAAAGGCGGTGGTCCAGCATCCTGGAGCTACCTCCGCAGTCCGTAACACTACCGAAGAACTAAACGTGAGGACTATTTCTCCCCAGGAACGGCAGACCAGTGCGATAGGAGATCTTCCAACTGGCGAGTTGCAAATCCAAAGTATAAGACAGTCCGAGGCTCATGGTCACGATAGCCTCCTCCACGCCGCCTCCGCCAGGCGTCTTTGGTGTTCCGGTCAAGGAAAGCATCAGCTACGCATATAGCAAAATCGTCCTCCGTGGCCAATCCGGCAATGCTTATCTTCATGGGAAAGTCCCTGTCGCCGTGGCAAAATGTGCGGAACGCCTGAAAGAAAGCGGTATTCCTGCCTCATCGCCTTAGATCAGGAGCAAAGAACTGACTGAAGGCGAAAACCAGATGTTATGTGGGAAAGAATCATCTATGAGAGACCAACCATGAAAGAAGAGAAACCCGTAGATCTTCGGAACACGTTTGACGATCCTAATGGCTACGGCAAACACTGCAATGAACGCCACATGGGTTCCTCATACTGGTTTGGAGGCCTCCTCCAACTCTATGTGGATCAATTGCCAGAACCCATTATCCCGCAAGAGCTCTATGAATCTTTACGAGAACCGCTTCGTAAGAGACAGGCCACGAAGTTTCCGTTTGTGGTATTACCGCCGACTGGTCTGGATGCCGAATTGGCGATAGAAATCTACCGCAAATTACTCATGGAACTACCCCCGTGGAGCTCATCACTGTTTCTTTGCATCTTGCAGCTCGCAGCACTGGCCTTAAGGAGGAGTGACCTTTACCGATTGCCTAAAGTCGGGTTCATCGCCACATTCCAGCCCTGGATGCTATCCTTTCCGGCCCATAAAGGTAGCCATGCAGAAAACCGCCTCAGTCACGCCGTCATTGAATTTCCTATTGAGAACCTGGAAAAGCTGGTCCATGGCCTGCCCAATTTGGGCGAGGAAGAAGCGGATGCGCCACCTCACTGATGTAGACTACCCTGGAGTTCTTCCTTCAATTAGCCTACTCACGTTCAACGCACTTCTCCAACACGGCCGCCATCCATCGCGCAGAGCGAAGAACTTCAATTCGGGGCAGGTACAGCGGGATTGAACAGCCTCCAAGTGCGCGCTATTTTTCTCAACTCAAGCCATTTCTTTTATGGGTCCACTTGGTGAACAGGTTCTGGATGCGGAACATGGCGTTGGATGAGTAAGCGCTAATCATCGGAGACGCCCACTTGGACACTTCTGACGGGTGATATCTGCCTTTGAGGCAGGTCGCCGCCTTTTTTCAACTGTCGTTGTGTTCAAAAGACCGTCTTCTGGAGCAGTAGTTTACTTTCTGGAGGATGAGCTACGCATAGACGCGTAAACAACTGTGAGTCCACTTGTTCGCTTCCAATCCATGCGATGAGAATGATCTGCACCGGGGATGGAATGCCTTTGCTAACCAGTTGTACGTACTAAGGAATGATTAGTGAGAAGAGTGGCGGCAAGCTGCTGCGCGAGTGCAGCGGTTAAGACGCCGTTTCCGGGATCCCTAGTAGTGCCCCGCACTCTCGGCGGCTCGTCCTTCCAACGCCAACGACACATGTAGCACTAATGCATGATATTGCAGCCTCTCTGAACCACCAGGCACCAGTAGGAGTCCCTGGTTCTCCACTGCTTACGGGCGTTGCATCACGGCCAGTGATACCAACCTCTCGGGTTATTGCAGCGTCTTCAATCGCGACGGTCATAGGTCAATCAGCAAATCGAGGCTTGGGAAATACGGGCCATTGACCACAATCATGGCGGTTCTGCTGTGTCTAGCTTTAATATGCACGCTTACGCAATGTTCCAAGACTGCCACGGTTCCAGTGCAGGCAGGGGAGAAGCATTGTCTGCAGGCTCTAGTCCGTAAGTGCTTACTTTGTACTCTCTCACTGATGCGGCATGTGCTCAGACCCTTCCCCGCCGCGGGGTTATATACCGCCAGTTTTTCCATAAAGGTTTCTCGCTGTTGTCGTATGGTCACTGTCCTTCTCCGCTTACAAGCTCCCTTTAAGACCTGCAATAGCTCGTGAAAATGGCGTCCAACGGAGCTCCCACGTCTTTCAAGACGCAGCTCTTCATCAACAATGAGGTGATGCTACAACACCCTTGATCTTTTATTTGATCTTTTCACTGATGAATCCTACAGTATGTCGATGCGAAATCCGGGGAGACTTTCCCGCTCCACAATCCCCATGACGAATCCGTCCTGCATCCCGCCATCCCCATTGCCGGTCAAGCAGACGTCGACGCCGCTGTAGACAGCGCTCGCGCAGCGTAAGGAACCGCTCTCCACCCCAGCAACAGACCAACAATCAATCCTCACAGCTGTTACCCCTCCTCCTGCCTTCAATGACAGATTGGCTTTCACTGACCATCACCTCCACCACAGCTTCAAAACCGGCCCCTGGCGCAACTTCACCGCCAAGCAGCGCGCCGCCGTGATGCACAAGTTCGCAGACCTGATGGAAGCCCAGGCCGACGAGCTCGGGCAGCTCGAGACGCTCGCGATGGGCCAGCCGGCCATGGTCAGCGGGCTGATGGTGCGGTGGAGCGTCGACACCTGGCGCTACTACGCCGGGTGGGCGGACAAGATCGCGGGCCAAACCTTCCCGGAGGAGGACGGCACGTATCGCATCGTGCGCTACGAGCCGCTGGGCGTGTGCGCGTGCATCGGCGCGTGGAACGCCAGCGCGACGTAATTATCCCCCTCTCCCATCCCTCTGGAGGAAATAGGTGTTGACGAATATGCGTGTAAAGCACCTTCGCCTGGAAAGTCGCCCCCGCCATCGCCGCCGGCAACACCGTCATCTACAAGCCGTCCGAAAAAGCGCCCCTGGGGCTGCTCGCCCTCGGCGACCTCGTCGCCCAAGCGGGCTTCCCGCCGGGCGTCATCAACATCGTGTCCGGCCCCGGCACCACGGGCTCGCTCCTCGCGCACCACCCGCGCGTCGCCAAAATCTCCTTCACCGGCTCCGCCGCGACGGGGCGCCGGATCCAGGCCGCCGCGACGGCGTCCAACATGAAGCGCGTGACGCTCGAGCTCGGCGGCAAGTCGCCGGCGCTGGTCTTCGACGACGCGGACCTGGACAACGCCGTCGCGCACTGCTCGCGCGGGTTCCTGCTGAACAGCGGGCAGGTCTGCATCGCGGCGTCGCGCACGTTCGTGCACGCGGCCGTGGCGGACGCGTTCGTGGGCCGGCTGAAGGCCGCGTTCGAGGGCGCCGCCGCGGGCATGCGCGACCCGGGCGCGCTCGAGGACCCGCTGCTGCGGCTGGGCCCGCTGGCGGATCGGGCGCAGTTCGAGCGCGTCATGGGCTTCATCGAGCGCGGGAGGGGCGAGGCGGACATCTTGACGGGCGGCGGCAGGGTCGGCGAGAAGGGGCTGTACGTCGAGCCGACCATTTTTGTCAACCCGAAGCCCGGCGCGGAGATTTGGCGGGATGAGATTTTCGGGCCGGTGAGCACGGTGAGGACGTTCGAGACGGAGGAGGAGGCGGTCGAGTTGGCGAATGATACCGAGTACGGTCTGTCCGGTGAGTTGATTCCACCCTTGCGATTATTTTTCTATTCTCCAACGGAATGTTGGGGATAGGTTTGCTGATTCTTGTATCCAAAACAGCTACACTTTACACCAGCTCGATCTCGCGGGCTCTTCGCGTGTCTTCAAAGCTTGAGGCTGGTACCGTCGGCGTCAATTCGAGCTTTTCTCCAAACCCTCAAACCCCTTTTGGTGGCTGGAAGCAAAGTGGACAGGGCCGGGAGTTGGGATTCCAGGGGCTGTTGGCGTACCTGGACACCAAGACTGTCCATATCAAGTGAGTATTGTGGCATGCCGTTGACCCAAAGAGAGCGTTTCCACTGACAACATGAGCGTAGTATGAATGCTTGATGAGAATCGGAGACATGGCGGTGTTCGAAAGCGTCACATATCTAAACAGAAAGTCCTCCACACAGCGCACCCGAATCTTGGACTTTTTGCCACTTCAACGAATTATCCGGGTCTAGGCTTCACGGCTGGTCGCACGCCCCCGTGATGATGGGTTGATTTTTCCTCGTTTATCGTAGTCGAACAACTTCGAGCCAATCAATTTCGCCCCCCGATCCATTCACTGTGGGGTTGCTGGGATTTGATCATGCATACAGCAATATTGAATATACACATGGCAGGTGCGAGCGGAAAAGACGGAGGGGGAAGGTTCGGCATTCGCATCCTTTAAACATTTGTCCCTCCGCCGCCCTGCTGTATCAACATCTCATCTGATGCTTTCACTACTCACCACAGCCGGCTCGGTTTTGTTATTGGCGGGGCTCTTGCCGCTACAGAACTGGGCGAATGCACAGAAAATTCAAGATGGTAATGAACCTGTCGGTATGTGTGCATGTTGAAAGAGGCACTGCCGTCGCTTGCCTCTTGGTCTTCTTACCCACCCACACTCATGCTCTTGGCTGACACAACACCTACTATTGCCGCTTTTGTTGGATTCAGAAGCTTATTCTGACGTATATGTGCATAGTTGTTGCTACCAACACAACGATAGGCCCGGCCGTAGAAACCGTGGCTGCCGACTCAACCGACTTGGACGTAGATTACTTCCTTTTCGAATCGGCTCAGCTCACCAAAGAGATTCTCACTAGTCTGAATCTATCTGAAGTGTCACTGTTTGGCTTTAGCAATACGACGGCCGCCACAAAGGGTTCCGTGGCTACGTGTAAGTCGTTGCCGGGCGATGCATACTGGCCCTCAAAGACCGAGTGGTCCTTTCTTGATCTGTTACTGGATGGTGCTCTTATCCAATCAATACCTGCTGCGGCCGTATGCTACCGAGACTGGCCCCAGTATGATGCAGCAAAGTGCGCAAGCGTCACTGCAAATTGGAACAGTCCTCAGTTTCAGTGCGTAGAGTCCCTTTTGCTCACTTGTCCGCCACGTTGAACAATATCACTGCATCATATAAATCTCTGTCCCATACCAACCCCGCTTATGCCTGCCGCCACAGAGCCGATGACCCTACTGGTATTGATTTCCCCCTCTTCGAGGGCGTTACTTGCGTGCCACCATCCGATGCACGCCCGGACGCCAATTGCATCCTCGGCGGCTATCCGTCTTATGTTGTTAATGTCACATCTGTCGCTAAGATCCAGCTGGCTGTCAATTTTGCCCGCAACCGAATTCTCCGTCTTATTGTCAAAAACAAAGGACACGACTTCGATGCCAAAAGCACCGGCGCCGGCGCTCTATCCATCTGGACACACCATTTGAATGACATTCAGCATATTCCAAGCTACACGAGTGGTGGAAATTCCGGTCCCGCCCTCAAGATTGGGGCTGGTGTTGAGACTCTTCAGGTATACGAGGCTGCTGATGCATTGAACCTACACGTTGTCGGAGGTATCGCCAGAGTGAGCACACATGCTGAAATCTAAACATCATACAGCTGTCATTTTTACTAAAGCAATTCTTAGACTGTCGGCCTTGGGGGAGGTTACATTGCGGGTGGTGGACACTCACCCTTGTTTTCGCAGTATGGCATGGCTGCGGATCAAGTATTGGCGCTGGAAGTCGTCCTGCCCAACGGCACGTTTGTCTCGGTTGTCGAGAACACCAATTCCGGGCTCTTCGGGGAGGAGGTGGCAGCACCTATGGCATCGTCACTTCTTTGGTGATCCGCGCATACCCCAAGTTGCCTGTCAGCACACTCACCTACAGCTTTTCTACGAGTGCCTCTGTCAGCAACGCTACTTTCTGGTCTGGCATCGACGCCTTTTTTGCCACCTTCCCCTCATATGCCGACGCCGGCATGTACACTTACTACACCATAAGCTGCACCAACACCACCACCTGCAGCCTGGCCGTGAACCCCCTATGGGCCAACAACATGACATCCGCGCAATTGGAAGCCTTCCACGCGCCCTTCTTCGCCGCCCTCACCGCCCTCGGCATCGGCGTCCAGAACCCCGTCTACAGCGTCTACGACGGCGTCCTCAGCGCTCTCGAAACCACCTTCCCCGCCTCCACCGAGGTCGTCGGGACGTGGACCTACCACACGGGCTCGCGCCTCTTCCCGCGTGCCAATTGGGCCGGTGCCGCCGGCATGACCATCGGCTACAACGTCCGCGCCGCGCCCAACCCGTCCGTCAGCCAGGACAACGCCGTCAACGCGGCGTGGCGCGAGGCGCTGTGCCACGCCATGCTGGGCGCCGTGTGGGCGGCCGATGCGGCGCCCGCTGGCGTCGCGGCCGCGAATAGGCGGCTCACGGAGCAGCTGCAGATCTGGAGGGACGTGTCGCCCGGCGCGGGCGCGTACATGAGCGAGGCCGATGTCAACGAGCCGGGCTTCCAGCATTCGTTCTACGGGGACAATTATGAGAGGCTATATGCGCTGAAGCAGGAGGTTGACCCTTGGGGCTTGCTGTATGCTCCGACGGCTGTGGGGTCTGAGGATTGGTATGTCACCGGCCAGATTGAGTACTATCCGACGCAGAACGGCCGCTTGTGTCCGAAGCAGTAGACCAAAGCCCTTGAATGTACGAATCTTACGAAGTTGGTCATCATGCAAAAGTTGGATAACGCTGCAATCGACAGGCGTTCAATATTTCTATAGCCAAAACTCCTGACCCGGGAAACATTTTCTTCTCAAACGAGGTCACATACGTTCCCATTCCGATCCATATCAGCACCGCCAATCAGGTCCTGAAACCTGCGAGACGTGGCCATCAGCGGCACCAGATCCGGATCCAGACGCGGTCTGTTCATTTTCTGTTGAGCAGACTCTGAACTCGGTGCCATTCTCGCAGCCGTGTGAGCGGAAAGCGTTTGCGATGCCGTCCTGGGTACTCTCAAGTCAATGGAGGAAGGTCCAAAGGGCGCTTTTTGTCTACTCACGGGGTTGAAGCCTGTGGCCCATATCGCCGGGCATTCCAGTAGCGGCTCTGCAAAGATACCTTTCAACACGGCGGCAGGAGTTAGCAGAGGGAAATCAAATAGCTCCTTTGATTACATGCCACTACTCACCATGGTCTGCATATTCTTGCCGGATGCCGCGGCTGCGCTTGCAACGCTCCCTGAAGACATGATTTCCCTTTCTTTCTATGATGTACCGGCTGCCTTGGCACACTAGTTCAACGTTCTTATCCTTCACCAGGAGAGGTTTCCACGTGGTAAGAGACAGCAAGAAGAACAAGAAGGTACTGCCAAGTAGAAGACAGGAAAACAAGACGCAAGAGCGGGTCCCCTTCGTACACTAAATACTGCCAGCCGAAAGCGCCAAGCATACCAACCACTCTTGTGGCGGGAAAAGAGGCTCCGTGGCTTGCAACACCTATTAAGAATTGTCCACCTACCTCCCGAGACATCATCTTGCCTGAAAAGGCAAGACGCGAGCTGACCGCGTATCTGACGGATATGCCCGGTTCGGACGTCAATGGACATCTGCCGCAACGTATCTTCTGCACAGGTATAACCCTGTGACGAGAAGCCGGGAGAGTCTTGGCAGAGAAGGTCGTATTTCATGGTCATGGTATAACAACGCCAAGCAACCTGCCTTCACTTTTAGTAACAGCAGGAAGGAAACATAAGGACGACACGCACACGTTCAAAGCCGGCATCAGCTTCATTCCGACTCGGTGCTACAAAGTTTCTCCAGCCCATATATTCCTCACCCTTCTGAAAGGAGCGCCAATGCCCTTACGACCTCGTACATGCAAACGCACCAACCCTGCTGCCGCCGTTGGCTGCCACTATGAAAAGGAGCCAAAACGTCAACGTCAAAGGCTCAAACTAACCATATTTCCAACCTTCTTCTCAGCCTCAATCCATGGTACCACGCTCCCCAGTCCAAGAGGAAAACCGTGCGTACTGAGTGAGAATTCTTGGCAGACCTTCGAATAAATACAACCACCTACAACCAGGTCATCGGAACCGGGCGGGATGACTCGGTAAGCCATTCTGCGTTAGGCACCCAGTGTTCGCGTGTTCGAAAATAGACTTTAACTACTACAACACGTATCTGAGAAGGCTAGACCGGCCTTTTGGCGAAACCTTATTTAACGACAGCCTGGACCAACGGGAAGCGACACACATCCCTGCACGTAAAAAGTCACTTGGATCTCGTATCTGCACTCGAGTTCAGCTCCGCAGGTCTCCGGCAACCACACTATAACACGACGCCCAACCTTGCCCTATCGCCCATAAGCAGAGCCCACATCACAGCAACCACAGAGTATTCAAGTTTCTAGTTCCGAAGCATTTTTGTTCATACACCTAAAACTATGCTATACTATGACAACTTACAACCCAACAACTAAAAACAACCAAATTCCCATAGCAGCATCTTCTTCATATACTCGTAAAACCTCGACAGAAAGGTATTACAAATTTAAAAAAAAAAAAGGCAGACTGCGCTTAAAACAGGAATAAAAGAGCCGCCGGTGAAGAGAAAAAATAAGGGAACTAGATTCATACACAAATTCATAACCTCATAACAAGAAATTTCTTTTTCGTGACATGCCAACAAAATAGAAGAAATTAGGAGCATACCAGAAAAGAAAAAAGTGTGTTGTTGGTTCCTGAGCGGCACACCAGTGCCCTGCATTACCCCAAGGCCTTCCTCCCACAGAAAACCGTGAGATCTCTCAAAGCGCTGGTGTGACCCTCAAAGGGTCGACAAGCGCGGCATGCAAATTCAGCCAAACGTGCGTCCGATTTAGGACTTGCCACCAAACATGCCGCCGATGAGCGGCAGGCCCTTAGCGCCACCACCGCTCTTCTTCTTGTCCTTCCCGCCGCCCAGGGCCTCAGAGATGGACCCGAGACCCAAGCCACTGAGCAGCTTGTTGATGCCAAGGCCACCCAGGAGGCCGTTGACGAGGCCGCCGAGGCCGAGGCCGTTGAGCAGGCGACCGACCAGACCCAGCACACCGGAGAGCAGCAAGCCCACCGCGGCGATGATCTGGAAGAGCGGCTCGGTGAGCAGGGCCCAGAGGGGGTTCAACTTCTTCTTGGCATGGGGCATGTCGGCAATCTTCTTCTTCGCGTTGTCGATGGTGGTGACGACCGTTGTCGTCAGCTCCTTCAGGCAGTCGGCCAGCCTGTACTCCTCGGGCGTAGCCTCTCGCGTGCCGGCGCGACCCTTGGCCTGCGCGGCGATGCGACCATCAGGGTCGAGACCGCGGAGCGAGCCGTTGCACTCCTGGAGGATGCGGCCAGCCTCTTCGATGAGAGGCTTGACGTTGTTGACAAGCTCCTCCTCGTCGAGCTCTTCGCGAGGGGTGCGGTCGGCGGCTTCGATGTACTGTTGACGGGTGCGTTAGCTGACTGTTGCTGGGATAAATGAACGCGGGATTACATACCTCGGTGATCTGCTTGCACACGGGCTGGACACGCTCCAGAGTCTGCTGGCAGATGTTTGCCATCTTGTCCGCAAGCTCGGCGTCCTCCTTGCGCTTGCGCATCTCCTCGAGCTCCTCTTCGGTGGGGCCCTCCTCCTCCTCCTCCTCAACGATGTTCTCTAGGAGGGTAACCTCGCCGACCTTGTTGCCGTCATTATCAATGACGTAGCCGTTGTCGTCAACTTCAAGACCGGCACAGTGGCCGAGGTCACCAGCAGTGAGGCGGCCCATGACATTGCCGTCCTCATCACGGACCTCACCCTCCCTGTTGACGCGGCGGCCGGACATGGGGTTGATGCGGCGCTCCTTCTCTTCGGGCTCCCAGCGTTCAGCCTTGCCAATGGTATTGCCATTCTTATCAACGATCTCGCCCTCCTCGTCAACCTTGTGGCCGACGAGCTTCTTGACGTCACCCTCAATGACACGACCGACGATGGTGCCATCAGGAGTAACAACAGTGCCATCTTTGGCGACTGTGATGCTGTCGAAACCAGCGAAGGGACCCTCAGGGGAGGTGTCGGCGCCCTTGACAAGCTCAGCGCGGCCAATGACGTTACCGGCGTTATCCCAGATCTGGCCTTGGCCATCCACCTTGCGGCCGATCATCTGCTTAGGGTCACCCTCGGCAACGCGGCCGATGATGGCACCAGCAGAGTCGACAACGTTGCCGGCCTTGTTGACAGTGCAGCCAGCCAGGGCAGAGAGGTCCTCGGGCTGCTCCTCCTCCTCTTGCCATGGCTCGGCGTGGCCCTTGACATTTCCGTACTTGTCGATGATATCGCCGTCCTCATCAACAGCATTGCCGATGAGGCGCTTGGGATCACCCTCAACAATCTCGCCGACGACGTTACCATCGGCGTCCTCGACCTTACCATCCTTAACGACACGCAGACCCTCCAAGCCGGCGAAAGGACCCTCGGGCTTGGCGACACGCTCGTTCTCGGGGATCAGCTCGCAGCGACCAACAACCTTGCCGGTGTCGCCGTGGATCTGACCCAGCTCGTCACAGCGGCGGCCAGCGAGCTCAGCAACATTACCTTCAACAAGGCGACCAAAAGGAACACCGTTCTCGTCAACGACGAAGCCCTGCTTGTTCAGGACCTTGTTGTCGAGGATAGAAAGATCGGGTTCCTCTTCTTCCTCATCCTCAAGAGGCTCGGCGTGACCCTTGACATTGCCGTATTTGTCAATAATGTCCCCGTCCTCGTCAACGGCAAGACCAATGAGCCGCTTGGGGTTACCATCCACAATGCGACCAACAATGTTCCCGTCCTCATCAGCAATGTTCCCATCGGCAACAACACGGAGACCCTCAAGACCGGCAAAAGGTCCCTCAGGCTTAGTCTCACGCTGGTCCTCGGGGATGAGCTCAACGCGGCCGATGACCTTGCCGGCATCGTTCCAGATCTGGCCATCTTCGCTAATCTTCCGGCCAGCAAGCTCCTTGGGGTTACCTTCAACCAGACGGGCGATGGGGACGCCTTCATCGCCGATGACGTTGCCCTGTTTGTTGACGG
Organism: Botryosphaeria dothidea; assembly: GCA_011503125.2. Taxonomy (NCBI): domain Eukaryota; kingdom Fungi; phylum Ascomycota; class Dothideomycetes; order Botryosphaeriales; family Botryosphaeriaceae; genus Botryosphaeria; species Botryosphaeria dothidea. The sequence goes on along the minus strand of WWBZ02000016.1, from coordinate 2,760,143 downwards.
TCTTGCCGATGAGAGCAGAGAGGTCGATGGCTTCCTCCTCTGGCTCCTCTTCGGGCTCGGGCTCAGGCTCTTCCCAGCGCTCAGCACGGCCAATGACGGAGCCCTTCTTGTCAATAATATCGCCATCTTCATCGACGGCACGACCGACAAGCTTCTTGGGGTCACCCTCAACAACAACACCGACGGTGTTGCCGTTTTCATCCTCAACCTTGCCGTCCTTGACAACAATGAGGCCTTCGAGGCCGGCAAAAGTGCCCTCCTCGTCCTCCTCAATGGGAACGGTCTTGGCACGACCGATGACGTTGCCCTTGTTGTCCCAGAACTGACCCTCGGCGTCGGCAGTAGCGCCGAGCTTGGAGAGCTTCTTCGCATCACCCTCGATCAGCTCACCAATAATAGTGCCCTCGTCATTAACGATATTGCCAGCTTTGTTGACAGTGAGACCATCGAGAACCGAAAGCGGAGGAAGATTATCCTCCGCAGCCTCTTCAGCTTCCTCAACAGCACCCTCAGCAGTGTCCTCGGCACCCTCGACAGCGTCCTCAGCACCTTCGGCGGCATCTTGAGCACCTTCGGCGGCATCTTGAGCACCTTCGGCGGCATCCTGAGCACCCTCGACAGCCTCCTCGGCGCCCTCCTCAACCTGCTGAGGCAAGACGCGGACGCGACCGATGATGTTTCCATCCTTGTCCAGGACTTCACCCTTCTCGTTGATCTTCTTGCCGGCGCAAGCAGAGAGGTCTCCCTGGACAAGCTCGCCAATGGTATCACCGTCCTCATTAAGGACTTGACCCTTCTTGTTGACCTTCAGGCCGTCCAAGATGTCAAGGTCAGGGATGAACTCCTTGGGACCCTCCAACTCAGCAAGACGCTCACGAAGCTCTTTGGTTGCCTCCTCAGCGGCCTCGCCCGGGATGATCTCGACGCGGCCAATGACGTCGCCGTTCTTGTCGAGAACCTCACCCTTGTCGTTGATGGTCTTGCCAGCGGCGTTCTTGACGTCACCCTCGGTGAGCTCACCAATCTCATCACCCTCCTCGTTGAGGACCTTGCCCTTCTTGTTAACCTTGAGGCCTTCGAGGATTCTGATGTCGAGGGCACGGGCACCAATCTGCTCCTGGAGAGCCTCGGCGGCACCCTCAGCGAGCTCGACCGTTCCAAGAACGTTGCCCTCCTCGTCGACGACTTCACCCTTCTCGTTGACATTCAGGCCCTTGACCTTGCTAACGTCAACACCCTCGGCAACTTGGCCAAGGACGTTACCGTCCTCGTCGACGATCTCTCCCTCGGAGTTGATCGGGCGGCCCTCGAGGGCTTCGACGCCGGGGAGGTCGGGAACCTGGTCTTCGGCCTCAGTCTTAGCCTGGTCGACAGCGGAACGGGCTTGATCCGTGCCGCCGGCAACCGCCTCACCAGCCTCGTCGCCAGCCTCCATGGCCTTGCCGGCAGCTTCACCGACGGTGCCATCGACACCATCGACACCGTCGACACCGTCGACACCGTCGACACCGTCAACATCAGCGGCCTCCTCGGCAGCACCTTCAACATCATCGTAGAGACCAGCAGCGTCAGGGTGGACCTTGGCGCGGCCAATGACGTTGCCATCGTCGTCCAGAATCTCGCCCTTCTCATTGACGGTCTTGTCCTTGAGCTGGGAGATATCACCCTCGACGATCTGGCCGACGGTGTCACCGTCATCGTTCAGAATCTCACCGACCGCGTTGACGGTGAGACCTTTGAGAATCGAAATGTCGGGCAGGTTGTCGGTGACACCCTTAGCAGCATCCTCTGCTTGCTTCTTCTGAGCGTCGATCTTCTCAGGAAGGAGTTCGCAGCGGCCGACCAGGTCACCATCGTCGTCAAGAATCTCTCCGTCATCGCCAATGGCGTATCCTTCGAGGTCTTCTGCGTCACCCTCGACGAGCTTGCCGATCTGGTTGCCTTCGTTGTCGACAACGCTGCCATCCTTTTGGACCTCCAGGCCTTTCAGGATGGTAAGGTCGCCGACATCCGGAATCTGAGGGATCTCCTGGCCGGTAGCGTCTTCGACGGTGTCCTTAGCTCCGTCGACAGCACCCTCGGCGGTGTCTTTAGCTCCGTCGACAGCACCCTCGGTGGTGTCCTCAGCCTCGTCGACAGCACCTTCAGCGGTATCCTTGGTGCCGTCGACGGCACCATCAGCCTCCTTTCCGAGGCCTTCTGCGCTATCTTGAGCTTCCTGAACAGCGCCGCCAGTGCTGTCCTCGACGTCGACGTCTTCAGCGGCATCATCGGCGGTGTCCTGAACATCGCCAGCAGTATCTTCGACGGTGTCCTTCGCGCCACCAGCAGCTTTGGTCGGGTCCTGGGATGACTTGCTGGCCAGGCTCGAGGCACGGCCAGCAAGGTTTCTCGCGTTGCCGAGCACCTTACCTCCGGTCTGCTTGGGTGCCTGGACGGGGCCGCCCTCTTGGTCGCCGGAAGAATCTTGAGCCGACTCGGCTGTGTCTTCAGCGGTGTCCTCGGCCTCCTCGCCGAGGTCGCCAGCCTTCTCCGTGGCGGTGTCGTCGTCGTCGTCGATCTCGGCGCCGGCAGTCACGTCCTCGTCGTTGTCATCGTCAACGGGCTTTGGTGCTTGCTCCTTCAGGTCTCCAGTGGCTTCGGAAACCTTGCCGGTGGGATCCTGCTCGCCGGCTTCGCTTACTGCGCCGCTTGCTTGCTTCGAAGTATCTTTTGCGGTGTTCTTGGCATCTCCAGCCTTCTCCGAGATGTCACCCTCGGACGGCCTGGGTGGGAGATCCGGGGTATCCGTCTCAGTGGGGTTTGAAATGTCCGGTTTCTGCTCGGTGGCCTTTTCTGCCTGCTCACCAAGCTTGGGTGTGCGCTGAGATTGAGGCTTGCGGCCCAGCTTTGTGGGAGTGCGGGGCGTATCCGTAGTCTTTCCAGCGGCGGGGGAAGGCATTGTTTTCGGAGTATTTCGGGATCGGGAATTGGTGGGAGACACTCTAGTGGGCGTGGGGGGGAAGGAATAGTACTGATAATTTTTGTGGGACTTTGTTGGCATAAAACTGCATGCACAGGGGGTATCGTGTGGTGTGTGGGAGGATTGAAGGAAGAAAGTACTCAGACGCGGGCAGAGAATTGTTAAATGGGAAGGCAGATTCACACCAAAAGGCTCAATTTGCTATGACGTAGAGATGAGAAGCTCTCGAGGGGAGCTCATTTCCCAGTCGAGGAGCTCGCGCCTCAGGGTTGGCAGGCTCGCCGCTGCGGGAAACTTGTTTTCCAAGCTGCCAGTGGCTTCGTCACGTTACGCAGAGGGAGAAGTGAGGGCGACGCGTTTTGGGTATTGCGTCAGCGCTCAGCGGTTTGTGTGGGGTGGCCGAGCACGACGGCTCCATGCAGGCGGCCTGGTGAGACGAGGCATCCCAGGGCCTGTGGCTGGAGAAGTGGCCGGGGGCAGGCGCCAATCGACGATTGCCATTGCGGGCATGCAGCAAAGAGCGGACGATGCCGCGCGAGGTGGCGGCGATCGCGACGGGCGGGCTTCGAGAAGCGACATCTCAGTTGGCTGAAGGGCTTGAGGTGAGACACAAGGCGTCAGCCGGGGGGTGGGACGGGGCCCGTAGCAGTAGGTAAAGCGGGCCTCATCTGGAGGATCAGCGGGCGATGAGCAGAAAGGGAGCAGCAGGTGGGAAGGTGTTGACGGCGAGGCAGGGAGACGGCCGGTTCGAGGACGGAGGCGGCACAGGGGTGAGCAGGCTGAGGACCGTGTCGGATTGCTTGCAGAGGCGGAGGTCTGGCCAGAAAAATCTTGGAAGGCGGTGCGGATGACATATTGTGGCGCGTCGTGCTGGAGCTGTATCCCGGCAACTGCAGCAAACAGGATGCTGGCGGCAGAAGACGTAACGCGCCAGCCAGTCGCCGCGCTGTGCGGACGATCTCCGCCTGTGCCTGTGCGAACCCTTCGCGGCACGCAGACCCTGCGCGGGTGCTTCTTGACGGGCTGAGCTTAAGGCATGCGAATTGAGTCCGCCGGGGGCGCGTGGCGATGGGATTTGGATAGAGGTGTCGTTGCGATGGAGGATTAGCGATGCGCGCAAGGCTGCCGGCGACGCCCCGGACCCCGGCAAGTGACGCCATCCGCACATCTGGGCAGATTTGCACCCGCTTGGGCTAATACATCACCTCCACCGTCCGATCTAGCGGGAACTCCCCGACCGATTTCGCCGCTACCAACGTCGTTGTAGCGTCAACTGTCTGTGTGACCAGCCGCCTTGCCCATCCACCTGCAGCCCACCGAAAATACATACACCATCGGCAGTGCTTCCGAACTTTTTTCTTCTGCAATACACCTATTCGATGGCCCCTTGCCACCCCTGTCACTCGACAGGTCGCACGCAACACCCTCCATGAGATGTCTGGCCTGATGAATCTCACGATCTGGAGACCATCAGTCGTTGCTTGTGATCGGGATTGGTTACCGGCCTCGCTTAGTATTGTTCCACATCGATGTAGCCTCAATAAAGCTGCAATCAGGAAAATATCAAAGTCGTGTCACCGCCTCTTCTTCTTTCCTCAAGCCCCTTGGGATGTCTTAGATCTATGCATTTTACATGTTCAGCCAAAGATGGATAATATTCTTCTCTAGCAATTATAGAGCAGTATCGCAGCCGACGTTTCGCGCCAAATGTAATTTTTCCACAGCAGGTCAGATTAATGTACGTGTTATGGGGAGTGGAACACATCCACTGCATACGAACTCATGCTTGTTAAAGGCCGTCGCCATTAACCATCGGCTGCAATGCCCCCCTGTAAAAAGGTCAAGTAGCAGGCCAGCATGTGATAGTCAAACAATAGGCAGCGCAAAATCTCAGGCGTTCCAACCATGATAATCCGACTCGTCAGATCATTCCATTACCCTCACCTACTACTCCACGCTCGTGCGCTTGTGGATATCTGCGGCAAGCAAAAAAAAAAAAGAAAAGAAGATAGACCCCCGGCAGATCCGGACAATTATGAGGCAACACCCCCTGCCGCTATCGCCTCCCTTCGGGAGGAATACCGCTCTCCGCGTCTCTGCTACTCGCCTCCCCTCTACTCTTTTTCTTCTTCTCACTTTTTGGTGCAGCACCGGCACCTCCAAACCCCAGCTTTCTGAGCACTCTCAATCGGAGACTGGTGCTTCTCTTTTCCTCTTCCTCCTTCTCTGCCGCATGCGCAAGGATTTGGCGCTCTCTTTCCGCGCTTTTGCTTTTGTCTTTCTGCTGCTCCTCGCGCTTTGCGGCCTCCTCCGGATGCAATATCTTTTCCTTGCCATGACTCGCATGTTCAGCCCCACTTTTGAATTTTTGACGCGTCTTGACGTATGCTTCTAATCCTACTAGGATCGCATAACTGCGAGATATGGAGACGCGACTCATGTCGACACCAGCGTCTCGCAGCGAATGCACGAATGCACGGAAGTTGGAAGTGGGTGGGCGGTAATGACCAGATAGAGGTGAGAGGCGTCGTAGCTGTCCATCTTTGATCTTGATGAGGCCCGCCGCCGAAATGCGGGCGCCATGGAGGAATGAGCTGTGTTGGAAGGCACCCGATTGCTTGATGCCAACATAGAGACGGAATGAGGTGTCGGCAACCTATTCACATTTTGTGTTAACACTGGGAGGCAAGAAGCGACTGGGAGTCGACTCACAAAGATCCAGCTGTTGGGCTTGACGCTCCGTCGCAAGAGATGGTTAAGAACAGCTGCAGCGGATACATGCTTGATCTTCTTGACGCCTTTGGCATTTTCCAAGTCATGGTTGACGTAATGTTCTCCTTCCGGGTCGTTTGCCGAGCCAGTGGATAATATGGAACTCGCACTCGACGAGCTGCTGGAGGAGCTACTGGCCCTACTGTACGCCGGTGTGCCATCATCGTTGGGCACAATGCCATTGACGCTGTCCTTGTATTCCGTCGACGTGGTGATCCTTTCGCCGTTCTTGGCCCAGCATAGCCTTCCCTCTTTATCGATTTTTACGATGTAGTTCTGCCTCTCCTCCCGACTCAAGTACCGAACCTGCTCCTTTTCCAGCCGTTCCCGAGAGCATGTAGGCACCTCCAAGTTTTTACCCTCTCCGTAGTCTAACCAATAGAAGAAGTTCTCATGTGTGCCGGACTTTTTCCACTCAGTATGGTATGCGCGAAGATTCGACCCGTATCGGTGCTTTTGGTCGACCATTTCAAGCCAGTATTGCAGGTCTTTTTTTAGAAAAAAAAAAAGGACGTTAGCATCAGTGCACGGAGGTTAAATCGCCCTTCAGAGCTTACCCATCACCTTGGCCGTCTTCTCCCGCTCGCGTTTTGCCTCCGCCTTACGCGCACGCCGGCGTTCCCTCTCTTCCGGCGAGAGCTGGTCCTCATTCGTTGACTTGTCGTCATGGTCAGAGTCGTCGCCTCCGGCACGCCGTGCCACTTCTCCAATTCGTCGCCAATTCTCTTTCGCAGCATCAGATGCGGCGCGGGACCTGGCGGCGGGGCTGAGTTTGTCTGGCTCGCTTGGTGTTCGATCGTGGCGAGAGAGGGGTCGCGTTGCATTTCTCCAACGGGCTACTCAGTTTCAGCTTTAGACGTCGAACGAAAGGTAGAAGTAAGTGAGCCGTGGTGGTGAACACTAGCTACTGACCCTCTTTGATAGCCTGTGGAGCGCGCAGATCACCGTTAGCTGATCGACACTTCCTTCGATCGATGGCTTTGGTAGGAGAGCGGGAAGGGCGATAGTGTGGAGGTGGAGGGCAGTTGCCTCTAGCAGCGGCGACGACAGCAGTGTCTTACATACCTCAACCCAGCGCGTCGACGGGTCCAGTCCCATGCCGGCGAGCTCGCGACGCTGTTTGTAGCCTCTGTAGTTGCGTTGGATCAGAGCGGCAGCGGCCTCCTCTTCATCGCGCTGGCCCTGCGACTTGGCTGCTTGCATGGCTGCGTGTTTTGCATCCTGGCGCCGTGCGATGGCTTCGAGCTCGTCTCTGGAAGGGACCTGGAGCGCAACGCTCCGGACGGGCGCGGGGGAGGAATGCGTTGCAGACCCAACGGCGCGCGCGGCAATGACATCGACGCATGGGGCAGCGTGCTTGGCATCTCCAGGGTCCGTCAGCCTTGCGTCGTCGCCTGACGCTCTCTGGCCGTCGTCGTCCTGGCGTTCGCTCGGCCCTAACAAGTCGTCTGTAGCTGGATCCATTACTTCGAGCGAGATCAATGTGGCAGGAGAGCTGTTGCAATTTGTCCCGTCCATGCGCAAGCGCCCCCAACAGCAGGTTATCCGGCTAGCGATCACTGCCTCCGCCGGCTGACGCCTGTTCCCGACCAGGCACCGGCGGGACTTCGTACTATTGTCACGTGTGGGCTCGGAAGTCGGCTCGCGGGCCTGCTCTGCTTCGCAGCCTGCCTGCATAACGGTGCGCTTTTGGCGGAGAACAGCGGCAATCAGCTTGCCCGAAACAGCGAAGGATTGCGCATCCAACCATTCCGCCGGCCAAAAACTGCGTTTCTGTCGTGTATCAAGGAAAAACTTCATCCATCGGCACAAATGCGCAGTGCGCGCGCCGGCTATCGGCAATCGACTACATTTCGCGAAGTGGCAGTGTTCTCTGGGCAGAATGCAGCGTGTCATTGCGAATCGCTTGGCGGACGCGTGGTCAAAGATCTGCGAGCAAGGAAATCACCCTTCAAGAGAGCGCCATCTTAATCTTCAAAGCCGCCAATTCAACGCTGGCAATAGCAGTCGCACTTTTCCTCACTGGTTCCAACATCGCGAAATCATGGATTTGGCCATCTGCCTCGAAAATTGCCACATCCACGCCGGCTCGCTGCAATAGACGCCCAAACTGCTTGCCCTCGCTCAGGAGCGGATCAACAGCTGCGGTGATGATGAGCGTCGATGGTTGAGCAGCCGCTTGTTCCTCGCCGAATAGAAGCGGCGAAGTCAGGATGTTGGATCGGTCGTCGAATTTGGGGATGAACGCGTCTTTCATCCACCGTAAAAGCGGTGCGCCAAGATAAGGGCCGTCATGGAACGTTTTGTAAGTGTCGCTTTCGTTGAGTGTATCTGCGACAGGATAGAAGAGCCTAATTGTGTCATCAGGAGGGTGCTGAAACGACCGGCTGCTATATTTGTACTCACACCTGATAGCTGATTGTCGCAGGCAGCTTCTTCTCATGCGCAAGTACCGACATTGCTACGGCCATGTGCCCTAGCACACCATTAGTCCATCGGGCTTGACAGACCTCAATTTACTCGACGAACCTCCAGCGCTGTCACCAGCATAAGCAATCTTGTCGGTCTTTACGCCATACTCCTGACCATGTTTGACGTAGTACTCAATCGCAGCGTAGGCTTCGTCGAATTGCTGGGGAAATTGAGCCTTGGGCGCTGGAGTGTAATATGGAAAGGCAACGGCAACACCGGCCTCACGGACCAGATCGCTGACAAGGCTGTCATGTGTATTCGGGCTGAGCCTGGTTAATCGCTGCAAAGCGCAACCAATTTGCGTTGGGGCTGGAGCCCTACCTGCCGAGGATCCATCCGCCCCCATGGAAGTAGACAGCAAGTGGAATGGGACCAGTAGTGTTCGCAGGTTTGAAGAGCACGGTCTTGACAGAGCCGGTAGGACCAACGGGTGCATCAATTTCTACTCGAAGAACATCTTCCGCCCGGTCGTGTTGCTGCACCCCTTCAAGCACTCCTCTAGCTTGGCCGTAAGGCAAGTCGTATAGTGCTGGACCGCCGGCCTTGGCACCGGCATCGACGAAGGCTTGGTTGACCGGGTCGAGATATGGAGCCATTGTGCGTTTGTAGTCCGTGGTGAGAAAGCCAACAACGTCAGTCACTCAACAAAATTGTCTCTCGAGAAAATTCGTCAGGCTGTCGTGTTGCTGCTTTTGTATCTCTACTGCTTGTCGCGTCATGCTTAGCATTTTGATTAGACATGCCAGGGGTTCCCATGTGGACCATTAAATAATTGTTAGGATAAGCAAAAGGCTGATGACAGATGTGAGTTCCGGCAAGGAAAGAAATGCAGCAACAGCGAGGCTTTGAAATTCTACGGTGATTAGGCTGGGCCATGGCGTTTCGGTCGCATCGGCGGGGTCTCGTTCCTTCAAAGACCACGGAGGGAACGCCACTAGGCGACTTGGGGACACACCACCGTCGACCAGCTGAAGATTGGCGCGTGCCCAGAAGGAACGCAAACGCACCCCCCCCCCCCGACCACACCAGAAAACAGCATGTCGCAGACAAGCCAGACAGCGCTGGACATGAGGTGGGTTCACAATAGCGAGCGTCGACGCCTACACTTCTTGCGTCCGACTTGCAGGGAGTGAGGCTAACGAGCGCGGTAATTCGTCAGAAATTGGCGCATTGCAGTATGGGCCAATTACATTTTCGATTTTCAATTTCACACGGTCGGAACAGAAGTCAGAGGATCAGCTTGTAGAAGAGGCGCCGACGGATTTATGGAACAGGTCGAGATGGAGCCGCGGGGCCATCTGGTGAGGTCCGTCAACGCGCGCTAGGGTGGGTGAGACACTGTGTGGACGGGCCGCGGGAATTCCCTGACTCGGATTGGCTCTCCCTGCGTCAGCCTACCTTGACCTTACGTCGGTCGAATTGGGCCATCTCCACGATCGGGCTTGCCATATTTGCAAACGCTCGCGTGGCAGCGGACACGACGGTCCCGTGCTTGTAAAGCAGACGTCACAGCGGAGCCTCCGCGACAGGATCAAATGGCTGCCATACTCGATATGCTTCATTGGGCGGATGTTTCCATGCCGAGCTCCTCCGTGTGCGATGTTGAGTGAGATTGTCGCACCCCTCGACGGTGCTAGAGCCTGTTAGATCCACAGACATGAAGCGCTGGGCCAGGTTCCTCGACTGAGCGGTGCGACGGGCCATGTGCTCATGCCCACCCATGCAAGTACACGCTGCTACGAGACTCACTCATGGACGAGCGAGCTTCAGACGCGCGGCGGCTATGCCCGTACAGTGAGCAGGCCTGGCAGGGGAGCATTCGCCTCGGCGTGGGCGGGGGCAGTTTATGGGATGGAGACCACGGCAGTGAAGGGGGCACGGCGGAGATTGACACAAGCGAGACGCGACTCAATGGGGCGTTGCAGTGCTCTGGACCTCACGCGATGACGGGAGGGGGGAAGTTTAAACACACCGTTCGCCGCGGCCCCAGACGTCTGCTGCTGCTGGGTGCGGACAGCGGTGGAGCAGCGCTGGGCGGAGATGCTGGGTGGGAGACCTTATCCGGGATGGGTGGGTGTCTGCTCTCCATCGGCGCTGGACGTCGGGTCGCCCTCGCGCTTTCCAGGCGCTATTCCGCATGCGGCACGCTAAATCACCACGAACGACCAAGGCCAGAAAGCTCTCAGGTGCTCTCCCGCAGAGTCGGCAAAACCTTGAGAGCAAATCGTTCCAGCGCCCGGGATCAGGTTGGTATCAAACGCCCAAATGCAGCGCGAGGGTCCGGTCCGGTCCCGGCCTGCGCTGCTAGACCGCAGGGTTGTGGAAAAACTCAGATGTAATACGTGGCAGACCGGGACGGCTCACTCGTCCTAGCCACGCCGCTGCTGTCCAAAGCTGGGCGGTGCATGTCCAGGCGAAGCGCAAGCCGCCGTGCTAGCGGCTCGTTGCATGAGGAATGCGACGGGCGAGGCTCCTTTACGCACCGCCTCCAAGGGAACAAAGCGAGCAACACTGAGGCGGCTGGGGCGACGCAGCGTAGATCTTGCGGCGGCGGCGCTGCTGGGCGTGATGCTGTCGCCGCCGCACCGTTCTGCTAGGGGAACAGATGCGGTCTTATTGGGCGATCCCGGAGAGCCATCCGCCCACGTCCTCCCAAAGAGCACGCCCCAGCGCAGCCCACAACGGCCGAGCTTCAGGGCAAAGGTTCGGCTGGGAGGCTGCCGTCGCGTCCGCGCTGCAACAGCCGCGGCAGAGGGGTGAGGTTGGCGTAAGGTTGGGGTCTGCGGGAATAATAGTGAGTGATGGTGTTGAAGCAAGCGAGGAAGCTTGCCCTTGGGAAGCCCGGGCTAGCGCCAGGCCCCCATGTCATTCCTCCGGCTGGGTCGTCAGTGCATGAGGTCCAGTGCCGGCGCCCATCCATCAGCCTGCGTCCTTCTCAAACTTAACCCACTTCATTCTTCTGCTTTCGTCCTCCCCCCCCCCATATGCCATTCTGACGATCCCCGACCCTGCCGCATCAGCCCAGTCCGTCTCGCCCCGGATCCATTGCAACTGCCACTAGCTCGTGCCCACGCCCGCCCTCTGCACGCGACTTCCGCCGCGGTATTCGCGTTTTGCGGCGGCGGACGAGGACCTGTCTTCCTGGGTGAGCGTCTCCAGACCTATGCAGCCCTGATATCGCGCCACCACGGCCACCACCCGTCCCAGCAGACCCCCGCCGGTCCTTACGCAGTCGTGGACACAGCTTCCCCCGTCACCGCGCCGTGATTCTCGACGTGTCACTCCATGGTTGATGGGGGCGGTTCGTCATTTCGCGCGGTGAACTCCCCCAAACCGGGCGCCGCGACAAGCGACGAGGCCGCGCCATCTCCAGCGCAGCCCTCGGACGCCATGCAGGGCGTCATTCACTCCAGCAACGGGGCTATCCAGAGCACAGAGCCCGCGCAGCAGAGTGCCTCGCATTCCGCCAATTCGCAGCCCGCCGCGGAGCGAGACGCGCAGCCGGACTCCCCAGCGGCCCCGTCGCCCACGGCCTTGCCACCAGCGCAGCAGCAGCAGCCCACGGCTTCTTCCACTCCCTCGGCAGCTGCGCAGACGTCGGTGAAGGACGAGTCTGCGACCAGTGCAAGTGGCTACGGAACTCGCTCGCGCAACCGGCCGAGTGCCCGGATCAACTACGCGGAGGACATAGAAATGGATTTTGAGATACCCGCCACGAACGGCAGCCATGGCTCTTCGTCCGAGCGCACCACGCGCAGCCCCGCCGGTGGAACTGACACTGGCAATTCCCCTGCGCCCAACGCCAAGAAGTCAGCTGCGACTACGAATGGGACCAGCACCTCAGCTACTGCTAGCAGGGATCCTTCTATCCCTGGCACTTTGACCTTCTCCGCCAACCCGAATGCAAACGCCGGGACGACTCAAGGGAAGAAGAGGAAGGCGGGCGGCGCGCATGCAACCGCTTCCGCCCACGCCGCGCCCTCGACGACTTCCACTGCCCAACCCTCGAAGCGAAGAGACACCACGGTCGCGTCAAACATGATTCGTGAGACGAACATGATGACTTTTGAAAAGAGCGGTGCGCGGTTAAAACGTGGCAAGCTGGAAGCTGATGATGGCACTACCCTTGCTGTGGATGGTGAGCCTTGCTTCCCTTTCTGTCTCCCCTCCACCACACCTACGATTTTCCTGGAGAGAAAAATTCCGCAATATTTGACCCCAGAATTGCTTATTTTTTTTTTATCACAGATCACGCGTACCTCGTCTGCGAGCCTCCGGGGGAGCCTTACTATCTTTGCCGTGTAATGGAATTTCTCCACTCCGACAGCGAGAACCCAGCCTCTCCAGTGGACTCTCTTCGGGTGAACTGGTTCTATCGGCCGAGAGATGTGTTGCGCTACAATAATGACACCCGTCTGGTTTACGGAACGATGCACTCTGACATCTGCCCCCTGACCTCTCTCCGTGGAAAATGCTACATCCGGCATCGTAGCGAAATTTCCGATCTTGATGAATTCCGCAGGACCAAGGACTCTTTCTGGTACAACCAGGTCTTCGACCGTTTCATTCACAGATGGTACGAAGTTATTCCCGTATCGCAGGTCATTAATGTCCCGGAAAAGGTCAAGAAAGCACTAGACGAGAGATGGAAATTCGTCGTTGTTGAGACCAGTCGCGTCAAGGAATTGACCAGTGCAGTAAAGACGTGCAAACGCTGCTCTCAGTATTGCGCTGCGTAAGTGCTTTGGAATTTCGTCAATCCCCGAATGTGGCTGACATCCTGCAGAAACGATTCCGTTGAATGCGCTGTGTGCCACAACACTTACCACATGAACTGCGTCCGGCCACCGCTTTTGAAGAAGCCATCGAGGGGTTTCGCCTGGGCCTGTGGCCCTTGCGGCAGAGCACAGGAGCGCAAATTGGAAGCGCGGCGAACGCCGATCATTGGCGAGGCTGCAGCATCGCAAGAAGAAGAGGAAGTTGTCGATGAGGAGGAGGATGACCCGGGCGCGCTGATCAACACGACAGCTCCTAGCCCCAATGGCTCGGACGCACCGGTGGACGACCATCCAGCAACTCAAGCCGAAATCGCTTTGGCAAAAATGTGGCCAATGCGGTACCTGGGAATTCATTGCCGCGTGGAGGACGCGCTGCAGTATGATGACCGCGCCATTTACCCTCGCGCAAGTTCTCGACTTGGCCCAAGACACCAGGCGAACGTCAATGTCTGGCACGGCAGACCTGTGGAGTTGGTCAAACCTGCAGAGATCAGGAAACGTTACAACAAGGGCCCGGCCCATAAGAAAGACCCTAAGGCGTCGAAAGAGGATCTCGACGCAGATAGGGCGGAGAAAGCAAAGAGACCGAAGTGGGTCCAGGATGAGCCGCCCGGTTACGTTAAGCGCGGCGAGGATTTCCCGAATAATGACCCGAACTGCACTGCCAAGACTATCTCCAAGATGCCCCCAGAGTCGGTGCGCGGCGAGGACGACGCGCCCGCTGACCGCGAAAAACTCATCGACGATTACATGGCGAGAGCCAGATCCGAAGTTGCGAAGATTGTTGGCGTTGCGGATTACAATACAAATTTCCTGACAAAGGCAATCGAATTGCTCTACGCCAATGATTACGACTCAGAGGCTGCGTTGGAACAGCTAAAGAAAATCAACAGAAGAAAAGATCTGAGAGAACCAGAACCGAACAAAGAGGAGAAGAAGCGTTTCGAAGAAGGTGTGGCCAAATATGGATCTGAGCTTCGCCTCGTTCGCCTGCACGTCAGAACAATGTCGCACGCCGATGTCGTTCGATACTATTACCTGTGGAAGAAGACCCCCAAGGGTAAGGAAATCTGGGGCAATTACGACGGTCGAAAGGGGAAAAACCAGAAGGTTGCAGACTCTACGTCAAAGCTTGTCGACGATATCGCCGATGATGCGGATGACTCAGCTTTCGATCATGGGAAGGCAGAGTCTCGCAAGAAGCACTTTGTTTGCAAATTCTGCGCAACAAAGGTGTCGCGGCAATGGCGTAGAGCGCCCGGTGTTGCGCCCGGCCAAACGGTACCTGCTGATGGCCGCAGTAAGGACAAGGGGACACACCTCATCCCGGCTCTTTGCCAACGCTGTGCTCGTCTCTGGAGAAAGTACGCCATCAAGTATGAGGATGCAGAAGAGCTCATCAAAAAGATGTCTGCCGCGGGTGGAAAGAAATGGAGGAAACTAATCGACCAAGAACTAATGGACGAACTCAATGCCGCGCAAAACGCACCTCCAGAGCCAGTTCCAAGCATCGAACCGGTCGATCCTCATGCTCAGACCGCAACGGAGCCTCCTCGGAAGAAGCAGAAGGGTGGCGTTGAGAAGGATACCAGTCAACAGAATTCAGCGGAGCCTCCAAACAAGAAGAAGACTGCGCTTCCTGCGAAACAGCCGACTCCTCCCCCTCAACCCGTTATGCCGAAGATGCGGGAACTCCCCTGTGCCGTCTGTCTCCAGCTGGAGCCGCTGGGTGACCAACGTCTCGTCTGCAGAGAGTGCAAATTGACGGTGCATCGACAATGTTACGGTGTAACGGAGTCGAGATCTGGAAAATGGGTCTGCGACCAATGCAAGAACGACAAGAAGGAGACCGTATCCTACGTGAGTATCATAACGGTCGATGCACTTCAACGATATTCTAACTTCTTCTTAGACATATGAGTGTGTACTCTGCCCTGTCAAAGAGACCGAGCAGGAGTTGATTGAGCCGCCGAAGGTGTCTCACAAGAAGAAAACCGACAAGGAACGTGAAAAGGAGAAATTGGAGAAGGAATTACGCATTCAGAAACTGAAGGAGTACCAACAGCAACAGCGAGACAAGGGCCGGCCTGAGTTGCCCCGCGAACCGCTGAAAAAGACGGCTGAAAACAACTGGGTGCACCTCCACTGTGCGGTCTGGACCCCGGAGCTCAAATTCACCAATCCTCGGACCTACGAACTGGTCGAAGGCGTGGGGACCCCAACAATCAAATATGACCAGGTGTGCAAGATATGCAAGACAGCCAAGGGCGCCTGCGTATCTTGTCACCAATGTCACACTTTTTTCCATGTTGGGTGTGCTCATTCGGCAGGATACACTTTCGGATTCGACGTCACTCCAGTGAAAAGCTCCCGACGAGATGCAGTCCCGACTTTCCAGCTCGGCCAGGAAATTGGCTCATTAGCTGCAGCTATCTGGTGCAAGGACCACAGCCCCAAAACGATCGTCCATCCATTGAACGAGGTGGTGGACGAGGTAGGGACGACAGCTTTGCAGCTCTACGTGCAAAACTACAAGCAAGCGGACCAGACTCTTACAGGTACAGCCCGCAAGGCCAACCTGCTAGATCAGTTCACCAAGAATATCCCGCCTCCCGCTGCGGTTGCACCAGTCAACCGCCGGACGTCTACTGTACAAGGTGGTTCCAGGTCAGCGAGGAACTCATTGGTTGGGTTGCCGAAGATGGAAGAACCCGATGAGATACCGAACGGGTCCCTAGACGACGTTAAAGAGGAACGCAAATGCGAGATTTGCGATATTGAAGTTTCTCCCAAGTGGTGGAAGGTGGAAGACTCGCAGGAGGCAGCCGCAGCCCCTGGATCGAATCCCGATCAACCGATCAATACCATTGAAGGTGCCGCAGGTTCATCCCAACCAGCTGTTGGTACACCGGCGTCCCAATCCGAAGGACCAAGGTTTCCGAATGGAATCATACACCCCGAACAACCAAGTGTTCCCAAGGAACCGCTACAGAGTGGCAAGCCTACCACGTCCGACGGTATACCGATTCCTCGGCCGGGCAGCTACCTCTGCAACAAATGTCACTGGAGGAGAAAGAACAAGCCCGACCTGCTGAAGCCGCCCAGGAAGTCTCCTACACCTCCCCCGCAGCCGGTAAGGTCGCCCCCACGACAATTTCCTCCTTCGGCGCCGGCTCCGCCGTTACACCACTGGCCGCCAATCGCAGGGCCTCCTCCGCATGCAAGTGCACCGCTGCCTGGGTGGGGAGGCCACCCGCCACCGCCGATCAGCAATGGAGTGGCTCATTCGCCACAGCCTGGAGGCCCACCTCATCCTCCGCCAATCCATCACCCCTATCATCCGGTGGCACACCATCCTCCCGCCAATGGCTATCCACCCTACACGGCGCCGCCGGGTGTGCTTCCCCCAGCCCCGCCCGGCGCGATACGTTCTCCGTACCCACCGCAACCGGCTCCCACCCCGCTACACCATACGAACTCGCCAATGTTGGCGGGGATACCCAATGGGATACACTCTCCACATACAGCACAGTTTGGCTCGCCTGCGCCTGGTCACAACCCTCCAGCGAGGCAAACAGAGAGCCCGTTTGCAGGATTGTACGGCACATCGCACAATAGTCCTGGACCACTCCACACACGGCCGGAAACACCTCGGGACGGGGCGCTGCAACAACCACCGCCACAACCACCGCCACAGCCACAGCCAAATGGGGCCAGTGCCAGTCCCAATTTGCGCAACCTGTTGCATTAAGCTTTGATTTTGCTCGGCTCTTAGGACGAAGGTTTTGCCAGCCAGCGGGTAATGACGGGGGAGGTTTTGGTGCAGCATTCGTGGAATCCAAAGCGACGACGCAATGAGGTATTTGAAGATCAAGGCGATTGAGAGGAGAAATCATTGCGATATGACGGGGAAGTAAGAGGTTATTTCGTTTTTTGCTTATTCGGTGGGAATAATTCCGGGTCTGCGGGAGGAGTTTTCTGTGCAAGGTATGATACCAACCGAATAGGGGAATTCGAAGTGCATTCGGCGCAACCTTTTATACTTTTTTTACTCTCGCTAGTCTTGCGAAAGGGGGTTGAGAAAGAGAAGATTATGTACCATAGTCAATTAGTAGAACGAAGGCTCGGTTGCTCATCGCTGTATTTGCTGTGCTTTTGTCGTACTTGTGCAGGGGAAAGACATGTAGTCGGCGTCGCGAGACACCGACGTGCGCCGATCGACGTCAGGGCACATGCGTAGGGCAAACATCGCCCGCCGCCCGTTCGCCGCAACCACCACCGCGACTCCCGAACTTCCATTCCTCCATTGCGCCGCCAGAACCACGCAATGTCGTCCATAGGCCCTTCGCTACCTCCGCACCTTACCAAACGCAAGCGCAATGATGACGACGACTCGAGCTCCTCGTCCGCCTCGCCGCCGCCGCAGCCCTCCAAGAATAACCGCGCCTCGCCCGACGCTGCGGAGAAGCGGCGGCGCGTCATGGGCCCCGCACCGCCACCGGCCCCGCTAGACGAGATGCCGCCGCCTGAAAAGGACGACGAAGGGAGTGACAGCGACAGCAGCAGCAGCAGCAGCAGCAACGGCGACGACGATTTCGGGCCCGCGCCGCCGACGGCGGCTGATGCTGCGAGGGTACCTCTTTCCCCCCTCACTTCTTTACGGGACATATTTTCTGATGGGTGAATTACGCAGGTGAACGCCGCGAAAGACGACGATTGGGACAAGGCCCGCGCTGCTGCCGCTTCCGCCGACGAACCGAAGAAGGCGCAGCGAGACGAGTGGATGATGGTGCCGCCGAAGCAGGACGACCTGGCCGCGCGCATGGATCCGACGAAGCTGCGCGCGAGGGGGTTTCAGACGGGCAAGGGCGCAAGGGCGCCGAATCATAGCGGGGGTGGGGATTTGGGCGCGTGGACGGAGACGCCGGAGCAGAAGCGGAAGAGGTTGGAGAATGAGGTCATGGGCGTGGCGGCGCCGGGTGGGTCAGGTGGCGGTGGGGATAGGGAGGTGCGGAAGAAGAGAGATGAGGAGACGGCGAGGCGGGTGAAGAAGTCCGAGGAGAAGAGGAAGGGGGGGAGCTTGTATGAGAAGCACAGGGAGAAGGTGGGGGAGAAGGAGGACGATGATCCGAGTAAGAGGGCGTTTGATTATTCGAAGGATATGGCGGGTGGTATGCGGATTGACGGAACGAAGAGGAAGGAGATGATTAGGAAGGCGGGAGACTTTGGGAGCAAGTTCTCAGGAGGGAGCTTCTTGTAGGCGAAGCCGTGGGGTGGAGGCTATAACGGAAGCTCAACTGAGGTGGGCGTGCTGCGCTCGACTCGGTGCCAATACCGGCAGCATTTGGTCTACCACGCTCTCCAGGAACCCTTTCAATGCCTCAATGCCGGCAAGCTGCTTTTGTCCCGCCTTGATCAGGCGTTACAAGTCTGGATCTGACATCGTTGCCGAGGAATTGAATAAGATGTAGCCAATGCCGACTCACTGCCCTTCGCGATAGGAAGCCTGAAATGATAGCTCGATCACGATTCATATATCCGTGCGTCTCGGAGTTTTAGACTTCAAATACCCCGCTTCTCAACTTCCAGTGCTCCCGTTGCTTCCTCACTGCTCCTTTATCCTCGAACATAAGTTTCTTCTGCCGGAACAACTGTCATCAGTGAAGCTGCCTCGTAGTCAATATGTCTGAGAAACCTTACACCGTGGAAAGCCGAGGCACGAATAGGCAGGTAATTCACACATTCTCCGGCTGAGGAAATACGTTGTATTAACCACAGGACAACCACTATGACGCCCGTGACTATGGTCCTGGAAACACGAAACCCAATCCGTATCACTACTCCAACGGGTAGATGTGTTTCCCAAGGTGGTGTTTGAATTTTACGCAGCATGCCAACTTCGGGCAGAAATGCTACTACTACCACCAGAATCCAGACAACAGTCGATACTGCAACGATGGTCAGGGTAACGTGAAATACTGGCCTCCCGGCAGTAACGAGTCGGAAGACGTTTCGAAGCCGTGAACCAATGAGAATTGCCGGATGAGGGCATAATTGGCAAGCTACCGTATTAAACGATATATATCCTTCCACTACAAGCTTTCTACCAGAAGAAAACCTAATGATTCTTTGGATTTGGAATTCATTATCACTGTTTTGCCAATTCAACCTTAAATCATGCCAGACGATCCTTGCTTCAGACTCTTGCAATAGGCATTCGAGATGGTATCACATCACACCCGCGTCTTCCGGCAGTTAAGCTTTGTACCCCACTTCTTGCACTCCTGCTGCCCGACACCCTTTAAACGACTTCTCACTCGTTCTTCGATTCACTTCTCTACAGGTAAACCATTGCTATCATTACTTGCGGTCAAGTTCTCTGAAGCATTACCCAGGATTACCTTATTATGGCTGAGGCAGGCGACAACAATAGATACGAAGTGATCGGTCGGGGTACGAACGACGAAGTAAGTCACGCGCCCTTACTGTTCTCTCTCCGTGTTCAATTAGGGACCTCGAACTGATTGCATTTCTACCATTGAACGCTAGGGCAATCTGTGGGAGAAACGTAGTTACGGTGAAAATGCTCCAAATCAGAACACATAGTTACTGGAACAGGTGGGCTGTTACTTTCCTATGCGTGCGCAGCTGTTCACATAGCTACAGAAACGGTAGCCAGTATTCGTCGAATCCAGATCATAGTAGGCACTACGCGTCAACAAAAGGGGTCGAGCTTCATTCAATTCCCCAGAGCGGCTAATGGGAGGTTGTCAACAAAGACAAGTGAAGGTTTCAGGCGGAACGCTCGTCATGCGGGCATCAGACTCGTCTTCACGGCAATCGAATTCAAGCATAATATTTACTTAAGAAGCCGTTTCGGAAGTGCCATTGATTTTGACATTGCCTCCCAGCACATTTGTGAGAAAGCAGTTCGTTTTCGCGACTACATACCGGGATACGACAAGCAAAGCCAGGAACACGTGCGGTTGAAGCATGTCAAGTGTGTTCTGTTACCAGCCGCTAGTTTGTGCATCCACTCTCCACGGCGTGATTGATCTGACCTTTGCCTGCATGCCATTGGAAAACCAATCCGATGCAGTTCACCAGCTGCAATCGCCTCGTGCACAGATCAAGATAATAACACTCGTTATGGCCGCGTGCGTAGTGGTTCCCACTTTCGACGCCTGTGTCATGAGGGCAGGGTACCCATGACAAAAGGCCCCACTTGATCATCCGAGAAGTCCCTCACGTGTGGTCGCGCCTCCCTGGCGTTTGTACCCCGCCCGCTGCCGGTCTACTTAAAGACCCCTCCTCCTCTTCGTCAACGGCAGCTTGACTACATCACATTCCAATTGCAAATTTGAGACTAACTACACGCGATCACCGAGAGCAAGATGCCTTCCTCCAACAGCAACTCTGGCTCCGGCAGCAGCTCTGGCTCCGGCGGCTACTCGTACAAGGGCAGCGGTACCAACAGCCAGGTATGGAGCGCCGCTGAGCCTGTGTGGGACCACTCTTTTCAAAGCTCGATTGACTAACTTATTCCTCACTGCAGGGCAACCACTACTGCGCTCGCGACTACGGTTCCTCTGCCTCCAACCAGAACTCCTACCACTATTCGAACTCGTAACTCTCGCCCCTGCTGATCGGATTGATCTTAATCTCGTTGAGCCGGAGCTGAGCTAACACGTTGCTATAGTGACGGCTCATACTACTACTCCAACCCCAACGGCTCTACCTACTACAACGATGGTCAGGGCTCCTCTTCGTACAGCCGCAACGGTGGCAAGTAGGATGGCCGATTGAAGGTCAGGGGCGGCAAAGTTGACTGGTTTGGCTGCCAAAGAGTGGAGTGATAAGGTAGTCCTGCATGGTTTACAAAGGTTCATTTCAGCTAGAGACATGAATTGAGCCCCGAGATTACTTTCGATTGTCTTCAACTGTACCTGTGAATACCTGTCGCTCTGTCTCCTTCCCTTCTCATCGATCATATTTTCGGCGGCTGCCAACTGACGCCTGCCGCGCGAACAGATGGAGGACAAATTCATAACCTCCTTGGAAGCTTCAGTCTGCGTACACATCCGACGCTCTTTCCATGCTTGTACCGTGACCTTCAGACACCACCAGCTCAAAGCAGCCACTGCTCTCGCCTTATCAACATTCTGCCTCATCCCATTTGAGTCTGCAGAAGCTCAATTCCACCACGTACCGCATACATTGTTCAAGCATTTTTGCCTTACTGCTATTCTTCTCTGACAATAACTACAACAATGCCGAAGACTCCTACTACTAAGACTACGCCATGTACCGCGACTGGGACGACCAAACCCACAAGCACTACGCGCGCGAACACTCCAAGCCGTATCCCTCGGAGAGTGACGGCAACTACACCACGTCCCGCACTCGTGCCTCAACCAACCGAGAACACTCGAGGTCCTTCCCTTCCGATAGCGGTCACACATGGACCGTGTCCCGCTTCTCCAATGCCTCTAGCTCCTCCAGTGTCTTTTTCTCCGTATTTCTACCCCACCACCAACCCTCCCAGCTTTCTTCCCCAGAGAGCAAAAACACTCCTGCCGCATCTCGCCGCGGAGTCCCGCACTGCAAGCCGCATTCCTCGGAGAGCGACGACAACCCCGAATCTGTCTCCCCAGAGAGTGACGGCATTTACACCGAATTCGGCGCCGGCGTCCCAACACACCATGAACACTTCCCCGAGCCGTATTCCTCGGAGAGCGACGACGCCTGCATCGCGCCCCGCGCCAGAGCCTCACTCGACTGGTGATCTGCCGAGCGCTCCCCAAACGCCACAGAGCTCATCCTTTTCTTCTCGGTTTCTCAATGCTGCTGAGATCATCCAATATATAAACGAAATGGAATATCCAGGGCAGGCGGAAAGTCCAGATGAGAGGGAAAGTTCAGAAGATGATGAAAGTTCAGGGGATGGACAAAATTCAGGGGACGGTGAAAGTTCACCCGATAGGTGTTACACCTGCCACAGTAGGGATAGATGATGAGGAAGACGGCTTGAATAAGGAAAGCAACTGCTATCGAGCCAAGGGGTCCGAAGAAAGCGAGTTCTACGAGCAACGTCCACAGGATGTATCTGCGTACGAACATGTGTCGAGCACGTTCGGTGGCTATACGGAGGCAGGGGAAGGTGTGAACGAGGAACGTGAATGGTGTCACCTCTGCGATGTTTTCGAGTTTCCCTTCTCCCGACCGCCGGGACACGAGCAAGTACGAGTATCGCAAGGCATAAGGGTGTCACTCTGGAAGGTCGTTTCACATAAACAAAAGCACGGTCGAGCGTTCTCAGGGAGGCACGCAAAGAAATATATGATCATCCAAGTAGCAAGAGCTTCCACGCTCCCAACGATACCATTGAAACTTTTCTTTACCACAAAAGCCAACCCACAACGCCATTCCCATGCACCACTTTCGACACACGCTCACATCCTCCCCGACTTCCTCGCCTTCTTCTCCCTCTCGTACGCGTTCTTCTCGGCGCCCTCCTCGCCCTGTATCTCGGCCACCAAGCGTTTGTACTTGGCCTCGTACGCGGCGTCCTTCTCCTTCTTCTCGCGCAGCTTCTCGCGCGCAATGAAGCTGGCGTCCTTGCGCAGCTCGCGCATCGCGCCCTTCTTCTCGCGGCGGTACTCGGCCTTGAGCTTGGCCGCCTCGCGCCGCTCCTGATCCGGGTCGTAGTGCTTGTCTGGGTTGAAGCCTTCCTCGAACTTGGGAATGCTGGACTTGATCGGCTGGGGCCGCCAGTGGTGCAGCTCCTGCGGCCGCCGGCGTTGTCGCGCGTTGCCCGCGAGGATGGAGAGGTGCTGGGCGGCCCGCTTGCCGGGCTTGCCGAGGGACTGGACGGCTAAGAGGGTGGAGGGGGTGAATATTTCAGTGAAGGCGGGGGCATTGGACCAGAGGTCGGCCATGGTGGTGAGGTTGTTGATGTGGGCGGTTAGGACGTCGGGAGGTGTGGACTTGTTCTTCAGCGCGAGGGTCGTGAAGCGGACGAGTTCGGGGATGTAGCGCTTGGCGAGGGTTTGGTACTTGAGGCACAGCGTGCCGACGTAGGCACCCGTGACGAGCTCCTGCGGCGTTTTTGGTGTTGTCAAGCCGAGCCAGCGCGCCATGATCGTGATCGCCGGTGTGACAACCTGGTGGAAGTGGTCCGATGTCGGGTATATGGTGCCAATGGCAGTGAGAATGACAAGGTCACCGGGGTTGATCGTGGAGGATGAGAGCATCTTCTCAAGCTGACCCCTGAAGCCCTTCGCGACATCAAGTGCAAAAGTCCGAGAAAGCGAGTGAAGATGGCGAATGAGCGTCTCAATAGGGGCCAGAGGTGGTGCGGGTTTCTGTTGAGCCAGGTACGAAATGTGTTCCACCAGTACTCCGCAAAAGTCCGCCATTTTTTCCTTATTCTCGGCGCTCAGCTGAGGATGGTACAATGCTCGGATGCGTTGGACAACGGTAGGTGTATCAGTGACGGTAACGTCTTTCAAAACATCCAGCAGTTCCTCATGTGTCTGGGGGCAGGGATATGTGTAGGCAAGCTTCGACACTTGCGTCTCGAGCGACTTTTTGGCCTCATGAGCCTGTCGTTCATCGCTCTTCCCCAATATACCACGAACGAATTCATCTTCTTCCTCCTCTTCATTGATCTCGGGCTCTTCGTCGTCGTCTGAGCTTTCGACCTCGCTGCCGCTGAACACTTCTGCGTCATCCATCTCAGATCCACTGGCAACGATGTCATCAATAACAAAATCATCCTCATCATCGACACCTGGAGGCCGCAGATTTGTGTGAGCATCCTGAAGTCCGAACTCTACTGCGTCATCCGGTAGCACATCCTCATCGCCTTGTAGCTGTGTTTCGCCTTTCTGTTGCTCCTCTTCTTCGTCACTGCTGTCCTCCTCACCCCTCATTCTTCGCATACGCTTCTCCTCCATCTTCTTTAATCTTTCCGCCTCCTCCTTTGCCTTCTCGTCACCCGTCTTCGTCCTTGTGGTCGGGGCTGCTCGCTTGTCGAGCTTCATCTCGAACAACCGGCGGTCGTACTCCTTCTCTGCCCTGGCCTTGTCCGCATCGTTCATGAGTGCTGCTCGTTCGGGGTTCATGGCACCGAGTGCGTTGTCCAGTCCTTCTGCGGTAGGGGGCGGTGGAGGTTTCTTGACCCCTCGAAGGAGACCCAGCACATCGTGCATATCCTGATCGAGCTTTTCCCGCAAGTCATCATCGTCCTCCTTCTGCTGTTGGCGCTCGTACTTGTGGAATTTCGACTTGGCGATGACCTCTTTCATAACCTCCGCCTTGCTCTTCTTGCGCTCCGGCTGGTCCTCGCCCTCCTCATCGGTGAGATCCGTACCCTCGTCTGAATCGCGTCTCCTCTTCAGCCGGCGGAGCCCACCCTCGTCGTCACTTCCGCCCGAAAGGCTTACGGCATCGAAGTCATCCTGCTCGCCGCCAAAGTCCAGGGTCTGTCCCATGTGCGTGAGCTGCACTTCCTCCTCAGCGTCGTCCTCAAGGTCGAATAAGCCGGCCCCCTTCTTGCGCGTCTTCTCGCGGGCGAAGCGCTCCGTCATCTTGTCCTCCAGCGACATGCTTGGGTCATTCTCGCCAATACGTCGGTCGATGATGCCGCCGGCCTTGTTCCGCTTGTTCAACTCGGGCAGGAGAGTTTTGCGCCTCTGTTACATAAAGTCAGCCGCAATGTCTACTTGAGCATCCAAATGCTAGAAGCTCTAAACTCACGGTCTCCTCGCCCATGCTTTTAGTCACGCCTGGCCTGCCCAGCGGTGTCTTTTTGGCATTGGCTTTCTGCAAGCTGGTGCTCTCGAACTTGTCAGGCCTCGGGGCGGCCTTGACCTCGAAGGGATTGAAGCTGTCGCGAATGCTGGCGAGCGCGGCGTTGCGCTGGGCGGCGCGCTGGGCGCCATCTTTGCCGGATCTTTTCTTCTCCTTCTTGGACTTCTGAGGGCCGACGATACCCTGCTCGCGCAAGGACGCCTTGAGGCGCTTCAGCTGCGAGGGCGGCATGGCGGGGCGAGGCGGCGGAACGAAAGTGCGACTGCAGTGTAAGCGCTTTCGTGCTCCAAAATAATTTCCAATGTAAAATCGAATCTGCCGGATCGACGAGCTCACCGCCTTCAGGCCGCATCACGTGCGATGGTGACCCCCGGCCGACGAGCTCTTCATTCCGAGGCCCGTCATCAGATATGCGCCTTCTCCGCCCGCTGTTCCGCCGATGCGGGCTTGACTCAATTCCAAACGCATCTTGCTTTGGGTTATCGGAAGCCGCTCTTACCCGCAAGCGATTTGTTTCAGTGGCGGCCTGTACCCAGGTTTTTTCTTCTACACTGCCACTTTTCTTCTTCTTGACGTTCGTCACATCGTGAGGCCGTCGCATACCATCTCCACCCTTATCACGCAATACTATACCTCATTCACCTTCCTGAGGCGCCGTATTTTTTCAATAGTGTCGCATTTCACGAGACCGCGAATCAGCCACTTCGCTCGCAATCCTTGGCATTTGAAGAAAAAAGTCTGGAGCTTCATTTCCCCTCTAGCGCATCTCTAGTGTCCATAGTCCGCTCGTCCCCTTCCCGCCAAAACCGTTTGAGCCATGTTCCTTGGGCTATAATTCCCGTTCCCCCTCCCCCCCCGGATTGCTAAAGGGAGCGCCGTCCCGTTCCTGAACGCCCACTCGCCACAAGAGCTTATAGCCCTTGGCCGAAAACAACCAAGCCGGGGCATTACGACCGAATCTGCTATAGCCACCCATCTCCACCACGGCTCTTCTTCCTTCCTGCCAGCTCGTGAAGCGAAGTAGTCTCAGACCTGTAACCTGATGTGGATAGGCATGCGTCCGCTGGCTGACATCTGGTGTCGATGGGAGCCCCTGAGATCTCGACTCAAGAAGACGCCTTCATTGAGCCACACGCCGAACACGTCCACCACTTGCTCTCCATGAAGGTTCCACAGCGCATGCAGTTCCAGCCCAGCGGTCGTGGCGGTACCGGCGGTGCCTGGTCCTGTACGTTCATGCTAGCCCGCTCGGTCACTGAATCTGGTCGCTCAACGCCACACGCATCGCAGCAAAGATGTTGCATGTCGTTGATGAGTGTGCAAATCTCACACGTCCATGTGGACGCCTGAGAAATCTCTTTCTTGGGCGAATCTGCAGTCAAGTCGATCACTTCGGACTTGCTCTTGGCCTGTGTACTTGCGGGTTTCTCGCCCACGAGTCGTGAAACTGGGCGGCCCGGACGGGGAGTAGATACCGAAGAATTCGATGCTGCACCATGTGGTGTAGAGAACGACCGCTTGATCGGCGTTGCAGAGGGCACATTGTTGTTTTGGACCCCGGCCGAATGCTCGGAAGAAGCCATCTCGAGGCCTCTTTCCGGTGACCAACTCAGACCCTCTTGCGATGCACCGAGCTCCCGCATATCCTGTCGATGCGCATCCCTATCTCCCTCCATCATCGCAATGGCAATGGCCAATTTGTCGGCATCATCCATCTCGGCCTTCGTTCTGAAGCCTAGCCTTCTTGCTTCGTCTTCAGCCTTCCGTTCCACGGCATAGTCTCCGGATCCGCAGCCCTGGGTAATCTTATTCCTTCGTTCTACTGCGTCTGCAATCACCTTGCGCATGTCGGAACCACGGGGAGCAGCGGCACCACCAAGCTTCTGGCCAGAGCCTGTGGATGGCGTCTTCCGCTTCTCAGCGGCGGCACGGGCTTGCCGTCGAACCTCGCCGAGTGGAACTGCCTTGCCACCAACTTTCTGCCCTTGTCCCAGAAAGCCCTCTCCCGTGTAGCCTTGCCGCTTGAGTGCATAGTATTCTTCACGCAGTTCATCCCACTGTATGATTCAGTCAGTAAGTTCTTGACACGGACCTCATACCGCAGGATACACACAAGCTTGTAGAACTTTTTGTCATGCGGACCGCATTCATTATGACTGAGCCTGTTGTAAACATTCAGCAAAATTGTTGTCGACAGACCTGTCGGGTGATGGAGCAAAATTTCCGGGTCGAAGTCAAATCCAAAAATAAGAGTCCAGAACAAATGCCGTTAAGCTTACTGGGGGCGGGAGGCTCCAAAACTCCCAAAGAATGGGGTAGCCAACCGGCCCGCATACATAGGGCGATGCCTCCTCATCAAAATACTGGTCACAAGCACAAGGAACTTACTCGTGTAGCATCGTCTCAATTAGGCTGTCGTAGGGAAGGAACTGCTTGGGGTCAGCACCGTGCCGGAGGCGAATGAATATCGTCTGTCCCCTGTTGACATTCAATCCTAGGAGTCGAACGTATCAGCTTGAATAGCACGCAATCTTCTTGGAGGCACAAACCAAGGAGATTCCACTGTGGAGGTAAGAACTCGGCTAGCTCTCCGACTTTCCAGTTCCGCTTCCTCATGATCGGTTTGACGACCGAGGCAAGTTTCCTGAGCAGCGATAAGGCCTCATCCTGACGCGAGAGGTGACGAATGTGCATGTAAGACCCAAATTGCGGGTCTATCTCTCTCCGGGCCATGTTATGAGTTCTTGGGACAGTTTGAGTGAGGAAAGTTGCACCGAGCAAACACCGAAGAAGGTGACACGGGAGCCCTGTGGAGAGAGTCTTCGTGAGAGGACGAGGGGGGCCGAAAGAGCCCGCGTTCGTTCTCGATATTCGGAAGCAGCAGCCGAGTTTGTGGTCGACGACCTGGTTGAAAATGCGGAGAATAAAGCTCTCGGTACTACGAAGCTTTCGATTGTAGGCAGGCGCGAGGCGGCGGGTCCACGTCAGCTGCACATGCGGCAGTTTGCCACCGCCGCGTCCAGCATCGCGAAGGTAATGGAAGCGTGGCACTCTGCTTAACTATCCGGACATGCAAGACTCTGCAGATAGATGAAGAGCAAGCTCGCCGACAGGCCCCAGATTTGATCGGCACGACGCGACCCTGGGCTTGAATGGCACTGAGCTCACGTGCTGATACAAAGAAAAGTAAGCTTATCGCCGCCCGGACGGGCATGACATCGTTGCAGGCCTCTCCGCACCCTTCGCGACACACCACCGCGCGCGCCACTCCCCGCTGCAAGCACCAGACGTCTCGCGTTCCCGAGAATATCTGTCCTGAGCTTGTTTCAACATGACGGCCGATGACCAGCACTTCCTCGACGTGGTAGGTGGCTACTTCGCCCCCAACCAATGCCTGCTTGCTGACGTAGCCTCCACAGCTTGCTGGCATCTCGAAGGACATTCGTAAATTCACCGGCGAGGTTGCTGATGCCACCGACCGCCACTTCGAGTCCGTAGCTTCTTCCATCAAAGAGACGTTATCTACCACAACATGGCTGCCCGCGTCCGCTCGCCCCTCCCCACCGACTCGCGTGACTCCGAAAGCGCCGACGGGGCTCATCGAACGTGTGCAGGACTGGGTTTCGCATAACCGGGCCATTACTGCCGCTGTAATTGCTTTCGTAGGCACGGGCGCTGTTGTGATGTATCAGCAAAAGAAGTCGTACACAAGGAAGCGCCGAGCCAGGCGTGCTAGCAACGGCGCTCGAAGGGAAGTAATCGTGATTGCTGGCCCGCCCAGCTCCCCGATCACGAAATCGCTGTCTCTGGACCTCGAACGCCGGGGGTTCATCGTATACGTGGTAGTGAATTCCCCAGAGGAAGAGGAGATCATACAGAAAGAGTCAAGGGTGGATATTCGACCCCTCCTGTTGGATATCGTTGACGTAAGACATCCCCCCTTCCGAAGAATGTGGGCAGGATATTAACATGCGCGGCGCAGCCACTCAACGCCCAGTACACTATTGAACGCTTCAACAACACTCTTCTCAGTCCTCACCATGCATTCCAAGGGGCTTCAGCGCATAATCTTAACCTCGCAGGCCTGGTGCTCGTACCCGACCTCATCTACCCCTCAGGGCCTGTGGAGACAATTTCTCCGGAATATTGGTCTGACGCCCTGAACGCCAAGGTGCTCAATACCGTGGCGACGACCCAAGCATTCCTGCCAGTGGTGTGCCAGTTCAAGTCAAGAGTGCTGCTGCTGACGCCGAACGTGGTGTCGTCGCTGCGGCCGCCGTTCCACGGGGTAGAGAGCACCGTGGTTGGCGCGCTGGAGGGATTCGCGTCATCCCTGAGCGGTGAGCTGAGCACGATCGGTATCAACCTGTGTCACATAAAGCTCGGGACATTCGACTGCAGCGGCGTCGGCAACAAGCAGTACCTGCAGAGTCTCCGCGATCGACAGACGGATGCATGGCCAGCGGGAGCGCGGGCGCTGTACGCAGACAACTATGTCACACAGCAGCGGATTGCGAGCAGTAGAGGCATGTTTACAGAGAACGGCAGCACGGCGAAGGGCAGCAACCTGCGCGCGCTGCACAATGCGGTCTTCGACGCATTGACCCGCAAGCGGCCGCAGAAGGTGTGGAGAGTTGGTAGGGGCAGCGTGGCCTACGACATTGTTGGCAGCTGGATGCCGGGCGGACTGGTCAGGTGGATGCTGGGGATCCGGCCAGGGGGCCGCGTGCAGGCGGCGGCAGAGCCACAGCTCATGGACAGCGTGCAGGCATGGGAGAAAGTTGAGGCCTCGGGCTAGATGCGATGGAAACGCCTTTAATCTCGGTACATTGGCGCTTCCCGGTGGACGCTGCCAAACGTGTCACGGCGCACGCGCTGGGCGGGCGCGGGCTCGGCGGGCGGGGGATACTGGGACTGGGCTGCTGGCAGCGGACGCGACTGGCGGCCGCGCGCGTGGTGGCAGTAGGTGTAATATTACTCTCCGCTCAGTCGGCGGGCGTTGGATGGGATGGTTGAGGCGGGAAGGAATGTGCGACCGGCCGTTGGTCGATGCCGAATGCGGGCTAGCATGGTGTTATATCGGGCAGACCAATTTAGGCAGGGGCACCAGGCACTCGCACTGCAGCGGCAGGTGCGCGCCTGCAGGGACCAGAGACTCTGCCTTCGCCGATCACCGCCAACCCCCGTGCTGTCCGTGACCTGCGTGCGCCACTGCTCTGCCAGTCTTCAATCATTCGCTTCATGCACTGAGTCGCGAGCAGCCTGCCCCCGTCGCCCAGGGAGTCGCACGTCCCCGAAACGGCCGACGCAGCAACGGCCTTCGCTCCCGCCGCGCCCTCACCGTGCCAAGCCCCTCCTATTGCAACTCGTATTTCCATCGAAGCCCTCCACGCTTTCTCCCACCCGCACTCCGGCTGCTGTGAGCGATCGCCGTGCTGATGGCCTAGACGCGCGTGTCTCACCACACCATTGCCTCCCACCCTCTGTCCTTCCTTGCAATCGGTGTGAGCTTGATGTGTTGCGCCATCTCCAACACAACGCATCCCTGAAACTACCAAGACGAAGCTCGACCCGCGCAATCCTATCGCCACCAGCTGCTCAGCCTCTTTCACGAGACACCTATGCTCAACGCGCCCTCGCACATCACCGTTCCGGAGCCTGCGCCCACGTAACGACTAGTGTCGCTGCGCTTTTTCCTACGCCCGCGTCGCACAAGTCGCATGCTCGCCCTCACCACCACAACCTCTGTCGCCGACGCTCTTTGGCCGCGCTGAGCCGCTTCCCGACTCTGCCTCCCATCTCTCACCAGCCACCCGTGTCGCAATGGCTTCCAATCGCCCTGACGATCTGGACCTCCGGCCCGGCTCGCAAGAGTCGAACAGGTCGCGTCCCAACCATTTCCTTGGTGACCTGCCGTCGCCGCGCACCGGCGAAGTCCCGCCCGCCCTTTCGCCGCTCGATGCGTTTGCCATGCAATCGCGCTTGCTGGCGAAAAGATTCGAGGAACAGAAAAATGGCCGCCGCATTAGCCGACTGCCGCCTCTGACCATCCAGAACGAATTTGGCAAACAGCGGCAGCAGGGTTACTTCCGCTCTCGCTCTGCGGAGCGCGATAGATCTGATGGACGGTCGCCGGAGGAGGATCACACGCCGCAAAGCGCGAAGGAAATCACTCCTATCAACCGGCCCATGTCGCAGCACCCGACTATTTCGGACGACTTCGGCGGTCCCATCTCGCAATACGACCCCAAGCTCTCGCCGCTGGGCGAGGAAGATCATACCCCGCCTACTGCTCACGAGCCCCAGGACTACTTCAACATCCCCCGCGCTGCATCGCCGGAGCCAATTGATCCTCCGGTTGAGACTCGCGTAGAAGAGGCGACACCTAACACTCCAGGAACCAGATATGGACCTGCGCAGAGCATTCCCTCTACTCGCCCGCAAAGGACGCTTACAATGGAATCGAGCACATCGACGAGGTCGGATGGCAGAGGCTTGATGCCTCCTAGGTCGCCCGGTCCCGCACGCTCTCCCCGGATTATGTCGCCCAGCATTCGGTCGGTTCGTAACGATAGCGCAGATGATGTTGAGAACATGTCTCTGGGCGGATCCTTCGATTCTCTTCCTCCCCGGCAGCTTTCTTCTAACACAAGCTACTCGCGATCTCATTCTCCCGCTTCGCCGTACCCGACTTCCGTTCCTCGGTCGCCTTCGATATCTTCGGAATGCTCCTACAACAGCCAAAGATTACCCAAGCCCGCTTTCAACTTTTCGAGACCGAGGCCTTCGCTTGACGCACGTCCTTCGACGTCTGATTTGCGACCATCGTTGGACCACAGGCCCTCGTTCGAAAGAGCAAGGACCCCGTCGAGACAGGCTTCAGGAGAGGGCTCGCAAAGAGCGCCCTCGCGCCAGGAATATGACGGCCACCAATTGCCGTCCTACGCGCACGAACAAGTTCACACCCCTATTAGCATGGCCAGTGATGACTACATGAACGCAGGCGCAGATGGCCCCGCTCCGTCCTACATCTATGCTAAATACGCCTTGCCGCGCGGAAGGACGTTGGACCGGGAATCCATTTGTGCACAGGACTTCATGAACCAACAGATTAGGTGGGAGGACGGTGCACCCCCATCGCGGAATGGCGAACGGCCCCCGTCGCCCCCGTCTCCTCCGAAGACAGCCAATTCGGAGAGGTACTATGACAAACCAAAGTCTTTCGACGTCCCACGCTCTTCGTCGCCTTCTGCAGTATCTAGCAACAGCACGATCAAACCCCATCGGTCGCGTCCTTCGTCTTCAGGTGCTGCGACCAGCGTCACGGCTACATCCCGCATCGCCGATATGACCCCGGAAATGCATTTGGACAAGGGCATTGAATTCCACGAGAAGGGTGAGGTACAGAAGGCTACCTACCACTGGCGTTTGGCTGCGAAGGCAGAAATCCCGACGGCCATGCTGTTGTACGCTCTGGCCTGCCGTCATGGTTGGGGAATGCGTCCCAACCCGGCTGAGGGTGTAAAGTGGTTGCGTAAGGCTGTGGATGCTGCTCAATTGGAAGTTGCGGATGACGAGGATCTTGTCACCAAGGGCAAGCCTGGTCCTGACGTGGTTGAGCGGAGGACTCACAAGGCTCAATTTGCTGTGAGCGTGTACGAACTCGGTGTAAGCTACATGAACGGCTGGGGTATTCAACAGGACAAGGGTCTTGCGCTTCGTTGTTTTGAAATTGCAGGCAACTGGGGTGACGGCGATGCCCTGGCTGAGGCCGGCTTCTGTTACCACGAGGGTATTGGCTGCAAAAAAGATTTGAAGAAATCTGCGAAGTTCTACCGGATGGCCGAGGCAAAGGGCGTGAGCGTCGCGGGCAACAGCTGGTAAGTTTGAAGGATATCTAAGCTTACTGGCAAGTGCTGACTCAAAATGTTTAGGATTCACAAGGACAAGTACAAGGACGACGACGCCGACGATGACCGTAGGGGCCGCTCGACCAAGAAGGAATCCGACAAGAAGGCCCGCGACAAGTCCCGTACCCGTGCGCTCTTCAGCCGCAAGAAGTCCATTGCGTAGATGGACGCGTCTCCTTCCTAATTTACGCTCGAGCCTCGATCACCTAATCCACCTCTGTACATTCGCCGTCTCAGGCACCGATAGGCTATTCATTACCATGGTCTCGGCCCTGCCCTGACCACTTTCTGCACTCGTCGGCATGAAGCTACCTTGGTGGGGATGATAATGTGCCATCTTCACGAGTGACCCTTTATCTACCGCCAGCTTCATACAGCCTTCACGGTGATTCAGAATTGGTTCATTTCAAAAGCTTTACGGTTTTCATTCTATCAGCGACGATTCCTCGACGTTGAATAACTCCGCGACTGTTGTTCTCTTCTTGCTAGTGTCTTAGCACACTCAAGATTTGCCGCTCGATTTCCTTTTTCCCAATTTTTTGCAATGGTTTACTGATACCATCCTGCATCACATGCATACCCTGCATTCCTCTTCTGTTCTGTTCGTCTTTCGGGTTTTCCCATTTCATTTCTGGTTTGGTTTTGGTTCTGTTTTGCAACCTGTGGATATGGTGGTGCTTCGGTTGGCTGAGGTTGCGGTGGAAATTACATGGGCGAACTCCTTCCATCGTTTGGCATTCGTTTGATATCACTCTCGCTCTGCTTCTGGTCATTGTTTAGCTGTTTTCTCATTTGCGTTTCTTTTCTTCCTGCTTTTTGATTCCGAATCACGACGAGACTGGACCTCCTGTTACATTCCGATCTTCTTTTCATTCCAAAATCTTCACCCAAAAGAGAGCGCAGAGCGTACGTACAGGACGCCGGGCGACTTGTAATGTCTTTTATTACCTGATTTTTGTCCCTGCTTGCACGGGAAATGGCGTCAAGTTTGGCATACTCTCTGTCGACAGGCGCCCGCGAGAAAGATGGAGTAAAGTGGAATCCGCATCTTCTTTTCTTCCTTTGTTCTTTCCTTTTGTTGCAACTTGGTCGACAGACCAAGCGTGTGTGGACGGAAGGTGCGCGAGTTAGCTACCTTTGACTTCCTTCTTTTTGGGAGTCTTGTCTCTTCCGTGTGTTGTTGGTAGATTGACGATGCTTCTCCCACCAAATCAAAAAAGACACGTTCTCCACATTCATACTTCTTAAATTTGGTGTTTAATGACCCTGATCTTGACCAAGCTACCTCTTTTCAATGTCTGCTTTTCTTTGCGACTCTTTTCTAATTTAAGGCTTCGGCCTGTAATCGGGTCTCACTAAGAAACTTAGAACAGCCAGGATTGGGAAAAGGTAAGTGATGCGTATCCAAGTTTGCCTACACTGTATCTGACTGTCAGGTTTAGCGGTCAAGGTGAACGGATGGTTTAGATCCGCTAGCCTGGTTCGATTGTACGTCCAATGATAACAGTCTGCTGCAGTGTCCCTCCGTCCGTGCTAACGGTTGTATGCGGCTTGCCTTCCTGGTGCAGGTCCAATTAGATGTCTCTCCCCGCAGCTTGATGCCTGTCCCCTCCCGTAGAAGTGCCTTTTATTTCCCGCAGCTATCATCAGTCGGTCGTTTGCAAACGCAGGTAAATATCTTCCCCAACCCTACCCAACGAGATCATCGTTTCTTCTACCTTTCATCAATTCAAAAATCACCTTCCATCAACCGATCTCCTCCATAACACCAGACACAATGGTACACACCTGCGGAAACTGCGGCAAGACCCGGGAGCGTCTCAGGCGTTGCGCCAAATGCACCTCCGAACACTACTGCTCGCGCGACTACCAGAAGGCCCAGTGGGAGACGCACAAGAAGGTCTGCGCCTTCAAAATCGCCATCAACGCAGGCGACGGAGCCAACAGAGATCCGTCATCTTCGTCTGCCGCTCTCCCTCCTCCTCCTCAAGAACCTCGCCGTCTCCGTCGCCCAGCCATTCACCCAGCTGCAAGAGCGCGCCTGGCTGCACAACCGCCCCGAAGAAGACGTGTACAAGCTGCTCATCGACGCCTTCCGCCTGCACCTTGACGACTACAAGTTCTCCCGCCTCAACGCCGGCGGCTCCGTCTTCGCTGGCGAGCCCACCAGCGAACCCGCTTTCCGCGTTTTCCTGGACCGCGTCGAGAGCTGCGAGGGGTTTCTGCCGCCCTGGTGGTCGCCCGAGAAGAGAGGGGCCTGTGTCCGGTTGGGCACGGAGGAGCCGGAGGGCTGGTCTTCGCTGTGCTTCGCGCCGGAGAAGGGGGACTTCAATGAGCGGTATGGGGATCCGATGATGGTGATGCAGATGCGCATCTTTGTGGAGCAGGTGTATGGGATCGGGCCGGGTGGATAGAGCGGGATGGCGATGTTGATGGTGGTGGTGGTGACAGAGGAGGCTGGTGGGGCGTGGCACTCGTCGTTGATGGATGCCAACCCAATGTTCAGGAGGGGCTAGGTGGTACGATAGGAATGGTGTAGGACAATTGCTTGACGGTGAGTTTCTCCATAACATCTGTTCGTGTTTTGTTGACATGTGCTGATTCAAAATGTTTGAGCAGGACTGGACCGTGATAATGGCATAAACCACCGCGTTTTGTCCGCTCAGGATTCATGTACGGGCAGATTCTTCCATGATTTATCGAGCAGTTCTACATATATGCGATTTTGGGTTTGCTGTACGTCTTTAATGGGTAGCATGGCTAAAATTCAACAAAAGTAACCTCACGGAGAGTGGAAGCATTCATTGAGGTGCAACTGTATTGCGTACCCAACGACTAACCCGTCTTTGACATCTCCTAGAAGCATTGATGAGATCTTCGCCTGCCCTGTCCGTTGGTGGGAATCTCGTATTCGGCGCTAATTTTGGGTTGCAGTACGACTCCGTGTATAGCTTTAGCCACACACCAAATAAATTCCGATCACCAACTTCCTCCGCTGCGACATCTGAAAAGGCAGAGGTGCGCCAAGCGAGGCGGGGCATTCTGTGAAGCGGTCTGGTTGGGGCCCCGGCATGTTTCTTCGTATGAACAGGAGCCGATGTCTGCTGTTACCTTAACCGTGCCGCGAATGAGCTGCGCCGCACCGGAAAGAGTGCCTCCCAACATCATCTCCTACACTCCCATCAATACACCATGACAAGCTGAATTTCTGTCGTGGCCAGAGGCAATCCATAATATGGGGATACTTCCATAACCGTACTGCGTTGCGAAAACCTTCATAAAAATTTCCGGCTATCTTCAATCAGCTATTGGTATTTCACTCCGGCTCCTGCCCTTTCCACTTCTCCCTCAAAGCTTCAACATCAATCCCACACAACTCAGCTTTCCTCACGATAGCCTTCGCCTTCCCAACCACAGGCACATCAATCATTTTCCCATCGAGCGTCCACGCGCCCCTCCCAGCCCTGTTCGCCTTCTTGTCCGCAACAACCACTCTGACAGCCCACTCCGCCTCATCCTCACCCGGCGCAAATGCTCGCTGCGCCACCTCCACCTGGCTCGGATGGATCAATTGCTTCCCGTTAAAGCCCAGCTTCTTCCCATCGGAGCACTCCTCCTCGAGCGCCCTCTGCCCCTCCTCGCCGCGGAAAGACGTACACACGAGATCGATGGCCGACGGCAGGTTATGCGCGCGGGCAGCCGTGACGATGGCGGATCGGGCATAGAGGAATTCGCGAAGGGAGGGAGTCCGGGTGAGCGAGAGGTCGAGAGCGAAGTCTTCGGCGGCGAAGATGAGGCCGGAGAGATAGGGCGTCGATCTACAGATGGAGGGCAGGTCGACGAGGGCTTTTGCGGATTCGATGAGAGCGATGAGGCGGAGGGGTTGCTCTTGATTTTGAGAGGGAGGCGTTGATGAGTGTCGTTGAGGGAGGGCGTGCCTGATTACGTCTGTGACGAAGTGGAGGTCGGATGCGGAATTCACTTTGGGGATAACGAGGGCGTCGAGGTTGGGGGCTTTGAGCTGTTGGTGGAGAGAAAAACAGTCACGATTGGTTCTTGAGGGGATTCATGAAAATGAAAGGGCTCAGTACCATTTCAGTCAGATCATCCAGGGCGTAGCCACTGTCGACTGAGTTGATGCGCACGGCTTGCTCGCGGATTCCTGCTACGCGCGGTTGCTCAAGCAATTGGCGCAAGTTCGCGCGAGCTTCGGCTTTCTTGCCAGGGGTTACGGAGTCCTCGAGGTCGTATGCGACAGTGTCGACACTGGCGATGCCGCGCGACTTGTCGAGCATCTTTTTGGATGAGCCAGGCACTTTCAGGGTCTACTTGTTAGCAGGGCCTGGCTGAGGGAGCTGGGAAATGCCGGGGTACCATAGAGAAGTGCGCGGCGGATGATTGGTGCCGCCATGATGGGCAAGAATTGATGCTCGGAGACGATTTGAAGAGAGCGTGAGAGCAATTGAAGGTGAAAGAAGAAGGGAGCGAGCGTTCACCTCGGGCATGGAGCTTTCCCCGCGTACGTCACTAGTAGGGCCCGCGGCTCGTATCGGCGGCACCGAGCTGAAACGCCGACGTGAAACGCCGGTGACGACTCGCGGCGAACGCGCAAGGTGGTAGCTTCACCCGTCGCAGTCAACACCACCAAACCAAATACTCCATTCTACACGCCCACCACCCAGCCATGGACAGCCAAGGCAGCCTGCAGCAGGGCGAACTTAACTGGCGCCTCAGCAGCCACCCCATCACCCTGCTCTCCTTCCTCGCTTTCCGCATCGGC
Organism: Botryosphaeria dothidea; assembly: GCA_011503125.2. Lineage (NCBI taxonomy): Eukaryota > Fungi > Ascomycota > Dothideomycetes > Botryosphaeriales > Botryosphaeriaceae > Botryosphaeria > Botryosphaeria dothidea. The sequence goes on along the minus strand of WWBZ02000016.1, from coordinate 2,722,655 downwards.
AAGCTTCCCAATTCTCCCCAGCAGGCTTCAGCAAACTAACACCTCCTAGCAAGCCCGCTGGTCTACATCCTGGGCATGTGGTTCACCGACAACTTGTAAGACCGCCCAGTCCATTCCTCCGCGAATCCCCACGAACCTCGTCCCGACTCTGCCCTGCCGCGCACATCACGGCCTTCAGGCCTCCCCGACGGTCGCTCACACGCAGCCCTCAAACTCACGCACAGCAAACTGCAGCTAACAATCGCCTTCTCTACAAAGCGTCATGATCTTCATCGTAACCATCGTCCTCCTCGCCGCCGACTTCTATTACCTCAAGAATATTGCCGGGCGCCGCCTGGTTGGCCTGCGCTGGTGGAATGAGGTCGACACCAGTACCGGCGACGGCCGCTGGGTCTTCGAGAGCGCCGACCCGGATACGCGCCAGATCAGTGCCACCGACAAGCGCTTCTTCTGGCTGAGCCTCTACGTCCAGCCCGCCATCTGGATCGCCCTCGCCATCGTCGCCATCATCAAGTTCGAGTTCATCTGGTTGACCCTGGTTGGTGAGTGCTGGTCTTGCGGACGGAGACGGGAACGGGAGGAAGGCTGCCTGAGATCGAAAGCCATATCGTTGGATTAGGTATTCTTGAACTCCTAGCTAACCCTTATGTGCCCGCAGTTATCGCCCTAGTCCTCACTATTACCAACACCCTCGCTTTCTCCCGTTGCGACAAGTTCAGTCAAGCCACCAACTTCGCCGGCAATGCCCTATACTCCGGCGGCATTGCCAAGAGCATCGCGAGCAACATGGTCAGCCGTCTGTTCCGCTAGTTGGGAGGGGAAACGAAAATCGAGAGCTGCGTCGGGAAACAGTCTGCAGATTACGGAGTATGTTGGAAAGGGTCATACATTTTAATTCCCTGCAATGGCGCTTTGTTGCATGTTTCTGGGCAGTCTTCAGCGGAGCGAAGAAGGACAAAAGAATGTATCATTATGGGGATTTACAGACCTGGAGTTGATCTCGGGCAGCAAATTCAACAGTTACCAAGTCACTTTCATGATTTATCCAGATATCGACATATCGTCCGAACATACAGGATGCTGAACTGCGCCAGGTGCCAGACTCCTATATTTAACAATGCTGTATTGGTTAGCTCTCTGTAGCCGATTCCGAGTCGTTAGGAAACACTTGCGTCCTGACACCTCTACCAATCGCCGAAGGTGGCCCTAACGGAGACGTCACCTTCCGGTGAATGACCTGAGGAGACAATGGAGAGATACCGGATCGCTCTTCCCGGCGGCGCTCTTTAGCAACCACCCCCAAGCCCCAAACACCAAGTGAACGGGGCACACCCGTCGTGAACGGACCGTGCAACGATCATGGTGTCAGGTAAGTTCCCCAGTTTCCATCTCCCCACCTCCCCACCCTTTCCAAACGATGCACGTCAAGAAAGCTTGGTCAGGGCTTTAAACGGTCTTAATACCTCAGGCTAAGAATGGTGTAACATTTATTCCCTCTTTGACTCCTGCAAAACCAAACTTCACACACACCATGGAGAACGCACCCAAAAACGTCTATCGAACTAAACGGCACCATCATGGACACCCTCAGTTGTTGCTGAGACTCTCAGTCAAACAGCCTCATCCACACCAAAACCCTAGTACCCCCTCTTCCGATCCACCACATTCAACAGCCTGTCCCCGCTCTCCAACCTGCCCAGATTCGCCTCCAAAATCTGGAAGCTCCGGTCCGTGTAGCTGGCGCCGTTGCCGCTGATATGCGGCGTGATCGTGACGTTCGGCGCGCTCCACAGCGGGTCGTCCGCAGGCAGGGGCTCCGGGTCCGTGACGTCGAGGGCAGCGCCGCCGAGCGTGCCGTCGGTGAGGGCCTGCACGAGCGCCGGCTGATCGACGATCTGGCCGCGCGAGATGTTGACGATGACGGGGCCCTTGCCGCCCTTGGCGCGGTCGCGGTGCGCGGCGACGGCGCCGTTCGTCTGCCTGCTCGACCCCTCCGCCAGGACGCGGAACTCGTCGGCCGACAGGAAGCGCCTCGTCTCCTCGGTCAGCGGCACCGAGACAAGCAGGATGTCGATGTCCTGCGACAGGAACTCGTGCAGCGACTTCTTGTCGAGCCCAGAGTACCACGCCGACGGGATGCTGCCGTCGGCGTCGCCGGTGCCCGGCACGATGAAGCCGTGGTCGCGCCGCTGCTCGAGCGTGTCTTTGGGGGTCGCCGTGTACGCGATCACGTCGGTGCCGAGGGCTCTGGCGACGCGGCCGACCTGGCGGCCGATGCTGCCGTATCCGAGCACGCCGAGGCGCTGGCCGACGAGGTCGTGGACGACTTGGTCGGATCCGTACTTCGACCATTTGTGCTCCTTTTGCGCATCGTGGAGGAAGTTGTAGTAGTGCGTGCGGACGAGCGTGGTGAGGACGACCCATTCCGCGATCTGATTGGAAGAGAGAAAGGGTTAAAAAGGGGAGTTCCGCTGCTAGTTTTTATGGCAGCCGTAACAGTGCCTCTCAGTTCCAATTGGGGTTTATAGGCAAAATATACGTGATCTCTTCGCTCTAGCAGAGGCAGAAGAAAGAGCATCTTGAGAAAGCACAAAAAGACGTTGAACTACATCCGTCCGCTTGAACTCATGCTCGGAATACACTTGCTCAATGCTGAAATGCTGAAATGCTGAAATTGGGGGAAGCAAGCATAGTGACTTTACACGGCTTTGAAACACAAGTTGAGTGAGAATGAACGTACCTGGGGTCCATGGATACCACTGCTCGTCGTGATGGTGATATCCTTCTCCTTCCAGATCGGATTGTTGTGGACATGATTACTGCCAGCGCTAAGCAGATGCAGCCACTTCAGCTTCGGCGCCCAATCCAGCGACTTTGGCAATCCATTGAACGTCACGAGAATAGTAATGTCCGCGAAGAGCTCTGTATAATTTGCATGTCAGCCGAACCAGCACCGAGACATGCTCCCAACAAGTTTGAGCAAAAAGAAGAAGCGGTCAACATCAGGGCTACGACAGATGAAAGACACGAGCGCAACGAAAACGACATGAGAAACAATAACCCAGAAGCGTGGTCCAAAGGAACCACTGCAGCCGCCACGCCCGGCGCCTATCCGCCTTGCTTGCTGCGTGCATTGCAGTATCTGTACCACGTCGTACAGCAGCCACGCGACGCGATAATGCCATGCACGTTCATGCGCACGCAATCAAAATTTCCCGAGCAGACTTTGCAATATGCGGTAAGAAGTCCCGTTCACCGTATGTTCGAACTCTTCTCACAGACGAATTTCTCGTATCCCTCAATGAGCATTCTCCTTTCGATGACATCGGCGCCCTATGTACCTCCCGCAATCGACCCACCTCTTTCTGCACGAAGAAGTAAAAAGAAAGTAAAAGAACAGGCGCAAGAGAAGAGCAGCCAAACCAACGCACCTTTGGGAACGTCGGGATCGACCTTGAAGGCAATCTCGGTGAAATCGATCTCGACGTCTGGGAACTTCTTCTTCAGGCGTTCCAGCAGGTGGTCCGGCCTCGCCCCCGGCAAAGCGACGAGGATCTTCTCACGGAGGCTCTTGGGCTCCGGTCCGCCGCCCATGGTCATAAAATTGAGTTCGGTCGGTGCGAGACGCCTACACCGGAGCTCTACGAGGCAATAGTGGGGGACGGGAGGCTTGGGATGTTGACGTACGGCGTCGGCGCAATTGGTTGAGACGGGGTCGAGCGTGGACGCGAAGGCCGAGAGCACGGGAAACAAATGGCAGGAGAAAGCAGTGGCGGAGGAGGACAAAGCGCGCAGAGTGAGGATGGGGATATGTAGTTAGCAGTCGAGTAGCTGTAAAGAGAAGACCTTAGAAATCAACGCCCGCCCGTTCGGCGTCCATTCGCCGTCGCCGGGGCCGCCCCACTGCGCATCACCACAAGCCGGTGGTCGCATCTGCGACGGACAAGAGCACCTGCCCAATGACGTGCCCGGCTAGGTTGATGTCGACAACGGCCCGCATGCCGCCTTATTGCGACACCGCGAATGCGGTCGCTCCCTTCGATGAGCATTGGTGGGAAGCAAATGGCGCAAACTTACAGAGAGTGTAAGCAGGAGCTGCTTGTTCTTCCTTCGCTCGGCAGTACTGCGGGAACATGCCCATCGTCTGGGGAAAAAGCCAAAAAAGAAACGGGCAGATCTCTGGCGGGAACGAAGCGAACCTCGCCTGGAGCCGCCCGTCCGCTTTGAAAGAAACCGGTCGCGCGGCGGCAAACAGCGGCCCTGACTCGAGCACGGACTTAAAAGAGGAAAATCCTCATACCGACTGGCTGTTCCAGCACCGGATCAACGTCCGTTTGGAAGCGTGCCGATCTTGAGCTTGTACGTTAACCATGTCGTGTGTCACAACTTCAAAGCCAATTGTCAACCGTGGTCCCGATCTTTGAAAATCTTTTTTTTTTCATTTCCGTGTCTTCCTCTCGTCCATTAAGGTGCGTTGCGCACCATATAACCCCCGTAGCTACTTGAATGTCATCGAGTACAGTGAACGTGTAGAAACGGATGGCCAGCAGCCCTAACACACTCTTCTCTTACAATCCGAGCGCAAAACAAGTAACGACAGAGCAGACATTTGTAATCGGCGCCGGTGGATACAGCAGTCGGAGAGAAATCGTTGAGAAAAGAAAACAACAAAGTTTAGCCGGGTATAAAAAGCGGTCATGAGAGCGACAGAAAAAAGAAAAAAGAGGAATATCGACATCAAAAGTCCAACTACTCGTGGACGCCAATGCACCGTTCCCGAGGAAATTGCTCGCTATGAGTGCTAAAGAGATACGTTAGAGGAAGACCCTCTTTAACCGCTTGCTCCGGTTCAATGAAGTGCCCAGTCGTGTCCCGTACCAATTCCATCCTTTTATGGATCCTGGTAGATCCGTTCCCGATGCCCTATGGGTACTCCAATTCAACGATAGAACCAAATAATATCCGGAGCGTATGAAGGCTAATACAGGCTGATGCAGTACAGTTGCTTTTGTTGAGCGAGCGAACGCTGATGCTGAGGGAGTGTCGCTGCTTGCTTTTGGGTGCTATTATGCTCGAGACGTTCCCGTAACGTATGGGTATTGCTTTTTCTGCTTCATCTCCTTCTCTTCGGGTCATCGTCGTCTGACTCGTCCTGCACCGGGTGAAGCCCTAAACCGCCCCGGGCATGTGTGCTTCGGGGATCCCAGTCTACTTGCACTGCTGTTGCGCTGGGGGCCCTTGGCGTCGAAAAACTGTGTGTGGGACTCCGGTACGTCCGTTGTACTTCCTTACCGAAGTAGTCTGGGGTTTCGCGTCCACTCACTGGGCTTCCGGGACTGTTGTAGCCGTATGTCCCCGAAGGACTTGTCACGGCGGATTCAGGCGTCTTGAGTACTTGCAAGGTGCTGGTGTAGGTTTCACCACCTGGAGTTTGCATCGCACTGACGTAGCCAGGAGACTGACCACCGACCTTGAGCAACTCAAAAGTACGCGCATCGGAGGAGAAACGGCGCGCGTCAAGCGAGACGAACTCGCGTTTGCTGGAGGATAATTTCTCCTGGAACCAGATCTTCCAGCCAGTGAACATGGACCACCTGACCAAAAGAATAAAACTTTGAATACCCGCAAGCTATCTCTGTTAGTGACATGTTGCTATGCATATGTGGGATCAAAAATACTCACCGCCAGCATGACTAGGATAGCGGTCACAGTAGCTTGGTTCACAAGCATGCCCTGACCGATATCGAAGCACGCCTCCTTATTTTTCGGATTATTCATCAGGCAAAGTACCCATGGGAGAACCGTTTCGGGGTCATGTAGCGAATCGTGCTCTCGAGAATCCAGGTAGACGAAGACCACAGAGAAGAAGATAACGTCGATGAGGATGAATACGACGATGACAATACCTCGCCATTGCAGCCAGACAACCTTTCGGACTCTGCGATAGACTGCTTTGGCAGAATTCGTGCGAGTGCGCAAGCTGGAGGTGTAAGACGGAAGGCCAGCGCTGCTCTGAGTCTGGGTTTCCTCGTCGCTCCACAGATTCTTTAGGTAAACGTTGATACAGTAGGCGAAAGTTGCAAGTTGGACAACAGCTGACAGTCCGGCAATACCAAGCAAAGGACCCCAGAAGTCGGCCATCGAGTGTTCTGAGTTGACATGACAAGCGTCTCCGAAGCGGAAGGACACTCCTGTGAGGGTGATGGTGGTAGTGAATAGACCGGCGATTACTGCCCAGCCTAATCCCTGAGACACGTAGAAGAACTTTTGGCCTGGAGTTACATCCCAACAGATTTGGAGATGCATCGACAGGGCTCGAATGAAGACTGCATACTGGATTAGCACATCAATCGAGGGGAAAGCGGACCGGATAGCTCATACTCCACACAGCGATCGAGAGACCGCCAGCTATAATGAAGGCGCCAGACCAGGCACATTCAAGACTCGAATACATGTCATTTGGTGTGATTTCATCAAAGCACTGTTCGGGTTGCGCAGCGAAGGGGATGATGAAGCCGAGCTATTCTTCGTCAGTTGCCACACTCGAGGCAATGCAGCCAGTTGTTCACTTACCGCAAGACTCATGGCACCAATGACCAATCCGACGCTCAGATAGTGCCGTCTTGTCTGCTTAGGGGGGAGTATAGCCCAGCTGACCATCAGAAATAGACACGCAGCGAACCCGATGAGGTTGATGCCTTCGGCTACGCGATAGGAAGTGGTGAATGCTGTTTGCCATGTGAGAAGTGTTGGGAAGCAAATATCAATTCCCTGACTTACTATCTGAGTATATCCACTCCGTTGAAGGACATGGTAGACAGCATCGTAGGCTAGGATCGATGGCGTCAACGCCGGCGCAGAACCTGCCATCGACATCTACATATTATTAGTATAATAATGGTACTGCAGGATAAGAAATACGAACATCCATCATTGCCAAAGTTTGCCTCGTTCACAAAGGGTGGGGGACATGATATCGACGATAGATTCGCCATTGCCGCCGCTCTCGCTCTCAGTTGAGCACAACCATCAAGCTAGGGGATCCAAACGTGCGTCCGACAATATAACAATATCGAGGCTCCTCTAAGTGTCCAATTGACAAGCGAGGATGATGATGTAAGCTGCAGGGCGGAAGGGCTGGTCCGGAGTGGTGACACAAAGATGCCACACGACACAGAAGTGAAGATGTTGCTGGGCGGGAGGGGCAGATATGATACTATCTTATGCGGGTGATGAGACAGCCGGGCGGATAGACTTTTTTAGGGCGCGGGCATGGGTTCCTAAGAGGGCGTTTGAAACGTGTGACGCAGGGCTGCTCAACGGTTCGGAGAGGGGTTTGTGCCAGAAATGGGGCAGTGAATTGACGGGCTGTGAAGAGGCAAGAGAAGCTCGATGGGACACCGGTCAGGGAACGTTCGAAGCGCACAAGATCAGAAAAGCAGAAGAGCAGTAGCAAACGCGTCAAGGTGAGGTGGGCCGGGTTACTTTCATGTAAATCCTCACAAAGCAGCGCGCGGAGCTGGGCGTCAGCTTTGGGAAGACGGAGGACAAGGCGGCAGGGAATGGCGGGCTCCCAGTGGCACGGCAACCCCTGTGGTAGGCGATCCTGACCTGGAACCCCCCTGTGAGTAGAAGGCCTGTGAGGCCTGTCGGAGGCGCGGTGATGGTCAGGATGTCTCGGGCAGGATTTGCAGGCACGCGTCTCTAGCCCGCCGGGCGGCCGCCTTGGCTCGTGTGCCCCTGCGGCCATAGATCACCGGCGCGTGCACAAGCCGGCGCATCGTGGCGGTTCTCGGAGAGGCTAGACAGCAGCGGACGCCAGTGTTTTGCTAACATGGGCTTTGACGTCCGCCTCTCCACTGCCGAGCGGCTTCTGGGCAGCTGGAAGCGGCATAACGCGGGGGCAGGGCGGCGGGGCGCTGTGTCATTGCAACTGGCCTGCGGCGAGGAGCAGAGCAGCAGCGGCGGCGGTGATTCGCGCTGGGCTGGCGACGGCCGTTAATGCGAGCTTGAATTGAGCCGGGGGCAGGCGGCGCAGAGGCGGCGGGCTGATCGTACGAGGATAAGAGGTTGAGATGGGCGTGCAGGTAGTGCCTTTGCACGCTGAGGCGCGGCCATGGGTGGCCAATGCCGTGACAGATCACGGGCTGGATGTCGGAAGTATTTCACACCCACAATCTCGTCGTACAGCCGGTGACCTCACAGGCACGCCGGGGGCCCAGGCCGAGAGCTGAGAGGGGCATGCGGCTGCGGCTGGAGGCGGCGGCGGCGCAGATGCAGCTAACGGTCTTCTCCGATTCGTGTTGGGCGGCAGCAGAGGCAGCGGCATGCGGGCTTCTGCTTGGTCGAGCGCAGTGTGCAGCGAAGCCTTCGCTGAGGCCTCGCGCGCGAAACGGGCCAATGGGCGGGCCGGCCGCGGGTACCTGAGTGATCTCCACGCCCGTTCGCTGCGCTGACTTTGCTCCTTCTCCACACTTCACGCTCAAATCACATCTCTCGCGCTCTCCAAGAGCCCGCGGCCCGCAGCTGTTGGTCCGCCCCGGAACCTGCAATATGACATTGTGTCTATTCTCGTCGCGTCCATCTCGGCCCACGCGGCGGCGGCGGCGAGGTGCGCGCACCATGGCCGGTGGCCCCTGTCGCGCCTTCTTCAACCGTGCCTCGTAAGCTCCGATCGGCGTGCTGCTTCTTTGGTCACGGCCCTTTTTGTGATGCTTGCCGCCGCCTGCTTAAGCATCCTGCACTGAGTCGCGCTCTCCAGCCACGCCCTCTGGTCGTCTCGCGTGCGTGCCGCGCTCCGGCAGCCCGACCGCGACGACGGAGCCGTCGTCGTCGTCGTCACTGTCATCATCGACAATCCATGGCTCCTGCAACCCCCAAACCCTCGCCGGCACGCACGATGATTGCGTCAGAGCCCAGCTTCCTGCACCTAACAAGCCGGGAAACGCGTTTCACCCGCCCGCTGTACGCCTGTTCGGGGCAACATCAACACGGAAGGTCCTTTCTTGTTGGGCTTGCTCCAGCTCGAGGATTTGCGCACTGCCGTTACTCACAGCCAAGCCAGCTACGCCGCCGGCTAAGAAGAAGGCGATCGCGCGCCCGCTGCCAAACGCTTCCACCGCTGTTCTTCCGGGTCTCAGCGGATACTACGTTTCAATCCTCGCCAAGTAACGTTTCACGCGACAGAAGTCCCGAGCTCCCTCGCACAGCACAATGTGCGAGCGCAACTGCCAGGAGCCACGCTGCTGAGGCACTCACGACTCAATCCCGCTGGCGCGGCGAGACCGGTCCTCCAAAAGCGGACGTAGCATCATGCGAACGATTCATCCTTCTGTGGATCCCCAAGACTCATTGCCAATGGCCGTATCAAGTCAGCCCCCTACACCCCCTGCGTGTTCTGCGTGTTCACAACTTCCTCTTGACTATCTCGCCTCCATCCTCTTGCCTATACTGGTTGTCGAGCTCATGCCCAAGAGAAACACTATCTGCTTTCTTGCCATGCTTATCCTCACGGGAACTGCAGGCCTGATACCGTGATCGCCGCCAGCTACGTCCCTGCTGTTTAGCCCTCTGGAAATTAACCCCACACTCTAAACCCAGCGCAAAGCTCCACAATGTCTATGCGCCAGAACAAAGCGTAGCGACAGCTCTGATGAGCAGAAGCCTCGGAGCCTTGCCGACGACGCAAATCGTTGTCGCTCAGAATCCGAGGACGCGGCGCAGTTGACCGTCCCTCTCGGCACCAACACCAGCATGACGCCCTTGAGTTCTAGAAACGCACTCGAGGCAAGGCTTGACGCAGCAAATTTCGCTACTGCTTCAGCCGGTTCGCTACGCTCGCGCCGTCTACGGGCGCTGGGCCGGCTTAGACAAACCACCGGCCTTCCGTGCCTGGAAATGGCAGCTTCCTCCTAGATCCCGCCGCCATAACCAAACTTTCGGCGCTGCTATCGTCAACGATATATCTTACTGAGTCCTGGGTGCCACCGTGCCCAGCCTGCAAGACATTAGCAAAAATGGTGTAATTCAGCAAAGTCCGACCTCGTCGCTGGTGACATGACGGCCGTCCATCACCTCCAAATCTGGAGCCGAAGGCGCCGAGTACCGCGCCGTAGGGGCCGCACCATAGCCTGCTCAGTAGTTAGCGCACACGCAAGCCGTCAAATTTGAACCTTCCCCCACGCTGATGAAAGGGCATTGGGATCGCCTTTCACTTTATCCAACGTCCGCATATCTCTAGGGTTCAAGGGCCAGTCTCCAACAGTGACCGGTCGAAAACACCGCATTTTGCCGACCAGTTCAGTGCCCTTCTCTAGCTAGAGCACCGGTTGCGCCTCGTTCGCTGCCTTGCATTTGGCCACAGCCGCGGCGCGGTCCGTCCGTAAGAACGAACTATTGCCTCGAGCTTCGAGGCTGAGGCGTTTTAATGTGCCATCGTGTTTCTGAAGACTGGCACAAGCAATGTACTCTGCTCTGCTCTTTCTGCGACAATTTCTGACCAGCTGCGACTCCTGAAAACATTCCATTGTCCGTGTCATGGGCCTCTGGATAAGTCGGAACCGAGTGGGTGATCACAGTCACGGCCAAACCTAACGAGCTAGGTCCAGCAACTCTTCCCGACTGCATCCAGCAAGGGCCCGTTCCTGCAGCATGCAGTCTGCATCCGCTCTCTCCACCACTCTCGTCTCGTCTCGGTCTGCAGGCAGGGGTGCATCTGCATCAGCCGGCTGAATCTGAGCAGATGCGCTTACTCTGCATCTCGCACATGCGCGCTGCTGCTCAGAGACAGTAAGAAGTGGCACACGACCTCCTCGTGCTATCGAACATTCCATTGTTCCCTCCCTAGTCTCGCAAAATTCCTCTCGATCTCCGCTTCGGGGCCAATGAGGTCGGAGGTGGCTCCCACCCCACTTCTCGTGCAACGCTCGCGGCAGAAGGCCCTTTGGCCATCTTCCGCATCCCTGCAGCCACCAGTTGATCCAGCCGTTTACGCCGCGGGTCCGCGGCCGGCGCCGTTCGACCGCTCATCGCTTCCATGCATGTGAAGACTTTACACCCCACATCGACGCTGCGCCGTGTCGGCGCATGCACTTCAATTGTCAATATATCGCGGGAAAAGCAATCTGTCGAACTGTCCCGACTCGATGACATTCACAAACTGTTGGGGGCCAGATGTGGGAACTCGATCAACGCCTTTTCCCTAGGCAATACTGGACACCGAGCATCGATCCTGGGGGCCGGTCCGGCAAGCCATCCACGGGTTCTGCTCATGTCATTTCCAGTGTCTGGGAACCACGTGGTTCATGGTAGATGATGGACCCTTCGCGCGGTAAGTACTTAATACCCGTTACCACAGTCATGGTTGCCCTGCCTTGTCACGGCCATTCTAGTGAAGCTTAACGTTCGTATTTTCGCACCTCATGGTACGGCGCGAGTCAACACAGCACCATCACGCCCAACGGTTTCGAAAACCCTACCTTAACAAACGGACATATGCCGCCTTTAAACCCGGTTTAGAAGCTTTCTTTTACCTTTTCCATTTCTTTTCTTAGTGCGTTTAATTTCCCATTGTGACGAATCCCAGGCCCATGTTCAGGAATTGGGTAGGGCGATGATACGCATACCCACGTCATTGGAAGTGTTCCTGCCAACTGAAGGTCACGTATAGCTTCCCTGCTATAACCACCAGGAATGAGAGCTTAAGTATATTCTAAATGCTGGTGTCGCTGCTTCTTTCGACGACACCGCATGTTCTTTTCTTAGCAAGCAATATGCTGTTCTCGACTCCCAGTAATTTCCCTCATGCAAAATTTAAGAATTTCAAGCCCGCCGACATGAAACCCGACCTGCCATCCAGTTGCGACATGTTCTGCTAACAGCAGCTCTAATTGGATGCCTTCTCGCAGTCTTTAGGAGCTGCCACTTTTGCGCATGATTGCGCGCCCTGTTGCAGCCTTGATTAACTATGAAATATCATGACTCCACAGTTTCCAGACGGCTGATCAGCCGCATGCGGCAAGCCTGAGGCATCCCATCGCCATGGTAACGGCTGACGATGGAGCAACGGTGATGAGAACATGGCATGCGTCAAGAGCCGAGCATCGCGAATCTATCGCCGCTTGAGTCGTCGCTGCGGTTGCCGACATCAAATTGCTCCGCCGCACCCGACACCGCTTTCAGTCCGCCTTGCATACATACATACCGGGGGGGGAGCCTACGATCAATGCATTTTCATGCAATGCGCGCGTCCATTCCCGCATCTTGCATCCGAAAACGTATTCACGGCCGTTTGTACGGATATGGAAAATGAGACATCCTTCTCCAGACGGCAGTAGCATGCAAACCCGGTCTACAAGTGCCCTAGGGCTGCCTTACCAAAGACCCGACAAAGACGCTCAGTCATCAAGGCGAAGCATGGAAAATCACAGGGCGTCCGGGTAGGGCGGATTCAGCTACGCTAATCCGCGTAGTCCGGGAATTAGGTTCTGGCTCCAATAGTTGCGCACATACCATTATGGGTGGTGAGTTGGTGCTCTTTCACTATTGTCTTGGCTTCGTGCACACACTATCTTTTAATCAAATATCTTGGTTTTACTTTCTTTACGATATCCGAAGACCACGTGCACAGTTCATCTCGATGGGTGCATCTTATTCCCGGAGACAAGCGTCATATGATGCGGCCAAAAGTTACCAAACCCATTTGCAATATCATTCGAGGGAGCAACAAAGTCACTGTCCAGCCGCAAGGAAGTCAAACCAGTTCCTCAGGTATTAAATAACGGCGGCGAAAACACGAGTGGCTCACAATATGCTTACAATACCGATCATCCTCATGCGCGCGACAGAACATCACAACACAGCCTTACAGGTCGAACTCTAAACAAGAGCCAGATCAAATCGCGATCTCTCTCGACTAACTCCACGTGCGGCAGATGGACGGCCCGGAAATCAGAAGTGACTTCTCGCTTCAAATTAGACAACCACAAGAAGCGAGTCCATTCATCTCCGTCATGCTTCTCGTTCTACGTGGACAACCTTTTCCTTCCAATCTCTCTCGCATACGTCTCAGACCTTCTTACGAGAATTAGCCGACCGGCCCCACGTGGCAGGCGTACAGTACAAATTAGGATCCCGGAGTGGTGGCCTTGCCCGTTACCGGCCGCGAGCTTGTTCGAGTCAGTCGGGAAGGGGGGATCTGCAACAGCGGCATGGTGCACCCTTTCAACCTCTTCGTTCTCTCCAAGAGTCTGGACGATGGGCGGATTTTCCTGAATACTTTGGAGCTTCCAAGCCGGTGATTCCGAGAAATCGGCGATCTCGTCGTCCGTGTTGTCGTTGGAGTGGCAATGCTCGTGCGCTGTCTTGGTCTGAGACGGCACAGCCGCAGCGCAGTGGGCAGGTGTGGCGTGGTGGAGAAGGCTTGCGTATACGGCGCGAAGAGCTCCCCATTGTGGCGATGGAGGTCGAGTCAATGGAGTTAAGTGTGAGTTCGTAGGCAGTCGGCGTCGCCGATGATTGGGTATCGGGAGCTCCGAGAGAGGAAGTCAGAACAAGGCCGCAGGGAAGAGTTTCGTCAAGGTGGAGACAAGTGTTCTCGACTTCAACAGTGGCCTCAACAGACAGTTGCTCTACCAGCATTACACAGACTTAGCTAGGCGGTATTTGATTGGCTGCTGTTTTTTGTGGTACTACAGTTCTGCCCGTTGTCCGGAGAATTCCTTTCTTGCCGACACACGGCAGACACAGTTCATTTGTCCATTACTGCCTAATTTGAATGTCTTGCGTGTCCCGTTCCGGAAATACAGCATCACGCGCACAGGTAGAAACGGTTGTTGATTCCCAGTCTGATACCATCAACTACAGATATCTTGTCCCAGTCGCGTTTGGTTCAGGCAGTGCTGGGAACAACGTAAGTATGCAAGTTCTCATCATTGAAGGCATACCCAACTCAATTTGACTTTTTGTCTACCTCTCACATGGAGATCCCATAGTAAACAGGTTACCACACTATCAGATCTGAACCGTCACCCAAGATTCTGGATACCCTCGGCACGACCCTCATTCTCTAATCTTTAGTTCCGTCAGGCGCCCAGCTCACCATCACCACATCCGTTAGAGTTGTACGCTTATTTTCACCGCATCGGAGAGAATGCCAATTCAGGATATACAGCGCCATTCACGCATGCAAAAGGATCAAGAACCCCATGTTTTCAAGATCTACTGCCTTGGTGTCCATGCTGACCATCCTTATTCTGGAAAATGAAAGTGCCCAGCTGAGAAGCACTCGTCTTACATTTCAAATCATCTGTCGCAACGAAGGATTCTTTTCTCTTCTTGGCACATCCTCCGAATCCTCTTTTCCACGTGGGCAGCTTGGAGGTTTCCTTTTCTGGATGCTTTGTAACCATAGACATTGCAATGCATATGCACGTGGTCGGAGTGTTACACTCGTCTCATGTAGATTCAACGGGTGGGAGCGTCCGTCGAGCCTTAAACGGGCGCACAGCCGCAATGAACCCGGCGTTTTGGGACCTGATTGTAGTAGTGTTTGAGGGTACCTATTTGAGCCGCCTGAAGAATCTGGACACTAAACTAATACTTTATTTTTTTCTTGTCGAGAATATGCAAGTGAATGGATTTATCGCACGCCTATGGCGTCTATCGGCGGTATGTGAGCTTTGCTTTTTCCTCAGTGAATCTGGAATGATGGGTTTGATGAGCATGGATAGATGAGTAGCCGCTTCAGTCTGCTACTTTTTTTTGTCGTGAACGCAGAAGCTCACGGACCAGCTTCGTGAGGGCTGTTTTGAAATTAGTATGCGTCTTTCTGCTTTTGCTGCTCTCTACTTTTTCCATTTTCTCCTCCAGGAAGGATGATGAGGCATTGGACGAGTGCAAGCTGCAGCACCTCTGAGGTAGAGGATGAAGGCAATTTCATTCGGAAAGAAAGCAGTATAATGACAGCCTCAAGAATTGGAATGTAATTTATTCCGCTGAATGACGGCTCGACGTCTATAGGTTCGACTCGATTCGAAAAGAATTGCAAAACGACCCATAAAGCACAGAGTTGGAGCATGTATTCTAATGTTGATTTCAACAGTCTTTCTGGATTTCTGCATTCAGAAGACTCTTTCAATTCCGAATGCGCACTTGCGCTTGCTTCTGTAATTCTTTGAATTTGACACCGTACTACCTGCAAGCCAAAGAGAGCGTGGAAGCATATCGATTGAAAGAACGCCGCCGGTCGTACATGCACAATTTATCTAACGGGCCACAGACATTACTTGTCACGAAATATCGAAAACTACACGCAAGGCACATTTTGCTTTTCCTTCTCTCCAGAGTTGCTTTTGCTTTGAGAAGCATCCCGAGAATAATGCCAAAGCCCGTCGGAGAGTATTCCTGCCCCGCCGGGTGACGCAACACCAACGCACGCATCACACGCCCCCGAGCTCTCCCACCACGCACACAACCAGGTGCCCCGCGCCACAGCAAGCCAAACATGAACACATGGCCTTAGCAGCCCGCCATTTGCCTCCCTACACGACGGTTCTCCCCCTTTGCGCTTCGTCTGCGCGCCGGCCGCCGTGAAACGCGCATCCACGACTATAACACCACAACGACGAGCCACAAGATACGAGAGCAAGACACAGAACATAACGGAGGTGCAGCTTGACAATGCCTCCGCCGAACAGCGACGATGCGCTCCTCGCACGCCTCAACGCCCTGAAGCAGTCTTCCGTCTCCTTGGGCACCGCTCCGCCCACCGGCGCTTCCGAGATCACGCCTGACGCGCTGCGCGAGCTCGGTATCGAGGATGATAAGGGCTCTGCTGCAGCGGGCCAGGGTGATGGGGACCCGATATTGGATCTTGCGGCGAGGTTTAAGAGACTAAACGGTGGGAAAGGTCCTACGGGGAGCGAGGCTGCGGTCGAGGGTGCAGAAGGTGACGGCGGGGAAGACAAGACGCTGGATGAGTTGTTGAGGGAGCTAGGCGGGGAGAGGGGAGAGTGGGATATGGGTAAAGAGGAGGAGAAAGATGTGGGAAAGCTGGTGAGGGAGGTCAGAAGCGTGTTGCCGGATGTGCCGACGCCAAAGAAGGAAGGGTTGCGGCGAGAAGGGGAGGCTGGAGGAGCGGGTAAGGAGAAGGAATGTGAAGTGGAGGAGGAAGAGGTTGATCAGGATGCACTGGATGAGCAGGAGGCGGATGATTACATCGCGCAAGTTCTTGCGGAGTTGGATTTGGAGACTAAGTACGGGGCCGAGGAAGATGAAGGCGAGCAGCCCGCTGGATCTGGGGAAGGAGAAGGAGGGGCGGCGGAGGAGGAATCATCATCATCGTCGAAAGCACCGACAGAAGATGCTACCCGGGCACCCTCCAAAGCGCCAGAGGATGAGGATGCTTCTGCCGAGTCATCGTTGTCCCTACCTGCCGCCCCCACATCTCTGCCTACACCGCCGGTCATGAAAGACGATTTTGACATGGCTACTGCTGTCGATGATGCCCTGACTGCCCGTCTCGCTGCGCTCTCCCGTGACAGCCCTAGTCCGGGACCGGGTGGCGCATCCAATCTGCCCTCGGCACCGTCCTTTGCCCCTTCGAAAAAACCGCCGGTCAAGGCCTCGAGGTTCACAGACGAGGAGATCGATAGCTGGTGCATCGTCTGCTATGCGAATGCGACGGTGCGGTGTCTCGGGTGCGACGGTGATTTATATTGCCAAGGGTGCTGGAATGAAGGCCACAGAGGAGAGAGCGCGGGATATGAGGAGAGGACACACCGTGCAGTGCAGTTTGTCAAAGGTGGGGGGCTGAAGAAGACGCCTGTTGGCGCAGGTTGAAGATCTTGCAATGAAGAAATCTAACATCAAATCCCATCCGGATTGTGAACACTTTGTTGTGCCGCCAGTAGATGTTGGCAGAGATACTGTCTACGAGTGGCCTAGGGAGTACCAGTAGGTGGAAATAGTGGGTCGACGCTCGTTGTCAGATGGAGCTTGGTACGTTTATAGCCATGATAACCAAGTATTCGAACAGAGCACTCACTCTTTCTACGTCTTGCATATTCGTATATCACACAAACACGTTCAATAATCAAAACAGTTCGTCATTTCAGCTTATCTGCCTGGGTCTCCAAGAGTATTCTGTGGTCACCATTCGAAGCTGCTGGAAACTGCCGTCCTTCAGGGTTTTCAATAGTGAACTCACCTGCTTCGAGTGTTCGAGGGCCTGCCGTTTGCCGCTGGAAAGACACGGAATAAGATAAGAGATTCTAGCTCGAGGAATGGGGTGAAATGATATCAAGAGTTCGTAAAGGCTGTTTCAGAAGGTCATGCCACGCACTCGATTCGTCCATTTGCGAAGACAAGATTGGCAGTGACCTACCTTGCTGATCTCTCCGAAAGAGCTCCCAGACGGTCTTGACTGTGGAGCGCGTTCTATTAAAGTAAACCCGAGAAGTTTCCACCTTCTCGATCGAGGCTAGTCACACATCGTATTCTTGGCACCCTGGTCATTGTATACGAAAGAGCGTTATGGAACCCCGCATACACTATATGTCAACATGGAAGGTGGAGCTAAAAACCCAAGAACTTGAGGATGTCAACTCAGATACAAAAGCCGGCCCAGCAATGTGCCAATGCGTACCGTCAGTTTCCTCATTCCCAAGCCTCGACTTCAGATATCACAATGCGCGCCACATCATTTGTTCTCGCACTTATCGGGTCCGCCGTGGCCACCGTCATCCCACGACAATCCAATTGTACCACCAGCCCCCCTGCAGGTGTCTCACCAATTCCCGATGGTGACAAGTGCCTGCAACGGACTTTCCTGTCCGCCGAGCTTTGTCGCGACCTCGAAGCTAGCTTGACAAACGTCACGCTCCCCTGCGCTGGCTGGCACTGCTGCTGGGAGATGTCTCCTGTTTTGCCTGATGCAGATTGGGTCTCGTAAGTCTCTGTATCCCAGAATTGTTGGTACTATGGACTGACGTGGGCAACGTAAAGCGCGTGGTATATCTATGGTAGTGATGGAACAGTGGCCAATCGCTGTCTCACTTCTGGCCGTTGCACGCCAGATTATATCCCTTGAGTTGACTCGTGGTAGAATAGTGTTGGGTCGAGGGCTGTCTTTTCTGTCTCATCCTCGAATCAGGTAGCACAATGACCGTAGAGGAAACATCAATGGGAATATTTATAGTAGAAATAGAGAAACCTCCATCCTAAGCTTGTTGCCATTTTAGGAAGTGTCCGGCGTGTCGGACTTAAGGTTGTTAGCCTCTTTCCCCAGCGCGCGCATCGGCAGATCCATGACGGCGCGCCGATCCTGGCCAGCCGATGACGCGCTTTACAGCATCCAACCCGCAAGAAGGTGCGGATGGGCGCGTCGCACGAGGAAGGCATGGCGCGCCACTCTTCCGCCAGGGTCGAGGTTCCTCTGCACCTCTACTCAATCACTCCCCGTCCTCAGCATCCTCTACACAATGTCAGACCATTACGGTGAGCGCTCTCCGCTCCTCCAGAATGGTCGCGGCGAAGACCCCGAGCATCGCGAGGTAAGGCAGGCAACGAGCGACCATGCGAATTGTGTCACTGAAATCCGCACAGCAGATAAAGTTCTTTGAGAACGACCCCCATAACCCGCGAGCATGGACGAGAAAGAGGAAGTTGGCTAATGTCGCCGTCATCGCATCCATGTCCAGTGAGCGCTGCTTGCTTCAAACTAAGTTCCTGGATACTTTACTCACAACTTGACACAGTCCTCAGCCCGCTCGCAAGCTCCATGTTCACGCCAGGAATGAAGCAAATAGCTGAAGGTCTCAATACCACATGGGATAATGTCATTGGCGCAACGACCGGCTTCGTCGTCATGCTCGGTATCGGTCCGCTGGTGCTGGCACCGCTCTCCGAGAATTTCGGACGGAGGAAGCTGTATCTCTCGTGCTTCACGGTCTTCACGCTCCTCCAAATACCCACAGCGTTTAGCCCCAATATTGCGGTGATGATCGCATTACGCACAATCTCTGGCTTCTTTGGTAGTGTTGGTATTGCCAATGGCGGAGGGACCATCAGCGATATGTTTGTCCCAGAGGAAAGAGCTGGCGTGTTTGGCTGGTACCTCTTGGGCCCGCTACTGGGTCCGACACTGGGACCTCTTCTTGGGGGTGTCATTGTGCAGAGGTTGGGCTGGAGGTGGATCTTCATCGTCTTGACCATCCTCTGCGGAATCAACACGACGTCCGGATTCTTCTTTCTGAGGGAGACTTATGCTCCAGTCTTATTAAAGAGGAAGAAGAAGGAAAGAGAAGGAGAAACAGGATCAGAAGGGTACAAGTTCTGGTTCGAGGGAGAAGATCACCGGCCACTTTTAAACAAACTGGGCCACTCATTCTTGAGGCCTGGAAGGATACTTATGCAGCCCATTGTTCTCACAATGTCTTTGTATCAGGCCCTGGTGTTCAGCACAACTTACAGCCTGTACACAAACTTCCAGGATATCTATGGCGGTGGCTATGGCTTCAGCACCGAGCAAGTCGGATTGATGTACTTGGGGCCGGGCCTTGGATTCATTTTCGCTGTCCGACTCCTGGTCCCGCGGATTGACGAGGTGTTCAAGAAGTTAAAAGCCAGTAATGATGGCATGCCCAAACCGGAGTTTCGCCTCCCACTGGCAAACATAGGATCAGTGCTCCTTCCGTTATCACTGTTCTGGTAAGTGCAAAATCAGTTATGCAAGTCCCGATATACCAGAGCTAATTGCTGATTGAACAGGTTTGCATGGACCGTTGAGTTCCACACTCACTGGCTCGCCACAATTGCAAGCACGTTTTTCTACGGCATCGGCCAGGTGATGATCATCAACTCAGTCCAGAATTACTACATAGACGCCTTCGAAAAGTATGCCGCGTCGGCCATAGCAGCGGGCGCAGTCTTCCGATCCGTAGTCGGTGGAGTCGTGCCTCTATTTGCCCCTGCTCTCTTCAAAAGCGTCGGCTACGGCTGGGGAATCTCAGTCTTCGCATTTATCAGTCTCCTCCTTGCCCCTGCTCCTCTCCTATTCATCCGATATGGAGAACGCATACGGGAGTCGTTTGTGATCGATCTATAATCTGCATTCGTTATCTGCGGAGCGGCCCGCTCCACCGCAGCCAGTCATTCGCGATAGAGAGGATAAGCAATGTTTCTTCTAGAATGTCTAGAGTTGGTTTAAGAGGAACTAGACGGGAAGATCAAAGCCTGAAGGATCACAGGATCAGCTGTGCTACGTGGGTGCTGACGCAATGTGGGCGGATCGATCGTCGGCCGCATTGAAGATCACGGACTTGGGAGCGCGATTGTGGGGAAGAGGATGCGCTTGTGGTATAGATTTTGGCCGCCAAGAGAGAGGAAAAGCAAAAGTATTATGGACTGGTTCATTGTATGATCAGGATCCTGAAGTTAGCGGTGCTTGTGGTCATGGCTCAATAGGTCTCCGTAGATCGGCACGGAAAGTCCCAGGATGAAATTGCACTGCTATGCTCTTCAAATCGGCTCGGATTAATCGAACGTAATCAGATGCAACGTGGAAAGTGCACCCGCACTCGTCCGACTCGTCCTTACGTCCGGGAGAGAGATTCTGAGATGCCGACATCGCAATTGCGCTGAGGTAGTAGGATCTGAAGCACGCCATGTCCTATGTGTACGACGTAAGATGCAAAGATTTGAACGTCTTGAAATGGTATACAACATGCTAATCCCAGACCTTTTTCCTATGTAGGACCTTCCATCTGTCTTGCGCCCATTTCTTGCCCATTGCCTCCCCATGCTGACATTTGATGTACGGCTCGCGGCCGTGGTTTGAGACAGATATCTGCCTTCCGTGTCTGTGCAAACAATTTGCTCGCGAGACATTTCGCAGGCCGGAGCTTCTGAGAAATATCTTCTCCGCCTATGCCGGGTGCATGTAGGCCTACACCGCTTCCAGAAGCTAGTGCTCTTCTTGACTTGTCGTTCATAGTCGTTTTGGTGGACAGGGTGACAGCGCTCAGGAAGCGAGCTTCTTGTTACGCTTTTCCCTCCTCTTCAGCCTCTCGACGCGTTTGGCGTGCATCTTTGCGGCCATCTGTTCATATCTCTCACGCTCTGCCTTCTTTTCGCGCTTTTCCTTGATTGCGGTGATCCGTGTCTGTGTCAGAAAATGTTAGACACGACTCTTAACCCTTCCAAGTTCTGGACCAACGCACCTGTCTCTCGGCCTCCTTCTCGTCCTTCATTTCTTTTTCCTTTGCCTTGACGGCGGCGAGGGCCTTGCGCTCTTCAGCGCGCTTCGCGTAGGAGGTGAGACCGGCATTCGGACGAAATGCTTTCTTTTGCTGGTGCCATTGCTTTCCTGGACACATGGCTGTCAGCCACCTGCAGCGCGTTTGCATTTGGGGGGTGGGCGACGACCTACCGTTCTTGCGCAGGCCAGCGGCCTGGGGCTTGGGGTCGCTGGCAAGAGCAGAGGTGGGCGCGGTTGCGGCGGTTTCGGCGTCCGAGGACATGATCGGGGATTGGAGGGAGGGGTGGGGTGAAAAGAGGCAGTTGGGTGCGGTAGGTTTGCTAAGAAAAATGTCGGCGGTCCTCCACTCGATCAGATAAAATTGATGGCGCTAGATAACTCTAAGCGGGCACTAGGCGAAGACTGGAGAGTCAACCGGCTTGGCCGCCCCGCAAGACGCGCGCTGGATGGGCAGATGGAAGCCGCCAGGACCGCTGGGCGTCCAAAATCTTTTCGCCAGCCCTGCGCCTCGTTTCCTGCGACTCCGCTGCCCGCTGTCCGCCCCGGCCGTGACCCCTCTGCAGCTCATGTCTTGATTTTTTCCAATGACTTCACACGCATGCGCCTTATGCGCCCACGCGCCCTTCGGTTCGGAAACTGAGCAGAAAATTCCCTCATGTCCGCACCACGGTCCTCGCGCCCCCTAGTGAAAAGCAAGCTGTCCGCGCTATAAATACAGCCACTGCTCGAAAAGCCCGCAGCGCCGATTGGGCTGCACGTCGCTGGTTCGTCACCACTCACCACCCGCGGACTGCCCACACCGCTACCATATACCCCGCCGCCGCTCTTTTTGCCTTTTCCGTCTTTAATACCAACATGCTCCTGCTGTAGCGACCCATTTCACAAAAAAGAAAAAAAACCTCTCCCGCAAACCTGCCCGCATCTCGCGATGGCCGCCACTTACTCAGACCGTCCGCTTGGCGTGCCAGACGCCGAGCTGGCCATTCCCACCCCGAACACCACTCCGGAGTCCACGAAGGAAGCTCTTGCTGGCCAGGGCATGGAGGCCCTGAAGGACATCGCATGCGGTTCCACTGCCGGAATCATCGGCAAATACATCGAATATCCCTTTGACACCATCAAGGTGCGCCTGCAATCACAGCCTGAGCACCTGCCGCTCCGCTACACTGGACCGCTGGACTGTTTCAAGAAGTCTTGGGCAAAGGATGGGTTTATGGGCCTGTACAGAGGCATCAGCGCGCCCCTTGTCGGCGCCGCTGTAGAGAACGCCAGCTTGTTCTTCAGCGTGAGTGCTGCATTACCTCACGTTCTGAGTCACTGCTAATCTTCCATGCCAGTACCGCCTCTGCCAGGAAACCCTCCAGTCCACGATCTTCCCCGCCACCCAGCCGTTGCCATTCAGCGCCCTGCTGGTCTGCGGCGCGGCGTCCGGCGCCTTTACGTCGACGCTCCTCACACCCATTGAGCTGGTCAAATGCAAGATGCAGGTCCCCGTGGAGACGAGCAGCGGCCACGTCGTGCGCATGGGGCCGCTCGGCGTCATGGCCTCGGTGTACCGGCACCAGGGCATCGCCGGGTTCTGGCACGGGCAGCTCGGCACGCTCATCCGCGAGACGGGCGGGTCGGCCGCGTGGTTCGGTGGGTACGAAGGGATGGGCCTGGTGTTTCGGCGGAGGCGCGAGAAGCGCACGGGCAAGGCCAGCGACGCGCCGCTGCCCGTTTACCAGCAGATGGCGTGCGGTGCGACGGCCGGCGTCAGCTACAACTTCCTCTTCTACCCGGCCGACACCATCAAGAGCCGCATGCAGACCGAGGACGTCAGCCGCAGCATCGTCGGCGAGCGGCGTACGTTCTGGTCGGTGGGCAAGCTGATATGGCACCAGCACGGCTTACGCGGCCTGTACAGAGGCTGCGGCATCACGGTTGCGCGGTCCGTGCCGAGCTCGGCGTTCATCTTCACGATCTATGAGACTTTGAGAGCGTACTTTGGTTGAGTAGCGACTTGTTGCTGGCTGCATTCGAAAGGTGTTTGGGCGTTTGGGAGCTAAATAAAAGAGGGCATTTAAGACGGCGGGTACACGGCATGTAGACGGATTGTTTTGAGCAGGGATACCATCATACAACATAGAGACTGCCATTGAATTTACTTTGTTCGATTGGAAGCAAGCATTGCATGAAATTCGTGGTGGTCCATGTGTTCAGTGATACCACAGTGCATAGACGGCCAGGCAAGGATCCACTATAGCGGCTGGGGAATGTGACAACCTCATCAAAACTGCTGCTCCACGTGTCCAAGTCAGTTCCGACTACTGCGGGACATTCCCTCACAGGTCGGCGCAATTAGTGAAGACTGACATTGCGTGCAAATGGCGCAAACGCCGTCGCGGCTGGTGCAATTGTTCAGCTCCCCGAAAATGCAATACATGGACGCACGTGCATACATGGCGCGCTTGAAACATGTATGGCTACTTTGCCTATCGGCCAGCTGTCAAGACCCTCGTTCTAGCCTTTCCTCGCCATGGTCCGCGCTAGAAAAGGCAAAAAGTGGCATTCGTATGGCTTTCCGTACAACTCGCGGCCAAAAATAGTCGGCCGCTACCGCGCTCCTCCGCTTGCGTCGAGAGGATGCTGTCTTTTGATGCGCTGTGGGATCAATACGCGCCAAGAAGGTAAAAACGCCAGTGTAAGATGTGTATAGATAGATAGGGATTGGAGTGGACGGGATCCTCACCGGTGGGACGGGTCGTTCACTTTTTTCTCCGCGGGGCGCTTTTTCCTCGTGTTCGACGCCCTTTTCTCTCCGTCACTCGAATTCACCAGCCACAATCACATGCCAGGTCCGGGCGTCCGGTCAAGCTTCTAGTGCCACAAGAAAGTGGTTGTGGCTTGACCCTGGCTCGCGAATCGGCAGGCAGGTGGGTGCCCGCCTTTGCTTGTTCGATTGATGAGCCGAGGATGCGGCATGTGCGCCGACATCATAGCCGCGACAACGCCGGTGCGGGAAGCAGCACAGAGAGACTCTCCCGTTGCTCGGAGTTGTCGCCATTCCTCCTTTCTTTTCCCCACATGTGAGCCGTATCACAAGCTTGAGGCTTGACCACCGGACACCCGTTTTTTGTTTACGCCGGAGCGGAAACGTCGTTTGGCGTTGTATCGTTTGCCCCGTCCATCTCCAATCTCGCGACGACGCCTGAGAACACGACGGATACGAAGCCGACGACGACGGATACCTGCGAATTTCTGCGTGCTGGACTTGTGCCGACGGGCGCCGGGTGTCTTACAAGCTGTGTGAAGGAGAAAAACAGTCGTCATGACGGACAGAGTGATGGACATCGTGAGGGGCCTGGAGGTTAGTGGTGTGGTTCGCCGGTGCCCCAGGTCTGCTGCTACCGCTGCGCTGGTGTCGCTACCGCGACCACCAAGGCGTACGCAGCTGCCCTGCGTGTACGCTAGGAGTGCAGCTGGAGGGAAATCAAGGTGTATCTCCAACAATAATTGCCGATGGCTGATTGGGACTTCTATGCGCTGCAGGCCTCGGCGGAGCGCATCGCGCTCGACCCAAAATACCATGATGCCCTCACGCTCGTCAAGGGTGTGCGGAATGGTATCGTATACGGCTCGAAAGTGCGGTTTCCGCATGCCCTAGTGTAAGCCATACTCTCAAGTGACTGGTGATCAGCTCTCAAGCATTGCAAAGCTAACCAGCATGCGCGCAACACAGTATGATATTCCTCTTCCGCTCCGGCGAGTACGTCTTCCCCGACCTCCTCCCTCCGATATCAAACCGAGACGAGCAACTAATCACAACCTCCACAGCCTCCGCACAAAGGCCAAGCTCGTCCTCAAGGCCACGCGCATGCACGCCCGTAACCTCGGCCTCTTCGCCCTCGTCTACAAGTCGACCATGCTACTCCTGCGGCGCACCAACGGCAAGGAAGGCCGCTACGACGCCTTTCTGGCGGGCCTCGCGGGCGGCTACACCGTCTTCGGCCGCACGATCCACTCGTCCGTCAGCCAGCAGATCGTCATCTACGTCTTCGCGCGCGTCGTGCTCGCCTACGCCAAGCTGCTCGTCCAGCCCAAGGGCGACGCGAAGGGTGGCCACCACCACCACGGCCGTAGTGGCGGCGGCGGCGGTTGGGAGATTATTAGTGATCCCGTGCTCGCCGCGAAGGTGAGGGATAATGGGTGGACGGTGTTTGCGAGTGTCAGTTGGGCGCTCGTCATGTACGTCTTCAGGTGGCATCCGGAGGTCGTGCAGCCGAGTTTGCGGAGTAGTATGCATTATATGTGGGTTACCTTTTCTGATTCCTTCCCTTTGATTTCGTTACTATTGCTAACCGTTCTTCTTTTCCGTGTAGCTACGAGCAATCGGACCATTGGGATTCGTTGCGGACGCTCATCTGGCACAACAAATAGAAATTATGGACAAGATAAGCTGGTGGGGATGGCTTCGTGTGTTTTGGAATAATGGAAGGGACTGGATGGTTCCTTGCAAGATTTGCATGAAAAACGGAGTTGAGGCGTTACACTCGGTGAGTCACCGGAGACCTTGATTGCGAAGGGGGTCTACCCGATTGAATGCCCTTGTTTTCTAGTCATGTTTTATTGAAAGATTATACTCCTTGTTTCGTGTAGAGACATTTACTTGCCGGATGCAACATGATTATTTAAACATTGAAACATTGCTCTGGGCTTGGTGACAATGTTGTGGATCTTGGAGTGCTCACGACTGCTCATTGCTGTAAAGCTCAATGAAGCCCTGGGATTGACATACGCATTCGCACAGGCGAACAATAATAATGAGGCGCGAAATAATATCTATTGCTCTTCGTTTCGTTTACAACATGGTGAATCTGCCGACAGATAGACGATAAGCGATAAGAACGCTGCACTATCCGATGACGTAGCCTCACTGCGCGTCAGCACCAATTTCGTACGGCAGCGCGTCCAACAAGTTCAGGTCAATCAGATTGAAATCCTTCGGGATGTACCACCGGTCAGTCGGATGCGGTAGGTCCAAGAGGGTGTGAGGGATAGCCAGCGCATGTGTTGTCTAGAAGCCGATGACTCCATCCAGAGAGCCGCAATTACGAACTGGTCACGACATCCTGGGCGCGCAATACAGATACCAAGACGCGCTTCTGTTTCAAGTCAGCGCGCATGGTCGAGTGCGGGTGGCGGGTTGCCGATAATGAATGCTATAATTGGTGACGATGAGTGGATTGGATGCGATATTTACGTATGTGTGCCTTGCGAGACCCCGCCGTGGGGGGCGGAGAGGGGAGCACAAGACGGCAACACAGAGCAGCAGAATGTTCGTGTGTTCGTACGAGGGGCAGGGTTCTCGATCCTACTTCCTACCCCAGAGAACACCCGTCCCCACAGCAAGGTGGCGATGTGCTGCGCAGTACCACTGCCCTGGCTGTAACTGATTGCGTGCATATTTTGGTTGCCAATCAATTGCCTTAGGGCGCTGTCGCTAACTGTCACGGCCAAGAAAAGCGTGTGCAGCAGTTGCGATCGGGTTGCAAGGCGACCAATGATGGTATCTAGGCAGAGCCGCATGCGTGATTTTCTCGGACGAGCACGTACCTCGTACAACAGCGCTTGTTGGCCAGTTTGGCAGACGCGCAGGCCGGTGTTGAACAATGTGAGGGATATTGTGAAAGGCGCCATGTGTCGGATCGGGCTCTCCGGTAGGAGCCCTTGTGGAAAGCCCCGGGCAGGATGGATCGTACCGGAAGTCTTGCCGGTGACACAACACAGGAAATTGATGAGCCCATTGGGGGCTGCTGCAAGATAGGCGGCGCACTCCCGTCTACTGATGAGTCAGTTCGGTCGGCCGGATAGAGCTCACAGGACGAGCAGAGCTATGAAGAAATAGCGTTTGGGCGGGATGGTGAGGTCCAGCTTCAGCTCGGCTAAGGACGGCTGGAGGATTCACTGATAGCTCTTGTCCCGCTCTCGACCCTATCCTTATCCGTCCGGTGTCGCCTCCTGTAGTCGGCAGCACCAGGCCCTTTAGGGCGCCAAAGCAAAGGGATAATGGTACGATTCGAGGACGGATGGACGACACAGCTGCTGACAATGAACGGTTCGACAAATCCGCGTCGTTGGATCTCTCCTGGCCATTTATGACGGTGCCTCGCGTGGAAGCGGGGAACAGGGAGCGCCAATCTGAGCGCTAGCTTTGCAAGGCTGACCTGCCGCTCGGTGTTCGTGTGCGAGTGCGAGGAGGAGCGAAGCGGCACAGATAGATACGTAGAAGTCTGCCTTGACCTTCTAGAAACAAGGATGTGGCCGTCGGCGAGCTGCGACATGCTGCTTTGGGGTGGATCACCCTCGTCTAACCCTGGCCCTGCACCAACTGCCTCGCGCCTTGACGTCGGTAAGCCGCGCCGATATTGTGTCACGGTGCAGGTGACCTTTCACGGCTTCTGCTGTCGTGACACGTTTGCACGCGGCGGCTCCCAAGGCTCGAGAAGTTAAGAACTCCGCGCCATGCTCTGGACTCCTCGCTGCTGACTAGACTTCCTCTCCTCCTCTTAAAATTGGCAAACCTGCTTAGCATCAATCGATTCTCATTCAACATCAGCTTACCATTTCAAGTTTTCTTTCCGAAGCTTAATCGCTCAGACATCGACAATTTAATCCGCAAGTCAATACCGTCCACCGCAGAAGATTGCCGGGTCCTCAACATTAGGATCTGCTCAGTATCCGCTGTCGCTCCTCTGCCGTCTGCGATTGCGCACCATCCGCCTCTTGAACCGGCAAATGTTTCTCCAGCACGGGGCCCGGCCACCATAGACCTCGCCGTGCCTGTGCTCCCGAAATCTATTCCGTATGCCTCTCCTGACAACTCGTGGTGACTCTGACATGCTTACGAGCAAGTCCACAGAGATCATCCATTGCCAGAACGGAGGCCAGGTTCTGAACGAGGGCCGCTCCCAACAACAGGAACATTCCCAGATCCGGGTCATCGGCCAGAAAGAGCATCCCTGCGCAACACCGGAACACCACGCGGCGACGTTCAACACAATGCCAACACATAATAATCGCGTTGCGCAAAAACGGGCAGACAGCATGTCGGTCGCAACGGACATTACGTCACGTTTCCATACAGGAGCCTGCAGTTGCAATTGCAATTGCGCGGGTTGTGTCTGCAAGGCAGAAACGAGCGGTAACAATAAACGGCTGGGATACGAGTTGGATGATTTCGTGGTGGTTGGTTCTGGCTGTTCAGAACATGAGTTTCCTCAAGGAGAAGAGGGAGCAGAAGGGTATCCGCCCGCTTTCCCCTGGCGCAGTCATGGCGTAGGGGAGCATATCGACAACCTCTTCGGTGGATTCGAAATCACCAAGGAAGGATTCCAACATTCGGAGAGCGATGAATGCGAGCCGTTGCGGCAGTCGGTGATCCTCAGGGACTTGACGTCTTTCAATCGGACTGCAGGCGCGACCTCCCTGGTCAATGAGGCCACGAGTGGAGTAGCCAGCATGACGAGCTCCGGTTTTCTTCCGCGCGCACCTGAACAGGCGCAAAATTTGCTGGACTTTGTAGGGTCTTGGGATGAAACATCACCTACGGGCCCGGTATACCATTTTACCGGTCAACCCCTGTGGCTCAGTCCCTCGAGCTGGTCGCAGCGACATGATTCAGGGCAGCTGGATTATCCACAAAACATCCGCGATGAGGACATGAAGTAGCCATGTAGATGGCTTGGTACGTGTTTACGGCCGATCCCTTATTGTGATAGCTGGCGGCGTTAGGCAAGGACTATGGCGTTCTGACCGGTCGGTGGCTCTGCTCGTTTCGGTGTACAAACAGCGTACGTAGGATGGCTTCTCTTTGGTCCTGGGGCGTTGCTTTTGGCTGGCTATCATGGTCCGTGATGATTTCTCCTCGCTTCTCCTCGCTTACTCCGTATGATCGCTCCTGGTTTGGTGCATCCATTTTCTTGGCAGTCGGGTCGAAGATTCCCAGACGGATGGCGTTATTGCTCTACTTCAGGCGCGGTACTGAGGCAAACGAATTCTAGAGACAAGTTCCATAAATCTCACCTGGAAGATACATGCTCCAAGTACACATGTACTGTAGTCTCACCCGATGGCTGCGGGTTCGCACGAATTTGTCTGTTTTCGTCAGCGGGCAAACCTAGTTTCCCGCAGCTCACGGCGTTTCAAGATGCAGCGGGCTTATAAAAGGGACGACGATGGTTGACTAGGTGCATATGTTGAGACCGGGGAACAAAGCGTTGAAGGGGCCTTAAGCATGCATGCCGCCTTCCGAGCGGGCGGACAGGAGCATCTCCATTTTACGCGGGGCGCAAAGTCTTATCAGACGATCTGCGCGTATCCGTGGGGCCCTGGGGCCAAGGACCTAGCGCTGTCCGGGGACTTGCCACGACCTGCAGTCGAGACTCTCGTTTCTGGTGTCTGACCGGCGCGCCATTGGCTCCACGGTGGCGAGCGGCCGTACCCAGAGCGCCTGAGTCAACGCCGTGGTGTGAGAAATGCGCGGACAGTCGACACGTAAAGGAGCTGCCGGCACAGCGGAAGGTGTGCCGATGACCAGGTGCTTTGAAAAGCTGCCAGGGCAGGCAGGAAGCCGGGACGGGGTGGCTGTTTGCGGTGAGGGCGACGCCTGAGAGGGCGCCATCTGCACCTGGCTCGGCGCATCATCGTGAGGCTGCCGCGGGCGGGCGGCTGGCCCGCCTGGGCTGGCTGGGATGGCGCCAAAAAGGTGCTGACAGGGACGCGCATCTGCACACCGCATCGCGAGACGGCGACGTCGCGGACGACAGCAGCAGGACTCCTATTAGTGAAAGCGAGGGCTGGTATCGCGGCGCGACGCCGGGGGTCTGCGTTGATGGGCCCGGCCGGGACTTAGCTTGTTCTCGACCATTCCAGGGTGCGTGCGACCCCAACCGCGCGCTGTCTGGAGGATAAGGCGAGGAAGTACTTCTTGGAGAAGCCAGCCTGTCCCTGCTGCGCCTGTCGCCGTGCTCTGTGTCTCCGCAACTGCGCCCACGATCCCGCGGCGTGGGTTGAATTGTCGGGCCTCCGACCACTCCCCGCGCGCCCTCCTCATCACCGCCGCCGACGCAGCAGCTCTCAACGCGCGCGCAATTCGCCGATTCCAGCGCCTTCTCTCGCACAGCGCTGCACCGCTGCACCGGTGACTTGAGCAGCAGCCCGCGCCCCGCCCGCTTGCAGTCACCTCGAGCCCGTCTGGGGGACACACGGAGAACAGTGGAGCCCCAGGCCTCCTGACCGTATTATTTTTGGTCTCAGCACGGCCGTCTCAAATACGGAGAGGTCGAGGCCTCCTGCCTTTTGACTCCCGCTGCACCCTCTGCGACTCACTCTCTCGAAGTTGCGGCTGCGCTTGGAAAGTTTGGCGTGTCGACAGCCCAGCAAAATCCTCCTCTCCGCCATTGGTCCCTTTGCTCCATCCTTGACCCGCTCGACACGCGGCTCCACAATTCTCGACGTCACTTTCGCCGGTGCACCACTTCGACATTTTATGACACCCTGCCGGCCTAGCTCTTGGTAGCGCCAATCCCGCTCAAACAACAACCTCGCTTTCTGTGTACACTTGTCTGCACAAAATTCTCACGACTCCATCCCCGCACGCCCGTTGCCGAAGGTTGGTCCAGCGCAGCTCCTCCCACTCCTGAGTCCCCCTTTTGGCACGGTTGGACTCCTTTCCGGCACACATCTCTGACGACGCTCATCAGGCCGATCCCGTCATCTGGACTTTTCTCGGTCCCATCTCTGACTGCACCTCGGCCGCTATAAAACCACTCGAGCCCTGCAGAGCGCCCTACCACACTCGACGCACCTGCGCATCCAACGACCATCGGACCGCTAGCCAATTGGCACAGGCACGAGAGATAGTTCGGTATCTCGGTTTCCTGGTGGCTGCAGCTGCTTGCGCACGCGACAGCTTGTGAGCGCCGTTCCGATTCTTCCCGACAAACCTACACCCCGCAATCGGTCGGGCGCCAATAGTCGCGCTCCTTTCGCGAATATAGCTTGGGACATGCTTTGGTGGATTGGAGACAAGGGCGTTGTTTGAAGGAGCTGCTGTCCTTTTCTTTTGCCATCTGGGATATAGAGTTGCTCAGGCTTCCCTTCCCTTCCCTTAGAAGTGGCTTCGGACTGCATATTATATTTTCCCTTATCGGGTATTTCTCAGCGACTGGCTTAGCTTGGTCGCCATGTCATCCTCGCCTCCTCCGAAGAGGCGCTTCCTGCCCGAGCCTGTGGAGACTACAACAAAATCTTCCCGCAGGTTTGCACCAGAACCTGTGGAAACAACGACGAAATCATCCAGGAGATTTGCGCCGGAACCTGTAGAAACTACCACGAAGTCTTCGAGAAGGTTTGCGCCGGAACCTGTGGAAACGACGACAAAGTCTAGCCGCAGGTTTGCCGTTGAGCCTGTCGAGACCACAACCAAAAGCTCAAGAAGATTTGCTCCGGAGCCTGTAGAAACAACCTCCAGAAGCAGCAAAGACAAGCCTACACACGAAGCTGATGCTGCACCCCGGAGGCGGTTCGCTCCGCAGCCCGTTGAAACGTCTACGAGAACAAACCGGGCCGGAAGTGGAAATGGGAAGAACGGCGCTGACGTGCAGAGCGCCGATGCGAGCGTCTCCGACGCCCAGGCTTCTCCGCAGATCGACGGCACCCCGCAATCAGGAACGAGGCCTCGACGGAAGTTCGCGCCTCAACTCATCGAAACTGCAAAACGTACACGGAAAGCAGGTGATACTGGCCCTGCCGTGAACCAGGCAGATAGAACCGAGGCAACGTCTGACGGTGGCACGCGCAGCCCCGGCAGGCGCTTGCGCCCTCCGCCAGCACCCGTGCCGCCTGTCAACTCTCCAAACAACACGTTGACCCAAGTTCCCGGTGTAAGAGAGGCCCGGCGGCTCGGAATTCCCACTCGCAGCGATTCAATAGGAAGCAATCGTTCACACTCTTTCAGGGTCCCCGGGCTGGATACCATAGAATCATCGGAATCAGAGGAGGAAGGTACACCATCGCTTTCCAACTCTCCATCGGCCGAATCCGACTCGGAGCAGTCTCTTGCGTACAACCATGCAACGCGCCGGAGAGAAAGCATCGATGAACGTTTCTCCGGCTTTTTACTAGAAATAGCCGCGAAGGCAGCAGAAAAGCAGATGAGAGAAGCGGCGATGGCGGCTTTCCCCAACGACGATCACCATGAGCCCGTCGACCACTTCATCGCCCATGAAGAAGAGGATGTGGTGGAGACTATGGATGTGAATGAGGAGCGTCGGGAGTCGTTTACGAAGGTCAACTGGGAGCTTCTAGCAATGCAGAAGCATATGGAGGAGAAGGCGGACAAACAGCAGAAGCCTGAGAAGGTCGAGAAGACGGCGAAAGCCGCGGAGCCTACGAAGAACCTTTGGGGCGAGCCGCAATGGGGAATGCCGTCGATGAAGAAGAGCCCATGGGCCGAACCCTCAGGGAAGAGTCCTTGGGGAAATCCATTTGCCAACCAGCGCGGTCTTGCCGAGGAGCAGGAGTTGAAGGGGATGCAACGAGGAGCAAGGCCACCAATGCTCGGTAACGACATCGTCTTCCCACGTTGTCCTTCGCCAGAGCCTGCAAGATTCGACGTTACTCAGGGTTCGGAGGCTCTACGGAACTCGATGTGCTACCTCACCGAGCAGAGTAGGCCAGAAGAACACCAGGGACTTTGGCGCTGCGAAAAGAAGGAAGAGCCCCCGAAGGTGAAAATTGCACAACCGAATGGGTTCGCAAAAGAGGGTCGACCAAAGCCGCCATCTTTGTGGTCGAGTCCTGGGAGCCGCCCTCCGAGTCCAGGAGGTCTCTGGAACGGATGCTGTCTTGGTCGTGGTTCAGTAGATGGAAACAAGCAGGCAGGCATGCTCACGCCGCGACTTGAGATTGACAATCCCTTCGACAGTCCACCACCAACGCCTGCAAGGGCGCCGCCATCACCTCCGCCTTCGAATCCGGATATTGCGAGCATCGACGACAAGCTTGCAGCTCAAAAGGCGCTGGAAGACGAGTTTAGCGATGCTTTTGTCACGCAGG
Source organism: Botryosphaeria dothidea (assembly GCA_011503125.2). Taxonomy (NCBI): domain Eukaryota; kingdom Fungi; phylum Ascomycota; class Dothideomycetes; order Botryosphaeriales; family Botryosphaeriaceae; genus Botryosphaeria; species Botryosphaeria dothidea. Next base: position 2,689,300 of record WWBZ02000016.1, on the reverse strand, counting down.
TGTACAACTATCTTTCCCTTGGTTATCCATCACTGGCGCGCAAATTCGATGACGAACTGAGCAAGATCAGCCGGATTCCAGTAGAGGAGCTCCGCCAGGACGACGAACTTGCGCAGGCAAGAGGATACATTCGACTTGGTGAAGACAACAATGTCAAAGACACCGGCATCACCGAGGACACGTGTATGCGCTGGCGGGCGCTGAAAGTATACATTTACGAGTGGGCGAAGCAACAGCCGCGCATGTTGCACGCAGGCCATGCGCTTGGCGGATTTGGTGTTGGTGCTCGCCGCGGCAGTTGGGCGTGGTAGAGGTCTGGTTGGCATCTTGGACTGCTGAAACATCTCTTACAATTTTTTTAATGCCTCTCTCGTCATAGAGGGCTTGGAGCGTCTTCATTCTTCCGTGGTCTATCAGCATTTGGTTGGCGTTTCTTCGTTTGTTTCATTGCTCCTGGGAAAAGCGCGAGAGCAAGGCGTTGGTTCAGATCCCCGCGAATGCGCGTTGCAGCGGGGTAGTTGTGAGAAGAGTACAGTTCGTGGCATACGCAAGGAACAGATCAAATTGACAGATATTTGCCTGATTCAGTAATAGTAATCAGCCAGTGATGCCTCGCGTGCAGAAAAATGGTCCGGGGGGTGCTAGAGCATCGGGAACACAAAACTTGCATCATCGCCGCGAACCCCGCGGTGTCGTGCCGCCGCCGCTGACCCAGACGGTCGGGTCGGGCTAAATTCGGGGCACGGACCTCCGCGACACGAACTGAGCTTCTGCCCGCTGCGCGCCCTAAACCTTCCACTTCCTCCTCACCTCGACATCCTTCCTGCGAGACGCCCCGCTTGCGGAGCCACCCTCAGCCACCATGCAGCTATCTGCAGCAGACATGAAGCTCTTGAAGAGCACCAAATTCCCATCTGAGTTTGAAGAGAAGGTCGACACAACCAAGGTGCAGATGGACATCATGAAGAAGTACGCTCCACCTCCGCTAGCGCCTTCGACCCGGTGCTAACAGCTCCCAGGTGGATTGCGACCAAGGTCCAGCAGATCCTAGAGAATGATGACGACATGGTCGTCGACTTCATCTACAACCTGCTTGATGGAGAGCGCTACGTATGCAGAACTGCCCAATCCCTCCGCCTTGCTGCCACCTCGCTGACACTCTCTCACAGCCCGATCCGAAGAAGCTTCAAATTTCTCTAGGCGGTTTCCTTCACGAAGATGCCCCGCGTTTCGTCAAAGAATTCTGGAACCTCTGCATCAGCGCCCAGAGCAATAAAGACACCCTCGGCGTGCCTCGCGAGCTCCTCGAAATGAAGAAGGACGAGATGAAGCAGGATAAGGTAAGCGGTACCCGCCCTCTTCATCCGGACAAGGTTAATTGGGTGTGTAGAAAGCACAGGAGAAAGCAGCTGAGGAGGCTCGGAAGCGCCGTGACAACGAACGCGAGAGGGAGGAAGATATTGACCGCATCCGTGAGAGAGAGCGTCGCGAGCGTGATCACAACAGAGACCGCCCTCGTGGTAGGGGCCGCGGTGGTGGCCGCGGAGGCTCTGCCTACTCCTACCGCCCCGGACGTTCTCGCTCACGCTCACCGCCGCCCTACCGTCGTGGTCATGACGATTTCCGCCGCCCTCCCCGTACAGACTCTTACGTCCCCCCTGGTCGGGGTAGGCGTAGAGACTTCTCGCCGCGCACCTCACTCTCACGCAGCCGCTCTCGATCTCGTTCTGTGACCCCGCCGCGCCGCCACCGCCGTCCCCCGTACAGTCGCTCGCCATCGCGCTCTCCATCCCCTCCTCGTCGTAGCCACGGCAGCCGTCGCTATAGCAAAGACAGGTCCCGCTCACGCAGCCCTGTCGTAAGATCGAGGCGGGCGAGAAGCCCTGCCCGTGGTGATGATCGAGCCCGACCTTCCGTGTCGCCCGAAAGATCTCGCTCACGCTCCCCTAGACGCCGCCGCGGCAAAGACCGCTCGCCTACGGCTACATCTGACAGTCGCTCACCACCGCCTCGCTCGCGCAGGGACCACTCCCGGCGCCGGCACTCCCGCTCACCGTCGACATCTCGTTCACGCAGTCCTCGTCGCTCTGACAACAAGCACAAGAGATCTCCCTCCTCCTCTGACGACGACAGAGACAAGCGCGCTGATGCTCGGAAGGACCGTAACCGTCGTGACCACCGCCGCAGGCGCAGTTACAGCAGGAGCTTGAGCCCACGCAAGGATAACAAGCGTCGCCGCTCTGCTGATAGGTACGAGCCGGAGAAGAGACGTAGGAACACATCGTCGGTTGAAGCAAGCCCTCCTCCCAAGACGGATCGCAGGCCATCGTCAACTTCCGACGTATCCATGAATGAGGCCGCATCGAATAAGGTTGGTGAGTAACACTGCGGATGAAACAATCATCAAGGCCCTCAATGTGCTCTTCTTTCAAGTCAATGAGGCCTTGGCCAATTAGACGAATCAAAAAAGAATTTCTACAGCACGATCTCCTCAGCACGACTACTCTTTGGTCTTGAATGTCTTTCTGGAAAGCAGGTTCTACTGATTTGGGGGTTTGACAGAGGAATTTGCAACACCTATATTACCAGCTCATCAATCGATACCGTTACGACTAGCTAGTTTGCCCCTACAATCTGACTTTTTGCAAGGTCTACCAGGGAGTCAACAAGCCTTGCAAACACACATACATTATGGAAAATTTGTCCTCTTCGGTTTCAGACCTTTTCTTTGTGTAGGACTTTCTTCATTCTGCGCCTGCCCCAAGTGTACAAACAGGGATAGAACAGCAACTAGCTACATTCTAGCATTCCTCCGAGAAAATGGCATGGCCGGCATGGCCTTCATACTTGACCTGGATCTTCATGCTCTCGAGAACGGCGCGCTTACAATCGGGTCGGTGGACGTCTAGGCCGTTGAAGGCGCCGTGGGTGCTCTCCCAGTCGTAAGGGGCGACGGCCTTCCACATGCCGTGGATTTCGGGCGGGGAGAGGGGGATCATGTTGGGTATGGACCACATGAATGAGTAGGACGTGGTGCCCGGCGGTCGGTCTTTGTGGTAGAGCCCGGACTAGCAAGGGTCAGACGAATGGGATACGAGATTACGTTTGAGGACCTGGAGACTCGTTTTCTTACAGGCACGGTGACGAAGGTGTCGGCGATCAGGAGATGCTTCTTCCACAGCAGAACGAGGCTACCCGGGAAGTGGCCGCCCGTCTTGATCGCGGTGACGCCGGGTAGGATGTTCGTGGCGATTTCTTTGATTAGGCGGCGGGAGGGGTTGGTGGAGCTGTCCGCGCGGTTGAACCACTCGCTGTCTTCGGCGGAGGTGTAGACGGGGACGTTGTCGAAGGCGGCGGACCATTGGAGGTGCGTTGTGTAGTAGTGCGGGTGGGAGATGACGATGGCACGGAGGGGGCCGCGGGAGTTTATCTTTTTGCCGTCTGATGTGAGGATTGGACGATTGGAGCAGTATTGGTGATTTGAGTTAAGAGAATGAAAGGATACTCACGAATTCGATGGTCTTGCCGTCGAGGTAGGTGATCAGGTCCCAGAGAACGTTGCCTTCGGGCGTTTCAATCAGGAATGTTCGTTGGCCGATGGCGAACTTTTTTTTTTGAAGTGTGCTGTTAGCGGGGCGATATTCTTGGCTGTGTTGGTTCGGCGGGCATTTACTTTTGGCTCCGTCCAAATCGACCACATGCCCTTCTCTTCCGGATCTTGCTGCCATTTGTTTTCGTATTTTCCGCGTAGCTCCGCCATACTCGTCCATTTTTGGCCCGTAGGCGGGACGAACTGGCGGGGGTCCTTCACGGATGTAAACGTTTTGGGGAGAACGCTGGGGAAGTGAAGAGCACATACGTCACATATTCTGCAATTCGAAAGAGGTTTAGAAGCTGGGATGTCGAATTGCGTGCCACAGGTGTGGCATACCAAGAGATTGTCCGCGTCCGTCATGTCGAAAGGTGTTGAATTGCGTTAAGCTCTTGCCTATCCAGAACCCCCGCTACTTATGGCAGCGGGCTGCTGCGGGGCTAGGCTGGGCCGGACAAAGGTGGGGTCTGCAGCACGACTGTGAGGTCACCAGATTCCCGAAAGTGGGCTTAAGCCGAACATCAAAGTGGAAATGCACGCATCGCTTGTGAACAGCATCAAACCCGTATAGTAATTCATTCTAGTCATTAAACCATCTCCATGGTTTGCTACAGGTATCTTCACTCAACGCCGTTTGATAAACACAGCCCTATGCAAATCATATCCATAAGCTCATCATGCAGAGTTCAGAACGCCCTTGATGATCCAGACTTCACCGTTGACGACCTTGTCGGCGATGCTGGAAACCTCAATATCGCCGGGTTGGAGCTTCGTGTATGTCAGTGGTCAAGCTGTTATCAGGGCAAATTCGGAAGAACTCACCATCTTCTTGCCATCCTTAATCTCATACCAGACTGTATTGCCCGCAAGAGACTGGATCTTGTGGTTCTCCTTCCATGGACTCTCCGGAACGATGTGTGCATTCACGAATCGCTCCAAGTTCTTCTGCGCACGATCAGAGCCACCAGACCCTTCGTACGCATTTGCACCCAGAGACTCATAGTCCCTCGGGTCCTCCCAGGGCTTGCGTGGCAGGTTGTGGAGAGCGCTGTTATCAGGCGCCAGGATAGTGGCGTTCTGAGAGCCGTCGTTCAGACGGGCGGCAACCGAGTCGACGTCGCGCGTGAAGCCGGAGAAGATGTTGATACTCCTATCTCTTCCCATCACATCCGACAGAATCGGAGCGTTCGAAGCATCGTTGGACGAAGTCGGGGGCATGATGTTCGGGATGTTGAAGGATGGCACTTGTTCGAGGACGTCGACGAGCTTTTCACGCCAGAGAGGACCAGCTCGGGCAGAGGTAGCGAGGAAGAGAGTAGAGGTGAGCAGCGATCCGAAAAGCAGAGGATGCCGCATCTTGAAGTTGAGCTGTCAGGTTTATGGGTTGGCAGGACCACTGGATGGGGAGACCACTGACTCCCGGCCGTGCGTCATCGGCGCCACGCTATCTGCCCTTATCATCACGTGCGAGAATTACTAGCGCGCTTTCGCTTCGGCGCGCGCGCCCAAGCTCCGCCAGATCTTCTTCTCCTGCTGCCTCGTCCACCTCAACTTAACCTTGACAACAACACCACTTTCCGCGCTCGGCTGCGCATGGTTACCGCATCATTCATCTGAGTGTGTGCTCAGCACAATCTGCTCAACATGAGTTTGCCCCCACAGGTGATTGAGGTAAATCGACCTCCATGCTCATGCCCATTAAAGCGCGAACTTACAAGCTTCGTAGGAGGAGTTCCGTGAATTCGCTCGCAAGCACTTCCCGGGAGCCCCTCAGCCGGCACACCTCCCATCCTGGGTCACGCCTTCTGCCAACCCCCAGTCCGCTCCCAAGAACAATACGCTCAACCCTGCTATCTTCGATACTGCCTACAACGGTGGCTTCAGTTCCGGACACGCTGCTGGTCATGCATCTGGCCATGCTATTGGCTACAACGCCGGTTACAGTGCTGGTTACGCTGCGGGCTACGCTGCCGCTCTGAAGGGTGCTGGACTTGACGTCACCGCTGATCAGACTGCTATCCCTGATGATGCCTCTGCGCCTATTGCCACCACGGATGTAGAAGATGAAGGCCAATACGAGCACGAGGGTGAGGAATACTATTATGAAGAGGAAGATTTCGGCTATTACTCAGATGGAACCAAACGCACTCTCTCCGATGAAGACGTCAGCTTCTATCGCCGCTCCGAGCTCATGCAGATGTTGAAAGACGCCAAGCGTCGTGTCGCCGACCGTAGGGAGCTCGAAGCTGAGGAGGCGGAGCTACGTGCTCAAGAGACCCACGAACAGCAGAAGGAAAGCGAAGATCACGAACGTGAGAACCAGGACGTCGAGGTAGAGACTGAAGAATACGAACCGCAAGACGACCCCGGTGATTTTGCGGAGCAGCAGATGACCGCCAGCACCGTGTCGAACAATGAGGAGACAGCTATCAAGTCCCCCAACGTTGCCCCTATGGTTACCAACCCTGTCGGCTTCTCCAGCATCGTGGCCGCTACAGCTAGCGTCCCAGATACTGAAGATTATCGCGAGCGTTCTGACACCCCGCCCACTCGGTCTTCCACAGCTCTTGTCGGCGACGACTCGTGTAAGCACCCAAAACCTCGTCAAGGTAGGGAGAAGATGACTGCAATCCCAGAAGCGAATAAGGGCAAGAAGCGTAAGCGTGTAGGACGTGAGGCGCGCACAGAGGACGACGGCGTCACGTATCGAAGAATCGCGCGCGAACTCGATGAAATCCCTAATGTCAGCGTGGAGCTTGACTACTGATCGACTGTTGTTGCATTCCTAAGAAGTGTTTTCAGAGATACCTTTTCCTTTTGGCCGCGTCAAGGTAGGGACCTCGATACACCCGGTATTTTCATCGACTTGAATTCAGGTTACAAAGGTATGTTCCTTCCACGTATTTCAAGCTGCACCTCTACGCTTATTTGAACGTTTGGCATGTCATGATGAGAACCCTTTTTGTATCGTCATCCTTAGGCGTAGATCAAGACGCATGTCAAGCTCTTGAGGAAGGAACGTCTTGCTGTTCACCTAGTGTTCGCATGCACGGGACCTTGAGGGCGGCATGGGCAGTCATGATACTGCCGAGTAATCTTCTCTCTGATCACATATGCATCCTACACCTACTTTCGAGACTGTTTTTTAGAGAATGGTGCTAACTAGAGGTCTTAGTAGGTTTTTAAACTTCATAGGACTACGGCCAGAGTTTCATAGTCGACAGAATAGGACTAAATGAGTTGGCTGCTGGTCAGCGATGGATTAGCTGATTTCTTTGGGTCAGTAATAGCTTGAGTGCTTTTGCACGGTCAGAGGTGGACACACTTGCAAGAAAGGGGTCCTGGTGGAATTGCTCGTATGACACCCCAATATTTAGTAATAGCAAGGCATTCAATTGGGCTCGGGAAAGCGTAAAGCCGCGTCATCATCTGCTCTACGATCGCCCTTCCCCATGTGCAAAATAGAAAGTTTCCCTATTTGTCTATTGAAGTAGGTATGCTTTTCACTCAGACGGGCTGAGTAGGGCTGGATCTAAGTCACATTCATTGAGATCAACGGTTAGGGACGCAGCAGATGTGGAGAACCAAAGATGGGTTGTTTTGTGAGAACGTCCTTGGGCTGGCAATGAGGGCTTCAGGGAAGATGCAAGTTTCCAAATCAAGGAGAGCATGTCCCCACGAGGGAAACATGGATTGATGGTCGATGGAAACGGTTTTTGGACAGGCAAGAAACGGCCAAGAATGCTTCGTGTTGAGTTGAAAGCATTTGACGCAGGCAGTTGCGCGGCCTTTGGGGAATGACACGCGTTGGACCCTGGTCGAATGCAGTGGGCCCAGCGCGGGCAAGGGGGGCCCCGGCAGCGACGGCCAAGCAGCGAGTCTAAGCTCCCGCCGCTGCGAGCAAGGCCCAAATTCCGCCGCATAGGAGACTCCGACACGAGCTGCGCCGGCGACACGACCTCTCCCTCGACTTCCTCCTAGCATCCCTCCCGAAAGATGCTCCTCGCTCCTGCCCCCTCCTCCAGTCCACCATGACCGCCGCCTACGATGACTGGGGATATCCGGTCTCGTCGTCGCGCAACCACTTCCGCGAGCCGCCCACCCTGATGCAGCACGTCCAAGCTACGGCCAGATCGCTCCTCACGCGGGCCGGAATCTACAACCCCAATGCGCCCGCCGGCAGGGCCTGGAACTTCCGTCCTATCTTCTCCGTTTCCAATGTCTTGACCTTCATCTGGCTGTTTTTTGTCTATTCCAACGAGCGTTCTGCATTCACGAAAAGCCTCGACTCTTGCGACTGGAGCAACTGGGAGAGCTGGGTATGCAATGGGCGTCCGCTGCGTGAGCTGGCAGCATTTCGATTAGAACCCGGAGCGCTGACGCAATGACTTAGCCCCACGATGCCACTCCGCACCGCCTCGTCTTCGTCGCGGACCCACAGCTTGTAGACCCGCACACCTATCCCGGCCGCCCGTGGCCTCTGTCTACCCTGACTGTCGCATATACCGACCAATACCTTCGCCGCTCATGGTCGCTGATACAGGAGGACCTCTACCCCGATACCGTTTTTTTCCTAGGAGATCTATTCGATGGTGGCCGAGAATGGACGGCCGACGGCAGTGTGAGTGAGGATAAACAATGGAAGAAGTACGGCGACAACTTCTGGCTCCGCGAGTATGACCGTTTCGGGAGGATATTTTTTGGACACTGGCGTGATGGTGGAATAGCACCGCGGGCAGGACAGCCTGGACGGAAGGTTATTGCTGGATTGCCTGGAAATCACGACCTTGGTTTTGCCGCTGGCATTCGAACGAACGTGCGGAAGAGATTCAACGCGTATTTCGGAGATGGAAACCGGATCGACGTCATTGCGAATCACACTTTTGTCTCGATTGACGCTGTATCGCTGAGCGCGTTGGGCCATGCTGCAGGATCCGAGGATATCTGGAAGCCTACGCAGGACTTCCTTGACCAAGCCCAGGCAGAGAAGAGTAGGGCCGTTGCGCGGGAGTTGAGATCGCGGAAGGGCTTGAACCCAAACCCTCCATATAAGCACAAAGTGTATGCGGGTGATGATATGGCAAAGGCAAAGCTGCCAATTGCAGACGCTGGCGACGCAGAATTCCCTACCATTCTGCTCACCCATGTGCCTCTCTACAGAGCCGAAGGCACCCCTTGCGGTCCATTGAGGGAACATTGGCCGCCCACCGAACCGCCGAAAGGCCAAACAGATCCCGTCTTCCCGGACGAGCGTAATGCCATCGCCGTGAGGGGAGGCTACCAGTACCAGAACGTCCTGACGAAGGACGTCTCCAAAGACGTCACCGAGAAGATCGGCAACATCGAATATGCCTTCTCCGGCGATGACCACGACTACTGCGAAGTCGTGCACAAGGCCTACCAGTCCGGCGGCCACAGCGGTATCCGCGAAATCACAGTCAAGTCCCTCTCCTGGGCCATGGGTGTGCGGAAGCCCGGCTTCCTCCTGCTCAGCATGTGGAACCCGGTCGACGACGCCGGCCAGTCCCTCTCGGCCGACCCGACGGTGCAATCGCACCTCTGCCTCATGCCCGACCAGCTCGGCATCTTCATCCGCTATGCCCTCCTCTTCGGCATCACCCTCTTCATCCTCATGGTGCGCGCCCTCGTCCTGAAGCTGCACGCCGCGTCCTCGTCCGCGCCCAACCTGGACGACCAGCCCATCCTGCCCCTCGCCGAAGAGCATTCCGCAGCGTCGTCCGCCGAGCAGGAGAAGCGCCGGCTAAACCTGGAATCGCCCGCGCGCAACCGCACCGACTCGATGGGCGAGGGCGCGTCGTCCAACTCGTCCACCTCGTCCGACCACAAGACCGGCCTCTCCGCCCGCTCCTCGCAGCCGCGCGCCACCGTCGCCCGCACCGCCAGCCCCGCTTCGTCTGGGTACGGCTACGGTCTGCCGCCCGCCGCTGGACCGCCGCCGCCGCCGCCTCAGAATGGGTACGCCAACGGCAACGGGAAGCAGGGGCTCCCGCTTGTGGCGTACGCGGGTTTCTACCCGGAGCGCGCGGAGGAGGAGAGGCGAAAGAAGGAGGACAAGCTGAGCGTCAGCACGAAGCCGACGCGGAAGAGGAAGAAGGGCGAGGGCGTTTTTAGGGAGGAGTTGGGGAGGAGCGTGTTGAGGATTGCGGGTGTGGTTTTCGCGTGGTATTTCTGGCTGATTTGGAGGTGGTAGATTTTAGGGAAAGCAAAAGAAAATGGCAGTACTGTTCGCGCGTCGATCGATACTTGTGGATGAGATATCATATACGCTAGAAGTAATTATTGCATATGTTTAGCACACCTTGGCAATATTTTGATCCGTTTGGGAGGGGGGTTGACGTGTGCCTTTTAAGGCATTGTATGTGTTCATCAAGTACGGCGTTCAAGCTGAGCTCATTGGGGAACTGGATTAGGAGATATGTAACAAGCTTTTTATGTTCATTCTAGTCTATATACATCTTTCTCGTTAAAGAAGACATTAGATGATATCGTCATCTACATTTTCATTTACACATGAATCCACCTCGCCATCCAAGTCTCGGTGACCTGCTTCGCCTCGTCGACCAGGCCCATGTCGAGCAACAGCTGCGTGGTGCCCCGGACGGCGCTCTCGAGGGCCGACCAGATCCAGGCGTGCGTGAAGGAGGTGTGCTCGCCGACGAAGACGGTGTGCTTCTCGGTGCGGTAGTAGGCGGGCAGGTACAGCTCCTGCTGGCCGACGAGCGGGCTCGCCCACGCGCCCGCCTGGAAGCCGTCGTTCTCCCAGCAGTGCCGGTCGTAGTTGCCCGTCCACTGCTGCGCCGCGGCGTCGCCGTGGATCTCGACCATGGCGCGCTGCGCGTATGCCACGTGCTCGGCCTCGCTCATGCTGCCGAGCGTGCGCGCGAGCGTGCCGGATTCGTAGGACGCGAGCAGGACGCCGGGCCCCGTGCTGTTGATGGCGTAGGACGGGTAGCACACGCTGCCGATGCCGGTGATGTTGGTGCTGCCGCAGCCGCCGACGATGGGCGGGGAGAGGTGCTCCCAGAAGCGCGTCTCGTAGTGCAGGGCGACCTTGCAGGATTGCTCGTAGTTGAGGGTTTGGATGGCGCGCGAGAGGAGGCCGGTGTAGGCGGGCAGCTTCCACAGGCGCACCTTGGAGAAGGGCACGGCGACGATGGTGTAGTCGAAGTCGAGGCCGTCGAGCGTCGCGCCGAAGGGCCCGTCGGGGCGCCAGGAGACGGTCGTCTTGCCGGTGGTCTCGTCGTAGGTGAGCTGCTCGACCTTCTTGCCGAAGAGGGTGCGGTTGGAGACGAGCGGTGTGAAGGCTGTGGGGAGGCGGCTCAGGCCCTTGTCGATGGTGCGCCACTCGGTGGCCGAGAAGTAGACGGAGTCGTACAGCCATTCGGGGTTGTCGCTGGCAGTGGAAACGGCCTGGTCGGTGACATTGAGGTCTGTTTGCAGCTTGTAGCGTAGGTAGCCGGCCTCGGAGAAGTCAAAGTAGCCTTCGGCTACGGCCTTCTTGTGGGCGTCGAAGACATTGGTGGCGATGTCGCGCATCTTCTGCCATGTCAGAGCGTCCCACTCTTCGATTGCCTCCAGGGCCTCCTCCACGGCGGTGACGTTGGAGTAGGACGCAGTGGCATCGGTGGTGTCCTTGGGGTCATTGGTACTTGATTGAATCCACTTGATGAAATCGACGGACCATGCAGGATCATGGCTGTTCATTTCGTTCAATGTGTCCGCAAGCTGGAAGACCATGCGATGATCCATGATTTGGATGGTGTCATTAGTGGTTGTGTTGGTCAAGCTGACAGGGAACCTCATCGGGCCCATCTCTTGGTACTGGTAGTCCTCAGGAGCACTTCCGTTCAGGTAGGCCGTGTGGACACGGCCACCAATGCGGGTGCTAGCCTCGATGATCTTCCAGTCAGAAATACCAACTGACTCAAGCAGGTACTGCAAGAGGAGTTCGAAAGTCAGTATCAATTAGAACAAAGTAGCTCAACAGTGCAATGTTTCTGCTCATGCTCACTTGAAAGATGTTTGACTTACAGCGCTCATCAGGCCGGACATGCCGCCGCCGACAATCCCGACGCTCTTGCTCTTGGATTGGGCCACAAATGCCGCATCAGGCTCTTTCTCCTTCAGATACTCAACACCGTCGAACCAAGGTCCCATTGGGTCAGCGATGTCAGCAAAAGAACTAGTCCTGCGAGTCTTTCTCCTCTTGACGGTGAAAGCATCTGACCTGCCCACCAATTCGTCCCCGGCAAAGGCATGCAAACAGCCACCAGATTTGATGTCTGAAGGAGGGAGCCAGACGAAGCGGGTAGGCCTGTAATTCTCCCAACCAACGTTTCTCTTAGCGAGAGGATGCTCTCCTACATGAGTCTTGCCGACACGGTGATGGGCCGCGGCAGGGCTCAAGATATCGCAGGAGCCGTAGTGGATGGAGAGCTCCCCATCAACAGGACTGGAGAAGTCAATGTTGATGTTGGTCATTCCGTCAGCCTCGGCCACGAAGGGGCCCTTGAAGACCACTGTCGTGGAGCGGGGAATGGCAGTTGCCGCGACATTACTGGCCAGGAAAACGGCAGCAGCAACAGTTCCAGAAAGGAGACAGGCGGATTGAAGGAGACCCATATTAAGGAGAAAGGCGAGGAAAAGACTTGAGAAGCGGCCCGGGGAGTCCAAAGACAGGCCCTTCCCACGTCTTTTGGCTTAAATACTCGTTCGAGGTTACATCCATCACACACGGAATCCGCAAATACAGCCATATCTACCGGGCATCGACGGTGAAGACCGGACTTGGCACGCCCTGTGGTCGCTCGTCCGCCTTTCCTGAGTCAGATGGACAAGATAACGGGCGGCGGGCTTTGATGATTTGCGTGACATGGACCTACGTACACTGCCAGAAGCAGAACGCGGAGGACGGTCGTTCCCCGCAGCCCACACAGTGCAGAAGCCACGGCTCCAGGCCGCACGGCTGGAGAGCGGAGCAGGGGATGATTGGCTACCCGCCGGCATCCATCCAGTGAGATTGGAAATGCAGGTCTATCAGGCCTTTTCTGCGGTGCACGTAGCTGGCAGAGGACGAAGCAGCAAGCAGCGATAAGGAGTCCGGCGGAAGGAATGCTCTCGCAGCGGCTCATCCACGGCATGATTGACGTAGATGGCGGCTGAAAGTGGCAGGCGGCTTTCGGCTTGCGTGGAGTCCGATACTTGGCGGTGGATAAGCCGGGTCAATCATCTCTTGCCGACGGGAGAGCGTCGAGACAGCTTGCTGATATCGAGAAGGTCGATGCGAGAGCGGGCTCGGCGGTGATTTCGGAGGGTCGCTTGCTGACGATTTCTGTGCTCGCCGTGGTCGGGGTTGGATAAGTCCGTGGTGGTGCGGCTCTTTGACGTGGGATTACAGATGATAGAACGTAACATCCGACGGCAGACGATGGCATTCGCTCGCCGAACGGCGCGGAGAGGCAAGCCGCTTTCGCACACTGCAATCCATCATGCTGAGTCAAGCAAGCAAGCAAGCAGATGCGTTGATCGCGGCAACAGATGTGAGTCGATGGCCGGGAGGACGGCCATGGGGCAGGAAGACGCAGACAGGCTTGCTCGACATGCGGAGGGCGGACAGCTGTTCTTATTTTATAGTCGGAACAGCAACCGGGTCTTGGCTGAGTGCGGATTAGGCATGAGGATAACGGCCAAGCATGGCTGGCGACGTGTTGCAAGAGCCGCTGCTTCTTGCGCGACTGCGGCTCGCGGCCAACCTTAACCCCCCGACTCAGCCTCTCCCGCTCCTGCCTGCCCAATGACTCGTCGGCGTCATCGTCGCGCTTTCTTTGCGCCAGCTTCGAGCTCACGCCTCACCCTCCGTCGCCTCCCTCTCCGCCGCCTGCATGCACGACATACGCCCGCCAATTCAGTTCCATGGCACGCTCTGGCCATCCGTCCATCCTGAGCGCCTTTGAACGCCATCGTCCGCTCATTGTCCCGCCTCACCCATCCGGATGAAACCGCCCTCGAGAAGCTTTCTCCGACGACTGCCCTGGTTACGCCGACGTAGAACTCGCACCTCGCCGAGACCCTGGCAGGACTCGCCGGCCATAGCGGAGACATGGCGTCCACAGGATGTCCACAAGACGGAGCTGGAGGATGATCTGGAACGCGAAACTGCTCTGCCATTTCCGCCTGCGTCTACAAGCACCCTCCTCGACCGTGCCACTGCTCTTCGAGTCAAGCAGTTCCTGCGCGCTCGTGAAGACAGCCTCCATATTCGTTGTCTCTGTCCCCGCGATAAGCAGGTCTACTTGTACAGGTTCAACCGCTGCCTCTGGAAAGCCGATGGTGATCCCAAAGACCGTGAAACCGCGAAAGAGCTATGGAAGCTGTACATCAAGATCCAAATGAACTCCTCTGATTTCCTGCGCGCTCTTTCGATCAGAGCCTGGAACATTTTGTGGGCAACACAATCGCTTCGAACTCCCTCCGAACCCAAAGTCATTGCTCATCTGAATCAGTTGGCCGAGGATATGCGCAAGTCAGGACACAATACCACCTTCGACCAGCGACTTATACACATAGAGACACTTTTTGGGAGAGGTGATCGAGAAAAGGCCTTTGAAGAATGGCAGCGCGGCTACAGAACAAAAGCCGGCCGGACAAAGGACAGCTACAGGCCGCAATATTTGGATCTTGGCATTCGCATGTATTCTGTCGTCGGGGACGTTGACCGCGCTAGAGATCTTCTCGTCGACCTGTTTGCCTCGTATCCCGATTGGAACCCTCGTCTAATCATGTACGTCTTCGACGCATATGTTGCCATCCCTGGCCGTCCAGGCCGTCACAAAAAAGCCTGGGTGCTTTATAAGCGCCTCCTGCATCTCCTCGGTGACAAGATGACACTGGAAGATTACGAGAGGTGCTATGTCGGCTTCCTAAAAGCGGATAGTCGCAGCCGTGCTATGGAAGTTCTCCATGACATGTTGCATCATGCGCCGAATCTCCGCGATTCTTACGGCTACAAGGTCGGCCCAATGATTCTAAAGGGCTTCAAGACACTAGCCGGTACCGTCAGTGACCCTGATCAAATAAACAAAGCATTCCTGAGCGGTATCTCTTCCTCCTCATGGAGCGAATTGCAAGACCCACAGTTCTACGCCGAGTGGATCAAGCTCTTAACCAGGAGAGGCCATGCCGATGTGGCCGCCCAGGTGGTTGAGCTGATGTACGAAAAGGGTGTGGCGCCTCAAGCTCAACATTTACACCCATTGATGGAATCCTGGATACGTGGAACCCCTGATCTCGTTCAGAAAGCCGAAACACTAGGCCTCCAGATGGTCGTCGAGCGCATTTCCCTTGTGCGTCGTCGAGACGCGGTCGCCGAGAACGAGCTCCAGCAAAGGCTTGAGCCTCGGCGAAAACTGTTCCTACGGCGAAGCATTCCTTCGGCTGTAACTCGCACTTTCGAGTTGCTTGCAAAAATCTACCTAGAGCAGGGCGACAAAAAGAAGTTGGACGACCTCCACTCGTGGCGGACCAAATATGCAAGGCTACCGACGACAACCGCTACTCTCAATGCTGAGCTGTCATGGTTCCTTCAATATGGCTACCTCCCCGACGTCTGGCGCATCTTCAAACGCGAGGTTCTGCGCTCAGGCACACGAGACCTGGATGCAACCCGCCCGGACATTGGTACCTTCGTCCTCCTCTGGGAGGCTTCCCGCATGAAGCCACGCACCCTCACACGTTCCAACCTCTACCGCCTGGGCGGCCACACCTCCTTCCCCCCGCCCGCCATCATCCTCCGCCACACCCTCTCCTGGCTTTCCACCCACCGCATAACCGAACCCCCGCGCGCCCACGCGCACCTCCTCGCCCGCCTCGCCCGCTCCCGCATCCCCAACCGCATCACCGCCACCTTCTGCGCCTGGAACGACGTCGCCGGCGCCCTCGTCGCCTCGCACGTCCTGCTCCGCAGCCACCGCATCTCGCCCGGCCCCAACGCGCAGAGCACGCACCTTGTCGCCAAAGCCCTCGCCCGCCTGGCCCTCCGCGGCGCCCGCACCCCGCGCCAGCGCCGCGCCGTCGACGCGTCCGCCACCATCCAGCACAACCTCGACCGTGTGCTGCGCGCCCTGCGCGCCCTGCTCGATCGCCGCCTCCAACCTCTGCGCGCCGCGGCGGACAGAGGGGAACGGCCGGCGCTGACTGACGGCGAGAAGAACGACGTCTTTCTCGATGCGCTGAGCGAGCTCGTACGCGCGGCGCTCGTTAGGCAGGGCGTCCCGCCGGGGGAGGTCGAGGGCAGGATTGCGGGCGTTAAGAGGGCGATTGGCGTGGAGGGGTTGAGGATTGGCGACAAAGACGCCTGGGAAGTTGCGAGGTCGATGGGGATCGAAGTGAGGGAGAGGAAATTATGAGTAGTAGATCAGCGAAGCCGCATGCACAGATGACAGCGGACTGAAAGCATTTCATTGTAGATATCACTCTCCCAGCTCGAATGATACCCCAGGAGAATTCTCCATTCATCAGAGTTCTTCTAGAACAGAAAAGACGAGTACATCACTTCTCAACTTCATGGCAATCATTCCCACATTTCTTCAAATGTTTCAAGTGCAAAAGAGAGCCCACGGCTCTTACATCAACAATCCATTGCATCACAAAACACCACGTCACGTCATTATTTTAATCTTCTTTTCAAATCATCTATTGACCATATCCTTAGGATCGTCCTTTTTTTTTTATACATACAGCCACACAACCCCTTTTCGCTGGCCGGATTGCGTCCTTAAGCGCGGTATTGCGGCTGAAATCCCCCGCTCGAACCCCTCTCTTAGCTGAACTCCATGACCTTCTCGACATGCTGAGAAGCCGCAGAAGATCAAGTCGAGCCGAGCTATTTATGGAGGAGTCTGGGAAGGGGAAGTGAGAGAATAAGAAACCTTGGAATAAAAAACTCTTTTGTGACCCCCGCCCGTCCACTCTACGCACACGATGAGGGGACGACGGGGAGGAAAACGTTGGAAAAGAAGGGAATACAGAACCGTAGAGTAAACTGGTCTATTGTAGGAAGGGGTTTGCCGATTCGAAGAGAAGTAAGGAAAAGAGAAAGGAAAAAAAGGTGCCGCCTGTTTCGATAAGAAAAAAAAAGAAGATGCTGCCGTCAACAGGAAATGTAGAGTAGCTAGGTGTTCATAGTTACGTGGAAGGTGAGAAAAGGACAAAGGCTTCGTGAAAGTCTGACCCGTTCGCATGCAGAACAGGAAATCGGAGACTATTTGCGTCCCCTCGCATCACATCGCAATGAGTCCCGGGTCGTTTGTCCGCTTGCCGATTTTCTGAAAGCGGCGACTGGGACATTGCAAATGTGTAGCGCTTGTCAGATGCTCGCAATTTCCGGTGGGAGTTCGAAGCGTAGAAATCCTTCCGAAATAGCAAATGCGTGCTGTTCTCTGAAATTGGGCAGAAAGCTGTAACAAAAGGCGAATTAAGGGAAAGTCGGGGTATAATCGAGAAACGAAACAAGATGGCAGGAGCGGCACGCGATTTCTCTACCGCCCCGCTGAACGCCTGAGAGTAGCTGACAACTCCTTGCAATGAGTTCGCTCATCACGTAATAATCTTGGGAACATGTCTGCTGCTTAAAAGAGAGAAAACGTAGAAGGGCAAGGAGAATGTCGCAAGGATGAGGAAAGTTCCGCGCCAACTCTCTGCTCATCCAAATACTTCCCGTCAAGAGTCAAAACGAACGAGTTTGTACAAGCTCATGACCAAGGAAGAAACGAGAGGCCCGAATCCAAATGCGATCGGAATACGCCCAACAAATGCATGTGCTCATCCGTAGATAGCTGTCGTAAGCATGTTCGGCTCGTACCTCATGCGAGCGAACTCTCTGCCCTTCGTAGAACGCGTTTCACGGTTCCACCAACGCCCTCAACATCACTGTTGTCCGCACTGCTCAAACTGATTGAAGTGGCGGCGGAATGACTGGCTGAGAGGCTGCCATTGATGCTTCCGTTGCGGGGTCTCCTATTTGCCCGTCTTGCCTGAGCCTGCGAGCCACATGCCTTGAGCGTCCGGCGTAAGGTCTTGAGGTAAAGTACGTGATCCCTTGCAGCCCTACTCGCTTCCGTTACCATAGCGCGCGGATCAGCGTTGTTCTCGAGCGTTGTTGGATGTGGTGGCGTAGGACGTGGGGTACGCAAAGGCATGCGCGGCCTCTGTTGGACGGCACCAAGCTGCATCGAAAAGCTTGCAGTGCTCCGTGGCGAATATGTAGCAATAGACGTGCGTGGCGTTGTGAATTGGGTAATGTCACCGTTGTAAGCTAATGCGGTGTCAGGTGAGGCGAAAGTACTACTGCTGAAGGAGCCATTGGTAGAGGGAGGTGTACTTGATAAAAGTGAATCCTGGTAGCGCCACGTACGGGGCGATTCGGGGTTGAAAGACGGCATACTCGTGTTGGATACTTGGCGTCTACTTTTGATAGTCTCATCGTTAAGGCCTCCTTCATCCGGCAGGGCATTGGCCATTGCATTAGATAACCGTGCGAGCGTGCCGTTTTCAGACTTCTTGGTATCACTGCCTCTGGTCCGCCTCCTTGGGTTGATGAGGCGATGAGCAGCAGAACCGTTCGAATCTCGGGCAAGTGAAGATTTTCTCGATCCTACAGAAACACGATGCTGTTCTTCCCGGCCTTCAACAGATGGGCCATGATCCGAGACGTATCCTTGCGCTTTCTCATCGTCCTGATCTCCAGGTGTGAGAAGACCAGAGATACGCTTGTGGGGTTCAGACTGGGATTGCCGATGGTAAGATGCTCGATTGTTGTTTTGCGACAACTGAGCTTGTTCCTCAAGGTCAAAAGGATTGCCGGTTGTGATGTCGGCATCGTTGCTGCCGGTAAATGAGTCGACCATGGATGCTGCCGTGGGAGGGCGGGGAACAAAGTTGTTGATATCGGCAAAGTCAAGATCGATCATAGAGGTGCGCTCCGGCGATCCAGGCGCCGAATGGGAAAAGTGGAAGTCGTCGAATTGCCCTATGGGCTGCGTCGCAGCATGTCGGAGCTGAGGTCGCCACGCATCCCCTAAGGGTGGTGAGGGGCCAAGACTTCCCTTGGGACCCTTGTCGGAAACAGAACTTCCTTCTGCAGGAGCCATTGGAAACGAGAAACCTGGGAGCACGCTGCCGCGGCTGTCTTTGGATTGGGCTGTCAGCGCAGGCAATTGCAGCTCCTTAGTACCACGACGCTGCACCAGCCGGCTAGTCCTATAGTCTGGCTGGTCTTCATCGCCGGAAGCTTCCGCAGACGCCGTTGCGAACGTCCAGTCCATTGTACGGCGGTTTTTGGTCTCCTGACCCTTGGGTTCCTCAGGGATAGGTGGAGGCTCCATGACGGGGAACTTCCAATCTTTGGTCGCACGCCTGGCTGTTTCGACGGGTGGGGGGTCCGCCATGGGAAACTTCCAGTCCCTGGTCGCTCGCTTCTCTTGAGGGGGCTCCATGGTTGGGAACTTCCAATCCTTTGTTGCGCGGCGCGACCCTCTGTTGGGCTGGTATGTATACTCTTCGTCTTCGGGACCGTCTTCCATCTCTTTCATGATCCGATTGATTCTGCTGGCACGTAATGTACTAGCGTTGGCAAGATCCAAGTTCGGGGTAATTTCGAAACCTGCATCCACAGCATCCAGATCGATCATGGTGACCCTGTTCGACGCACGATTTGGCTCCCAACTACGAAGTGCAAGATCTGACTGCGACGAGCGATCGCCACCAGGCAGTAGCATTTGTTCTTCCTCGCCGTATTTGTACTCTGGACGCGAGAGATTGAACAATCTTTCGAGCCCTGCTTCTCCACGCTTGATCTGTTGTTCCTTCATAGCTTTTTGGTGCATCATGAACTTACGACCACGACCTCTCGACGCCGCTCCGTCCTCTTCCGCGTCTTTTTGCGAGTCTCTACTTTCTCCAAAGGGATCAACCATTGATAGACGCTTCTCGTAAGCGAACTCGTCTTCGAAATCTTGGGTCGTGCTGAATACCCAGTCTTCGCTTGCATCGGACGCGAGGTCCATTTCCATGCCTTCGGCACCTCCTGCAGCCCATAGCGACGACCGATTACCACCGCGATCTTGCCAGTCCAGGAACCGCTTGACCAGAAGGGACAGGCTGTCGTTCGGATAACTCTCTTCGGTACCAAACACATAGGGATGCTGTAGGATCTCCGCTACCGAAGGTCGCTCGTATGGCCTTTCCCTGAGAATGAAAGACACAAAGTCTCGAAGACCGTTTGAGTATTGATTGCCTTCGAGGCGCGGGGCTTGCCGCCTGTTGGCGAGGAATTCGAAATTACGGCCGGCATCTGGAGGTAATCCCGTGGCCATCTCGAAGACAGTGCATCCGAACGCCCAGCAGTCGACCTCAGTACCGTAACCAGCACCGACTTGATCTTTGATCATTTCTGGGGGCATCCAATTCGGAGTGCCGATGATTGTCGATCTCTTGTCGAAGCTAGTCTCGAGCAGTCCGGAAACGCCAAAATCGATGAGCTGCACGTTGCCGGCTTGACTGATCATCACGTTTGCGCCTATGCTCAGATTAGTACGACGTAACAAAAAATTAAAGTTGCTGGAAAACCACCCACATTTGATGTCACGGTGAAGGATTCCCGCATCGTGCACAAATTTGAGGCCGGTTGCGACTTCTCTAGCAATGGGGATGATGAAATGCTCCTCCAAAGGCATAGGCTTCTGTGGTGTCCCGCCAGGGGTGGCCCTCATGAGCGTCCGGACGCTGCCACCGGCAACGTACTCGCTAATCATCCATAGCTGAGAATGGAAAGCAAATGACTCGTAGAAGCGATTTACGTTCTTGGCTGAGCTATCTCGAAGCTGCCGGAGGATCGAGGTCTCCTTGAGAAGTTGCTGAATGGTCTCGTCTCTATGAGCGTGGCTGGGCTCGTCGTAGTCGGCCCTGTCAATTTCGCAAATCTTGATTGCTACAAGCTCGTTGGACTCGCGGTGTTTCCTGAAAGACAATCAATGTGGCTGAAAAACAGTGGAGGATTCAGTGCAAATTACCCTTTGTAGACTCGGCCAAAAGCACCCTTTCCTATGAGCTCTAGGAAATCGTAAGAGGGCGGTGCAGCGCCAGAACGTTCGGCAAGGCGTTCAACAGCATTTTGCGCTTCACGCGCCGCCTCGGCTTGCTTGCCGCGGGCGGCACTGACGCGAGGGCTCAGCGTATTACTTGCCATACTTTTTCCACTTGAGCGCCGTCTCCCGTTGGTGTTTCGGCAAGCGTTGCTTCGAACAAGTTGGCACTTGAACTCGGGAGGGTTCAGAGGAGGTTCTGTTGGAGATACGGGCGTGTAATCAATCAAACGCAGAGCATGGCGAACATCAGTCGGCGGAAATTGCGGAGAAGAAGGCGGTATCAGATATGAATCGGGGAATCCAGTTAATGCAGCAGGAGCAGACGGCGGAGGAGTGGATGGAGGCCCTGGAGATTTTGGAGTCGGAGCTTCTGGATTTCCTGACGTTGAAGGAGCAAGCTGCCTCAGAGGCCCACTGGGAAGCGGCGGATCGGAGTAGAAGCGCTTTGGGTTGCGCAATATCTCGGCCTCGTTGGGTGGCGCTGTGAGCGCACGCCGCAATGACGGAAGTTTCTGTTCTGGAATCTCCTGGTCTGAATCCCGGGTTAGCGGCCAAGATATCATGTCTTTCGTAAGCTTCCCCAGGCTCGTCGTGCATCTCGCGTGGACCTTCCACGCCGGCTCGCTGACCGGCATGGTCGGCAGGTGTACAGGTCGCGAAGCTGAGGTGAACAGAGATGCAGTTGGTTGGAATTTAGGAGACTGTGCAAAGAGTAGTCATGGTGGATCTTCGGTAGAAGCTTGTCGGGGTGGTAGTTGGTGGGGAAAAGGGAAGTACAGCTGCTGGCGGAAAAGGAAGCGACGGGCGGTGACTTACAGAAGTGGAAAGTGCAGCTACGCGAAAAACAGCTGATTCAGAGGTCGCGGCGTGATTCTGCGCATGGCTCCATGGAACTTGAGGTTTGGCCCAGGGAAACAGAAGCAGAGTCGCAGGGCCGCCGGACGGATATCAATATATCACGGGTCGGGCGGCGGCAACGGATGGCGCTATTCGTCCACTCGCAGCGAGGTGAGCCGCGGGGACAATGCGCGCGCGGACAGGCTGCGACGGCGCGACGGCGGGGCTGAAATGCGCTGGTCAGGGCAGGCGCAGGCGTGAGGGTTTCGACTGGTGGAGCGGCTGCGACAGGCTGCGAGGTCGAGGAAAAGGAAAGGGTCCGCGTTGAAGGGAGCTGTCGCGCGCGATCCGCGACAGGGATCGTACCGTTTCGAATAGCGCACGGACCGTGCCACACGAATGCCGCCTGGCCACTCACAGCTGGGCACTCGCCACGGATGATGTCAGCCCCAGACATCTAGATATCTTGCTTGCAACTCCAGACTGCCAGCGCACTGCTTCAATTCTTCTCTCGCACACAGCACGAATCGCAATTTCTAAAACATGGCTCCTAACGACAACTGGCTCAACCGCCAAGTCCAGGGCGCCGTTGCCGGCGCCGGCGGCTTCGTGGGCGGCATCGTCAATAGTGTGGGCAACGGCGTCTCCGGCGTTGGTCGAGGCATCGGCAACGGGTGCGCTCCCTTCCTTCTTGGGCTTTCCCCACGATCTCGACGGCAATCCCTTTCCCTCACGCCCTCGCGCTGACTCGAGTTTAACCTCTAGAATTTCTGGTACGACTCGTGGTTGGGGCGACGGCGTCCGCGGCTACGGCAACGGCATCAAGGACGCCACCCACGCCTCTGGCCGTCGCGCTCCCACTGCCTCAAACCCTCTCGGCCTCCCAGGCGGCTCTACCCAGAGTGCCGCTATATTGAAGTCCAAGACGCAGGGACTTACAGGCGGTGCGAAAGGCAGTGCAAGCAATCCTCTTGGGCTGAAATAAGGGGCAAGCAGCGTTGGAATCGGGTTAAATTGGCAACGAGCAATGATCTACAAAAATCTGTTTACCACGGAAATGATGCTACAGACCTCGGTCGATTAGCCTCACCTTTGCTGCTGCTTTTCTGGAATGATTTCTCTATTTATCTGTCACCGCGCTTGGGTTGTCCAGGGACCTATGCAGAAGCACAACCTCCCGCCCTTTCCGTAGGCCTATCTACAAAACCAACTCTCCCATCGCCTGCCTATTAATAACAATCCTAGAAAGCCGTTGCGTGACCGTTATCGCTAACTTTTGATTTTCCAAACTCCGCGCTTGACAGGGAATCTTTCCGTGAAACCAAAACTCCTAACCCATATTGAATCCAGTCCCATGCGGACAAAGCGCTGTTCATGTGCTGGCCTCAGTGGCGGTACCTTCCTCAAAGTTCTCCTCATCTTCAGATTCGTCCGCCTGCGAATCTGAGTCGCTGTAATCTTCTGCCTCTTCCTCGTCGAGGCCGGGGATGCTCTTCCACTCATTGTAATCGCCTTTCATCCATCGCTTACTTCTCGGGAGATTGTACGGGTCGAAAGGGAAATAAGAATCCAGCTGGAGCGCACTTTCACTGTTCTTCGCTGTCAGGGCCGTCTCTCTCTCTTGTACGCCGTACATAACCGAGGCCGAAATATTCCGTGCGAGACGCAGCCGCTTATTGGTCTCGAGAAGAGGGAAAACATAGAGGAAGCGAAGGTGGTGCGCGATGCGTGCGAATTGCGTGACCACACCTGGAGAGCAGACTTTGAGTGGGTTGAACTTAGAGTAAATATTGCCCCGCATCATCTCCTTGATACCTGGTAGCCAGGCTAGATCTCCGCCTTGAAAAAGAATTTCTTCGTCTTCGGCATAACTGTCCGTCTCGCTGGTGATGAGGTCACGCCAGCGAAAGCAAAATATGTACAGTAAAGCCTGCGACAGAGCATAGTAGTTGCTGTAGCGTCGTAGATCCGGTCCTTTGCAATTGGCTTCATGGTTCTGGCGGAAGTAATCAAGGTTCTGTCCAAGAATAACGAATATTTGACGAACAGTGTCCCTTGGCACATGGGCGCCACGTGCGATGAAGCTTGCTAGATAAGCGGCCGCGGCGAGCCGCATGATCTGAGGACGGGTCTTGTCGAATGCTAACTCGGCACACACGCTTGAAAATTGCGCGATGAATACGGGGGAGGATTGCGCGAAGTGGAAGAGGAGAAACTGCGTGTGTCGGGAGCGATAGGTTGGCAAAATGATGTTCTTGAACTGTGAGATCAAGAATTCGAAAGTCTGCTGCGCATCGACGTGCGCGCTCTTGACGAATATGCGATGGTAATATTCAAAAAGAATATCCAGAATGGCATCCATCTTGCCGACTGAGTCGCGGAGTTCTTGAATGCGCTTCTGGTCATTGTCCATGCCGTCATCGCTGGACGATTCGTAGTCGCTGTTGTCTTCTTCGTCTTCCACATCGGAGCCTTCGTCCTCTTCGTTGTCTTCTTCAAGCTTGTATAGGGCCTGTTGTAGAACAGACTCCTCGAGTTCCTCTTCAAGATCCTCCATGTCGACTTGAATCTGGACATCCAGTTTGACCAGCTTCTCCGTGATCAGAGCCAGCACAGTACCTTGAAGCTCCGGCGCATACTCTGTCACCTCCATGAGGTTGTTGAGATACGTAAGGTATACCTTGGCAGTGTCTTGTGTGGTAGGAAAGGTTGATGCCAAGATATTTGTGAGAACACCACTTGCAGACGGAATCAGTTTGAGAAGGCGTCTCAACGTTTCGTGCACCCGTTGGCGAAGTTCGAGACGCGTCACTGGCGGGTCCGTTTCATGACGGGTGTTCGGAGAGGGGACTGCTAAGTCGTCAGCGGGAGCAATGCTCGCTGCGAAATGTGTAGGTCTACACACCTCCGTAGAAATGCTTCGCGAGTGACTGGAGAACCGAGCCAGTGTAACCACCATGTGCCGACATTAAGCTGGCAAGCAAGGTCACGTAAAGTCGCTTGAAGGCTTCATCTCGTGCCAACCATTGGCAGTCAAGTATCGCATGGACCAATCCGGAGCAGTTCTTGTTGAGCAAGCTCACGTTGCCAATCAAAGCAACCACGTACTTGCTCAGTAGCTTCGTGGATGGAGCAGCGCTAGCAGTGGGACGAGACTTGAAGAGGGTCTTGATCTCATCATAGGACGCGCTGTCACCTGCGACATGCTTATCGATGGCGCGTCGCACCTCTTCGCGAATGAGCTCGATGCCCTTCTCGTTATAGTCCTCCAATAGGCGAATATCGACATTCGGATCGAAAGAGACTCTTGGTCGCTTGATAGCGGTAGCCATCTGGCCTTCGTTGTCGGAGTCGGAGTGCTTGCGCTTGAGGCTGGGGCCTGAAATTGCCGCCTTAACGGTGGCCGACGGCAGAGCCGCGACAGGAGCGGTGAGTGAGACCATGACCTCACTGAGGCATGCCGGTCGCGGTCGATGGGTTCCAAGAGTGGTGTGGGGTCCAAGGAATGGGTTGTAGTGATATGGGCGCGTAAAGGCGTGTGGAGGTGTCGTGTGTGCGATGCGGGCAGGATGAGAATTTGGCGTCCTGAGCGTAATTGCCAAGGGCCGCGCTAGGGCACGTGCGCCCTCGCAAAGGCACGTCTCGCGTGTCATCATGTCCTTCAGCACCTTCACTTGCAATACAACTCATTCGTATTCACTTTGTCCTCGAACTGAAAGAGTCTGAAAAATGCTCTAGTCGATCGTCTGTCAACTTCTTGCTAACCCGGTTCATATGCACGTAGTTCGCCGAAGTGAACTTTTGCTCTCAGCATTGTGTCTTCTAATTTCACGTTCGAGTCGTCTTGGGCCGGCTGCGGTCGCTGCAGAAAGGCCATGAACAACGCTTGGTTCAAACTAATCACTGAATGGTCGGGTGAATACCAAGTGCTGCTTTCTTTACCACCCAGGCGCGCACGCAAGGGCCTCAGCCAAACTTTCCCGTCCTAAAAGCCCGTGCTGAAAATTTTATATTCTGGCCCCACATCTTAGAAACCATTCCGCTCTCTAGCAGTCAGACAAACGAGTAGTTCAACCCTCGGCAAAATGTTTCTGGTGTTCTCAAGTTCAAAATAGCAGTGAGCTCGGCTGTTCCAAGAACCACGCCTGTTGACAGTCGTGGAGTTACACCGACCAGAGCCTTCACTCGCGTATATTCCTCATCCACGCAACCACCTACCGGCAGTCAACGATCCACAACTCAATCCAACAAAACAAAAAGGAAGTAGGTCCTACCCAGGATCGAACTGAGGTTGCGGGAATGTTCTGATGCTTCAGAATCCCGAGTGCTACCCACTACACTATAGAACCGATGTCACTGTAGAACCAGATCAAACTCCTTTGTGAGGAAAGATTTTGCCGGCAACATATATATTGCACAATTTATCCGTCTCAGTCTGCTTTCAACCCCATACTGCTATGTCAATCTTTGGGCAATATTGTTTCCAGTAAGTTTGCGTGTGTCGAAAATTAAGTTGCGGGAGAACGGCGTAGAATGTTCCATCGCATGGTTGTTCCACTATAGGATTGCAAATTTAAATGACGCAGGGTTGCCAAAGTTTTTGCAGAAATACGCAGGGACAGCAAGGCATTTGCATTGGTATGGCTCTGCTTGGGGACCTGTCCTACAGAGGGGGCTGCAGCCGACAGTCAGCCCCAGCGCCGAATGCGAAATTTCGACAGACAAATAGACAAGGTAGGTAAAGGCCATGTTATGACTGCCACGGGAGTCGAAGCAATCGTTCGGACGCGAGTGTTGCATGGTCCTGGTGACAAAGCTATCCGGATGAATGCGTCGACTCCCCATAGCGGCCTTGATGTAGTATGGGGCGCTTACTACTAGGACTGTGAAACTGTAAATCCACGGCACTCACTAACTCGACCGGTATGCAACCTGTCTACGGAATACATCGGCGTACATGAGAAGCAGTTCGCCCGTTTCAATTATATTTGGGGACCAAGTATTTTAAAGACAAGTATGAGCTGTGCGTGGGAACCGAGCTGCAGCCTGCAAAGCCAGGACAGATAAAGCGCCTCTCCAATGCTGCTGACAATGGGGCAGGGTTCCGCCCGTATAGCCACCGGTATAAAGCGGCGTTAATTGGCTGCTTATCCAGCCTACTTCGACACCTGGAAAACATGGGTGGGGACCGTTTCTTCGGCAAGCTGCAGGAGGCGTGGCGGAGTCCAGATCGGATCTTTCTTCGGACATATCCCTTTATAGGGAGGGGGTGGACAATTGCAATTTCTCTCGGCCTCGGACGTCATACAAAAACCTGGCAAATGAGTAAGCATCGCACCCGGAAGTGACGGTGGTAGATTGACTTGGAGTATCTAAGTACATCGTTGGGCCCAGAGTTGCTCAGGACCTCCTTGTGGGCTCGTTGAATTACCGCACACAACGCCTATCTAGGACACGCCCTTACCTATCTCAGAATTCCGAAGAAAGGAAGCTTCCCGAACCACGCGAAGACCAGCATCATAGGAGCGGTAATTGGACGCGTCTTGCGGATCACAGCGGCAGCAATTGCCCTGTTTGAGGCGAAAATGGGCAGATTGCACCGACGACCTGAGTCGGGTGCACATGTCGTAGAGCGTGTGGGGCTCGTAAAAAGCACGATTGTCCGGCGTTTGACCCGATGAGCGCTCTTGATGGGCCCGATGGATCGAGTCTGCTCGGCGAGACAAGCTGACAAGGGGTGCTCGACTGCAGTGCCCCGCAGCGTAATGATCAGGGCGGGGAGACGGCCGCTGCGGGTACGAACTAAAGCTTGGGCCACACTCGACCTTGCTGCAAACGGGTATCTTTCTTACTGTAAGGGCTATTAGTTAAGCACCTTGCTGTGTCAGCAGCTCGGGGCGTCGAATCAGCAACGCCTAAACCAAATAAGCAGCGCGCGGAACGTAGCCGCTCGACACAGAAAGTAAACAATCATCGCGGGCGCGGCAACACACGGCGGTGGCCGGGTCAGGGAGTGGCAGCGCGGAAGGGTAAATTGCTGTCGAGCGGTGAGGCTGGAGCGTTGCTAGGGATTGGTAAGAATTTGTTAAGCACGTCGTCGGGATTGTAAATTGCCCGCTAGCCATATTTACCGCCTGCCTGAGGCCTGTGCGCACGAATCATGATGCAACAGCTCTGCCCTCATCCATTGCGGGTTAAATAGAGCCCCCGGCCGCCAGCGGAGTGCATCAAGGACCTACCTGCTTCAATCCACCTCTGTTACTTCCAACTCTCCCCCCAGTCCTCAAATTATCCGCAAAAATGGCTCCCAAGATCGCTATTGTCTTCGTGAGTTACCCCGCTGCTCCCGTTTGACCTCACATCATGGTATCCTCGGTGAAACACAAGCTAACATCGTCCTCTCGCAACAGTATTCGATGTACGGTCACATCAAGACCCTGGCCGAGGCTGAGAAGAAAGGCATTGAGGCTGCTGGCGGCTCCGTCGACATCTTCCAGTACGTTACTACTCCTCCCGTGACGAAAACATGCATTGACCCCTCGTCAGAATCCCCGAGACGCTCCCCGATGGTGTTCTCGCCAAAATGCACGCCCCGCCCAAGGATACCTCCATCAAGACTCTGGATGACCCCAAGGAGCTTGAGCAATACGATGCTTTCCTGTTCGGCATCCCCACGAGGTACGGCAACTTCCCCGCCCAGTGGAAGGCTTTCTGGGACAGGACCGGTGGCCAGTGGGCTACCGGTGCCTTCTGGGGCAAGTACGCCGGTCTGTTCATCAGCACCGGCACGTTGGGAGGTGGCCAGGAGAGCACCGCTATCGCTGCCATGTCGACTCTTACCCACCACGGCTTGGTCTACGTTCCTCTCGGCTACAAGCACACCTTCGCTCTGCTGTCCGACCTGTCCGAAGTCCGCGGCGGCTCTCCTTGGGGTGCCGGTACCTTCTCCGCTGGCGATGGTTCGCGCCAGCCGTCGCAGAAGGAGCTTGAGCTGGCTCAGGCTCAGGGCAAGGCCTTCTACGAGGTCATCTCCAAGGTCAACTTCGCGTGACTAGATGAAGGCAAGGCCGAGGCCACCAATGGCGCGACTACCGGCGCTGAGAAGAAGGATGATGCCCCTGCTGGCACACAGCAGCAGGCAAAGACGTCTCCAAATGAGCCTCAGAAGAAGGAGAAGGAAGGTCCTTGTGGCCTCCCTGTGAAATGCTCCATAATGTGAATTAGCGCGACCAATCGTGTGATATTAGAAAGACACGATTGCGAAACTAGTAATGCAATATATCCCGCTTCAAATTTGCAAGCGCGAATTCCCAGGTTTGGATGGGTGCCACTGAGCCTGAATAGGTCTTCCGACTGCGTTGCAGCAGTACAGTGGCTCACTTGTTCAGCTGTGCCATTAGAAACTACGGGAGAATTACAAGCCAACCGTAAAGTTAGGGTCAGGCGTTAAGTATGATAGGCAAATGCCTAGCAGCCATCTGTCATTTCATTCCAAAGCGGCCCAACTTCGCAGGAAGTTCGAATAATTGACAGTATGGTTGGGTATATGACGCTTGCACTTGAATGGCCCAAATTACTTGGTCCACGGAAGTCCCAATTTCTTCATCTCTACGGCGAGCTGGAAAATGTAGTCCAAACTGTCGGAACGCTCTTTGTCAGTGTTGCGGCTGGGGACTCAGCAAGATCAGTTCCACTCACCTCTCACACTGAGTCTTGGCCTTGTGCACATTGTCTCCCCATACGTAGATTCCGTGCCTCCGCACGAGGATAGCATAGGTGTCGGGGTACTTCTCCATCGCAGTCTCCAGGGTATCCGCCAGGTCCTCCTCGTGGGCAGTATTCTCGATGATCGGAATGCGCAAACGGTCGAAGTAGCCCAGGTTACCTTGCTTGCCGCGGCCCTTGGGAATTCCCTTAATCTGTTCGATCATCTCGATCTCAAAGCAAGCGTCGCTACCGAAGTCACGCTCGACAAGCAAGGTGATCAGTACGGCCCATTGCGAATGGGTATGAATACAGCATCCAGCGCCCTTGTTGAAGGCAGCAAGGAATAGAGGAGTGCAGGCCGAGGGCTTGAGGACTTGGGGCTTGCGCAGGTATTCGCGAGAGTTGAAATCCATGACAAACATGTCGGTGGGCTTCATCAGCTCCTTCTGCACGCCCGAGGGCGCAATGAAGATGTGGTCATGCTGCCTGATGCTCGTTCCGCCGCCAGTGCCGGTGACCTGATGGGTGGTGGTTAGCAGCAGCAGAGCTCGTGGGTGTTGGGCTCAGTGTGCAACCCTACCCAGCCCAAGGTATAGAACTTGCGGCACAGCTCACAGATCAGGTTGGCCGGGTGTTCAGGATCCGACGAGTGGATAAGAGCGTCATTGTTCGTTTCGGAAGACATGGTGTCGCAGAGGTGTCCTAGAGCAGTCTAGTCGGAGAGAGAGAGGTGATTGGTAAGAGGGCGCGACGGCGGGGTTCACAATATTTTTCAGCTTATCGATAAGGCGAGTTGCATCACCAAAGGTGCCCAAGTCTAAGGCTCGTCATGACAGGTTCCTGGAGCACAGCCCGGTGAAAGGTCGTTCTTCGTTCTCAGCAGGTAAGGTAAGAACACGCTCAGAAGCAAAGCATTCCGCAGCAGCAGCCCAGCATGCGGACTTCGCCAAACTTTCCCGAACACCGCTCAGTGACCCGCATCTCCACAGTACACTAGCCAGTGGCGTTCCCGTCCTTGGCCTTCCATAAACTGCAACTACTTGATGGCTATGCCTACGTAATATGATTAACCCCCCGCGAGTGAACCCGCTGCTGCCACGTGAGCCACTACCCGGTTCCACTCTGAACAATCTTGGTGTCGCTTATAAATTCAGCTCCTGGCAATCACCAGACTGGAGACTGTGGCCGTGCTCAGACTATTTCTCTTCTCCTCTCCTTCTTCTCTTCCCCATTCAGCGTAGACATCGGTCTCACACATCACATTCTCAGATGCCCAAAGTCGTCATCACCGGTGCCTCAGGCAAGCTGGGCGGCGCCGTCCTCCACAACTTGCTATCTTACAAGCTACTATCCCCTCAAGACATCGTTGTCACTACCTCCTCATCACTCACCGATTCGCGCTGGAATTCCTTCAAAGAGCAAGGCGGCACTGTCCGCGAGGCCAGTTTTGATGACAAGGCCTCCATGGAAGCAGCTTTCAAGGGCTGCAAGCGTTTGCTGCTCGTCTCGACCCCACGCATCAACATGGACTTCAACGACGCTCCCTACGGCAAAGGTCGCGAGGCTCATCACTTCGCTGCAATCGAGGCCGCCCGCACCGCCGGTGTGAAGCACATCTACTACACCTCACTCGGCTTCAAGGGAGGAAGCAAAGCCGGCGTCATGCGTGCCCACAACCGCACCGAGGAATTCCTGCGCATGCTCACCGATACAGGCTACACCATCCTGCGCGAAGGCCTGTACAACGAGTCCTGGCCCCTGTACCTTGGCCATGGAGACCTCTCTGGGAAAGATGACAGGGCCGAGATCGTGGTTGCGGGCGACGGCAAGGTTAGCTGGGCCGCCCTCGATGATCTGGGCCTCGCCACAGCATCTATCCTGGTCGACGAACCCGCGAATTATGCGGGAGTTACGCTCTTGCTGTCGACGACCACTAGCGTGACTCTTCGCGAGGTGGCTTCCATGGTTTCGGAAGCCAAGGGTCGGGAAGTCAGATTGAAGGTAGTCAGCCGTGATGAGCACGAAAAATACTACATCGAGCAGCGCGGAATCGACTCCGCCTACGTTCGATGGTGGACTTCTACATATGATGTATTGCCCAACAACGACTGCGAGAACAAGGACCCCACCTTGGAACGACTGCTAGCAAAGCATAGTAGGGAGCCAAAGCCGATCCAAGAGACGATCAATGAAATGCTGCGCGGTTGAGAGAGCTGGGCGATTGCTTTCAATGCTTTCTTTTTTGAAGTTACACACTTCGGGTGGATCCTCGTTCTCGCACAAAGCTTTAGATACGGATAGTTTCACTTGGCTTGCACAGCTTCGATATTTCGATTGTCGTTTCCAAATCCATCCTAATGGGACTCCCGAGTAGGAATTTGCTTCCCGCAGATGCAACTGTGTCAGCCACTACTACATCGTTGTGTCCGCCGTCATACTCTCTGAAGTCATCTTGACACGGAAGTGCAGACAGATATTTAATGCCAACGGCAACATCAATTGGATGGCAAAGCCTCATACGTTCCCCCAATGTACTGCAGTGCCTCGAAATTGCCTTCATTCGCTGGACTTCCCTAGGCTCGGGTCAAAAATGCAACTACGAGATTCTAATATGGAAACCCCGACGCGAGTTCTTTTCATTAACAATGAATGTCATGTATGCTTTGAAGTGCGGGCGAGAGTCTAGGGCGCAAGAGCTAGGGAAGAGTTCCAAGGTTGAACTTACCTTCTACATGCTGCCCCAAGCAAGTTTCCGACAGTCCTAGCAAGCAGTCTTTGATCCAGAAAGCCTGGAAAGGCAGGCCCTCCACAACCGGCTCTACTACTTCCGCACAGAGCAGCTACAGATGACAGCGTACCATGTATGCAGATCCTTGGAAATATATTGATGACCGGCCTCAGCTCCATGGGACTACGATTGGTGGGTGACAACTTATCTGAGACCTCACATAGGATGACAGAGGACCGAGCGAATGGAGTGCCATCTTACCATACACCGCAAATGACCGACTATGGACTGGTGTACGAGTAAAGGGACCGTTTGATACTAGAGACGGCCAGGCACTAAGGAAAGCCAACCTCACAAGGTCTTGAACGTGCGCGATCCATACATAGCAAGAACATTTGAAAAATTGACTCGTCGATTTGATCTAGCCTTCTGCCCAGCTGGCTACTCAAAGCATCGCTTACTTCACTCCGCTCTGTCTTACTTTCAAGGCAGACCGACCAGTGAATGCATCCATCCGTCCATCTCGTCCATCGCTAGCCGTTCACGCCATTTATGTACAAAATCCAATCGGAAGAAGAGAAGAAAGAGAAAACCCATAATGTACCTCGAGCGGAAAAGTAGCTGGTGGCAGCTGGGAAAATGGAGGTTTAAGCAGGAAAGTGAAAAAATAGAGAGCTGGAAAAGGCAAGTCCCCAAACATTAGTGATTGATGTGCTTTTTTAATCGAATCATCGTGATCGGTGGGGTTCCAGGCATCAGAATGGCTGCCCGTGCAGCCGCTTGCTGCGGTCCATATTGACTTCCATGAGCTCGCTGTTCTTAAGCAGCAGCGGGAGCTTCCACAACGGGCTTTTCAGCAGATTTCTCTTCAGGCTTGGCCTCTGTCTTTGTGGCCTCGGTAGTCTCCGTTGCAGGCTTCTCGACATCCTTGGCATCCTCCATAGCAACATCACCAGTTTCCGCAGCCTTGGGCTCCTTAGCCTTTGTCTCGGTAGGAGCATCATCTGCATCCTTCATTTCGACGTCCTTAGGTCCCTCATCGGTCTTGGGCTTGGGCTCGTCAGCCTTGGGCTCTTCGGTCTTCAGCTCCTCAGTAGCAGCCTTATCAACAGGCGACTTGGCATCAGCGGTATCCTCCTTCGTGTCCACACCGTTGGTTTTCACATCTCCACCCATGCTCTTGCCCCAGGCATTGAGAAGATCGGCCGAACGCTTCTTGAAGTTGTAGACCTCTTCCTTGGGAATCGAATCAAGCTTAATGATAGCCTTCAACACCTTGTTAATCTTGGTGTCCTTGATGATCTTCTCCTCCAGGTCCTGGTGAGATTCAAGCTGCGTAAAGTAATCAGCCATTTGTTGCATCTCTTCCTCCTTGGGTGTCTGGTCACGCGTCAGAAAACCCTTCTGCAGACGGTGACGCAGGTAAAGAACTGAGAGTAGCAGTTAGAATCGATTATTTCCCAACCAAGAACGTCTTCAATGACTTACTAGCTTTGGACCGCTTCTCGAACTTTTGCTCGGGAGTGAGCTCCTCTTCAATGACCTTCGGCGTAGCCGACTCGCTCTCGGACTTCTTGGATCCCTTTGCCTTCGAAGCCGGTGTCTTCTTCGTCTTCGTAGCAGAAGCGTCGGCTGGCGTCTTAGGACCGTTCACCTTGAGCTTGGTCTTCGGAGTCTTCGCGGGCTGCGAAACAGTTAAGACAGGCGCTAATGAAACAAGAAACAACGGGAAACACACCTTCTCGCCATCAGCCTCAGCGTCGGCATCCTTCTTCCGCTTCTTCGCGCTCTTCTTGCTTGTAGAGTCGGAGCTACCAGCTGCGTCCTCCATCTCCATATCTTCCTCTTCACCACCCTTGCTCTTCCTCTTGGCCTTCTTGGCGGCCTTCTCCGCCTTTTCGGCTTCCTTGGCAGCGCGCTCTTCCGCGTCTTCGGCCATGGCCTTCTCATGATCCATGAGAAGCTGCTTGAAATACTCGAGGTCATGACCCTCAGCCGCAACCTTCCATGCCTCCCAGAGGTTCTTTGCCTTCTTGCCTTGCTCATCCTTCTCGACAGCCGCCCTCACCTCATCGAGGCTAAGGCGCGTGAGATCTGTGTTGACCTGCCAAGCACTGTCGAAGACTGTTAAAATGTGATAAGCAGGCGAATAGTAAGAAACTTACAACTCGTTGGTGCCCAGGAACATGACCGGATACCTACGGTCACGGACATTCTTGCCGTTGTCGGCGAAGTCTTCGCGATAGGTTCCATCGGGACGAATGGCGCTGACGGGACGCTTAGTGAGCAGGGATTCGGGAAGCATCGCCTCATCGCAGATGATGACCGGCCATGCAGCGTAGCCTTTCATTCTGGCCCACCAGTAGGAACCGGGCTTGACATCGAGGTTGATGTTGACCATCGACTTCTTGTTCTTGAGCTGCTTCTTTCCCTTATCGCCACCGGTAGACTTGCGCTTGCCATTTGCTTTCGGGGTTTCGTTGGCGTTGTCGCCAGCCTCAACCCCTGCTGTTGTGTCAGCAATTCAGCGAATACTAGCGACAGCGGGCGCCGGGAGGTCCAGCCGATGATTTACTGACCAGTCTCCTTGTCTTCGGCGTTGTCACCCTCCTTCTCTGATGTAGCGGGTTCTTGGGTGGTGGCGGCGGTAGGCTCCTCGACGGCAGGCTTGTCTAAGAGGCACAATTCTGCGTCAGTCTTGTAGCTGGAAAATGCTGTAGACTCCACCACTTACCCTCACCAGTGGTCTCTGGCTTGTCATCTTCCTTGGGGGCGGCAGCCACGCCGTCGGTCGTCACGTCGGCAGTGGTGGCCCTCACCTCGACTGCGGGCGTCGAGGTTTCTTCAGGCTTAGGAGCGGCGGTGGGCGCCGGAGCAGCAGCCGTGTCGGCCATTGTGGTAGATTG
The DNA here is from genome assembly GCA_011503125.2 of Botryosphaeria dothidea. NCBI lineage: Eukaryota > Fungi > Ascomycota > Dothideomycetes > Botryosphaeriales > Botryosphaeriaceae > Botryosphaeria > Botryosphaeria dothidea. Next base: position 2,654,368 of record WWBZ02000016.1, on the reverse strand, counting down.
GATTGGCACGCGAGATCTGGTGTCGGTCGAATCGAGGCGACGCGTTGGGGCGTGTGCGGTTCGCGTAAAGAAGAGTCGCAGTCTTGGAGCGCGACGGGAAAGGTGCTTCGATGATGGTGATGGGGGGTGGGAGGATGGAAGGCGATGAGGTTGATGTTCGGGCGTGGGTAGAGAAGGGTGGAGGACGGGCCTTGGGAGTTTTCAGAAGGTCGGGGAAGAACGACGACGGAAAATGTGCCCAGGTGCCTTAGCTAAGCGGCGTCGCGGACGCGAACGGACGTCACAACGCGGTGCGCGTCACAACACCGGCAAACAGAGCTCTCAATTGCGCCGAACGTGCAGGAAGTGTGTCGGTCGTGTTGCTGAGGCGCGCGTGGATCTGTTGAGGCGGGGCGGGCGACGAGGTCGTGGTGTGGGCGACAGCCTTGGACGGGCGGAGGGTTCGCTTGGCTAAGAGGAGCGCATCAAAACCAGCGCGCCCGAGCTTCCCGCGCGGTTGCCTGCTATGGTGAAAGAGCCTGTTGTCGGCTACGCTTTGCCTCACCGAGTCTTTGTCGATCGACCTGCGGTATCGCGCCATCATCCGGTCGTGAAGCACTCACTCATCGCGACCTGCTGTCCGGCCAAGCGGGGTAGGCCTGCCTGCCTCCACGCGTCACGGGCTTCGGAGCCGTGCCACGCCATACGGGCGAGAGCACCGTGCAAAGACGCCAAACACCAGACAAGCTGGCGGTGTCTCGTGCAATGGAATTGTCTCGTATTTGCTACCTTGATATCTGGCCGTTCCGGCGGCGCACCGGGATCTGTCACATGTTATCAAATGCGATCCAAGGGTCGGGCTCGAGAGTACTTGCCATTTAACAGAACCACATTCGGAGTACCCAGGACATTTAATCCATGTCCGCAATCACAGGCCTTGCTCTTGAAAATCTCAGGGGAGGAATCCACTCATCTCCAATATGCACCAGGAACAGGGTCAAGGAGCACGTATGCAGCCTTTCGGAGAAAAGTGGTGTGACTGTAATGAAAAAGAAAGAAAAAATCGATGAAGGAGTGGCCTTCACCAATGCCATAGAAAAGAGATTCAGATATTATGCGGTGAACACTTACCAGTCCGTCCATAAGAGCAGTGGAATGTTGAAATAATCATCTTCATGGGAGGATATATTGAAGAAAACATAAAGACGAGGCCGTACGACGTAAAAGGAAGTTGGTAGTTACCAGGAGCTGGCAATTAACTGCCTGTCGACTGACATCGATGTTTCGTCGGAGGCAGGAAGCTTCAAGTACAGTTTTTAGAGCTTGTCCCTAGCAAGAAAATCATCAACTCGCTGGTCCCTCCAGGACTTTACCAGGGAGCCATCGTCTTGAAATTTGTCTGGTTGCGCCATCGAGGTTTAAAGGCTTGCGCCTACGGTAACTTCCCACAAGAGTCGGATCCACATATTGCCCGGCCCAGTGAGAACGTTGGCATGGATGACCTATTTGACAGATCTTGGAGAGCACGACAACGCGCTCCCTTTGACGGATGTAGAACCCTACACAGCGCTAATGCACAATATCCAACACCGCGTGTGTATGCCTTGTGCCCGCTCCTGGCGCCGGACCAGGATCGCGTCGATGTGACAAGTCGTCGGTCTGAGGTAGATTCGGCGAGGTACACATGGCAAAGCCGAGCAGGGGATCTCAAAGCCCTCCTCAGCGCCCGAAAATAGCCTCCGAGATCGCGCGGGGCGGCGGGATGGCGGGTCCTGCTCTCGCGTCGCAGAGGCGCACAGCGTGTTTGTTGAATCGTTGGAGCTCGGGTGCGCGACACGTCCAACCCAAATGATCAGCACATGTTTAGAGCCTGAATGCACTGTAGGATGGCTTGATGGATGACGGGCTCGTGAGGCTGTGGAAAATGTTCGAGGCTGCTTGTGATCCGGTACCCAGGTGTGCAGGGCTGGCGTGTCCGACCCGGTGGACGTCGGGCGGGAGAGACTCGCTTAGTCAAGGCACGTGAAGCCCGCTACCAGACAGCTGTGCGGGACGATCTCAAAATTCCGTCGTGGATGCAGAAGGCGAGGATATCGGTTTCACCTTTTGCTCTGGGGCGTGACAGCGTTGGACATTCTCTCTGACTCGTTGGACCGAATGTACGCGGCCGTGCAAATGCTTATCGAAGTCAGATCTAAATCTGGGGAACGGCGCGATGCAAAAGCAGGAAGCAAGGGCCCCTGTGACCATGTATTCTAGGTTCGGAAGGCTATTTGAACATGGGAATAGTGTACAGTTCAGAGTCACTTTTGAGTAAGCCCAGTCGTCTTGGGTGAAGAAGCCTTGGCATGACAGCATTCGCATTCTGAGACGCCATGTACAACAGCAGTTGCAAGCTAATGGCGGAGAAAGAGATCTGCTTCGTTACGTCTGCGGGCTTTGTGTTGAATGGAAGCCCGTTCATAACTAAAGCAATCCACCAGAAAGTGGCCGCCAGACACTGCGCTCAGCAGAGTGGAGACGCTCCCCGACCTAATTCCAAGTCTTGCACTCGTATTGCCCTATCCACACCACGGAGATCCCAAACGCCTGTCTCATGCTTTCCCCCCACGAAAGATGCAATTCTCCATCACTCCCAGATCCTGCATGTCACAGCTCAGGGTCTCCTCTTCACAAACTCCTCCAGATCAGACTTCGTCGCAACGCCCAGCACAAAGCGCCTACTCGCATCCGTGACGACCGCGAATTCCTGCTTCTGCCCCTCCGTACTCTTTCCCTCGAAGAAATCCTCCAACTCCTCCAGCGGCGTATCCATCGTGATAACCTTGTAGGCGCGACCCTTGCGTCGGAAGCGCAGCATAGCATCCTTAACAGCACTGGTCTCCTGGACCTTGGCTTCCTTCAGCAGCTCCTTGAGGCGCGGTATGCTGAGGTATCCAAGCAGTGCGCGATTATCGGGTGCGACAACCGTCAGGTGCGTGTAATCGCGCTCGAAGGCCGACATCAGAGCGTGTGAGACGGGGTCGTTCGGCGAGACGGACAGCGCGGACGGCGGGTCAAGGTCTTCGACTGTAGCCTGCAGATCATCATCAGCACCAGTATCGACGTCAGTTGCACTCGTAGATTTGTCGCATTGCGATCCTCGAAGTCGGGTGCTATCGGGAGTGAGTGCTGTGGAGCGGGTGGGCTGGTGGTTTGCCGGGATGAAGGGGCCCCGCCAACGATAACATTGCGCTGGGAGACTTACCCCACGATATTTGTCGGCCCATGGAGACTTCGTTGTAGGGAGCGGAATGCCATTGGGAGTAGTGGCAGTCATTGTGCTAGCGGCCATGGTAGTGTTGTTCGACCTCGTGGAAGGAAAACCCGTGTTGAGATTTGAGTCAAAGAAACGGAATGACGTGGGGCAGTCAGTTGAGGCTCCCAGTCTTGTCATGCAGGGTCTCCCGATCTTCGTAAATCACCTCCATCACGACAAAAAATAATTGAAGCCGTGTGAGCGGTGGAATGCTACTTTAAATACATGCAAGACAAACTGAATGGTTCTATCGTCTTCAGCCGGCAGGGAAATTAATTCCAATTCTCATCACTGCAAGGGCTCTATTTTGTCCACCGAATAGCTATGAGCAGGCTGAATCATTCCATAGCCCATCAGATAGTATGCTTGAGTAAGACTGGCCCAGGCTTCACTCTGTAAATACCAACTTGTACTTGAAGTCAGTAGCAAAGGCGGGATCGGTGACGGCAACTTCCTCGCCGTTATCCACCAAATCTGCAAGTTTTCTCTTGAGATTAGGGCGGGTCTGCTCTTCCAAGCTAGGAGGAAATTGCTGGTAAAGTGTCTTGGCCTCAGATCGGATGCTTGGCTTCTTGAATTGCCTAGTCCTATGGTCAGCTTGGTATTTCTAATCAATTCAACCCGAAATACTCACGTGTCGGGTCTCTCTGCCAGAGTCTCCAGAAACGATTCTAAGGACTTCTTCGGATCAACTTCAATCTTCTTGGCCAGGTTACCACAGATAGGGCAATCGTCCTTCTTCTGGTGCTCGAAAGTATATGTGTAGACGCTGTCGTCTCCAGTGTACATCATATAATTGCCGTTGCCCGAGTCCGGCACACCGAGGGGAGGGTTGGTGTTCGAAGCACATTTAAAGGCCTCATTACAGCATGCTGCCGCGACGATAGCGTTGGTCGAAGCGATTGCAGGGATGATGTTCTTCACAACACCCTGGGTCATGGAGTATGTGACACCGGGGATGTTGAACTCTTGAGCACGAGCAAGAGCCTTGCTGTAGAGCCAAGTGATATGCTCAGGGTCGTCGGTATCAAGAGTATCACCCTTGCGCTCCTCTTCCCAGGCTATGATATGCGCCCACTCGATGCAGTGCTGTGGCTGTCTCGGAATGGTGGCAAGGGTGCAGAGAGGGACTGCGGCTCGCGGCGCGTGCATGTCGAGCTGACACTCGATACAAGACGTCATAGTCGGTAAGATTACCCGTGCCTGGCCCTTGAAGCCTAGCGAAATCATTGGTGGGATTCTTTCTTTGCTGTGGGCTGATGCTAAACGACTTACCTTCTGTACCACCGTCAATTAGTGGCTTCAGCGAGTCCGGGTTTCCCATGTCAACCATGCCCACCAGCGTGGCGTTGATCCATCTACGCGCCTCGATACTGTCGAGACCACAGACTACCATGCCAAATTGCATGTAGTAATCCTCGTCCTTGTCCTGGATCTTGCCGCAGTACGGAGTAATCGTGACGCCCTTGACGCGCTTTTCCACAAAGCGAGCAGCAACTTCAGCTTTGTACTTTCCCACATCGGTCTGGCGGAAGAGAAACTGGCGGTTGAGGTTTGAGACATCAATCGTGTCTGCGAACGGAGTAAGTCAAGTAATACAGATTCAGCCATTTAACCATACCCATATCAATCACGTGGATATCCCTGAAGCCAGACAAAGCAAGGTTCTTGAGGATCTCGCATCCTAGGCCTCCGGCGCCGCTGTCTGCTGTGAGCAAAATGAAGACATCAATTGATTTTTCCGAGCATACATAACTCTAGCTACGTGTTAGCAAGATATTCATACCGCTATGCTTCAATAAGACGTACAGGACTTTCATGCTTGCCAACTGCTCAAGTTGTGCCACGCTGGGTTCCCAGTCAGGATCCGTGAATGGACCCCGCCGGGTCACGATGTTTTGGAGATATTTCCTAGAAGATGTCAGCAACGACCGCCAGGCATTTCAAGCTGATATGTACCATCTCGCAGGAATGGACTCCACGCCGTCAGCCATGGTCTGGGGTGACGGAACTCGATTTGGTGTTGACGTGTAGCGGAAGTGACAGGTCGGGAGAGAGGCGGAGCCGTTTGGAGGTCCAATAACGTCAAAGCTCCCTCTTATCGATAAGCAACCCGCTGCCTAAAATCCGACATCCGTGCGCCAACACGCGCCCAAGCTCTCTGTCGCTTCTTTCCTTTTCCATCTCAACCACACGTTTATCCTGCTCTGGAAACATGAGGCCTGTATTCAATCATGGATGAACTCCTCACGGCTGTCAGCACCACCAAGCCTAAACTCATCGACGCGCTTGACGAATCATCCAGTCCATCTCAACCGGCCAGGAATTCCGGACTTACTGGTGTAAGCTCTCCAGAGCAGGCACTGGCTGTCCTGCGGGAACAACCTGATGCCGAAACACTACATCATGTCTTGAATTACCTCAGCAGGACGTCAGTAGATTCTGATGGCTTCAACATCAGGTCTCCAGGGTCACTCTCGGCACAAATCATCAACACGCTCCTGGACACTGTTCCAAACTACTGGGATGCATGGCAAACGACGTCTGCATCTGAAAATGATAAGTTGCTTCTTCTTGAATGCTTGGGAAGCGTCAGCGGTCTCGGAGCAATTGTTGCACGTCTCAAAAGCTTAACACAAGACCTTGAGAAGCAGCAGCAGCAGCAGCAGCAGCAAGTCACTAAATCCAATAGCGCCGAGCAACAGGTCCGAATACTCCTTGATACCTTGACGTATCTATTACAAGAATCTGCTGTCAAGTATATATGGCGGGATATCAATACAATCACCGGCACCCCCACACAGAAGCAGCTTTTGTGGCGGGAGTTCGTTTCTCTTACTGCAACGGGCAGAATTATCTCGATTGCCGCGCATTCGAAAGACTTGCTCAAAAGCACCTCGTCCTACCGCCACGACCACTGGTATGCTTCTGGAAGTGAATTTGCGGAATGGCTCGGGCGTGCGATTGCCTTATTTGCCTGTGACGGTGATCCAGCTGGGGCAGAGGATCTAGATCGTCCTCAAAGCGCTGCAATCATTTTAGGAAGGTCTTTCAGCTTAGGATATACCGGTGAATACCTCCTCCTTTCTTCTGATAGCGCAGTAGCTAACCACCCAGACCATGTGATATGGGGTCTTCTTGCGCGGACTCCAATTAAAGACACAGACAAGTTCGCGGCTTTTCTGCGCACACTTCATGAGCTTCGTGCCCATGAACAGAGACAGTTTCTGTTCTCCTTTCTCAACATTTTGTCGAGGAAAATTCTCATAGGAACCGCGACTCAGGACCGAGACCTCGAGTCGACTTCGAAAGCCATCTCGGGTGCCGTGGCCTTACTCCAGGCAATCCTGAATGCTAGTGATTCTTTGAAAGAAAATTTAGTTTTCTGGCTCACGAATGCTACCATTGGCAGCGCGAGCGCGTCATTCGCTACAAGACGTGTTGCAGTAGCTGCTCTGCAGTTGGATGAAGGTAAGGCTGTATACTTGATTTGGAAATGCATTTGAGTACTAAGAATGAAACAGATCGCATGTGCAAGGTGCTAGAACGAAGTATGGAACAATTTGGAGATGAACTCTTCATCAAACATACCCCGATGCTGCATCAAGAAGGTGCTTCATAACATCCATATGTTCTTTCGAAACTCATTGACTAACATGTTCCAGCTTTGGCTCAAGTCCTTCTAATGTCCTGTGGATATATTCACCGCATGCAGCCGATGCTACTCTTCACATTGGCAAGATCAAGTGCGCACATGAAGGGTACCTCAAATCGGCTAAGAAATTCAAGCCAACGTGCGCGTCTCCTGGGCATGTTTGCCGCCACCTCAATTTCAGAGCTCATCGACAAACCGGAGAACAGACTCAAGTTTGGCATTCCAGAAACCGAATCTGAGGAGGCAAACTGGTACCGGCAACTGACGCAAGCAAGAGATCTGGCGGGTAGCATTGAAGACTTTCAGCAACCTACAATGGACCATACTGCTCCGCGCTCACCAGTCTCGCAAACCAAAGGGAAACTCACCCCAACGAATCAGAGAAGAGAGAAATCTAAATTCGAAACAAAGTCTGGATCGGGTCCGAGAATAGTTGAGATTGTGGAGGATTCAGACGAAGATGATGACCTGGTACCTTATTCGAAGCCAGACTCAGACCCCGAGGATGACTCCGAGGACCCAACTCAGGTGACGAGGAATAAGCCGACAGCTCCTGTGTAAGTACCCGCAGTCAATTTCCCTGCGAACGGTCTAACGATAGAATAGCTATATTCGCGATCTCCTTGCGGGTCTTCGCGAGAGCGAGAACTACGATCGTCACCAGCTTGCCTTGTCCACCGCAGCCAGTCTGATTCGACGAAAGACAGATTTTGGGAAAGAGGTGAAGGATAATCTTGAGGAATTAGTATCCGTATTAATAGGGCTGAACGACCAGTTCGACATTGCGAACTTCCAAGAAGTGCGGCAGCAGGCCTTAATTTCAGTCGTTCTGGCTGATCCAGCACAAACAGGACCCTATCTGGTGAGATGTTTCTACGCTGGGGATTATTCTTTCAGCCAGCGCGTAGCAATCCTAACCGCCATTGGTCTGAGTGCAAGGGAACTAGCTGGATTCAAGGATGGTGCACTTGTTTCGGACGCGTCGACGAGCTCCGGACCAGGATTTCCATCAAAAATGCTTCCCGAGAAGCTCCACCGGTTGTACTCAACAGAGTCCAATCCAGTCGACACGATCACGAATAAGCTGAAGCATACGATGATCACGCCTCTAGCTCTTGATGCTGCGGACAAGGTCACAGGGCCCAGCGCACTCAAAGTCCGCACCTTTTCGTCGCGCATGCAGGTCGAGAAAAACCGGAAGATCATCACCAATGAGCTGGCAAAAATAGTTGCGCAGAGTTTGTTCTTTCCGCTGACCGGCGGTTGGTGGTCTCATGCAAAAGCACTGTAGGTTTGCCTGGTAGTCAAATGGAAGATCCACTGATACAAATCGATCGCTAGCGGTACGGGCAATGTATACTACTCTCCTCTCATCCTCCCGGTCTTTCTGAAGACACTTGCGATTCTTCTCCATTCCTCCGGTGCCTCCACCCTCTCCCTTCCTCAGATGACATCCGAGCTTTGGGGCCTCCTGCTCGCGGTCCGGACGTCCGCTCTCAGCGATTCAGCAATACTTGAAGGGGTTCTCTTCGCATTTTTGACAATGCTTGAGGTGAATGAGGATCAGCAGCGTCTTGTTCAGGAGCATAGCAGGGAGTTGCTCGAGACTCAAGAGTGGGTGAGAATGGTATTTGACCGAACAGGTGGGGGTAGTGAGGAGGAAGAGCGAGTGAGGTCACTCGCCGCAGGAGTGCTTGTGAGATGTGGCGAAGTGGTGGAAAAACATCAGAGACTATTGATGGGCGATATGATGGATTTTTAGGTAGCTTTCAACTGGAGCTTGTTCTTATGATAGTTCAAAGCATGGAAATATTCGGCACGTGACAAAGAAAAGTCTAGTGGAAATTTAACTGCAGGAGGCTCAAACTGTGGGGGGGATATGGGTGCCCGACAATGTATGCTTAGTAATTTGAGGACCAACCCAATCGTTCCCTATCCACTACAGTCACTGTGGACGCAGACGGGGCGCACTAAACCGGTTAGCGCGGTCTTGGCGTGTCACGGTTCGGCGGTCACTGCAGCCCGCCGCTCCCCAGCACCGCACCGCCATAACTTCTTGCACACCACTTCCCGCTGTTGCTGGACGGCCGCCCATACATGTCGGTCGCATAACTTGCACATCCGGTCGAAGCGCACTCAGGATCATCGTCGCCAGCAGCCTGTGAAGATGTCCGACGGTAAGTCCAAGCTCGACACGCTCAACACCACTGGCAAAGCTGCTAATACACGCAAAGCCGACTTCGAGACCATCAAGCGCCTGCAGCAGGAGCGCAACGCAGCCGCTGCAGGGAAGAAAGGTTCAAAGACTTTCGACCCGGCTAACCAGAGGACTGACAACTCGACGAAGGCCTCCCTGACGGAAACCTTTGATACCGACCTCTATGACCGCAATGGCGACAACAAGTACGATGGCTACCTCACCTCCATTCCCGCCAACGACGACGAGGACATGGAGGATGCCGATGACAGTCGCAGGCTCGTCGGCCAGTACACCGCAACCCGCGCTCAGATGGACGAGTTCGCCACGGGCGATGGGATGGAAGAAGATATTCTGATGGATCGCGAGAAGCAGGCCCAAATCCAGTCTCGCGAGACCGATTACCAGAAGCGTCGATTCGAGCGCGGCACCGGCGAAGACGAAGGCATGAGCTACAAAGAGATCATGAAGAAGCGCGAGCGGGAGCGGGAAGAGCGCGAGAAGCAGGAAAGGAAAGAGAGGGGTGAGGACGTCGACGAACACCAAGCTACCTTGAAGGACGGTGATAAGACACCCACAGGCGACAAGACACCAACGGAGAATGGGGCAAATGGAGCTATGGCTGGCCGCAAGCGCAAGAAGCGCTGGGACGTCTCTTCGGAGGAGACTACGACCAACGGTGCGAATGAAGCTGCGGAGTCGGAGCCTAAGAAACGCTCTCGATGGGATCAAACCCCTTCGATTCCCGTTCCTGGCGCTGACGGAGCTTCGAAACGAAAGTCACGTTGGGATCAGGCACCTGCCTTGGGCGCCACTCCAGTTGGTGGAAATGCTGGTCTTGCCACTCCTGTTCACCCATCTCAATCCGGCACTGTACTCTCTTTCGGAACCGACATCTCCGGACGTAACGCACCCATCTCGGATGAAGAGCTTGACGAGTTGCTTCCTGGTGAGGATGCAGGCTACAAGATCCTAAGTCCGCCTCCCGGCTATGAGCCTGTTCGTGCTCCCGCCAAAAAGGTCGCAGCCACTCCTACACCGGCTGCCGGCCTTGCCGGTGGCTTCATGATGCAAGAACCCGAGAACGCCAGGGCTCTCGGCAAGCAACTTCCGAGCGAGATTCCTGGCGTCGGCGAGCTGCAATTCTTCAAGGCAGAGGATATGCAATACTTCGGCAAGCTCATGGATGGTCAGAATGAAGAGGAGTTGAGTGTAGATGAGATGAAGGAGCGTAAGATCATGCGATTGCTACTCAAAGTCAAGAACGGAACGCCGCCGATGCGTAAGACTGCACTTCGTCAGCTCACAGACAACGCCCGGAACTTTGGAGCTGGACCCCTCTTTAACCAGATCTTGCCACTGCTCATGGAAAGGACACTTGAGGATCAGGAGCGCCATCTTCTCGTCAAGGTTATTGACCGTGTTCTCTACAAGCTCGACGACATGGTCCGGCCATACGTCCACAAAATTCTGGTTGTCATCGAGCCCTTGCTCATCGATCAGGACTACTATGCCCGCGTTGAGGGCCGTGAGATTATTTCCAACCTCGCAAAGGCAGCCGGTCTTGCACACATGATCAGTACGATGAGACCTGATATCGATCACCCTGACGAGTATGTACGGAACACTACGGCTCGTGCTTTTGCCGTGGTTGCGTCCGCCCTCGGTATCCCAGCGCTTCTTCCCTTCTTGCGGGCTGTCTGCCGTAGCAAAAAGTCATGGCAGGCCCGCCATACGGGTGTCAAGATTGTACAGCAGATCCCTATCCTGATGGGCTGTGCTATATTGCCCCACCTCAAGGGCCTGGTCGACTGCATCGGCGATAACCTGAACGATGAGCAGACCAAGGTGCGCACCGTCACCGCTTTGGCCATCGCTGCCTTGGCTGAAGCAGCAAACCCCTATGGTATTGAGAGCTTTGATGATATCTTGAACCCTCTCTGGACTGGTGCGAGAAAGCAGCGCGGCAAGGGCCTGGCTGGGTTCCTAAAGGCAGTTGGCTATATCATCCCTCTGATGGATGAGGAGTACGCCAACTATTACACCAGCCAGATCATGGAGATTCTTCTCCGTGAATTCTCTTCGCCGGACGAGGAGATGAAGAAGGTCGTCCTCAAAGTCATTTCCCAGTGCGCTGGTACCGAAGGCGTAACTGCAGGGTATCTTAAGGAGAACGTCTTGAATGATTTCTTCAAGAGCTTCTGGGTACGTCGTATGGCTTTGGATAAGCGCAACTACCGGCAAGTCGTGGAGACAACCGTTGATCTCGGCCAAAAGGTTGGAGTCAGCGAGATTGTGGAGCGTATCGTGGGTAACCTGAAGGATGAGAGCGAACCCTACCGCAAGATGACTGTGGAGACGCTTGAAAAGGTCATCGCCAGTCTTGGTGCGGCAGATATTGGTGAGAGATTGGAGGAGCGTCTTGTCGATGGTATTCTCCACGCCTTCCAGGAGCAAAGCATCGAGGATGTCGTAATGCTGAATGGCTTCGGCACCGTCGTAAACGCTCTCGGTACACGTTGCAAGCCGTACCTTCCTCAGATCGTCAGTACCATCCTATGGAGACTGAACAACAAGTCTGCGACTGTGCGACAGCAAGCTGCTGACCTGGTCTCCCGCATCGCTCTGGTAATGAAACAATGTGGCGAGGATGCACTCATGGGAAAACTCGGCACGGTCTTGTATGAATACCTCGGTGAGGAGTACCCGGAGGTGCTTGGGTCCATTCTTGGTGCTCTCAGGTCAATTGTCACTGTTGTGGGTATCAACCAGATGCAGCCCCCGATCAAGGACCTCCTCCCGCGTCTCACCCCCATTCTCCGCAACCGTCACGAGAAGGTGCAGGAGAACACGATCGATCTTGTTGGCCGTATTGCGGATCGCGGTCCCGAAAGTGTCAACGCCCGTGAGTGGATGAGAATTTGCTTCGAGCTCCTCGACATGCTTAAGGCTCACAAGAAGGGCATTCGCCGCGCTGCTAACAATACATTTGGCTTCATTGCTAAGGCTATTGGTCCTCAGGATGTTCTTGCTACCCTGCTCAACAATCTGAGAGTCCAGGAGCGTCAGTCTCGTGTCTGTACCGCTGTCGCCATTGGTATCGTTGCCGAAACATGCGCTCCCTTCACTGTCCTCCCGGCGTTGATGAACGAGTACCGCGTACCTGAGCTGAACGTTCAGAATGGTGTGCTAAAGTCCCTCTCGTTCCTCTTCGAGTACATCGGAGAGATGGCGAAGGACTATGTTTACGCCGTTACACCACTTCTCGAGGACGCCCTTATCGACCGCGACCAGGTCCACCGTCAGACCGCTGCCTCGGTTGTCAAGCATGTTGCGCTTGGTGTCGTGGGTCTAGGCTGCGAAGATGCTATGGTGCATCTCCTTAACCTGCTCTATCCCAACATCTTCGAAACGAGTCCCCACGTCATTGACCGCATCATTGAAGCCATTGAGGCCGTTCGCGTTGCAGTCGGTACTGGCGTCGTGATGAACTACGTTTGGGCCGGTCTCTTCCACCCGGCTCGTAAGGTTCGACAGCCATACTGGCGCCTGTACAACGACGCGTACGTTCACTCTGCTGACTCGATGGTGCCGTACTACCCCGATATGGGTGACCCGAACACTCTGAGGCATGAGTTGAACATCGTCCTATAAAGGGCTCACCCCTCACTCGACGCATCATGTCCGCACCGGTAATTTGACTTATCGCAGAGTGGTTCTTCTTTCCCCATCTTCTCATACTCGACGTGGGACTTCTTGGTGAGATGGGAGTGCTCTTTCGATCACTTGTCGTTAATCATCGGTATATGGGGTTTTTCTTTTTTGCTTTATGTTAATGGGCATCGAGGCGAGGCAAAGAGTTTCGATTTTTTTTTTCTCAGTTTCACTGTGTTGATACAACGGAAAGCGGGGTTCTGCTTTTGATATTTGCGATGCGACTTTGCAAAAGGGAAGGAAAGGGAATGGAAAAATGGGTCAGTACGATTCTAATCCCTGATCCTTTTCTATAGGGACAAATAGTTGAAATGCGATGAAGAGATCGTACGTTGCGGTCCAAAAGCGGTATTGGTGCACCTGCCACCTATTCTACTCAGAAATTGACTATCTGGACTCATCGACTGCCGAGAAAGGTTGCGCTGTGATATTGTGAAAACTGGGAGCGTTCTGAGCAGGGGCACACCAGGACTTGGGTTCGCTCGCTCCCTGCCGACAGCACCGGGAGGGACGGAGTCCCAACGACGACTTCGGTGAGTCACCGCGGGTCCTCATTGGGCTCTCAACCATGTCGTTGCCGTGATTCGGGATCAGGCACCCGCGGTAGCGTTTCGCCCCACAGATTGAGGGGCTAGAGATATATAATCAACGCCCTGGAACGTTGCGCACTTCCGCCGCTTCTTTCTTTGTCTGGCAACGAGTAGGGGAGGTGGCGTGATAAAATATATATACGTACGCCAGAAGGAGAATTACAAGTGAGTGCTGCCCTGCTAACCTATTCCTTTTCTTTTTATGCTGGCGAAATGAGTTGGCCTGATTCATTCGCAGGAATTAAAGTAGAAATCACAAGGAATCACCAAACAGATGAAATTCAATATATTCGGCCGGAGTGCTGTCAGGGGTGCGTTCTTTTCCTACTTCTTTTTCCTCTTCTTGGCTGCGAATCTATACTTCGGGCTTGCGCGGCTCTTTGCCAATTCAAATCCGACCCTACGAATCGGAATCTTCGGCTTTCCAACCACCGTAAGGCATCCTACTAACCACAAACAGACGAGAGAAGACAGACGTCCGGACGACCGACGACAAAGACCGAAGCAAGAGGAGGCCTGGGCATGTGTTGAGGGCGAAACTCAACACCATGCAACCTGCTGCCCAGCTCCTCGTATATCCTTTCTCGATTACGAGGCAGCTTTGATCCGGACTACTATGTATATAAGGGATAGGTGTTCGCGTACAATTGTTTCGAGTTGGAGATGAAACGTAAGAAGCACTGCGTCTCGAGAGGAGCAGCAGCTGGGATTCGCTACCGGTTATTGGACTACCGTCGGGATGAAGGGTCTGTGAAACCAACAAAAAAAGAACACAGCTACGAAATAAACAAAAGATGGTCACTCTGCTGAAGGAGCATCCCGGCAGAAATTGTGGACCAAAACGGAGCACCCTTCTCTGCGCAGGCAAAGGAAGTACTGCAGCCAACCGCGAGCCCTTAAAAAAAACAAGAAACCACAGATCAGCACTACATGTTCCATATTCATTATCTGAGGTGATCGGTCAATTTTTCCTCATACAGATTATATTACGATTATGAGTGACGGTATCCAACCCATTTCACTATCTCACATCACAACCCCTTCCTAACATCAACCGACATGATTAGTTCAACCATCGTCTTCATTTATCTAAAGATCATGATCATTAAGCCAGTTGGAGATGTACTTGTAACCGGCAGTGGAATTGTAATGGGCCGTAACTCCGTGACCGGTGTTAGGCTGGATGTAGGCCGTGAAGTTCTCCTCCTTAACGTTGGGGAAGGCCTGCGAGACCTGGTGAGGAATGGACGGGGCCGCGCCGCCAGTCGCGAGGCAGTCACCACCGCAGAAGGGGAGATCGCCGTCTGTTCGATGCGTCAGTATATATTTGAGTGTTAATAAAATGGGGACCACGTACCGCCGGTGAAGACGAGGACGGGGCCAGCGAAGTCATTCGGAGCTGGAGCGCTGCTGCCAATGGTGAGGATCTCGCCGAGGGTGACGGGCTGCTTGCTCTTCTCGACGACTGGCAGGATTTCAGGGTCGAAGTAGGGGGGCAGGAGGAACTGATACTGGTTCGCGCCCGCGTTCGCAGGGACGATATAGCCGTCCGGAAGATCCTGCGGCGCAGACAGGGTCGTAATGTCAATCGGCTGCAGATAATCGAACAGCGGCATCTGCTCGAACAGGAAATCCGACACAATACCAGCGTAACTGGGGCTGCCAAAGCGGAGAGGCGAATTGATCGAGGCCTGTTGCAAGTTGCCACCAGCAAGGAAATAACCCATGAAAGATGAGTTGAGAGAGAAGCCAGTCAGGACGATGCCCTGTGTCAGGCTCGGGTAGAGGTGTGCGAAGATGTAGGATTGGACGGAGCCGAAGGAATGACCGACGTGGACGACGGTGTCATAGGAAGAGTTGACACTAGGGAAGTTGCCATCGCGGAGCTTGGTTGTCAAGGCGTGCAGGGCGGCGACTTCGAGATTGGTTTGGATCTCGTTGAGTGGGTCGCCATGCTGGGACTTGCCGATACCCAGGCGATCATAGCTCAGGGTCACGAAACCAGCATCCAAGGCGGCATCGACGTAGGAATAGTTGAAGTCGTTGTAGGAAAGATCCCAGTACCTATTGTTAGACTGTTAGATCTCGCCTCTTACTAAGTCGCTTTGGATTATAGGGACACTAACGTCTTGTCAAAACCAATTCCGTGGGTCAGGATCTGCAGAGTTGGGCTGTCTCCGGTCTTCTGGTCATCCCAGCAGAACTGAGTGCTGATATTATAGGTTCCGCTGGTGGTGTTGTAGCCTTGCAGAACATCATTGGTGAGGTTATGGCTCTGACGCGTCATCCTTTGGACGAACTGCGTGACTTCAATATTGTCGTGAGGGATGACGCTGGTGTCAAATACGGCGCTACGGGCTTCGATATCGACGGGAACAGTTTGGTTAAGGCACTGCTTCGCAGCCGAAACTACGGAGGCAAGGGCCAAGCCCGCTGTAGTGGCTTTGCTAAGCATTGTGGTTAAGTGATGTTGTGGTAGAGAAATAACAACAACGGGCGGCAACAGCAACACTGCGAGTGCTCAGGAAGAAGGGGAGGACTCCGGGGATGTGAAAACATGTTCTACAGCGTAGATCCGGAGCTTCTTATATACGAAAGATGCCCAGAAACCCGCTTCCGATGCACCTTGCAGACGGTGTCCGAGCTTCAATGGCCCGGAAGGGAGCTCTGATGTCCCTAGCTTCGCGGAGCGCCCCCTCATCGAGGATCCTGACGGGCAATTGGACATGACATGCTGAGTCAGTGACGTGATGTGGAAGATCAACGTCAATCAGATTGGCCAGACACGCGTCGAAGCTTGACAGAAGCCACTTGTAGGGCCGAAAATACTGCAAGAATTTGAAAGGGGGCGCCTGAGGAGCATTAGCCTTGTCCCGCGCTCCCGTAGACGCCACGGCTCAACTGGCGGCGGGAAGATGGCGATCCGGCCATGGTGGGTGGGAATCTAGCCATGCTCTGACGTAAACGGGAGGGATTCCAAATGGGAGGAAGCATGCTTGCTGACGGAACTGCTTGGTCAGAGAGCTCGACGGCGGCCTTCGCCAGAAGGCGTGGAAGGACGGAAAGGGGAAAGGGCGGAGGCCCGAAGAGGATGAGCGCGATTAAGGTTAGGCGGAGGTGGAAGAAGCGGGAAAGGCTTCCACACGGGCTCTGCCGAAAGAATTTGGAATTGAACTTGGGTGGTGAGCACTGGGCAGCGCACAGATGCGTGATGGGGCTCGGCGAAGATGACGCCGTTGCCGTCATCCTGCGGAATAGAAGGATTGTGGGGGAGGAGCGGACGGGCCAGCCGTCGAGAGAGGTTGCGCGCGGCGTCGAACGGCGCGGGGTGACGGCGTCAAGAGTCCTGACACAGCGTGCCAGACCTCACGCTGTCGTCATGGCCTCTGTTAGCGTCGTTTCTCCCAGGCACCGTCCTGAGGCTCTGCCTGCCGTCCCGCACGAGCAAAGTTGCGGTGGGCGAAGAAAACGGGCCAACACCGGCTGTCGCGGAGATTGACTCGAGCAGTCTGTTGATCTCTTCTCCCATCGGCCTCGAAGGATTCCGGCAGTTATTTGAGATTTTCGTCGGCCAAAAGGCCTCCCTGTGCGGCGCTATCTGTCGTTCCGCCGCCCTCTTCCTCAACGCGTGCATGCATACGAGGCCGCGCGTGCATGCTCTTCTCAGCTTACACCACCACCGCATCCTCCTGTAGAATCAGACATTGATTACAACTGCACTACTTTGTAAAAGCCAAACACCACCTTTCAACACTGTTCACCAAATCCCGCGGCCCAATCTCGTCCTTCGGGGTTCCAACCGTGACATCAGTCTCCACCGCCCGTCAATTCGACCAAGAATGTCCATGCCGCCGCTCCAAAGTCCCAACGCGGAAAAGAGAACGACTTATACAAGCGGCGGTGAAAGAATACTAATCTTCTATGTGCAAGGAAAAGCCCGCACAAACCATATCAGTCATCCCAAAAAAAAAAAGACCAAACGCCTATCACAATATGTTTCGGATCGACGTTTTTGCGCGATTCGCGATGCCCGTGATCTTCCCTGTTTGCCTTCAACGGCAATTACTCCGTCGTCATCTTCTCCCCACACGAAAACTTTCCGAATCTTGGAATAAAAAAAAGGAGAGCGCTCCATAAAAAGATCGAAGTGCAACGCCGCGCATTGTTTGTGCCATAGCAATAATCAAAAGGACGGAGCAGACAAACCTCACTCAAATGTCATCTTCATCTCCTTCTCCTTGCCCCAGTCCGCTTCGTCTTCATCTGCCCACGCGTTGTGTTCAACGCTCCCTAGGTTGACCGGCATCGTGCTTGACGTACGCAGTGGTGGCCTCTCGACGCTTGGTGAACTCCATGTGGACGGAGGGTTCGCGGCTCCGTGTCTCGAAGCTGGCGGAGTTTCGTAAGAGGTGTCAAAGGTCATCGAGATGTCTCCGTCACCTTCCCAATGATCGGGATTCGCGTCATATTCGGAGCCGTCATAAAGATGCGCCGTCTTGCTGCCTTGGTTGTGGTCCGTCAGAGAATCGTTGTAACTCTGCGTCTGCCGGAGGCTTGAATGTGGGCTGTCCAGTTTGATCGGCGGAAGGGTGCTTTCCAGCTGCTTTACCTCCACTCCCTGGGCTGCGATTTCTGTTGCCTCCTGTCGAATGGCATCGACATCGAACAGCACGTTCTTGCCGTCAAGTTCTCCGGCCTTCATCTTCTCGTCATACATCTCCCATTCCTTCTTCTCCGCCTGCTTTTTCTTGAAGATGTTCCATCCGCGCTTTTTCTCTGGTTTCTGCTCCAGCTCCTTGCGCGCCTCTTCAATCTCATTGATCAGCTCGCGCTGTCTGGCCTCATGGTTATCCGGATCTGGATCCTCAATCTCAGCAAACTCGTCACTCTCCACAACCCAGCCCATCTCGCGCATGAGACGCGGCATCGATGCACGGTATGCCATATGTCCATTCACAAATTCCGTGACGTCGTAGTTCTCGATCCCTGATACGTCCACTGGAGCTAGGCCGGCGACTCGCATGATACCTCCACTGGTCGCTCGAAACAGATATCCGAGAATCCAATCATTCGTGGCATAGCCGTTGACGAACCTTCCGGACACCACTGACCTGGCTTTCAGATATTCATCGTTCTTCGCCACGATAGGTGAACCGAACAAATAGACATTCTGGATAAGGCCATATGCTCCTCTCTTGGCGAGTTCTTGCAAACAGTAAAAGATAACACGTGAGCCCAGAGAAAACCCGACAAGCGTAGCTGGGCGGACGCCAAGGTTACGGTCGATGAGAGAGTCGGCTAGGATCAAGCCAGCTAACTCGGCTCGTGCCAATGATACGTTCCAGGGATTGTCAATGAGGTAAGAGAGCTTCGTAAGAACAATGGGAAGCTGCAGCGCACCCATAAGCGCCACAAGGATGGTACTGCCAAGGACTTGTTGCAAGCCTTGTGTGAGAGCCTGAATATGGTCAACGACAAGTGCTGCATTCGTGTTTGGGGTGTACGCACCTCTGTTGCTAGAATATTGATAGTATCACCCATACTTTGCAACATCTCCGGTTCCCAGTAGACCGAGTACATGTCTCCCATCACAGGATCCACGGTACTAAAAGGCAATCTCACATCATCGACCTTACCATTCATCCATCCAGATACAGTAATGATCATGTTGACCCTCTTGTTGTTGTGGAGTGGTCTATACTCGAATGTCTTGACAGCTCCGGTCCTTCGGTTCGAAGCCCGGACACCAACCGTGCCGCCAGTGACCACCCCAGTCGTAGTGATAATCGCTGCACCTCCAGCACCTGCCAGAAAGCTGCTGGTACCAGCCACTCCAATTGTGGTGAAGCCTGCAGCGAGACCTGCGCCAATAACCGGAGCAAGGAGACCAGCTGATAGACCGATGACTAGTCCACCTCCGACAGTGGCGAGGCCCATCATGACCAGTCTTCTGTTTCTTTGCAACTTAGCGCGGCTTTCTAGAGCGCCGTCGTCCTTCCAATTCTGATCGTTTGCCGCTTCTTGCATCTCGAGAGCATCCGTGACTCGCTTCTCGAATCGGCAAATGTCGATCCCTGGAACCTGCAAGTAGTTGCCAACCATCTCCAGTAATTGCCGTGACCTCGAGTCGTATACAGAATCAGCAATGAGAACGAGGAAGAGATCGCAAAGGATGGTCCACCGCAGGTCAATATCGATGCTTCTGGTCGTAGGAAGCTGCGACGGAGTGCGAACTTCTGGCATATCCTCTCCTCCGTGATCCTCATAAGGCGGAGGTACTGAGGAGCCTGGTGTGTCAGGAACTGGAGTGGACGGGACGCTCGACGTAGAGCTAGGCCGAGGTGAAGAGACGGAAGGACGACTTGAAGCCGTGTCCTCGGCTACTGGATTCTTCACCCGCGCGTTTTGCATGAGAGCTGGAGTAAGATCGCTAGGCTGGACCCCGTGTTCTCCCAGTTGCTCGATCATGATCTGTTCCGCAGACTCGATCTCCATATGGCTATACAACCGAACCATCATCTTCTGACTCCACATTTTCATAGCCTCAGAAGAGAGGTCCAGCTGTTTCTTAGTGCCTTTCGTTCTATCCAGCTTCTCGTTCTCCTTGATCATCTCCAGCATCGACAACCTGACAACGCCGACATAAGCAATCCTCTGGCCTTCGGTAAGCAGGTCTTTCGTTGCCTGCATTTGGGACAGCGGATCCCGCGAATCCTCATCCTCATCCACAACATTCGTGCTCTTCGTGCCCTTGAACAGATAAGCCGTATTGTCGTCCATGCTCGTAGCCGATTCCGCGTCGTCGTCTATTTGAACCCTTGTGTAGCCCTTGCCAGCACCACCCAGGGCGCCGTACTGCACCTCATCGTCACTCAGGTCGTGCGCTTCCCGTGCGATCAGCCTGTTGTCGTCGTTATACATATCATAAGAAGCGTAAGCGGGCATCTCCTGCCACTGGCCGTCGTCCGATTCGTTATCCCTCTTCTCCTCCTTCTTCGGAGCAAGTTGCTGGTGGGACCATTCCGACACCGCCCCAACTTGCATGTGCTTGTGATCGGACGCTGACGCCTCAGCAAGCACGTCAGGCTTCGTTTCTGCGTGTTTGCCGTCGTCCTGCGCAGTGGCAGTCGCGCGCTCGGCTGATTGCACCGCCTCAACGCTAACTTTCACGGCTGCGTTCCCATCACCCTGCACTGGCGGAGAGCCCGGCTCCGCAGCGGACGCGGAAGCCTGTCCGGCAGGCGCTGCTGCTCCCAGTGCGTCATGCTTCCCCTCGGCCTCAGAAGCGCCGTTCACATATGCAACCGTCTCTCCGGGTTGTACTTCGATGTTCCTTCGCAGATTCTCTTCGCTGTGTTCGGAAATCAGGCGTCGCGGCGGCTTCTTGCGTATAGGCAGGCCAAACTCATCGAGCTCGACATTCAGGCCGACAGGGTCAGGCTTCGGCGGTGCGGCGGCGGACTGAGGAGCTTGCGGAGCGGGGGGCTCTTTGGCGTCAGAGGACATGATTGTCCTCGAGAGAAAGGGAAAGGTGTGATGACCGGAGTAGCGAGAGGGGAAGCGAATGTAAGATTTCGCGGACTACGAGAGAGCGGAAGTCGGCATTGAAAAGCGGTGTCGGGGTGGATATGATCGGTTCCTTCTGCGCGAGCGAGACGAGAGAGAGAAGAGGCCCTGTTAATCCCGGGCTGTCTGCTGCCCCATCCGCTCGGCGCGCCGCCCCTGCCTTTGAGACATTGCGTAGTCAGGTAGGCACCGCCGGCGACGGCGCCGCGCACGGGCCAAAGCTTAACTGCCTGGGTGCGGCCGTTTTGCTCTGCGACGCTGCACGCAACATCCGCCGAAGCGCGTGCCCCAGATTTTTTTTCTGTTTGCATTCTCGCACACCCACCTGCTCCGGCACTCAACCCAGCAACCATGCGCGGCAAGCGGGCGAAGCAGTACCGCAAGCTGATGCACCAGTATGCCCTCACGTTCGGCTTCCGCGAACCTTACCAGGTCCTGGGTGCGTGCAAATCCACCAACGCCTTCCTTTGCAGCCGCAACATCTAATTGTACAATGCTGACAATCCCCACAGTCGACGCCGAGATCATCAAAGATGCGACGCGCATGAAGATTGACCTGCCCAGCTATCTCGAGCGCACTCTCCAAGGCAAAGTCAAGCCGATGATCACGCAGTGCTCGATGCGACATCTCTACGCCCTCAAGGACCAGGAAGTCATCACCAAGGCCCAAGCCTTCGAGCGCCGCCGCTGTAATCACCATACCCTCGACGAACCCCTTTCCACCCTCGAGTGTATCCGCTCTGTTCTCGACCCCAAGGACAGCAAGACGAACAAGCACCGTTATGTGGTCGCCAGTCAAGAACAAAAGGTCCGCGCATATCTGCGCCAGATCCCCGGAGTGCCCTTGATTTACATCAACAGGAGTGTCATGATCATGGAGCCTATGGCCGGCGCGACTGAGGATGTGAGAGATCAAGCGGAGAATGAGAAGTTCAGAGCGGGCCTGAAGACGAGGCCGACAGCAGCGGTTGTTGCACCAAAAAGGAAGCGTGATGAGGATGACGAAGGAAGCAGTGGCGAGGATGACAAGGCGACGGCGACAAAACCCGAACCAAAGAAGAAGAGGAAGGGACCCAAGGCGCCGAATCCATTAAGCGTCAAGAAGCCTAAGAAGAGACTGGAACAACGGGTATCAGCTCAAAACTCGAAAACCGAAAACTCGGCAGGTGGTCCAACATCTGAAGAACAGGGCAAGCGTAAGAGGAAACGGAAGAACAAAGCTCATGCGGAGGCAGGAGCAACAGAACAACCAAAAGAAGTCACGGAAGAGGCTTGATGATGTTCTATCTCGTTAGGCAGACCATTTGCCTGTCTATGTGTTCTTCGTTATCGTTTCACCAGGACTCGCATGATCCCCAATTTCCATTTAGCTTCTTAGCATTGCTCGGCGTTTTGGTAAGAGCATGGTACCTGGAAAGGTAAAAAAAAAAATGGAGGCCAAAAGGGTATTTGCTTAGAATTTGAGAACCGGGAAAATAATTCCAAAATGCCTCAGGCATTGATCATACAGCCAAATCTCTCATCAGACCTTCTTTCCTCGAGCAATGAGATCTGATACCTTGGGTGGAAGGACGAGAGTACTCCTATCGTTGCGCTTGAGAAATTCGACAACTGTCTGCGCAACTTGGTCTGGTACATCTTCCTGAAGGAAATGGCCAGCCATCGGGTAGACTTGCAGCTGGAATTTGCCTGCAACACTCTAAGGTCAGCAGCCGTAAAAGTAAAGAGCAAGTCTTAGATAATCAGAAAGAACTCATGAATAAGCTGACCTTGCATTTGTCCAATCATGAGCTCCTTGTCCAGACGATCCGTGCCCGCGAGGAGCAGGAGCTTCGCGCCTCTTGCGGTGAGAAACTTGCTGCTCAGTCCCTCGAACCAATTCGTCCAGAAGATCTCCGTCTTGGCCAGGTCGGTCTTCCACACCCACTTGCCCGAGTCGAGCTTCGTGAGCAGGCTCGGCACCGACGCACGCGCGCTCTCCGGATTGCGCAACGTGCGGCTGCGGATGTGCCATTCGATGGCGGCATCCAGGGTGGGGAAGATGGAGGGCCGCGTCGACAGGTATGTGTGCATGTGCTTGAGGGCATCCATGGCCGAGCCCTCGACCACGTCGAGCACGGCGTAGCCCAGCACGCTGGAGCCCAGGGCGCTGCTCTTCGCGGCCTCGGTCACCACCGCGCCGCCCAGGCTGTGACCGACCAGCAGCAGCTGCGGCAGCGGTTGCTGCGGCCCCAGGCCCAGCTTCGCTGCCGCCAGCGTGATCATCCGGCAGAGGTCGCCGCTCAGGTTCGAGACCGTCAGCTCCTCGTTGACGTTGCCGTCGGTGTCGTGCACGACGGAGCCGTGCTCGCGTGCCTCGACGGCCAGCACGCCGACCTCGGGCATCAGTCGTCGCACCTCCAGCGCGAAGAGCGCCCAGGTGAGCGCCGATGACCCGGCGCCGTGGTGCAGCACGATGAGAGGTGCTTTGGGCGTGGCGGGCGGCGTCACGTACACGTGGTACTGGGCATGTTGGCCGGTAGCTTGGTCGCGATGCTCGAGGTACAACTCCTGCGCGAAATACCGCGTCCAATCGACATTGGCGGCTGAAGTTGCAGCCGGCTTTTGCGTTGATGAAGGTACCACGGTACCGGTAGACGAGACGGAGGATGCGGAGGATGAATCGTCTTCATATTGCTGACCCGGCTCTTCTTCTGGGATCTTGAGGCAGTTGCCGCCGCCGCCGCCGCTAGGTGCTTTGGCGCCCAGCTTGGACTTGCCGATGGTCTTTACCAGGTCGCTCATTCTGGCAGGTATCGGTAGCCTTTTCAGCGCGGTAGTTGGAACATCTGAGAGTGGTGCAGGCGATTTTGCTCTGGGTTTGATATTGGCTGTAAGGTGACACAATCAACAAGCATGTATCGGTATCGATAGATGCACGAGCCATCTGGTGGCGTCAATGTCCTAGAAATCGTTGCCGCTCCCAACGTCTCGTGAGCAAGCAGAGAGAAGCAACAAATGCATCTGCCCCAAAAAAGTAAGGTACTGATGAAAAGATGAGAATTAGGTCTGAGCTTGCTTGAGACTATTGCTATTGATTCATTCTAGGTTGAAAGAAAAACTATTTAATGCCTCAAAGGCGCACCGCATAGAACTTTTGGTTGAGTCTAAATGAGAGCACATTAGGCATCATTCCGGTCTCAGAATGTTTTGAAGCGACAAGAAAGCATAAAATCGTAATCGTGGCTACGTAACTATGAGGTCGTATCCTTTTCCAGCCCAAGTTCTACCGAAAGGGTAAGGAACGATCGTAACGAAAGGGTATCAGATCATTGTGTCCCAGAGATCCCAGGCCAAGTCCGCATTTAACACCAGCGCCGACGCCAGCAAAGGATAGACATACATCATCATCCACAAGTGAAAGAGAAGAAGAGGCTACTCATCATCCGAAGAGACATCGCTATCGTCTTCGTTTGCACTCCTCACGACAATGGAGTCGCGCTCCCTCGGCTCCCCATTGCCGAGCTGCCACTCGCCTCTTTGCGACTGCACCACCAGGCCTTCTCTGGTGAGCCACTTCTCGAGCGAGCGATCCTCTCTCCACCGCTCGATGCCATACATATTTGCGTCGGCGCCCTTCTTATCCTTCTCGAAGTGGCGCCCGACATGCTCCATGCGCTCGTCCCAGCTGCCCTGCCCCTCAAAGGACCGGTTGCAGAAGAGACAGGAGCTACGCGGCGGCGGGTCGCGTAGTTTCATGTAGCATTTCCTCTGGAAGTCTGGCATTCTGTCTTCCGTGATTGGGGCGTTCTTGGTAGGCGGCGGCGAGCGCGCAGAGCCCTTGTGCGCCGACGACGGGCTGGAGACCATGTGCATGCGACGCAGGTGCTGCGCAAACAGGTCTTTGCGATTGAAGTCGTTGAAAGAGGTGGTGGTGCCTCCATCGGTCGTGGTTGGGCACAGCTGGCAGCGCCAGAAGCCGAGTCGGATGTGCTGTGTGCTGACGTGCCGTTTCCACTCGTTCTTGGAAGCGAAGGTCGCTTGGCAGGAGTACCCAGCGAAGGGGCAGGGGAAGGGTCGGTTGGTAGGATTGCTATCCTTTGGCGAAGAACTGCACTTTGCGCGCTTGGATACACGACCGCGCTCATTGGCAGTGGAGTAGGAAGATTTGCGTGAATTGCTGTTGCGTCGGGTTGAGGCCTTGGAACTGGCACTGGACTGAGATGTCCGGCGACGACGCTGCTGCTTGCGTGGCTTCCAGTCGGAGTCGGCATCGTCCTCGTTCTTCAAGACAGGCTTGACGGACTCTGCGTCGCGCACCCGGATCACATCCTCCTCCTGCAGGTGCGTGCAATTATGATGGTCATTGGGCTCCATCTTGCCATGGAACATAATCGTCTCTTGCTCGCAGGCGTAGCCAATCTTCATGTCTGGGCAATCCTCGTACTCCACCGGTAGGTCGGTGTCCTCGGCAGGAGACGGGTATTGTTGGATGTCTTGGAGAGTGCAGGATCCGCCAGCCCCGATGGTCGCCTCTTCCATCGAGTACGTGGGGAATTGCTTGTACTCGCTATAGGTTGTGTCTTGGGAGCCGTGTGGGGGACTGCTTCCTCCCTCGGGCGATCTGAAGCCGTTGGTGCTTAGTTCATCCTGGTGTGAACAGTTGTAGCTGCTGCCAGAAGAAACAGACCAGCTGGAACGGTAGTTATCAGGGGACCTCGGTCTGGTATTCTTCTCGGGCCACGGCCAGGGTGCCTGTGTCTCAAAGCGTGGCTCGAAGTCAAAGCGCCGTGATCCGCGGTCGGTCATGCTGTCGAGCTGAAAGACATTCGTCTCGAAGAGGGTACGCTCAGGGCCGCTCAAGTAACGTTGCATGTTGGACATGGCGTGCGCCGGCGTTGTGTTTAACATCACATGTGACCCAAACAGATTGATCTCCCGCTGATTTGGACGAGCATCAAGCCAGGCAGTGTCCCGATCAGGCCATCGGTAGGTGTCTTGGAGTTGACCTTCCGCATGGAGCTGGATCTGAGGGATGTCGTCGAACGCCGAATAGGGGTCCATTGCGTATACAAGTGAAGAGCAAAGGAGGCGATATGCAATAGACGTATAATGGTGGGGAAAGGATTCAGGGACGAAGTGACATCAAGTCAATCTGCTTGGCAGCAATAAGAAAAGAGTTGTCTCGAATCCGTTGCGCGGGAGCGTACCGTTAGTGCTTAGTTCATGGAGCGCCGAAGTGGAGCACTGTTCGGCGATACTTATACAGACGAAATGCTGCAAAGGTTGCAAGATATGACGGAGTGCAAGAAAGATGAAGGAGGCGAAGCAAAAATACACCTCGTAAGGCAGTGACAGGTAGCAAGCTAAGAATGGATAGCTGTAGGGTGTGCTCCGCCCTGAAAGTTGTGTATGTGTATCAATGTCCTGCATGGGCAACGGCTCCCTGGATCGCGCTCTTATGGCAGAGTGCCCACGGTACGTCTCGCAGAGCCGCATCTTTTGCGGCCCCAGTATTGCACGAGCGCTAGTGTCGGCTAGCTGGGTATCGCAAGGAGCAAGCCATCGACACGCGACCCCTGCATGCTGACCGGTCTGTGTGCAGCGCTCGCCTTGGGTTGCGAGGGTCAGCCATTGTGGCAGAGCTCGTTTGTCCCACCACATCAGACTGCAGATCCTGGCATGGGTAACTGATCGGGCGCTCCCGCGTGAAGACTTTAGCAAAGCGGGCGAACGGGGCGGGCAGGAATGGGCAAGCAGCACCGCGCCTGCGTCTCTGAGCTGATCCATGCCGTTCGAAGAAGCGCTGGGGGCTTGCAGCACATCGCTGGAGCGCCTCACGCGCCCGGGAGGCCGGCGATGTGTGCGGCTGAGCTGCTGCGAAGAGGGGCGCGCGGAACTGCGGGTGTGCCCATTCGTGCCTGCGGGAGGGTTGGGGGCCAGAGAGGGCGCCAGAGGGCGCCAGAGGGCGCAGAGGGCGTGTCGATGGACGAACGAGGTGCGGCCTCTTAATTCCTGCCCCCCCCCCCCCCCACGGGTTCGCTGCAAGAGCCGGGCGTCACATGGAGTCGTGGAGCAACGAAACAAAAGCAAGCATGCCTCGTTGCGATGCTGCATCCGACGATCGAATCCGGATAGTCGCAGCACAATAGCGGCAGGAGAGACGCGCGGGGAGCTGTCGGTGCAGTCGGAGGAGGGGCCAGAGAACAAGAACGAGGCAAACAGCCGCGCTGTCAGGCAACGAGCCAGGCGGCTTGTGCATCAGCGCCCTTGATCGAATTGGCTGTTGCAATGTCTTGGGCGCTGCTGATGCCT
Organism: Botryosphaeria dothidea; assembly: GCA_011503125.2. Classification (NCBI taxonomy): domain Eukaryota; kingdom Fungi; phylum Ascomycota; class Dothideomycetes; order Botryosphaeriales; family Botryosphaeriaceae; genus Botryosphaeria; species Botryosphaeria dothidea. Next base: position 2,627,075 of record WWBZ02000016.1, on the reverse strand, counting down.
GGAGCAGAGGAGAGGTGTCGCACCCCGCTGCTTTCTTGGCCTCAGCTGCGCCGCTTGCTCTTATCCATTGGCCAACACTGCACCAGCACATGCACAGAGCGGCCCAGGCAAGCCGAGTGGGGCGATGCACATTTTTCATTATCCATATCCACGGCTAGCTATCGTTAGACAAAAGGAGGCTCTGCTACGATCAAGCTCCCGCCGGCCGAGTGTGCCTTGTCTGCCCCATGGGAGCAAGCCTTTGATCATCCCGCATGCTGCCAGAAACCCGAAGCTTGGCCTGCATGCGCGGGAATCACCGGTGAAACCAAGGCACTGTGCTGTTGCTGCTGCGTTGCTGCTGCTGCCGCTGCCGCTTCTTGCTGCTCTCTGCGTGCTGCTCCGCCTCGGATACTCTGGACGCCCGCATTCGCGTAGGCTGACTTGCAGACGAAGACCCAATCGCGTCACCGGCATGATTTTCAGGTCAATTTCGCAAGCAGGCGATCTTCAACGCTCTCGAGGATCCAATAGTGGTCCACCACCTCGAGGTTCTCCGCCTCGTTTTGAAACAGTTTGTCCGGGTCTTGGTCTGGGCCCATCATACCCGCAGGGTTCATCTGCGCCATTTGCTGCGTTACTTGGTTTGCAGCTGCGTACGAATTTGCTGTTAGAATTTCCGGTCAACCAGATTGCAGATCAATGATGACGTACCGTTGTTGCTGCCCAGAATGAAGTTGTAGACCGGTTGCAAGCCGAACAGTGTCAGAAAGTACCACGATAAGCTCGACACCCATTGCACGTCAAGGTCGCGCGTGCCCACACCAGACTGGAGCATTGACTTGAACTGCGGCGTCAATGGAAAAGGTAGTTTTACTATAGCCACAATTGTGTTAGATACATCGTCCTCTTGTGCTATTGTCTAGGGATATTTTCAGAATTGCGACAGTAGCGCAAACCGTACGTGAGATCCAGACAGTCTCTGGACACGGGGAACAGCACATGCAAGTGGGAACCCCCTCCGAAAGGACGCGCAAATCCCACGTACGGATGCCTCACAGTCGCGGTCCTCATGAGCGGATAATGTATGTGGGCACTTACGGATGACGAAACCCGAGAAAAACGCGTTGATCCAGCCCATTATCAGTGTCTGCGGGACCATCATAGCCACGTTGCCCTTCATGGCGCCCATCATGCCCTCCATGGCTGCGGGGTCGCTCATCGGATTGGGACGCGGCTTGCCTCTTGCTTCCGGATCGGCGAGGAAGGCACCATCCTTGAATGCGGATACGAGGTAGCTCTTACGGCTCTGGAACGACGATGGCGACAAGACGTTGGCGTTGGAGCGCAGGTTGACGCCGCGCATGAGGGAGCGGTGTTCGCGCAACTTCTCGAGCGTCTGCTTCTTGGGGGTGCTCTGCAGCAGCACCATCGCGTAGTGGCGGAGGATGCCCGTCAGGACCTAGAAGACGTCAGAAAGACGTGCGCGCGATTCCAGCTTGCAAGAAGAAGCGTACCATCACCACCGTGATTGGCAGCAAGATCCACCAGCTGCATCGATTGTTAGCTTCAGACGACGGCCTTGAGAGTCCTTGTAGACATACAATAGGGCGGGATCCCTATGGATCGTTTGCACCAGCGGTTGAGCCATGATGGAGGGATGTCGGGGCGATGATGCGGTCTCGTATCTCCCTTCGTGAAGCTCGTGGTCCTTCGGCGTTGGAGACGGTGGCGTGGTGGAATTGATCCAGGCGCGGTGCGGCTGCCAACGCTCAGACAGGGATCCGCGGCCGGGAGCTCCATGAGAACACCTTGTGCTTCAACCGCACTCCGGACAAGACGCGACAACCAGCAGAAAGACGTATGCGCCCCCGAGCCTGATCAAGGGCTCGACACTTACCGACTCAATTCCACATCTCAACAGCCACCAATATGTCGGCGCAACAGAAAATCGCCGTCTACTCTATCCCAGGTACAGCACATCCCCGCGGGCAGTTTTGCTCCACAACGCAACCGCTGACACTGTGCATGCAGACCTCAAGAACACGACTGACGATGCAATTCCTAACTACCTCAACTCCCTCAAGTTCCGCCAGTCCCATAAACTTACCGACGTACGCCTCGCCCTCGGCTACACCGCAGTGATCATCGCCGGCGCCCTCTTCTACTTTGACTACAAGTTCGGCTGGGATGCAAGCAAGCCGTTCACCGCACCAGCTGTGGTGGCTTACTTCCTTCTGAACAGTGCCTTCATGTATTGGATGTACTTTGTGGAGAAGGGCTTGGTGTACTCCGGCGAAAAGGACGGTCTGAAGGTGCGCAATCCTCAGGCCACACCATGGTCACACGTGCAGACGCATCTAGACCACCATACTGACAGAGGGTTTCTCCGCAGCTGGAAGTCGCTTCACGTGTTGAGAAGAACATTCCGATCTACCACATGACAGTCCGCTTCACATCATCCGATAAGAAGAACTCCAAGAACACGTTGTGGCAGGAGATCCATATCAGCGCGCCCTTCACCCGCTGGTTCACGTCCGATGGCTTTCTTGCCACCAAGCCATTCCAGCAGTTCATCGCCTCGGAGATCCCCATCGTTGGCGCCGCGGACCCGGATAACGTCGTCGAGGAGATTGGCCGCGGTACCGGCTCCGCAAACGAGATCCGTGTCGACGGAACGAACGTGCGGGATGTGCTAAATCAACTGAGGGCTGGCGGAGCTAAGGCAAAGCGGAGGGGTTGATGAGCAGGCGGACGCGTGGCGTTACGAGTTGTGGGGACCTGAAGCATGGATTCATCGCGTTGCTTTTTTCTATTTCGGCGCGATATGGATGGGTCTTGATGCATGCGTTCAAATGGTGAAGGATTACCACCAGGGAGAAAAAAGGCTTAAATGGACAAGATCGTGAAAAAAGAGGCTTCTTATTGCTACTCGAAATAGGGCGGTATCTACATACAGACATGCTGGCTTATAGCTTGTATCAAGAAATCCAAGGAAAACGTGCCTTGCCTCCAAAACCTTGCGCCTATGCTTGTAATGCAAATACACCTCTACGTTAACCATCATCGTATTTGTACGTTAATCGTCAATGTCCATCATACTGAGCATCTCCAATTCCGTTCTGACAATGCGTTGAAATTCTTCACGCTGGATACCGGTCGATCGGGCGAGTCTGTAAAGACTCTTGATGTCGGTGCTTATATGTTGTTTAATAGCAATTTCCGCTTGCGAGTGAACTTCGGCAGCTTGTTCCATCTTTTCAATCGAGCCAGAGAGCGAAGAAGCAGCGGAGTCAGGCCGAGGATGGTTGATTTCGCTGCTCGATATCTGTTCAAAGGGCGAGTCCTGTCCATTTGATTGCGTGTGCGGCAGCGGCGAGTCATATCCTCCAGGGCCAATGTTCGAGGATTCCACGGGCTCAACCTGGCGCTGCCGAGGGCCAGATCTCAAAACGTTGCCGTTAAGAGTAGACTCGACTGGCTCATCAGTCTCCTCCTCCGGGTCGTGCGCATCCAAAGCGGGCTGCACCTCCATGGCGTAGCGAGCAAAGTATTCGAGCTCCGACGCTGACGGCATCTGAACGTTCGAGCCTGGAGCGGGCGAGCGTTTTGCGGGAGTCCTGGCAGGAGTCCTCCCTGGTGTTCTGTCGTAGGAGTTCCAATAGTCATCATCATCATCCTCATGCTCCTCGTGGTTGCCGTGTTGTTGCTGGTGTTGCAGGGGCCGTGCATTCGGGCTCAGCGTGTCTTGGCGAAGCGCATCCCGGATATACGCAACCTTAGAACCCTCGTTTGCTTCGTCCATGCTTCCAAACCATTCCGTACCGTCCTCGATATCCTCAAGGGCACGCAGTTCGGTGAGTCGCCACGCCGGACCACCACCCGCATCGTCCGTCATGCACCACAGGTATACGGGGAGAAGGTTGAACTCTTCCAGCTCGAATTTAGCCTCCAGCGTCTCCTCATCCCTCCGCCTGTATCTGATGTTCTTCACATCCTCAAATTCGACTTCGCCAGAGGACGGATGCGGCTCGATTTCAAGGTCCTCGACAAGCTTAGGAAGTTTGCTAGCGCGCTCTTTGTCCCACGATAGAAGAGGGAGCCATGACTCGTTCGGGCCGTTTGTGATGGAGAGGAGCTGGACGCGCTGGCGCAGGATCGGTGAGAGTAGAGGGAGCAAAGCTGGCGGGGGACGGGGCGATGCGAACGCGGTTGGGAGACAAGCAAGAAGTGGAGGAAGCAGAGTGCGTGGCTCTGGAGGTGGAATGAACTGGACCATTTCGGTGGAGAAGTGGAGAGAGCTATGCGTAGTCGAAGGCTGTACTGCGGCGTAGAAGAGAGGAGGGAGGGGAGCGGACAAGACTCAGAAGCTTCAGGGACTAGGTGTTGCTGTGGACTGTCCTCGTGAAACTAAGTCTGAAGTCACATGCGGATCGACGGGCATGCAGGTTTGCAAAATTTTGGACGGAAAATTGAGGCGTAGGAGGATTCAAAGAGCGGAGGATGCTAATAAGAATAAAAGCTATGGGACTAACGCTCGAGCCGTTGGCCTACGGACAGTAGTTGCAGGTGTTTGGTAGCATCTCGACCCCTCTGGATCCCTTCGTCCGCGCTGGGCGGCGGGACCGATGATGACGCTTGCCGCCGATTTGCCGGACGTGGCCGTGGGCACCCCTGCCCCGCCCAATAACGAAGTGCCGCACCAGGGTCCGCCCTTTGCGGAGGTGGCAGAAGAGCCTCTTCATCGTCTTTGTCGTGACGGAATTTCCTGCAGAAAGAGGCGTGCAGAGGCCGCATAAGGCGACGATGCTAAGCATTGCGCCCACTACGGCGCATTACTGTTGCTTCCCACTTCTGGCGACCGGCGATAGGCGCGTATCTCAGACGGCGTCCCGCTCGTGGAGCTCCCCCTGCATTGCTCCACTGTCGCGCATGCACCTCCTCCGCACGAGCGGGCGTGTCAGGCATGTGCTGCTCCAACGTGACTCTGCCAGCTAGTTGGGAAAAAAGGGCAACATTGGATGATGCTAGGGACAATAATCACACGACTTCAATGAAGTTTCTGCATCTCTATGCCCGACAAAAACAGTGTGCGGAGCATTGCGGGCCGTGTCATTTACGCGCAAGAAGCGGGCCGCATCTCGCATTCTAGATAGGAATGGCTTCGGCGGAGAGGATGCAGCCTCGCGGCGCATCGATGCCTCAGGCACACTACGGGCCCTCTACCGTTAGCGCTCGGCGAAATCGGGGCAAGACACCATTATTTCCGAAATCTTGGCATCTAAAATAGTTCTTTCGTAAAGCGCAACAACCGAAATAACCTAAACTACTCCCGTAGGGGATGAGCATTCGCTCGGCTGCGTGGTTCTTATGTCAGTAGTGTCGCAACTGGACGGATGCTCTGCCCGCAACGAAGCGACCACGTATGCCATTCCAACCGGAACTTCTCACCGGAATCATAATCAATCGCGAAACTCTTCGAGACGAATGCTTCGAATGCTCGCGTACGATTGCCTGGCGCTGCTGTCCCTTGTCTCTGGTGGAACACGGTGCGGCCAGTCGTGGGGACGGTGCGCATAGCGGGGCTAGACTCGAAGCACTGCACTGCCCAAGCCGGCATCCCAGAGGCAATCCTCGCGTCAGCTGCCGGTGAGAATCAGGATGGATCGCGCCGCTGGTCATTGTGCCGTTGTCGATGATCAAACCGGCTGCGGTTGCCAGCTCCACCGGCGGACGGCAGTTTGAGAGCCTCATTAGGCAGTCAGCCAGGGAACAGGGCGGATCTTGGAGCGCTAGACGTGGCTTTGAACTTTGACGGGGTTTCAAGATGCAGAAAGACCGGCTCAGCCACCGCACAGCACTGCTGCTTAGCTGGGCGGGCGCGCGACCATGAGGGCGCAAAGTCTGCCTCGGGACGCCAACCCCCGCCGTTCGTGCTTGAGCGGCCGCGGAGAGAGCTTTGCGCGGATGCTTGTTGATAAGAAGAGAGGCCTGATGGATCGGCGGGCACTGGGCAGGCTCCCGCGGCGCTAGACTTGGCACGCTCCCCTCCGAGTTCCATCGCCGCCTCTGCCTCGCGTCAGCCTTGCCTGCCCGCTGCGCCCGTGCTGTGACACTCGTCTGGTCTGCTCGCTGCGGATGGGCAACTGAGAGCTCGCTGCTTGTGCCACCGTTAAGACATGCCGCCCGTTGGCGGATTTCTTGAAAAGCAGCCGCCATCCTTGCCCAGTGCACCTGTGCCTGGCTTTGCCGTGGTTTCCCATTCCACCTAGGTCTGCGGCTGAGCTACTGCTTGCTACCTACTCGTTCGCCAATCGCCTGCCCTGCGACAAGTGCCCGCAACGCGACAGCAGACCTCCGGCCCTCGTCGCGTCCGCCCATCCTCCTACATTTGAACTCCCGCCTCCCGCCGCGCTGTCTCTCTCTCGCTCGCTCCCGGCACTGTCCACGCGTTCTTCTTCTTCCCAGACCACTCTGCTGTCTGTCGCCTGCTTGGCTGCGTCCACTCTTGGAGCCGCCCCCGCTGCCGCGCCCACAGCTAGCGCAGATCGTCGTGCGCGCTGTCGACCCGATACTTGGATGCTCCCGCGCGCTTCTGTTGTCAGCGGCTAGATGCTAAATCTGCAATGTCTCTGGTGGGCCCAGTGATCCCCGTCCACTCCAACAAGAATGACCACAACCACGCCGACATCATGAACGACTTCTTCGCCGCCTCTTCTTCGGACGAGGCATATCGTAATAGCTCCCACAGCCGCAGTCACTCCCGCAGTAGGAGTGCACACAGTCACGCCTCGCATCATTCGTCACCAGAAGACATGGCTGCTCATCTGTCCATTCCCACCCAGGACGCCTCTATCATGGGTCTGCAGCCGCCCAATTTCTCTCAAACACAACATTCAAGGCCGAGCAACCTCTACCAGGATACGCAGACCGCCCAACCCTCGTTCAACTCCACGGGAAATAACTTGTCACCTTCCATCTCGTCGTACCACGAGCACACCACGCCAGAGACATTTCTCTCAGATCAAGCTTACACTGACATGAGCCAATACACCACTCCCGGCTTTGATGACGACCTCCTTGATGCTCAGATGAATATGAGCTTTCTCACTGTGGATGCTATGAACACATTCAACACCTCATTCGCCAACACCTCCGTGGTATCTCATAATTCCTCTGGGCCAAGTAGCGTCAATGCCTCAAACAATAACCTTCTAGCTCCTGGTTTTTCGACCACTTACGGCGCATCTACACATCTCATCTCCCCCAGCTTGACGAACCACTCGAGCCCGGGTTCCAGTACCGAATGCTTGGCGAACCCGGCCCTTGTCTCGGCACCAGCGCAAAACACTGGCGCAGGACAAAGGTCTTTTTCGCCTGGTATGGAGGAACACTCGCACGGCATGTCCATTCCACAGCAACAGCAAAGTCCGGCCCTAACAGCAAGTCCAGGTGACAACTACCTTGACGTCCCCAAGGACCGCTCAGCAGCAAACTTCACAAGTCCTGTCGTCCGGGTTGAAAACTTCAGTAGAGATGACTCGCCAGCGCGCTCGCATGTTAGCCAAGGCATTGGATCCAAACGGTCCGGCAATCATCTCTCACCCCACGACCTGGAAGACTCTGACGAAGACGAACCTGGGCAGTCGTTTGTACAGGAAGTACCGATTCGGACGGTACCCGTTGCAGCGCCTTCACGTGGCGAAGATGGCTCATGGGTTCGAAGCAGCAGCTCCGGTCAAGCTGGCATTAGCCCAGAGGAGCGGAAAGACATGAAAGATGTCTACGTTCCGACCCTCAAGGAGCAGGAAGACAAGCGTCTCATGGAAGAGAGGAACCAAGACGTAGCTGAGTGGCTCACCAAGAGTGAAGTTGGAAGCGAAGCTGGTGAGCCCGATGGTCGGCCTCGTCGCAAGAAGCAGTCAGCAACAGGTCGCCGAAGGGCACGCAGCACCAACGACATTATGTCTCGCCAACAAGCAGGTCTCGGAGTGCAATTTCCCCCTTTCGACATCCCCGGACCTGGATTGCCTATCAACGTCGAATCCGATGAGGAAGAATTGGATCCCTCAGATGAGGAAGATGAACCAAGTAGCCCGGGTTCTCCCCCCGCTCAGATTCAAATTGAGAACATCCAAGAAGAGGGTTCTTACTTTCCTCAAATGTCATACCCAGCAGAGGACGCAAACCTACCGCCACATGTCCGCCCTTGGCGCGATCCGCCACGAACGACGGAGCCTTCGGAGATCAAGTACCAACCAGATACCTCCAATGCTGCCATGGTGAAGTTCCATCAACGTGCACGCGACCTTGAGACAGCCTCGCTGGCGGCGACTTTAGGGTCTGCCCGTCGCAGAAGCGAGTCAGAGCTCGGAAGCATCTTGCAGGTTCCTGGAGTTTCAAAGAAAATCGGACCAGATACTGAAGCAGACAAACCCAAAGGAAGGACACGGGTCAGGAAAGGCAGCTTATTGGACAACTTGAAGCGACATCCTACAAACTTGCTCAAACGTAAAGGTAGTCACCCGAGTCATCCTTCGCAGCAGCAGACGACGTCTCCTTCTCCGCCGGCTCTTTCGCTCGAGACTAAAATTGATGAACCGCCCAAGCGCACCGGCAGCTGGGGAAGATCGAAATCACCGAAGCCCGACAGTAGCCCTACTGCTCTTTTCAAAGAGCACGGGAGCTTGGCGCCGTTCACGTACGCAAAGAACGCTATTCGGAGAAGTCGTAGTAGGAGTGATATTGGCAGCAAAACCCCGGGCCTTTCTGAGCTCATGCGTACGCATGGTGGGCCACCTACTCTGTCCTTGGTGACACCCGCAAACGACCTCGATGCTCCCAATCCCTCTCCTCGTGGAGCTGAAGGAAGTGGTGATGAGGAGGACGCGGAATATGACGAAATTGGTGGGGTTACGATGGACCTTAAGGTCCGATCAGATCCAATCATCCCCACTATCGAAGGATTCCGTTCACATGCCCGCCTCCTCAACCCTCGACTAGACGAATACATGATCGAGAGGATAGCACAGGAGCAGAACCGCCGCTACAAGAAACTTCTCGACTTGAAGGTCAAGCACCTGAAGGCTATTAAGGAAAAGAATTGCGGGTCCAGGAATTACTGCACTGCTCTGGGAGGCCAATCCAAGATCCTTCCACCCAAGAACAACAACAAGGATGGAGAAGCAGCGTTTGCTGGTTTCCAAATCGTTGTTTCATCGGAGGATGAGATCGATCCGTCCGAGGAAGGAATGATCATACCGAAGCCACTACCAGCTGGTTTTCCTGTTCCTCCGGTTAAGCGCATGCCTGCCGAATTCGAATGTCCACTCTGTTTCAAGGTCAAAAAATTCTTCAAGCCTTCAGATTGGACCAAGCATGTCTATGAAGATCTCCAGCCCTTCACTTGCACCTTTCCGAACTGCGGTGAGCCGATGTCATTCAAGCGGAAAGCCGACTGGGTTAGGCACGAGAATGAAAGGCATCGGCAGCTGGAAAATTGGTTCTGCAACAGGCAAGGCTGTGGTCATACTTGCTACCGTAAAGACAACTTCGTGCAACACCTCGTTCGTGAGCATAAGGTGCCAGAACCAAAGGCAAGGACTGGGCGCACGGCAAATAGTGCGAATAAGATCCGAATCAACCTGACATCTTGGCAGAGAGGTGACGATGTCTTTGGCGGACCAGGCGACATCTCTGACAAGGTCTGGGCCTTGGTGGAAGCATGCCGAAGAGACACGACGAAGCAGCCAAAGCACGAACCGTGCCGATTCTGTGGCAATATCTGTCCTAGCTGGAAGAAGCTCACAGTGCACCTTGCAAAGCACCTCGAACAAATCAGCTTACCAATACTTCCGTTGGTTGAGAACAAACCACTAAATGCAGACAGCATCATCAGCCCTGTCGAGAAGCCGCAGGCAAACAGACCACGAGCTACTTCTTCGGCCACGCCGAGCAACAGTTCGAGATACAACCAGAATCTCAGCGTTAACTCAAGCTACTCGAGCTACAACCAGGAAGCACCGTCATCGACGACGTCGACGGTCATGCACACGTATCCGCCGCCGCAGTTTCAAAATTATCGAAGCCAGGTTCAGTTGCAACAGCAGCCCCAGGCAGCAAGCTATAGCAGTGACGTTGCATCGAGCTTCGCCGTACGCTCGTACCCGGGATCAGCTGCGACAGGTGGGTTACAGGGGCAGAGTCGGCTGGATCCGAACCAGTACGCGCCCCATGGGTACCCTCCATCGATCACACCCGTCACAGATTTCGCACAGTCAGGACAGGTGTTCCACTCGCCCGTCGAGGCTGGGCCGTTCGGCAACGACTTGCCGACAAATCTCTATGCCTACAACGGACCGATGGGTGCAGAGTTTGCGAGCGGAATGCCAATGACGGCAAGCATGCAGGATGAGCAGCAGACGAGCGGCGGGGGGCGGTTCCGGGGGGGAGAGTACCAGCAAATACCCATGTCGTATCCAAGGCAGCAACCGGGCTATCCTTATCAGAGCTGATGACGAATGTTGGTCGAATTTCTCTTTTGTTGTGCGGCGTACCGGGCTCTCTTCACATTCAGACGGACAGAGGAATGGGGCGGGCTTGCGGTGATTTGGTTGGCTGGTTTCTAGATATCCCCAGGGCTCATGAAATATGTAGGTTTCCTTTTTAACGGCCGTGCTCTGCGGAAAGAAGGGGGGTGTTTGTAGAAAAATTAGTTTTTATCTTCTTTCCAGGGTTGCGCGGTGCGAGCTGACTGGGTGGCATTCCTGGGACTGAGGCGCGGAGGGCTAAGACGGCAGCCGCATTCGGTAGGTCAGCCGGGGCATGTTCGACGAGAGGATCTTCGGCCCCCATGTCTGTCTGCATCGCATCGACGCCGCATTCCGGCCCCCACAGACGCTAGCAGGCGTTTGGCCCCCAACTGAGACAAGTGCGGCTGCTTCCTCGAAGGTTCGCTGCAGGTACGCTGGGGGTCGCGATCTGGCGCTCGTCACGGTGGGCGGGCGGGCAGCAGCTGAGGCGTGAGGGCGGGTAGCTGGTCGAGGGCTGCCGCAGATGCAGCGTGCTCGTCGCCGGCTGGGCATCATATGACGCAGCGACACGTCTGGAAAGCAGGACGCAGCTTCCTGGTACCGAGCGAGCACCGCCCCTCAGCCTTCACGCTGCGACATGGCTTCCGAGTGGGCAGCGCGCACACAGATTCGCTGGGGGTGCAGGCAGCAGGCAGCAAGGCTCCCTCTCTGGCTGCCTGCGCGCCGTCGCCCGCCGCCCGCCGCCCGTCACCCGTCACCCTAGTGGCATCAGCATGCATGCATGCGTGTCTCCTTCCTGGCCGAGATCTGCCTCTGCGCCTTTCTTTTCCTGCGCGCCGTCCTGGCCTGGCGCCGCAGCTGCACAACCCATCTCGCACAGCCGTCGCATCTCACAGCCCACGCACACGCACACGCACCGTCACACCGGCCTCCCGCCCGACCCGCCCCAGACCTCTGCTCCAAATGCACCCTGCCGGACGTCGGATTGCGAGCAGGCGGTGAAGGCGGCGCAGAGTACTAATGCAACAACGCCGTCCCAGGCCCCAAAACACTGCTCCCCGCACAAACCACGGCCCGTCGTGCGAGGCTGATTCAAACCTCTCGACACCTTCTTTCATGGCTTTTGCCCCTGCAAGCTCTGCTTCCCGCAGCCACGCTGGTGGCGGAGTCTGCAAAGAAAACTGTTAGTCCCGGCCAGGCTCGTGTCCAGGTGACGTCGCCAGAGAAAATCACTGCGCCGACCACCACCTTGCATGTTGACGGTGCTGATGAAAATGCAGTCCGCAAATGTCGCAGGGCGGCTATCAAGCATATCCGGCCTACGAGCCCGGAGCACCTGTACGTAGCGCTTCAAATTCCATTCATCCCACCGCCGTGAATTGACGCCCTGCAGTACTTCAATGGCTCGTTAGAAGGCCCTCCGCGTTCCTTTGACGCACGCACGGGTGCCCAGCAATCGGCTATCAAGCAGCTGGAGCCCGGCTTGCAGGCCATCTTGGATGCTCCTCATGATGCCAGGCACTCGATCTCATCAAGGCCATTCGATACTTACACTTATCCTGGTTACGAAGCATCGTTCCACGCCACTTCGTCGTCAGTTGATCAGAACCTGCAGGTATTGCTGAGCGGCCATCGGCCTTATGCTTCTTCACGCGAGACCAGCGCGGCTTACTCTAATCCAATCGCCAACTTCTACAATGATGCCGATGGCCCGTGGAACAGCCTCCGCGCCGCCAGCCAGGCACGGAGCTCAGCCTCCACTGCCACCGTGCCCGTCTCAGTGCCCAATCTCGACTATACCAGCTATAGAGATGCACCAGCATCCGAGATATCAGATTCGGGGTATGCATCTCAAGCCGCAGCTTCACAATCCATCGTAAACACAGAGCCGACCGACTACAACAGAGAGTGTGGCGATTTGCCTGTGCAAGTAAACAGCTTCTCATTTACTGCCGCTTCGAGTAGCTCCCCTCCTTATGATATTCGGCCCTTGCCCAACCGCAATGCCGATGAGGCTGACACAACATCGGCATCTCGGTCAAAGACTGGCCAGACCTCCCTCTTATGCACTATCTGTGGGGACACGGCAAGATGCCCGTCGGACTACAAGTGTGTATACTCCTCTCGAGCGTATCTATTCTCCGCTTACGGAGTGAAATATAGGAAACACCGGCTCAAGCACACCAAGCCTTGGAAGTGCGAGGAACCCCATTGTTCGCGCAAAGATGGTTTCACCACGATCAATGATCTCACCAGGCACAAGAAAAGCGTACATAAGATTGGTGGTATGACTAAATCTTTCAGATGCGTCGATGAGCGCTGCAAAAACAAGGACAAATTATGGCCAAGGCTGGACAACTTTAAACAACATGTGACAAGAATGCATGGAGACCGGAACATGGAGGACTTGATCCGACGGTATGGATGTCTAATTCTCTGCTATGTCTCTTCTTTCATACTAACCCAGAAAGGTCGCAAACCTTTGGTAACCTCGGTACCGCCATGTTAGGCACGTCTCGTGCGGAGCCCGTGTCACAACTGGATTGCACCCTCGCCGGAATAGATTCCAAGAGTAGTGACTTGGACATCGCTCAGTCAAACAATTCCCCAGATACGGCTCTGACCCAAGATAGGAACGAGGAGAACTTCGATGGTCTTGCCCCAGGTTTGAAGGCCTCTTTTTCGTCAACGTACTCAGAACCACACGTTTGGAACCAGCCCCAGCTCCAGGCATACGAAGAGGAGACTGTCAGTTTCTCGCAAACTGCAGAGGATCAAAAGCAAGACCGGAAAATCCAACCTGATGCACCGAAGTTAAGGGAATTAGCAGATGCTGCAACTGCCGCTTCTGGACCCTCCGAAAATCCCAGTGCTCAAAATGGGTTGAATGCAGGATTATCGAAAGGCCAGCCGCCCAAACAGCTATCTATCCAGGAAGATTCACAAAGAGGGTTCCTCGCGGAGTTTTCCAACAGAATTGCCATGAGCATCGCAAGTGGTTCAGCAACTGAATCATTGGAGAAAGCCGTCTTACGTGCCATTCTGGAACTGAAAGACAACAACAATATACTCACAGCCACAAACGGCCACTCTCCCCCCGGTTCAAAAGCAAACGGTAGCTACAAAAGTGCCGGCAGGCCTCCTCCCGGCTCCAGCGGCCCAGACGGAGCCGAACTTACCATAACCACTGAGGAAGTCCGAGAAGGTCTCGCCATTCTGTCCAAGGGTATCAAAAATTCCGCACGGAAATCTAATTTGATGGCCAACTCCAAGACGAAGCGGACTCAATACCTCAAGTGTCCGAAATGCTCCAAGCTTTTTTCACGTCAATGCGATCTGAAGTATGCTCCAGTCTTCCATCTTACTTCTACATATTCTTACCACGTAACGATACCCATATAAACGATGCTAATCATTCTAATAGCAAGCACATGAAACGCCATGATCGCCCCTACGGCTGTACGTTCTCCAAATGCTACAAAGGCTTTGGCAGCAAAAACGATTGGAAACGCCACGAAGGGTCCCAGCATTTCCACTACGACATGTGGCGCTGTGAACAGCTTCGCCATGCCACCAGCACATCCTCATCCTCCTTATATTCTACCAAGAACCCCTCTGGCACTAAGTCTGCTGTCTGCAAAGAAGTCTTCTGGACGGGAATGGACTTCTCGAACCACCTTCGCGATACCCACTGCTTTGATATACAATCCATAACTACCGAATTACGCGTCCGCCTGCTTGAACGTGGCTGTGGGCTGCGTTTCTGGTGCGGGTTCTGTGAGGCTGTTGTCCCACTCAAGCGGAAGGGGTCAAGGGCGGCAGACGAACGCTTCAATCATATCGATGAACACTTCAAGAAGGGACTACGAACCACCGCCTGGTTGGACGTCGAGACGAACAAGTACAAGGGGGACATGGAGTTAGAGGAAACAAAGGAGAAAAATGAGAATGATTCAGCGCAGGACAGCGGTGAGGAGGGGTCCTTGGGGGAAGGTGGAAATGATGAGGGAAAAGACGACGACCAAGGACCAATTATGAGAGCGGCGGAGAAGGCAGAGGCAGATGTAGTTATACTGACCGCGCCGAGGAGAACTGGACAGAAGAGGGCGAGGGAGGAGAGTGAAGGGGAAGAGGAGGCGGCAATGGGTCAGCCGAGGAAGAGGAGGAAGGAAGAGACGTTGTTCTTTTGTGTAAGTGATAGCTCTGCACCTTCGTCTTTGTTCGCAGCCTCCTATTCATTAATCTTCCCCATCCTTCTATCAATTCCATCTTCCCGCTATGGTAACTAACCTATCTTCCAAAATACAGTGCGGCTGCAAACAAGGTCCCTTCGCCTGGTCCCTCTACCAGAGCTGCCTTCACTGCGAACATGAATTTTGTGAGCACTGCGACCGCAGAAAGCATGAAAGCTCAGCGGAGGAGTCGGTTGATTACAACCTGTGGAACCACGTCACCGGGTTGGGGTCCTGATTCGCAAATCTTTCTATCTTTCCGCTTTTGTCTCTTTTACATCCCCTTTTGCTTTCGTGTTTTTCTCCACCCAGCATTGTGTCTACAAGACGGGTGTTGAGGCGCATGTAGGTTGACTTTTTTTTTTTAGTGTATTGTCTGGGCGATGGACTAAACGATGTTTTCTCAAATAAGAAGCATAAAAGATTCAAAGGAAGGGCCAAAGATGGGGTCGAGAGATAGACTTTGTTCTGTTTCTTTTTTCTCCTTCCCTTCTTCTTTCCCACCAAATTTACAAAGTAGATGAAAAACTGTAGATGGAAGGTGGCAGCCTGTCACTCACCGGCCTTGGTCCAACCCGACCCCGTTTTCCCTGTTCGCGCAGCTCGAAACGAGACCATGAATCAAAAATACCGAATAAAATTTATCTCCAACTATGATCACGGCGCATATGTCATAGTGTTGATTCTATGTTGCCATTCATACAGGGAGGGGAGTTGTCGTCGACTACCGTATTAGTGGTAGTGGCTTTTCATCAAACATGGCTTCGTAGGGAGTGGAGGCATTCGTCACGACTAGATTCAAGATTTTGTTGGATCCGATGTCTTCTCTCCCTCCGTTGCCCTTCCCCTACGTGGTAAAGACCCTAGTATGGACATGCGGTAAGGTGGACTGCGCACGCATTCAAACGGCTGAATCCATACGGATATTTATGTCATTTGTCGTCTCTTCCCAAAAGAGATAGAAACAATGAGGAAAAGTAGTGTCCACCCGAAGTCAAGGATAGAGCATGTACATGTAAAAGACTTCTTCGAAGACCGTCCAAAAGAGCCTCTCACAAGGTACGCCGTTCCGCAAGATCCAAGCTCGGTCTCTAGCAGGGAAAAACGAGACACGAAAGTCCCAAATCCAGACAAAGACACAACGCGCCCAAACAGTTTAGACAGGAAGAGGCCAAAGAAGGGGAAATCTCGCCCATATGTGAATAAAGACATCGAATTCCTACTTCCGATGATCCCGCCTCCCCCCCAAAAAGAAGCCGTTAGTCGGGTATGTTAAATTCGCCATCTCGCGCCTCTTTGTGTACATGTGCGTGGAAGCCCGCCGCCGTCATACCAATCCCTCTCCCAAAAAAGAAAAGTCATCTTTTATTAGAAAAGTAACGCCATGACCTCTGCTGTCCCAGAAACCCAATACAGAAAGCATCCAGAGAAGAACGGAAAGAAAATGCCGCCCTAAAAAAAGCATCTGATTCCAGGACCTTTCGCTGAGTGAGTGAGAGTTAAAAAAAAAAAAACGCCAGACGCTGATGCCATGTATCGCTTGCATTTACAAAAGCCTCGCAGTCGGATGAGGAGGACGTATGCAGCAGGAGACAACCTCAGCGAAAGAGCCCCCCACCCACTACCCCAGCCCGCTGCGCCATGGCTGCGCGTTGGAGCTGCTCGCCCGCGTCTTCGTCTTTGATGGCGCTGGTGGTAGCCCCTTCGGCGGCGGAATGGGCGCCCGGGATACCGAGATGGGTAATCAGGGCTGGGTTGTCGTAGATGTCGCGAGCACGGTGCGAGTCGTGTTGGTTTGCTTCCCGCGAAGTATGAGATCCGGGGCGGATGGGTGTGTCGACTGGGTGGTGGGTCTCTTGACTCCTGCTGACGGCCTGCTTCATTTGCACAATCGGCGACTCGTACGCGTCCCGTTGTGCTGTGGAGTTCTGGCCATGTGCTGCAGTGCCAGAAGGAGGATTCGATTGCATGTCAATTGTTGATGCTGAGCCGTTTGGCGCTTGAAGATCGATCCTGTCTCTTTGAGCTGCCGGTGTCGCAAAGGGATTGCTGACAACACGCTGTTGTGATCCCGCGATGTGATAGTGGTTATGATTGTGAGCAGGATGTTGGGGGTTTGCCCATGCATTCTGCTCGAAAAACTGCTCTTCGGCAGCAGCACGATCAGCGCGTGACGATTCGGCAATGCCCGTAGGCCGGGCAGGCGGTTGGATTGGGCGGCTCTGTATCTGAAGAAACGTTCAGCTACTTGTTCGAGGCTTACGCAGTGATGAGTAAACTCACTCCCATAGCGGCAAGATCCTGATCCATCTCCGGGTTGCGCGCAGCAGCAAGGTCGGGTGCCGCAGGGAAGCCGACATGCTTTGCAATGCCAGACAAGATGGAAACCTCCAGGTTGTACGCCGTTTGTTGTTGCACTTGCTGTGACCTCTTCTGGTTAAACCTGACACTGAAGTCTTGCTCATTCGTTCCCCAGTATCGCCTCTCCCTCTGCAGTTGTGTAATACGCTTGTTGCACGCGGTAAGAGTAGTCATGCGAAGCTCTCCGACGTCGTGCATGTATTGGCCATGGATCGAATTGCGCATGGCCACGAACTGTTTCCGAAGTATATCCCTTTTCAGGCCTAACCGCACGTCTTCCTGTCGGATTTTCTCGTCACGGCGCTTGTCGACGGCTTGCAGCATGAGAAGGTATTCGTGATGTGTCGGGTTTGGTTGTTTCAACTGTTCAAGCTCTAGAGACAGCCGTTCCAGCTGTTCTTCTAGTCGCCTATCTTCGGGTCAGCTTTGAAGCGCTGACTGAGACATCGGGTACTTACCTTTTCTGGAAGGTCAGGAATTGTTTCTCGATCTTGTTTAGCTCTTCTAGAGCATTGTGTTTCCGGCCGCCTTCTCAGGTATTAGCACCTCGCTTGAAGAGGATCACCTTGGTTACTTACGCTCTTCTTCAATGACAGCAGTATCTTCACCTTCAAGCTCGGCTTCGTGCGCTTCCTCCTCTTCAGCATCAGCAAGTGGCGTCGCAACATGTTCGTCGTTTTCATTCGCTTTGCCCTTCTTGCCTTTCCGCTGGCCCTTCTTTCCCTTGGTCTTTCTATAGCCCGTTGGAGCTTCATTGGCTACTTCGTGAGCAGCTTCCTCATTCTCTTCTTCTTCGGCGAGTGGTCCTTCAGCTGTCTCTGCAGCATGGTCGGATTCATCTTCGGCAGCAGGGTCGTCCATCTCACCGTCCACTTCCATGGGATCTCCGTTCAGTTCGTAGGGTCTAGAAGGGCTAGGGCGCTTGCGCACAGGTTGGTCGTTGTCCAAGTCGTCCGCAATGGACGACAAGGCACTGCTTGACCGCTTGCGCTTGCGGTCGCTTCCGTCAGCAGTCGCCGAGTCTTCAGCGTTGGCCTCGACATCTTGCTTGTCGCCAGCGAGGGGCTCCTCGTCCTCCTCGTCCTCCTCGTCCTCCTCGTCCTCCTCGTCCTCCTCGTCCTCCTCGTTCTCCTCGTCCTCCTCGCTGAGTTCATCCGCCTCCGATTCGGCCCTCCGCTGGCGAGTAGGCAGGGCCGGGCTCTGGCTCAGGTTCTCTTGTTCCGCTGTCACGACCTTCGCTAGCTTGCTCGGGCTCCGACCGGCCGGACCTTCTGTACCGTTCGTGACGTCTGTGGCCGTGCGCGTGGGCTTGCGGGGAGTGCTGTCGATGCGCTCCGTCTCAGCTTCTGAGTCGTTCCCGTCGGCTACTGGAGACGAGTGTTCCCTTAGTTCTGCCTCGTCACGGTCCTCAATGCTCTCTTCAGGCTCGCTGAGACTGCTCGAGCCATCGTCGCCGGCATCGACAATCCCGCTGTTTGCGACAATATCCTGCTCAGCCGTTCCGTTCGCTTGAGTAGACATTGTCGCCGAAGCTTCGACTGGAGCTTCAGCTGCGGGGGTATGGTCGGCGGTGGAATTGTTCTGTGGGTGGGGCACGTCGCGCAGGACGGAGGGAGACGCGGGCTCGGGTGATTCTAGTGGCTCCGGGGTAGGAGCTTTCGCAGGAACGTGCGTAGGGGTTGAAGGTCCGGTGTCTAGACGCGAGAAGTAGTGTAAGTGATTTTGCTTCCTGAACAACAGAGCTCAATGACGTGGTGGGCGGTCGCAGCAGCGGGTACGCGCGGTATAGGCCCCGAGGCGCGACCCTGAAGCTGTTCTGCAACTTGGACGATGCGACAGAGATGCCTCTGGGGGGTATCGTGAGGCTTGAAGAGCGGAGGGCGACTTACCGGTGGTGGTTGGTGCGCCGGACTCTGGGGCGGTTTTGGACCTGCTCCTACTGCTCCGCTGCAGCGCGCTCATGGTGCGCCGGTGTCAGCGGCTCACCAGGTGGTATGAAGAACGGAACAAGGTCGGAGAGGCGGTCCTGAGGAGTGGGTGGGCAAAATTGGGTGATTGCGGGTGAAATGCACGATCGGCCGTGCGCGCTGGGAGCGGAGCGGGCGTGACGCTGCGGAGAGTGTGGGTGGAGGGCGCTGGAGGGCGGTCGCGCGGGATGGTAGTGCGGAGAGACGATGAGCGGCAGCTGGGCGTGTGGGCATCAGAGGCTCAGAGGAGTTCGGCGTGGGGGAGGAGTGGACTGGCGTGGTGATGTCTGGTCTCGCAGCTCTGCACTGGGCCGGCCAGGGCACACGGCCTCTGCCTGCCCACCGCCCGAAAGCCCGCTAGCGCCCCGTCGGCGATAGAAAAGTCGAAACGCCGATCGCCCAGCCCTCCCGCGTTTCTCTGCGCGTGCCCCAGCAATTATTTTGCACTGCGAAACACCACCCAAATGGCCAAGGATAAGTCCAAAAAGGCTGCGGCAACCTCGGCCGCCTCTGCCGCCTCATTGAACCTTGCTGCCCACAAGAAAGCAATTGACCCGACTTTGGCCTCGCTTTTTGCGACCAGCGTGAGCACCAAAATTTCCAAACCCAGCAGCCCATAGCTAAAAATACTCACGTTGCTTTCAGATTGGCCCCGCAAAACCGCGCCCGAAGGAAGCCTACCATCAGGCCCCTCCCAAGACTGCATCAGAAGCTGCAAGCGACGAGAAGGAAGAGGAGGGCGCTGAGGAGGAGGACGAGGATCTTTCCAGCATCGACGAGGAGCTTCCCGACGATGACGATGAAGACGAGGAAGATGACGACGGAGATGATGACGAGGCGATGCTTGACGCTGAAGACGTCAGTTCCAACGAGGGCGCCGAAGTCCCGGTCCACGAAAGCCTGCTGACCGCTCAAGGCGACAAGTCGCAACGCAAGCGCAAGCGGAAGGGCGATGAGGATGATCTAGAGGAGGTATACATGCGCAAGCTGGCGAAGGAGGAGGCTAAGGATGACGCCAAAAGGGAGGCCGAGAGGAGCACCAAGCGCCAAAAGAAGGAGGGCGGCGAGTCTGTTGGAGTCTCGGATCAGTCAGACGAGGACGATGCTTCTTCCGATGCTGAAGAGGAAGATTCCAGCGCCGAGTCCAACGCTGAGTCGGATTTCGAGAGACCTCAACATGAGACTCAGGCTTCTGAGCAAAAGGGAGACTCTGAGCTGGACAAGGCCTCGCGTACCATTTTCCTGGGGAATGTCTCGGTCAAGGCGGTGTCCGACAAGTCTGCAAAGAAGACGCTTGTGAAGCACATGTCGTCATTCCTTTCTGAATTGCCTGAACATAAACCCCCGCACAAGTTCGAGTCGATACGCTTCCGCTCGACTCCGTTTTCGACGTATGTTCCCAAGAAGGCTGCATACGCCAAAGGTGAGATTATGGAGGAGACCGCACACAACACGAACGCATACGTCGTGTACTCGACTCAGCAAGCTGCGAGGGAAGCCGCAAGGCGATTGAATGGCACTGTCGTGTTAGAGCGTCACCTGCGAGTCGATGAGGTTGCTCATCCGGCTAAGACCGATAATCGCCGCTGCGTTTTTGTTGGCAACTTGGGCTTCGTCGACGATGAGAGCATGATCCAAGAAGCCGAGGCCAAGAGGATTGGAAAGGAAATCCGAAAGAAAAAGGAACCCGGTGACGTTGAAGAAGGCTTGTGGAGGACATTTGGCAAGGTCGGAACTGTTGAGAGTGTTAGGGTCGTTCGCGACCCAAAGACCCGTGTCGGCAAGGGTTTTGCATACGTGCAATTTACTGTAAGTTCTGCAACCCATGAGATGGATGCGGAGGCGCGGCCAACTAACAACCCGTAGGATGAAAATGCAGTCGAGGCAGCTCTGCTGTACAACGACAAGAAGTTCCCACCCATGCTCCCGCGCAAACTCCGAGTTACACGCGCCAAGGCTATCAAGCGCAACGCAAAGAACAATCCTGCAACCTCCACCCGTCCCGTGTCATCTAAGGGCGTCTACAATCCCAAAATGTCCGCCGAGGAGAAGTCTATGCAGGGCCGTGCGGCTAAACTGCTCGGCAAGGCCGGTGCTGCCAAGATCAAGTCGAACAGCAGGCCTTTCGTGAAGAAAGACTTCACCAAGCAGGATAAGCCGGCTAATGGCTTCAAGACCCCTGAGCAATTTGTGTTCGAGGGCCACCGTGCAAGCGAGAAGCAGGGCAAGACTGGTCTGAAGCTGGGCGGAAAGAAGAGCAAGAAGGGTGGGAAGCCGGCATCTAGGAGCAGCAAGAGAGGCGCAGCTTGGAAGGCTTCGGGGGGGAAGAAGGCATAATCATCTTTAAGACAGCTGCATAGTAACGGCGCTTGGGAAGGGGATCAAAAATAAATGATACCGGAAACGTTCTTCAACTGGATTAAATGCTTATACCACTCTGACCCCCGCTTTAGCATTATAACGTACTGCTGTTGAGCCTCATCTTTTGTTGCTAAGGAAAAGCAAGCCGACCAAGTCCGATGCTGCTTCCGACTTGAACACATCGTCCTACGCGCCATCGTTATCGATTCTTTTCCAACCTCACATGTGGCTCGCATGCCGCTGTCGCCACTCCACGTGGACCCGGACGATAAATTGTCCGTCCGCTTCCTCCGCTTTGGAGAGCTGCTGCAGATCATGAGGGACAAGATCCCAAACCTTGGCGACACTCTTATCTTTTCGTTTCAGGGTAAGTCTCCTTTAACGCAGGCTCCCCCCCTTAGGGTTGTCAACGAAGGTGAGGCGGTAGCAGCGAGCGGAATAGACTTAATATCTAGATGGGTTATGAGTTACGCGAGGGGCAATGGGTGCGAGCAATCCGTCGGCGTATGAGAAGTGAGCTGGATCGCACACTAAGAATTTTCCGACGATTGCGTGAGGGGCAATTAGTGCGGGAAATCGCTCAAAACATGAGAAGTGGACTAGATTGCACACTGAGGATTGCATGGCGCCCGGCAATTGAATATTGCTTGGTTCTCAATGGGACTTCTCATCACCGACCTTTTCCCGGGTATTATATCAAACTCCCCTACACTTAGGTATTGCTAAAAGGCGGCACATCTAGTTCGCATGTAGTGTCACAAATAAACCTCCAGACTCGCGAGGGCATAGAGTATCTTTCAGATACCCCTCGGCATGTCATCACCACCCTCCCGGGATATCCGGCCGGTGAATTGCTCGAGGTCTTGGACTTGCGTGTCGGGCTCCATAACCAGAATCTTACGACACTGAAGATGGATATCCAAGCCGGACTTTATCAGATCGATGGGAGCAACAAGAACGCGAGCCGGATTTGACCTGGAATATGGTTCTTGGGAGCGGTCGGTGATCTGCGCACACTCCGACGATGGTTGCTTTGAATGAATCCAGAAGACCCCTTTGGGACCGTATTCTTTGTTCAGTACCAGGTAAAGACGCCATGCATTGAAAGCGTCGAAGGATCCAATGAGGATCTTTTCATGAGCGCCGTTTGGAAGAGTCTCTAGAGATTCTATCTTATTGAGTATGTATTGACACTTGGGACTTGCATGCGCTATTGATGCGACGTTGTTGAAGAAACGATTGCCGGAGGATGGTTCGAGAAGGTCAAGTTCCGTTATCTTTGACCAGATGCGGGTGGGGGTGTAATCGGAGGCGATGTCGGGCACTAATCCCTTGCTCTCGAGGTCAGGAAGTGACGGCCACATGTTATCCTGAATGGCTCTTCGCGTCGAGCTGTGGATAGCACTTGCCAATTGCTTCCTCGCTTCTGGCGTCATAATAGCCCCGGAAGCATTTTCGGGCCGTTTTTCTAGCTGGTCCAACAGTTGAACCTCTCTCTGTTTGGCCTTCGTTGCGCCTTCGCTGCTAAGACGGATGGGAATGATTTGGAATTTAGGCTTTTGAAGAGGCGATACCCTACCCGTGCCCCAGGAGCTCGCCTTGAGCCGGCGGATCATGTACGGGGAAATCGCATTGGTGTATTTGACGCTCGCGTCTTGCAAATGACGCCGGGCTTGAAGAGAAGTATCATCTGTAGCCTTATGGAGCTTCCTCATCCTGGATTGTGACGTGGGCTTTCAGGATCAGTCGAAAAGAGCTGTGACGGCGAACGTTCCGGGTCGCGACGGTCCAGTACTGGAGCTCGTAGCTGCTCTCGATGGGCTCTTCGGCGCCAGTCTCCGGGTCATTACAAGTGAAGCGAACGCGCTGCGTGGGGCCGAGAGAAAAGGCGCCGGATACGATTTGCTGAAGTTTAGAGAAGCTGATTTCACGCAGGTCAGTGAGCGCGCCGGTAGTTTTGTCGCCACCAATGTAATTGCGGGTATCGCTTGCGAAGATCTGCTTGAATGAGGAGCTGCTGTGACTAAGTTGGATGAAGTAGATAAACGTGTCGAGAGGCATGAGCGGAAGTGCGGGAATGGGCGACATGATGAAGTGAGCCGGCGGAGGAGAGGTGACACGCCTGGCGGGCGGAGCGGTTGTTCGACAAGTTAGATCTATTGAAAAAAGAAAGAGAAGGGTTGAATGTGATATAGTTCAATGCAGTTGGAGCAAGGAGCTGTGTGATTGGCTAGAACGCGATGGTCTTGTGCAGTACAGCTCTGCTCAGGTTCGACTTATACGGATCGAGCAGTGCAAGTGGCTGCGACTATAGGATAGTATTGTAAGAGTAAGAGGGTTAACATAGAGAGTGGAAGCATTTATCCGGGCGTAAAAGTAATTAGTCTTGCGAGGCGCTTACTCTAGACTCTTACGACCGACCATCTACTAAGGCTGCAATCATGGAACGCAGAGCCGACCCGTTACATCCACAACAGTGGCAATTTCGCGCATGCAATGAAGACATGGACTAGCAAATTTATAAAAGAAGTTCATTGTTGAATACCATTTACTACTGTTGATCAATACCCAAAGCAATAATTACTATCAAAAACAGCATCAGAGACAATGATGTTGATGATGACTTTGAGCAATAGCAAGTAGTAATGCTGTATATTGCTGCCCTTATTGTCCTCGTTGCAGACGTCGACGCAAGCAACACCGGCACGTAACAGTACTTTTTAGCCGCGCCGTATCCGGCCACTAGTGAAAGACTTGAAGTAGGTAACCACTTCTGAGAGTGTATGAACGTGGAGAGGAAGAGAGCCTTTTCCATCATCCCTTCCCTACAAGCCCAGCCTGAAGGTCGCCACCTCGAACGCCCTCAACTCGACTTCCACACCGCCGTCCTCAATCACCAACTCCTCCCCATCGTCCTCGAGCAAGTTGGTCTTCCACACCTTCTTGACCGGCACCTTACCCCACTCAATCCTTCCCCTTGCCCTGCCACCGAGCGAGTCGTACACCCTGAGGATGACGCTCCTGCCGGACCGCTTGGGCAGGTCGCCGCGCGAAACGTCGTCATCGTCCTCGCCGCGCTTGACCGTGTCGAGGATGAGGGCGTCGGAGCCGACGATATTGAAGGTCGAGAGGAGCCCTTCGACGGCTGAGGGATCGGGGTGAGATTTGTACTTGAGCGGGTGGTTGAAGTTGAAGGCCGTGCGGACGGTAGTGGCACCCACGAGACCGGTGTGAGGGAGGATGGCGTAGCGGATGCGGTGGAAACCCATGTCCGCGTGAGCATCCGGCGCCTTGGGGGCGCGGAGGAGCGACAGGCGCATGAGGTTGCCACAGGTGGCGAAGCCATATTTGGAGTCGTTGAGGATGGATACTCCGTAGCCGGCTTCCGACAAATCTGCCCACTTGTGGCAACAGACTTCGAACTTGGCCATGTCCCAAGTAGTATTGTAGTGCGTTGGGCGGCGGACGATACCAAACTGCGTCTCGTACGATGCTTCCTGGTTGACGATGTCCACAGGGAATTCCACCTTGAGGAACTTCATCGACTCGTGCCATTCGACCTCACTCTCCATCTCAACGTACGAAGGAAGTTCGTCGACGGTTGCTGAGAGGCTGATGGTTGTCTTGACCCAGCTCTTGTCGCTGATCTCCGTTTCCGTGACCACGCTGACGCGCTGCGGGCTGCTCTCGGCGATCGACCACTTGCTGGGCTTGAGCTCCTGGCGAGATTCGAGGTGGTAGACCTCAACATCCCAGGCCTGCCAATAAAGCGGCTTGTCGTCAAAGATGACAAGTTGGTTAGCCTTTTGGCCCTTAGGAATAATCTCACGCTTGGCTGCGAGATCGAAGAGAGATGTGATGACGCCCTCCGTAACTTCCACGCGGTATTGGCTGTTGGTGAGATGATAGACGTCCTTGCTGACCTCCTTGATAGAAACAGTCGACTCTGATTTGGCGGGCTTCACGCTCAGGATACCCGTATTGCCTTCAGCCAGGGCATAGGACGAGTCTGGAAGCTTGGCTATTTCGCTGCGAGCCCAAGGGAGCGTGTTTAGGGCAACTAGCTTGCTGTTGGGGTTGGATTTGTCGTCAAACCCAAGGGCATTCAAAGCATCTGAAAGAAGCTTCTCACCGGTCTGGAAGACCTTCTCATAGAGCTAATCATCGTAAGTGATCGTTGTCATGCAACTTGATATCAGACTTACCTCGTCAGAATCATCGTAGCACATCTCGATTGAGCTACCGGGCAAGCAATCATGGAACTGACACAAAAGAGTTGCCTCCCACATATCATCAATAGCCTCCTTGGGGTACTTGTATGACGATTTCCCGCCCTTCACGAGATCCTTGATGCTGGCAAGAGTAGCCAAGTACTCAATGTCATGCAACAGGATTTCTGAGGAACGGTTGTTACGCTTGTTGTTGGCTTGCGTGGTGTATGTTCCTCGATGCAGCTCGAAGTACAGCTCGCCATACCAGGTCACAAAGTCGGTTCCCTCTTCGGCCTTCTTCTCCAGCTTTTCGAAGAATTCATCCACCGAGCCACCCATCTTGACCCGAGGGAGGAGACCGACGTTGTCACTCACACCACGACAACGTCTCAGCTTCTCGATGTGTTCCCAGGTTGGACCACCGCCTCCATCACCCTTGCCGAAGACCAGGAGAGAAGTGGCGTCCTGATCGAGAGACTTATGCTGAGTCACACTACGCTTGACGTCGCCGAAATGCGCCTCAGCAGTATAAGTTTCCGCTGGAGCCATGTGGCAGATGACCTGGCTACCATCCAACGAGACCCAGTTGAAGGTGGTGTGGGGGAAGTTGTTGATGTTGTTCCAGCTCAACTTCTGAGTGAAGAATCTACTCATGCCGGCCAGCCTGCATATTTGAGGGAGCTGAGTTGAATATCCGAAGGTGTCGGGCAGCCAGAAAGTCTTGCATCTCTGTCCGAAATGGCTCTCAAAGAAACGCTGGCCGTACACAAACTGGCGCACCAGCGACTCTCCGCTCGGCATGTTGGTATCATGCTCGACCCAACTGCCACCAATAGGCTGGAATCTCCCTTCCTTGACCTTAGCCTTGACCCGGTCGTAAACTGAGGGATACAGCTGCTCGAGCCACTTGTACTGCTGAGCCTGCGAGCAACAGAAGCGTAGCTCCGGATAACGGTCCATGAGGTCGCATTGGTTGGACCATGAACGAGCAACCTTCCGCTTGGTCTCTGCCCATGGCCAAAGCCAGCAGGTGTCAATGTGGCAGTGGCCGATACCGCTGACAATGGATTCCTGAGGGTCGTCATATACAGCGGCTGAGTCCACCTTGTCGCCAATGTATTTCTTTGCAATCTTGCGACACTCCTTAATTGACTCAGGACTACCGTTTCCAGCGATGAAGGTATCCATGATCGAATTGCATATCTGCAACGCCTGGTGGGACTCCCAGGAATCTCCGGGAAACTCTCGCGCGCAATCTGCGACGGATCAGCCTTAGACTTCAAAACCAATATTCGATTACGTACCTCCGATGATCCAGAAATCAATGTGAAGAGCTCGAGCATCCAGGTTAATTGCCACGATATCGGCCTTGTGCAGTTGGAAGTATTTGTTCGGATCAGGGGGTTGGATGGAGTCGCCGCCGGGAGCATTGCCGAACATGCCATTGCAGGCCATCTCAATGTAGAAGACATGCTCCTTGCCATCTCTATAGCTATCCGGAAGTATCCATTCGGTGCGCTCACCACCACCCGTCAGGCCGTGTACGGGATTGCCATCCTCAGTCCAGATAAGGCCCTCATTGTTGGCGTCCCAATGGAACTCGACATGGTTCTTGTGGCGGAGCTCATCGGGCACGGTCAAGTGGATGCGGAACCAATGGGTCGACCAACTGGGACCGAACCACTCGCCGATAGCTGCTGGGCGGAAGTCGTGCCTCGTAGCTTCCTTGAAGGTGGGACGGGTGAGGTTTGGCGGCGAGTAAACATACAGCTTGACGTGATCGCCGCCGGAAGCGCGGCCTTCGGTGATCTTGCTATACAGGCGTCAATATGTACCTCCCAAGCAATGAGCGGGGACCGGTGCAATTGGGGACTCACGGCAGAAGTCCCTGGGACTCGTACTGGCCACCAGAAGTGAACTGACGCAGGCGGTCGAGGTAGATCTTGTGGATCTGCTTGCCCACGGGGCCGGCCGCGAGCTTGGGATACTCCTTCGTGGGAGCCATTCTGGAGGGGAGCTGGGTTTCGCCGCCCATGGTGCTGGAGGGAGGGCGGAGTAGGTACTGGGAGACCACTTATGTTCCTAGAGGGCAGGAGCTCGGGGGGTAGCTGCAGCAGTTTACATGTCCTTGCAGCAGATTGCCAGCCCCGGCGAGTCGCACTAGCGGGAGCTTGGATGCGCGAACCCCGCTCAGCTAACCCCGGACAACCAATTCAGGGGTCACCAGACGCACAGTGCCCTCTTCTGCCCAGCCTCGTGCACGTCATGCCACCGCAGGCACTCAGCCTTGGGAACATTGTTCAACACGAAGCCGTTGCAGCAAAGTTGGAGAAAAAACTCAATCACCCGATCGGTGTGAAACATTCCTCAACAAGTGTCGCCCGCCTAGCAGTCGTAACGCTCCCGGATTACAGAGGAATAAAGCATACTCTATGCACCTTCTTTGCGTCCAGCCTCGTGATGCTCTTTATAAACAACCGAGCATCCGGGAAGGCAGATGGATCTATGAAGGGGTGTTGCGCATGCTTTCGCGTTTGCAGCCGCCGTCGTACTGACGACCTGAGGCAGGAAGCCGAACGAGCTTGCACAGTGAATTATTGCTTTCATCAATGCTACAAGCCTGAAGCCTGCAGCCTGTCTAAGTAATTGGGCCAACCCAGTCGTAACATCTCGGTATCCTTCGCGAACGAAACCCCCACCCCGTTTCTAACGCCGTGTGACAACTCCTCAGCCATGCTGCCCTCCATGCCGTCAGCATGCGCTTCAGTTGATGAAGGCTATCCAATTCTTTAGGCAGCAGCAGCTTCAGCTTCATCGTGATCCTTCTGCTCCCGCTCCATCTGCTCCAGGAACACCTCCCACGTCTCCGCCGTGTTCGCGAAGAAGTCGATGTGGGCATCCGCTAGATCTCCCAGCGTATCCTTGAATTCCAAGGCTTTTATGCGCTCAAAGTCAGCAACCTCTTTGACCGTTTGCTCGTCGAACGCCTCGGACGTTCTCTTTGCGTTCTCCACCTCGCGTGTTAGGCGCTCAATCTGTAACTCAAGCTTGCGCACGCGGTCGCGTCGGCTCTGCTCGTGATCCACACCGCGGATATCTTCCACCTTGGCGCGCAGGAACCCAGATGCGCCGAGCGCGGCTGTGCTTGAGGCACTGGCCAGTGTGTCGCGATCCGCCGCAGCCTTGGTCAAGTAGTCTGTCAAGCTTTCGAAGTCCAGTTGCTTATTCTCGCGCGTCTTTAGAAGCAGCTTGACTGCATCAATATAGGCATCCATGTCCCGGAGAGAGCCTAGGTAGTCATGCTCGGTATGGTTATGCAGCCCACGGAGGCCTTGACTCGTCGTCTCAACACTGGTGGCAAAGCTCGTGAGCGATTGTTCAACACCAGGCTCCAACGCGACCAGTTTCTGACATTGTGCTGCGAGATCGCCGTAGTCGGTTGAGAGATCGCCTTGCCGCCGCGCCACGCGCGCCACAACTTTTTCCACCAACCCAAGGTCCTCGTCGAGCTTATCTGCTCGGTCGCGCACGTCCAAGAAGCGCTTGTCCGGCTTATGGACCTTGCTGAAAGCACCCATGAGCGTATCCGTAAAACTGTCGAATACCCCGCCTGAGCCTTGATCTCCACTGGCCCCGCTAAGGCTACGAGTGGGTCGTGATCGCATTGTCTGGTTCCAGTCGCTGCTCTCGAGGAAGAGGAGGAGAATGGCGGAGCGCCGGAGGACCGGATGCTGTGTCAAGCGCTTTAGGAAGCGGCGCAGTGAGCTGGCTCGTCGTTGCGTGAAGTCCGGACCAAAGCGGTCTCCGCGCACGTACTCCATCTTGTGCTTGTC
This sequence comes from Botryosphaeria dothidea, assembly GCA_011503125.2. Taxonomy (NCBI): domain Eukaryota; kingdom Fungi; phylum Ascomycota; class Dothideomycetes; order Botryosphaeriales; family Botryosphaeriaceae; genus Botryosphaeria; species Botryosphaeria dothidea. Next base: position 2,597,599 of record WWBZ02000016.1, on the reverse strand, counting down.
GGGCAGCGGAGGCACGGCGCATTGCGGATACTCTTTGCTCATCGTCTTCCAGAGAAAGACGAAGTCTGTAAAGCGTCGCCGCACGCTGAATTCGGGCCGCTGAAAGGACTGGAAATCGCTCTGTTGAAAGCGGAGGGCGTCAGCATGCCTTCTGTTCCTAGCCATTCACAAAGCTCAAAATAGGAAGATGCCGCTATGAAGAAAGTGCGGGGGGACGGTACCCGAGTTGTAACAAGGTAAGATATGTAGGCATCTTTGGTGCCATCGTTCTCTTTCTGCGGCTTGTCCACAGTACAGTCGAGGACGCCTTCGCTGAAGTCTGTGTCGGCCATGGCAAGAGACTGGAATGCAGGGCCTCTGGGAGTTGGACGGGAAGCTGGTGTTGTTGCTGGTGCGTTGGGCTCTGGAGCTGGACAGCTGTAGATCCAGGGCGGGCGTGTTGTGAGGTTGGAGTCCGTGCTTGCACGATGACGAAGGTGACGGCCAGAGGTGAAAACGCCCGCCAAACGACGGGAGCATCGCCCCCCGGCACGCCGGCACGCGAATATCAACTTTCACTGCTCGTCTGGATGCGCTTGGCTCTTGCGTTTCGTTCGGAGCATTTGCCATGCCGATTAGCGATTCAAACGTCTATTCGGGCCGCATGTTTGTCAGAGCAGCCAATAATCATTCACAGTATGAGACGATGTCTCGTACGATCGCAGTTTATCGTTGGGGAAAACATGAGATTCTACACAGCTCATTGAGCTTTCCGAGGGGCTCGAGAACGACCGATAATTGAGCAAAGCCAGCGCGATATAACGGCGGCGGGTACCTTAAACGCCGAAAACTCCAGGCTTCCAGATATTACATTTGCCTTCAAGCAATCCATCTAGGCTTTGGATATGTTTGCGCCTATGCTCCAAACCTCTTCTCAAACTCCTTAAACAGTTGAGGACTGATCTCGTCGCTTGAATTGCCCTCCACTTCCCAAAGGACGCCCTTCTTGTCGTAATGCTCTAGTAGAGGAGCGCTGGTCTCCTCGAATTTCTTGAGTCGGGCCAACCAAACCTCTGGACTGTCATCCGCGCGCCGAGTCAATTGCTCGCCTGTAACATCGTCTTGACCCGGCACCTTCGGGGGATTGAATGTGGTATTGTACACCCGGCCGGAAGGCTCGTGGACCCAGCGGTTGCAGATGCGATCGAGAATGACCTCGACCGGCGTCTTGAGGTTTACCACCAGGTTCACGGGGATGATGTCGTCGATCCGCTTCGCTTGGCATGCGGTGCGCGGGAAGCCGTCGAGGATGAAGGAGGCCGAGGGAGAATCCGAGTAGCTAAACTTGGACGTGTTGAAAGGCGAAGGAATGAAGACATCGTCCACGCTGTCGAGCGGGATCTCGGCATCGGGCGCAGCGAAATTGACATGGTACGGCCTCACGGTATCGGGGACGAGCCAACCGCGAGTGTTGAGCTCGTTGATAATTAGGCGAACCATCATCGTGTCTGGCACGAGCGCGCCGGTCTTCATCTTCATCTCTGCCTGGATACCTGTCGCGCGATTGATGTTAGGAGGCATTCTCAGCAGCGCAGAGCGAGGGCGACCAACCCAGAGGCGTGCGGTTGCGCACATTGTTGCGAAGAAGGTCGCCGGAACTGATGGAGCTTAGCTGGGGGAAGCGCTTCATAAGACGCTCTGTCTGCGTGCCTTTGCCTACGCCGGGGGCGCCGACGAGAATGACGCGCGCGGCTCTGGCGAGGTCCCGAATCATCGCGGAGGGGTTGGTTGGTGGTGTGCTATACAGGGCGCGTGTTGACTGATGGCTGCGACCGGGTCAGATAGAGGCGAAGGCGTTGAGCCTTCTGTAAATAATACAACAAGAAGAGGTCAGAAAAGCATAACGTCGAAGGCGGTAACAGGATATGAAGTAGGGTACACGGGACGAGAAGGTCGGAGCGCGCGCACGAAAGAGAGGCAAGCTAAAGTCAGTCGCGCAAGCCGTCAGCAGCGGACTTTGGGTGGGGAAAGCGTTGAGCTCCAGTCAACCGAGGGCACCCGGCGAGTCATGCACCATACCCAGTCACCATCGCGCTGCCATTATTGTCAGGAACACTGCAAGGAGAATCGAACGCCGGCGCCGGCCTCTTTGTGAGCATGGCCTGAATGTGGATGACTGGCTTGTAACTGCACGTGAGGGGTTGGGGCAGGCTGCCGCATGCGAGAGTTCAGTCAGTATCGCGGAATTCCTCATCCGGACGAGCGCGGACGAATGCTTCAACTCGGCACGTGTGGCTGCCATCCTGCGCAGAGAGGCTTGAAGCAATAATCAAGGACCAGCGGTAGCAGGCGGCCAGGCGTTCCATTTAGTACGGAGGACCGGCGGAGGCAGCGCAGCAGCAGCGAGCAGCGGGCAGCGGGCAGCGCTCACCGGTGCGTCGCAGAGCTCCGACATCGCCCGACTGTGCGCACATGTCTGCAGCCAGCAGCGGCGGCCACGCTGGCGACGGCTCCATCCCCCCTCGCCCCATTCGGCGTCGGCCTTGTCGGTTCGGCGTTCGGGGGCGCGGCGGGCGGGTTCCAGAAGCATGACGAAGCGGCCAAGCCACTGTTCCCCTGCTGCTGATCCTCGCTGCTTACCGGAATTTGCTGCTTAGCTGCCGCTGACGACCTGCAAACGTTGAAGCATTCATCCACCACGTCGCATTTCTCCCACCCATCCTCACTGCTTCCAACTGCCATCCACCTTCCTTGGCCAACCGTTTCCTGTCGCTGCCGTCGCTCTCTTCTCGTCTGAGCTGCGCTCAGCATGTCTTTCAACCGCTCCGCCTCCCGGGTGACGCCGATCCTCCTGAGAGGCGCCTCTAGAACTCCGCGCAGAATCCCCAGATCGCTTCCCCGCGAGATCTCAGCAATCGCCATCCTCATCCCCAAACACGGCTATGCTACAGACACCTCCACGTCCTCCCAGTCGAGCAGCAACTTCCCTCCCCCCGGCTTCAATGCCGAGGAGGCGAAGAAGCCCCTCCCTAAGGAAGGCCAGCAGAACTCGCAGCCCAACAAGTCCGCATTGAAGTCCGAAGTCGACAAGGACTCCATCAACGCCGGAGGACTCAAGGATGGCCCGACCGCACACTCGAAGACCGATGCCGCTGAGGCGCAAAGCTTGACCGAGCTCGCTGCGGAGAAGGCGTCTGCGGACAAAGCAGAGGAAAAGAAGCTTACCAAGAAGGCTGAGGAGCACAGGAAGCTCACTCTCTGGCAGAAGGTCAAGAAAGAGGCCAACCACTACTGGGATGGCACGAAGCTGCTTGCGACTGAAGTCAGGATCAGCTCCAAGCTTGCCCTGAAGATGGCGGCGGGTTATGAGCTTACCCGCCGTGAGAACAGACAGGTGTGCCCTAATCGCAAATTTTTGGAGATGCGCATGGGCTAATTTGCATTCAGCTTCGCCGTACCGTCCAGGACCTTGGCCGTCTCGTGCCCTTCTCTGTTTTCGTGCTTGTTCCTTTCGCGGAGCTTCTCCTGCCTGTCGCGCTGAAGCTGTTCCCCAACATGCTCCCCAGCACATACGAGGGCCAGAAAGCCAAAGACAGCAAGATGACCAGCCTGCGCGCCACTCGGAAAGAAGTCAGCGACTTCCTCCGTCAGACGTTGCAGGAAGGTGGTTTACCCGTTAGCGCTGCGAACGCTCAGCGCGAGGAATTTACCGAGTTCTTCCGCAAGGTGAGATATACAGACTACACCATAGTTCGATATCCCGTGCTGACATGTGGCCTAGATTCGCAGCACTGGCGAGGAGCCCACGCAGGCCGATGTTATCAAGGTCTGCAAGATCTTTAAGGATGACCTGACCCTGGACAACCTGTCTCGCCCTCAACTCGTTGGTATCTGCAGGTATCTCGGCCTTAACACTTTTGGCACCGACAACATCCTCCGCTACCAGATCCGCCACCGCATGCGCCAGATCAAGCGTGACGACAAGATGATCTTCATCGAGGGTGTCGAGTCGCTCTCCATTCCCGAACTCCAGACCGCATGCGCAAGTCGCGGTCTTCGCACGCACGGTGTGAGCCCCGCTCGCCTTCGGGAGGATCTCAAGATGTGGTTGGATCTCCGTCTCAAGTACGGTGTCCCATCGACGCTCCTCGTCTTGAGCAATGCTTTCATGTATGGCCAGGGCAAGGAGACGGAGATGGAGACTCTGATCGACGCACTCAAGGCTGTTCTGTCCAGCATTCCGGAGGAGCTCTTCCATGAGATCGAACTTGAGGTTCACACCGCTGAGGGCGCTGCGACGAACAAGCAGCGTCTCGAGGTCTTGAAGGAGCAGCAGGAGCTCATTGAGGAGGAAAATGAACAGACTGGCAGCAGCCGGTCGGCGTCGGTCTCGTCTACACCAAAGGATGACAAGGACATCGATGAGAAGGAGGAGCTCGAGAATGCGGAGAGGCAACAGGCACAGGCGCAGGCCGATGTCGAGCAGCCGAAGGAAAAGGGGTCGACTGCGGAGAAGCAGAATGTCGAAGCCAAAAAAGCTGAGCAGGAAGCTGAGAAGGTTTAAATTGCCTTTCTCTGTATATTAGACTTTATAGACATTAGCTCTGCTCAATTATAGAAGGCTTTCGACTCATACCATGTATTCGAATCCATTCTTGGATCTGCCGGATTGTCTTATGAGACTTTGCATGTGTGTTCGTCTGTTCTTTTCGCCCAGGTGCAGTGTTCTCTGAAGAGTTTTGCGCGAGAAAGAGCTTGATGCTGGCTCGCTCGTATGGACCAACTTGACACTCAGAGAGGACTACGGTACCCTGCTGAACGCGAAGTAGTCGTCAGGTATTTTTCGTTCCTTTATGCAGTAACATAAAGGTTGCAAGTAGTGTGTAGATTAGGACTGCTCTGTAGTCAAAATATGCTCTTCGCGCATGGGCTGAACATATGTTTGTCGTGATACTTTCAGGTCGAGGAAAGACAAGGCACACTATGTTTTGATCAGAGGGGACTTTCCGCAATATTTTTATCTGTCTATCAGAGTTCAGAAGTATCAGTCGTCGCGTTGTTGTGTGGTGGCCGTTGGCGATGGGGGCCTGGCACCGTTGTGCGCAGCGCCGCAACACCACGGCCACTGCAGCATCACGAACCTGGAAACACGCCCCACATGGCCCCCAGGGGCCCAAGAACTGCTTTAACAAGTCTTACTGCCCAACAGGTGACTCAATGATGCTGCGCTGCCACCTCACCGGAGTGTCATACCGCCCGCGGCTTCAGTGCTCCTTGTCCAGTCACCATCCTGTCCCCCCACGACTGACACTTCACTCCCAGTCCGTCACCATGCCAACTATGCCTAAATAAGCGAGGTCTACAGTTGTCTATATAAATATCCTGGCCCTCCACCACCTCAACTTTTTTCCTCTTCGTGGCACAGTTGTCAACCTTCGCGTTCGTATCTGCTCACATGCTCTTTGCATCCAAGCTCACGTTCCCAATCTCTTTTACGCTCTCGCACACCCACACGCTCTCACACACTCACACGCCCTCCTCCCTCCACCTTTCTCTCGCCAATCCCGCGCGTGCATTCGCCATGCTCCCAACCGGCTTTCTCACGCTCCTCCTCTTCGCCATGATCTCATGGAGATCGACCACCCCCCTCCCTCTCTTCCGAGGCCGCCCCCCCTCGATGTTATTGCCGCCGCTCGTTCTCACATTCCTCGCAGCGACTGCCCTCGTCCTTTTCTTCCGTACCTTGATCCTCCCTGTGGCCGACGCCGGATGCCGCCTCTATGTCGACAGAGCCATTCTGGACGACTTCGACGACGACGCCAAACCTCCTTTGGAGCTTGACCCGCTTCCCGTCTCTCGAGTCTCCGCCTGGAAGATTCCGCCGCCACCGCCGATGCCCATCCCCGAGGATCCCATCGTGCCATTCTGGACGCCGCCACCCCCTCGCAAGCCCCGCAAGCCCTGGAAGCCAGGCCAATCGATCCTCCGCCCGATCCGCTCGTCACACGTCTCGGAATGGCAGCATTCAAAGATCATTCGCCGAACGGAGCTCAAGTTCGACGACACGGTGTTGTATCCGCGGACGAAGGTCGTGTCAAGATGGATGGGCCGGAGGTTTATGTTCGCCAGGAAGGCACCCGTCCATGCGGAGCTTGAGGACTTCATGCGCCTGGGGAAGAAGCTCCGACCACTGCCGCCTTTGGACGGAGATGGGGACGTCGTGATGGAGCTGTAAGTGTCATGGCGAGCAGAGTAGTTATGGCCTGGATCACTATCCGCGACGGGGACCTGGAGATGACGACCTGAAATATGGTTACCAAAGGGTCTTGCAGTTGTTCGGCTCTGGTTTTGCCCTTATTATGCGTTTGCCTTTTGTTCTCTCCCCTTGCATCTGCCATTTACACTTGCCCTTTGCGATCATTACTGGCTTTTGCCATTGGGTGCACATTTATTTGTACATACTCTGATAGTGATCTTGCTTTGTTGTGTCTTTTTTCCTTTATGCGACTACTCACCACTCTTCGCCGACCACCGTTCATTCATTTGGTTATTTCGCTAACGCTCGGTGGTTGATCTCATGATCCCACCACTTCTCTCACTGGTGGTCAAATCCCACCTCAGCCTCGGGACAGCACCCGAGGCGTTGACGCTTCTTTTCGTTGTTCGCTTTGCTATAGGCAGGGATTCGAGGAAGAGATCTCTGAGCTGGAAGAAGTGAGTGGCTGGGTGTTAGGTCTGATACGGACGTCTGGTTATGGAAACACGTGATCTGCATCGTGGTGTTTTGGTGTCGATCGACCTCGAACTCATGCGCCACCACACATGATCCATGTACGGCCTCTTGCGGCATGTATATATAAACGTACCTGCATCGCTTCTTGATTACCAATAGCGCAATTACTCTGTTCTTGCTAAGAGGTTGCTCTTTTGCCGTCACTGTGTGTATGACTTCCCTATCCTTCTGACGACATCGTCTTCTCGGAAGATAACACCAGGAAATATGTCAGAGAAACAGGCAATTTCTGTTTCGCAAGTTACTTGCTGTTGCCGAGGCCCCACCTCATACTATGAAACTGATTTTCATCACCATCAACGCAACAATCGCCACACTGTATACCCACCTCGGATACTGGTACTTCGCTCTTTGCGTTAACGCCAACAGGTCAGTTACCGCCCCACGAAGAAACGACAATAATACAAGTTTCAGAGCGCCCGTTACGAGGTGCGGCCCTTTTCGTCACGGTGTTGTTGCACTTTTCGGGACCGACTGTTTCCGAGTAATAGGTATTATCTTTGTCAGAAAACCCGAGGATCTCGGAGAATTGTACGATGTGAGAAACAGTTCTCTCACCCTCCCGTTGCTTTCTTTATCATTCTGATGCCGACTCCTTCGTAGCCGGAAGAAATCCATGCTGAATGCAGGAAGCTGAGGAGAATGGAAGAGAGGGAGGTTCGACTCATTAACGGCATTCAATACTGAATATAGGAATATTTTGAATTATATAGGTATCGGTGTCTAGTTCCTTGAAAGGCTCCAGCGGCAGGAGAGTCGGCCTCAGGTCACACAAACTAAGAAGAACAGTCCTACATTCCGTATTACTGCTTCAATTTTTATATTGTTTTATAGAAGAAGAAATGTTGACAACATCCGCTTAAAAAGATTCCACGCCAGGAAGTGGTATACATGCACTGCTTTTACCTTTCTCCCATCTCCCCGCAGGAAAGAAACCAAACAGCCAAAAACTCCCGCTTGCTGAGACAAACTGCGCAAAGAAGCCCCCCAAAGACACAAATCCATATCCCCTCGCTTTCCCTCACCCAACCCATCTCCTCCACCGCGGCCTCTCCGTCTCCATCGCATCCCGCTTACCCAGGCCCACCGTCACCGTCCTCTGCAGCGACACCGTCGCGATGTCGAACGGATCGCCGTTGTTCTGCGCCTGCGGCGTCGGCAGGCTGTCAGCCAGCGCCTGCGCGCTCGAACTCGTCGTCGGCGCGGGCTCCGGGGCCTTGGGCGGTGGCGGCGGGGCTGGTGCGGTGGTCCCGGCGGCCGCAGCGGGGACGGCGACGGAGGAGGAGGCGAGGATGAAGGAGAGCGAGGAGCTCGTCTCTGCTGCCGGGAGTGGAGGAGCGGTGGTTTCGGCAGCTGCGGAGGATGAGGAGGGAGGCGGAGGCGGTGTCGTTTCGGCAGCGCTGCTGCTGGAGGGTGGCGTCTCAACGGGCGGAGGAGGAGGAGGAGAAGGAGGAGGAGGGGACGTGGCTATGGTATCGCAGGAGGCGGAGTTGGTCACGGTGACCGTGCGGTCGAAGGTTGCAGCCACGGTGACGGTTGCGGTTTTCTCGAAGGTTGCAGCAACAGTGACCTGGGATGGTATTAATTACTTGAAGCTTCTACGACGGGGCAAAGCATCGTACAGTTGCTTGGGTCAAGTTGAGCTGCTCCTTCACCGTCTCGGTCACGGTTGCGGTTTCGAGTTGGATTTCGGTTTTGGTCTCGGTCATGGTGAGCATCATGGTCATCATCTGAGTCTCTGTCTCCGTCGCATTCAGAGTCAGGGTGAAGGTTGGTTGCTCTTCCTGGCTCTCAGCGGATGCCCTGTTGGTTTCCCGGTTAGCAAGCTCCTTTTCTCGCACGGTTGCTAGCTCGAACTTACGCGGTAGCGTTTGCAGCTTTGGCCGGGGTCGGTGGTGTTGGTGCTAGCTCTTGCCTCTTGAGCACCTCGACAACATGCCTGGCCTTCTTGTATGGTAGAGGTGCTTCAACAACTCCAGCAGGGTAACGATACCCAGGGAAAGCTCCAGCCTGCTGTGCTGAGACCTGTCATGCATAGTTAGTATCCCTGCTGTTGAAGGCGAAAGTCAAAAGACGCACACTGGTCATGGCGAGAGTCGCGGCGGTAGCGAGGGCCGCCACGACTTCGCTCAGACGCCTCATAATGGATTAGTTTTGGTGGTGGGGGATAGGGAACCGGCCCTTGAACGAGAGACTGCAGAGACTAGAAAAAGACAAAGGCGCAGACCAGCTGGCGGAAGAATGGAATGGATGAGCCAAGGGCCAAGAGTCAGAGGTGCATCAGGGAAATGAACGGCGTTGAGAAGGGACAGGAAACGACGGGCCTGGCAGAAAGGAGGGGAGATCCAGGCAGTGCAAACGGAACAAGAGAGGGAGGGCAGCAGTGCAGCACATGTATGGGACGAGCGAGCAGCTACACAGGCAGCCCCACCAAAGCAGCAAGTCGGTCTCAGGATGCCTAGAGGTTTGCGGGAGGGCCCGCCCACCAGGATGTAAAGCTGTTAAGAGGTGGCCAGGGCGTCAGCCGCGATAAGCTTGGCGGGGAGCGTGGCCAGTGGGAGGCGCGGCCAGGGCCAGGGCAGTCTCATGAGGGTCGGGCCAAGCTGATCGCGGATGAGGCTGCGACGCAGCACGTAAAGGAGTGCGATGCGAGAGCAGCACGCGTCTCAGCAGCGCCGGCACGAGGATGCGGCTCACGCGGCCACCGGGCGACAGCATGATTAAGGCCAGCAGGGCGGCTACTCGAGCTCTAGATGCAGCAGTGGCAGACGCGTGTATAGCGAAGTCGGCGAGTGCTGGAGATGAAGGAGCGAGAGGTGTGCAGTTGACGCCTGCAGCGGGTGTGACGTCGATCCTCTGCACGGGCCGCATTTTGTTGCCTTTCGCGCCTTCCGATCTCCAGACAGAATGCAAGCGCTAACTTAGCCTTGGCGCCATCCTTCACAGCATCAACAGCGTCATGTCGGACTGTTTTCTCTCCGCCACAGTCCGACTGCTTCCTCCTTACTCCGCCCTCCGCCTCCGTCCCTTGGTTTCGCTCATACATCTCCCTGCTATAAACATGGTCTTCTGAGCCCTGGAACACAAAGAGTTGATCTTATACCCTTGTTCTCCAAAGCCTCGCTGCCAAACTCCTGCCCATCATGGCCGGTGTAGTACACGTCTTGGACGATTACTATCTCGCCATCACGTTCCTCATCACTGTTGCCTACCAGCTCTTCTTCTTTTCAATAGCCTACTCCTTCAAGTTTGACAAACTTACCGACTTCGCCGGTGGGACAAATTTCGTTGTCCTCGCCATCATCACCCTTGCTTTCAGTGGAGACCGTAATGATGCCCGCCAAATTGTCTGTTCCATCTTCATTATGCTGTGGGGAGCCCGCCTCTCCGGCTTTCTACTCTTCCGCATTTTGAAAACCGGCAAGGATGACCGCTTTGATGATAAGAGAGACAAGTTCTTTCCCTTCCTGGGTTTCTGGATCTTCCAGATGCTGTAAGTTACGCCTTAATTCCCTTGTCCCCAAGAAGACAGGGAAGCAAATGGAAAGAAAGAAGCGAAGAAAGACAACAGTCGCTGACCATCTCCAGCTGGGTCTGGACCGTATCCCTCCCCGTCACTATCCTCAACTCACCGAACGTGACGCGATTCCGCCAGCCAGCCTTTGGCACCGGACGCGACATCGCCGGCGTGATCCTCTACGCCATCGGATTTATCATGGAGTCCGTCTCGGACATCCAAAAGTACCGCTTCAAGGCGCGTCACGACCGCGACGGCGCCATCTGCGATGTCGGCTTCTTCAAGTGGACCCGCCACCCCAACTACTTCGGCGAGATCCTTATCCAGTTCTCCATCTTCATGATTGCCGTGTCGCCTGCCGCGTACGGCTACGTATCTGGGGGCGCGTACGATGCACTGTACGCGAGCATTCTGGGCCCCTTCTTCCTGACGATCCTGCTGTTGTTTGTCAGCGGTTTGACGCTGCAGGAGCGTCCCGGCGCGAAGAAGCGATATGAGATGGGGAATCGCTGGCAGGAGTACTCAAGGTACTTGAATCGCACGAGTATCTTGATTCCGTTCCCGCCGGCGCTGTATGAGAAGATGCCGACGATTTCGAAGAGGACCGTTTTTCTGGAGTTTCCGATCTATGTCTTTGATCCGGCCAAGCATTCGGATATGAAGAAACCAGGCGGGCAGGACTCGGAGGCCGAAGAGGGCAGGGCTGGCCCGAAGAGAAGTGATGAAGAAGTGCTGCATAATTGAGGAAGGCGACTTGAAGTGTCTGACATCTAATGACCTGTCTTAGTCGGGCTTGGCTATGTCTTTGCCCCTGATGATTGTATTTGTATGTGGCATGAGCGATTTCGAGATTTGATATTTAGATTTCCATACCGTAGGTCAATTCATAACGTCGTGCTGCGAGCATGAACTCGTGCTTCCTTAGTTCAGACACTTTCACTAAAGTATCTTATCATTACTAATTGCTGGTATTGCGGACTAGAATTTCCGAAATATTCCATTGGAAAATAATTATTACAACCTAGGAGAGTTCTGGCTTTTGGTTCGACTGGCTGTGCACCGTGAGATGGATTGTAGATGAAAGTACCTTTGTACTTGAAGAAGAAAAAACTTACTCGATAAAATTTCCAAAAGAAGCAACTTTCTTGAAAATAACAAGCCGTTACCGACCTACTGGAAAGTATCCCAGCGCTCATCACTTTCATATAGTTACAAACAAATGGATTCTTCCAACATCACCATAATTGAACATTGACAAAATTCGTGACATGCACTTAGAGATAAGCTACGCCAACACCCACCGATGCTTATGTTTCATCATTCGTTAATCTGCAACCCCGGAAATAGTGACGTATGAGGCGGGGCAACAAAAGTGGACTCGGTTGGACAGTGGGAGCCGCCCGTCAACGTGCTGCAGATCGGCGGGTAAGACGGTCATCATCCCGACCCTCACAAAAGCTGGGCTCAGCTTCAAATCCTTGATTCTCTTGCGAGCATTGATGCCTCTCCGACCAGGTGGAAATTTGGGGCACTTTATTTTGTGGACACTGGGACGTCCAATTTCCCAGAAGCCTAACCTAACCCTAAGATACCCTTCTCCTCCTTCCGCTTTGGAGCAATGTCGATGGAGTGGATGGCGTTTCCAACCTTTATCTTGACCACCTCAAGCTTGACGCTCATCTGCGCAATCTCTTGCAGCATCGGCTCAGAGACTTCGTCTACGGCGATCAAGTCCCTCAGCTCACCAGGCGGTGGTTCAAGGCTCCATGCCAGACTGACGTGGAAGGCATTTGAGCGGTCGTCTATTCCACTGACGAGGCCTTTCGTGCTCGCTTCCTCTTTCTTTCTCGCTTTGACGCTAGCATATGCCCAATCACCCGTCATATCCACACCCTCCCCTTGCTGATCCCGGTTCTTGCTGCCGCTGTAAAGCTCCGGATACCCGAACTTCTTTGCGGCCTGATTCGCTGCCAACAGCAAGCGGTTCAAGTCATCATTCGCCGGCCTCCTCACGCCGAGCACGAGGAACCAGCGCGAGCAGTCGAAATTTGGCACCCACTTTAGTCCCTCAAAGCAGGCTTCAAACGGACGCGCACCACTGTGCCTAAGCTCCTTCGTTAGCGCATCGAGAAACGGTGCGCGGCTGTCAGTCGGCAGCGGCAGCGTGCGCGAAAGCGAGACGTGCAGGGGCGCAGGCGTGTTTAAGGCCGTTAGGAGCGAGCTGCAGATTTGCTGCTGCGCGGCCGCGTCGTCAGTGCGCGGCGAAATGTGGTAGTGGTGGGCGGTCGCGCGTTCGACGCGATCGAGCAGCAGTTGGAGCGTGCGCGATTCTGCAGCGTTAGGGTGCCCTCGAGGCGTCGTCAGTTAGCCTGGATTTCGCCGTTTTGATGTATGGGCGGCTGGTGCTAACGGCTTGATTGATTGACACGAGCTAATTATAGCTGCTGGGTGGAAGGCGGGCCTGATGTCATTCGCGACAAAAGAGGCCCAAGAGCACGAAAACGACAAAGTGAGGACAGAACTTACACTCTAGATAAACGTGGGAGGGCCAATGGCCGTCCATGTGCGGAATGGCACGTTTCCGGCCGGCATGCAAGGCCGGGTCGTCCTGGGTGCTCTGGCGGGCACTGGTTGCGTACAGGTCGTGGAAGTGAGCGGGCAGCGGCGGCAGGGGTGCGGAGCGGCGGGAGGGCGCGGACGAGGGCTCGGTGGGCCCACGTCTCTGTTTTTTGGCAGGCGGTGCAGCAGGCTCCGGGTCGGAGTCGGAGTCAGAATAGTCGACGAGCGGCGCCATGGCGAAGGTGAGGTCTGGACCGCGGGAGCTGGAGGCGAAGCGAAAGGGTCCTGAGCCGCGGCGCGCCTTGTGTGCTTGTCTTGCGTCCCTGGAGAGAGGTTGGGCGTTCGTTTCTTTGGGGCGATCGGCAGCGACGTCACCCGCATCCCGGTCCAATGACGCAGGGCCTTGCGCCCCATTTACGCGTACTGGCTCTGGGCAGCTCTTCCCGCATTGGCATCTGCCAAATCACCAGTCAAATGGAACACACGCCCGCTGCTGCTTGCTTCTCCTCACCTCTCTGCTCACTCTTCTCCACTTCCACCCCATCAATTGCGAACTGATCCATCCCGCAAAATCATCAAAAATGGAACCCAACCACGCGGACTCCAGATCCGTAAGCTTCCGCTTATCTCGACCGTCATGAGACAACATTACTCATTTTTCCCCAGGCCCAGCAGTACCTTATCGACCCTCTGATTGCGCCCGATCCCAGCGAGGAGACTGGCCCAGGAACCCACTTCCGCTCAACTTTTGCTCCCGCCGCGTCTGATGCCAGCCGCTCTCCTCCACCTTATTCCGCTGCCGTATCCCAGGAACCCTCAGTCCAGAAACGGCAATCTACCGGAGGCTCTACCAACCCTTTCCGCAAGTCTTCCGCCAGTTCCAAGGATGGAAGCCGTGTCTCCAGTCGACACATCAGCAGCGCCGGCTACCCAACGCCCCCGTCATCGGCCAGCCCTCACCGGACCAGCTTCCCCAGCCACCGCGAGGAGGCGTTTGCGTCGCACAACTCGTCACCCCGGTCCCGCCGCAGCGGCAGCCACGGAAGCCACCCGAGCTCTTCGCCTAGAAAGGCCGAGAATAAAGGTAGGCCCCGTCGCAGCAGCTCGTTGCGGGAACGTTACCCTGGTGACAAGTCGGTACATCCTCTAGATCAACTCAAGCGCGAAGAGAAGCAAGCCCGCCGCTCACCTCACTTGAACAAGCGCCACCTTCCCGGCCCGGACACGATCGACCGTTTGGACAATGTCAACGGCAAGTACCACCACGAAGGCCCGTACGATGCTGCGCTGTTGGCCCGCAATACCTCCTGGGACTCAAGCCCGCTCGCCGCGCTGAAGGACTCCAATGCCGAAGCTATCAAGGCTACTCCCGAGGAGACTCTGCGGGATGCTCTTGAGAGACACCGTCCCATCGACAACGTCGCTATCATCCCACCTGGCATGACGGACCGCTTTGGCCGCACCTACGACTATGAGGAAGGTGATGACATGATGATCTACAACGGTGGTAACTTTAGGCGCTGGCCTGGCATTGTAAGTGATTTCTTCTCGTCCGAAAGGCTGCCTTACAGCTCATCACCACTAACACTTCACAGGAATATCATCCCAATGACATCAAGGGCAAGGGCGAGCCTTCCTACTCTCTCGACGAGGCCATGAAGAGGCACAAGATCAGCAGCAGATCCGACGGCATCGAGATGACGACCCGTCCCCGCAACAAGTCTGACGTCACTCACCAGTACCGTGGACCCTACCTGGACCCTGAAGGCGCTGGCTATGTCGGTGAGCAGCGGTACCGTGATTGGGCAAATGAGACCAGTGGGGTCTCCCGCTCCCGCTCTACCGGCCATAAGATGACCGAGGGCCTGAAGAAGAGGCTGGGTAGCATTCGCAGGAAGCACAAGGAAAGGGCCGACTAAGTGGAGAACGTCTGCTCATTGCAGAAAACAATTGTCTCTTTTGTCTTGTAGGATAAGGCTATGGACTGGATATTTGAAGGATCCAGTGGCAATTTGTATTAACAGGTTACGACTACTCATGACGAACGGTATACATAGACGGGTTTTACTTGCGGCTTAGAAAGGCTGCCGTGGGGCGTAAATTGTATCACGTATTTTATCCCATTAATCTCGCCTTTTGCCCTGCTTGACTGACATGTGGTGGATGAAAGCTGTGCATCCGAGCCCCAGCACCCTAAAACCCCACATTTTGAGATCGGAAGCTACTTCCTTCCACGATGTGATAATATTGTAAGCTAGGAATAAACATACTCAAAAGCAGCAACATCGGCACTGCTGTTCCAGATACTTGGGGCTCTTGCACTCCTCCCGGATCGAAGGCGTGCCGGCCAACTAACCTCTGAGACTGGGAAAAGAACATGATCATCGTATTAAGGATACATCGAGGGCCCTTGCATCCGAAAAGTACCGACCACCATTGATTTGTTGGCTTTTGTTTTTGCCGCACCTGCTGAAGGATGCCGAAAAACTGATACATCATTACACCCGCTGGACCTCCAGTTCGTTTCGTTGTGCTACGTGGCGCATAAGCTAGTCTTTCGTACAGCATCAAAGAGCGACACCTTCCTAGTGGAATTTCAGGGTTGTTATTCGGAAGTGTAACCAAGTGCCTGTGGCTCATTTTCAGGCACCCGGACGCTTGAGCCCATTAATTCTTAGCGATCATGGGACATTTGATCTGGACAGACTAGACTCTACATACAGTAGTTACTAGTAACCTGAAACGGGATCATCGGAGGGGTCACCAGGGTTAGCGCGCTTCGTGGCTTTCAGCGCACTTTTCAAAAGTGAGGCAGAGCCGACCATCGATGGAAGAAATCACAAACACGAAGATGCCTCTGCCTTCAATCCGTCACCAATAGAGTATACTTCCTCTGGTCTGGGGAAACCACCTGATCTCAAATTAACTTCAACATGCAGTGATATCGCCGTTCTGTTGTTCAGCATATCGATTAATCCCTGGAAGAATTTCAACGGGCATAGGATGAGATTTTTGATTTACATCAACTTCGTTTCATTCTATTTATTTAGCATTCAGGACCGCCGCAAGGTTTAAGCTCTCATCATTACCGACGGCGCCTGCCTTTGCCCAGAATTTACTCAGATGGCGTGTACCACTGCGACACGGTTAGTACGTCTCTATTCAATAATTGAGGATACTAAGGCTTACCTGTCGCAAAGAATAGTGCATAGCCTGTGGCCAGGACCCATCTGCAGAGCGAGTTTCGTCACGGCCACACCTGCAATGTTTTAGTATTTTCCCATTTGGAGGCAGTAGAGAATGGCTTACAATTGACAGCACTGCTGCTTCCGATGAAAATGCCGTCCTTCTCAACCAACCATCGCGCCATGGCCATGGCCTGCTGATCTGTAACGCGAATGGCATCGTCAACAAGCTCTCGGCCTGCCTCGAAGTTGTGGGTCACGCGGTTAATTCCGATGCCCTCAACAATGGTGTCGACTTGGTGCCTTCTCCGTGTGCCTTCCCTCTCCTTCGGGTCAAACATGACACCGTACTTGACCCTGTTGAAGAGACCGCTGCCCTGCGGATCCGCCAGCACGACCTTGAGCTTCGGCAGCCTGGGCTTCAAGAACAGCGCGACGCCCGAGATGGTGCCGCCAGTGCCAGCGCCAGTCACAAACGCGTCAAGCTTCCTTCCGGTTTGCTCGTAGATCTCGGGTCCGGTGCCTTCGTAGTGCGCGCGCCAGTTGGCATCAGTCTCGAATTGGTCGGCGAAGATGCCCCTGCCAGGCTTCTTGGGGTCGTTGGTGTGCTCGATGGCTCTCGCGCGGGCCTTGTTGACGAACTGGTTCTGGTCGACAATGGGAGCCGGGCGCACACGCTCGACTTCAGCACCCAGCCTGAGCAGCAGGTCGGACTTCTCGAGGGCCATGTCGTTGGGCATGCAGATGTGGGCAAGGTAGCCTCTGGCGCGGCAGATGGCAGCGAGGGAGATGCCGGTGCTCCCAACGGTGCCTTCGTAAATCATGTCCCCAGAGTTCGGGGTTAGGAGGCCTTCGTCCTCGGCCATGTTGATGATGCTGAGAGCAACGCGATCCTTGGGGCTGTTGCCGGCGCCATTGAGGAATTCAGCTTTGGCCAGGATCTCGCAGCCGGTCGCTTCGGACAGGGATTTGATCTTGATGAGGGGGGTGTTGCCGATGCAGCCTTCTATACCTTCTGATATTGCTTCTACGGGGATGTCGGATGAGTCAAGGTCAAACTCCTGCTCCGTGTTGTCTTTGAGCTCGACCTTGTGGATGCTGCGGAGTGTCCATATGGATGATCTCTTGTCTAGACGCGGCCCTTTCGGCTTCCTTGCCTCTCTGAAGCGGCGTTCGAGGTCTGGGTATACGTCTTTGTAGCCCAATGTCAAAAGGATGCCGGCGACGAATGCGCCGCCAATCCACCAGCGCAGATACGGGTCGTGTCTGGCCATGCTCTGGTTGGGGTCGGCCGGGATGGGCCCCTCAGAACCCGCGCGTCAAGCTTTTGCAATTGGACCAGCCAAATGAAGGGAGTTGCAATTGAGAAGAAGCAAGTTTCGGTCAGCGGTTTCGGACGTGATTCGTGACGTGCGAGGGAGTGGGTGGCTGCGGGACGGAAGCTTGGACCAGCACCAGCCACAGGGTGTGGCGGGGGTTCTTTGACGCGGAGCTGGAGAGAGCACGCGGCCGCTTAGCTTGTCTCTGCCTCTGCTGTCTCTACCCCCGCCAGCCATGGACTCGCCCGTCGTCGCCCAGCTGTTCCGCCAACTATTCTCACACCGCGCCAGCCAATGCCTGCGTGCGCCGTCGCTCGCCGTCGCCCGCACCCAGCGCCGCGGCCTGGCCTCCAGCAGAGCGGAGGACGACGACGCCCAAGTCAAACCCAGCTCCGAGAGTAGATGGCAGCAGCGGACCGACATCTTCCCGGAGGAGCGGAGCGAGGAGTTCAGGCGCTATCCAATGGTGACGGCGGATTCGTTACGGTCGCGGAAAGAGAGACCGCGGAGAGTCAAGATGCTCATGCGCGACTTCATTGAAGGTATCAGAGAGCGGACTGCCCTTATCCATTGTCCGCAACAACCCGCTGATGACGCCTACAGACAGCCTGTACAACCCTAGCTACGGCTATTTCTCTAAGCAAGTCGTCATCTTCCATCCTGGCGAGCCCTTCGTCTTCAGCAATATTAAAGACGAACCCGAGTTCTACCGCATCCTGGGCGAGCGGTATACCCAATTCGAGGACAAGCTGGATGAGAAGGAATACAATGAGGCCCGCCAACTATGGCATACTCCGACCGAGCTTTTCCGTCCGTATTACGGCGAGTCCATTGCGAGATATCTCGTCACGAACTACAAGCTGTCGCAATATCCCTACCACGATCTGCTGATATACGAAATGGGTGCTGGCAACGGAACTCTCATGATAAACATCCTCGACTACATCCGGGACGCATATCCAGAGGTCTATGAACGCACCAAATTCCGCGTCATTGAAATATCATCGAATCTGGCTTCGTTGCAGGTCCACCACTTGAAGCGTACGGCGTCAGCGTGGGGTCACCTGGACAAGGTTGAGGTCATCAACCGCTCCATCTTCGATTGGGATACCTACGTATCATCTCCCTGTTTCTTTCTCGCGCTCGAAGTCTTTGACAACTTCGCCCACGACTCTCTCCGCTATGACCCCTTCACCGAGCAGCCTCTCCAAGGCAACGTCCTGATTGACAATCACGGCGACTTCTACGAGTTCTACACCCGAGAGATTGACCCGGTAGCCGCACGCTTCCTTCGTGTTCGCGATGCGGCTGTATCGCGACCCTACAGGCATCCGCTCCAGGGTCCAAGAGCCCTCCGCAGCCTCCGCTCGAAGCTGCCTTTCGCCCCGAACCTGACAGTCCCGGAGTTCATTCCCACGCGGCTGATGCAGTTCTTCGACGTCCTGCACACCTACTTCCCCGCGCACAAGCTCGTCACTAGCGATTTCCACAGCCTGCCGGACACGATCAAGGGCATCAACGCACCCGTAGTGCAGACGAGGTACCAGCGGAAAACGGTGCCTGTGAGCACGCCGTTGGTAAGCCTTAGACAACAATCGCTCTATTGATAGGTCCTTTGATGCTGACGGATAATGCTAGGTACAACAAGGCTATTTCGACATTCTTTTCCCTACCGATTTCGGCGTCATGGAAGACGTCTACCGCGCCATCACCGGCAAGCTGACGCGCGTCATGACGCACGAGGATTTCTTGAACAGGTGGGCGTTCGTGGAAAATACCCAGGTGCGTAGCGGCGAAAATCCGCTGCTGAGCTGGTATAAGAATGCCAGCGTGATGACCACTGTGTAGTCGGTGGAATTCACGTCTTTTCTACTGTAGACGAAATGGATGTGAAGAATCCGCTTCCGGGACAAGTAAATTCCTACCTTGCTGGGTGATTGAGTGTTATCGATGAAGACTATGAGATGATGACGGGATTGCTTTGGCACTTGAACATTCGAATCATCCGCATGAGAGGGAATACCTCCAGAATTTATTGAGAGCAAGAGTATCTTTGTCCAACTACGAGTCTTTTGGATAAGACAAACCACTATCTCCAAAAGAAGAGTGTTCCATCCGATCACCAGCTCCCAGGTCGTTCCGCTCAATACGTGGGTATCGTTAAGCACACGGGCGCCTGCAAGCGTT
This sequence comes from Botryosphaeria dothidea, assembly GCA_011503125.2. NCBI lineage: Eukaryota > Fungi > Ascomycota > Dothideomycetes > Botryosphaeriales > Botryosphaeriaceae > Botryosphaeria > Botryosphaeria dothidea. Next base: position 2,578,060 of record WWBZ02000016.1, on the reverse strand, counting down.
TACAGTCCCACCCCTAAAAAGAATCATCTACTATGAACGTCACTTGATAAGGAGCTCAACCCCTTTTCTCTTTATCCACAATGTTCCCTAAAACCTGTCGTTCAGGAGAACTTCGCAATTCTCGCCTCCAAGTCTCTGACCCAATCACCCACCGTCTTGATGTTGCCCTGCAGCGTATCCTCGCCGCCCTTGAGATTCTCCTCGACCTTGGTCAGCGCGTCACGCCACTGCCGGATCTCCTCAGCCTGCTCGCCCTGCCGCTTCTCCAGCTCGTCGAGCGTGGCGCTGGCGGTGCCGGCGCTGGTGTGGATGAGGCGTAGGGTGCGCAGGCGCTCAAGCACGAGCGGCAGCGTTGGGGAGAGCGACTCGATGGTCGTGAGCGTGCCGAACAGGGCGTTGATCTTGGCGACGCGCTCCGGGTCCTCGATGTACGCGCCCATCATCTCCGGCGGCGGGCCCGCGTCGGCCGCGACCGCTGCAGAGACAGTGCCGCTGCGCTGGCGCGACGACGTGGAGACGGGCGAGGTGGCAGAGTCCTGCGAGGCGCGCGCGGCCTTGCGGAGCTCCTCGAGCCGCTCCGCTTCTTGCGTCAGCTTCTGTACACGGCGCGTCGCGGCGTCGAGGGAGCTGGTCGACACCTCGGAGATGGTGTGGAGCTGACGCTCGAGCGAGTCGAGATTGTGCAGGATGCTCTTGGGCGGGTTCGCGGCCATATCGGGCATGTTGTTGGCGTTGAGACCGAGCGCCTTCTCCAGCTGTGAGAGGCGGGCATCGAAGTCCGCAGCGCGAGATAGCGCATGCGCCGCCTGCTCTGCAGTCGCCGTTACCGCGATGGTGGTTGTAGTCTGTGGTATTATCGTCGTCGTCTCCGCCGCTGCCGCGGCCGGCCGGGAAACCCTCTTCAAGGTGCGCGCGAACTGCGCTTCCGCGCCCTTGACGCCGCCCTGTCGCTGCACGTAGACGGCGTCCAGCATCTCGCTCAACTTAGCGATGCCCTCTGCGGGGTCATCTTCTTCCTCGTCCTCCTCTGCAGCAGCTTCCCCACCGTCCTCTCCGCCCTCCGTCTCGCCCTTCTTCGCCTGCTCCCTCAACTCAAATTCCTGCCTCACCTCCTCAACCTCGCGCCTTAGCCTCGCCAGCTTCCGCTCCAGCGTCTCATCCTCCTCATCGCTGAAGTCGCCGTACTCGCCATCACTGCCGCCGCTGCCGCGCCTCTGCCGCCGCGACGCGGTCCGATACGAGCGCCGCTGTCGGCGTATCCGGTCGGAGAAGTCGACGCCTTTCGCGTCGACGCGGGCTTGCTGGAAGATCGCACGGGCGTCGTCGGCTTCGATGCCCCGGCGAACAATGTTGCCGCGGCCATCGTCGGAGTCTTCGTAGGAGGAGGCTTGGGAGGGGGAGCGGGCCGTGGAGCTCTGCATGGATTGTTCATGTTACAAAACTCATTCGTGTGCAGGCGGGATGATGAGGGCGTACCGGCAGCGTTGCGTCCTCCGTCAGCTCGGGCGTCTCGTAGATGTCAGGCGCATCGCGATCCTGGGAAGGCGTGTTAGCTTTTTCGTCGTGTCAATGGCGGGCCACAGTGCATACGAGGTCAGGCAAGTTCTCGTACTTGCGGTTTTGGGCCATGGTGGACCGTGTGGCTCGTTGGGGGTGGGGCTAGGGTGTTTGTGACGCGGAGCTGGTGGTGGTCGGGACGGGAGTCGTGTTGTTTGAGTGCCAGCGCGCGTCTGGGGTCCCCGGTGTTAAGGTCCGTGCGACCATGCACTTCCGCTGCGGGCAGGTGGTCGACCACCCAACTAGAGTCTGCCAGCTACTGAAAGTGCCCAAGGGTATCAAACTCTCTGCAATGCTGTGGTGCTTGCCAGCAGTAAAGCCATGAAGGCCGTATAAATGGCCAGAAACGCGGGTATGAGAGGCTCTCGAACACAGCGAACATAGTGGAGGATGGGGCTCTGGGTAGAAATGATGCCCACTAGCCGCAGCTCTGTGGAACCTATCACATGCTTTGTAGACCGATCTCGTATCTGGAGCAATGCCGCAATTGTATATTAGATCTACAACCGATGATCGACCCCAGCAACTTCTATTTAGCCAGGCTATTTCTGACAGGAGGTCCAGGCAGTCGTGTATTGCCTGCAACCCAATCTTGCAGCCAAAGTTTCCTCGCCGCAGTGGTGTAAGGTTCCAGCGATTCGGTTTATTGCGAAATGCCGCAACCTTATTCTGTGGAGGCTGTCCTAAGCCGATGACTTTCGGTATATTATACTCTAAGACGAAGCGACATCCGCAATGCTGCCCGATCAGGCGAAGCTCTCTCGGGTGATTCAATGGTGGGCTTGCACAGGAGATGCGATAACTCCACCCGCAAGTGATCAAAAAAGACCCGTTCTCATTTGTGGTCATATTTGGGATGAATGCATTCAGGTGGGCCTTGCAAGCAAGCCCAATTCGGAGGTATCGCGTCGAGGCCGTTACCGGTGGGCATGCGGCGGATGATTGATTATCAGACCTCATCGGGTCCTTCGGAAATCTAGAATGATGGTATGTGAGTGTAGAGCCTCGTCGCTCCAGTTCAAGTAAGGTGAGAGCGTGGACAAAAGGCATTCAGCGAGTCAAACAAAAGGGGGTCGTAGGGCTGCGGTGATGTCACTGGGGGCATGTCTTCACGGAAAGAAGACCGCGTCACAGGGGCGAGCCAGGAGAGATCAGAGACGGTCTTGGTGCGCCTTGATGAAGTTATCGGTGGCCTGCGCGGCGGCGGAGGAGGAGAGGTGAGTGCTGTGGTGGGTGGACGACGGGCCTCGGGTGAGATTTGGCTTGTGCTCGCAGGAACGCCGGGGTCGGCACTGGGCGAGAGGAGCCCAACACGCTCTCGCAACGGATCGCAACAAGACACCAGAGTGCGAGGTGCTGCGCGCGCTCACCGGGGCGGAAGGGCGGGCGGGGGCCTTGGGGTGAGGTCGAATTAAGTGTCCGGTAGTTCGCTTGGGTAAGCCCCGAAAAGTACGAGCGCAGGACAGAACAGCGGCGCCAGAACATCTCTCGCAGGAGCGCCGCCCCTCGCGCAAAGAATGAATCGCTCTCATGTGGCCGCCGCACGTTTCAAGCTACTGCGATTCTCTTCATGTCCTTCTTTAGCGCCAATCGATTCATTCCCAGCGCCTCTCGCTTCTCTCCCATCACGAGCTCCTACCGCGCCTTGAAGAACATGTTCTCCACCGAAACCGCCACTGAGAGTGACGCCGCCGATGCCCACTCGTATCTGCTCAATACCTCCCATGACCTGCTGGAGGACCATCTGGCCGCCAAGGAGTCCGAGCTTGACTTCTCCCTGAAAGACTCGCATATCGATAATGTCGCCTTTGCCGCCTTCGACCATGGCGCCCTGTACGACCGCTACGATGAATCAGGTCCATCATCCGTGCAGCCGGGTGATAACAATGATTTTTCTGAGCCCAGCGGCAGTCACATGAGTCTGAGGGATGAGGCCGACGACGCTCGCCCTGCCGTCGACGGCGCCGCCGATCAGCAGGATGTACCTCTGGCCCATGATACCACTCCTGCCGTCGCAGCAGCCCGTCGCGCTCCGAGCACAGCAATGCAAATTGATACCAACGGTATGTCGAAAATGATTTCCGATGAACTTGAGATGAACCATCACTCGCGCCTGCAGCGGGGGACGCCTGAGATCAATGTCGCAATTCCGGCAGGTGCAGCTGCTCTGGCAGACGAATCCAAAGATCAAAATATTCTTAACCCATCTTCTCGCGGAGCACAGCGGAATTCTGTCGGAGGCAGGGATACGCCTCGGTTGTCTGATATGTCCATAAAACAGGAGTCACCCGGCCTCACTGGACGTCCAACAGGATACCCACCAATTGGGAAGAACTTACCCGCGTTCAGGGCAAAATCATCAATACCTGCGCATATTCCAATGCTGGAGTTTGCGCGACAATGCATACTAGCAGCCCAATCGTCGAGACTTAATCCGTTCGCTCTCCACACCGGCGAATACGAGCTTCTCAGGGATCACATTACCCATGCCCAAGTCACCGTCTACCTAAACATCCGAAACGCCATTCTCCGGCTTTGGACAAGGAATCCTCTAGTCGCAGTCATGAAAGCTGAAGCTGCCGGCTGCGCGAGGGATCCCAGATATTTCAACATGTCGCAAGTGGCGTATAAGTGGCTCGTGAGGAATGGGTACATCAATTACGGATGTGTAGAGCTTCAGAGCACGGCTGGACCCATACCAAGAGCGAAAGCTAGGGGGGGAAAGCGCCGAACAATCGTGGTCGTCGGTGCTGGAATGGCAGGCTTGGGCTGCGCAAGACAACTGGAAGGTCTAATCGCACAGCTTGGAGAACAATGGACGAACAGCGGAGAGAGGCCGCCAAGGGTGGTTGTGCTTGAGGGACGCAAGAGGATTGGTGGACGTGTATATTCGCATCCGCTGAAGAATCAGAGCGACAGTACGTTGCCTCCAGGACTCCGGAACACTGTCGAAATGGGTGCGCAGATCATCACTGGCTTTGAGCATGGGAATCCTCTGAACTGTATTATCCGCGGCCAGCTCGCGCTTCGCTACCACACGCTCAAAGACGACACCATTATCTACGACACAGACGGAGCTGTGGTAGATCAGGAGGGCGACATGCTTGTGGAGAAGCTTTACAATGATATTCTGGAGCGTGCCAGTCAATTTAGGAACAAGCATCCCCCATCACAAACAGTGGAGGGTGACCGACGTCTTTTACAATTGGGCCGAGATCCCGCCAACGATTCTGGCGAGCTCATCTCATCGCTCGAGGATTCCGGTGCATCCCAGACTGTACCCAGTCTCAGCACCAATAAGATCAAAACGACTGTGAATCCAAATGCGCTTATGGGAGTGGAGAAATCTGCTGGTCGAGCGTACACGCTCGCTCCGGGATCTGGGACAAACGTCTCCGCTGCGGAGGCGGCGAAGAACATGGGCTGGCAGTTGAAGCCCGGGACTTCGATAGCAGAGAATCTGAGGCTTGATTCTGTGACCCAGGTTCCCGAAAACCCAACGCTAGGCGCGACCATGGACGAGGCGATCAAGCAGTACCAGGGTATGGTCCAGATGACACCCAAACACATGCGACTCTTCAATTGGCACCACGCAAACATGGAATATTCCAATGCTGCGCATGTCAATCAACTGAGTCTCGGAGGCTGGGACCAAGACATCGGGAATGAATTCGAAGGTCCACATTCTCACATCATTGGCGGCTATCAGCAGCTTCCCCGAGGCCTGTGGCAAAATCCCGCAAAACTTGACGTACGCTTTAACAGTCCAGTGAAGGCCGTTCGCGAAGAAAACTCACGCCAGGTTGTTGAGTGTGAGAACGGTGACATCATTGAAGCGGATGAAGTTGTGGTTACCACGCCTCTGGGCGTCCTCAAGCGTGGGGCGATCAACTTCAACCCGCCGTTGCCAGAATGGAAAATGGCCCCAATTCAGCGGTTGGGCTTTGGGTTACTGAACAAGGTGAGAATTTGATGCTACGCAGAAAAACATTTAGAGATGGTTAACGTGAGTCAGGTCGCGCTTGTCTACGATACGCCATTCTGGGAGACTGACCGTGACATTTTCGGCACCCTTAATGAGGCTGAGCTTCAAAACAGCATGGAGCAAAGAGACTACGAGTTGCGGAGAGGACGGTTTTGGCTTTTTTGGAACTGCATCAAGACTAGTGGCCGACCAACCCTAATTGCCTTGATGGCAGGCAATGCTGCGCACGACACTGAAGTAACTGACGATAAGGTACTGGTCAGAGAAGTCACGGAACGCTTGTCCAAGATGTTCGCACCCGCAGTTGTTCCCCTGCCTACCGAGCACATCGTCACACGGTGGAAGAAAGATCCTTTTGCTGGCGGAAGCTACTCGTTCATGGGCCCGACAGCACAACCAGGTGATTACGATGCAATGGCACGACCGATTGGTTCTCTGCATTTCGCCGGTGAGGCAACTTGCGGAACGCATCCTGCAACTGTCCACGGCGCATATCTTTCTGGTCTTCGGGCAGCATCCGAGGTGGTCGATTCCATGCTCGGACCGATCGAAGTACAGCATCCTTTGGTGCCTACAAAGGCGAAGCCGGGCACGCCCACGCCAATTGCAGTAGCTGGTACGAAGCATGGTCGTGATGAGATGGATTCCGTGGAGTCGCGAAACGTAAGACAGGCCAGGAACGAGGATCTCGAGGCTCTTATCACGGCGGCGATCCTCGAGCAGATCGGAGAGCGGCCGCACAAGCCAGAACGAACAGGCAACAACCCGTACCTGCTGTACACCCGAGACCAGTGGCACACCGTCAAGGCAGAGTGCGACGAGCAACGCAGGGCTGCCACGGGGGATCCTAACGCAAAGGCGTCCAAGGACCACATTCGCACGGTGCTGGGCGCAAAGTGGCGCAATGCACCGAGTGACGTACAGCAGCCCTACCTTGACGAGGCAAATAAGCTCAAGGAAGCTAGCGCGGCAGCTGCTGCGGAGTACAAGGAAAAGTCGGCTGTGTGGGAGAAGGAGGCCGCACGAATTCGCACGGAGTTCATGACTAGCAGCACAGTGAAGGGTGAGTTCTTCAGCGGTAAGACAGCAATTGAGAACGGTAGCACGAAGAGAGACCGGCGGGTGGCGTCTTAGCATCTGCATACGTGGGACCATCATGGACGGGGGTGGGGCATTCGGGTGTTTTGCTTTTTGCTTCTTCTGATTTTCCATGCTGATCAACCAGAAAGATGGTGGTCGGATGTATTTCTAGGGCGGCACTGCACGTGGCTTGAAAGGTAGGCGCATGATGTTTGTTACGCGGATCGCTTTGCATGTTAGGCGTTTGCATTGGCGGAGGCAGGCCGGGTAGCACGAGCATATCTCCTGTAATTACCAATCGCTTCAGTGTTGCGGACTGCTCGGGGCCGGTCAGAGCATCCGAATGAAGGCGCTTGCACTGAGAAGACAGCCTGCCCTCTAGCTCTTCTGTCTGGTGGTTGCTTGTGGACGGACCTCTTATCGTCAGCAGACGTAATAGCCCCGGCGGCGCAGAACGGGCGCTGGGCCAGGCACAGTGCAGGCGGCATCGTGACCTCGACCGACGGTGCCTGGAGACGGGTCACGTCATCTCTGCGGGAACCCAGGACCGTGGATCGCGCGCAACGTGGGCTCGAACAAACGTCGAGGCCAGTGGTTCATTAGGCTTCCCGGGGCGGCGGTATCCCATCGATCAGCGTTGCGCGGATTGACCCCCGCTTTGGCGGCCGCTGGAGCGTGTGGGAGGGGGCCGGGCGGAGCAGATTCGCCGTGTGACGGCGGCGCGAGCAGGGGGTTCATTGGGCCAGCCGCGCCGCGGAGGCTCTCAATCCGCCGTTGGAAAGCGAGCGCGCCAGGCTGGGGGAGCAGGCCTCTTTTAGGCTACATCGGCGCAGCCGACGTCAAGCAGCGGCGCAGGAGCGGCGGCGGTTGCATCGCATTTGCTGGGCGCGCTCCACCGGCCGGCAAATGCGAAAGCGATGCAGGGCAGCGGCGGGCACACGTCGACGGCGGCTGGTCGCACTGCGCGAGCTGCGGGTTGCATCGCGGCGGCCGGCGACTGTGCGCGCGGATCTTGTCTCCACCGGGCAGTCTACCCGTTTGGGCGGGTCGCGGAGTCGAAGGCTGGGAAGCTTCTCTCGCATACTGGAGGAAGATGCCGTGGCCTGCAGCTGGGGCCAAGGCCCAGTCGCGTTGCCGATGCGTGAGGCGTTCTCTTACGTTGGCACCGGCCGCCGGTAAAAGGCGCGCGAGACTGTGCCGCAGGTCGACATATCCCATGCAACATCTCTCTGCTCCATGACATCCGCCTCTGCCCCAGGCGCCCCTCTTCGCTCGCCCGCCCTCCTCTCCGCTGCGCGCTGACTACGTCCCTCGTTTGCCCCGTCTCAGCCCACCCATGCTGCGCGCGCCATCCTCCGCCCTCGCCCAGCCCGGCCTCAGACTGTCCTCCATCGCAGCTGCCGAACCGGTCCCTGCTGCCCCGAGCAGCGAGCGCAGCCAGAGCCAGCGCCAGCACCATCCAGCGCCGCCATGACTTCGTTCTTTGGAAGGCTGCGGTCCAATGCGGTGAGCTGCCCTCGAACCCAAGTCCCAGCTTCCGGAGCCCGCGCCCACTGACTGCGTCATTGCCTCCGTAGCCCCCCGCGAGCCCGTCGACCGCCATTGCGCCAGCGAAGAAGGACCCCAACGCCCTGCAGTCCACGCCGCTCGAGAAGCTGCTCGCCGCCGACACGGGCCCCATCCGTGCTGACGGCAGCGACAAGTTCTTTGGTTTCGAGAATGTAAGGCAATTGCCTCTCCCCAAGCTCCTCGGGGCCTACCGCGCTGACTCGTCTCTCTCCGCATCCAGTTCGGCAGCACCTGGTACGCCGCCGCCCTCCCCAACAGCCCCCCACTGGCGCTTGCTAACCGCGTCCCCGCAGCTACTGCAACTCCATAATACAATGCCTGTACTACTCTACTCCGTTTCGAGAACAGGTCATCAACTTCCCCATTCGATCGCCGCAAGACTCCCTCGTAGACCGCATTTCCGGCGGCCTCCCGCGCCTAAACACCGATCTCTCAAACGCCGGAGCAGATGGCCAGAAGAACCCGCTCTCTCCGACGAAGCAGCCCTCATCAGCACAACTGGCATCCCCCAAGAAATCAGGGGCCGCCCCAGGGGCACCTGGTGGTCCGCCAGGTACGAAGCCCGAGGAAAACAAGGACTCGCCGGAATACAAGAAGAAACAAGCCATGGCCGCGGGACCGGTACTAAACATGGACTACGAGAACTCCAAGGCGTACGGCATGCCAGAGTCGCTGTTTACGTCACTAAAGGATATTTTCGAGGCCATCATCGCGCACAGGTCACGCGTTGGCGTCGTGAGCCCTCAGAAATTCCTCGAAATATTGCGACGCGAGAACGAGATGTTCCGGTCAGCGATGCACCAAGATGCCCACGAGTTTCTGAATTTACTTCTCAATGAGGTTGTCGAGAATGTGGAGCAGTTTTCCAGGCAGCAACAGCAGCAGCAGCTCGAACAGCAAGAGTCAGCTGAGCAGAGCGGAGAATCGGACTCGGGTCTCGCTGTTGCATTGTCCCCGGTACTAAACAACGCCGTCAAGAACGCCGTGTCTAATAACACTGGATGGGTCCATTCTCTCTGGGAAGGAACACTGACGTCAGAAACGAGGTGTCTTACATGCGAAAACGTATCACAGCGAGATGAAGCCTTCCTGGATCTATCGGTCGATCTTGAGCAAAACTCGTCGGTGACATCCTGCCTGAAGAGATTTTCAGAAGAAGAAATGCTCTGCGAGCGAAACAAGTTTCACTGTGACAACTGCGGTGGCCTGCAAGAAGCGGAAAAGCGTATGAAGGTTAAAAGGTTACCCCGGATATTGGCGTTACATCTTAAAAGGTTCAAGTACACAGAGGACATGCAGCGGTTACAAAAGTTGTTTCATAGAGTTGTCTATCCTTATTACCTTCGCCTGTTCAACACCACCGACGATGCTGAGGATCCGGATCGGTTATACGAACTCTACGCCGTAGTCGTTCACATCGGAGGTGGAGCGTACCATGGCCACTACGTCTCGATCATTAAGACGGAAGACCGCGGCTGGTTGTTATTCGATGATGAGATGGTGGAACCTGTGGACAAGGCTTACGTCCGGAATTTCTTTGGAGGAGAGAACGTGTTGGCTTGCGCATACGTACTGTTCTACCAGGAGACAACCGAAGAGGCGATGAGGAAAGAGCAGGAATCGGAAGGTCTGAACGCGGCAGATACCACTGTATCAGTGCCACTGGAATCAGTGACCTCACCGGTCAAGCCGGAAGAGGCTCCTGTAAATGGCCATGTATTTTCGCCTGTCACACCGGTGGAGGAGGAGAAAGATCAATTTGTCAATCTCGATCACGCGGCATCGGCGCCACCACTTTCGCAGTCTCCGCCCCCACGGCCCGCCTCGCAACCGCCACTGGAACATTTTACCACAACACCAAGTCAGCCGACCTTGAAGACGAAATGGAGCGAGTCCTTCAGGCTTAACCACCGCGACAAGGAGAAGCTTCGGGAGGAGAAAGAGCGCAGAGCATCGATCAAGGCGGCGGAAAAGGAACAGGAGAAGTTGGCGAAGGCGCAACGGAAGGAAGAAGAGTCGAAGTTGAAGGAAGCAGCGGCGAAGCGTCGAGAAATCTATAAAAAGCAGGAAGACGAGATGCGTGCCGTCCTCGCCGCCAGCAAGGCCACGGCCAAGGAAGAGGAAAAGCATCGTCGCGGCAGCACTGCTCAACACGTCACTTCCCCCCACACTCCGAATGTTGTCAACGGCGAAAAAGACGAGTCAGACGCAGGTGTTCCTCCCAACACAGCCAGCACCACAGCGCCATCGTCTACAGGCAGCGAACCTCCAACAGGCAAGCCATCGAAGGAGAACGGTCACCATCGCCATATTCATGGCAGCAAGAGCATAAGCGGTGGCCTCAACCGTTTCCGTCACTCGAGCATCAGCCTCCGCCACAAGCCAAAGTTCCTCTCCGGTTCGGGCAAGGATCATACCTTAAACCTGGACGAGGCACCGCCGACGCCGACACTTCCGCCGCAGTTTGTCAATGAACCGCATACCCCGACCATGGAAACGCCGCTTGCACCTACTTTTGCTAGTCCAAAGTGGAATCCTGCAACGCCAGATAGGGCTGTAGGCAGTAGCGACATAAGCGAGGGCAAAGAATTGCCTCCGGTGCCGCCGCCCAAAGAGGGAAAGAAGGAGGAGAAGAAAGAGAAGGGGTACTCGAAATTCAGCCTGGGGAGGAAGAAGAGCAGTATGCTTGGATTTGGGTAAGCTTTTTGCTGGCACAAGATTTCTCGTACTTCTCGTCTACATTTTGCCAGACTTCTACACTGATCTGGTTTTGCTTTTTTGCAGGGGCGGTGGGGCATGTTGTGAAAATCCTGGTTGTATCCTCTGCTGCGGCGACATTCTGATGGGCATCCTGTGTCGTGGCTTTTGAGTAGATACGAGAGTTTGAACATTTTGAGAGATGGAGGTCTTTTGCTGGTAGAGTTGGAGGACAACTGATTTGCCAAAAAAAGAGATCCGCAATCTGGCTCTTCTGTGGGGAGGAAAGCAGCAAGTCGGCGGCATGCGCTGAGGGCCTTCTTTTGTTTTCTTGCATAAATACCACGGAGTGTCTTGGGGTTCATCTTTTACTTTATTCACCTTGGAAGGGATCCTGGGATGGGCTACTCCTTTTTCTCTTCTTCTTTCTATGTGGCTGACAAACATAACACTGTCACCACTCCAATTGAACGTCGACTTCGATTACATTACTTGTTCCGTCGCTTCTGTCTTCTTCGTTTTTGCCTCCTTCTTGTGCCCTCAAAGTTCACCTCTTCTTGATACATTTCGAGCTTTGGCACATATATCCTGTACATTAGGCGAGATGAAAACGCTCCACATTTTGCTATCCACTACACGTCTCCAAATGCTCATCGTCAAAAGATTAGGAAATATAGTATAATCTAGACCACACAAGCATGCGTACAAACTTTCTATTTTTTTCCTGTACGATGCATCACTCCAATCATGAAAGGGTATGCGAGCTCTGCAAGGAAAGATGGCTTAAGCTAGTTTCTCGTTTCTTCCGCACTCGTTGCGATACCCGAACAAAGACCACATGCGTATGCGAGTGTATGTCTTGACTCTGGCCGCTGCATCCGGGTGAGGCCGTGCGACGAACGAGACGCGCGGTACCCGCGCCGTGTTTCATTCGGTGCTTTTATTTACCCTTTTGCCCTTAGCCGTGCTTTCATGTCTGTCTCTCTTATGTGGGGTAAAATAAGTGATACCTTGCTCCACATTCCATGTCGAAAAAGAAGGGTCTCCACATGCTTCCGTCGCGTTCGATGGGAGGTTGTTCCGAGAGGGGAAGGAAGGATGCAATGATGATTGCATAAATATGGGGTATATTTATGGGGTCCGCTTATTGTCGAGAAGGGAGAGGGAGGGTGGGCGGTGAGGGTGTTGGGCAGAAAGGGACGATGGTATCAGTTCGTGGGCGCCGTTCAAGCCGCCGAGAGGGCTGCTGGTGTCTAGGGCTACCACACTTTCGAGGCGAACGGGCAGCGAGTGTGTGGTTCTGCGCAGGGTTCATGGATGTTGACGCTGTGGTCCGTTCGGCGTTCGGGAGTATGCCGTCACTGGGATCTCTTGAGGTTATTGGAACGGTGTCGGTCGATATTTGCCAGGTGAATTCGAGCGTGCATAGCAAACGTTTGGCATGTGCGAGAGAGCGAGGGGAGTGCGAATAGTGCAGAGTGGTGCTGCAGCCGATGGCCAGCGGCGAATGAGAAGATCAGATCAGGATTGTCATGGGGAGTCGAAGCATTCATCCGGATAGCCTTGTCACCAGGACCATGCAACGCTTGCGTCTGGACGAATGCTTCAAGTCCCTATAGCAGTCCTGAATATTTGTCTGGCTTGTCCATCGGAGCTTCGAGTTCGGCGTTACCTGCCGGATGCAGCATCCCTCTGCCCTTCCGCAAAGCTTTCTTTTTCATCATCAGGGTGCAAGGATACGGGGCAATCATTTTTAGGGTTGGATTATATTGCCTCGTTTGAGCGACGAACAGCGGGTGTGGGTGATCGCGATCGTGATCATCCCGTCAATAGCGCCGTTTCGTCAGTAGATTTGGGAGGAAAAGATGTGTTCGTGCGTGCAGCCGTCTATTCCAAAATAGAAGTTTGGATCGATCGAAATGCTCGGCTCATAAGCAACATTGGGAAATTCGGATTGTTGCGAAATTGTGATGGGAGAAGTGTGTGTGCAACGCGGAAGAAAACGAGCGCCCGGATCGGACAGGTGGGTTGACAGTTAATCAAGACGACGCCCCGAGCGCCCTACAGCTGTTCAGCAGGCTCGTTTTCTCGGTACGGTCCGAAACAGGGGTGCCGCAGTAACCTTTTTTCCCGCCCGTCTTTGCTTTCTGCATCGTCGTGTTGGCGTGCATCTGGTGATGACTCGAAGGATACTAGAGAGAAACGCGCGTCTGTGGCCTGATTACCCCTTGAAGATTTAATAAACGTTGTCGATCCATTGATTGGACGCGAGGTGCTCCACAGGCCGCTATTGGCCGCTGCAGATCCCCCGCTGCTTATATTTCGTGCCTTTTTTTTTTGGACACTGTGCCTCTAATTTTCATAGCACGTCAAATCCGATGCTCTCCTTTCAATGCGTCATAACGCTCCCAGACTCCATAACCTATTATGCTCATATGTTATATTTAGTAGCTCCCAGTCGATCGCTTGCCAGCCGTCCATCAATCGGACGTTCATCCTAGTACGAGCGCGTAGAGAATGACCATGGTGTTGATGCCAATGAGTGGTACTAAAGACATGCCAGACCCAGACGTTAGTCCCTCATTCGAAGCAAACCAGAGCCTCGTATAGGCTTATTAATTGCGGAAATAGCCACAGGGCCAAGTCTAGCAGAAGGTGATGGTCGCTGCTTCATGGTAGAGCCAGGACCTCGCTTCCTTGATTGTGCACGATGCTTTGAAATTCCCAATGCGCGTTCGGGTAATCAGACTGACGGGAGATGGTTGACTCACTTCTCATGAGGGTGCGCACCGACGCGATGAGGTTTATCAGCTTCGCCTTGACGCTCTGTGAGTCCTGGACACCGCCAAAGCCCGGTTCAGCGGATTGACCCCAGCCGACTACAATCAAACGTATGGTGTCAGCGCGGTTCCGCAGTGAAGGAGATTATTCAGGCGAAATGTCTATGAGGCGTTGGGTCGCAGTGCTTATGAGCGGCAGCAGCTCCGAATAGAAAGTCACGGCCATGCGGGGAGACGAGACGGGATACGTTGCAGATATACTAGGCGGACTACGGGAGGCTTACTGCGGGCGAGGAAGCGGTCCTCGGAGAGGATGGCGATGGCGTTGACGAGCAGAACAGAGACTACGGCGGTCAGCAGGAACGGTGTCGGCGGGGAGGACAGGAGGCGGGCACATACCGTAGAAGAGGCCGCCCAGGCCGAAGAGCAGCATGGTGGTGGTGGGGAACGGGAGTGTGTAGAGGTGGTGCCAAGTGGCCGTAAACACACGGGCGGGCAGGGCAGCAGAAGGATCGTCGCACGGCAGAGTACGTCAGCCGGGCAGCGTGGTTGGCGGGCGTGGCGGCTTGGAGCGAGGCGCGCGTGGTTGGAATCGGGCTGGTTGGACGTGTGGGCTCCGCGGGAAGGCAGGCAGATGGCAGCGCAGTCGGTTCTCCATGTGCGTCAAGCCCAAGGCCGAAGCGCGCAGGGGTCGCCGCTTAGCTGACTCGCTTGATGCCCCGTTCTCGCTCGCTGCTGTCCCTGGCTGCCGATCCTCGCCTGTGAGCCTGCGACGGCAGCCCTGGGATTCTCGCCTCCAGCGCACCGCTGCAGCACGACCCGCAAGGGCGCGCGCCGGCTCCCTGCGTCGCCAACAGCGCAGCAGCAGACAGCCTGGCTCGTTGCTGCAATCGTCCTGCAACGGCGGCGCCGTTGCCTGGGTGCAGCGCGCGCCCGGCCCTGAGACGACTCCTGTGCCCTGAACGAGCTACGTCACAGGGCGTCCTCGCCGCGAACCACTGCCTCTGCGCTGCTGCTTTTGAGCTGATCTGGTCCAACAATGCTCGCTGCCCTCGCGGCGCCGGCCAGTGCGTCCATGCCCTGCGCCCCGCCGGCGCTGGCTGCCCGCGCTGCTCCAGCTTCCAGGTCCCTAAGCGTGCTGCGCTCCCCCAATTTGCCGTCATCGACGCGCTCCAGTGCGCCCGATTCGACTACGAGCGCGCTCCGAATTCTAGACCACCGCCCGTCTCCCTAGCGTCCTCCACGCCTCCGCCCAGGCGCAAACACAGATCTCATCCTCTTTCAACGTCACTCACGCCCAAACCACCTTTCTCTCGCGCCCAAATTCTCCCACCTCCGCCCATGTGCCGTGCTGTCAGATCCCGCTTCTTCGTGCGCCCGCCCTGACCGCCACAAAGACACCTGAGTCTCTGCCCGTCCGTGCTGCATCACGGCGGAGCATCCCCCGTCGCCGCGACTTTAACATGCGCAAGTCCGCCCCGCCGCTGGACCTGTCCGCGGACGCCTCCCACCCCGACAATCGTCGCCATGCTGCCGATTCCCCCCCGGCAATCCACCTGTCCAGCAGCAACCCCGCTGCGCCTTCCGGCTACTTTGATCTCATTGACAAAGACCCACCGTCGCCGGGCTCTGTCCACAGCGAGCTGTCCATCATCATGCCCCCGACGCCCACCACCACTGCCATGGCCCTCGCTGCGCTGCAGTACCTGCCCGTGCCCATCCTGGTTCTATCGTCGATGAAGACCGTCGTGCTGGCCAACGAGGCCATGGGACGCTTGCTCGACCTTGACCGGTCTGGAGGTGATGAGAAGGACAGGGATGCTGTGCAGACCGTCACCGACACGCTGCACGGCCAGACCGTGTCGGAGCTCGGCATCGACATGCTGCAGGATGGCTCCCCAATCTGGATTAGCTGGGAGGTAAGGCGGTTGTACCGCATCAGCCCTCAAAACGCACGTCGACTAATTCTGCCAGGATTTTCTCGACTCCATCTGGAAGCAAGCATGCGGAGAGACCGGGGGCGATGTGGATGGCGCTGCCGAAGCGACGGACGAATCCGCGCAGACTACGCCGAAGGCGAGCCCGGCACCCTTTAAGCCTTCCCTACCAAGGCTCAGCAAGTCGAACCTCGCGCGGACGACGGTGCATGACGTGTGCGTTGATGTGGTCATTTCGCTCCAAAAATCCGCAACGCCTCGCCCACCGCCGTCCAAAGATGGCAGAAAAGCAAAGCCGCGGCCGGAGGGGGACGCTGTGCAGGCCGCAATGATTGTTTCCGTCTGGAATATAGATGATGTCCAGTACTTCACTCTTACTTTTACTAGCGCAAGGCCCACTGGTAGCGCCGATTCTAAACCTTCGAGCCGTACCGTCGTTCGCACCTCTGCCGGCATCCGGAAATCTCCCGGTTCCGGCTCCAGTTCCTCATCTGGAAGGCGTTCACATCACAGCTCGAATCCAGGCTCTGCCATCGTCTCCCCCACTACCTATCCACCGCAATTTCCTCCGCATGGTCCCCCGTCGAGAAGTGGCGATCCCTCGGCTCCTTCGCTTTTCTTGAAGGCGACCCAGATGAAAGATGCGATTCTCAATTCTATCGCCATGCCGGCTTACGCTATGTGGAAAGACGAGAACTTTGGTATTCCTAACAGAGCGTTGCTGAGATTCTTGCCGAATCAGGGCGAAGATGCACCGATGGATCAACGGGAATTCCTAGAGCAATTCCAGGCTTTTACCGAAGACTTCAAACGACAGCTCGAAGTTGACGAATTTCCTATCTTACAAGTTTGCCGCACCAGAAAACCTGTCACGCAAAGGCGTCTGGGTATACTTGTTCCAGACACAGGCGAAAGGAAGATTTACGAGGTTGTGGGGGAGCCGATCTTGGACGACAGAACAGATGAGTTTCTCGGAGCTATCGTGGTCTTCAAGGACGTGACTGAGTACACGAAACGGATCGCTGAGCAGATCGAAGAGAATGAGCGGCAGTTTGAGTACATTACTAACCTCATTCCGATCATGGTCTGGACAACGAAGCCAAATGGCGATCATGACTGGTTTTCTCAAAGATGGTATGACTACACTGGGCTCACGGTGGAGCAGTCTTTGGGCAAAGGGTGGAAATTACCTTTCCACGATGACGACATGTATGAGACAGGGAAACGCTGGCAGCATTCTTTGGCGACCGGTGTACGTGGTATCACGCTAACAGCCTGAAGTAATATTACTGACAAAATACAGACCGAGTACAATACCGAATACCGCTGCAGGCGTTACGACGGACAATGGAGATGGATGCTTGGCCGTGCTGTACCCTTCCGCGACGACGATGGCAAAATTATCAAGTGGTTTGGAACTTGCACAGATATTCACGAACTGGTAGAGCTTCGCGAGACCGCGAAACAGATGCGGGAACAACTTCTTCGAGTCCTAGAGCACGCACAGGTCACTCTCTGGGTAATCAACCGCGACCAGAAGCTCACCATGCTGGAGGGGAGTATCCTAAACGATTTTGATGTCACAAGGGAAGAGCTTGGAAAAAATATTCTTGACGTGTTCTTCAAAGACTCGAGAGGGAAGAAGGAAACGCCGGAGCTCAAGAGCAAAATCGATCTTATTCTCGATGGAAACGGCACTGATGAAGTCGTCGAGATGGCGTACGATAATCGATGGTACCGGACGCGCGTCGTACCGTTGATGGCGACTGCTCGTCAGGCCGGTATAGAGAAGGATTCTTATATCGATGGCGTCATTGGAGTGAGCATGGATATAACAGGTACGTCAAGGTATAGTGGTTCAATTGTGTTTCGTTTCTAAGGTTTCTAAACAGAGCTCCACAAACGCCGAGAAGAACTCCAAGCACAGGAAAAGGAAAACTCCAAGCTCGTTGCGAACGCAGTCGCTGCTAAAGAAGCGAGCAGGATGAAGAGTCAATTTCTTGCCAACATGTCTCATGAAATCCGCACGCCTATTGCAGGAGTGATCGGAATGAGCGAGCTGATACTTGACACCAAGCTGGATCAGGAGCAAAGAGATTGCGCTGAAAATATCCAACGGTCAGCCAACGGATTGCTCACGGTCATCAATGACATTCTTGATCTTTCAAAAGTTGAGTCCGGGCGGCTAGACGTTGAAGAAGTTCAGTTCAGTCTCTCGGTGGTTCTTCGGGATGTGAACAAGATGATGGCATTCGCTGCAGTTCGAAAGAATATCAGCTACGAAAGCCATATTCAGCCTGAAATAGAGAGGGATCTCAAGGTTATGGGAGACCCAGGCCGATTGCGTCAGATATTGACCAATCTTCTCACAAATTCCATCAAGTTCACATCCGAGGGCCACGTCAGTCTCTCGGTGACAATAACTAGCGAAAGCGATGAGATCGTCAACGTTCGCTTTATAGTGGAGGACACTGGAATCGGCATAGAGGAAGAAGTCCGGCAAAGGCTTTTCAAACCTTTTAGCCAAGCCGACTCATCCACTGCTCGTCGCTTCGGTGGTACGGGTCTTGGATTGGCCATCAGCAAGAATGTCGGTAATCCTACAACTTCTTTTGTTTGGTGTGCTAACTGGGTACAACAGCTTGTCGAGTTGATGCATGGTGATATCGAGCTCGAATCCACTCTGGGCCAGGGAACCAGGGCATCGTTCTGGATTCCATTCAACAAGGCACAGTATCAAGACGAAGGTTCTCCGCTTATCGATATAGCTTCTATCCCCGATCGTCTTCAATCCGACATTTCCGTGTCTTGCGGCAGCTCGGAGGATCATGGCACACCGCCACTCACACCAATCGCACCGAATAATGGAAAGTCGCCGCTTCGTCATAGTCGAGCGCAGTCGGTGGTGTCTCTACCTGGAAACGGTAACTTTCACCACACTCTTCCAGACCATCTATTAACTCTTCCAGAATGGGAGAGGAAAAACGTCAATGTCTTGGTTGTTGAAGACAAGTAAGTTCCTCCGGTCTTCTCTCATCCTGTTGGAGCTGACAGTCCGTGAAGCCAAGTCAATCAGCAGATTGCGCTGAAGACGATCAAGAAGCAAGGGTTCTCAGTAAACGCTGTGTGGAATGGAAAAGAGGCGGTAGAATATCTTATGGAGGCCAAAGATGGAAAGCGCGATCGGCCAGACATCATTCTCATGGACGTTCAGATGCCAATCATGGATGGATACAAGGCCACCCAAACCATTCGAACTGAAGCACCTTTCAGGGACTCGCCTAATATACGTAACATTCCGATCGTCGCCATGACAGCATCCGCAATCCAGGGAGATAAGGAAAAGTGTCAAGAGGCGGGAATGGATGATTATCTGTCGAAACCTGTGAGGGGGAAGTTGTTGGAGAAAATGTTGGTCAAGTGGGCTGTCGCTGGCAAACGAAAATTTGAGAGGGATGCGCTGGCAGGCCAAGTCCAAGGTCCAGGCAGGGATGAAGCGCACGTTCCGGAGACTATACAAGAGTCGACAGACGATAACAATGACCAGGCAAAGCCACCGGTGAAGCCATCGGAATCTGGCCTTCCGCCGCCGGAGACAGATTCAACGGACTTTGGCCAGGATCAGCCGGAGAAACAAGATTCTCTGGCACCCAAGCTCGACCGAATTTCTTACCGTGAATCAAGTTCCTTACAAGTTGCCACGGAGAGCGAGGGCGATCGGACGGAGCGTCGAGCACAGGCCGAAGAAAAGGCTGCGGATCTGCGAGATACGAAGCTAATGGCTTCTTCTGACAATCCGCGAAGTATTTCACAAACTCCAGAAAATGAGGGGCAAGATGTAGGAAGGAGAGGAGCACCTAGCCACGCGCTAACGAGGGAAAATATGGAGAAATTGGTGGAGGCGCAAGAAGATGGGCGGAGAAAGAAATCCTCCGAAGCTGTTACTAAAGTAGGAGATGTTCCAGCAAGAAAGAGTGGGAAAGGAGGTGGGAAAGGGAAGGAGTCAGACGGCATGAGCAGCTTGGCACAGGGCGTGGAAAAGGCGTTGCAGAGAAGCTCAAGCGCGCAGACTGTAACCCCCAGAAGTGTCACGGCAGGCAGCATGAGCGTCCAGATGGATAGCTTGGAGAAGGCGCAGACCGATGAAGAGGCGAGAAAGTCGGCGAAGAGATGATAATTTTGGGCAAAGCTACAGTCGTGGGAGGTCTTTTTATAGCTTTTGAGCATAGCGTGTGTGGGTTCGTCATCACTGCATTTCCCTTCTGTTTCGTCTTATTCTCCTCTCCGATTGCGCTTTGCTTCACTCGGAGTCTTGCACAGCGCGTTTTCACCTTCACCATCTTTGTATAAGTATCTTCAGTTTCTCTCTTCCATTGTCCTTTCTCATGGACGAAAAATTGGACATTCTTCCATATGGTACGGGCATGCGAAGGGGTTTGGGCACGAGCACTGTGGTCTTGTTCAGAGGTCTGGCGTTCTTTTCTTTTCTTTTCTCATTTTATGTTCTTCAGCTCCTGTTTGTCTCTTTCTACATTGACCACTGTCACTATATCCAGGATCAGAGCACCCCAGAATACCGATTGGCAACACCGTCGAAGAAGGATCTCTTATCACTTCCTCCACGTTTCTTTCGAACCCTCCAGGTTTTGATGCAGAGGGTTCGAGAGGGTTGGTCATGTGCATTGCTTCATGGTTCTATCGAAGGAGGCACGTTCCATATGGCTAGGTTGAGTGTTTGGCATTTCGTTTCTTCTCATATGTGATACCTCTTCTTCTGTTTTTAGTCTTGGGTCGTCTGCTTGCTTCTTCACTTTTCGGTTTACCAATGATGTGTTCTTTGCTTTTCGTTATTGCTTTCACGCCGTCGAGAAGCTCGGCATTCATCTGGACGAAAGCTCCCTATCCATGGGGGCCAGGTTTTCTCGGCATGGGCCCTGATCTGCCGATTGTTATTTTCGTTCTGGTCATCGGCATCGGTGACGGCAGCACCATCCAGGCGTTTTATTATAGACGTCATCTTTCGCTGCATTGGATCGTTTGGAGCGTTCAGCATTACAGCCTTTTTATGCTTCAGCTTTTCAGATTTCCTCGTAATGTTTTGAGTCTGTGGCTTGGACATTGGTTTACTGGCGCGCTTGCTATGGATTTGGCTGCATGACTGCTCGGCATTGCTTGGGTTTGCGGGTGGCTGTAAATAGCAGGCTAAGTGCTTTTCGGAAATTTTGGTCATGTGGAAGAGGAGGCCGGGGGCAAGGTCGGTTCGAATTGAACTACCAATGGGCTCCTTGTGTTTGTAAATTACTGTTTTGCATAGGGAAGGCATCTAGACTGAAGTTTTTCTGCGCCTTAAGGTGACGTGAGCATTAGCCAACCCTCAACCCACTAAAACGCCATTCGAGTTCGAATACCCAAAGAGACCCTTAAATGAATGTGTCCAACCTTCACGGCTCTTATTATCCTCACCCTCCAAGCTATGTTCACAACCTTATTACAGTGCTTCTCAGGTTCGGCTTGTGCGGGCCAGACAGCGCAAGTAACCGCGACTCCAGTAATCTATACGAGGTAATAGCATTGCAACAGTGGAGGTTAACGCGTAGGGAGTGGAAGCAATCATCCGGACGCAAGTGTAATTAGTCTTCCGCGACACTTACATCCGGATGAATACATCCACTCCCTACGATAAGGGCACCGTAAGAATCGTAGAGACGGAAGAGGACCATGTTCTAGAAGACGTCCTGTAACGGATGGTTGTAGTCCGGATTGAAGGAGACGTTCAGGATGGCGAAGCTGATTAGTGAAGTCCGTAGCAGATTTCGAGATTTTTTTGAGATCTTGATGATGAAGGTCCTGGCCTCGAAGGTCATCCACACTGTGTTCGCAAAGGGCCTTTGTTGTAAAGCATATTCGTTGGATTAAAATCGTGAGAATAACGACGGCAAAGGAGTATCCATTCTTAAAGGCAACACAGATCCCATTCCTAGGAAGATTGACTATACGCAAAGTACGGTCTTGGTTGTCGTCGAAGAGGCGTTCGATTGCGCCAAGAAGGGGTTCAACCGATGAAGGCGACCAGGTAGTTTTCGGAGACAGCGCTCAATGATAGTATACACCGTAGTATCGTCGAGGCCCTGATCAATTGTTCCCCGAATAATCAGCACTCGGATGCTATAGATAGTCATAGTTTCGTGGCTGTACTAGTCTCTTTCGTGGAAAAGTCAAGGAATTTTGAACACTGCAATGCTATCCCTCTTTAAAATCAAACATTCAGTAACATCGTCAGTGGGACGAGACAGTAATCCATCAATCTAGACGTCAAGAAACTCCTTAAACTAAGGAAACTGGACATACATCCGTTCAACCTCACCATCAAAGAGCGGACAATCGTTGCGGACGACGTTGCGGCAGGGATCGACGAAACGGGTTTGAGTTGGAGATGAATCAATTTCATGAAACCAGGCTTTGGTTGAGCGAAGACGTTCCTTGGCTGACGCTGAATGTACGTCAAAGGACTGTTTGCCATATCCACTGCCTACGATGCTGTCATTGAGTGTATGAACATTAGGGACGGTTGCAGGTATTACCTGTCAGCTTTCCACGTTTCGAGGGTGGTGTTTCGCCATGAGTAGCTTCATCTTTCTCTCTGGATATACTTCCCGCACGAAGATAAGCTCGCTCTCTGCAATTTCAATGCTCTACTCAACTGATCAGATCCATCTCGACTAAATGGAAATGTGAGTAGACAGTGATGTAGAGGTTCCTAATGAGTTACGACGTCGGTTCCGAAAGTGCTGCAACGGCAAGAGGGAGTACGTGAGGAGTGAAAGCGTTCGTTCGGACGTTCCAGTAGGAAATTGCCAAAAAAAAAAACTCATCCGAATGAATACTTCTTCTCGGCAGTAAAAGCATGTTGATATTCTGCAACAACCAAGCCACCGTGTTCTGGAAGGCCACTGAAGAATCGAAGTGGTAGAAAATCTTGTGCAGTATCTCGAACTCAAAAATTGACAAGGAGCGGCCCAGGTCACTGACAAGCGTGCCCTGGACACTTCCAACTTGTGACTGGATCTTGTCACTGAAGGTTCACTGTTATTTTCAGGGAAAGAAGACGATGGCTTGGCAGCGACTCCTCTATCAGAACACTTTTTCCCAATATCAGTAAAAAGTGTGTTCTGTCATCATATCGGTAATGAGCACCAGCAATAGCGACACATACTATATACCGCCAGATGAAGAAGGATGTGGAACTAATGCCTTTCGTCACAGTTCAATGCTTTGGAAATTGTGTGGCCAAACCCATATAAGACACATTCAGTCTTACTGTGAGCCCCGACTATAATAACTTCCATGTCAATAGCGACGTGACTGAAAAATTCAGGTAGCCTTCTGGTATCAGAAAAGTGGGAGTTGGTGTTGATGGAGAGACATGACGCATTTGTTGATGGTCCACAAGTGATTGCATGAAGAACCTGTCCATCACAATCATACGGGCCAACTCTCCAACTTCTCATGTGGCGCAGTCCATCTCATCGACCTCGCGTAGAACTTTTCCCTGCTTCAGCTCGCAGGATGGTCCGCGTGACCGTGCCTCACCATCTTCAAAGCAAACTGAATCGGTCAGGATCAAGAGACCCGGAATTGGAGATCCGTGCGGCCGGCTGAGCATCTTTCGAATGGCGCAATCACACTAAGGTGTCTCCTCGCTTGGCTTGAGCAAATGACAGTCAACGACAGAGGATCCCGGTCCTTCTCCTCTTTTTTAGCCCCTGTGCCTGAAAGGGATCTTGGTCTGGTCGAGAGAGTGGCCGAAAGGAGCCGGAAGGCGGCGCGTGTCAAATGCAAGATCCAAGGGAGCTGGGACAGTAGCGCTCGCTTGTGCTAGCATCCGGGGGAATTGATTGCCTTCTCCACTCTCCTATTGCAATAGCTCGAGCGACTTGTTTGTAATTGGTATAGGCTGATGTGTGGAGAAGAAGAAACCAAACAGCTAAGAGTGGCTGAGAATTGGCAAGCAGCACCTAGTGGCGCGGCAGTGGGCTCCTCTGCCACAGCGTCTCCACTTTGGCAGCTCTGGGTTGAGAATCTGGTGCTTGTGGCGTGGCGAAGAAGGGGTGGCAACGCGCGTCAGTGGTGGTTGGTGTGTGTATTCTCATTATCTCGTCAAAAGAAGATGAAACAATAAAACGATAATCTTATGCCCATGCTTTCCCGCGCAAGACGACAAGCTCTCTTTTCTCTCTTTCCCCTCGACGCTTCATTCCAAATAAGCTGTCTGTGTGTTGCCTGTTCCGCGAGGACGTTTTCTCGGCAACGCAGTCAACAGCGAAGACCCTTGTAGCGCAATACTTTCTCTTGAAACTTTCTCTTGACGTCGACCACAACCATTAGGCTCAACGGCGGCAGCCAAAAAAAAAAAAAACCAAATGAGTGCGCCACGTTCGCAAGCGTTCGACGTTAGAATTGACGTCCCGTTTACCTTCTCGGCAACGGCTCGTGTCTGTAGATTGTTTCTCCTTTTGCCTTGGATCATCTGCGGATTTGCGCTCACGCTCGATGCATCTCGCCGCATCACTGGTAACACAGCGATCAGCAGCAGTGCGCAGGAACGAAATTGCCGATACTGCCCAAAAGAAAACGGAGGCACTGCTTGTTCTCGTGCAATCCTTGGCATTCAAGCCACACTGATTGCGCTTGCACCCCCTATACGGTGAATCATCGGGAGGGTTAGGACAAAGAGACGCCACAACCTTGAAGCAGATCTCTAGGGCCATCGGCCTAACGACGCTGAGCTGCAGCGCGCACGGCTGGTTACCAGGATCCGGAGCTGCGGGAAGGTGGTGACTAGAGGCCGCGAAGAGTCGCTTTGGTCACTAGTTTGCCCAAGAAGTACTGGAGCAGGAAAAAGCAAATACGAACGCACCGCCCAACTCCTAGATAAGATAGCGCGATTGCCAAAGCGGGAATGTGTACCCCTGTCTAGCCGTCTCAGAGGGTGCCAGGATGGAGAGGAGATGCAGAAGCTTGGCGTGTAGTGGCGATTCGACGGCACTTCGTGCTGCGCAAGAGATAGCTGGCAGCAGCGCGTAGGGGTGGTCGAATAGGCAATACGATGCCATGCATAGGCAGACCAGGATGAAATTCAAATCGTGTGTTCGGTGAAGACGCGTCCGAGCACGCACCTATTGAGAGCCCCACTACTGCTGCACCAAGCACCAGTATTGGATTGGAGGCTCCAACAAGCCTGTGCAGCACACCCAATGGCTGAGGGCTCACCGGTGAGGCGGGTCTGATGCTGCAGCCTCCCCGCATCTCAGTCCCAAGAGAAAGGCCGAGAGAGGAGAGGCTGAAGGAAAAAAAAGCAGAAGAATAATGTTCCCCACTTCTGAGCAATTGGCGTGGGCATTGCTGCAAGACCGATTCCTCGACCAAGACGTCAAGCTACTTGGTCGTGCCCCCACCCAGCTTTCAGGCCTGAGTCCATGCGTGCGTGTCTGAGAGTATACGGCCAGCAGAGCAATAATACGCAGAGGGATTTTTTCTCTTTCCTTCCGGCATCCGGAAGAGGGAGGACAATGAGCGGCGGGTGTGGTCGGAATAGGTGGATTCATGTGATCCGGATAGCTGGAGCGTTGAGATGAGCACCCAGGCGCCCAACCCCTTGGCTCCCGCTCTCTAGACGCGTTCGGAAAAAGGTCCGCCAGGGGTTCTGCGCCATGACATGCAGCTCTGTGGTGTTGTGTCGCAGGCTCTCAAGAAATTTGGAGGACTTCGATCCTTGCAACGCAGTCAAAAGATGGTTCAGGCTAGCAGGCAGCAGTGGCCCGGGCGCTCTGTGGCCCTGGCCCGGAGCGGGAGGCAGTGACTATCTCCGAAGCGTGAGATTTTGGGAAAGGCGCGGAGGTGGAGGCTAGAGACTCCCTGTTTCAAGCTCTGGGGGCTGTGGTGGTGGACGGGCGCGCCACGTGAAGCAGGGCCAATCGAGTAAAAGAATCTGATAAAGCTTAAGTTGGAGGCGGACGACTTGGGGCGAGCCGCGCAGGTGGCGCGGGTTCCTGTGCGCCGGTGGGCGCCCTGGTTGTCGGTTTCTGCGAGTCGTGGAGCAGCAAACGGACCGGCTCCAGCAGCAATAATCACGCGCCAACGCAGGCTTCTGCTGCAGCGGCTGCCAAAAAGGAGTCCATCGATTGCCGTTTTCGGTCAGCGGACGGGAGATGATCACTGTCCCGTCCGCTGCCAGGCGCGCAAGGCTGTAGCCTCCAGGCCGGCATGAACGCGCCAGATAGCCGAAGCAGGCAGAGCACACCCATCACCGCTGCGCGCGCGGGAACGGCGCCGCAGGAGCACACACGGCAATCGGTGGAGCTGGGGCTGGCACTAGTTGGCTGGCACCTCGTTCGCCGGCGGGGAAGTCTGCTAGCACAGCGAGCCCACCCAAGCCATCCGCTGGCCGAGTGTCAAGGCCGTTTGAGCTCGTCGGCGTCCCCACTTTTGCCGCTTGACCTGCCTGCGGATGGCGGTGGGAAGGGCGTCAAGGCGCTGGTGGATGCGGTGCCTGACTCGCCGGCGGTGGCCAACGGGACCGCTTTGCCATCACGCCAGTGCAGCGCGAATTTGCCATGCGCTGGCCGCTTGCCCGCTCGCTGACTCGGCCGTCGACTGCGGCACCAGAGCAGCTCCAGCGCCCGCCTGATCGCCCCCAGCCTTACGACGGTGCGAGTCGCGGCGCTCGTGTTGGTGCGTGTTGGACGTTCCGCTTCTCACGTCCCAGCTGCCGCGCGGCGGAAACGAGCGGGCAGCGGCGCGGCGGGCAGTGTGCTGTGTGGTGCCGGGGGGCAGCCTCACCGGCTCCGCGTCGTGGTCATGGTGCAGCAGCGCTGTTGGAGCGCGAGCCCTGAGCGTCCGCCTGCAGGGTCCACAGGGATGCGGCGCCTGAGGGCCGATCGACGCGCGCTGCTGAATTGCGAGGCTTGGGCGGAGCCATAGTCCAACTAGCAAAATAACTCTAAGGCGCCATGCCGCGCGCGACAGGCAGGCTGCGCAGCGCTGGCGTGGTTGAAACGTGGACGCAGGGTGCAGCGGGTGGAGACGGGCAGCGACTTGGGGACATTGTTGTAATGCAAAATGATGGATGGATGTCATCTGTCTCAAAGACTCGACGAGTGACGTAAGGCAGCATGCTTCCCGGCCGTGCTTGCGAAGAGTCAGCCAGCGCCCTGGGTCGCAGGCGTCTCACGTCCATCAGGCGCAGCGGGTTAGCTTATGACGCCACCGCGCATAGCCAGCGCAACAGGGCCGGTAAAGCAGCCACCGAAGCCACCACTTATCGCCGTTGACAGCGAGAGAGAGCGGCCGGAGCGCACGAGGGTGAGCTTATGACGAACATGGCACGCAGGCTTGGGCCCCTCCCAAGCCCGGGGCAAGGCAAGGGCTCGCCGGCCAGCAAGCAGGCGTCCCTACTGGAGCGTGTGGAGTAGGGACGCTGTTCGGCGCTACTGCAGTATGGAGGCGTCGTCACCACGAAAGACAGCAGCTCCCACCATCCACCAGCGCGCGACGGTTGCGTGATTGGCCGCAGCCGCGACAGAGCACACCGCCAGGCCCGCGACCGACAGGCACGGCCAGCAGGAAATGAGGCATCCCGGGCTGCTCGCCGCCGTCCTGCGTTTCGCCCGGGCCCCATTGGCCGTCCCGCATTCCTCGCTCGTACACGCCCCCTGCCGCTGAGATTGAGATTAAAGCTCGCTGCGCGGGCCACCAGCTCGTGACTGCCTGAGCCATCCATGCCCCCGTCCCATCCATCCCATGGCCCATGGCCGTGCCGCCGCGAGGCGATCAAACGTTGCCGGGCAAGCCAAACCCACGCCATGCGGGAGCATCAGGGGAACCAGGTTCCAACGGTGCCCGCTGCCACCTAAGCATTGGGCCGCGCTGAGCTTGACGGCGACGGCGACTGCAGCAGCGAAGGGGGGACGGGTGCGTGCCAGCAGCAGCGCGGCCAGCAGCGCAAAACAACAACAAAAACAGGCGCCGCAGCAGCACGTTGCTGGCCAGCGCGGCGGCGCACACCACCAGCGCACCCACCGGGCACCTCACGCTCTCAGGCAGCGCGTCGCAGCTTGGCCGGAGATTTAATAGCGGCGCCCGTGCGCGCTACTAGAGATACTCACGGCTTAGCCGCACGCACTGTTTGCGGCCGCTGCTGTCTCTTTTCAGGAGGGCACAGATAGCGCTAGCCCCGAAGCAGCCCCCCGGCCTCACGCCCTATCCGCCGTTCGAACAGCTGCGTGCGCAGGCGCCCCACTGCGCACGCCGCCATTGGGCGCGCCCGAGCGCGGGGCAGATGGCGGCCTGCGCAGCGCCGGCCTGCTAATTGCTGCTCTAGCGCATCCTGAGTCGCGGGCTTTGTCTCCCCCACACTTCAGCGGGCAGGGATTTCGGGCGCGCAGCAGCGCTTGGCCTGCCCGGCGCGCGTTGCAGGGACCCCGCAGGCGCCGACTGCGGTGGCTTCAAGCCATTTTTCTTGTCCGCTCGCTTGTGCGCGGTCCCTACGATGTCATCAGCGACGACGTAAGAAATGCTCCCACGGCCATCGCACCGCTGCGCTCTGCCAAACTTATTATCTCCCAAAACGCCCGCTCTCCAAGCCCCCTCTGCTCCCCCGATCTGCACTCCTCTTGCCCAGCGCGTGCCCCCCCAAATCAAACCCGCCTCCCCAAGCTGTTAAGTACTCGATCATCACTCGCCGCAACAGTCGCCTCCCTTCGCATCATTGCTTCCTTTGTTGCGCTTCCTCCTCGCGCGCTGTCCGCCACGCATTCCCCACACTCAGGGCACACCTGAAACAGCGACCATCTCGACAGTCGTCATACCGCAAGGCCCTGCACTTACCCGTCGAAGCGGTTGGGTCCGTCCAGCGTGGCCCCAAGATCGGCACTCCGAGTAGCATATCATTACCTCCAACGGCAGTCTGCCGCCGCCGGGGTTCCTGCTCCCCTTCGACACCTTCAAAAGCTCCGCTGATCCCGCATATCGTCGTGCGAGGTGATCGTCTTCCTCCACGTTTCGCAAACCTTACTGGAGCTGTGTTTCAACCTGCTACACAGCACCGTCTTGCTCTCCTCCATTCCCTCTTCTCCCTCGACTTCACGATACATATCTGAGGACCCTTACTTCCTCAACCATGGCCATGGCAGTCGACAACCGGCAGCAGCACCAGGTCACCGGCCTGGGTTTTGATACGATGCGCTTTCCTGGCCCTCAGTTCACCAACCCGTGGGTGTCGGCACCCACGGCGCCGCCGCAGCTCTACCCTACCTCCCTTGGCTCCAACACGCCCGGCATGGCAACCACCACCCAGCCGCAAGCCGCCGTTCGGCCCACCGCCGTCTCTCTGCCCTACTCCAACATCCCCGTCAGCGCACCGTCACTAGGAGCAGGTATTATTCTCTCAGATGGAATGTACGAACCGCAAAACTCACCTGCCATGTCGCAAGATCTCATGAACACCTCGAGGCCTTACGGGACCACCTACGCCGCGTCCGCTGCGTCTCCCACTGCTCCCTCGTACGCGCCCACGTCGGCGCCGCAGTACTCGATGGACTATGCCAACCGGGCTGCCCCCGCATACTCTTACCAGCAAGACATGGCCCGCCGGTCTTCTCAGCCGTCAGTACCCTCTGCCAACTTCCTCGGCGCCCCGGTCGATTACCAGCGGCAACGCCAGAGCTCCCTGGCTGACTATCCCAACAGAATGAACTCCGAGCAGCAGCAGCGCAACAGCTTCAGTGATGCCCTCGACGCCAGCCGCGGCATGGTCGCCATGAGCCAGGATATCACTCCTAGAAATATCTACGGCAACCAGAACCCGCGCACGACGACCGACTCGTATGGCTTCCCCGCCACCCACTCTGCCCACTCTTCCATCTCCTCGGCCAGCACCTACCCCTCTTATTACAATGGCTCTGTTGGATCCGTTGCCGACTCCTCTGTCACCGACTACAGCTCTGCGTCCGAGTCCGTTGGAGATATGTCTTCCAGGACACTGCCCAGACCCTCGGCGCTTGTCGGTACCAACCTCCCTCCGGCGCCCCAATCCATGATGGGCCAGTTCAGCTCCAAGGTTTCGTCGAGTTCGCAGAAGAAGCACAAGTGCAAAGTCTGCGATAAGCGATTCACGCGCCCAAGCTCGCTGCAGACCCACATGTACAGCCACACGGGCGAGAAGCGTGAGTCATATCTAAAACCACCCAATTTCAATTCATTCGAAACTGACATGCAGTGTAGCATTCGCTTGCGAGGTTGAGGGCTGTGGTCGCCATTTCTCCGTCGTCTCGAATCTGAGGAGACACAGGAAGGTCCACAAGGGCGAACGCGACCAACCGTCTCCTGAGGAGAACTGATTGACACCTTGCGGAGTTCACTTTTACGCGCCTTAACGGATGACCAGTTTTCTTCGACATGGGAGTTCAGTCGAGCCGAAAAGTTGCGCCATGTGTACCGAGCTCAGGTGATTGCACGGTGCATTTTCCTGTTTTCAAAAGTGTCGTCACTGCGGTTGTGTCTTTTCCTCTTGAGATATCCCGCTTCCGCGTTTTTTTTTCTGCGGCTTTTCATCTGTTTATTTTCATTTCACATCCAGGAGAGACACCGTTCATCTTCTAGACGGTCGCTACTTTTTATACCCCATGGTGTATGGCTTCAGTTTTCCCGCGGTTTCTTTTCCATTGTCTTATCTCTGCGGCAATCTTCACGTTTATGAGGATCCGAGAGCATAAGCCGGTCGGCGTTGTCTTGGGGCGTGTAGAAAGGCGTTCACATGTGTGTTTTATCTGCAGCGGCCATTCCTGGGACTTTTTCATACAACACGGGGTTTCCTTTTACCACTGTATTAATACCGCCGTCGGTTCGTTTGCTCGTTGGTCTCATTTGTCTCTTTACATCGGCGATGGACTTGCACGCCTCTACAGGGTGGTCGCTCGCTTTCATGTCAGCCTGGACGCTGCTGGTGCCGTATATTAGGTTGGGTCTCTCTCAGGGTTTATGGTGCGCGTCCCCTGTACGATATAGGAAAGCGCCGGTTTTGGTGTATGGAACCGGATGGACCGAGTGGTGTTTGTGTATGGACGGACTACTGGGAGAATACTATACAGCTAGTTACAGCTACTGGAGCGTCAGCATGGAGCTTCGGTGTGGCAATAGGAAGCTCACCGCCTGTAGGCTCACGACGCTCGCTCAATGAATAATACTGAAGGATACTATTGAAAACCATCTTCTCTTCCTGACCGTGATCGTGGACTTCCGAATTCGTTGGTGCCACATGCATGCATAGTCGCTATTCCCATGTCAAGCGTTTCGGGTTCAATCTGACAATTTCCCTACTTCCCCGGCAGCCTTCAGGCGTCCCGCGCGAAAGCACCCTTCCCCCTCGCCTCGTCGTCACTCGCCAGCGCCCCTCGTCAGCCAGCCGCCGGCGCCGGTGCGCTCTCCGATCCCTCTGAGCGCTTTCCCGCAACAGCGGCCAAAACATGCGCGGAGCGGGCGCGGCGGCGGCGCCGCCGCAGGAGCGCAAAGACATCAACGGCTGGCGCCACGATGGCGCCCCGGCGTCAACCCACTAATCAATCATCACAATCACCTGCATGGCCGAGCAAGCGCGGTGGACGAGCACGTCAACTCCACTTTCTTCTGACCGGTTTCTGGGTGCCTAACGGGGTTGCACTTGCTCTATTCAGCAACTACTCCTAGATTCCCTAACAACATCAGATCCGCTCCTGTCCATCGTCCAGCTGAGCCTCTCTCGCCCTTTGCAACCGAAGTGTTTCAACTACAAAGGGCCTTGCAACTTGACTTTTGCGCATACAACCTGTGGCGACAGAACCCCGCCCAGCAACCGCAACGACTGCTCCGTTCGCATATGGGTGCTGTGTGCTGGCTGGCTGCTGCGCAGGAAAGCGTGCGTGCGTGCGTGCGTGCTTGCGTCGCGCGCTCCTACCACGCCATCCGCCGACTTGGAATCTTGGTCACTTGTCTGCCTCCCACGCCAGGCCTCCGTACCTATCAGCGAAAGGCACCGCACTCCACCCACTCACTCTCGTGCACAGCACTGGCCCCCCCGGCCGCCCGCCATTCCGCTCGCCCACACCAATTCCCACCACTCGCGCGCGCTGCCCGCCCGCTGCTGCTCTGCTGCTCCACCCACCCAACGTCAAATAAACGTCCCGACCTCGAGTATACGAACGAGCACCCCATGCGTCTCCCAAGCTCAATCACCTGCAACACGAGGTTCCAACTCTGCGCACCCGACTAACGGCCCGTATTCCTGCAGCAACATCTGTGTTTTTCGACGGCATACCCAAACGTTCGGGAAGCCAATGCGGTTTGGAGGAGGCGGCGGAAGTTTCATCCACATTGCGAGTCATATGCCGAGTGTTACCAAACAGCGGCCAAGTTTGATCGCTAATGGATGGGAACGAGACGAAAGAAAGAAAACGACCACTCGTCATGATGCTGTTGCATCGCCTCGCGCATGCACTCTCACCCAGGGAAATTGCGTCGTCGTCATCCTATACGGGCCTTCTTTTTCGTCTCGCAACCATGCTTTGATTTTTGCCTCATCTCGCATAACCATCCTAGTGCTTGAGGACAGAGAGACGTCTACACAGAAGCCGCAGCTTGACTTTTTTTCACGGATCCGTCTTCCCCCTTCGACATCCATGCGCGATGGCGTCGGCGGCGTAGCTTGGCACTGCTCGGCTGGCGTAAGTGCTTGTGCTCTAGCGGCCCCCTCTCTCCCAGGGATCCCGGCCCAATCTGCTCACCACCACCGCCAACCGGAAGCCATCAGAGAAGTAAAAACTAACACCGAAACTAACACGCCCATACACGCGCGCCTTTTCTCTGCCACCAAGCCGTCATCGTAAGCACCCGTCGTCATCAGTAATCAATCTAAGAATCCCAAATCCGCAAGCCACACGCAGGACCCTGATCATCATCGATCTGTTTGCGCTGAGACGGGGGTCCGTTGCTTCCTTCGTCACAGCTGTGTTTGCCTCCCATCTGATTTTTCGCATTCTCCTGTAAATGCTGTTTTATCGGCATTGCCATGGCTTTTACCGACACGGGAACTCAATGTTCCTTGCTGTCCCGTCCATGCGAACATGGAATTCTGCCTTTGGCGCTTGGCTTGCATGCATTTTTCTTTCTCTGAGGACGGGTGCGTGCGTGCAGGGCAAAGGCTGCTTCTACATCCGCGTTCGCATGCGCGTACACACACATACACACACATGTACATGCGGCTGCGGGAAGGGAAGGGGAAGGTTGAGGTAAGATGGCGCCCCCGCGGCGGGAAGGCAAGGTGGCACGTGCGCCCGCCCCGTGTCTTGCTGCGCCCGCAACCCTTTTTTTTGCGTTTACATATTAAATTTATTTTCAGCTCCTTCTCTATCCTCAGGCATGGGGAGCTAGCAGTGGACATGGGCGACTGTCTGCACGCAGTTAGGCAAGGAGGCGAGGACAAGAAAAAATTAAGATGTCTGCGTGACTTTGCTCCCTGAAGCTTTGCAGGGATACGGCGTCTGGCAACACACAGGGCAAGATGCTGAAATGGTCGCCTCCTCTCTTTTCAGTGGCCGCACCATGACCGGTGATGGGAAAGTGCGGCGGGAATAGGGACAGGAGGGAAAAAAAAAGAGGCGGCGAATTGGACGGGTGTATCTGCCGGAGCAAGGGTGCAAGGCATTTTGCATGATAGCGGCAGCAGGTCGTTGCAGCAGAAGAAAAGCAGCAGGAAGGGTTTGCACATCGCAGCCATGCAGCTAGCAGGGCATATGCAGGCCGCAGAGCCGTTTTCGCGCGGCGGGAGGACGGGAAGGAGGAGTTCAGGGAGGTGGAGGGAGAAGGGGTGTGCCAGGCGGCGTAGGGCAGGGGTTGGGTACCTATCGCGGTGCAGGCAGCCAACAGGCATCTCGTGGTTGAGTTTAGGCAAAAAAGGTTCAGAGGCAGCGGCGACGGTTGGTGGTGCAGCGAACACAGTCAAGAATGGGTGGGTGGAGGTTGAAGGGGCTCCGCTGCGCGTCGTCGGGTCAGATGGGGGTAGGGGGGTGGGTTTGCCGGGCTGCTGGTTGGACGGAGGATGCTTGGCAGCGGGCCGGGGGTGCGCTGCTGCATGGCGCAGAAAGCAGGGTTTGTGTAACCATGAGATTGATCATTTTTCCTGCTGGTCGCCTCCTCCTCCGCCGCCGCCGCTGTCGCTGGGTGCCGGGCTCCGCTCCCCGGTGGGCTCCTCTTTTCGGCGTGTCTGTCGGCGCAGTTTGCGCCGCGTCGTGCGTGGCTGCCAGCCTGCCATTTTTCGCCTCTCTGGACGCCGGCGCGCGGAGCGGGCGTCGCTCTGGCGCAGAGGGCTGGCGGACGGGCGCTCTGCCAGTGGCCGTCCAAATCCCGGGCCGTGGAAATGGGGTTACATCGGGCGTTCTCTGTAGGCACGCAGCAGCCAGCCTTCCGCCGCTGGGCGGGCTGGCGGCTCATGTTCACGCGCTAGTCGCTGGAGCTAAACTTTGCCCTGGCTCCTGTCTCCCTCTCTTCCCGGTCGCGCTGGCTGCTGCTGCTAGCCGCCGGGGCCATCGCTGACTTGTGGTGGCTTGCCGGGGGCGCCGGGGTGCGTGCGTGGTACGTACTTTCTGGAGGAAGGTTGAGCGGTTCGGCCTAACGCTCTAGCGCCCTCTTCAACCCAAGCCCTTTCTGCTCACCACTTTGGCACGTCGACGCAACCCTTGGGGCCGGAGCATGGGCACGAGACGGCGGACCCTGACGGGGCAGTCGGCTCGGCCAAGCGGCGGCGAGCTTTCGGTACTGCTGTCGGTGCATCTCTGGGGCACAGCCAGACGTGCCGCGCCGCCATTCGCGTGCCAACCCAGACTGGTCGTATGTTTGGTTGCTGGCTTGCCGCTCCGGCGAGACATGCACATTTTACAAATCGTGTAGGAGAGTAAAGCAGCAGGTCGTTGCGGTGGCGATGCTTACGCGCAAGCACGCAGCATCCGAGACACTCGACTCTCGAGAAAGAAAGCGGCCCCCGACTCCATCCGGACGAGCCATTATTCCTGTCTTGCTAGACCTGGCATTAGGAAGCGCTAGCACTACGGCCCTCAAGAGATGCACGACGTCAAGGGCGCCAAGCACGTGCTCCATTGTCACTCTGCTCTTCCCGCCCTCCCCTCCTCTGATCCGTCTGTCCTCGGCCCGAGCGGTGGGCGAGAGGGGCAAATGATGCACGTGTGTCTCTGGCATCCTGCACCAACATGGCAAGACAGCTGTTGGCAGGGCGCCCCGCCGCAATGGTCGAACGGCGCGGATAACACTGGAGAACAGACTTTCGTTGCTTCTCCGGCTCCTTTGGGTCCCGCATACCCGCCACTCTGGGTGGGCGTGCGCGCCAGAGTCGCTTGACAGCTCGGGGCGAAGTCATTGCTCAATCGCTGCTTTCCCTTTTCGCTCACTGGGGTCTTGGAATCATGAGATGGTGGTGTGCCGTACTTGTGATGCCATGCTGCGCCGTGGAGCTGCCACCGGCGCTCGGGGCACCATCGTCGATGTAATTTGCCAGCTTGCTGACTGTGCCCACGATCGCATAGGGCGGGGCATGGATGCGGGCCATACGCGAAGGAAGCTGCTCTTCACGTGGACCTCCCTCCCTTTGCCGTGGAGTGAAGTGGAGTGGACGGGGAGCTTGGACGCAAGAGCTGCTGCGGGTCGTGCAGAAATCAGGACTCCCCTGTGTTAGACCTTCCCTTCGCTTTGGACGCTTGCGCGCTTGTCTTCCCGAGCTGCCGCATCCTACTAACTCGCGTCATTCCTTCAAGACAGCAACGATTTGCGCTTCCCCATAATGCGGCCTTCACTCGGGAAGTAGGCCCCAAGACAGCCGGCGTGCCGGAGCGCCGCGGGCTGAAGGTCGGATCTGGAGGCGACGCTGTTGTGTGATTGAGGCTCCCCGGATGGATCTGCACTTCTTTGCGCTCATGCTCGTGCTCGCTGGGCGGCCCAGATGGCCAAAGTGCCCGTCCCAATTCGCCCTCAGGGCAACGTAGACATGGATGAGGGATGCTGCAACCTGCACTTCTCAGGTCCCGGGAGTGCCACGAGGTGATCGCCAGGTACGACCGATATGAAAGGCGGGTCAACCGCTCGATTCGTACATCCAAGGGTATCGCAAAGGGAAGTGGTCTGGGCAGGCACAAAACTTGGCTCTTGCGAAGCTGTGTGGCTGCTCTCCCCATCCCGGTCCATCCGCCGTGGAAGGGGAGGGAAAGGGTGTGTGCGTGCGCGCGGCTTCACTCGGAGCAGACTCGCCGGATGGGAAAAGATCATCACCACCACGCGCCTCGTTCTGACTCCTGCTGGAGAATGTCACCAGCCTCCAGGGTCCCCGCCACCCCGGCGAAATGAGACGAGCCTATCTCGCGCTGCGAACAGACCAAGTACACGGGCTCATGTTGCGGCCCACATTGTTGTTGAGCTTCCACATCATTGTGGCTCCCCTGAGAGGGACCATGATGTCCGCACGAACCGCTGCGCCTAAGCATCTTCCTCGCATCCACAGCTCTGACATCACGGCCCCTTTCATGCTGTCATTTCATCGATTTGGAATTGGCAGGCCGGGGTTCGACGAAGACATCGGGCTGTTCGGATCGCCGGCCCTCTGACCCTCACGCGTCAGCCTTCATTTTTCACATGTCGCTTCCATCCTCCAGGACCACAGGCAATGCGATGTATGACATCAGCATGGCCCGAGTTCTCGTGGATCCTCTTCGCTTCGAAACCAAAGTCTTTTGATTTACTGCCTCTTCCGGGGTATCGAACTCGCAGATGATGGCCACATTTGCCCTCCCAAACGCCGTGTTTTCCCATGCCCTGCAACGCCAGTTCGTGTTGTACAGTCCCAAGCGGGGTGCCTAATCCCTTCCATACGTGATTTTTCCTCTCTTAGTCGGCTTCCCATCCGTATCCTCATCTTCCTTGGCTGGCAGCCGTTTCTTGCTGTTGGGCGCCTTGCTGGCTGTGCTACCGGGTGTCGGATGGTTACTTGCGCCGGGGAAGGATGACGTTGGCGTCGGGGCGTGCGAGGGCGTTGTTTGCGCAGATGTTGGACCGGGCGAGTCCTGACAAGCAGCTGTGTTAGCTATTGCTATCCTTCTTCTTGCCATCAGCACCAAGCTTTCGCGCAAATATCAGATACTAGGCGTGGCCATGCCCCGGAAGTGCTGGACACAGCAACTTGTCGTGCGGAGGGAGCGTACATTCAAGAGAAAGCTCTGAGAGCTGCGACTGAATATGCGGTCCTGGTCGTTGATGGCAGCCTTTCGGCGCGCGGCACTGCTTGCGCCAGCTCCGCCGGAGGTGGACGTTGTTGAGCCCTTGATATAATTGTCAAAGCCCTTCACTATGTTTCCAGCACTTGTTTCCTCGAGGTAGCCCGTTTCGGCGCGGTAGATGTTCTCTTCGATGGTGTTCTACGGCTCATGGTCAGTTCACTCGTGATTCTAGGCCAAAAAGACGCGCCAACTGACCAGAGCGGTATCAAGAACGCGTTTCTTTGCCAGTGCCTCGCGCAAGTCGCGTCGTAGCTTCTCGTAATAGGGCATGCCGCGCGTGGCCTCGGAGTTGGCATTGTTCTGGGCATCGGCAGGCGGCGCGTTCTCAGCCATGGCTCGCGGATGAGTTTGAAGCAGCGTCAGGGCGTGGAAGATCGGGGCGGCTATGGCAGGGCGATTGCGAGAGGCATAGAGCCGCGAAGCTACAGCTCGCGATAGCTTGACGTTGGGTCTGGAGGCAGGTCGAGAAGCTAGCAGGCATTGTGGCGACTAGCGCGCGCTTGCCCCGCGGATCAGCCAGCGCGGCGGAAGCAGCCGTGAACGTCCAACCTTACCACGAAGAAAGCTCCAAACCTCCAACGTCCGCCCATTGTTCGCGACACCAGGCCTCCACGCCCGACATCCCTCCGCAACCCCGCGCGTCCGCCTGTCACAGTGTTCCTGAGCCCCTGCCCACCATGCCCATGGACGCGAAGGAGGTCGAATCCCACGGCCGCAACATCACCAAGGCCCAGGCAGCGGGCGAACCTGGCTCGTCTTTGATCAAGCTGCTCGACGATCTGCGCACCGGTGTGCTTGCCACCGAGGACCTGCTGCGCTCCACCAAGATCGGCATCATCGTCAACAAGCTCAAGACCCACAAGGACCCCAACGTCGCCAAGAAGGCCAGCGAGCTCGTCTCCAAGTGGCGCTCCGACGTGAAGAAGGCAGGCGCAGACCGCGCTTCCACTCCCAAGCAGCAAAACGGCACCCAATCGCCTGCCTCCCAGGCCGCGCCCTCGCCCGTTCCCGCCGCGAAGCCCAAGCCGAAGCATAATGTTCCGCTCGACAAGCGCAGCGTCGACACCGATGGTGTTGAGTGGAGGCTTACCGGCAACACGACGCGGGATAACTGCTTGAAGATGATGTACAATGCGCTAGCGCTGATGGTTGAGGATTGTAGGTTCCACTACACGGCTTCTTGCCTGTGGACAGTGATTCACTAACTGTCGCGTGCAGCTTCGAAGTCTGTCATGAACGTGGCACGCGACGTCGAGCTCGCTGCTTACAACAGGTACCAGCCGGAGACTTCGGCTGGCTACAAGGAACGCATGCGCTCGCTATTCCAGAATCTCAAGAATAAGTCCAATCCTGGTCTGCGGAAGCGCGTTCTGTCCGGCGAGATTCCTCCGGCGAAATTTGTGGTCATGACCAGCGAGGAACTTATGTCTGCTGAACGCCGCGCTGAGGCAGAGCGCTTGGAGAAGGAGAACATGAACAAGGCCATGGTCGCTCAGGCGGAGAAGAGTATCAGTACCAGCCTGACGTGCGGCAAGTGCGGCCAGAAGAAGGTCAGCTACAGCCAGGCCCAGACCCGCTCTGCTGATGAACCTATGACCACGTTTTGTGAGTGTACTGTCTGCGGCAACCGCTGGAAGTTCTCATGAGGTAGAGGAAGGCATGGGTGTACGCCCTTCATTCCTCCCTTCTTTCCGCGGCCATTTGCGGAACATTTGTCTGTACGATACTTTCAGAGACTTCCTCGGGGCAGGACATCTTCCTCTTCAAGCATAGGGCAGCGAGTGGTGGTTGCGGAGTTTAACAGAAGACGGAGTTTTGGAGGATTTAGTCTTCCGGTGGATTAACGAAGAACGATTTTGCGGGCGGAGGCACTTCATGGTTTGATGCTGCCACTCTTGGGACACTTAATTGGCACGCATCCTTTTCCATCTGATATCACAATTAAGTAGAAAATCACGCTTACTATCCTAGTGGATAGTAGCGTTGCTGTTGCAAAATCAGCACTTGGCTAGAGAAGGTCCAACTGTAAATTGAGAATCGTCCTTTCGTCCTTTCGGATTAGTCAATTCGACTTATTTGGAGGGGGGTTTTTTTTAACAGATTCTCAAAAGAAAATCTTCACACGTGCCAGTGCTACTGTCCTCGGCTTTATTTTCCCAGCAATGCTGAGTATTACCAACGACATTGAACACTGGGGTTTCCATAATGTGCTGAACCCTGTGACAGCTCCATTGGTTTCATACACCATGGAATTCAGATGAGGATACTGTTCGAGAGTCTTGGTAGAGCACGTCGTGAGAGATATTCCCTACAACCAGAAACCCAATTTCAACTTAGGTTGCGCACCATGAATCCGCTACTTCCGCGGTGACGAGACCGTTTAGCTTCCCATCAACCGCTTCTATGCTACTTTTCTTCCATGGATCTCTGATTTCAAGTTAGC
Source organism: Botryosphaeria dothidea (assembly GCA_011503125.2). Classification (NCBI taxonomy): domain Eukaryota; kingdom Fungi; phylum Ascomycota; class Dothideomycetes; order Botryosphaeriales; family Botryosphaeriaceae; genus Botryosphaeria; species Botryosphaeria dothidea. The sequence continues at coordinate 2,538,647 of WWBZ02000016.1, read as the reverse complement.
AGAGGAAAGCCTCAAACTACCTCCAGCATGCACGTTCCTACACTCTAGTCACATAAGGACTTTAAATTCGCCATAACCCCACTTCTAAGACCTCTCCATTCTAACACCAAGCTTTCCCGACACTTGAACATCGAAAACCTTCGCCGAAAGAGATTACTGTTGCTCTTTTTTCTCAGGACCTAATTAAATGCTTCACGCTCGTTCTTATTCTCCCACATCTCCCGCTTCCGGCTTTCCGGTGGGCGTTGCGCTATGTGTAGCGCTTCAAGGAACAATCATCGATGGCTCTAAAACCCCGTAGGCCCTGAACAGCATCATTTCTACCGCATGATGCTATCAATCATTTATCAAATCTCCGGCTTGGTCGTTCCCGGTGGTAATGTGTTCATGACTTTCAATGAAAGTACTGGACTCTCCACCGGTGCGCTCCGTTCGTGGATATTATATTGTTTTGCGGCGCTGTAGGGCTCATGGAGGAGCTGTTGATACTGCCGGATCTTCTTGAAGGTAAGGAACGTTTTAAATACTGACATAATTCAGGTGTAGTATGTGATGTAGCACACCGATGGCGAACTGCCGGATCATGATGATTGAAATTGAACGCACGTGGAAGCCAAAACAGCTATGATCTAAAAAAGGTACCAGAATAGCTGTCAAAGTAACAGATAAGTCACGCAACAGGACAGATATTCAGTTAACGCAATAATATATGATATCCTTTTTCCCAGCAGATCCTTTCTTTGACGCCATCTTTTTCATGCCCTCTTAATCCGCCCAACGAAACACAACACTTATGCTACATCAACAAACGCCCTCTTCTTCCTACCCTTACCCTTCTCCTCCACCGCATCCTCCACATCCTCCACCCTCACCACCTTCCCGCTTTCCGCCCTGATTCCCACGAACCTCAACGCCGCGGCATTGAAGCCCATCATATCTTTCAGGCCCCCCAACGTCTGCCTCAGATCCCCCCTCATACCCTCCAACAACGTCTTCAACTCCCTGCTTGCCACGATCTGCCTCTGGTGCGTCCTCAGCATGAAGAACAGTACGCGGCAGACGAGCGGCACGTTCCACTGGCGCTGGATCCAGATACGAATGAACCTGAACAAGCCCGGGACCGCGCTGAACGGCAGCACGAGAAGGGCATCATGCAACGACGCAGCTGGGATCTTCGCGATCGTATTCAGAACGTGGCGTTCGGCGGAGATGCCGCCGAGGGCCATAAAGAGGGGGTCACGCTGCGGCGGTGCCATGTTGACGTCCGGGTTGGCGGCCTTTTGAAGGCCCCACGCGGCGACGACGTCCAGGTCCACGAGACCGAGCTCTAGGGCTTCCATGATGCGCTCACCGGCCGTGAGGGTCGCGATGGTCTGCTTGGTGGCGGCGCCTACTCCATCGTCCTTCTCGCCGTCGGCGTTGTCGCCGTCGAGGTTGGCGGCGAGGGTGGATTCGTAGAGCTCCTCGAGCTCGCGCTCGCGCTCTTCTTCAAGGAAGATGGGCTCGTCGCTCTGTGTCCAGACGCGGATGCTCTTGTCGTGCGAGGCCGTCACGACGAAGTCACCGGTCCTGCTGACAGCCATGGCCCAGATCTCGCCGTGGTGGCCTTCGAGTTTTTGGATCTGTTCAAACTTGTCGCCGTCCCAGGTCTTAAGTGTCCGATCCTTGCTGGCGCTGAAGAAATGGTGGTTCTCCTCCCTTGAGATAGGGTGGGGGATGAAAGATACTTGCATAATGCTGTCCGTATGTGCGAAGAAAGCCTTGTGGCAATCTCCAAAGTCCAGGCCCCAGAGACGTACATTCTTGTCCGCACTGCAGGTTGCAATGAGCTTGCTATCAGTTGATATAGACATGTTGAGAACCGGAAGCTTGTGGCCGTAAAGATTTAAGAACAGTTTCAGCGAGTCGACGAAAAAGACTTTGACTGTGTTATCGAGAGTGGCCACAGCAAGGAGCCGAGAATCAGGAGAAAAGCAGAGACTCAGGATGTCGTCGTTCACCTTCAGCGTCCGGGCGTGGATCAGCTTGAGCTTCGGTGTGGTCCGCTTCGTTCCTGGGATCTCTTCCTGGACAATCTCGAAGTTCCAGAATTTGGCCGTCTTATCTGCACTACCCGAAACCACAGACTTGCCGTCAGGATGGAGATCCAGCGTCCATATTGCGCCTTCGTGCGCTTGGACGGTGTCGACAAGTTGTGACGAGGCAATGTCGAATAGTTCAAGCTCTCCGCTCTTGGTACCGACCACAACGATCTTATCGCCTGGCAGGAACGCACAACACAACGCGTAGCCGCACTCCAGAGTTCGTAGGCATGTTTGCGTACGGATGTTCCAGATCTTGAGACTTCCGCTAGATGCAGATGCCAACATACGGTCATCGGAGCTCAGCGCCAAGGAACGCACATCAGCCCTATGGCCTGGAAGTTCGACGGAGTAGGATCGAGAGTATTCCGGCAGTTCTTCCTTGGAGGCCTTCTTCGCGCGTTCTTTCGTGGGTATGCTGTAGTCCTCGAGCAGGTTGTTGGTGGTCGATACTATGAGCTGTAGCGCCTTCGTACTTCCCCGCGCCCAGTCGACTGATCTGACCTTGCCTCCAGTGCGAACAATGACGTAAGGAACGAAGATTTCTCCAACACTGGCTGTAGCGAGATCTTCGTCGTCTGCGTCCGCCATGTCCACGTCGGCACCCTTCTCCTTCAACTCCCTGAGCTTTTCCTTTCTCCTCCTCTTTTTCCTGGCAAGACTTTTCTGCACCTCCTCATCCGACCTGATGCGCCATAGCTCCACCGCCTTCTCCGAGCCGTGTATGGCGATATAATCCATCCTGGGGTGGAAGCTGATGCCTGTTGTCCTATCTTTCCCAGAGCGATACAATGTGCCACGTTCCGACAGGAAATCTGCGTCCGCGATTTCTCCAACTTGACTTGCGAGCGTGCGCAGGCCGTCCTGGTCGATGGTCCACACTTTGATTTCACCGTCGTTGCCTGCCGTGATGCAGCCGTTGCCGTCCGGAGAAAGACCCATTGCCCAACACTCGCCATTAGTCTGGGCGACGTGTGTCTCAATGCAATGTTGTGTGTTTACGTCCCAGATCTTGATCAGAGCATCCTTGCTGGTCGACAAGAGGAAGACTGGACCTTCGTCACCGACAGCAGGAGCGGCAGCAGCCTCGTCGTCGTCGTCACCAGGAGAAGAACCGACCTGAAGGAACTTTAGGCCGGTAATTTGGTCCTTATGACCACGCAACTTGAAAAGTCCAACCTCGGTGACTAGATCCCACACAATGATGTCCGTATCCTTGGAACCGCTGGCGAGGCGCACGCCGGAGTCGTCGAAGGTGAGGGTAGTAATTGCGGATTTGTGGCCGTTGAAGCTGATGATCAAGGATGAGGAGCGCGAATCCCAAACACGAATGCTACCGTCTGCGTGGCCGACGGCGAAGACATCGGGGTCGGTTTTGCTCTGGGCGATTTGGGTAACTTCGGCGGAGCAGGAGCTGTCGCGCCAGGTGCTGAGCCGCTCGCCCTTCTTCACATCCCAGCAAAGCACCTCCTCGTTGGCGGCGACGTAGGCATGGCCGGCGCCAGTGGTGCGGGCTGCTGCGGCGGGCTCGGGAGCCCAGACGACATTGGAGGTCGCAGAATTCACGACGCCAAAGGTCTGCGAGTGCTCATACTTGCTGGTTGGGTCAGCGGAATCTGTGCGACAGTCGGAACGGAGACTTGCAAACTTACACGTAGGACTTGACCATGGCGGGCGGATTGGTCGTTGTCTGCACCTGGTCGCAACTTTTTCGACGCGGCCGACTTTTTGGCGTTTCGACAGCGGCGATCAGGCCCGGCCGAAGCCCCACGTTCTTGGCACTCGTAGGGCGGACCACGGCCTGATTGACTGCTCCACCACCGCCAGCAACGCCCATCCCACCCCCCCCGGAGCTCACATCCCTCCACCTCCACCACCCGTCTCCGACCGCCCGCCCACCATGCTGCTTCTCGACTACCAGAACGTGCTCATCGAGTCGCTGCTCAACGACCGCTTCTCCGGGTACGCTTCTCCTGCCCAATGCCGCCGCCCCAAGCCCCCGGAGCACCCCCGCCAAGTGCATGCCCGCCCGGCCTGAATACTGACTCCGCCCAGGGCGGCTCCGACCTCCATCGACCAGATCGTCTCCGACTTCGATGGCGTAACCTTCCACATCTCCACCCCCGAGTCCAAGACCAAGATCGTCGTCTCCATCGCCGTGCGCTGCTTCCAGGAGCTGGTCAAGTACGGAGCACAGGAGGTGCTGGAGCGCGAGTACGGCCCCTACATTATCGCTCCGGAGTCCGGCTACGATTTTTCTATTCAGGTCGATCTCGAGGACCTACCCGCCGAGCAAGGTATGGCAAACAGTACAGAAGGTGTCAATTGGGGGATGGCGTTGCTGATACACTGTTGCCTACACAGAGGCCCGCGATGAACTGGTCCGCCGCATCTCGCTGCTGAAGCGCCACGCCATGGCCGCTCCTTTCGAGCAGGCTTTCGATGAGTTCGCCGCTCTGCAGGAGGAGGCATCCAAATACACCTCCGAGTCGGCCCCGCAGGGTGTGCGTGAGGGCGGCGAGGTCCGCGCGATCCACTACCGTGAGGAGGAAGCTATCTACATTAAGGCGAGCTTCGACAGAGTCACGGTCATCTTCAGCACCGTGTTCAAGGAAGAGACGGACCGTATATTCGGCAAGGTTTTCCTTCAGGTATGCCGGAACGAAGCCCTCGTATCATGTCAACGAAATACTGAGCATATTTAATTAGGAATTCGTCGATGCGAGAAGGCGGGCCATCCAGAACGCCCCCCAGGTTCTCTTCAGGAATGACCCTCCTCTTGAACTTCAGGGACAGCCTGAGGTTGCTCAGGCTCAGAAGGGAGAGGTTGGCTACATTACCTTCGGTATGATGTCATCTTCTGATGTTCCCTATTCACAGTGCTAATTCGTTCAGTCCTTTTCCCGAGGCATTTGACCGCTCAACGCCGTTACGAGGTCATCTCGCACATCCAGACCTTCCGTGACTACTTCCACTACCACATCAAGGCTTCCAAGGCCTACATCCACTCGAGAATGAGGAGACGTACCGCCGACTTCCTCCAGGGTATGCGAATTGTCTTGTACGTTATTACTATCGTGTTTGCTGATGCATTGCAGTCCTCCGCAGAGCCAGGCCCGAAACGGAAGAGAAGGAAAGGAAGACGGCCAGCGGTCGTACCTTCAAGGTCAACTTCTAAGCGAAATAACAACCAGATACCATGTACGGCAACATATCACACTGTGGCCTGGAAGGCCGCAGCAGCATCACGATGGACCGGGACGCTTGTACGCTGTGATCCAATCATGAAAGCATGGCATAGGCTCAAAATGACAGGAGAGTCCGATCAATGTAATTGGAGAGTCTGTAGGGCAAAGAAAACGAAGAAAGCAGACGACAATGAATGCAAATCTTCAAAATCCAGCAAACCGTCGTAGTGGAGAGAATCAAATCATTCCCTCTAATTGAGTAGTGTAGCGAGAGCCTTCCGAAAAATAGGAAAATACCAGGAACTCCCTTCTCGAGCTTCAATAGGCGAGGCCCGAACATTCTAGAGTCCGACAGCCCGAGACTTAGCCTTGCAATTTGCTCTTCCGCCAACTCCATTGGCTTGTTCCTGAGAGGAGAGGTAGAAACAAAAATAACAAAAAGACAAACGATAGCAATTCCCTTCCAAATCACCCACTCCAGCTCGTCCCACCCACACCAAACTTGGTCCTCTCCCCCAACCCTAACCTCTTGTATTCCTCCTCCCGCCGAGCCTTTTCAGCTGCCTTCGCCGCCGCGCGTTCGGGCGTCTCTGGCTCTCGCGTCATCTTGGCTTTGACGTGGTCCAAGGTAGCGGAGATTTTGGATTTTTGTTTGGTGGATGCACTGTCAAGAAGCAAAATGTTAGCGTGGATAGGTGAAGAGATATCGAGGGGTAAAGGGAAATGGTTTCGGACGCACCCTTGCTGGCTAGTTTCGACATTCTCAGTGTAGCGCGGAAGAGTGTCGATGGATTGCCGCGAGTAGAGGCTATCCTTCTCTGTGGCCTCCTTCGCTTTGAGGGACCGGGTTTGATTCTCGTGTGGATTGTTCATTGTTGCTTGATTCGGTGCTGTTGTCCTCTCGTTGGAACAAGTTGTGTGGTCGAGGGGGTGCGGTGATAGAGAGAGGCCGTAGGAGAGGCTGAATGCCAGAGCGGGTGGGGGTGGTTGGGAATACAGTTTGGCGGTTTGGAGGGTGAGTTGCTAGATGGGTTTGTTGATTCCTCTGTTGGAATAACGCAGAGATAGTTGAAGACAAACGTGGTCGAGAGACGGTGGGGGGTTGGCGGTAAAAGATGCCTGAGCACTGTAGTGTTCGTATCCTCAGGTTGGAGTGGCAAGAGACAACCGCTTTATATACATCTTTCTCGAGCTTTCACACCATTTAGATGCATTCAGCTTTCGAAAGAGTCATGCGCCGTCTCACCACAACCTCGTAATACAACCTTGTTCCTCTCCCGCTTGGCCGCCGCTGACATGGCACCTACCAACCTCTCTAGTCGAGCGCCTCGGCCCGGTGTGGCTGAATCGAGAGGCATACAAAATGGTGCTTACATACACCTTCAGGCAGCAGGATTCGACGCGTTCACAACGCAGACAATAAAGGACCGGGAGGAGAATAGGACGCGTTGCGCAAACAGATACGGGAACTCTCGTCAACCACGGAATAGAAAAAAAAGACGCATCACGCGCAATTTTGGAAAGAAACCTCTGCCAGCATTGCCTCACTCTCTTCCCCACATTTTCCATATCGGGATAGTCACGTTGGAGGGGAATTCCTTGCTAAGGCAGCAAGTGCTTACGAACACCACCCGCGCGTCAAAACAAGCAGCCTGTTGTACATTTTTCCTTGCAGCGGCTATTCCTCAACCAGAGAATCAAATCTCCGAGATCTCTTATCTATTCGTGTTCATGCCAACTTTTTTTTTATCCCGCACTTACTCCACAGCGGGAATGAGGACCTGGCCCTCGTAGCTGGCACACACTTTGCCTATTAAAGCCACACCGCGCGCCAAGGCCAACAGGCAGCTCGATTTCGCAAGCTATGAGAGGCCTTTTCGATTCAAAGGCTTTGGAATCATGTCTCGGGAACCGAGTTTGCGATCCTTGCCCCGGTGGCTTGAAGGGCGGTCAGTAGGCACCTGTATTTCGTAAGCTCTGAGATGCTCTTGCGGTATCAGATCAACAGGCTTTTTTCAGGCCAAGTCCAGGATGCAGGTGTGACTTGGGCAACCGCCTTACGAGGCTTTCGATCAATTCCTTTCCCATTTTTTTGGTGGCTTAAACCAACAGGCAGCAGGATAGCTGTACACGTCGTTGGTGGACTCACGGGAGTAAGCGAGATTGGCCATTGTACAGAGGGGTATCGCAGCCGATGGTGAGCGCCATATGTGATTTTCCACAGAAGATCAATGTAAAACCTATGGGGAGTGGAAGCATTCGTCCGGATGAGTTTGTTCCTAAAAATGCAACACGCCCGCGTCCGGACGAATGCTTCCACTCCCTACGAAGTTATGCTTGCCAGAGACTGCCGCCGCTTATGACACATGACAAGCATCGCTTCCTTCCTTCCTTCCTGCACTTTTCTATTTACACACTCGAGAGGCTTGACAGGAGAGCTTTTACATGTTCAAAATCGCCAGCCTATACTTCTGCAGCAACCGATTAGCATCTCCATCGTTGTGCAGACCGGTGACAGAAAAGACGTAGACGTTAAGTAACCTCACGCATAAGGACTCCCACGGTAGCAAAATTCTTAGGCACCAAAATGTTCAAACCGTTACGATTGTCCTATGTGGCATTTCCGTAGTATTTAGGAATACCTCCGCTTTGCTGCTATGACCCATCCATATCTACATTTTCCCGAACCCGTCTCCACCTGGTATGAAAGATCAGGGCATACAAGCAGCCATACGCCCCGCATAACGCAATAATACAAAAAGGTTCCAAGAGGATAAAGAAACGACAAAACTTTTTTTTTTTTAAGGTCGTCCGTGAAAGCCAAATGAAAAAGGAAAGCAAGGAGAAATGGGGGAGTTTACAAAGGCTTGCTGCCAATGAATTCGCTCCACTTCCTGACCTCGTTCGGGATACCCTCCTGGCGAGGTAGCTTCTCGCTGCAGCACTGAGCGAAGAGCTGGGCAGTCTTGGGCTCCATGAAGAGCGGGACACCAAAGTCGACAGCATTCCTACGCATGACGTAGTCCTCGTCCACCAGGCTGCTGGCCCTGGTCTTGGCAAGGTTGAAAACACCACGGATGTCGTACTTCTCGAAGACCTCACGCAGGGCACGCTTGTCCTCCTTAGGGAATTCGATGACCTCGACTGAGACGCTGCCGTCCTTGGAAGCCTGCTCAAGGTGGTTCTTGACCTCGTCGTTGGCGGCGTACAGCTTGTAGCCGAGCGGGGCAAGGTAGTCGACGATCTTGGCGAGCTCAGGCTTGGAGATGTCACCACCGAAGAGGAGACCCTCACCAGGCTCAGGGACGCGGAAGTTCATCATGGACTGGACGGAAGTCCAGTAAGCCTCAACCAAGTCTTTACCAAAGCAAGCCATCTCACCAGTACTGGCCATCTCGACGCCAAGGTAGGGATCAGCACCAGCAAGACGGGTCCACGAGAACTGGGGCACCTTGGTGGCGACGTAGTCGCGCTTCTCAGCCATGAGGTCAACGGGCTCAGGAACGTCACGGCCGAGGAGAGCCTTGCTGGCAACATCGATGAAGTTGGTACCGAGGACCTTGCTGACGAAGGGGAACGAACGAGAAGCACGCAGGTTGCACTCGATGACCTTGAGCGAAGCCTCGCTGCCCTCGGGGTCATCGGCCTTGATGATCTGCATGTTGAAAGGACCAGTGATGTTCCAGGCCTTGGCAACCTTGTCTGCGATCCCCTTGCAGCGCTCGAGGATCTTCTGGTCGAGGTTGACGGGAGGAAGGACGAGAGTAGCGTCACCGGAGTGGACACCTGCGTTCTCGACATGCTCACTGACGGCGTGGACGAGGACCTGGCCGTTGCTGGCAACCGCGTCAACATCGATCTCCTGCGCGCCCTCGATGTACTGAGTAATGACAACAGGGTGGTCAGGAGAGACGTTGCTGGCGGCCGTGAGCTTCTCCTCAAGCTCTCCCTCAGTGCGGATGACAGTCATGGCAGCACCAGAAAGGACGTAACTGGGACGGACGAGAACAGGGTAGCCGACGCTCTCAGCAAACTGCTTAGCCTCGTCGAAGGAGGTGAGCTCCTTCCACTTAGGCTGGTCGACACCAATCGAGTCCAGAATCTGAGAGAACTTATGCCTGTCCTCAGCCTTATCGATGTCGTTGGGATCCGTGCCGAGAACTCTGGCCTTGCCAACCTCCTGCAGCTTGAGTGCAATGTTCTGAGCAAGCTGACCGCCGACAGAGACAACGACACCGCTGGCAGTCTCAAGCTCGTAGATATCCATGACACGCTCGTAACTAAGCTCCTCGAAGTAGAGTTTATCGGCAACGTCGAAATCTGTGCTGTAGGTCTCGGGATTGTACATTAAGGAAGTCAGCATGCGTTGTATGTTTGAAGAAAAAAAATTACACTTACGTTGATCATAACGGTCTTCTTGCCAAGTCTGTTCAGGGACTGGGTGGCCATGACAGCAGACCAATCGAACTCGACGGAGCTACCAATACGGTATACACCGCTGCCAAGGACGACAATACCATGGTCGTCAAAGGTGACATCGTGAGAGGAGGCGTTGTAAGTGGTGTACAGATAGTTTGTGTCCGCAGGGAATTCAGCAGCCAGGGTATCAATCTTCTTGACGAAGGGAGTGATGCCGAAGCTCTTCCGACGGGCGCGAACCTCATCCTCGGTGCTGTTGACAGCAAGAGCAATCTGCTTGTCAGAGAAACCAAGCTTCTTCGCCTTCATGATGATCTCCTTCTTGAGGCCGAAGAGGCTACCGATCTCCTTGAGCTCGTTGGTGCAGTCGACAATGTTCTGCAGCTTGTACAAGAACCACTTGTCAATCTTGCTGAGCTCATGGATCCTGTCAACGCTGTAGCCCTCGTGGAACATGGCCTGGCCAACAGCGAGCCATCTCCTGTCAGTGGGGTTGGCAAGAGCATCATCGAGGTCGTCGAACTTGTCACCCTGGAAGCCGAGGAACTTGGGGTCGACTTGACGGCAAGCCTTCTGGAAGGACTCCTCAAAAGTCCTACCAATAGCCATGACCTCACCGACGGACTTCATGGAGCTTCCAATGTCCCGCTTAACATTCTGGAACTTGCTCAGATCCCAACGAGGCATCTTGGTGACAATGTAGTCCAGACTGGGCTCGAAGTTGGCAGTAGTTGTCTTGGTGACGGCATTGGGGAGCTCAGGGAGGGTGTGTCCAAGACCGATCTTGGCAGCAGTGTAGGCCAAGGGGTAACCAGTAGCCTTCGAAGCGAGGGCAGAAGAACGAGAAAGACGGGCGTTGACCTCAATGACCCTATAGTCAAGACCATCGGGTTGCAGAGCGTACTGCACGTTACACTCGCCAACGACGCCAAGATGACGGACGATCTTGATGGAGGCGGAACGGAGCATGTGGTACTCCTCATCGCTAAAAGTCTGACTGGGGGAGACGACGATACTGTCACCGGTGTGGACACCGAGAGGGTCAAAGTTCTCCATGTTGCAGACCGTAATGCAGTTGTCGCTGGCATCACGAACAACTTCGTACTCAGCTTCCTTCCAGCCCTTGAGTGACTTCTCAACCAGGATCTGGGGAGACAGGGTCAAGGAACGGGCAGCCAGGTTTCTGAGTTCCTCCTTGTTGTTGGCAAAGCCAGAGCCGAGACCACCCAGAGCATAGGCAGCACGGACAATGATGGGGTATCCAACCTTGTCTGCAGCGTCCAGAGCCTCGTCGATGGTACCGACGGCAATCGACTCAGCAATGGGAATGTTGATCTCACCGAGAGCCTTAGCGAAAAGGTCACGGTCTTCACTCGTCTCCAGAGTCTTGATGCTAGTTCCCAGGACTTTGACGTTGAAACGCTCCAGGACACCCATCTTGTTCAACTTGACACCCAGGTTGAGGGCAGTCTGACCACCAAAGCTGAGGAAGATTCCATCGGGCCTCTCCTTCTCAATAACGTACGTGACATATTCGGGAGTAACCGGGAGGTAGTAAATCTCGTCGGCGAGCACGTGGGAGGTCTGAATGGTAGCGATGTTGGGGTTGATAAGCACCGACTTCACGCCGGCTTCCTTCAAAGCCTTCAGTGCCTGGGAGCCTAAGAGCAAAAGCAAGTCAGTAATCAATTGTCCTTCGCGAATGCTACTGCTGCGCGCCAGTACGCCCATTGATCTCCAATGGCATGCTTTCGCAGCAATTTCGACCGTGGGCTCACGGCGCAACAGGCTGATTTTGTGGCAATGACTCACCAGAGTAATCGAACTCTCCAGCCTGACCAATACTAAGACCACCACTGCCAATGACTAACACCTTCTTGACATCCACGAGGTCCCTAGCACCGGCGATGGCGCCGCTGTTGAGATAGGCCTGTGCATTGGGAGCCTCGGCACTGCGAAGAGCGGCAACCCTGGAGAAAGCCCGAAGTTGCTGAGCTTCAACCCTAGCGGTCTGACCCTTCCTCAGAGAGACTAAAGGGGAGGCAGCGCTGACGGTGAAGCAGCGGGTAGGGACCGGGGTAGCTCCAACGCGGCATTGGCGGAGGAGGTTGGGCGCACGACGCGCCAGCCGACCAGACAAAGCCATTGAAGTTGGAAGATTGATGGAGCAGGTGAGGCAAGTCAAGCCTCTTCAAGCTTCAACTTGGAGGAGGTTGAAGGGGGGTCGCGGTTGGCGTTGGGCGAAAAGGCTAATGAGTGACTGGCACCGAGCTCGCAGGGCGCGAAGCAAAAACTAAAGCGCCGGTGGTTGCGATAAGTGATAAGGCGGGCCGGGGTTCAGGCAGGCCCTCTGTCGGCGGTGACGCTATTTTAATTGGTGCGCAATTGGGCCGACAAGCTCGGGCAAGGCGTCAATGGCTTGGGGATTGCGGGTTTGGGGGTGTGGAAGACGCTTTAGTTGATCGAAGCCTTCCACAGGTGGTCTGCATGGTGGTTAGTTACAGCGACGGCAGCAAGCGGCAGCATCAAGTTCGCACCAGAGATGTAGTCCTGCAGCAGAGAGGTGTCAGCTTTCGTGTCATGAATGCATTTGTGCGCTTCTCCCACAGATCGGCGGGGTATTTTTCACCCATATCAAAGGGTGTAGGCGCCTTTGGTCGCGCGGGCTCGGTGCTTCTCTGCTTAGCGCGTCGGGCTGGCACGTACCTGAGAAGTGAAAATGCTCACAGCAGCACGCATTCGCGGAGATGTGGTGGTTGTTGGCTCAGTGGTTGTGGGAAAGAAAAAAGAGGAAGAGGAAGCGGGTGGTTATGAGCAGGATGAGTCAAGAAATAGCGGTTGCTCGGTAGCTCCGCGATTGCGCCTACGATGGTGTCGGTGCGGGCCAAGGACGAAATAATTTTTGGCTTCCCGAACATCGGACGCGCTATCTACCGCGGGTCGTCATGCAAGCCCTGTGCCCCTCCCGCAGACTTTTGCTTGTCACATCCCCGTGGGTCCAATGATGGCATACGGCGCAGCATGCAATCGCAAAAAGGAATTATCGACGCTCTGCCTGTGGGGTACGGCTGTCATGTTCCGCATCTCCTGTCCTTTGCAAATTCCCGCATCGATAATTGATCCTGAGGAGCTCAACAAGCTCTGACTCTTCGATACTGCACGGATGGAGTACTGCTGGTTTGTGCGCGATCTAATGCCCACAAATTCCGATTGCCTGCCTCCGTCCCGCGGCCGCGGAGATCATATTTATCATATGCACATTACTATTGTCATCATGATTTGTATGGCTATTCAGCCCTGCACTTGAACCACACAGTCCATCTCAGGGTCCGGGGTGTGCAGCACCGATGAACGGCACGCGCGAACCCTGCCAGAGCAATCATTTCCTACCCTGTCGCTTCTCCTTCGCCTCTTTCAGCTGCGCTTGTTTCTCCTCCTCTGCTTTCATCCTGTTTTTGTACTCCCGCGGGCTTTCCAATTCCTGTTTCGACTTTTCAAAGAAGCGCCCTAGTCGCGAGGGCTGTGCCCACATCCCGACCTTATCTTTCTTTGCCTGTGCCTCCGCATCTCTGTACTTCTGTTCAAGATCCCCAAATTCCGAGCCCGTTCTAGCCTCGTACACTGTAGCCAGTCCAGTCTTCAGCATCTCTAAGCCAACATCTTTCCTGAAAAGCCGGTGCCGAACGTGGACCGATGCAACAACACGGTCGTATTGGTCGCGCCGGTAGATGTACGCGCGCACCTTTCGGTTGAGGATGTAATTCTTCAGCCAGCCGTGGGCTTCTTGAGAGTAAGGCTGAGCGGGGCGACCAAAGTGGGCGAGCTCTGGGGCGTCGATTCCGGCGATGCGGATATGTATCTACTCATCTGGTCAGATTTATTGGGGCAGCGATCGCGAGTGGAGCTCCTGCTTGCGGATCGTACAGTCTTCGCCGCCAGTTCGTCCCTCTTTGTGGGCACTCTCCGGCCTGGTAACCAGCCCCAACCTGCTAGCTTTCCACCCGGTGTATGGAAGAGATGGAAATTGTCGGCATCCCCAACTCTCGTGACAGTGCCAAAGAGGCTGCGCTGGCGGAAGAAGGTCGGCTTGATGTGTTCTACGCTGGGTATGCGCCGTAGGTATGACTTGTAGACGCGGACGAAGAACAGCGTAGTCGCAGTCAGAAGGATGGTAGGAATAAGCTGGCGTGGCTCAGTGTAGTGCTGCCAGTCAATGGCGTTGATGTTCTCGTTCCATTTCGATATGGGGCGCTTCCGCCATTCCTGGTCGTCGTCGTCGGAGCTCGACCAAGGCCAGCGCATCGTTGCGCGGTGGGAGGTGGAAGTCGGCGTCGATAAACAGAAGGGAGCCCGGGCAGGGCAGCTTAGGCCACGCTTAGCCGAGGGCGGCGGGCTGATTAAAAGCTGCCGCAAGCTCCGCAATCCAGCGCTCTCCCAGCGGCCAGGACATCTTGTTCAAGCAACCTCCATTCTCACACTACATTATCACATACAGCAGTGGGACTAAAAGATTTTCATGAATGTTGCTTGGAGCAATGCATAATCCTTCTCGGTTTGCGCATGTCATTCGGCACATCCCTCTCGCCGTCCCGCGTGAGCGACAGCTAAGCGAGACGCAGCTCTCGAGCATTCACTCTTCACTCTATACCCCGTCACTGCCTATTAACTTCGCTGTCCCAGCACTTGACTAAATCAAATGTCCCTGCCGAAAGACTTCCACGGGTTTGAAGGAGAAAGCAGCAACTTCATCGATATTCATTAGGAGCATCGACGAAGCCACTGAATTTGGCTTTGCAAAAATTCTGCACACCCGTTTGGGCGCCCATTATGCCAACGAAGGCTGATCGCAAGCACCTTGACGCAACAGTAGCGGCATTCCATTCGAGCTATGCGTCTCCCGCAAACTGGGGCAATGAGAGGTGGCACAACTCACTCTATCCCGCCCTCGCCAAACCCACCCGCTACGCCGTGCTTGTGAATCAGTATGTCCCCCGTTCCGAACTTGACAAGGTTCTTTCGGCCGTCTCCTCAGAGGAGCTACGGCCAATTCAGCTTCCTAAACTTCCGTCAGATTCCCAGCCCGAAGCTGCCGTAGCAGCTCCCCGGATATTACTTCTGGAGCGGATACATCCCACAACAACCGGAACAGAAGATGGGGGCACTAATAAGGACACCAAAGATGAGACATTCGTCTTCCCTCCCCCGCAAGCTGTTTCTACTCCGTCGGACCCAGCAAGACAGCTCATGTCTCATTGGAACATGGACGCCGCATCCGCTCTTGCCGTCCACATGCTGGACGTCCAACCAGGCGACCGCGTCCTCGACCTCTGCGCCGCTCCGGGCGGCAAATCCGTCGCCCTGGCCCAGATGATCTTTCAGCAACTGCATGCTTCTGCATCCTCGTTAGCAACAGAAGCACTTGAAGGATGCCTCCACTCCAACGAAGTCGACGCGTCCCGCAGCAAACGCCTCGCCGTCAACCTACGCGCTTACCTCCCGGGCACCCTATTCAGTACCAACGCCATCCGTGTGCTGCGCTTGGATGCGGCGGATACGCGCGTGGTAATGCAGCTGCCTCTCGGCGCCGGTGGCTATGACAAGGTCCTGCTGGATGCCCCGTGCTCGTCGGAGCGCCACATCATCCACGCGCACGTCAAGGCCGCGGCGAGCGGACGCATCGCGGACGAAATGGCGCGATGGCGGAAAGGGAGCTCGAAAGCTCTGGCAAAGTCGCAGGCGGAGATCTTGATGACGGCGTTGCGGGCGGTGAAAATGGGCGGGAGGGTCGTGTATTCGACCTGTTCGATTGAGAGCGGAGAGAATGACGGTGTGGTGGAAAAGATGTTGGCCGCTTTGGAGAAGGAAAGGAAGAAGCTCGGGTTGCCGTGGGATGTGAAGTTTGAGTTAGGAAAGGAGAGGAAGAAGAGGGGAGCAGACACCGCGGATGAGGCTTTAGAGAGGCTGTCGGAGGAGACACGTTTTGGTAGGATTGCGGTGCCGGATCTTCAAGGTGGAGGGCAATGGGGCCCATTGTTCTTTTGCGTCATCACTAAGGTGCCCAGGAAGGCCTATTTTGAAGCTAACCTAACTACGGCTTCGGGCCCACTTTTGCGGTGCGAGTATAAAGGTATAGAGTATGGAGGAAAAGAATAGGTTGAGAGACCCCCGATAAAGAACAGAGCCTCAACAAATGTTGATAAAGGACTAAGGTATACGACTTCCGCAACTAGAAAATATAAGATGAAGCAGAAAGACCGAGGTATGATTGGAATCATCTTCAGTTTGTGGTCTGGTTTTAACCCTGGTCTGTGTCCTACCATTCGCCACCAATAACACCCACAGCAGGGCTCAGCCTGCATGTGCAGGGTTGCTGTCTACACCAGATGAGAGGGCCATCCGGCGTTCTTGCTCTGTTCGGTTAAAGTAATATGTATGAGTGCCCGGTCCAACCAAATCCACCAGCAAAGACTCAACATGGTATCAGAGTGAATCTCCTTTGCCAACCTTGCTCTCAAACCTCAAGTTCATCGTGCCTGCTCGGTTCGGCAATTGCTTCTGTAAAATGGATCCGACATGACTCCAACTGGGACTCAGCCTTCTTCCTGCTGGAAAAACATCATGACCATCCCGACCATGGTCATGACTGCAGGTTAGATACTCATGATCCCAGTCGCACCTTGCATGTCCTGTTTGAGCACCGCATATGCCAAGATAGGACCAATGCAGATGGCGAGTAGACAAAACATGGTCCACTACCTCGTTTCGGCTTAAATGGGCCTAGCGGGCGCAGTAGAGCCGGCCGCATGCCGCATAGCTGCCTTCGGCGGCTAGGACGGTCTATAAATTCCTTATTATTATCATTATTAACTTGTCCGGATAGGTAAGTAGGTTGTGAGCAATACGGATGTTTTTGTAATAAAAACTATAATAAATCTTAGGAAAAAAAAATTAAAGTATAATTTAAAAGCTATCATGTTACGGCACAGCCTTCACAGAGTCGGGATAGGGTGAGAGAAGAAGCAAGCGGGGCGCAGACACGCGCCGTAAAGACCCACCACAGGTCACGTTCATCACGTGATGCCAAGAAATTGATTCCTTTGATCCCGCATGCCTCAGGCATCAAAGAACAGATCAAAAAGATCAAAACAACATTGATCTGTCTGATCCGCACGCTCCTGTCTAACGGACAGCACAGATCAAACAGATCAAACAGATCAATAACAGATTGTTGACACTCTCCTACGTGTATATAAACCACACTCCTTAGATAGCTTTGACCTTCGTGGTCAACTTCAACAATAGAATTTGGACTCTATTGGTAACAAGGCCTTCGCACGCAGTGCTTAGTCTTCAGTCGTCTACTCGCTCCTCGCGTACCTCTTCTTGTACCCACTCAAGGAAAACCCTTCGACAGGTTTTCTCCCTCTTTGGTGTTTGGATCCTTAGAGGCAGAGGCCCGCTCGTTACATATCAAAAGAAAGAAGATTATACTCTCAATTTTATTTATTCTTTTCGCTTTATTGAAGACTAAAGTAGTAAGCAAGTCAGCGCTTATATTAAAAATGAAGATAAAAACCCGTACGATATCCGCTCAAGTGTTCCATTATTTTCTCTAAACCACTTTACTCATTTTTTACCCACTAATCGACATGAACTTCTTTATCCTACTTATTATGCTATTTTCCTCTTCGGCATTTACACAGTCTAGCTCTGACTGTAGCGGATACTCAAACGCATGCCGACAGATGCCTGCTGATCTCGTAAGTACACGTGCTCGTAGGATGAAGCCATCGGCCAAAACTGAATTTTTAATAGATCCATGAGCTTGGAGCCGTTCGCGATATCGAAACATGCCTCGTCAAGTGTAGGCAGCTTAACACACTCTGGCCAAACAAGTACTATGGGTCAGCTGTGATTTACGCTAATGAGGATATCTGTAAATGTATCCGTCAGTACGTCGTCGCTATCACTTCAGGCTACAACCTACCGATACAAGGGCCATGTCAAGCTGTGGATGTCAGCTGTCCCAAATGGTATTTTCCTTATACATCAGGCTAGGGAGCTGCGAGTTTATAGATGAGCTTGGAATGGAGTCTCCTCATGGTGTGCTGAGACCGACGGGGTGTATAAATTATAAATGACAAAGCCCTCGTCTGTGCTTCTTTACCAGATGAACTCACCAAGCCCGCTTGAAGTGTACAGTCCTTTTCTCGTGACCCTGAGCCCGAGAGATGGCCATTCACCGCGTTGCCGGAACTGCTACTTGAGCGCCCAATTCATACAAATAAGCGACTTCCACACGGGTCCGATATCTTCGGCTAAGGACTTACTCGTGCTTGTGATCCGCTCCGCAGAAGACAAGATGGAAGTAGTCCGAGAATAAGCGGTGGTTGCGCCGTAGTATTCTCGACAGCCGCTGGTTCTCCATTGCAGATCCGATGCAGCAGGTGTCGGGTAACAGAGCGAGTGCCGCTGCGGGGCGGCAGGAGCAGTTGCTCCAGCGAGAAGAATGGCAATTAAAGTGCAGGACTACACATATAAGTGATTACGTCCAGCACGGCGCCATGATCATGGCTGTCATCCTCATCTCATCCTTCTATACTCTCAGAGTGGCCAGAGTAGTTGACCTAGCTATTCTCTTTCGGACCCAACTCCTCGTTAAAGCGGTGGCCGATCTTTATTAAGACTTCTTTCTAGCGCTTCGTGAGCGTGCGCCCGAAAGGATGTAGCGAGCATACTGCTCAGGGTCAGTATAACCGGGTTCTTCGCTGGAGGACAGCAATGGTTTCCGGAGCACCTGGCGCCGTAGGAACGCCTCGATCAACCTGAGGATTGGCCAGACAAAGCGAGCCAGCAGGAACTCGGCCGCCGCAGCCGACGGAAACTGCAGCGGTGGGTTATGATATCCGCGACGTGATTCGGTGGAACGGGCGTTGATGGCGCAGATGGCATCGGTTGGAGTAATTTTGGGAACAATCATGAACTTGGGCTGGTCGAAGGCGGCGTGGAGGTGGCCGCGAAGAAGGCAAGCGTTGGGCAGAACACAAATTACGCCACAGCGCGTGGCGACGACGTATAGGAGACATCTTGGAGAGTAAAGGCAAGCGTGTCCGCTGTTTGTGCTATTTTGGTGCGGGGCCCCAAAGAAATCCGGTGCACACAACGAGACGTCGATCACGAAGAGATGCGTTGATTCAAACGAAATATCAGTGCTCCTGGCCATTGTATATCTTGAAACGCTATCATTCCAGCCAGAAACAGGCATAGGCAAAGCAATCTGACCTTCTTTTAACTAACCTGATGGTATTTCGTCGCTGATCCACAGGAAGACACTAATTCCAGAGGGCCATTAGCCAGATCTTTTTTGTTCTTGAGGGGATCCTGAAAAGAGCTGATTGATAAGTCAATTTGCAAGAGCACGAAGCATTGCAGGTAGCCAGCCTGACGACAAGAAATCTAGCCGCTGCAACTATGACTGCTCCTACCATGATAATGTCTATCATCGTCGATGCCGCCATATGCAAATGGTGAATTAGATAGTTGATACTGAATGCCCAAGATATGAATATGAATCTACGGAAATTTTGACGATGAGTGTAGTTGTACGTGCTTTATGGTATTCCAAAAGACGTGCGTGGAAGAATAACCGAGGCTTAGTAGTAGGGACTCTAGAGAAGTGAGGAATGGACAACCAAGTTGGTGAAGGCACATGATGGCTCTGAACACATCACCATTGGCTTGTGGCAGATGCGAACAAGAAAGTTACGGAATGAATTGTCCGGATAATTTTTGATATTTGGAAGCCTATATGGCCCTCGTGCGTTGCTGTCTACCGGCAGCAGCGGTGAATCTCCTCAAAGTAAAACTTTAAGTCATCAGGCTTTACAAAAGGAGTGATACCTGTGATTGAGTGAGTGACATGAGCGCTATTCATGAAATGTAGATTCATTACCGTGGCCCAGGTTGGCAATCCAGCCTTGCTTCCCACCGCCGAACCCACGCACCATGGTCTCCACGGTCGCGGTGATGGCTTCTCTGCTGCCGTAAAGGACGCCGGGGTCCGCATTACCCTGAACCACCTTGCCCTTTGCTTGAGCGACACGGTATGCCTCAGCAGGGTCGTGTAGCCAATCCAGGCCAATTACGTTGTAATTAGTGTCACAGAGGTCGTCCAGTGCGTACCAGGCACCCTTCGCAAACACAGTCATGGGGACTGGTTCTTGGCCGAGCTCTTTGAGGCGTTTTGGCAGGTTGTCGGCAATGTGATTCAGGTAGGGCAGCGAGAAAACCTTGAAGGTAGCGGGCGACAGCTCTCCAGCCCAGGAATCAAAGACCTGAATCATCTGTGCGCCAGCGATGACTTGCTCAGCGAGATAGTCGACACAAAGCTCAGCGATCTTCTGAAGCAGCGCTTTGGTGGCATCGGGATACTTGTAGATCCACGTCTTGACTTCCTTGAACATCTTGCTGCCGCCGCCCTCGACCATGTAGCTGAGTAGGGTCCACGGAGCCCCGCAGAAACCAAGCAGCGGCACGCGGCCGGCAAGCTTCTTGCGGGTCAGGGTGATGGCATTGTAGACGTACGACAACTCCTTCTTCACATCGACGGACCGGGCCATGATGTCTTTGTACTGTTGATCAGCCGGAGAGCGGAGGGGATCTGGGAAATGTGGTCCCTTCTTGTCGACCATGACGACCTCCATGCCCATAGCTTGCGGAATGACGAGGATATCGGAAAAGATGATGGCGGCGTCGATTAAGCTTGCGAAGCGCTCAATGGGCTGCAGGGTCAGGGTCGAGGCGATCTCGGGCGAACGACAGCATTCGAAGAAGTCGTGTTTGCCCTTGGCTTCATGGTACTCGGGCAGGTAGCGGCCGGCTAGACGCGGAAAGGGTCAGCGAGGGCCTGAGAGTGCGGTCAATGAATCCCCTTACCCTGGCGCATCACCCACATGGGGGCACGCTCGACCTGTTCGCCTGCGGGGGCATTCTCAGCATACTGGAGGGCCAATTGGGGTTACGTGTTGCAGCGGCTCACCCCTGGCAGTTCGGAGAAGCAGGTCATTCTGCAGAGGCTCGAATTGGGGCATGGTGACGGCGATGGACGAGGGCGGGATGTGTGTAGCTGCGAGCTCCCCGCGGTGGTGGGGTTGATGGGACTTTTCTGGCGGATAATCGACATCATCGCGCGCGCTGCCGACTCGCCCCGGAATGCCGCTGTCTGCCTGCCAGGAACCATCGCAGCACGCCTGCCCTTCTCTTATATGCGCCCTTTCCACTCACACTCCCTTTTCGTCCTTCGTTTTCGAGCCATGGGCTTGCGCCCCCCGCTTCCCAATGGCTTCGCATCCCGTCGTTTGATCTCTTTGACATGTTCCGCTGGTCGTCCGTCTCCACGCACGGTGCAGACGCGCTCCGTCGCGTCGAGCTTACGCACGCGAGTCGCGTCGGCAGGAGCTTTCCTTCCTTCCGCCGGCACCAGACTGTTTGCGAGGGGCAAGAAGACGTCTACCTTGGAAGTCAAGGACCTGCCGCAGGGTCTTATCAGTGGCGTGCCGTTGGAAGACCCGGATGAGGATGCCGGCCCTGCATACCCAACGGTCTTGCAGCAAGTCCGAAACAACATGCGTAAATTCGACCATTGCGTGCTATTGACTCGAATTGGCAACTTTTACGAGGTGTGCTTCAAGGCCAGTTGGGGTGTGACGGTGCACTGTACTGACTGGAAAGGTAGATGTATTTTGAGCATGCCGAGGAATATGGCCCTCTTTTGAATCTCAAGGTGTCGATGAGAAGGTCCCGGCCGGGGTTGGGACCTGTGCCGATGGTTGGTTTGGGTCTTATTGAGCATGCGTTCCTATATCTCATGTTTTTGACAGGCCGGTTTCCCGTACTTCCAGCTTGATCGCTTCCTCAAACTCCTCGTCCAAGATCTGAACAAGTACGTTGCCATTAGCGAGGAGTTCCGCAACGACCCTTCTGCCAAGCTGAAATCCGGCGGCCTGTTGTTTGACCGCAAGGTCTCTCGTATCATCACCCCAGGTACTCTGATAGACGAGAAGTTCATCGATCCTTGGGAGAACAACTACTGTCTAAGCATTCACGTGCGGCCACCTGCGCCCTCTGCGCATGAGTCGGAGCCTCCGGAAATTGGTCTTTCATGGCTCGATATGTCCAGTGGCGAGTTCTTCACCCAAAGCACAACCATGGCCGGCCTCTCATCATCTGTGGCCCTCATCGGACCTCGTGAGGTCGTTCTGGACAGTGCCTTCGAGGAGCGCGGTGATTCGAGACTCGTCGATATTCTGAAGGAAGACCGCCACGTCATCACCTTCCATCAGCCGGAGCTAGGCAGCAATTTCCCAGACAACTACGGGCAAGCGGTCAAGAGGGCTGTGCCTGGGTGTAACACATCGGCCTTTCCACTCTCCGAGCTAGGTGCTGCAGCCTTCCTTCTGGGCTACGTACGCACTCAGCTCCAGGGATCAAGCATTGCTTTGCAGCCACTGGTGCGGCGCGAGGCAGATGAGTTCATGAGCATCGACAAGAATACCCTCAGGGCACTCGAACTGCGAAGTACCTTGCGGGAGGGCAAGCTTGAGGGGAGCCTCCTGCATTCCATCCGGAAGACCGTCACGAAGAGTGGCACAAGGCTGCTGACGCAGAGACTCGGTAAGGATTTCGATAGCACCAATGTGGTCACGAACTGATAGTGGGAAAGTTTCTCCATCCATGTCCCTTGACATCATAAATGAACGACTGGATCTCGTGGCCGGTTTGATCGAGAATGTGGCACTACGCCAGAACCTTATTGCGCTTCTGCGTCGGACCTTCGACACGTGGCGCCTTGTTCAGAAGTTCTCGATAGGCCGAGGAGATGCGGACGATCTTCTGGAGCTGTCGAAGACAATCCAAATTACCCAGGACGTTGCACGACTTCTTGAGAATGAAACAGGCCGGGAAGCATCCTTTGACGGGCTGGTCCGCCGCCTGTCATTGGCCGGTCCGGCCCGCCTTTCAAAGCGGATCCTGAACGCCATCGACGAGGAGGGCCTCTCGGAACAACACCGTATGGAAGATGACGAGGCGGCGGCTATGGCGGGTCTTGCGGTCGAGGTCCTCGCCGAAGAAGGCGAAGAGGTCAAATCCGGAAGCCTTGCAAAACGAGCCAAAGCTAAACAGAATGGTAAGCTGGGAGGAAGCAAGGCCGTTGATACGGGTCTGCCGGACGTCTGGATCATGCGTCGTAGGTAAGGGATGATTTCGAGAGCCTCGTGGTGCGTCACGCGTCGGCTGACAATCCTAAGTGCGAGTGCAACATTGACAAGACTGCATGAAGAACTGGATAAAATAGCCCAACAGAAGGATGATCTTGGTGTCCGCCTGCGAGAGGCAACAGGTTTGGCTGACTTGGCTTTCCGTAACTGGACTACGGGCGCTAACTGATGGCCCCAGGAGCACCAGGGCTGACCTTGCGGTGGACCCCCGGACTTGGGCACATTGTCCATATCAAAGGCAAGAGTGGGAGCATAGCCAATCTGGAGTCAGCTCGGAGTGTCAGCTCGAGCAAATCGACCAGCTCGTATCACGTCCCTGAATGGACTAGACTGGGGAACCAGATGGATGAGGCAAGACTACGCATCCGTTCGGAGGAGCAACGGGTGTTTGGCGAGCTTCGAGCGGACGTTGTTCGGAATCTGGTCAAGCTGCGACGCAACGCCGCCGTTCTTGACGAGCTGGACGTGGCGTGCTCCTTTGCTACGCTGGCGGAAGAGCGAGGGCTTGTCCGCCCGAAGCTGAACCACGGGTATGTTCACTCTGGCGATCTCGATCAGCTTGGAAATACTGAACGTGATAGGACTGCTCATAAGATCGTCGGCGGCAGGCATCCGGTGGTCGAAACCGGCCTGCTGGAGCAAGGCAGAAACTTTACCTCTAATAGCTGCAACGTCGGCGACAACGAGCGGATCTTGCTGATCACTGGGCAAGTTTCTCTCCACAAAAGTTCGTATATGCTTTTTCCTCTAACGTTCAGGTAGCCCCAATATGGCGGGGAAAAGCACATTTTTGAGACAGAACGCATTGATTTCCATTCTGGCTCAAACAGGGTCTTTTGTGCCTGCAGAATACGCGGAAATTGGGCTTGTGGACAAGATTTTCAGCAGAGTCAGACCCAGCCGTCCGGCTCATTACAATAGCTAACTTATCTTGCAGGTTGGTTCCGCCGATAATCTTTACCAAGATCAATCGACCTTTATGGTGGAAATGCTCGAAACAGCCGAGATCCTGAAGCAGGCCACACCCCGCTCATTCGTACGTGCCTCCGATGTTGCCGATTGACAAATAAGTGGAATTCTGGTTAACACGGGATTTTGTGAAGGTCATTATGGACGAAGTTGGCCGGGGCACCACTCCCGAAGATGGCATCGCCGTCGGCTATGCATGCCTGCATCATCTCTACCACGTCAATCGCTGCAGGGCGCTTTTCGCGACGCACTTTCACAGGCTGGCTGACATGACTAAGGATTTCGAGAAGTTAGGTTGCTATTGTACAGACGTCGAGGAGGGAAACGACGGCGCGTTCGCGTACGTGCATCGGTTGAGAAAAGGAATTAACAGGAAATCTCATGCACTCAAGGTTGCGCAAGTTGCTGGTAAGTCGCAATCCGGGGTCACTGCACGGGGTGGGTTTCAGTGCAGCTGTGTCTGGGCCATGTTGACCCCAGCGCTGTAGGACTGCCGGACGAGGCCATCACGGTCGCGGCACGGGTGCTAGAGGACTTGAAGATGTTGCCCCCCAACTAGTGGAAGGTGAGCTGCGCGATATGGTTGCACAATGGGTCGTAGACTGACGCGGTAGGCCGCGCAGGGTCCACAGTAGCTGTACGATATACAGTTGTATCTCCAGGCCCGTGGCGTATGCGTGCCACAGGGCGGCCCAGGGCCACCGACTGGGTGCCTCTTTTCTTCCCTCCCCGGCCCTCAGCTGCTGTGCCATGGTTACGAGGTTCAATAAAGAACGAGAGAGGCGGTGACAGGCAGCTGATCGGCGGTAGGCGTTGAAGTATAGCGGATGCGTAAACACCATGTCATTCACTGCTGAACATTTTAAATACTAATGCGCTGGCAGCCGCGTCCTCGCGCTGACGGTGCTTTAAATACCTCGAGCAACTCTTTCGCCATCTCCACCACATCCTCGCCGTAATTTTCAACCTCATCAAACCCTGGTAGCAAGGCTTGCCTTCTCAACCTCGAACGTCGCCTGCCCACCTTTCTGCCCTTTCGCTCGAGTACCCCTCCCACCGGCCTCTGCGGCGCAAAGCAAAACGCCCTAAGGACCGCCACTCGCAAAAGAACTTCCTCTCCTTGCTCGCTCGAGTACCCACACTTCCGGTCATGGTTAACACAAAATTGGGCTCGATCCCCTTCCCGGCTGGGGACGATGACTTTCGCGCTGCGCGTCTGCGGTGTGCAATGGCCTGCCGGACGTACAACCAAATGCCTGAGGACGCGACCGTCGAGCAACGATCCAACCTGTGGAGAAAGTAAGCAAACCCTTGCATTACTTCGGGTCCTAGCGCACCCTTGGGCGGAAGGCTTACACATGATGTTAGCATTGTGACAACGGGCTCAATCACTCCACCTTGTGAAGATGAGCTCACCGACATCGCAGCGGGTTGCAACAACAGCAACCCCTTCTCCAAGGGCACGCCCTATGTAAAGCCTCCGGTATATATTGATTACGGCACCAAGCTCCTGGTCGGCGCGTCGACGTTCATCAACCGCAACTTTACCGTCTGCGACACGCCTGTCCTTCCCGTCAGGATCGGCGAACGTTGCCTCATCGGCCCTAACACGTCCATCTATGCGGTTGGCCACCCCCTCGACTATCGCGAGCGGGCCGGCCCCTTGGGAGCGCCGAGTCTAGCCAGCTCGGTCACTATCGAAGATGACTGCTGGATTGGCGGTAATGTGATCATCATGTGAGTAGCACCCCTGCCAGCTGGATATATGCAATCATTTGGCGGTATCTGCCTGTTGCGGTTGGGCTGACGTGTTTGTCTTGTAGGCCTGGTGTGCGCATTGGAAGAGGCTGTGTGATCGGCGCTGGCAGCGTGGTGACGAAGGTAAGCGTTGACTTGAACCCAAACGCATGAGCAGCACATATACACACAACCCATCAGGGCGGTCCGCACTCTCGGTTCCTCACTAAATTAAGAAAAAGTAACGGGCCACCAATCCCGAGCCAGTGCTCAGACATTGCCCTGCCTTGTCCTCCCCCGGCCGGTTCCCCTACCCTGCTGCCTGACAACCCTGCTTGCCCTGCTATTTTAGCCCACCACCAACAAGAAATCCCTTCAGCCTGGTCACGGAAGTCCGATCCGCGCGCTCCGCCCGCTAACATCTCACAGGATGTCCCGCCCGAGCATCTCGCGTACGGAAATCCCGCGCGCGTCATCCGCAGGCTGGTCGAGGACACCGCCGAATCAGAGAATGTCCAAGACCAGCAGATCTCACCCGTCCGCCTATCTCCCGATTCCGATGCATCAGCCGCCGTCAAGGGCGATCCGACAAAGACAACAACCCCGACGACACCCCCGCCTTCCGCTTGCTCATCCTGCTCTTGCCCCTCCGCTTCCGCGCCTCTGCCACTGTCGTCGCCTCCTTCATACCTAAGCTCGCGTTACCCGGTTTTGACGGCACAGTCCGGCTTATTGCAAGCGTTATTCCTCCTAATCGGCCTGGCCTTGATATTCCGGTACTTCGCATAATCCTTCCTCTCAGGCTCGGCTGTCAGCGTCTTCTTTTCTGGCTGCTCTGGCTTCCCGCTTCTTTTCCACCTCGGCGCTTGTTCTGGCCTGTAAGCTCCGATGGTGTGGTTGCGAGGCGCACGCACCCATCGTGCCGCAGCAGCTAACATCAACGAGCAGCCGCCACTGTTGGCTGGCTGGCCGCTGCGGGTGCCTCTGCTGTTGCGTAACGTCGAGAGACATGTCACCTCGCGCGTGTGGGTCGGGTCACACACCGACACCGACGCCCATACCCAGTCGCGCTTGCAGGAACCAGGCACGTACAGGCTTTTTGCGTTTTTCCTTTACGCTTGCACGAATGCGGATTTGACATGGCATTGCACAGCATCCTGGAGCCAAGGAGTTTTCAACTCGTACATTTCCTCATAGTGGCTTTCTTTTGATTGCAAAACTTCACTTCCTTATCTTGTTTTAATGTTTACGCTAGTTTCATCGAGAGATTTGAAGTCCCTGCGTGTGGAAGTTGACTTTTCTCCAACCACAACTCCTCTCAGTATCCCTTGCTTCCGGGCACGCGTTACTTTCTTCATTGTTCATTCTCATTTTCAGTCTCCACTTCATTTGTCCTCACGCCAGAATCTGCAGCCACAGCATATCAGGG
Organism: Botryosphaeria dothidea; assembly: GCA_011503125.2. Lineage (NCBI taxonomy): Eukaryota > Fungi > Ascomycota > Dothideomycetes > Botryosphaeriales > Botryosphaeriaceae > Botryosphaeria > Botryosphaeria dothidea. Next base: position 2,511,547 of record WWBZ02000016.1, on the reverse strand, counting down.
AAAAACGGGGGGAATGACAGACGGGGCGTTGGAAATTTAGGATGAAGAATTCTTTTGGTCTCCTTCACACCGCGCAATTAGACTCCGTAATGCCACTTTGCGTGTTGCATACATTTTGCGAAATTCCTTTCGTGTAATTCTTTCCCTTCCAACCTATCGTGGCGGGATCTAAGAGGCTGCTCATAATTTTACTCACTCCACCACGGTAGACCGCTCCTGGCTCGATTGCGGACGCAACCATTCTGATCCGCACCTCCAACCGGGTACGTGCGTACATTAGACGTACATATACATTGCATGACAGCACAGGTCAGGACCGGTCCACAGGCAAGGGAATATGGAAATACAACAGCCGCGTTAGCAGCAACATAAACAGCGCCAGTGAGCCAACGGGGGGGGGGGGGGGGAAGGAAAGCAGACAGCCGCGGCGAACCCACAAAATCGGACCAGTGACGGAAAGGTTTTTTTGACCAAACCACCGGGATTGAGCAAAAGCTCATGCATACGCAAGGACGGGGATACAGAGGATGGCAGTAGGAGTCACGAAGGTGAAAAATACCCCGGCAAGTAACGTACCACCCTGCAGGAGCGGAACGGGTAACGTTTGCTTCCGCGCCTGCGTCTCGGGCGGGCTAGCACATCATCGGCGCGATCATATGCATGAAAAAGGGTAAGCGCGAGGGGCGGAAGATCGGGCGTGCTTGCGGGCTGCTTGGTATTCGCTGCCCTCTTCTTTTGCTTCCCTCTGCTCTGTCATCCTCTCCCACCGGAACCCTGTCCGCCTCCCACATCTCTGCATTTTGCGGACTGTGTGTGAGCCTCACCCTCATCCATGGCCTTTTACCCACGCTCCATTTGCCACCGCTCCGTCCAATCCTCGTGGGGAAGGCAACGAAGGAACTGCAGATTGGCTGGGATCGTTCCCTATTTCCTCTGGAATGCGCACAGGATGCTGCTTACCTGCTGCTTTGACACGCCCAACACGGCTGCTTCCCTTGCTGTTGGTCATCGCACATGCTCGCTGCATTGCGTTTTGTATTCTTCTTACTGGGGCTGCTCTGCGTTCGACGTGTCGCCTCCCTTGGCCGCATGCGATGCTGTATCTGTGCTCGGAGGTACATGTCTGGCTGCATACCACACACTCACGCCTACATACATCTAACACCTGCTCGATGTACATGTACATGTACTGTACATGCCGTGTGCCGTCGGGTTGGCATTCTCTTCAGGTTATCATTTCCCGACTGTCCGCTCGGTGCGAGCACCGCTCATACGACCATCTCACCGTCGTGGCGAATCTCTCAACGGCTGGGCCTTGGCAGAAAGACGGGGCAAATGGTAGGGCAATGCCATCCTCACCTGCGAGCTTGCCAGTTGCGGTCAATTTTCCTCGCTTCCCCCCGTCATCCAATGAACAGCACACGCCAATCCATCGTGCCGGATCCGAATTCCGCTCGTTGCTTTTCCCTTTTACGTCGCCGAGTAATTTCTTTTCCCATCTCCCTTTTTCTTGCTCTTTGCTCATCGTAAACGAAAATCCCCTTGACGACAAATGCCACACTCGATAAGAGGTACCACTTTCAGATCCTCTGGCATGTCGCACGAGCCTGCTCCTTCCAGAAAGTTCCCCTCACGTTTGGCCCCCAAAAATAAAGAGGCGAAAATACAGGGCAAAGGAAAAAGCAAAAGGATATCGGCGGAGGTTTCAGGTTTCGTGCAGTGCACACCCTCGTAAATCGAGATCTCGCTGTCCGTCCCATTGGGCCGAACCACTGTCCAGAGACACCATCCCGGCTGACAAGGAGATCTGCCGACTCCGCGGGTCGACCATCACAGGGGCTTTTTCCTTGATATTGCTCCTTCATCCTTGACCTGGACCTTGACATTATTATCCTCCGGATTTATTATCGCTCAGAGCTGATGAGAGCCCGAAAAGCCTCATCACGTCCTTTTCCCATTTTCGCATTTCCCTGCATCTCCAGCCCTTGTCCCCATAGACAACACAGTGACAACCGTCACCGTTGTTTCGGGAAGTTGATAGAATTGCCCCCATCACGAGCTGTGATCATCTCAGCCAGCCTCGCTTCCTCCGTGGAGTCATGTTTCCCCTTTCGCTCTCGCCTACTGAAAGGCATCTGGGCGCGTATCTCTCATTCATCGGAAGTTCCTCTTTCAGACGGAACCCTGACACTCCCTGGCTTCTACACTGATCCTTTTTTCTCATTTCTCTTTCTCCTATATTGATTGTTTCACCGGATCTCCAGATCTGAAGTTCATCGACACAGTCCATCGGAGTACAATACCGGGCAGGCGGGCGAACAGGGAAGTTGAAAGCTGACGTCTACCTTGTCTCACCCCCAGCCTTTGTTTCCTTCCTTGTATGGAGGAGCAGGAGCAGCACCCTTGTAAGCTCCCGCTCCCTCTCTCTATCCCTCTCTTACTCTCAGCCCAGCTGAACCGTTTTTTTCTTCAAGAAGATCTGTCACACCCGAGGACACCACCCCCACCCCACAGCCCCATCACCTTCCTGAAAGGGTAAATCTTGGAAAAAGCGGGACACAGCAATAAAGAAGGTGAGGCTACTGCTGCTGCTACTGCAAGGGGCGGGTGGAGCAGCGTCTGTCCGGCTGATGGTAGTACCGAAACGGTGCATCAACCTCCCAGGAAACCGATACGACCAATGCGTTCCGGAAGGGGCAGTTCCGTCGAGGAGGAGTAGCATGGGGAGGGGGGTAAAACAGGCAGAGAACGCGCGGCCGCAAGCTGAAAAGCAAAGCTGAAAACAATCAAGAGGAGCTGAAGTACTGAATCGGTCATGGGGGAGGGATGTCCTTCTGGGATACAACGGGGAAAGATGATGCGAACCTCGGCTTCGCCAACTTTTTTTTTATTCGCGCGCGCTGGGGATTGGCGATGGGGCCATTTCTATGCTGCAGGATCTTGGTCCTTGTCGTTGGGCTGTGGTGGCAGACGGTTGGGCAAAAGGAGAGAAAGTGGTGTTTGCCTGATGAGCTGATGGGTAAGAGATCCCTCTGACAGAGCTCCCTCTTACACGAATGTGCAGCAGATGGGGTCCAACGAGCGCCAATGTCACTTTGATAGTAATTAACTGGGAACTTGATCAATTTTGTCCTCAAGTAAGCAACCATCTTAACCTTTGAGTGTCGTTCTCATAGACTTGTAACGTTCTCTCATACCTTAGTCCTGACTCTCCTTCCATTCAAGCATATTGAGCATTTAAGCGTAAAGCGGAGGCCAAAGCAGGCATCTTCTGTTGTCTCTTCATCCATACTTGCTTGCCGAAAGTATGTCCGAATCGTTACTTACAAGAAAAGGATCAAATGAGACACTCAAATACTTCGACAACATACGTACACTCCCCATTGTTCGTCAAAAGTGAAGTGTGGCATTCCCTTTTTACCTTCCCGTGCAAATATAATACAAATAGCGCCATACTGCATCATGAAAAAGCCCCCCAACAAGAAGAGTCTAAAAGACACTGTGAAGTGAAGAAGTCGGAAAGATCACCCCGTGGTAAGGACGCGTTTCCCCCCGATTTCGTACAATCTCTCCTCCGTTCTACAGGAGCCGACCAGAATCCAGCACACCGTCATACGTGTAATTCCGCTACGACCTCTGGCTCGAGCGACTGTAGTCCACGCGCAACCTCCTGCCGTAGACCTCCTTATTCTCAAGCACTTCTTTGGCTTTGGTGGCGCTGGTCTCGTCGATGAAGTCAGCGTGGGCGAAGCCGCGGGGCTGGCCGGTGCGACGGTCGATGGCGACGCGCACGTCGAGCACGTTCCTGATCTCGCGGAACAGGTCGTTGAGGTCGCGGTCGCTCATCTCGAACGACATGTTGCCGATGAAGAGCGTCTTGCTGGGCGGATTGACGGCGCCCTCATTGCGGCGCGAACGCTGCGGCCGATCGGCCTCCTCGCGGCGGCGGTGGTGCTGCACCGTCAGGCGGCGGCCGTCGAGGATACGCTGGTTCATCTGTACGATGGCGGTGGCGGCCTCTTCGTCGGTCTCGAACTCGACGTAGCCGAACCTGATGCACTGTCAGTACTCCACTGCACACCCAATTCTTCAGAAAGGGACGCTCTTACCCTCTGCTCAAGCCCGCTGGGTCCCGGATGATGGTGGTCTTCTGAATGTTTCCGTACTTGGAAAACTCCTGCCTCACCTGATCCTCGGTCGTCTGGAAGAACAGGTTGCCGACGTAGAGCGTCTTCTTGCCCTCTGTCGGGACGAACTGCCTCCGGTCCTCGCCCTGCGCGCGGCCAAATGCCTGCGCGGCAGCACCGCCCACCGCGGTGGCCGCGGCGTTGAACGCGTCGCCCGTCGTCTCGGCGGCCGAATCGAAGGCGGATGCGAGGGCGGACTGATCTTCCGCATCAGCGGAGCTGCCTGTGGTCTCTTCGACGGTCTCGTCGGTCGTCTTCTCCTCGCTCGGGCGGGCGACGGCCGAGTCATCGCTGTTGAAGCGGCGCTGGGCCGCGGACAGCCATTGTTGCTGGCGCGGGCGGAAGGCGGAAGGAGTGACGGAGAGGCTGGTGAAGGTGCGCGGTCTGTTGCCGGCGGCGGCGATGGAGCTGGTTGCGCGGAGCGCGGCGCGGCGGAAGAGAAACCTGTGAAGGGACGCATGGTCAATAATTGGCTCTGTATACGAATATACGACTCCTTCAGTCAGGAAGACTTACATGGTGGAAGAAATTGGGTAGAGGTGTGGTTGATTCTAGGATGAAATCTTCGAGGCCGCCGAGAAACTTCGTCGCGTTCTTTCTCCAGCACTTTTTTGGCGCTAGCCCACATAGGGTAAATTGCCTCATCAGCCACATCTGTTCGCCACAACAATCACTGACACCCTTTGGCAATGGCATGAAATTTTGGATTTCGTTCCTATGCTGAAATGAATGGCGGAGACACAGAAGATCTAGACATGTGCATATTCAATATCAAAAAGTCAACAAAGAGCAATCCTACTCCCCCATTCCGGCACCATACGTGAACTTGCTCCGGCAATGCTTTTCGGAAGCCAACACGTACGCACTGCACAAGAATTCTGTCAAATCATCGTCCCGGGCTATGAGTCCTCTCAAGGTCATCTTCACGGACCGGTGCGTCACAAAAGGGGCTGGCAATTTCAAGTGCTTGGAAGCCTAGGGATTTGTCTGAACTTGATGTCTTATTTCGTATATCTAGTCTGCTCCCGGAGTCTATCGACAGAAGCCACCGGCGTCATTACAGTAAGTTTGACCCACCCACGTATCAAGCTCATCCACCCATATCCGTGAAAGTCCAACCATGTAGACTATGCAAAACCTTCCCTTCTATCCATGAATCATCGACTCGGGCTTACATGAGTATCTTTTTTAGTGTACCAAAAAAACAAGAGGTGATCGCAGAGGTGAGGTGGTATCTGCCGCTCTATCGCCAAAGGGAGCTCTAAAGTGATGCGGAAAGGAAATCCCGGCTGTCGAAAATCGATCCTTGCTCGGGAATGGTGATCGCGTACTATCGCAATCCTCTATACAGGTCGTAGAGGGAATTATTTAGAGGGTAGGGTTGGAGCGGTACTCAGGGACGACGCCGTTGGCCTGGGACTTCTTGACCTCATTATCGGCCTCCAGCTTGTTCTCGGGCTCTTCCTCGCTCTCCACAAGGAATTTCTCAGCCTCAAGCGCAGCAATGCAGCCAGAACCGGCGCTGGTGATGGCCTGCCTGTAGCGCTTATCCTGGACATCGCCAGCGGCGAAGACGCCCTCGACGCTGGTGAGACCACGACCGGGCTCGGTGATAAGGTAGCCATCCTCATCCATCTTAAGCTGGTCCTTGAACAGAGCAGTGGCGGGGTCGTGACCGACAGCGTAGAACAGACCATTGGCATCCAGAGTCTCGGTCTCGTTGGTCTTGTTGTTCCTCACGACGAGGTGGGTCATGAGACCACCAGCCTTCTCCTCACCCTTGATCTCGGTGGCCTGGCTGTTGTACCTGATCTCAACCTTGGGGTTGGTCTCGAGCCTCTTTGCATTGGACTTTGACGCACGCAGAACGTCGCGGCGAACCAGGACGTAGACCTTGGAGGCCTTCTTCGTGAGGTAGATAGCCTCTTCAACGGCGGAGTCACCACCACCGATGACAACAAGGGGCTTGTTGCGGAAAATGGGGGCGGAGCCGTCACAGACAGCGCAGGCGCTAACACCATTACCCCAGAACTTCTCCTCGCCAGGCAGATCCAGTCTCCTCGCCTTGGCGCCGGTAGCGATGATAATAGTATCCGCAGTGTGGGTTTCCTCCTCGAGGATGTCGTCGTCACCCATGGGGTGCAGCCAGTACTTGAAGGGACGCTGGCTCAGATCAACCTTGCCGACGGTCTGCGAAACGATCTCGGTACCGCAGGCTTCGGACTGAGCGCGCATTTGGTCCTACAATTCAACCCGCAAAAATCAGGTGGATGTTCTCACGCCAAGGTTCTGAGAGGCAGACTTACCATCAAGGTGGAGCCCTGGATGTGCTTGAAACCGGGGTAGTTCTCGACTTCATCGGTGGTAGTCAATTGACCACCAGCGGCGATACCGAGCGCAAGGAAACCCTCATACAGGACGGCTACAAGATTGTCAGAAGGGAGCCCAGAAACACGAACGGTTGCCAGAGCAACTCACGCTTCAGATCAGCACGCGCTGCGTAGATGGCTGCCGTGTGGCCAGCGGGGCCAGAACTGCACAAAGAAGCCCGTCAGTAACTTGTCCTTCTAGAACCTTGGGCGGCCCGAATGGCCGCCACGCGCGCAAAAGGGAAGAATGCATACCCGATAACTGTGACAGGGGGTTAGCAAGTGGTCGCGTGTGGACTGAGGGGAGAACAAAACGTACTGACGACTTTTGAGTGCATATTTCTGGAGCTTTGAAGTGCTGCGGAGATGGAAGAGGCGGCTGGGAGTCCGGAAGCGGCCGTTTGTCTCTGTTGTAAGGACGCGGCTGCGGCGAGCGGAACAGAGATGGAGGCGCGAAGAGGTGAGGCGGTCGCTCTGCGAAAAGCTGCGGCAAACACTTTGGCGGTTGCGAGGGCGAAGTTCGTGTGGACAATGGGGCGACAGAGGGGTTGTCGAGATCTGGGTCCACGTAGGCGCGTAGGTAGAAATTCCAAGGGCCGAAAAGTGACGGAATGCGGGCGCAGACGGTGGGGCTCGGCGGGCAGGCGTTCGGAAGCGAAGCGCAGCGAAAGCAGTGGACAGGCGTGAGGTGCAACAAGAGCGCGGCCAAGAGTATTTATCGCTGAAGCAGTGGAGCCTTATGGTCAAAGCCTTTGATTTCTAAGTGGTGGTACTCGAAGGTTCATGGCGCAATCGGCCGGCAAAGGGCCCTGCGAAAGCGCAGCGAGCGGCGCCGGTGCTTCTCGAGTGGACCCCACACCCCGAGCTGATTACCTCACAGTACGATCTGGCCCTCCGCCGGAACGGCATATGGACGGCCACCCACGGCCTCCCCAAGCCCGTGCTTTCGCATCAGCCCTAGATAACTCAGTTCCAGCCTCTGTTATCATGATAATCAATCATCGCCCAAGCCTCCACGTTTCCGTAGGTTCGCGATCCCATACAACAGCTCGCCCAGACCCTCGTTGCTTCCAGTCTCCGCCGTGTCCAGCTGATTCGCCCGCTCAAGCTGCGACTTCCCCGACATCGCAGACACCTCGACGATCGCCTCCTTCCCATCTGCATGGCCCTCGGTCCAAAACAAGCGCGTGGTCTTCTCTGCTACCTGCCAGCTCGTTAGTTTAGATGTGCTTGCATCGTCAGCTCTTGTGAAATGCGGGTTTACTTCTTCCGAGCGCACGTTGCTTGTCGACCCGGGCACGTGAATGTTATCCACCGAGATGATCAATCCATCCGAATCGGCCGCCACGTCCAAGACATTGCCAGGGAGGGGGATGGCCTTTGCCCGGACCGGCTCGGCCCCTCGCAATGCCTCCAAGCTCACGGACACCAACGCAGGCACCCCTTCCAATGCCACAAAGATTGCAGTCTGTTCGTGATTAGCACACACACAACCATGATCCAGGGTTGCACTTCGGGAGTGCACCGGAATTTGCTCCTACCTTTTCCTTGCTCCGCCAAGGAGCGCCCCAGATGCCCGAAACTGCAACACTGAAATCGTGTTTCTTCTCTCCTGCGAACTCTCCTATATCGGAAATAGAGGCCAAGATGTCTCGAATCGCAATCTTTCTCAGCAGTTGGCCCTCGAGCCAGTCCCACACGAACAAATGATCGTCACCACCCCCAGACACGAGCATATGTGGCGTTGCTAGACACATCTTGCTTACGAACTCTTTGTGGCCGAGACAGAAGCCTTCGATGACGTGACTCTGCGGTTGCCCTCTCGATACGCGAATGTGCTCATCACGATCTGATGTCAAGATGTAATCCCGCGGTCCTGGAATGGAACCGTTCAACTCTGCCCTCGAGTCTTCGGGGTGAAGAGTAATCAGTAGCAAGTCTGTCAGCATGGAAACATGGCCAAGAAGTAGTTCGTGCTTGAATCGCAACGGCTCTTTCGACTTTGCTTGAGTCTCCTGTTTGAGTTGGGCTTCCAAAGCTTTACGATTTCTGGCCGTGTGAACGGTCAAGTTAGTGGCTGCAGGGACAAAGGTCCTCGGCGCTTGCTCCGCTTGAATGGCAAATGCTTGCTCATCCTCCAGGGTATGCTGAAGTGGTAAAGCATAAACATCTCCGAACTTATCCGCGCAGAGGATCGTCTGGTTGTCCTGGGTTATGACAACCGCGCAAGGCCGCTTCGGCATGGACCTGAAATCGCGTTCAATAAAGACGAGTACAGTGAGGGTTGATGCAAATCTTACCTCTCACTGAGTTGCTTCAACTGGCCGCTTGGCTCCACTGAGAAAACGCGCACACGCTTGTCTTCTCCGGTGATAGCAACGGCGTACTGGCCGTCGTTGGAAACTGAAAGCCTGATAACCTTGGGGCGAGAAGCCGAGCCTTCCGAAATTTTTCTTTTCTTCTCCGGCGGACCTTCTGGTGTCTCTGGTTGTTCCTCTTCGGGCTGTCTCAGACTCAGCTGCTGCTCACGGAGATTATTCTCGACGGAAGCAGAAAAAACATGAAGAAGGCATGGAATGCGTAAAGAACATCGACTCACTGGACCAGGGCTGGAGGTCGAAGCAGACCATATGCTGCGAACTTCGCCGGTGACAAGGTCGATGCTGTATAAATTATGGGCGCTCGCAGCCAAGAGTAGCTTGGCCTCTTGAGAGCCCACGCGGTCAAGAGCCGCAATGCACTGGTAGGGATGCTTCATGCTGGCAGGGTGAAGGAGCCTGGGTGATGAATGAGTGCGAGTCTTGGCACGACCAAAAAATGGGCAGCCACTGGATGATCGGCGCTAGCGTACAAGCGAGGCCACACGGCGGCGCGACATCATTTCGTTTTCTTGCACCGACTGTTGCGACTCCAACAACAACGTTCCGACGACGAACGCCGCCAACCACCGACTAGACGCAGCTTGACTTCGCCTGAAATATCCTATACCTCACCGAAGCTATGGGGGGCAAGTCTCAGAACAAGGCCGCTTACTTCGATAAGCTCAAGGGCCTCCTCGAGGAGTACAAGTCCATTTTCATTGTCGGCGTCGACAAGTGCGTCTCTCCCTTTGCCGCATGCCATTGCACCAGCATCTAATGCGCCTCCAGTGTCTCCTCCCAGCAGATGCACGAGATCCGTCAGTCCCTCCGTGGTGAGGCTGTCGTTCTCATGGGCAAGAACACCATGGTCCGCCGTGCTCTGAGGGGCTTCGTCGCTGAGAACCCCGAGTACGAGCGTCTCCTCCCCCACGTCAAGGGCAACATTGGTTTCGTATGTGGCACAATTACCAACCGATCGGGACTCACCTGGCGCGGCGGCTGACAAAGGCTATAGATCTTCACCAACAAGGACTTGAAGAACATCCGTGACAGGATTCTCGCCAACCGTGTCGCTGCCCCTGCCCGTGCTGGTGCCGTTGCCCCCGCCGACGTCTTCGTCCCGGCTGGTAACACTGGTATGGAACCCGGCAAGACCTCTTTCTTCCAGGCTCTCGGTGTTCCTACCAAGATCGCTCGTGGTACCATTGAAATTACTTCGGACCTGAAGCTCGTTGAGGCTGGCAGCAAGGTAAAAAATATTCTATCCGGGAGGATACGAAGTTTAGGCCACTGACAGCGCAATAGGTCGGTGCCTCTGAGGCCACCCTGCTTAACATGCTCAACATCTCTCCCTTCACCTACGGTATGGTCGTTGACCAGATCTACGACAATGGCCAGACCTTCGACTCCTCCGTCCTTGACATTGAAGAGTCGCAGCTTCTCAAGACCTTCTCCACTGCCATCACCACCATTGCTTCCATTTCCCTGGCCCTCAACTTCCCCACTCTTCCCTCGGTCATCCACTCCGTTGTCAACGCCTACAAGAAGGTTCTGTCGGTCGCCATCGAGACCGACTACTCCTGGGAGGCCATCGAGGAGCTCAAGGATCGCATTGCCAACCCCGATAAGTACGCCTCGGCCGCCCCCGCTGCCGGCGCCGGTGGTGCCGCTGCTACTGAGACCAAGGCCGAGGAGAAGGTTGAGGAACCCGAGGAGTCCGAGGACGAGGACATGGGCTTTGGTCTGTTCGACTAGGCGTTTCACACGCAACGAACGGAGATGTCTGGTACAATGGCGAAGTGTCGGATGTTGCAAAGAATGCTCGCCTCGGCGAGGCCAACATTCCAATAGCATACTGAAATGGAGACATTGGACAGTGAAACATGATTAGCGATGTGATGCTGAAAATGCACATACGCCTCATGTATTAACAAATATAGGGTAAGTGGATATTTTTCCTAATCACGTTTTCCCTGAATGATTATAAATTTTTAACCCTGATCTACATCATGAAGATCAAAAACGCAACAACAAACACTCTAATTTTTTAATGACTCTTGCTCTCAAACTCTTCTTGTTCAGTAAATATTCTTGAAGAATTTTGCTAACGGCCACGACCAGATGTTGAATATCGCAATCAGAATATATCTACCGAGATGTGATGTCTTCCCATACTGTGATTCTATGCTGCGATTTAGCGTGAGTATCGATGCCTTTCAAGAGTATTCGCTCGTCAGATTGCCGATCAGCCCTGTCATGGAGACTTCATATGTAGCGGAAAGAAATAAATTTTATTTTCACATTCTAATTTCCATGACCTGAAGCTTTCTGATAATTCTGTGGTGGCATGCAAAAGAGGCAATAAATGATGATAAATCAGCAGACGGTCCTCCGTCATTGGGTACCATCAACCTGGGCCCTCACTCTATCCAAATCTATCCGCACCCAATACACGTGCCATCCCTCGTCGATGCCCCCAAGGCTCTTACAGACACCATTGCTCTCCTTATTCTCCAAAGCCACATCCGCATGTGCCAGCCCGCCCAACTCTTCCCCGAACGCGCTGACGCTCTCCCGCAACAGCTTCACCCCAATCGCCTTCGCCAACCCCCTCCCTCTATACCCAGGCTCCACATGCAGCGTCGATAGGTTCCCCTCCACGCCCAAAAACACCCACGCCACCGGCCCCGCTGCCTCTCCCCCCTCCTCCTCCGGGAAAACCGCAACGGACGGCAGCCTCCGCAACGTCGCATGCGTCTTCGGAATCGCCGTGCGCGACCGCACCAGCGCGATGTCCGCATCGCTCTTGACTCGCCCCCACCGCAATCCTTCCGGCAGCGCAGGCCCCTCGCCGCCCTTGCCACCACCACCACTACCGTGCCTGAACAGATACTTCCGATACGCGAACAGACTCCCCACGCCATCCCCGTCCAGCCAGCCGCGCGCCCTCGCCCACTCCACGCCGCCCGCGTGCATGGCCCCGACCTTCAGCAGGGCCGGCCGGTCGAGGTTCTCGAGGTACCTGGCGGCGGGCGCCGCCGTGTGCGCGTGGTGGCGCGCGGCCGTCTCGGCGGCGCCGGCGGCGCGCACGGCGGCCCAGACGTCGGCGAGCTGCGCGGGCGGGAGGGCGGAGTAGGGCAGGGTCGAGACGTGCGCGAGGAGGGCGGGGAGGTGCGATTCTTTGCAGGTGCAGGCGGTGGGGGCAGCGTGGGCCGGGTCGTCCTGCGAGAGGTAGATCCAGCATTCGGTCTCCGGGCGGCGGGAGCGGTCGACGTAGGCGGCTGCGAAGCAGGCGGGTGCGGGTGCGTCGTTGGCTCCGTTTGTGGCGGAGGCTTCGTTTTCCTGCTGGTTGGGAATGGGAATGGTGGCGAGGATGTGGGCGTGCGGGCTGAGGTGGCCGAATTGGATGCGGCGGTAGAGCGGCATTGTGTAGGGGAGATTGGGTCGGAGGTGCGGTAAGAGCGTCTTTTCAGGAGAGTCGGTGTGGTCGTATACCGCTGGCAGAGTGGAGGGTGGATTGAAGCCTTTTTCTGGTGATATCGCCATTGTGCTTCTTCCTTGCTCTTTCCTGACACTTTTCCTTATTCTTCTAGGTCCTTGTGATACCTCTTGATCGTTGACATGGGCAGTAGATCGTCACTAGTAAGAAGGATTCTCTGAAGTCGGAGATAGGAGGATTCTTATACGACGCGATCCATGTCATGTGAGTCACCTCCATGCATGTCATTTGAACGGCGTCGAGAAATGGGCCCATCAGCGTGCACAAAAATTGTATGTATCGACCTTCCTATTTTAGGTTTACGGCCTACGAATGTTTAGGAACACCAATGAGATCGAAAATCGGTGACCGGAGGAAGACAACGCAGTGACAACGCTCTAGCATTCGAGCACGCCACGCTAAATGTCAGCTTCTGAGGATGCAAGAGTGGGGGAATCTTAGCGAGCGAAATACCAATGACGCATAAGCATCAAGACAAGTGAATACAGCCTCGATCACTGTGTTCTCAGCCTGGACAGGAGTATACGCCAATGTGTTATCATTTGGACTACCGTAAAACGCCATGAGAGGGACCCGGTCCCGGCCAAAGACCTTTCACCAAGCGCCACTCTCGAAAGGAAATCCCCCAGAAAAGCCCCCATCACCGTCTACCTGGTTGAGTCTGCCAAGAGAATAAAACAGAGAAACAGGAAAGAGGAATGCATAAAATGACATGGGGTCGCTCGATCTACTGCAAGAACACCTGGCAGACACCGTTTCCCTAGGGGAAAGAAAAATATAAGGAAAAAAGCCGTCATGAATTAGGAAAGGCAGAATGCTCAATGAGCTGGACCTTGGGGCGGTCATAAAGTGCCCAAATCCAGCAGTATGTCTGGTGAAGCTCTGCAGTTCTCAATTAATCAGCTTTTACGCCCCCCGGCACCATCCCCATGCTCTCCGTGAAACCTTCCGTCATCATATGCAGCCGATATCATCGTGGTTCGTTTTTATCATTCATAACCCTATAAACCCGATTTTTCGTCTTCGATTCGTGTCGTTTACTGGGATGCGCACTGCACACGTTCGGCACCAGGGTGCATGTCATCGTCATCGTCGTCCATTGAAGCGGCGCCGCGTGCCCGTGCATGTTCTCTGGTTGCGTCGATGTTCTCGAGCGGGTAGTCCTCGACCATTGCATCGGCCGGAGGCTGCGCGTGTTCGATCTTGCGGGTGCCCAGGATACGCTCGAGCGCAGCCTTGTCCTCATCGGAAAGCGGCCCTTCGCCGCCAACCTTCTCAGGGAACTTGACGTCGAACTGGATGTAAAGGTTGCCGAAGTCGTGATGTCTGTACGAGGGCATACCCTGGCCGCGGATAACCTTGATGGCGCCTTTTGCAATGTCAGCTTTGCCAATGGCTAATGATTTGGGCTCTGTGTTCACTCACCAGGCGCAATGACCTCACCAGGGGTTATCTCAACGGACAACCACCTTTCGTCAAGGTGCTCGATATGAAGAACGCCACCGGCAAGCGCGGTGACCAGATCGATCTCGGCTTGGTAGAAGAGGTCATCATCCTTCCTCTGGAAACGGGGGTGGGGCTTCTGCTCAATTTCGAAAACGACGTCACCAGGCTCGCAGTCAGGGAGCTGGTCACCCTCGCCGCGGAATTCGATCCTGGTACCGCTCTTGACGCCCCTGTCGACGTGGACGTGCAAAACCTTCCGCTCGATGACAGTCTTCTTGCCGTTGCACTGCTTGCAGCGGTCCTTATCGCGGATGATCTCTCCCTCGCCTTGGCAGTCGGGGCAAACGGTCTGGAAACGCTGGATCATGGGACCCATCTGGCGCATCATCATCTTCATACCGCGGCCGTCGCAGCCCGCGCACTTTTTGACGGCGCCCTCCTTACCTCCGCGACCATCGCACTTGGGGCAGATGACGGACTTCTGCAGCGCAAGCTTCGAAACCTTGCCGCGGTAGATATCCTCGAGCGACACCTTGTGGACGTGGGAGATGGTGCGAGCCTTCTTGGGCCCGGACTCCCTCATGCCGCCGCCACCACCAAACATGCCGCCGAAGCCGCCGCCGCCGCCGAAAAACTGTGCGAAGAGGTCCTCTGCGGCCATACCGCCGCCGGCGCCACCGCCATTCTCTAGGCCCTCCTCACCATACTGGTCGTAGACCTGGCGCTTCTGGGAATCTGAGAGGATCTCGTAGGCGTGTGATAGCTCCTTAAACTTCTCGGCAGCATCGGGGTTGTGCGTGTTCTTATCTGAGCCGGAGTTAATAGGCCGAGGTCCGCGTGCGGGAAGGAGTGAGAGCGGAAGAACCTACCAGGGTGGTACTTCAGGGCGCCCTTCTTGTAGGCGGACTTGAGCTGAGCCTCGGTGGCGTCTGGCGTCACCCCGAGGATGTCATAGAACTTTGTTTCTCTCACCATGGTGGTGGTTGTTGGATCGGAGCGGTTCGAGTCGCGGTAGGAAAGTTCTTGTTGAGGCTCTCAGCCGGATGGATGGTGCAAAGCCGTGTACGGTGTCTGTTGGCGGGGATTGTCAAAGACAGGTGCGCAGAATCTGTCGGCGAAGAAAAGTGAGCTACTGGGCTTTTGTAGGCAGCAGCGGGCAGAGGTGAGGCTGGTGTCGGGAAGCGAACGCGGTTCCAAGTGGCACGGCGCGCGAGGTTCAAGCCGGTGCCACAAAAGCCGCAGGCGCAAGGCTGGGGCAACAGGTGTAAGCAGGCGGCGGAGGAGCAGCGCGGACGAACCTTAGCGACAGCGAAGCGCAGCGGTGGATAGAGTCTACTCCGGGAGCAGATTGCGAAAAAGCAGCGATAGCAAGATGAGGGACGGAGATGCAGTCGCGGCGGGCGTCTAAAATTCACGGGCAAGGGTCGTTGGGTATGCGGGCAAAGCCTAGATAATTCCACGCCTTCCACCTAGTTCGCTGGAATTCCATCGCCGTCAACCCGCATACGGCAAGCGGTCAGCAGCCTTGGCGAGCGAGCCGCAAAGCCCACTGCTCGAACTGCCGTCGTCACCCAGTGCAAATGCAGCGCGCGCCCGCCTCAGGCCGAGACTCTTCAGCCCTGCCGCTCCCGTTTCTGCCTTCCGACCCGCCAGTCCATCGGGTCCAGCACGCTCTCGCCGTCGCCGTCGCCCTGCCCGGCCGAAGGTCCGACGTTATCACGATTGGCCGCTGTCATAGCTGCTATGTAACGCCCTGTGGATACAGCTAGCTACAAATCCCATTCGCCTGCAGTTTCTTCTCAGCCTCGTCTCTCTGCTCACTTTTGCGCTCGTTCCTGCTTCGTGAAGCTTGCTCTTACCTGGGTCGCCATGTCTGCCAATGATACCGGCTTTATCGCTGCCCTCGAAGAGGCTAAGAAGGGTTATGAAGAGGGTGGCATTCCGAGTACGCGTCTCATCCGTTTCTCGTGTCGGTTTCAGAAGTATTCCAGCAGCACAGTCACCCCATCATGCATATGGAGTTGAAGCAGCTGTTCGGCCATGAATGCGTCAATCTTTCTAAGCCTTTACGTTTGCCTCAACTCCAGACATGCATTGTGGCTTGTTGCTGCAAAGCTTTAGAGCCGACTATGGCCCTTGCAAACTGTGTGGTTAACTATCGAATAGTCGGCGCTTGCATCGTGTCCAAGGATGGCAAAATCCTGGGGAGGGGCCACAATATGAGGATTCAGAAGGGCAGTGCCACGCTTCACGTAAGTCACGGCAGACTAACCATTATGGATCTTCGAAATAACAACGGCTAGGGCGAGATCTCAGCCCTGGAGAATGCGGGTAGACTTCCTGCCTCGGCCTATGAGGGCTCGACCATGTATACCACCCTCTCACCCTGTGATATGTGCACCGGCGCTTGCATCCTGTACAAGGTCAAGCGCGTCGTTCTGGGCGAGAACAATACCTTTGTCGGTGGTGAGGAATACTTAAAGTCAAAGGGCATTGAAGTCATCAACCTCAAGAACGCGGAGTGCGAGGGCTTGATGAAGAAATTTATCGCCGAAAGGCCTGGGGATTGGTAAATACTCTACGCATATTGTTATCGGAAATATTCCGAGCATCTGCTGATTGGTTTGGAACAGGAACGAAGATATTGGTGAGCAATAAATTATCGGCGACTCTTCTCGAAAGGCCTCGAGCCTGGCAGCTAGTTGAGCGAACATCAGGTATACATGAGGGTTTTGCAGGACTCCGAAAAACAGAAGTAACCGGAAATTTCGCGGTAATCCAGTTCTTAGTCTTCGCCGATTCTTGCAATATCTGTTTGCATAAGATATTATACTTTTCGAAAGCCGTGACTAATTTGACCCCCCCCCATCTTGCTATTTCGACACCCCCCCTCTCCCCCTCCAACAACAACAACAACCTCTCTCTTTCTCATTTATAATTATCGTTCGTGCTGTAAGCTGTTGTAGTTGCAGGAGCCGCTGTATCCTCATCCTTAATCCAACGAAATACCCACGCCACGCCGCGGGCGCCCTCGTATATAACAGGTTACAAGTAGCACGTGAGCTAACGTAAGCAGAGGTTGTAGTTTATATGACGTCATAGGTGCTTTTATAGTCCTCGTTATCCCTAATATCGTAGGCATCCGGCCTTAAAAACAAGACGAAGGCGGCTC
Organism: Botryosphaeria dothidea; assembly: GCA_011503125.2. Classification (NCBI taxonomy): domain Eukaryota; kingdom Fungi; phylum Ascomycota; class Dothideomycetes; order Botryosphaeriales; family Botryosphaeriaceae; genus Botryosphaeria; species Botryosphaeria dothidea. The sequence goes on along the minus strand of WWBZ02000016.1, from coordinate 2,494,514 downwards.
CTAGAGCTACAACAGCTACAACAGCTTACAGCACGAACGATAATTACAAATGAGAGAGGGAGGTTGTTGTTGTTGGGGGGGGTCAAATTAGCCACGCCCCTTTTCGAATCCATACTAATCCCTCATTAATTGTTGATTATTTGGACCGTGCCAAGGAACCCGAGCCGGGTTTGCCAGAACTGGGACCCTAAATGATTGTGCAGCGAGATGGATGGTAGCACCGCGGAGAGTCCGGAGGTATTGCCGGTACATCCAAGCGCATGCTGCGTGCCATGGCGAAAAGTCCAGAGCTTCGTGACATGGTCTGCGCATCGATACTCTCAGCTTGTGCTTGAGCAGCAGGGAAAGCGCGCGCCTGATGATATTCCAGGTCGTCAACTGAGCTGATGGCATCTGTAGAGATGCGAGAGGTGTCAATACCGGTCATGAGCCAATCTTCGTGCTCACCCCTCGAGAAGTCTAAGCGCACATTCGAAAGCTTCCACAATGCTGGTATCTGGAACAGAGTTAGCTGCGGAAGTGAACAAGATTGTATCAAGGCTTACAGTGTGCCCTCTTCTTCTCGAGTTCATCCTCTGAGTGCTGGACATGTGCCATGCGTGTGCGAAGGCTATAACAGGTTATCAACAAACTGAGGTTAAGTGAATGATGACTCCAGGGATGGCATACCGATGGAAAGTGCGATCGACTTCGTGAGTGCTTGTGGTGCTTGCCCATTGTTGGAAAAACTGTGTGAAGTAAGCCTCAATTATGATTGGAGTGAGGGAACGCCCGTACAGCCATGAGACGTTCGAATTCTCTGAACAAAGCTATCTCCTCTTGTTTCCTCTCCGCCATTGCGTCATGGTACTTCTTCTCAAACTCGTGCCAGTCGAAGGCTTCAAGTGGGGCCTCGGGATCCGGCTCATTTTCTTCTGTCTGTTCGTGGAACTTGCCTTGTTCACCAGAGGGAGACGTGAGGTGCGAAACTCCGTCTTCTGTGTCAAGGTGAGAAGAGTGAGTGGAAGAAATCTCGATGGGTAAAGCGCGTTGGGCACCATGTTGTCCCTCCATGTCGGCATGCGAGCGTTTGCGCAACGGACTGCCCTCAGTGTCCATGTCACTGGCCGGGTGCTCTTCCGGCAGGGCGGGAGACGGTGGAGTGCTCATGGCTTTGCAGTTAGCGCTATTGCAGTCAGTGGTGAAAAGTAATGGCAGTTGCGTTTGTCACGCACTACCTTCTGGAAGGTGGCACGCGGTGTGGCTGGTGAGGAACAGCTGCGCGCGCACGCGCCTCCGTCGGCGGCGGGCGATGTTCGCGCCGGCGCGGAGCAGCAGGCTGCAGGGGTGTCTCATGGCGGCTGCGTCACAAGCCACGCACTGAAGCCCGCCTTGCACCTTTCACCTACACCTTTGGAGACAGCTGCACCTTCCCTCTACCACTTTGGAACCTTTATGCCCTGCCATCGCCCGTCTCTGAGTCGCCACTCAGAAGAGTCTAGCACGCGAGCGTAACCAGCAGAAAACGGTCTATGGGTCCGTAGCTGCTCGGTCGCCGTTATCCATCAGAGCTCACCATGTACCACGGTCCGCGCCCTCCAACCTTCGCGATATCTGGGACGTACTCTGCACCATAAAGTCTGCGCGACACATATCACTACACGTCAATACACACAACTATCTCGTCAAGATGGAGTGCGACATCTGTGGCAAAGAGCTGGCCAAGGCCCGGATACACTGCTCGACGTGCGCTCGTGCCGCCCTCTACCCGTACCGGATCGAGCAAGCCTCTACACTCTTGGACAGGGAAACATTCTCTCAGCATGTGGAGGCTGTGGTCAGCGGCACAGAAGACCGAGCGGGACAAGCTGTGTCACTTGGCGAGACCCTGGTCGACACCCACGAAAGCTCCAAGAGAGTAGCTGTCGAACGGGATATAGCTGCTACGGAGGAGATTCAGGAGCGTATGCGCTTGATAACAGAACAGACGGAGCTTTTGAAGCGCCAGATGGAAGAGACCCGTCGTGAAATCGCTGCCCGCAAGGCCGCCATTGCCCAGCGTCGGTCAGACCTTGAGTCTGCTACTTACAACATCGACAAGCGCCGCGCAAAAGAGCTGGACATGGTCAAGGAAGTCATCAGAACAGTCAAGCACGCCGATGACGTGGGTCATCGCGAGGATATCCGCAGCAAGGTGTGGCACTGCAAGCATGCTGCCGATGTTGCTGGCTTGAAGCAACGTAGACGCCGCTCCAGGGATGGTCAGACAAAGCTCGAGTACTATATCGGCGGTGTGCGTATACATGATCTGCGCGATTTGAACTGTACGTGCCCAGAACCCTCAAGCATAAGATCTCCAGTTAACATTGAAAAAGCCGCTTCCCCAGCTCAAGTCACTACTTCACTGACGCTCTTGGCTGGTCTGCTCGTCCGGATTGCCAACTACCTTGCTATCAGGTTGCCGGCTGAAATTACCCTCCCACACAAAGACTATCCACTGCCGACGATCTTTTCCCCCTCTTCTTCGTATACGCACAAGGACGTGCCATTTCCGGGGACTACACCCATATCGTCTTTAAGCAATAGTCCCACAGCATCTCGTACTCTCGATAACCAGAAGCCACTGCCCCGTCCGCGGCCTCTATACATAGACCGCAAATTGCCAGCCCTAGCAAATGATGATCCTGCGACCTATGCCCTTTTCGTGGAGGGCGTCACGTTTCTAGCATGGAATGTCGCCTGGCTCTGTCGGTCGCAAGGCCAGGTCGGCGGGTTTACGGAATGGGAGGAAATTTGTCCGATGGGGAAGAACATGTACAAGCTCCTGGTTGACGACGCTCAGAGCACGCTGAACGCGCTAGAGCAAGAGGCTGCTCGAAAGGCCGAGCTCAAGAATGGGACGTCGGGCCGAAGTTCGGGTGCCTCAGACGTAGTCATGGGTTACTTTTCGCACGGCATGTCGAAAGGCTTTCTGGGAGCAGCAGAAGGCGTCAATTACCTGAAGGGGTGGAGGTATCAGACGCCCATGAGAGTGGTCGACCGGGTCAAGGGCCATTTGCAGGCGGAGATGCAGGGCGCGGAGTGGGAGATGTTGGACGAGAAGGAGTGGGAAATGGATGAGGACGGGCCGCAGGCAATAGACCGGATGGGCGAGACGAAAAAAGCCCCCGGCGGTACGAAGATTACGAGCGCAGTAGCGGCTAATGGGGGCACGGATGAAGGGCGGGGATGGACCAAGTTGAAGAGCAGGAACGAAGAGGCCAAGTAAGGCTCGGGGGATCAAGATCAGCTATCAGCTATGGCAATCATGCGGAGTTTGTCCATGGCAAAGAAGATCCCTCTAAGGCGCCCTGCAGGTGAAACGGTGGGACGTGGGCAACGCGCAATGCTTGGTCGACAGCTGTGTAGGGCGACAAGGGCAACGGGTGGTGGAAGCGGGGCGGCTCTGGGTAACAGCAAGGCTGAAGACTCAATTGCAGAATCAATACGACATTGTTGTGGCTGCATGAACGCTCTCGTGTGTCTAAATTGGTCACGACGTCGTTCGCGGCAGGCATTCGGAGCCGCAACCGCGCATACACACGAGGAGCCGAAGCATTGGTCCGGATGGCAATGCTGGCCGTTTGGAACCGCTTCGACTCCCTGCGCGTATTTGCAATAAGAGCTTCTGGGAGCGATCTCGCAGGTGTGGCGCAGGAGGCTCGCACCCCTCACGGACGCCCCAGCCGAGCTGCGAGCGTCGGGGCGTGTGGAATGCGCGCATTTTCTCGAACACGACGGGAGCGGGACTGGCACGGCGGTGGGCTGGATACGGGCAGCTGGGGCGTCTTCTGGAAGAGGGCGTGGGTGGTTCGGGTTGTCCGAGCAGAAAGAGGGGCTGCGGTTCAAGCTCCAGGCACCGTGCGCGCTATGTGACGTCGAGCGGAGCCCTGCGTTGAAACAAAGCCGCCCGCCGACGCTTTGGAGCCCATGCACCTCAGCCCTATCGAGACACCATGCCGAAATGCTCCTCCGCCGTGACGGACAACAGGCATCGCGCATCCGGCGGCTCGCAACGGCCGCGTGAGGGGAGGGTCACTCCTCATCTCTGCCCCCCGGCCCCTCGAAGCCTTCCCTGCCAAGTCGTCGTCGATCGTCATAGGGTCTGTCCGCACAGGGTTCGGGTCACGTCGGCGGTGTGGACCAGCACGAAGTGGAACAATACTGGACCGCTTGGCCCATGGTCCTCCTTGGCGGCCAACGATACGACCACCTCATTTCGCAGTGCTGATCGGGAGCGCGCACCTGATCGTCCATGGCGGCAGTGGTGCCAGCCGCCTACGCGCACAGCCGCCGCGCGCGGCGACTGGAGGAAGCCCGCGAAATGAAGCCAGCCGCCGACGCAGCCGGGCGAGGGCGCGCGTACGAGAAGCTTGTCCTGGCCGGCGCGGGTGGGCTGGTATGGGGTCGCCCTGCTGTGGCTGCCATGCGCCCGCTCTGGGGGCCCTTGAGCGCAGCTTAGCGGCGGCCAGTGCTCCAGGGGAGATTGCAGCTTTCGGCACCACCATGGCCCAAAATAGCCAGGCTCCGGATCCCCAGAGAACGCCAGGCCCGCTCGGGCTCGAAGCGGCCTGCCAATTTCCACAACCGGTTGGCTGCGCCATCCCAAGATCGCCCAGGCACAATCTCGACAGTGCCCCTGGCAGCCCGCGCCCGTCTATCAAAAGGCGCTCTGCTGCTCGTCTCTCCAGCCCTCACCACGGCATTCGCTCTCACGTCAAAGTGTCCAGGCAATTGCCCCAGTCGCTCTTTTCGTCTCTATACTTCCGCTTCACTCTTTCAGCGGTCCGCTCCCTCTAATCTTTAATCTTTCTTGTTGCAAACACTAGTAAACAACATGAAGTACTCGCTTGTTGCCGTGGCCGCCACGGCTCTGCTCGGCAGCGCTGCCGCCAACGGCCTTCACGACCGTCACCAGGGCTTCCACAACCGCCGCAACGCTCTCGAGCTCCGCAACGATGACGGCGAGGTCTGCGGCTGCACCACCTACGTGACCACCGTCACCGGCCCGGCCACCCGTAAGTCCTCTCAGACAACACCACACACTTCAACCCAGTTCTGACAGTGATCCATCAGTCGTCCCCACTCCCGAGTCCGCTGCTCCCCCGGCCAGCACTCCCTCTGCTCCGGCCGCCGGTGTCCCCTCCTCCCCCGCGGGTGCCGTTCCCTCGTCCCCCGCTGCCGGTGTCCCGTCCGCCCCGGCTGGCACTCCCTCGAGCCCTGCTCCCGTTGCCAGCTCGTCCGTTGGCGGCAACCCTGGTACCACTCCCGCCGCTGTGCCGAGCTCGTCTGCCCCGGCTCCCACGCCTAACGCTCCGGCTCCCACGCCCGTTGTGACTACGTACCAGACCCCTGGCACGTACACCATTCCGGCCACCACCATCACCGTCACGGACACCACGACCGTTTGCGGTGCTGAGACCACCAGCCTGACTCCCGGTGTCAATACCTACGGCGGTGTGACCACCTCGGTCGTCACTGCGACCACCATCACCTGCCCGTACGCCACGATCGAGACCACCGACTCGACCACCACCAGCGTCATCAAGACCACCACCTACACCTGCCCGGCCGGCGGCGAGTACACCGTGGTTCCTCCCTACACCACCAGCGTTCCGGAGGGCACCGTTACTCACTACCCTACCCCCGCGACTTACACTCCGGGCACCTACACCGCCCCTGAGCAGACCGTCACCATCACCAAGACCAACGACGTCTACGTCTGCCCGGCTGCCACTCCTCTTGGCGGTGCTCCCAGCAGCAGCGCCCCGGCCTCTGCTACCCCCACCCCCTCGGGCGGTGTTGATGGCGCTGTTGGCACTCCCTCCAGCACCCCGGCTGCTGTCGCCAGCTCGACCCCCGCTGGCGCCGCTAGCACTCCGTCCTCCACCCCGGCTGTCTCTGGCGGTTCTTCCAGCCCCACCGAGGGCGCTGGTGGCTTCACCCACAACGGCAACCAGTGGGCCATGACCTACACCCCCTACGGCAGCGACGGCAGCTGCCGTGACGCCGCCGGTGTTCTGTCTGACCTGAAGGACATCAAGAGCAAGGGCTTCACCACCATCCGTCTCTACGCCACCGACTGCGACGGCCTCAAGACCGTTGGTGACGCCGCTGAGGAGACTGGCCTCCGCATGATCATTGGTATCTTCGTCAAGGAGACCGGCCTTAGCGGCTCCGACGTCTCTGAGCAGGTTACCGACATCATCTCCTGGGGTGAGTCTGGCAAGTGGTCTCTCGTCGACCTCGTCGTCGTTGGCAACGAGGCTGTCTTCAACGGTTACTGCACTGCCTCCGAGCTCGCCAGCTTCATCACCAGCTTCAAGTCCAAGATCACCTCCGCCGGCCTGTCTCTCGTCAAGATCACCACCACCGAGACCCTGAACATCCTCCAGAGCACTGAGTTCAGCTCCCTCTGCAGCGTCATCGACGTCATCGGTGTCAACGTCCAGCCCTTCTTCAACAGCGAGATCACCTCCGACAAGGCCGGTGACTTCGTCGTCAGCCAGCTCGAGCTCGCCAAGAAGGCTTGCCCCAGCGTTACCGACGTTCTCAACCTCGAGTCCGGTTGGCCCAGCGAGGGTGGCTCCAACGGTCAGGCTTCCGCCTCCAAGGAGGACCAGGCCAAGGCCATCAAGTCCATCGTCGAGAAGGCCGGTACCAACTCCGTCATCTTCTCGTACGGTGACGATGCCTGGAAGAGCGCTGGCCAGTTCGGTGTTGAGCAGTACTTCGGCTGCGCCAGCCAGTTCGAGCTCATCTCCGGCACCCTCAAGATCGGCGGTCTGTCCCTGTCCGTCGACATCGGCTCGGACGGCATTGACGTCGACCTTGACCTCAACCTTTAAATGGTTGGAAAGGTCTAGTCTAGTCTAAAGATTTCCTTGCCTTGTTTTGTGATATCTTTTTTTCTATATTATGATGGAGCGGGTTTCGTTCTACTAGTGTTTTTGTAGCGAGAGAGAGGCTGGATATAGTGAGAGGGAGCTTTTCTTGAGAAAGTAGTTGGGCTGTGTCGAAAAATATAGGTACCATCCTATACCTATTTGCTGTGGTGGTTGTGTTGTTGAGCGTCGCCGTGAAACGAATATGCCCACTCTTAAAGCGTAGCTTACTTACCCTTCTAGTGTATAATATTTACTCATATCATTGTCAAAAGAAAACGGGAAGCAATGCTCCTCTCTTGTCCATTGCGATTTGTGAAAGTGTGACTGTATCTCGGCATGGTGCATCTTCACCGTTGCTGGTGTAGTAGTGCATGAAAACCCCCACCATGCGCGGCCCCTTCATCGCTCGCTCGTCTGCATATCCTGCCCCCCTTCGCAACTCGGGTACGCACATCACACAGCCGCCAAGCCGCTGTTGAAGCAATGCGCCCCGCAAGCATTGAGCGCACTGATCCGGCACGACACAGACATGTTTCTCTTTCTTGAGTCGTGAGTTCTTCGTTCTCGCCTCCAGAAAGAGAAGCGCAAGTCGATCACTTGCGGCCATGCGTTCACGCGACAATTTCCTTGGCCCCAATTTCGCTTGCCCTGTTTTCTTTAGACTGGCACGTAGTGCTCTTGCTGGCGTCTGCTCAATACTGCCAGTGCTCCGAGACGGACGCGGGTAAAGGATTGGATCCTGGACACGGATCTTCCGCAAGACCGAAGCTTGGCGAGGGGGAGACGTGGTCGGGCTTTGGGGAAAGGGAGGGAATGACAGGGGGTGTCAGTGTTGTGTGAAGGCATTCTGATGGTGTGCAGGCATGAGAATGGCTGTGTAGCAGAGCGGCTTTAACATTGGGGTTTGAACAATCGTTCGAAGGTGAGCCTGATCCGATCGCATGTGTCTACGCTTCCACTACAAACCGAAGGTGCAACTGGAATCCACCCAACCCTCCACTTCTTTTCCCTTCCAAGACACTCTCTCCGCGCCTTCAGCCCACCTTCTCCGCCCTCACACCCACACCCTCGACGCCCTCCTCCACATCGACCCCCTCGACGCTCTTCCGCCTCTCCTCCCTCAACTCCAACCCCCGCACCACGAACACGTACCCCGACATCGCGCACACGCACGCCAGACTGACGGGGAATCCCTTGCGGTACTCGGGCGCGTCGGTGACCGGGTACAGGAACTGCTGGATCAGCGTCGTGACGGCCGCGCCGAACGAGTTCATGCACGCCAGCGTCAGCGCGCGCACCTGCTTGTCCGACGAGCACAGGATGTTGGCCCACGCGAGGTAGAGCGGGGACAGAGGGCCGTCGAGGGAGGCGAGCAGGTAGGAGAGGATGCGGGCGCCGAGGGGGAGGGGCCATGCCGTGAGGAGGGCGGTGCCGAGGATGAGGGAGAACTGATAGAGACGTGTTAGTTGTGAGTATATTGTGGGAGGAGGGGGCAAAAGGTCTCTCACGATGTTGATCATGACGGCGGTCATGCGGTTGCCGGTCGCGTCGACGTAGACGTTGAGGAAGAGGATCATGACGATGTTCCAGCCGTTGATAGCGGTGGGGATGTTGTTGATTTGGTAGACGGACCAGGTGTGTTCGGTGTCGTTCTTGAGGTACAGTTGCATCTGCGCGTACAGTTCGTCAGTTCCACGGTCTGCAAGGGAAACGAGAAGTCTGGTGTTTGTTGGGTTAGGGGAACTTACAACTGTGTTTCCAACTTTGCCTACTGTGGTGTTCCAGAAGCACCACAAGATGCTGAGGGCGTAGAACTGCCAGGACTGGACGACGCGCACGAAGATATTCCACGAGAACTCGCCTTTGGGCTCTCGGTCATCTTCGACCAGGCGCTCGACGGCTCGTTCCTTCTCCTGCTCGGTGAAATAGAACGCGGTCGTCTTCTCTGGAGTGTCCGGGAAGAATGCTATGCCGTACATGGCGATTACCACAGTGATTATTCCGTCTGGGCAGTTCATCAGCATGTCTCCTCTTTTTCAGCGCGAAGTGCTGGAAAATCATACCGATAATAAAGACCCATCTCCATGGCTCGATGCCCAGATTACCGCCCAAAGACGCTTGTACACCACTCTGTATGTAACCGGAGACCATAGTTCCAACGTAAGCAGAACAGGCAAAAATGGCGGTTCTCTTCCCTATCTCTGTCCGCTTATACCAAGAACCCAGCACATACTGGATACCGACAAATGAGGAACCTTCCAATAAGCCAATGAAGAAGCGGAGTGGGTAGAGCTGTTTGACTATCAGCTCTTGTATCTGTCCTTTGCTGAAGCAAACCTGAAATTTACCTGGTTGTATGAAGTGACTTTGTATGTAGCGATGGTAAGGATCCCCTGAACAAAAGATAATCAGCTTGGAATGCCTATCATGGGTCCAAATGGACGCAACACGGGATATTTTAATATCCCAACTCGGTCAGTGGAGCACTCCAGTCACTGAAGGCCATTGCATATAGAAACCCCAAAGACTTGAAATGGGTTCGAAAGAGATATCTCCACCAGCCAAGTTTTTTACATACCCAAATGAACTCCTGTCCAGGTAGTAAGTACCTCGGCGGTACCCAAGTCAGCAACAGGTTGCTAGGGATGCCGCCCAGGATCGTCCCGACTTGGAAGCACGTCGTGGCGAGGTTGTATTCCGTGCCGTACATCCGCAGATCCTCTTTCATACCGGACACGTAAGCGTTCGAAAGGTTTGCCTGGTCCAGCCATTTCGCAAAATAGCCTAGGCAAGCGTAGGAGAGAATGAAGAAGTCAATCTTGTGGAGCAATTTCTTTTCGGCGCTGGTTGTGCCGGATGGGTACCAGAAGAAGAACTTCGGCTTGTTTGGCCCGTAGGAGGACGCGAAGGCGGCGCGTAGGAAGTCCATTTTATGGATTTTTGACACAGTTCATTCGAGAAGCGGCCCTGGAATAGAAGTAGAAGGGAGGAAGGTGTGTTGGTATCCTTCATCGCCCATGACGGCCTTGATATCCATGGATCCACACGGCCTGCATGCGGTCAGCATTCTATCAGCCTCCGTTATCATTCTCCTTGATCTACCGCGGCGAAGCAGCGCAAAAAGCCGACATTCTGGCAGATCAAGAGCACAGAAAGCCATGAATTGCCCAGGAACTTGTTCTGATAGGTCCGTTTGCCCACAGCCAGTCGCCAAGAGTGGGCGGAAATCACGTGTGTGGTTGCGGGGAAGTCGGCCACGAGATAAGAACTTGTCGGACTCATCGTCTGATCCGATCACAGACCGATCGTGAAGGTGAAGGTATCCGTTCATTAAATTGAGCGGGTGGTATCTGCTGTGCGGCTCAAGCCAGGAGTTTCCAACCCGACAACACGCTGAGTCATTAGCGATAACGACAGGGTCAGCGAGATGGCGACGGTGACGACAACTCACGCAGAGCCCTCAGATGATGGGGAGGTAAGAAGCCTCTTTCGCCCTTGTAGCCCTCTGTAGTGAATCCGGTAATTGTTGACTAGTGTAGTATGTGTATTTCCACTCAGGATCCCAAGCAACCTACCGCAAGGTCACCAAAGTGGCGAAAGGGGAGTTTACTTCCATCCCAGAGATCGATATATCCAACATCGACAGTCCTTCATTGGAAGAGAGAAAGAAAATTGCGAAAGAAATTTATGATGCATGCAGCGTATCCGGTTTCTTTTACCTGATAAACCATGGGATCCCTGAGGAAGTCTTAAACCAAACGTTCAAAATTATGAAGAGGTTCTTCGAACTTGATCACGACACCAAGATGGACGCGCATGTGCAGAAGAATCCAGCAATTAGAGGCTATGAGCCCCCTTTGGAGACTAGGAATGATCCGAGAACAAAAGGAGGTAGGCACCTCTGTCATACCTGCGCAGAGAAGACGATGTCGTTAACCAGTAGCAGACTTCAAAGAAGCGTTTACCATGGGCGACTGCGTGATTGAACCAGAGCAGGATTACAAGGGGAGAGTAGGCGCACATCCTCCAGCTCATATCACGAAGCCTCAGAATATCTGGCCGAAGGATGCGCCGTTCTTTCGAGAAGGGCTGTACAGGTACTATAGCCATGTGTTCCCATTGGCTATGAAGCTCGTTCGCATTTTCGCATTGGCCTTCGGCCTTGAGGAGACGGCGCTCGACAGCATCTTCAAGTTCCCCATTACCGGAATGCGGGCTCTGCATTACCCGCCTATGCCGGTTGAAGAGGACGGGACCATTGGTCTCGGAGCGCACACAGACTTCTCATGTATGTCGATCCGTTCCAGGCGTAGGCCGCCTGAGGTCTTCCATGGTCCCGAACATGTCCGATACTGCGGAAGTTGTGTAACCTGAAGCTAACCTCTCCCATCTAGGGCTCACTATGGTCTTGCAAGACTCGACCCCGGCTCTCGAAATCCTTAACAAGGATGGCGCGTGGGTGCAGGCGCCACCGAAGCCAAACTCGTTCGTCTGCAATGTGGGTCAATACCTTGAGCGGCAGACCAACGGCAAATTCGTGGCCACGGTGCACAGGGTGCGGAACCAGACTGGGGAGAGGCGGTACTCGTTGCCCTTCTTCCTCACGCCGGATCCCGACGCCAACATGCATGTGTTGGAGAGCTTCATCGCGCCGGGCGAAAAAGCGGGATACGAGCCGTTCAACGTTGGCGACCTGTACATCCGGAGAGTTCTGCCGGCGCGTCACAAACACCCGACTAGCATCAAGTACAAGGATGTGCCTGAGTCGGAGTGGAAGTACGAGCTTCTGTACGGCTGAAATGCGGTGTTGGATGCGGTGCAGCCGGAGGGTCGCGGATACGAGGGGCCATGTCACTGAGACTCACCGACGCTGGAGGCCAGAGGGGAACAAATTCCTGAAACGAGACAGCAGCAAGAAAAAAGGGTCAGGTGGATATGGTGGTTATAGATAGTCGGTGGGCTACGAGTCAATAGAGCCGTATTTGAATCAGCAATGATGCTCGGATGCGACGATCATGACACGCGGTGCAAGAAAGGCTGTAGGGCGCCGGAAAGGCTGAATCGCGTGGATGATGAAGTGATCCGAGAGCCGTAGAGATCTGATGGTGATGATGGCGTCACGGATTGGCGCTCGCGTGGCCGACAGAGCCTCTTGGGGGAGTTGGTGCCTGAAGCATGATAAGGCACTCAGGCACTCGCACGTGCAAGATGCAGGGATCAACTCCGCACTGGCAAGCGGAGGCGGCGAGGCGGCGGCAACAACCGGCGAAGCACAGCCGCGGCATCTCGATTACCATGCCCCAGACCGACACCATCCGTCAACCCCACATCCAACCTTGTTCGCCTGTACAGCCTCCCAACAATCTTTCATCTCAAGTCCTGTTCGATCTCTGCATTCTACCATTAATCTCGAACCCTCCCCGGTGCTGCTCATCCTTTCTCCGCCATGTCTTTTCTCGGAGGCGCCGAGTGCTCAACCGCCGGCAACCCGCTCAGCCAGTTCACAAAGCATGTACAAGATGACAAGTCTCTCCAGCGAGACCGCTTGGTCGGCCGGGGGCCTGGCATGCAAAAGGGTATGCGCAGCCAGGCTATGGGAGGTGGTCAAGAGCACGTAAGTCCAGCGCTGCGGTGCAGCGGAGAAATGGAAGCAATGCTAATCACCACGCTCGCAGATGATGGACGAGTTCATGCGCGAGCAATCCCACCTTCCCCAGGCCGCCGGCCCCGCCTCTCCCTTTGCGATGGAACAGATGCGGCGAGAGCTCGAACAAGCCTCTCGCGCCCAACACAACGGCTCACCCGCTTGGGCCGCCGAGTTCGACGTCGGCAGAGAAGCCGGCCCCGTCGATCCCGCCTTCCAGAACGCCCACCCCGGCTTCAACTCTGCCGAATTTGCCAAGTTTCAACAGATGGGAACAGCCGCGCCTGGCAGGACAGCCAGCCCAGTGACCAGTGGCCCGTCTGGGATGATGGGATACCAGCGTCCCATGTACGGCATGGGCATGGGCATGGGCATGGGCATGGGTATGGGGGGTTCAATGATGTACAACCAACAATTCCAGCAAGCACCACAAGACACGAAAGGAAAGTCCCGGATGGTAGAGCTCGACGACAAGGACTGGGAGGCCGAGTTCGCCCAGCTTGAGTCGACACACCAGCAGGATGCCGAGGCTCTAGACAAGGAGGCAAACGCGGCCATGGAAGCCGAACTGAATGATATAAACAGGTCAGTCCTCTCCGAAACCGATGAGTTTGGGGATTTTGAAAGCATATGGCGAGGCATTCAAGCTGAGACCGCAAATGCCAGAGCTTTTGTGGAAGAAGAGGAATTCGCCAAGAACCTGCACATGGGCGACTTAGATCAGTGGGAAGGCTTTGATGGCTTGAACACACATTCCTCTCTGCGCGATCCCAATATGGGTGATTACCTATTCGAACAAACGAACCCTTTCAAGGACGTAACCGACCCGTTCGCAGAAGGTCTCGCCATCCTACAGAATGGTGGAAATCTGTCCTTGGCTGCATTGGCATTTGAGGCGGCAGTGCAAAAAGACCCTCAGCATGTTGAGGCTTGGACGAAGCTCGGCGCAGCACAGGCACAGAACGAGAAGGAGTCTCCAGCTATCCGCGCTCTCGAGCAGGCGCTGAAACTCGATCCCAACAATCTAGAGGCACTCATGGGTCTCGCCGTATCGTATACGAACGAGGGCTACGACAGTACCGCTTACAGAACACTGGAGAGATGGCTCGCAACCAAATACCCTCAGCTAATCAAGCCTGGAGACGTCTCCACCGCCGCTGACGTAGGCTTCACAGATCGACATCTCCTGCATGAGAAGGTGACGGACTTGTTCATCAAGGCCGCGCAGCTTTCGCCATCAGGAGAGCAGATGGACCCTGATGTCCAGGTGGGCTTGGGTGTGCTATTCTACGGCGCCGAGGAGTACGACAAGGCAGTCGACTGCTTCGGCGCGGCGCTGGCCAGCACGGAAACCGGCACCAGCAACCAGCAGGATCAGGTACACCTGCTGTGGAACCGTCTGGGCGCCACGCTCGCCAACTCCGGCCGTAGTGAGGAAGCCATCGACGCGTACGAGCGTGCGCTGGCCCTGCGGCCGAACTTCGTCCGTGCGCGCTACAATCTGGGCGTCAGCTGCATCAACATTGGGTGCTTCGAGGAGGCGGCGCAGCACCTACTGGGTGCGCTCGCGATGCACAAGGTGGTGGAGCAGGAGGGTCGCGAGAAGGCACGGCAGGTCGTGGGCGACGGCGTCGACGAGGCGGAGCTGGACAGGATGATCAATCAGAACCAGAGCACGAATCTGTACGACACGCTCAGGCGGGTGTTCAGTCAGATGAACAGGAGAGACCTGGGCGACATGGTCGGCCCTGGAATGGACATCGACAGGTTTAGGAAGGACTTCGAGTTCTAGAAAAAGCTTAAGGTTACGAGAAGGGACGAGGGCGTTTGAGTTTCTGAAGGGTTGTTTTGGAGGGAAGACCGCAGATGATGACGGTCCCTCGTGTTTTATTTTTATTTTTTCTTTCCTTTCGGTGTCGAAAGGGTTCGTGAAACGACCACGTCTCGCGCTGCGTTGCTGTGGCAATACCAAACCCGATGGGTAGCGGCGTTCTTCTGGAACAGGTTATACTGGAGGACAAATGGGCTCGTGACACCATGACGAGACTTGTGGGACCTCAGGATTTTAGGGCTATGAATGCAAACGGAACCTTTTGAATGGTTGGCAGGAGTTCGCTCAGCTCTATTGCCCGTGCTTCTGGTAGGCCTAAGATGTGATGTCATAATCGGTCTCTGTATCCGTGGGGAGGGGCTTCTTGTGTCATTTTACGAGACGTCGATCCGCAATTCCGGCGGCCGATGTTCTATGGAGATGTTGATGCGCTGGCGGGTGATGCTGTCGGCTCGCAATGATACTGCCGTTGCTCACAGTCGCGCATTGCGGGACTAGAGAGAGGAATTAAGGTTGTTCTGGATGCAAATGGCGATTTGCTCGTAGTTGTTTCAGCCTTAACGAGTTCCGTCAACGTCAGGTTACTGCAGTGTTTAATTCAGTGTAGGCCATTTGGCGCACAAAGTGTGGTGAGATTTGACACTCTGCGTTGTCATTATGTCAACCTTTCGATTCCCTTTCCCCGTCATTCCCGAAATTCCAGTTCGAGTTACACCAGGAGCGGCTGATCGACCCTGCTTGTCATTCCTTCCTCCCTCCTCCAAATTTCCCAGACACGTGGAAAATTGTAGGAGTCGCGCCGCGTCGTCCCACCTCATCGAAGACACCCCACCCGTGCTACAGCGGCGCCTTCCTTTTTCTTTTCTTTTCGCGGGCCGGTGCTCTCCCATACACACGTCAAAGGAAAGAGCAGACAATGTACTGTCGGCCCGCCGCCACACCGTCAACGTATGAGTCTTGAGGGACTCGTGTTGCGCCGGTTTCGAAGAAGCTTTTCTTAGCCACCTGTCTCCGCAACGTTCTTCTGAGCCCGTGCCGCGCTTAGCATTGGCTAACGTCGGGGTTTTAATGACCCAATGAGATCGAGGTGATTATTGGCGCGGCTGTTTTGTAATTTTTTCTAAACTTTCTCGTTGTAGGCTTCAGGTGATGGCGACTTAATACACAGCGGGAAGTACCATTTAATGGTGTGCATCTGGGACGAATGCTGGAGAATGTGTGCCCACACATGCAGCGAACCCTAAACCCTGAGTTGGGTGTGTGTGTCAGCGTCCACCATTGGGCCAAATCAGGCGCCCGCCAGGTGCCAACAACCGCGAGGGCGGGTCGAACAGGCGGGAGAGGAGAGTCAGTTGACCCTCCCTCCTGTCTCCAGGGCTGACCGAAGGCTCAACCGCGGTTCTCGTGCGTGTACGGCTCACCAATTCCAAATGAGCCGAAGCGCTTGTTATAGAGCCCTCCTTGCGATATCTCCCCTGCCACCGGTGAAGTTGTTGCCGCCTGCGACGCGCGTTGAAGGTTTGTTACTATGGCCCGGCACGGATTGACTCATTCAGATTGGAGCGCCACTGCCGCACCTCAACAGCCGGCAACTTCATGCCGTGTCGGAGCCCCAGCGACGACCGCCTGATGCAAGCACCATGGAGCTCTGTTAAAAGTCGGGATGGCTCATATCGTCATGACGGGCTGGCCGGGCCGGGGTGTCATACTGGCTATGCACGTATCAGTGGCAGCCATGTGTTCTACCGAAACTCATAGTAGAAACATATTATTATAGCTTGAACGGGTTGATGATGGGCGCACGAAGGGACCCGAGGCTCGAAGTGACTAGACCTGTTTCGGGTGCTGCTTTGGTAGCGAACAGCGATAGAGAATTCCGACCGATCTTCTGGAATGTGCAATCTCATCGCAATCAAGCCTTCTTTTTAGGCTTGTGAGTCAGTGTTTCACAGGATGGCTAGACTGCACCTTGCGGCAATCCGATGGCGACCAAGCTCGTATGGGAAGCAAGCGGCCGGGGGCGTTTGGTTTGCTAGCATTGCAAGGTGCAGAAAAGGTTATTAAGCCAAGATGCAGTCGGAAAGTTTGGAGGAGCAGGGACATGGATGCGGGAAACGGAGGCCCGTGTTGCGGCTGCACTCTGGGGCTCTCCGTCCGTTGGTGGACGTGCCGAAAGCAGGCAATGGTGGAACTTCCAGCAGAGCCGTCCGTCGAGCTTCATCGCCATTGCTTTTCGCAAGGCTGATTATTTGCATGCCGGCGGCTTGAGCTGAGTGGCGCGGGCTCGCGGTGGGCAGAGCGACGGGGAGCCGCGAGAGCCTCGACCTGTACCGGCCTCCGCAGTGCAGCAGCCGGTAGTAGCGCAGCTGCAGCGCAGAATGCGTCGCTGCGGCAGTCCCACATGCGGGCGTCTCACCATCGTGAGCTGGCTCGGGCGGGCTGTGGATGTTGGCGGGCGATGGTGCCGATCAAGAGGCGGGTATGGCGTCCATGGCGGGACCTAGTCTAGCTGTATCGTACCTGACCGCTCTTCCACAGCTAGTCGCGCGGCCACGAGATCGCGCGGCGGGAGGGAGGCCCTTATTTTGTGAAGCTGACGTCGGTGATCGAGACGCTCGTCGCCGGGACGCGGAGCAAGTTCCATCACGGGTCTCAGCCGGGACGATTGGATGGAATCTGCCGTGTGTTGCTGCATCACACGCAGACGTACGTCGTCGACGTCGTCAGTGAGCGTTGGGGTTTGACCGGCCAGGCTAGCGTCCGGGTGGACGAGCCCAACCAGCGGCAGGATCAGCACGGCGACCGTTTCATAACACTTCCTGAGCCCGGGTTCCCCTCCTCCCTGCATGCTTGCAGAAGGAGACAATACGATGCCGTGTGCGCTGCGGTGGAGGTGGTGCTCAGCTTTGGCTCTGGCCTTTGGCCTCGTACTGTCTGTCTGTCTGGCGATGCCGACACCGCCCCCGCCTGCCGTCATGCTCACTGCTCGGCACTGCTCATCTAATAATCGAACGCGGAGGTGAGGGCGAGCACTCGTCCGGATCCTCGCCCATCTCCCCCAAATTTTTGGCCTGCAGACGTTCCTTGCTGGCCATGATGAGCGCGTCGCGTGCCCGGCCGTGGGATTTAATATCTATGCCGTCCAGCACGGCCCCTTGTCACCGCCTGCCGCGCCCTTGCATCCAACGTGTTCGCGCACCGCTGTGGCGGGCCCTGCCTCTGGTCAGTCGGCGCAGACGCTCTTCTCGTCGCTCCCGTGCTGGCCTGACTAGCCGGCCCTGCGGGCAGCCGTCCAGTCGGCCATCTGGAGGCGCCCGTGGCCCCCGTCTGCCGTTTGCACGGCGACAGGGGCGGCATCAGCCCGGCTGACAGCCAATGCGCGCCTCCGTGGCCATCGCGCGCTCTGTGGGTTGCACACCTCGCGCTGCTGCCGCACGGGGCAAGGTCTCGGGCCCAGCACCCATGCCAGGCAGGGATGCTCCCATCTCCATCAGGGCGTCTAAATACGGCGCTGCGCTGCGAGTAGGCTGCTGCTGCGAGTGCGAGGCACAACGCTATCTACCTGCAAGGCGCGAAGCTACTGTAGTTCCCGCCGCTGCGGTTCACCAATCTGCATCCATGTCGCCTCCAATCACCTTCTCTCCTTCCCCAAGGCCTGGGAGGAGCAGGAATATAAGCCCAGCTGGTCCAACTCCGCGCGTAGCTGTCTGCCCTGTCCCTCACAACGCACGCTCTCACGCCCGCTCCCGCTCCTCACGCAGTCGACCCTCGAGGCCTGCCACCACCGAGGGCCCCTCCAAGCCCTTTCCTCCCTCCAAAATGCCTGCTCCGCTGTTGTCGACCGCTGAGTACGATTCCATGCCTGAGGCAGTAAGGTTAGTCTTGCCTCACCTCGCTCCCGCCGACTGCAGCCGCTCGGCATCTTGCCGCTTTTCTTGAACGCCGCTGTCTCATTCCACCCTGCCGTGGACGAGTCGCGAAACTCTGTTGGCTTTGCTCGTGCTCGGCACAGCTACTATTGTCGTATGCGGCATCGGCGCCATGCTCAGCCCCGCATGCTGCTTGCTTACTCCTTCCACTCGCCGTCTCTTTTGCTGACTCCACAAACACCAGGCGCAAGTACTTCTCGTCGCTCGAGCGCTTAAGAATCGAGCACGCCGCACAACCCGTTCCGGACATCAACTGCCTACCTCGCCGTCCTCAGACCGCTCGCTCGTCCCAACGCAGCGTCAGCCATTCCAGGTCCGAAAGCCGTGGTCGCCGCCGGTTAAGGAAAGCTCAAACGGCCAACGATATCACCGAGGCCGAAGCCCAATGGTTCCTTTCTCTCCCCGACAAGATCATTAAGACTTGCCTGAGCCGTGAAGAAGCAATTCTGCTGGCCGGACGTTGCGAAACTTTCCTCTTGGACTCAGACGATTGCTCAGATCTTCCCAAGGAGCACGAAGCCTTCCAGCTGCCTGTGGAGAAGAGGAGATCCAGATCATTCCAGGGCGACTCCATTATTGACGCCTACTGTTCTTCCCGGGAAAACGTGGACCATTCCGAGGACATGTCGAACCGTCGCACACGATCCCGGTCCCGTCCCAGCACCACCAACCAGCGGCGAGCTTCTTTCCGCAGGACAATGTCGCTCACTAATACATTCACGAGACTTTCTACGTCTTCTGCCCCTCTCTTACCATCTCCTCTGTTTCCTCCTACCCCGCAATCAAACCAACGGCCGCGAGCAACTTCCAACTTCGTGAACCCCGGCCACGGTGGAAATGCTGAGTCTGAGACCAAGTATTACCAAGACCCGGAGGCCCGCATGAAGCTCCGCCTATACTTAGGCTCTCCCCACAAGTTCGATGAGGTTGTCGAGTACGGATTCCCGTCGGATAAGCAGCAGCCTACCCCGGAGAGCTCGCCTGAACCTCCGTCGCGCGCCGACTTCTACGAGCGCCAGGCTAGTCGCGACCTTCACACCTTCCTTCGGGACGACTCTGTTTCTTTCCTTGACTACAGCGATACCGGAGATGAATCCGATGAGGAGAGCAGCCTTGCTGATCTCGACACTCCGGTGACCCCAGCGGATCCCGATCAATCTTTCCGAACTGTCGCGCAGATCCCCAAGTCTAACTACTCCTCCCTGGACTCCAACGGCTTGCCCACGCTGCAGACTCGGACCAAGAAACCACAGGAATTGTTCCCGCAGGCGCTGCCCAGCAACCGGGAGATGACTCTGCGCATGACACTCACACGGCCAGATCTCCGCGCTGACGAAGAGGCATTGTATGGCTGGCAGCAGCACCAGGCTGTCAGGGAGGCTGATCCTCTAGCGCTGCAAGACCTTCCTCCGGAGTCGGACGATACTACGGGCAAGCATGGGCCCTTCGCCGTGCAGATGAACCGACACCAGGGCAACCTGGTCAGAAAGTTTCTCCAGAAAGTCAAGAAGGGCAAGCAGTAAACTGCGGCCCATTCTACGATTACGTCCTCCCCTAACGCTCGTTTGACGACTGTATGATCTCTCTGGCTTTTAGATTTGTTGTAATTTTAGCGGGCGTTTTCTGCCGCTGGTGGCTTTCGTTATTACATCACATGGGCAAAATGGTCTCATCGGGTTTATTGTTCAATCTTGCATTTGCGGCGCTTTTCTTTTTCGGATGGCGGAATTTGTTTTTGAGTTCTTCAGCGATAGCGGTTTTGCTAAGGAAAAGGAGGCCGGGAACTTCCATGCATGGGCGGACGGAGGATGGAGCGCGGGGGAGATGTAGATTTCTTGCCGAAATCGAAACAATTTAGGAGTCGCTTGAGCGCCTCATTTGCTCTGCCTGAATCTCTTGCCGTGCTATATCCACGACGTGCGTGATCAGCTGTCCGTGGGGACTTTCACGTTGATCGCCCACACGTGGGTTGCGCCAAGTCGAAGGCGCTAGGCTGACGTCGGGAGGATTTGGGCAGAGAAAAGGCCGATTGGAAAGGACGCGCCCTTGGCCTGTTCCCGCAGGCTATCGCGCGTGCAGCCAGCGCGTACCCCGGCGAATCATGTTGGTCAGCCGCGCAATCGCGCCCGGTCCGGCAGCTCCAGCGCGTATCATCATCACCAGGAACCGCCGGTGGGCTAGCGCGGCAGCAGCATGCACAAGACCCTCTCGTGGAGCGGCGATAAGCGGGCCTGCAGCAGTGCGAAGCGCCCGCAACCATACGATGGAAAAGCTTTCGCTGTGGGCCGTCGCAGCAATGCGCGCAGCCGACCGCGTCGACTCGGGCAGCGCCTCTGGTACGGGCTGCTCGCGTATGGATGGTCAAACAGAAGGTCATAGAGCTATCGGACCCCTGGCCTATTTTGAGGCACATCATGCCGAATGTGCCACCGCAGGGACCAGGCTGGTAGCCGAGCACGCTGCTCTACCCGGCCGGCTCCCTGCTGCTGCTCCATCACAGACCTCCCCTCTCGTCGTGCGATCTCTTCTCCAAGAACAACTCACTCCAACAGCATCGCGCCCACAGCTATGTCTGCAGCGCCTGCCCGTCGCTCATTCTAACATCGACAATCACCACTTGGTCTATCCGACCCAACACAGTCCCTAACCCTTCCACTTATCCGCGCTGGCCGCGACTCCAAGACGCTCTCTCGCCTTACAATACGCCTTTTGCCGGCTTCACGCCGCAATACATAACTAATCCACCATGTTCGGTTTCCACCGTCGCACCCGGTCCTTGATCCCGGTCAAGGACTTGGGCAAGTATGAGAAGGTCTCCGCTATTGAGAACCAGGAGATGATGATGGAGGAGGAGGATGACTATGACACCGAAACGACCGAGTCCACCGGCACCAACCACACCCAATTGACCTGGATCTACGTCATCTTCCTCGCCGAAGCGTAAGACCTGCGTCGCGTCCATTGAAGGATCAGAGCTAACTCCTGACACAGGATCATGGCGTCCAGCCTTCAGCCTCAGCTCAAGATGCTAGTGTCCAGCAATGAACAGTATTGCAGCACGTTGTCCGGCTCCTACTTGCGTAGCATCCTCGATTGCGCCTACGCCTTCGGCGCCTCCGCCGGCATTATCTGGGGATATCTCGCCGATCGTGTGGGCCGCAGACCCATCGCCCTTGCCGGCTTGTATGGCATGTCTGCGTGCTGCCTTGCCATGGGCTTCGCTACCGACCTGATCGCCTGCACCGTCTTCCGCTTCGCCGCCGGTCTCGTGAGCTCCGCAATCGTCGTCAGCACCCTTACTATGCTTGGAGATGTCAGTCAGAGTCCCGACGAGAGGGTGAAGAACGTGTCCAGGTTGCCGTTGGTCGCCGTATGTGGATCCATTGGCCCGTTGATTCAGGGTATGGTTGCGGGAAGTATCAACGCACATGGCGCTGTTTGGGAGAAGTTCCCTATTCTCAGCAGCCAGATTGCATGTGGCAGCTTGGTCCTCGTTATTGCCATTGCTGCCACTTTTGTTTTGAACGAGGTTGGTTTCCCTCAAGCTTCATTGTCGAGTCCATGCAAGGAGTCGCCGTCCCATGGGGAGTTTGCAGAATCCGGCCGCCCCAGTCTGGTCCTGGACGCTACCTGACAGCGTTTGTTGCGAGATAGTCGCAAATACCGGATGCTCTTGGCAGAGACAGAATCGAACGATTCAAGGAGATGCATATAACGCCCCCAACTGTGGCGCTTTCTCATCTTCTTTTATTCTTCACCTACTCTCTGAGATGCATTCTGGTTGCGTTAGCTCGAGAACAACCATATCAGCTGGGCGGGTAGATCTGCAAGTTCCGCGGGACACATCGCGATGTCCTCCCAGCGCATTCAATATGATACTCATACTAACCGATTACAGACACTTCCCCAAACTCCCGAGTCTGCTGACGATTCCGACATTGACTGCGAAAAGGCTGCTTTCCTCGGCCAAGCTCTTTCAGACGATTCTTCAGACGTTCCCTCGATCCGCGTCGTCGACTTCACCCGTCCGGAACCCATCTCCATGAGCCAGTTCCTCCAGGCGCCTTCTCTCATTGTCCTTATGTGCTCTTTCTCTTTGCTCTCTCTCCACGCTTCTTCTTTCGATGTTGTGCTTCCTCATCTAGGACACAGCAGCTCCCGGCATGGAGGTATGGGCCTTCCTTGCGACTGGCTTGGTTTGATTCTGCTGGCAGTTCGCGCCGTCGCAGGAGGCATCATCCTCCATGCCATGCCGAAGATCATCGAAAGATTCGGTCTTCTGCGTCCTTTCCGCTCTTGCGCTCTCTTCTTCCCGGCCTTGTATATCATCACCCCTCTCTTTGCCTTCGTCGCGATGTGCTCGACTCCTGTGACGGCTGTCATTTCTAGCGCAGCCATCATGATCAAGCATCTCCTGGCCGGAGGAGCACAGGTGTTGGTTATTCTGCTCATGCTCAACGTTGCGCCGGATGCGTTCTCCGCCGGTACAGTCATCGGTCTTATGCAGGCGGCCTCTTTGTTTAAGGCTCTCGCAGTCGCTGTCAGTGGTGCAAGCTTTTATCTTAGCACTGATTTCAGCGTCGCCACGACAAACTACGCACTCTGGACCAGCCTAGCCGTGTTCGGAGCAGCTGGCGCCGGACTTGCGTGGTTCGTCCGCGAGCGGCCGAGTGTCGAGAGGGACTTTCCGGCGGAGGTGCTTTGCTGGGAAACGTGCTTCGATGCAGAGGGCGAACAGCAGGTATGAAATTATTAAAAAGCACCATACATGTGTGTTTGGTTGGTGAGATGGAGGCATTCCTGCGGTTCCCCCTACAGAAGCATGCATTCTTCAGCGAGGCATTTGTGCCATTTGGCTACGACGCTCGACGATGGGGAGCTTTCCATTGCTTTCTAGTCATTCTCTTGCATTGGTGTTCACTGGCGTTGGTTTTCCGTTTGCTCTTTTGTTTATACATACACTCTCCTTAATGCTGCGTGAATTTAGAGCTGCCATTCCTTCTACCAAGCCATTCCAGATCCCTTTGACGTGCCGTGAGAAGTTTCACACACGTGGACTGCTATTACAATGCCAATGTCCACAAATGAATGCGCAGGTCGTTCGCAGATGGTGCCGGATGCGGCGATGGTCGCCCCAGGCGTGTTTGATGAGCGAGTGGGACCTTACACCACGTCCGCGAAGACGAACCGTGCAGAGCGTGGGCGCGAGCTGGAGCCTTCCGCGACGCGCATCATGTGCGGCGCGGGTGCGTTACGGACGCGTGAGCGCGCAGAATCTCTCTCGCGAGCAGGCGGAAGGAGGATGGATAAATGGTGTAGGCAGGGCGGCGCACGAAGCTGCAGGTGGCCGTGTTCCCCTTGCGCTGGCGCGGCAGCGGGGGGCGCGCTAGGCCAGAGCGGAGAAGTGCGCTCAAAACAGCAGGCCAAAACAGAGCAGCAGAGCCAGTGGCACTGCTCTGAACAGCAATTGCAGGGCTATCCTGTGTTTCAGCGCACGGCCTGTGGTGTCCCTGCCGCGGCGCGCTGACTCAGGCACTCAGCCCAATATCTTGACCGCGGTCTGCCCTGCCAGGGCTCTTTCCAGTCGCCTCCCCTCTGTTTACTTTTTGGCCCACCACGCTCCCTCGCAACCACCTCTCAGCCACGCGCGCCAATCGCCTCCCCAGTCCCCACTTCGCCTCTGCACCGATCAGCACTACGCATCGATCGCCAACACCAAAGCTCACCGCACCAAGCTCTCGGTCCGACGCCTGCTCCGCACTCCCCGCGCAGCATCATGGCTCTCAGCCGAGCATACCAGTCCTTTCTCGCTGCTCCCGCGACCTCTGCGCTTGCGCCGGGCGCCTCCATCAACTATGTCCCCACGACTACCACCATCACCGAGCCGAACGCAATTCTCAAGCACATCGCGGCTCAGGGAAAGCTCCTGAAGAAGAAGGGAGAGAAGGTTCTTAGCATCATTGAGAGCAGCAATGGCCTGTGCCTCGACGTCGAGACCACCCTAGAGTTCGTTAACGGCGGTGGCGCCTACCTCCCGGGCTTGGACGACAATTTTGTCGCGGACCGCACCGTGACTTTCCCTGTGGTAGGAACAGAAGCTCACCGGCTCTTCTCGGCAAACCGCTGATAGATCTTTGCGTGTAGATCCACATTGTCCAATTCGACGGCCAGCACAAGATTGCCTCCATCCGTCTGCACTGGGACCAGGCCTCTCTTTTGAGGCAGGTCGAGGTCATCGGCTCCCGCGCGCGCAACTGGCCCATCCGCGACAGCAGCGACCAAATCCGCCTCATCAAAGCCTGTGCCGCCGGTACCCCCGCCGCATCCGGCGCCTCTTCGCGCCGCAATACATCCGCAGGTGATAGCGAGGAGGGAAGCAGGCCCCAGACGAGCAGGAGCAACGCTAGCGCAACTGGTGATCCTCACGCGAGCTTGTCCCTGTTCGCGCCTAGGGAGGAGGACAGCCGTCCCCAGACGCCTAGCGAATACTCTGTGGAGCGCGTCAAGTCGGCGAAGCCTGCGCCGAGACAGCTGCACGAGATCATCTCCCCTGAACACCAGGCTCCGGAGCGCAGCGCCTCGCCCGCAAAGGCTGGCGCCGCAAAGCACTTCCACCCGATCAGGCTCTTTGATGAACCGGGCGAGAACCAGGAAAACGGACAGCCGGAGCGCGGCTCATTGAAGCCCCATCCCAAGAAGTACCAGCACTTTGACTTCGGTGAGGGTGAGGATGCGCCTCATGTCGAGCAGAAGCAGACATCGAAGTCGAAGAAACACACTTCGCAGTGGGGCTTCGAAGATTTCGCGACGCCGGAGCAGACCCGCACCAAGATCCTGCCTCAGCATACCAAGTCAATCGGCTGGAGTGACGATGAGGTACGTATTGTCCCGCAGCTGTGCCGCCCTGCCGAAACGTGATGGAGCAACGAATTAGACTTTCCGGGCAACGCTGATATGTGCGCGCGTCCTATAGGAGGCCGAAGCTTCCCCAATCAAGCGCCCCGTAGTCCATCAGCCCCGCAAGGACGCGAGGACTCACTTTGACTTCGACGACGAGGCCACCCCCCAGGCAAACAAGACCAAGGATGTCAACAGCAAGGGCGTTAAGCATAGCAAGGGTCTCGGTCTTTACCAGGATCCCATTCTCGATGAAGAAGAGAAGAACGGACCGCTCAACGATGTCAGCAAGAATGTCAACAACGAGAAGCGCTCCAAGCACTTCGGCAGCTCATTCGACATCACCGATGACAGCCCCAACCCGCCTCACGCTACTAAGCCTGGTGACGAGAACGCCAACGGTGCCGCTAAGAACAAGGTCGCGAAGGGCAACTATTCCAACTGGGAGACGGCTGAGCCGTCGCCTGTCAAGCAGCGCGGTATCAACATCGGCGGTGACGGTATGGGTGGTAAGAAGGGCACTAGGCGCGACTGGCTCTTTGGAGACGACGAAGTTGAGCAGGAGCCCGAGACGACGACAATCACCGGCAGGAAGGTCACTTCGATGAGGAACCCCAACCAGCACTCCGAGAAAGGCTCCTTCTGGGACTTTTAGAGGAAAACAGTGAATGCTCTCACGCCTCGGTGTTTTTTCCCCTTCTCTTGCAAATTTCCTCACGAACTTTTCACGAGCTCAAGACGAGAAACAAACAAACGACAAACCTAACCGTCCGAAAGCAAACGGCCTTTTTGTCTTTTCCTCTTTTGGATTATTCCCCTCGGCCAGAACTTTTCTTCTTCTTTTGCGGATCGAATCGTCAGTTTCCCCTCACGACGACTCATGTGACGTCGGCTCACGATCCTTTCTTTTTCTTTTCCCTTGGATGAGAGGGAGAGCATTTCACGGCTGTTGTTTTGGTTATAGACGGATGGCTTGGGCGGGTTCAGCGTTGAGAGGAGCTTTTCAGGGAACATAAGCACGCACGGAGAGGGAGAGAAGATGATGTGCATGGGCAGGTGTGAGGTGAGGGCGGGGCGTGTGTGTGCATTTTCGTCCCTTTCAAAGAATCTTTTTCTCCCTTTTACCAGCTGGGTTACCCACTGGGGTCGTCAGGACCAAAGGGAAACGAAAGAGTGCTTTCTTCTTCCGTCGGTTGAACTGTAATAACATGAATTATAAATTGTAAAATCGTTTTCAGTTGATGTATGTGGTATCTCTTTCTTTCTAAGGGTCATGGGGAAATGTCGGATATAAGGGATCTGGGCGTCGTGGTGGGTGGGACTCGTTGCGGCGTTGGCGGCTAACTCTTCTTTGCGGCATGCGGGTTGGTGATTGCGTGCTGTTCCCCCCCCCCCCTCCCCCCCCCCTTCTTCTCTCTAGCCACTTCTTTTTTTCTTCTCTAGGCCGTGTGCGCGTGAGCGGTCGAGTGAGAGGCTTGTATCCCTCGGGTCATGGCTGTAGGAAAGGTTCATCGAAGGTTGGTCACTGTAACAAGTCTCATGGATGAACCTTGTCGAAGATTCAGGGTCCAAACCCCGCAAGTAGCGATGACGTAGTGAAAGTGATGGCGGTCTTGGAAAAGAGAGTGTGGCGGGTTAGTACGTTAGTACTCTTTGGGGAGTGGGGGAGAGGCATACGCCGCTGTTTGTGAGAAGTGATGGTTTGGGTGGAGGTTGAAGCATGTTCGAGAGAGTGAGGCGGCGGCGTGGAAGTCATGGCAAAAGACAATTAGTTGGCGAATCACGGGTAATGGCACTGGCAAAGTAAAGGTGATGAAGCAAATAATTGCATTGGTCCTCTTCCTATCCCGAAATCTCTTCTACCATTTCCTGTCTATATCGTTTTGGACCTTTTGAAACCCCCCGAAACTCCATCGCTTTTTGCCATGAGGAAAGGAAATCAAGCTGGGAAGAAGTGAAGAAAACTTTAGCACGAGTGAGGAAAGACCGGGTCCGCTGGTGTGTGAAGCGTTGTTGAGTGATCAGTGGTATGCACAAGCAGGCACTTATGCACAGAGGGTGAAGCGCACGGTGCCGGACATGGTAACGTTGCACTCGATCGGGTGCGAGCACTTGGGGTCGGAGTTCATAGGCGGGCACTCATGGCTCTTGATGCCATCGAGATATGCCTGGAGAGCGTGATTCTTCTGCCATTCGTACAGGCAGCTTTTGTCGTTGGCCGCGCAGAAGACGCTGTTGGCCCTGGGCTCGCCCTGGGTCCGCGGACTGCACTTCTCGATGTTGACCAGCTTGCCGTCGGTGCCGAGCACCTCGAGCTTGCGGGGGGAGGAGGTGAACGGGTTGCCGTCGACGACGGAGATGTCGGCAGAGACGACGGGCTGGTTGGGGTCCTGGTACCAGTAGGGAGTCCACTCGATCTGGTAGACGTGACCGGTGGTGAAGGTAGCGTCCGCCTCCTTCTCGAGCTTGGCGGTAACGCCGTGGGCCTCGCCAGCTTCAGAGTCGCCGTAGACGGGGTCGTAAGCCGCGTTGTAGGTGCCACCGTCGGCGTTGACCTTGACCATGGGGCTGTCGAGCTTGCCGTCGTGGTTGTTGTCGAACTGCTTGGTGGTCTTGGCCCAGATGGGGAAGCTGCACTTGTTGACAACCTGGCCCTTCCAGGTCGCCGAGGCAGAGCTCACGAGGGTGAGCAGGAAGACGAGGAAGACTGGGGTGAGGTGCAAATAAGTAGTACAGATGACCTCAGTGGTAGTATAGCGGAAATTGAGGGACAGTACAATCCAGGATCTTCATGGTGAAGGCAAGAGGAGAGTGATGAAGGTTTGTTTGGTGGGTAGTCGAAGGTCCAAGTGCTTGGTCAGCGAGTGAGGAACTTGAGGAGGAAGTGGGTCGATGATAAAGAGGAAGGGGGGTTTATATAGGCGAGCTGGCGGATGTGGCCGCCCCATCAGCTGATGATTATCGTGCCGGCCAATGTGAAATCTCGCAGGCCAAAGTGGAATAATGCTGGCTGAGGGGTTTCTGTCACGTGTATACCTGGAGTTTGGCAAAACCGTGCTTGAGCGGCTTCTTCTAAGAGTCACAGCTTACATGATTGGCCCATCAAACGGTGTCCTACGCAATCATGGCTAGGCAGCAAATGGAATCCCCCAAGATACGTTCAAAGAAAGGACTAGAACCACACATGGGGCAGCTTGATACATTCAATCACCACACAAGATGTTGCTGCTGCTGCCAACCAGGCTCTTGCACGGGGCAATGATGGCCACTGAGCTGAGGCGAGCAAACCTGTACACGTAAGCGAGAGCAGGATTGTCCACTCACCTGTTAAGCATGAACACTTGGAGAAGAGGTCTTAGGTATCATCGTCCACGATTGCGCTGCGGAAGAATTGCGTTGCGATACAAAAGTCAGGACCAATGTACTCTAGTAACAAGACCAAAGCGAGCACTGCCATTCGGGCAAATGTTTTGCGTATTGCAAGAGACCATAGGCGCAAACTTGCCTTTTCCGCTTCAGAAGCATGCGAGAGGTCAAGAGCTCAGCCATCCAGGGCCAACTCCGCGATCTGCGGACCCCAATGGCACTGATCACATCTTGCATGACGTGTCTACGCTGGCGCCCCGGGTCAGGGGTGCAGGCGGACCGTCTGGTGGCAGTGCAGCAGTTTCGATGTCTGCCTTGTCGCACATGCAGACAGCTGGCCAGGAGAGCCAAAGTCTGGAATAGGAGGGACCAAGATCCAGGGCACGTATGGCGCTAAAGGAAGGGGAGCAGCTGGCAATAGAAAGAGAGAGTGGTAGCGAGCAGTAGCCGGGACGAGCGACGGGGATAGGCGGCATAAAAATTTGGGTCGAGAGTTGGAGCCGTGGCGGCGGGAGGAGTGTCAGGATGATGCTGCAAAGCTTCGTCCGAGGCAGATGCACGTCAATTAAGCTTGAATGGTAAAGCCCAGCGCGTGCTCGGTGTCGCACAGGCTCGCGCAGACGGAAGATTTGGATGCACGAGCAGAATGGCGAAGGGCACCAGCAGCCAGCAGAGATTGAGCACGGCGGTCGAGGCTGACGGCCAACCAACAGGGCGTGACGCATGCACGGGCTGGGGCAGCAGATGAAGCAATGCGGGGAGCAGGATCCTGGGCTGGGTTGGTGGAGCTCTCTCAGATGCTGCCGGATGACGAAGGTCGCTGGGAGTCGGGCAGCGCGGGCAGCGGCCGCGATTGGGCAACACGCTGCCTGCCAAGTGCAACATCATCTCCAGCAACCCATCCTCCGACTGCCACTCCCCCAAATGCCACAAGCGCCAACCCGCAGAAGCTGCTGAGCCCGCTGCTCTGCCTGCCCGTCTGCCTGCCGCCTCCTGGCCCTCCACTCGCGCCAGCGCCCCCATCACCAGCCCCGGCCCCGCGCCGTCCAAGCCTCCCGCGCCCAGCTCAGCCGGCTACCGCGCGGCCGTCGCCCGAAGCTCGTCCACGGCCTCCCTACACCTGCATTCCCTGACAGCCGGCCCACGAACGCCCTCCCCGCGCTCCGCCAATCTCTCCTGTCCGCCCGCCTCGAAGCCGGCTGCTTCCTCCCGCCATGGGCTTCATCGGCGTCTACCGCGCCATCTACGATTACGCGCCGCAGGGCGAGGGCGAGTTGGACATCAAGGATGGCGACCTGCTGTTCGTCCTCGACAAGGACTCCGACGACGACTGGTGGAAGGCCAAGAAGAAGGCCGCCTCCGAGGATGAGGAAGAGCCCGAGGGCTTAATACCAAACAACTACGTGGAAGAGGTGAGTGCCCGACGTCCTCTGCACGCCCTCCGAGGGGCTGCTCGACGCCTCGAATTGTCTCCGTCGCGACACCGCTGCGCGCCGCCAGCCATTGTGTGCCATCCACCGCTGATGACAGCCGCTCCGTAGGCCCAACCCACCGCGCGAGCAAAAGCTCTGTATGACTACACCCGCCAAACCGACGAGGAGATGTCCTTTACCGAAGATGCCCTCCTCGAAGTCTACGACACTTCCGATCCTGACTGGACCTTGGTCGGTCTGAAGGGCGAGTTCGGCTTTGCCCCCTCTAATTACATTGAGATCACAGAGGCCCTCGAACAAGCCGAAGAAGCCGCCCCGCCCACTCCCGCCCGCCCTCGCATCCCCGAGCCTGAGCCGGAAGAACAGGATGCGCCCACTCCTCCATCGCCCGCTGCTCCCACCGAGAGCCCAGCTGCCGCCCTCGCCGGTCTCATTCAGCAAAAGACCGGCCAAGCGCAGGCCTCCGCCCCTCAACGCACGGTTGTCTCCCCTCCCCCGGCCATTAGCCTGCCGCCGCGCCAGCCCCAATACACCCCCGAAGAGTCTGAAGAGGAGCCTCCTGCTCCCAGACTACCCCAGAGACCCATCTCCCAGGTGTCTTCGCAGCCCTCGCCCATCCCGACCCCTACTTTCAACCGCGAACTATCCAACCGTTCTGCATCGCCCGGCGGTGTCATGCCTTCGCCGCCCTATAACCGAGCTTCCCACCGTGTCGAATGGGACGATGATGTGATCAAGAAGGATGTAAAGGTGCCGCAAGGCTACCACCTGTATAATATCCATGAGATGGTGTCGCACATGGGCAAGAGCAAGAAGATGCCAATGACCCTTGGCATTAACATTCCCAAGGGACTGATTATGATAGCTCCGGAAAAGTCAAGGGATGGCCCGCAGAGGGAATGGACCGCTGATAAAATGCAGCACTATTCTATCGAAGGAAAACACGTTTTCATGGATCTCGTCAGGCCTAGCAAGAGCGTTGATTTCCACGCGGGCGCGAAAGACACTGCTCAGGAGATCGTTGCCATGCTGGGAGAATTGGCCGGTGCAGTGAGAGGCGAGGGTCTGCGTGAAGTCCTTGCTGCGGCTTCCGGTGGTGGTGGCCAGAAGAAGGGCAAGATCCTTTACGAATTTATGGCTCAGGGTGACGACGAGGTAACGGTCGCCGAGGGCGATGAAGTTATTGTCCTTGACGACGGGAAGAGCGAGGAGTGGTGGATGGTGCGACGCCTCAAGAACGGAAGGGAAGGTGTTGTTCCGGCCAGTTACGTCGAAATTACCGGCTACCTCGCGTCCAGGGAAGATCCAGCACTGGCCCAGGCCAGATCGACCGTGGAACAGAACCGTTTGGATGAAGAGCGGATGGCGAAGGAAGCAATGATGAAGAAGAAGAGAGAGAGTGAGATGCGTTCGGCAGAGGTAGGCCCCGGCTTGTCTTTGCCACAACGTTCTAGCAGTTTGTTGCATGGAGATAATGACGGAGTACGCTCTTCACAGAGAAGCAAGCGCGATAGCTCGGCCTCGAAGTCTTCATCGGCTAAACCGAGTGAGTATACCCCTAGTCACCACCGGTCTCTTTCACAGGCCAGATACCAACGGTATAAACGTGCAGAGCCCGATCCCGGAAAGACTCGCACTTGGACCGACCGCACCGGGTCGTTCAAGGTCGAGGCCGAGTTTATTGGCTTGAAGGATGGCAAGATCCATCTTCACAAGCTGAACGGTGTCAAGATTGCGGTGCCTGTTCCCAAGATGTCCGTCGAAGACCTCGAGTACGTCGAGAGGGCCACCGGCGTGTCATTGGACGAGGACAAGCCGCTGTCGGACATCAAGCGGAGAGGAACGACCAAAGAAGGCCGCTCTTCTTCAGCTCCGCGTGCAGGCATCACCATCGGCCAGCCTCAGCCAACTTACGATTGGTTCCAGTTCTTCCTTGATTGCGGTGTTAACCCACAGATTTGCGAGCGTTATGCACAGTCATTCACGAGGGACCAGATGGGAGAAGAAAATTTGCCAGACATCTCGGAGAAGGTTCTCAGAACGCTTGGTCTCAAGGAGGGTGACATTCTCCGTGTCATGAAGCACTTGGACAACAAATACGGCCGCACAGGTGAGAATTCAAAACGGAGCGTCAGTTTCGGCGACGCCTCCGTTGCTGGAGAGGAAGAGGGTGCCAACGGCGGTCTTTTTGCAGGTCCAGGCGGAGCACTCAAGAACAACACCCGGAAGGGCCGTCCGGCGCCGGCAGTGCAGACGAACGACGTTATCGACCCCGAGGCACTCAAGGTGAAGGCGGACGGTGTGCAGAAAGACGCTACAGGCGCATCGGCTGGAGCCGGATCGGCGTCAGAGAAGCCGGCAGGTGGTTTCGATGACAACGCATGGGAGGTTAAGCCATCGAAGCAGTCTGAACAGCCCGCCACCACAGCCCCGAGTGAACCCGCCACGACCGCATCCGCGCCTGCTACGACCTCTCCCGCTCCCGCTCCTCCTACGGGTGCTATGGCTGAGCTCTCACTGCTCAGCCCTGCATTACAGCCCACCCCCGCCCCGCCGCCTGCTTCTACTGCTGCTGCCCCGGCCGCTGCGGCAGCACCTGCGCCAGCACAGGCACCGCAGCCCACCGGTCCTCAAGGTGCCACTCCTGGGCTTTTCGAACAAGTTGCAAACCTGCCGCAGGCGCCTCCGAGAGCCAGACCGCAAGTTCCCCAGCAAACGGGTGCCGGCTCGCTCATTGCCCCGCCACCACAACGTTCGTCGTCTGCGCCGCAGAACTTCAACCAGTTCGGCCCTCCCCAACCTCTACAGCCGCAGATGACGGGTATGCCGGCGCCGCCTGGTCAGAGCCTGCAAGATCTCCAAAACCAGCAACGGATGCAGCAGTTCCAGCAACAGCAGATGGCCATGCAGCCTCAGCCCACTGGTTTCATGCAGCCCCAGCAAACTGGTTTCCCTGGTCAATTCGGCCAGCAAGGCCCGCTCATGTCGCAACCCACCGGTTTCATGCAACCCCAGCAGACGGGCTTCCCCGGTCAATTCGGACAGGGTGCGCAGATGGGCAACCAGTTCGGCTCGCCCTTCGCGGATCCGTCGCCAGGTCGTCCGTCGTCTTTTGCGCCGGGCATGCCCATGCAGGCTCAGCCGACTGGATTCCAGCCGCAGCAGACGGGCTTCCAGCCTCAGCCCCTTCAGCCGCAACAGACGGGCATCAACGCTTTCCTCCCTCCCGCACTGCAGCCGCAGCAGACTGGTGCCATCAACGGGTTCGGAAACCACAACAGCTTCCAGGTGCCGCCCGTGCCTCCGATCCCCCAGCAGCAGACTGCTCAGCCGCTGGTGCCGCAGAAGACGGGCCCGCCGCCGCCGGTCAGGTTCGGAGTCAACCCGGCAGCGAAGAAGTTGGCGCCGCAGCCTACCGGGCGGAGGGCCAATTTGAGCCAGGCTAGTGAGTTCACTCCTTTTCACTTTTTCTCTCAAACGAATGGCATTGATACTGACGTGGTTTTTAGCTCCCGACAACCCGTTCGGGTTTTAAGGTGGAGGTCTGTTGCGATGGTATGTTGACGAAAGGGCTTATTTTGCGGAGAGGCTTGTGTAATCGGATAGTGGAGGAGAGGGGATGTATTGTCGGTAATGTTGTGGCAATCCGTGTGCATGTTTGCATTTCGGTTCTGAAGAGCAGGTGAGTGAAGCGGATGGATAGACTTTCATTTGGATTTGGGAGAGCATTGCGCCGGAACGAGGAAACAAAGGTACGGGGCGCCGTCCGTTGTACATAAGTAGTCCTTTCCCTCTTTCTCCCGTGGGTTTTTTGTGGACACATTTTTTTGGCTACTGCGAGAAGGGAGGTGGGAGATAGGAGACGGGAGGATCAGGGAGTCGGCGCTAATGTATAGCCTTCTTTTTCTTTTCACCTTTTTTTTCCCCATATATTGGTGCTTTTGTAATGTGCATATCGGCTCGTTTGGGGAGGGGCATGTTTGTGTATGGTAGTGGCTGCGGAAATGGAGAGGTTCTGCGAGAATTGTCGCTGGTCATTTTTCTTTTTTTTTCTTAGCTTCCTCTGTGCTTGTTTCAGGACATGGTCGACATGATATCAGCTGAGAATAAAGGGTTGGATCCAAAGCAAGAGGTTGAAGAGTTGAAGGGGAGTTGCGTCATTGCTTACAAAAAAAGGGTTGCTCCAATCGGCGGTTGGCCCCACGAAACGGAGCAAAAAGTATGGATCTGCATTCATACAGATATTCTGTAGTAAGGACGACGAATACTCCGGGGCTGTGCTGATGGCCTTTTCGCCCCCAACGAGCAATGACACCCACACCGCGACTACCGAATCCGGACAGCGAAGCAGCACGAAATTATCCGACTCTTTGGCCTCGCCGCACCGTTTTTCAGCTTCACCGCTCGAGTTCCAGCAATGGGCTCCCCAGGCATTCATCCTGCAGGATTTCGGCCCCAAGATTCGCGAATCACGGCCTGCTCTACTGCACTATGACTCCCGTCGTTGCGTTCCCGTGTGAACGCTAAGGCGCCTTCCCCTGCACCAAAGGATTTTGATCCCGGATAACAAGCTTTCCAAGGCAGGGTCCAATATCGAGTTGACGCTTCCTACAAATATCTCGCCGCCGTCCTTCCAAACAACAAGCTGCCATCGGGAACCAGAACACCACTCGTTGTTTCGACGAACGCCTGCTGCAACCATGATCATATCCAAAGCCCTCGCCCTCGCCCTCGCCCTCGCCCCGGCCCTCCTGGCCGCAGCAGCAACGACGGCATCGCCTTTCCGCGGCCCCGTCAACCACCACGCCCACGACGCCAACGCCTCGGCCCCCGCGCCCGCCCGCACCGTCTACCAGTTCGCCAACGGCACCTGGGTCGAGAACATCGCCGTCCGCCCCAACGGCAACCTGCTCGTCACCCTGCTGGCCCCGCACCCGGACCTCTACGAGATCAACCCGTCGGCCGACCCCGCGTCGGCGACGCTGGTCCGCCGCTTCGCCGGCTACGAGAACCTGCTCGGCGTCGCCGAGGCGCGGCCGGACGTCTTCGCGCTCGTCGCGGCCAACTCGAGCGTGCGCGGCTCGCACGCCGTCTGGACGGCGGACTTCAACGGCGGCGAGGCAAGCGGCCCGGAGGTCGCGAAGGCGGCGGACGTGCCCGAGGCCGTGCTGCTGAACGGCCTGGCGGCGCTGCCGGGCGGCGCAGCGGTGCTGGTGAGCGATACGTGGCAGGGCAACGTCAGGCGCGTAGGGCTGAGGGATGGTAAGGTGGACGTGGTGCTGGAGGATGCGGCGACGATGGCGCCTCCGCCGAATGCGAGCGCGTTGGGGATCAACGGGGTGAGGTTCAGCGAGGCGGATGGGTTCTTGTACTATGTGAATAGCTACAAGCAGCTGGTGGCGAGGGTGGAGGTTGATGAGGCGAGTGGCGAGGCGGTGGGGCCGTTTGAGGTGCTGGTGAGCGGCGTGTTCGGGGATGACTTTGCGCTGGGGAGGGGCGGTGGGGTGGCGTATGTGGCCGAGGGGTGGCGGGAGGATGTTTTGAGGGTCGAGTTGAGGGCGAGTGGGGAGAAGGAGGTTGTTGTCGGTGGGCTGCATGAGACGACGGTGGCGGGCGCGACGTCGGCGGCGTGGGGGAGGAGGAAGGGTGTGGATGAGGGCGTGTTGTATGTGACTACGTGCGGCGCGCAGGAGGTTCCCGTCAATGGGACGTACACGGAGGGCGGAAAGATTGTTGCTGTGGACGTTGGGAGTTGAAGGTGATATTTGGAGCGGTTTTCTGGTGGCTGAAATAGTTGAGAATCCATCTTGATCATCATCTTCATTCTTTCTGGACCGCCTGCAGACCTGACGTATATGTGCTATGGGATTCGGAGCCACATCAACTTGCGTTTGAATCCCTTTCAATGTACCATTGTCTGGATCCATACCAGGTTTCGACGAGAATGGGCACAAAGACAGTGACCGCCACAATCTGGCCAAATCCCCATTCCAAATCCGAGTTACCACTTTTTGTTGCATTTGACATGTCTTCCTGATATCGCTGAAGTCGGAAGTAGGCCCAGATCTGCAGTATCGAAAGAATTGGAACCACCAAAATAGCCACCAGTGCTGTCGGTGTTGTTCTTCGCCGGCTTATGTGGTCTCTGACCGGGAGTAGAAACGCCCGATCAACTCCTCGCCTCTATCTTGAGTCCGGGTGGTTCCTCTCTACACCAAGTCCCACCATTGCGGCTATGGCGAATATAGAAATGACTACCCAACTCGTGATACCGCTGGCGTTAGTTGCCTGCGTTTCTCTGAAGGTGACGGGGATAACCCCCTCGTTGCAGAGCTGCCAGATTATGGTATAATCCGGAGTTGATATAACAGTACCACCGCCTTCCCCAATCTTTGAGGGTCCGTATGTTTGGATCATGCGACTGAGAAACGGGTAGAGCGAGAGCATCCAACAGAGGATAAAGAGGTAGAGACGCGAATTTCCTCTCCTGTAAGCCTCCATCCTGGCCTGCTGATCGTGTGTTTGCTCACAGCAGGTGCAGTCGGATTCAGTCATTGAGTAGTAACCAAGCCGCGGAGTGAAGGTGCAGTACAGCAAAGGGAGTAAAGTAAGAACAGACGTAGTCCAAGTGAGTTTAACTGCACTGTGACCGAAGTCCGTTCTCCCGAGCACAACAATACTAGCAAGCTGGATAGAGAGCGCCAAAAACATAGCGCTGCTATGATAGGCGTCCACGATCCTGGGTATTATCAGGCGTAGCGTGTGGCTTGAACCTCTCGGGAAGAGGTGTGGGGCCAAAATGGCAGCCAAGGCAAGGTTGAACCCCAAAGCGTGGTACAGCACATATCCGACCGTCATCTTTTGCCATCCAGTGTCAGACGCGACACTCAGTTATCGAGTATAGAGTACTTACTCCAATGCCTGAAATGTCGGCGTTTCCCGTACCCCAAAGTCTCCCGCAAACCTCCGCTTTGCACTCTTCAATCAGGCTGAGGTTGCCACCCGTAACGTCCATGATTTTCTCAACATACTGTGTGAAGGATGTGTACTCATCGAAGAGATAGCAATTAAGAGTGTTGCTTGCTTCCATAATGCCGATGCCGATGGCGCTGAAGTAGAGCGGCGGGCTTCTTATTATATATCCGGCAGCCTTGCCGGGTCAGCATGCAGGCGCAGCCGGAAGTGCCATCAAGGGAACGCCCTGTTTGTTCCAATGAGGAATTTGTAAGTCTTTGAGGCGTCCTTGGTAACTTTACTTGAGAAATCAAGATGCCCCCATTCGCAGGCAGGCTTTTCGGTTCTTCGTTGCAGCTTGGAACGCGAAACGCAAAATGCGTACTCTCAGGGCAATCGCTTATCACTGTTGTGGAATATTCTCTGCCTTTCTCCTCGTAAGTTGGTGGGTTCCTGTCATTGAATAGCCATTCCTGCTGACCCTGCCCCGTTGAGGTTTCCGCCGAGCTTTCGGGTCCTTCGAGTCAGGCAAATAGCCATCACGATGTCGGAAAGAGGCAGGTGGCAGATACAGGGTCAACTTTCCAGACGATCACCACAAAGATTTCGATATACTTTGCCACTGCTACGACCTTTGCTACTGACGACGAAGGGGACCTTATCACCAAGACCACCACTTTTGTCACTTCCACCAGAGTAGTTATCACCACCAGGTCAAATTCAACGTCTGTTTCATCGGCCACATCCGCGGTGTCATCAGTTGTTTCTTCTCCGCCTTCCCCTTCCGCTCCAACTCCAACGGCTCCAAGTACCTCGGCGGCAGCCTCGGTTCCTACTTCGTCACCCTCAAGCCAACCCACCACCCCCACCGAAGGTTCACCACCACCAATCGCTACAGGTGAGAGCACGTGCGCAAAATCAGCATATGTACGTAGCTAATGAGATAGGGTTTCCAAAATGGGCAATCGGTGTCATAATTCCTTGTATCGCAGGTGTGCTTGGGCTCGCAGGCTGGTGGTACGCTCGTCCTTCCGAACTCGCCCCAAAGTCATTGCTCAGGAAGACTGACCGCAATTTTTCAGTATGTGCTCTCGCAATAGGAAGAAGGGCAAAAATTCCAGGAATGAAAAGAACACCTCGGATGGCACGAAAGTAAAGGACGCCTCTGCTCCGCCAGCCGCTGCCGTCCATCGAGAAAACAATGTTCGGGGTAATGTTCCAAGTGGATCGTTCCGCGAGCGATTGAAAAACGTGCTTTTAAAGATTCTACATGTTAGGATCGTGGTCAAAACCTTCTGTCGAATGATCATAATGTAGGGAAATGTTGGAATGTGTAGGTGTGGATTTGAAGGTGGGCCAAGTGTTCCGAGTCCCAAACTGCGGCCCGCCGTGTTTAATCACATATTGAGTATACCGTCATTCGGTTTGGAAGGGTTCTGGATTTGGCACAGTAGATCAGATGATAGTTTTTGCACGAATTTATGACTTCAAATGAGCGGACCATTCCTCCTTTGGTGAACATAGTCTTCGACGTCCGACCAGGGGGCTCCCTCCAGAGCGGTCCCTGACAGAAGCCTCTTGTTCCAGGCAAAGTCAGGCCCGCGTGTGATGTACAATCCTCTCTCTTTCTGGTTCTTCCCAGGATACACAATCCCCCTGCCTTGCCCAGCTTCGGCATCCAAAAGCTCAAACTGAGCTTTCCTGATCTTGTCACCGGCATCGAGGACATCAACCCCGGTGGCCCGAAGTAGCTCATCGTCGTTGCGAACCAACGAAGCTATCCCGTAGGATGTGAATGGTCCTTTCTCGGAGGCGGTCAAGATGTTGCGGCCTTTGTGATCCCAAACCGGGACGTCATCCCATTTCCGCTCGATGCGGACAATGCGTCGTGGAGCAATATGCCCTTCAACACCGGTATCAAAAACCCAGTCCGAGAAGTCTCGCGAGGATTCCTGCGTTCCGTCGCCTGCGTCGTAGACCACTCGGAAGGTGTCGAACTCGAATTCTGTCGTCGTAGCGAAGCTGACTGAGGACGTGCTGGATAAAACCCGGATGGCCATCGTTCGGGGTTGATATAATAACGCCTCTCGGTACCTCGTCGTCGATTCTCCTCAGATCTGTGCCGTATTCCCAGGGCCAGGTGTACCAGCCAGTGATCTTTGCCGGCCAGGACCCAGGTAGAACGTCGGCAAGCTTTCGGGGCCAGGCTGATTGGTCTGCGTCAAACACCCAGATCGGAAAATGAAGCTGAAGCTCTTCGAGTTTCTTGGCTCGCGAGCGACCGGCGTTGGTTTGTTGGGGTTCTGTCATTGTTCCTCTACCTGTAGCTGAGAGCCTTTCTTGCCGTTGTTGTATTATAGTGGCTGGTGCAAGTGTTTCGTATGTTCAGCACTGATGAGCCATCTCGCTATGATGTGTATCGGATTATTCTCGTGTCCTTGAGTCACCGGTTTCCGTCAAGTTGAAACCATGGAGAGGAGAATGTGGGGTAGGAGTAGGCAGCAACCTCTAAGGATTGGCGCTAAGTGGCAGACGTCGAAGTGCGGGCTCTTAATTG
Organism: Botryosphaeria dothidea; assembly: GCA_011503125.2. Taxonomy (NCBI): domain Eukaryota; kingdom Fungi; phylum Ascomycota; class Dothideomycetes; order Botryosphaeriales; family Botryosphaeriaceae; genus Botryosphaeria; species Botryosphaeria dothidea. The sequence goes on along the minus strand of WWBZ02000016.1, from coordinate 2,454,998 downwards.
TTAGTGTTATATCAAATGCGCAAGTATGTCTGCCACATACGACCATAGGTCGCAGAATATAGGGCTTCCCGTCCGCTCAGCCGTACTCAAGCTGCGAACCGGCCGATTAGTACTCAAGTGGGTGACCATTGGGGAATCCCGGCTGTTGTATGTTTTTGCATTTTGTTGCGTTAACTTTTTGATGGTGGGTCGCTTATTCGGCCGCTTTCCGATTTGGGATTGGCGCACAAGCGAGGTGAGTAGGGATAAGTACAAGTGCAGCTGAGTTCGTGCCTTTGACAATGCGTTCTATTTTGTTTGTGAGACAAATTTAGTCTGGTGGCAAATGACGACGCAAATAATGTACAGGGAAGAATTGCAATCGCCATCGAGAGATAACAGTGTATCTGCAGCCTGCCAAGAGGACTCTTGTGTTGGCTACTTTAGGAGGCTGATTCACGCATGATCTCCAGAAGAAACAACGATGAATCCTATAGCCATGCCCTTGAACCCACTTAAGGGATACTTCCACTTCCGACAGTCCTTGATATTCCGTGAGCAAACAGTACGTGCCCTGTCCATCAAACGACTTCGACCAGGTCGAATCAAGACCGTCCTCCCACACCGTCACCTCGAAGTGCTGGCTGGTCTGGCCCGCCTTGGGACGGTAGTCGAGCGCTACGTGGACCTGCCCGGCCTCGCCGCCACTACCCTTCCAGATCGCGACGTACACGTTTCCGGTGTCGTCGTTGATCACGTCGACCCACTGCGCGCTCGCTTCGTTCTCGACGACGGGCACGTGGTAGATCTCGGTTCCGCTCACCGCGGTGAGGTCCTGCTCGGTGGGGGACGAGAAGCAGGCGCCTTGTCGGCGGGCGAGCTGGGATGTAGGAGCCGACGGGAACGCGGCCACGAGGGCGAGGAAGGAGGCCAGCAGGACGAAGAGGCGAGGTAGGTTTAGGAGTTCCCTGGCGTGGTTTAGTATAGGGGGTTTCAGTGTGGATTACGCCTGCGGCGTTTTATTTCCCACATTTTTCTCTTCTTTTTGAACGAGTGATGAGGTGTCGGAATGGTTTGAGGAGAGGCTGTTGTTGGTCTATGCAAGAGTCAACTGAAGCATTCAAACCGCCCTCTTTATATCTCTTCATTCTCTTGATTCAAACCACCGCGTGCTTGAGCTGAGGCAGTCTTAGAAGCTCTGCATATGTCTTGCCCGACTCAGATGTAGTTCGGATCAACTTTGGCGGTGGATGTCGGTGTGCATAAAGTGCGGCGAAAAGCCATGACGATCGTGTCTTTCTTCGCCTGTTCAGGAAGGAGATTGTGTGCTTTGCGCTTGTGTTTAGATCTGAGCCTCTGCGATGCGGACTTTCGGGGCCGGATATCGCCGGTAACAGCCAACACTACATTGCGGCTGCCCTGTATATCATGTAGGAGACTTTCCCAAAGGAGAAATGCCAAGCACCTTGATCTGGTGCAAATATGAGCGTTGGCAATGCCTCTGGCGGCAATAGCGGACTATGGAATTGCGATGAGCGCATTAGCGACAGGTGACAAAAGACAATGGCATCGTGGAGAAGGGAAACGCGTGATCAAAACACGGACCGCCCGGCATGGGTGTTGTCTATTCGGCCGAGTTTGATCGGACAATTCACCTGTGTAAATGTAGCAAAAGTCTCAACAACTAGTGGGAGCGGAATCTAATATTGCTTTGGAGTTACCAGTATTTTGCTGGTGATGGCCTCGATTGGAAGAATTGCTGGAACAGCGACATGACCATAGCCGACCTTGCCGCGTTGCTTCTAGTTGTCACTTCCTGAGACCGAAGAAAGTCTCCGCGCTCAATACGCCACGCCCTGACTTGAGTTCAAGACGACACCGGCACAATTACTCGTCGTACCACCGGTGACATCAGACGTGGTGCTCCTACTCTGCAATGCTGCAATGCCCCTATCAACATCATCAACAAGAAAAACCTTGTTCTTCCCACCACCAACATCACAGACAATCGTGTAGTAGATCTTCCCATCGCTGGTAATAGGAACGAGGATACCAACATTATCCTTGACCTTGACAGGCGCCAGCGTCAAGAACTGCGAGCCGAACGGTACTTTCTTCTGGGCAGCGACGCCCACGCGCGACACGTGTAGCGTGCCCATGGTCGTCGGGAAGAAGTAGAGGATGCGATTGCGCGCGTCGGTGGCCGCGCTGCCGTTGTAGAAGCCCCAGGTCTGCCGAGACAGGCTCTCGGCGTTGCTGGTCGTCTCCATGGTCAGGGTGCCGTCGTCCAACGCGGCGAGGTACAGCGTCCCGGTAGCGTCGGCGATGGTGTTGTAGCCGAAGCCGTTGATGGTGGTGCCAAGGTCGATCGACTTGTTGACCGAAGTCCTGGCCAGGTCGATTACTTGGTTGAGGCTCGGGGGGGTGACATTGTCGAGATCGTCATCTGCGGCGGAGGCACTGGCGCTCGGAAGAGCGCTGGAAATGCCGCTGGGGCCGGACTGGGCGGATATGGCAAACCCAGGTCTACGCAGGTAAGGTCAGCAGTGGAAACGTCTTGGCATATGAGATACTTACGTGTAGCAGCCAGTTGCCAAAGGCGCCGAAGGTTTGAAGGTGGCTAGCGTGAGAGTGGTGGCTTTGAAGATATCGGCGAAAACCTTGTCTCCCGCACCTACGCTGTAGTCGATACCGCCTGGACAGGATCCTGCGACTCCCCAGCTGGCCTTACCCTTGACGTATGGTTCATTGGCGATGGAGATGCCTTGATCAAATTCGAGCAAGGGAATCTGCACAACAACTCCGATGCTGAGCGGCAATCCCAACCGCGCCTTCGCATTGATCTGCCCCTTGGCCTCGAACTTCGGCTCGAACTTCGGGGTGAATCCGGAAGCTTCAAGGCTGTTCTTCTTGACGAGATCAATTGTAGCGCGTGTGTCTGTGAACTCGGCTTTGGCACCGGCAAGCACTGTGCCTTGCGCACTAATATTGACTTTCAGATTGGCGTCCAAACTGATCGACGGGCCCAAGGTGATTATTTTGGGGACAGTAAAACCTGGCGGAATGGAGGCGCTCCAGATGTTGTACGTCGATTCCTTGACATACTGCGCTCTTGCGTCGAGGCCGAGGAACACACTGGCCGTAAGATTGCCGTCAATGGTGATATTGCCCTGGAGCGAAGTCTTTTGGAGAGGAGTGAAACTGAGTTCTCCAGCAATATGGACGGTGCCATTGACACTGCAGCCAACACAGTAAAGACTGTAGGCTGCTTGAGCGGCCTCATCCGTAGACACAGCGCTCTTTTCCTTGATCAAGTAGGCTGCACCAAATGGAGTGTCGTCACGTTTGTTATCAGGGTCCTTCCCTTCAGGAGTTATGTCAATCTCCAAGGTCGCCTCGGGAGAGGCGGAAGAAAGAGCGTTGACAGCCTTTTGGATGAAGTTGTATGCCTGCTTGCCTTTCTCGAAAAGGGTGTTGACTTTGTCGAAGAAGCCTTTAGCCTGTGATGTGAACTTGGACAACGTACTAGGGTCGTTAATAAGGGAAGTCACAGCTGACGATGTGCCCCACTTGGCAAGAGCTCCGGACTTGACTTTGGGATCTGCTTTCTTTGGAACATCCGCGGCCACGACCTTGGGGGCTTTGACGTTGCTGGCAGGGTTAGACTGCCCTCCTTGGCTCTGAGTAGGATTCTGGGGCCGAGTCTGTCCGCCTTGGTTCTGGTTCTGGGCAGGAGTTTGAGGCCTAGTCTGCCCTCCTTGATTTTGATTCTGAGCAGGAGTCTGAGGCCGCGTCTGCCCACCCTGGTTCTGGGCCGGATTCTGAGGTCGAGTCTGGCCTCCTTGGTTTTGATTTTGGCTAGGAGTCTGAGGTCTGGTCTGGCCACCCGTGTTTGTAGTCGGATTCGTCTTGATGGGTGTCTTATCCTGCTTCGGGATAGACGCAGGCGCCTTTGCTGGTTGCTTCTTGGTCGCCCGACGCCTGTTCCAGTTGACCTCGATGTCCGGATCATTGTCAATGTACTCAAGGCTGGGGATGTCGTCCTCATCATAGTCATCGTCATCGAAGTCGCCCAAACCAGGGACAAAGTCCTCTAGCGCGGCGGAGACGGCGTTTTCGTCGGAGAAGTCATAGTACCCGATCAAATCGTCCAGCTCGTCGTCAAAATCAGGGCCGCAGGGGGCATCGGGGAACTCGTCGTCGTCGGTACCAGTGGAGTCGCATTGCCACTGATCGCTTGGCGATCCGGACGGCAACGAAGGTTGGTCGGACGGCAGATGGGTGCCCCAGACGAGGTGAACGTGCTGCAGGGCGTCTTCGATGGCAATCTCGATTGCATCGGCGAGAATGCTCAGCAGCCCGTCGGGAAAGGTTATCGAATTGACGAACCAATAGCTGTGCTGGCCGTTGTCGGCTGTCCCGCAGTCCAGAACGCTGGAAGTGACGAGAATGAAGTTCTTTTTCCATGAGGACTGGGCGACAGCGAGTGCTTCAGGAGTATCCAAGTCGATCCGGAGCCCTTGTCCGGCGCAGTTGACGCCGCGAACATATTGTGAGTGATCCAGAACTACGGCGGGCCACGAATAATTTCCAGTCAAGAGGGCAAATAGATGCTGGATCGTGGGATCTACACGTTGATTTTTGTCGTCAGCATGTGTGAGGGCCAATGCCTTTGTGACAAGACAACATACCTGATATGCCATCCGGAGTGAACACCAGCCTGGAGCTATTGGAAGGAACAAGGTTTGAGAGGTCGGATGTGTCCTGGTCCCATGGAACAGCAGGCTGGAGAGCAGGGGCCGAATACTGAGGCGGAGGGGAAAAAGAGCTCACTGCAACATCACTGACGCTAGCCGAGAGACTGCTCGAAGCACCTGTAGCCATTGGAACGGGCGCTGGAGTCGTAAGAGCATTTCCTGAAGTGGTCTCGCAGTCCTCGTAGACGGTCTCTATCACAATTTCGGGCTGCTCCGCGCCAGCACCCCCGCTCGAGCCATCAATCTTGCCTTCGTCAACACCAGTGGTAGCATCATCATTTCCATTGCTCAATGGTAGTGGAGACTGTGTCGGAACAGCGGCTACGACCGTGTCATCATCATCGCACGGAGAGTCGGTAAGGGTAACAAAGCCGGTGTCCGTGGTTGTGGTATGATCAGTGACGACCGAGGTAACGACAACCGTGGTAGACTCCGTGGATGTAGTGTATGAAACTACATCGGCGGCTTCCCGACGCTCTCGAGGATCCGGGAGAGCGGAGACTGCAATGGCCCCGATGAGCGAGGCAAAGACGATACCCCGTACCATGGCAAAGAGAAGGATGAAGAGAAGGTGAGGATCGAACGTATGTGGAGCACAGTCAGCTTAAATAGCCTGACGCTCATGAGGTCTTGAATTTGAGAACAGTGGCAAATTCTGGTGGACCTCTCCTCAATTCCTCAAAATCTTCAGTATTATCTGAGCTAAGGCACAAGGAGAACAGTCGTGATGGTTGGAATGTCCCAGTGCGTGTTTCTTGGGAACCTCATTCTTGACATATTCGACCTGTAGAGCCACACCAGCACGACTTGGAGCATCAACGGATGATTTAACAGCTAAATATCGACTCTTTCCGTAATAGGTAAGGCCGTTTGTGGAGCAAGCTCCGGAGTCGATCGTGGGGAAACCCTAAAGAATGTGATGAGCACGAGATATGAGAGGCGAGGCCTCGTTCGACTTGTCTTTTTTCATTCTTGACGAGGAATTTTCTGTAGCTAGACTCTTTTTGGAGATAGTTGAGGGGACTAAAGGCCATCCTCGTACTGTGTGAATGTGACCACACATATCGCAATTTTGCCCTTCGAGGGCAACCAGCATTGGCGGCATTCCATATCGAAGTCGTCAGCCAGTGTGGTATTTAATCACCATGTATTCAGCGGCAATGGGAACACAGCAGCGGGAACATCCTCTGGTCGTTGGCAGATTGGTCCGGCGCAATGCATCCGCATTTCGTGCTCAGTGCGCTCGTTCTGGCCCTCTCCGGCCTTGTTCAAGCGGAGACAGACTCGAACGGGGTCGCGCATACGACCGTGGTTGCGACAACGACCCAGGTGGTGACGGAGCTGGTAACTGACCACACGACAACGACACAAACGGCACATGTGACTCTTGCCGGCTCTTTGTGTGAGGAGAGCAGTGATGGTGCTACAGCGACGGATTCAGGGGACACGGAAGATGAATATACTTCCACATGGTCGGACAGCTCGTCGACACCCACGGCCACGCTGCTGCCGGCTGTGCATTGGGACCAGGACACCACCAACCTTGGCCATCTTCAACCAGCTGCGCCTGGTGACCCTGTTCCGCTCTTCTACGCGGAAGAGACGCCATCTGGTGAGTGATAGGGTTTGTGTTGGTGCAAGCGTAATATACGTAGCTGATGCAATAGAGTGCAGACCCAGCTGCTTCGGCTTTTATCGGATCCATGACGCCAACTTTCAACCACACAACTGTCGTTTTGGACCATTCTGACCACATCAGCACGATCACGTTTGATCCGGATGATGGAACCCTTACCGTTGTCTTTGACTGCCACGATGCGTATGCCACAGCCGCTGACTCCTGGAAAGAAGCCAAAGACCCGCTCCTGCTCATAACCTTTACGCCTGGATGTGGAAATTACGCCGGTGGCGAGAGATGCTTTTTCGAGGTGGTCAAGGTCACATTCGATGCGTCAAACTTTTCTGTCAGGGCGACGGGCGTTGCTCAGGATTACAACGACATTGTCGAAGATGTGACCATCGAATGGGGTATGTGGTCTCCGCCTTCGGCGTTGGCAACCCAGACGGCCTTATCAACATCTTTCCAAGCAGCAGCGACCGCGGTTCCCACTGCGAGTACAAGCTCCTGCATCCCACCGCAGGACACGCTGTACAACCTGCCCACTGCTTGCCCAGGAAATAACTTCGACGATGACCTCGATGACACCCTGGGTTATGGAAACCTGGAACGGTTTGCGTACGCCAGCTACGTCAAAAGCCTGGCTCCAGGCCTCGATGTTGTCTCTCCTGGTCTTCCGAACGGCACGGAAGGGGACTTCACCGAACTCCCTAAGCAGTACCGACTCGACTGGGCCGGTGGTACTCCTCCCCGCGCCGACGACGAGTTATGGTACTCGGACTCACCTTCACGCTACAAGAGGGCCAACGACGACCGAGCCCGCTATCATCGCCACGCAAAGCGTTTCTTCAACCTCCGCCTCATCGACAAAGACTTCAAGTACCAGGTTCCCTTTTCTGTCCCATCACAGTCCAAGGTGTCTCCAGAGTCCAAATCAAAGGTCGGCACCTCGCCGTGGGGCAAGCAGCTTCTCCTCGCCTCGCTCCCAAAAGCAGGCGCGAAAGCCTCAGGCAAGCCGGGCAAGGGGTTCACCGGCATGCTCAACATGTACTGCGTCGACTGCGGCGCCAAGGGAAATCTCGGCGTCCGGGGCCGCATTCGTACGCGCCGAGTCTCGTTGAGCCCTGAAGAAGCCTGGATTGAATTCAGCGCGGCGTTGTTCCTGGGGCTGAAGATCGGTATGGAGGCTGGGCTGGAGTATAACTATGGGCGCGAGGAGACGGAGTTGTTCAGTGTGCCGCTCACTACCTTCACCATCCCCGGGGCATTCACCCTCGGCCCCCGAATCACCGTTAGCGCCGACTACGCTTTCAGGGCTGCAGCGTACGGTAAGCTTCTCGTTGGCGCCGAGTACACTCTGCCCCCGTCGACGTGGAAGTACGATTTCATGACCAAGCAGACCAGTCAGACTGGCTGGACATCCGAGTTCCGGCCCATCTTCGAGGCAGATGGCGAGATTTCGTTGAGCGCTGAGGTCGGGCTGCCAGTGGGCATCCGCTTTGGTCTGAGTGCGCTAGGGAACCGCTTCGAGGCGTCAGTCGGCTTGGTCGACCGTCCGTCTTTGCAGGCTACAGCGCAGCTGTCGGCTAGAATTGGTCTGAACGAGGACAATCGGATCGAAGGAGCCTTCACCTCGCCCAATGGTTGTAAAGGGATCTCAACCGGTCTGAGCTGGAGGAACGAATTGTACGTTCAAGCCGTCATGAAGAAGTTCCTGATTCTCCCGGCCTTTGACAAGAGGTTTCCTATCTATGACACTCAGCAGAGGAAGCTCGCCCAGGGTTGCATCGAGTAAGTTTCATTGCCCACTTACCCCTCAGCCCCCACTAAACAGCTGCAGACTCGGAGCAAAAGCGGCGGCTGCCGACAGCGCTGCCGGCAACCGCGTAGCCCCAGCCGCGAAGAAGACCACACGTTCAGCCAAGTTCGGCAGACAGGCGGCAGATACGAATGCAATCACCTTCACCGACCCGCAGGTGCTAGCAGCGCCGTACGCCAGTGAGGGCACCATCTTCACGGGGCTTAGCCACGCAGGGGTCTCGATGCTCAGCTGTCCGGACGACAACATCTACGTCGACCGCCGGTTCGATGGGCAGGACCTGCTCAACTACTGCGTCGAGCTGTACCGGTTCAAGGGCGACCGGGTGGTGGCGGATGGCAGCTCGCAGTTGCTGGTCTACTACGAGAATACCATGTCACCACTTGGTGTCAGTCGTCTACGAACAGTCGATTCCGAGGAGATTCCTTTGGGTGCGATTTATCTGTGAGTGTCTTCGTCTTGATCTTTTTGGCTTGAAACCTGGAGAAGCCGCTGACACGTCGGGAAATCATGCAGGTCACTCATATCAACGCCCGACAGAGGATACGTCGCTGTAGATCCGTTCAAAGAGCGATTCCAACCGGTGGTGTGCAGCTACCAGAACAGCAGTGTGCCGGCGCGAGTCTTCGTTGTCTCAAATCTCCAAAAGGGCATTGCGAGGCTGAAGTCGCCGGAATTCATGTACACGGTCACGGGAGGGCTGGTCCAGGACTGCACGCCACTGAACCTGGAGGCCGGGACCAAGGATCAGAGTCAGTATCTCGGGAGCGTCTTCGAGACGAACCCAGGAGCGTCGGCAGCATCACCCGTCTCGAGATGAGCATGCATAGGATTGAAAGGGGTTGTGAGCGATCAAGGTGATATTGAAGCAGTATGAAAGAAGTAGCGCAGACGATGGAAATATAATAGGAAAGACATCTGGTCAAGGTAGAGAGCGCAAATAGCAAGCAGGCGTGCGAAGATACCTTGATTGATTCAAAGCGAATCTATCGCTCACCTGCCCATAGGCCCTGCCGAAAGACTGGCATGGGAATTCACGACCCTGTCGGTCTTAGGCCACAGCAATTGCTATTTCCGAGATGGCTCGGCGTTGTAGGGAAGAGACTGGCGATGATGTGGATTTGGTGGTTGTGGTGTGGAAGACGTGGTTTAATCCGATCCGACGCGGCGCTTTGTTTCCGGCGGGCGCTGATTGGGCCGAGTTTGATTTCCAATATTTTGTCAGCTACGTCAGCCCTCCATGCCTTCCCCCGCGACACCCCCAGCGCCCGCCAAGCCCGGCAGTTCTCTGCTCGCCCTCGCGCCACACGTCGGACCGGCCCTCTGCTAATCAATCACAAAGCATTACGCAGGAGCCATGGCCTCCAAAACAAATACCCCGACGCTATTCGACCCTTCCATCGCTTTCTCCACCCACCCTACCTCGACACCCCCTACATCTATAAATCCCATCCTGCCCTCACACATCCATGCGTTTCATCTTTTCAAGCACCATCGTCTGCCTCGCAGCAATCGCACTCTACTACTACCAGCTTGACCTCTCTACGCAATTGACTGCCACCGCCACCATTAGGTCCACGGCCACATCTCTGGTCCAGCGCATCAAGCTTCTCTCCAAGCAGCGCGCCACCATGTCCTCCACCTCAACCGCTACCTCGGCCGCTTTCCCCGGCCTGCCCGTGGTGCCACCTTCGGACCCGGCTCTGACCAAGAACACCACCGCCATGCAGCCCCGCAAGATCGCCAACTTCTTCCTCGCACGTGAGCAATCCGAGGGCGCCGGCGCCCGCGTCCGCCGCAGCATCGGCACCCCCAAGCTGCGCAACTTCTCGCCCTTCCTGATGCTCGACCACTTCTCCATCGCCCCCGGCGCCGGTTTTCCGGACCACCCGCACCGCGGCCAGGAGACCATCACCTACCTGCTGCAGGGCGGCGTCGACCACGAGGACTTTGCCGGCAACAAGGGCACCATCCACGCCGGCGACCTGCAGTTCATGACGGCCGGCCGCGGCATCATGCACGCCGAGATGCCCGTCCAGAATCCGGACGGCTCGCCCAACGTCGGCCTGCAGCTGTGGGTCGACCTGCCCGCGAAGCTGAAGGCCTGCGAGCCGCGCTACCGCGACCTACGCGCCAGCGAGGTCCCGACCGTGGACGTGGACGAGGGAAAGGTCCACGTCAAGGTCATTTCCGGCCAGAGCCACGGCGTCGATTCTGTTAAGGAGCTGGCGTACACGCCCGTTTGGTTGCTCGACGTCACTATCAAGCCCGGCGGCAAGATTGTCCAGGCTCTGCCCCAGGGTTTCAACGCGTTCGCGTACACCCTGTCCGGAACCGCGCGCTTCCTGAACGGTGCCGAGACGGCAGAGCCGTCGCCCGCAGAGGTCGAGGAGAAGTCCGCGCCTGTCGGTCCCTACCACAACGTCGTTTTCGATCAGCAGGGTGACAGCATCGTCGCATCTGTTGCGTCGGATGCCTCGGAAGACGCCCGTTTCATCTTAGTGGCTGGGTTGCCACTTGCCCAGAAGGTCGTTCAGTACGGTCCGTTCGTGGTGAACAGCCAAGAGGAGGTTTATCAGGCAATGATGGATTATAGCACGCACACGAATGGCTTTGAGCGGGCGAAGGATTGGGAGAGTGAAATTGGGAAGAGTATGATGTGAGGAGAATGGAAGAACGAGTAGGCGTGCAAAATTTGTGATGGGAATTTGGATGTATATATAGGTCGATGATACCCACTGTGGCTTTCTTCTGTAAATATATATGACTTTTTTGTTGTCACGCATGCTCCAGGGTGTTCAGCGTTGTTGGCTTACAGGTCTTTTCTTAGTTATACGAAGCTATCGTTGATTGAGAGATGACAGCGCTCGCCGTGCAATACTTCCATGGTGTATAAGCGCCTGAGTTTTACAAGTACTGGCCAGAGACGTCCTTATGATGTCACACAGATATCGAAGAAATTTTGGATGCTCTGGTCCGGCGCAACAGCTGACGGTACAAGTATTTGAGCTGTGCGCAGATAATCGGCCATGAGAGCATGCGAAGAGAAAACATAAATCTCCATCCGACTACCCATTCCATCATTGCCGCTCAACTTGTTGTCTAGTTCAGACAGGAATATCGTCAATAGCGATACAATCTGGGTCTGCGTCCAAGCTCAGGCGTGGATGAGGAAAAGCTCTGAAGTTGGCTAGCGAGCCTTCGCTTTTCAATTCAATGCCCAAGGAATGCTCGCGGACCGCAGGAGCCTCATCTATGCATCCCTCAAATGATTACCATGCTTGCAATGCTCTCGAGCAGCGATGGAAACAACACCTGGCTCGTCAGATTTTTACTCCCAGTCCGTTCCGCGCGCACTCCCCAAAGAACCACGTGCATGTCCCTGCCTCCTTTATGTAAAATACCTCCACCGCACATCCTTCTCCCCACCCCCCTCTACCAGCTCCGACGTATCCACATCCCCGGCCCTCAACCTGCACCCCATGGCTCGATCCCTCCTCCCATTCTCCCACTTCATCCAACCACCCAGACCCGCGGTAAACGCCATACACGTGACATTACAGCATGCAGTTGCGATCAGCGTCGGCACGTAGCTGGGTGCGTACTCCTGCCTGAACGTCGCCGCGCTCAGCACGCCCCCAAGATTCCCCAACCCCACCAGCAGCCCGGTGGTCGCGGCACGCGCATTCGACGACAGGTTATTATTATTGTGCCACGAGTGCACAAGGCACGACGGGATGTACGACCCCGCCGCCAGCAAAAACGTCGCAAAATACGCCACCGCCGGCGCCGCCAGGGGATCGATCGCCGCCAGGATGATCAACCCAGCCAGCGAGACGCTGAGTGCAAAGATGATATGGAAAGTGCGCTCGCGCAGGCGGTCCGACGAGTACGTCACGGCGAGCAGGAAGACGAAGCCGACGGCGTTGGGCGCGACGGTCCAGAGATTCGTCTTGATGGTGCTGTAGCCCAGGCGCGCGACGATCTGCGGCAGAAAGTTGGACGTCGTCGCGAAGGCCACCGGGTACGTGAACGCGATGATGCACCACAGCGGGAACTTCCAGTCGGCCCACGTGCGGAACATGGCACCCACGTCGTACGCCTCGTCGGCGCTGCCCGAGGCGTCCCGGCGCGAGCGCGCGGCCGCGGCGTCCTTTTCGGCGGCGGTCAGGAACCAGGCGGTTTCGGCGGAGGCGGGGAGCCAGAAGAATGCGACTGTTGCGATCATAACGGTCATTGCCCCTGGGAAGGTTGTGAGCGTTGGTATTGCGGTTTACGTCGGAAGAGGTCAACCTTCGATGAGGAACAACCACATCCATCCATGAATCGAGACATGCTGAATCTGGAAGACCCCGAATGATATCAAACCGCTGAACGCGGCTGCCAGCAGGGCGCTGCCAAAGAAAATGGCGATGCGGAAGCCGAGCTCGCCGCGGGCGTAGAAAAGCGTAAGGTAGAAAACCGCTCCAGCGAAGAAGCCAGCCTCAAATGCACTGTGATTCCTTGTTAGTGAGGTCAAATGATGCTCCCAATACAAGATTTGGCTTACCCCAGGAGTAGCCGCAGCACCAGCATCCCAGCAAAATTCTTGGCCGCGCACTGCAACAGGGCACATGAACCCCAACCAAGCATCACTTCGCCGAAATATGTCAGTCTGACCCTGGCACATTTTCCCTTCGAGAGAAGCATTCTTACATGCAGGCAGCATTATCTTCCCTGACCAGCGTTTGGTCATCATGTTGAGTGGGAGATCGCATAGCCCGTTTGGGACGTAGAAGAGCAGAATCAGCAGCGAGTACTGCTCGCCCACGAATCCAAGATCCTTATCCATTCCATCCGTCTTCGCGTTGCCGAGATTACTCTGCCCCAATTACATTAGAGATATCCCTCTTCAGATCCGTGAAGTACGTCTCCATCTTCGGGGCTAAGGAAAACAGAGCCACTCACTCTGTCCACCGAATTGAAGAAATACATCTGCATCCACGTTAGCTCGGCCGAGCCTCCTCGAAATCCCCACGTTGCACATACATACCAGACTCATCATCGGCAACAGATAAAAATCCAACTTCCGTACTACGAGCGCGCGGGTGCATACATCAGCAAAATACCCCAGTCCATCATCATCCCATCATCCCATTCCTCCTGAGTACCACAGACTCACCGTACGACCTCTCAGCCACCTTGTCGACAAACACCGCCACCGACCCCGTCTCTTGATCCACCTCCGTGGGGGTCGAAGTGCGGGGCTTCGCATCATCACCCAGCTCGTCCGCGACGGCAGTTTTGCCCAACGAATCCGAATGCATGACGTCCCCGGCGGTAGGTCCGGTCCGGTGTCACGAAGGCGCTGCCGGTCTCTTGCGACAACAACCGTTGCTGTTGACGCCTAGGCCCACCCTCGTCTTCGTCCTTCGGGAAAACAGACAACGGGGATTGCGAAGGCGACGGAGACGGGATGAGGTTGTAATTGGCTCCGTGTCGCACAGCAGCGGTCGTCCGGATGGCCACCCGCGCGAGAAAGAGAGAGAAGGTGTAGCGCGCGCGCAACGAGACACAAAGCAGAGGCGGGTGCGACAATGTCACGCCAACCATGCGCGATCACAAGATAACGGACTCCAAGAGAATTGCATCTCGTGCTGGGCGACAGAGCATATATGCAGCGGGAAATCCAACCTCTCCTCTCCACTTCTTGAGCGGCGTAGTCGCCTTCGTCCCGTCCCCGTCGCCGCGCATCCTCACGTCCGTTTCTGATCGGCGCTGATAAGTCGGCTGGCAGCAAGGTGGTACAGCACATCTTGGGACTGATAGCGCGGGTAAGCAGCAGATGCGCGGGCGGGAGACCGGGGGGACGGTAGAATGGATGATGGGGAGATGTGGTGCAGAAGTGGGGTGGCACAGCATAAACAAGCAACGCCACATGGAAGCGCGCAAAAAGGGAAAAGAAAGGGCGTTTCGCTCTTTGTGTAGCCGTCACATGCGTGGCTTGCTCGAACATCACCTTATCTCTACGCCAGTGAAATTTGAAACAACAGTCGAGCATAGGAATCGCGGGCATGCTCCGTCATCGGGTCCAGCGTCCCGACGCTTGCGCCGTGGTCAGGCTCGGACCGTGCTGAGTGGTAAGACTTCCAGAACGCCGTTCTAGAATGACTGGCAACCGTGCCCGTTGATCCACCAAAAGATCTCAGACACAGGGTGGGGAGTACACGTTAAGGCAAGGAGGGGGAAGGGCCACCTTGCGCCCACAGGAGTGGGGTGGCCTGAAGAACGAATGGGATACGTGTTCCGCATTCCAAGTGCTCCTCTTCGCCTGAAACTCGTAGGCATCCCGAAACATTCAAAGATAAGGGCAAGTGGAAAAGAAGAAATTCGAAATTCGTTCCTCGTATGTACGCTTGCTTTGTGGTATGAATACTGTACAAGATGTAACAAGGCCAAATGCAATAAAACCTTCCCCATCAATATGAGCCTCGCACCATTGTCGAGACCCCTTAGGCAGACTTGCCTGTTTTGTTATGCCGCCTGATAAGAAGAAGCTTCATAATTACAAAAAGGAGCCCTCATAGGCTCCGGTCTAATAATCTCTGGGGAATTCTTTTTGATCTCTCGCAACGAAAAAGGAATGAGTTCAACTTGGGAATATGCAACGCGCGCTCATGTCATCCAATCGAATCAGGACGAGGCCGGGCCGAAAAGCGTTCTGATGCACCGAAAGGGATGAAGGACAGAAATGCAACGCAAGTCTAAGGTCTAATCAGGCCGTTAATTACTAATGCCTCCTGAGGCCGAAACTTTCAGTCATGCTCCTCTTGGGTGGACCAAAGTTTTCCTGAGCGCCATCGAGAGCGCCCGAGGCAGTCGGTGTCCTGCTCTCCTCATGGCTCGTCCGCCACGCTGCAGGGCTGATGGTGCCGCTGCGCGGATCAATGCGCTCCATTGTCTCAGGAATGTCGTGCATGGATATACCGCCCTCCAGATCTTCCCGATTCTTGCCACGCGAGAAGAAACGGTTGCGATGACTGGTACGGCTGCGTGCCGCCGAGCTGTCGGTGGGGATGCGGGCGAGGTCTGTATCGTGTCCCGTCGAACGAGCCGTGTCATGAGACTGACGAGAACGCGAGTCTTGAGAACCACGCGTATCAGGTGACGAAATGCGGACAGGAAGGCGAGGCTTCACGCGGTCTTCGAAAACATCGCCTGTCAGGTCTCCCGACGAGATGTCTTTCATACCCAAGGAGAAGTCAACACGCCTGCCCATTGCCGCAAGAGACTCGCCGCGGGGCCTGCCAGGCGCAGTCCGGAGGATTGAATGAGAAGGGCGTCTTTGACGAGTGTTGGGAGACTCGGGAGCCACGAACGGAGGATCCTGAGGGCCACCAGAGCCAGTGCTCCTACCAGTACTGGGACGTTCGATGAGGCCAGCCGGGTTGTCAGGATTGCCACCATGGCCCATACCAGGGGTAGCAATGTGAGGCACCTGTTGGAGATAGACGGGGAAGGACTCCTTCTGGCCGGGGAAGCGCATGCGAGGACCTTCGATGCCGCATTCTTGCATGGACACCATCATGGCGCAAATGAACTTGTTGCGGCGCTGCAGACGAAGTAGCTCGTTTTGCCAATTGGACTTGTAGAAGAAGACGACGTTTAGCGTAAGAGAATGCGCTTCCGAGACCTCGCGAAGCTCAGTGAGAATGTTACCCTGGTATTCACGCTTCTCTGAACGCACAAACTCAAGCAACTTCATCCGGAGCTGATCAATCTGTTCAAGCGTAGTGCCGAACTTGATGCAGATGGGAACAGCCTCCGCCAAACCACCAGAACGTCTCTGGTTGAGGATGAAGAGAGTGTTCAAGTAGCTGTTAGGAGCCTGGACAACGTGGCCTTCCATCTTTTTGAACTCCGTGTAGAGGAGAGCGATTTCCTTCACGAAGTAGTCATCACCCAAACCTGTGGAGCCAGTGTTACCGTAGATACTGACACGGTCGCCAACATCAAAGGGGTGCTTAACGAAGACGAAAACGATGGACTGCAAGAACTCCTGGGCAGTTGCGGAGAACAGCCAAGAGAGGGCTAAGACAGCAGAACCTGCATTCGAAATGACGCTGCCAGCGGAGGCGGAAATGAGGGAGATGAAGACCAGGATGGTAATGATGGCGACGATGAACATCAGCACATCATCTAGCTTGGAAATGACTGAGTCCAGATCCTTGAGGGAAGCGGTGATGGCCTTGCGTTCACGTCCGATCTCAACACAAACTGCCTCAAGCTCCTCCATTGAGATATCGCCGTTCATGTCCTTATCGAACATGGAGAACGCAGCATTGGCCTCATCTTCATTTTCAAAAGAGTGTCTCAAATCCTCGGGATGGACGGTTTCCGTTTCCTCACGAGCGAAAGTGCGGTAAAGACGACGAGCCAGGACCTGGCTACCGGCGGTAGTGCTGAGCAACGCGAGGACGACCTGATGAGGGTGATTGCTCCTCTGGGTTGCGCGTCCGGTAAAGTCTGCCGCAATCTTGCCGGCGACGTCACCAAACTTCGTGATGGCTTGTTTGGTATTCTTTTGAGCTTCCTTGACGAACATGCCAGGCGTACGAGCTCCTGAGCTTCTGCCACCATCACGCTGCTCGAATTCAGAGTCCTCCATGGTAATCTTCATCTTCGAGTAGGTGTAGAGTTTGACCAAGCTTCCAATTTGGAACTTATTGAGCTCGATCCGATCCTGATAGGTGCGTAGATGGAAGCTGATAGCGATGAGCTGGATGATGATCTTCTCGACGAAGTTGAGAACGAAGCCGATGAAAATAGAGACGAGGACCTTGTACATGGTCTTCTCCCAACTCTTGACGTTCTTTCTGCCGTTGCTATGGTGGTTGGTCATAGTCGGATAGAACGAGATGATGATGGCCAACCACCAGAAGAAAAGGGTAGCCGGCAGCTCCAACTGCTTGCCCATGTCGCGCCATTTCTTGCCGTTATTCGTAAAGAGACTCGCAGCGAGGCCAATGGGCCAGGGAAGGCATTTTGCAAGCACCTGGGGTACTGTCAGTCTGAGCTACAGATCAAGGGGTACACAGGAGGGAACTCACTCTGCCTGCCCACAGCGTCAACCAGATGATCTCAAGCCAGATACAAAACCACACCAACTCCACACCACCGACAGAGGCGTCTGTGAAGACCAGGGCACCGAGAAGGAGGGGGATTAGGATGATGCAAACAACGGGCACGATGTACGTGAGGTACCGAATGACCCAACTCGAGTTGTGGATTTTCTTGAAGAATTTGGCGAAGTTTGTGGTTGGGTTCTCCGGGGGCTTGTACATGGAAGCCTGGGCGTGCAGGGGATTGGTTGCAGCATCGAACTCGTCAACAGGCTCCTGGTGCCGCGACCGGGAACGATGCATTGAGCGTTCATCTATACTCTTTGCCTCTTCCTGGGCGGAAATCTGGCGTTCGATTTGCAGCACTTGCAAGTCATCGTCCAGACGACTGGCCTGCTCGCGCGAGGCGGTGGGGGAGGTTATAGCACTTTCGGGGCGGAGGAGGTTGGGATCAGGCCCGACAGCGAGATGGTTGGTATCCAGCGGGTGTGGGCCGGCGTGGTTGTGGTTCTGGTCGGAGTTGTTTCGGGTCGAGTCGTCGCCGATCACTGTGTGTTCTTCATCGGAAGAGCGCTCGTTTTCTACCTGAGGATGGTAGTAACGAGGCTCGGTCTTTTCGTCAATTGGGGTCGTCATGGCGGTTGCTGGGAGCGATGCTGGAGAAGCTTCCGGGGCGTTCCAAGAGAGGGTCCACTGATTTTCGCGGGGGATCGCGAGGTTATCTGCAGATTCGCACGCTCAGTGGAGAGCGGCGGGGGAGCATTCGATTCGGAGCTTGGAGCAACGAGTGCGGGACGGGCAAATAAAAGAAAGAGGAATACGAGAGGAGGGCAAGACCGGCCGACTCAATGGAGGAGGAAAGTGATGGGAAGTGTGTTATATTGCGGGTAGCACGACGGGACGATCGAGAGATACGGGGCCTGGGCACGCAAGGCGCTGTGGCCAGCGATCTGGGATGACGATTGTTTCCTGAGGCGGTGGACCCGCGGCGACGCGACTCCCGGCGTGGGCATGCCGCGCATCACTCCGGTTTGGGTGTCTGAAAATAAGCCAAATGTGGGTCGCCAAGTCGAGGCTGGTTGGGGGAGCAGATGCGCGCACAGAAAAGTTGCGTCCTCTGCCGACGTCTGTGGCGCCTCGCCCGCCGCGCCGTCGCTGAACTGGCGCGCTCTCCTGCGTCGTGCCGCCACGCACT
This sequence comes from Botryosphaeria dothidea, assembly GCA_011503125.2. Classification (NCBI taxonomy): domain Eukaryota; kingdom Fungi; phylum Ascomycota; class Dothideomycetes; order Botryosphaeriales; family Botryosphaeriaceae; genus Botryosphaeria; species Botryosphaeria dothidea. Next base: position 2,436,529 of record WWBZ02000016.1, on the reverse strand, counting down.
GCGAGGGGGCAAACCCGGCCGCCTCACTGCCCAGCGGCGGCGGCGGCGGCGTCGCGGCCGGCGGCTTTTCGCGCGAATTCTGGGAGTTGAGGTCGAGAACTGCGAGCCTGACTCCGGCGCGCACATCCAAGATAGCTGATCCCCGGCGTTAAGTTCCCAGCAAGGGCGCGCGGTGCCGGTACTGGCGGCTGCTGGGAGCGCCCCGTTTCACGTTGGATTTCTTCTGGGACCAATCCTCGCGCGCATGCAGGGACATGGCCGCCATGCCCGACGTGGGAGACGTTGTGTGTCCGCCCAGTGCTGCTCGCTGCTCAACTGGCGCGCCGCGCGCTCGCTCAACCTTGGCGCGCAGCTCTCGCAAAAGGCTTGGCTAGACGCTGCAGCCCGCGGATGCCCCTGACACGCTCTGATGATCCCCGCGAGACTCTCGACACTCTGCGCGAGCTCAAGGCGCTCGGATGCCGTGCAAGCCCTCCCGAAGCGCGCCACACCAGGCCGCGACGGCCTGTTTTCCTCCCGCGATAGCCCTTCCCTAGCTCCCAGCACCGCTAAAATTTTCAGGGACCATCCTCCAAGCAAGGCCCTGCAGCTGTTCGGCCTACAACACTATGGGGGCTGGAGACGTCCTCAGACGATAGCACCGCCTCCATTTTTGCAGCTGCTCGAACGAGGAGATTTCCGCTCCCGGTGACCTCATTTCTGCGCGTCGTCGCGCATTTTCTTCTTCTCACCTCGGTCTCGCGTCTCCGGCAGTTTCGCGGTACTGCAGCCGATGGAGAACAGGCCTTCTTGCTGCCCCGTCGAGCCCTGCCACATGCATTTAGGCCGGGGGCCGCCGGCGAATCTTCTACGACAAAGGCATCCCGCGGCGCGGCATTCCAGGCCCTCATTTCGCCTGTACGGCTTATCCGGCGGTGAAGATGTGATGAACGGCGGAGGAGTGACCGGCTACACAGCTGTATCAGCATTATCACCGGGCGATCATTCCTGAGCCTGGCTTTCGGGAGGCCGATCCTCTTATCCCTGCACTCATGATATCCACTCGATGGGTCTGCTAGCTAACACATTTCGACAAACACTGGCTGGAATGCCCTCACCGCTGCCAACTTGTTACTCAATCCTGGATTCCTTTGACATTTTGAGATGCATAATTTCTCTACGCGCTCTCTGTGGGGAGATGATGACGTTACTTCCCGGTGACTTGAGGATTCCTGCGTTGGTCGATCATCCGCCTACCTGTCGCGTGGTTCTACCACCGTGCATCTATAGCCGACAAAGCGCTGTATAACGAGTAATGGGAGCGAAAATATAATGCTGACCTGCGCATGTCCCCACAGCTTCACCGGAAAATGAGCAGAAAGTCGCACCATGCCTCCCGCGGGTGAGGTACAGGGACGCAATGTCTACGCAATCGCGTATGAAGATGTTCACCAATACTTGGGCTTATAATTTGTCTTTGTCTTTTCCGGAGACGCCGTTACCATGTGATGATGAGAAGGCCCAGCGAGAATCTCGTCTACTGCCAAAAGCGGTAATTTCCGATGTAGTTGTCGGCTCATGAAGCAATATCAAGCCCTTCTTTCATGCACGCGCACATACGACTTATCGAAGCGACGGTTTCTCTTGCAGGTTCGCTCGAGAAATCGAAGTTCAAATCTGCAGCCCGGAGAAGGTTGGACAAACCAAAGTCTTCTATGACTCGAAATACGCATACTTGATGATCCCGCCCACGCAGACTTCGCTTTTCTTTCACCCTGAAGGACTGCGAAAGCTAGAACCGGGAAATTACGAGAAGAATCTTCCAGTCATACCCGAAATGCGCCAGAGAACTGGGAAGTATGGGCTCCTCTGACGCACGTTACTTTCTAAACGTGTGGGTTTCTAACGAATGGCGGCATCCGCTGCCTTTCCCGCAAACTCTTACACTGCACCATGTCTTCCATCATCGCGCTGAAAAAATTGCGGTATCGATCGTGGGTACGTATAGGGAGTTGGGACATTCATAAGGACGTAAATGTGCAAATAAATTGATAGTATGCACGTCCGGATGGCTGCTTCCACTCTGCATGCTTTCCGAAAAAAACATTATACCTATCGTCAAGAGGTCGGGATTTTTTTTTTTTAGAAAAGCGACTTCATGTAACAGCAAGCCGACAGGAAGCCATTTGGATGATTGGAGCAGCCGGCGGGTCGTTGACGTTACTATTTTTTACTCTCACCAGCAGTACGAAATAGGGCAGTTGCCAAGAGAAGAGGAGGGAAGGGAAGGCGCAGAATGAGAGCTTCCGCTGGCTCGCTCATTTCAACGAATGGACTATGGATCATTAGACTAAGAGAAAGTACATGGATAGTTGAAGCAGTCGTTCGGATGCAAATGTCATGATCATTTGCATACATTTGCATCTGCACGGACGTTTCGACTCGCTGTTGAAGGTTCAACTTCAGCAGGCGTTGCCACTGACCGCTGACCATCCAGGTGCTCCTTCCACCGACTAGGTACCTTCCATCCACAGCAAATTTACGTCACCATCGTAGCAACAGCTGTCTGCCTGCCGTTATCTTCACACCTTGCAAACGAAGCCCTCTTCTCCCTCATCAACCACAACCATTGCTTCAGACTCTTCGCTTCACTCCACGCAAGAAATTACCTTCAAAGTTCATTTCACACCAGATCCTGCAACCATGGGAGACATCGCTGGAACTCCTGGCCCCCAGCAGGGCGTCGCTGAGGACTTCGTCAAGGAAGTTCGCCAGGAAGTCGCCAGCAAGCTGAACAACGATCCTGAGCACATCACTCACAAAGATGCCGCCAAGGCTCAGAGCGTTGAGCATCGTGCCCTGGGTTACCGCCCCCCTCCCGGCAGTGTCGCGGCTCAAGCTCAGTCCATGAGTGACAAGGTCGAGGTCAGTTTACCTGTTGCTTGCTATCTTAACGTGACTCAAATTGTCTAACCTTAAATAGCACTTGAACCAGGTGGTCGAGGCGGCCCAGAAGAAGCTCGATGCGGACCCTGAGAGCGTTACTGCCGAAGACGCTAAGCAGGTCCTGAGCGCTGAACACAAGGTTGTCGGTCACCTGCCGCCCAAGGATAGCATCTCCGCCACTATGCAACACACCGCGGCTGTCAACAAGCATTCGATCGAGGGAGATGTTGCCAACGAGGGACCAGCTGTTCCCCGTGGCCGCCGCCAGAGCGTCGCTGCAGCCGAGCAGTCTCACAATTCCCGTGAGAAGAACTATGAGAACGCCGCTCAAGAGATGAAAGAGAGGCTGGAGAGCCATCCCGAGGACATCACCAAGGACGATGCGAACCACGTGAGTTAGTCTTGTGCATCGGAGTCCCCCCTCATCTAACATGTGGCTAGCTGCGCCGTCTCGATACCCGTGCTCACGGCGCCACGGAGAAGGGAAGCCTTACTGCGCAGGTTCAGAGCAAGGCTGACAAGCACGAGGCCAGCAAGGTTTCTGGCGACGTTGAGCCTTCTGCCCCGACCGAGGCTGCCGTGAAGGCGGTGGAGGACGACGTGGCGGGTGCAGCTCTCAGCAGCGCCTAAGGAGAAGGCGAGAGATGGCAAGACGGCGGAAGACGGCAAAGTTGAGGACGCGTTCAAATTCGAACGGAGATAGAGATCAGCGAGCACGGTTACATGGCATTTTCTGGGGATTATGGGGTAGAGTCTAGTTGAAGCTCGTAGCTGCTCGAATTTGATCCATGGTATGCTAAGTGTGCGTATGCTGTGAGCACGTGCGGACGTGAGAGCGGCAGAAGTTGTGGGCGTATAAGCAGGCGTGTCGTCGACGGTGCCTGGGGTTGTGGGATGGCGGAATCCGGGTGAGGCGCGCGTGATTGGCTGATTGCGCGCATCCATGCACGCCTTTATTTTGGTCTGCCCCGCTATTCCGCTGTCAACACCAAAACCGCTTCGCTCACCGCTGCCTGTCCCCCCCAGCATCTGAATTACTCCTGCCCACCACTGCTACGAGATACCCGGACATCAGCAATCATGAGGGGAGAAGTACGTTCGCCCATTCAGCGCGACAATAACGCCCGCATGCGACGACGCGCCTTCCACCGCACTCGCTCGCCTGCCTCCCCCTGATCTGCGCCTCCCGACTAACGTGTCTCGACGCGCAGGTTTGCCACATCCACATCGGCCAGGCTGGTATCCAGCTCGGCAACAGCGCCTGGGAGCTGTATGTACTCCAATTCCATCTGGACGAGCTTCGTCCCCGCTGACCCTTTGCGCGACAGCTACCTCCTGGAGCACGGCCTGAAGGCCGACGGCCGTCCCGACCCTGAGAGCACCGCCGACACTGAGGGCGGCTCCTTCGAGACCTTCTTCACAGAGACCAACAGCGGCAAATATGTTCCCCGCTCCATCTTCGTCGACCTTGATCCCTCTGTAAGGATTGCGTGGCTGGTGTCGGGACGTGAGATAAAGTGCTGATGTGTTGCAAGCCCGTTGACGAGATCCGCACCGGCGACTACAGGCAGCTCTTCCACCCTGAGCTCCTGATCAGCGGCAAGGAGGATGCCGCCAACAACTGTGCGTTGCGCTCGTTGGCATGTCGCTGTGAATGAAGCTAATGCCATGCAGATGCCCGTGGTCACTACACCATCGGCAAGGAGCTCGTTGACAACGTCATCGACCGCGTCCGCCGTGTCGCTGGTTCGTACATATCCACAATCGCGCGCCGGGCGCTGCTGACGAGATCGCAGATAACTGCTCCTCCCTTCAGGGTTTCCTGATCTTCCACTCCTTCGGTGGTGGTACCGGCTCTGGTTTCGGTGCCCTCCTCCTGGAGCGCCTGTCCACCGACTACGGAAAGAAGTCTAAGCTCGAGTTCGCCGTCTACCCGGCTCCCCGTGTCTCCACCGCCGTTGTCGAGCCCTACAACGCTGTCCTGTCCACCCACAGCACCATTGAGAACTCGGACTGCACCTTCCTTGTTGACAACGAGGCTGTCTACGACATCTGCCGTCGCAACCTGGACATTCCCCGTCCCAGCTATGAGCATCTCAACCGCCTGATCGCCCAGGTCGTCAGCTCCATTACCTCGTCTCTGCGCTTCGATGGTGCCCTCAACGTCGACCTGAACGAGTTCCAGACCAACCTGGTCCCCTACCCTCGTATCCACTACCCGCTCATCAGCTACGCCCCTGTTATCTCAGCCCAGAAGAGCTCTCACGAGAGCTTCAAGGTCAGCGACCTTACCTTCCAGTGTAAGTGGTTCTAGAGCCCCCCGACAGAAGCAGATTCTGACATGCGCAGGCTTCGAGCCCAACAACCAGATGGTCGTCTGCGACCCCCGCAACGGCAAGTACATGGCCGTCGCCCTCCTGTACCGTGGCGACGTCGTTCCCCGCGACTGCAACTCAGCTGTCGCTACGCTCAAGGCCAAGGCGTCGTTCAACCTGGTCGAGTGGTGCCCTACTGGTTTCAAGATCGGCATCAACTACCAGAAGCCCATGCGTGTGCCTGGTGGCGAGCTCGCTCCCGTCGACCGCTCCGTTTCTATGCTCTCGAACACGACTGCGATTGCTGAGGCCTGGAGCCGTCTCGACCACAAGTTCGACCTCATGTACTCCAAGCGTGCCTTCGTCCACTGGTATGTCGGTGAGGGTATGGAGGAAGGTGAGTTCTCGGAGGCCCGTGAAGATCTCGCGGCTCTCGAGAAGGACTACGAGGAGGTTGCCAGTGATGCGCTTGACGAGGGCGATCTCGAGGAGGCCGAGTACTAGATGTGCAGAGAAGGGATTTGGCGCAAGCAAGGTTGGGTAATCCATACATTTTTGGACCCTTCTTCAGGTGGGAGTTCACGAGCGTGAAAATATGGGAAGATCATGCTGGAGGCATGGTGTAACTACGCTTTTCGATAGCCTCTTTAGTACTATTGTTTATTGCTTTATACGCAAAGGAAGCGCATTGCGTTTTTTTTTATTACCGTGAATCGGTCAATGCTAGTGTGAATTTGAAACAGCCAAGCGTTTGCCATGGTGCCGATTGAGTTCTACGGAGGGTTGCTGCAGCTGGTGGTTAGCGGCTCCTCAACAAAGCTAACGTCGTGAGGCGTAGAAGCATTCGCCCGGAAGCAGGTACTTCATGTTTCTAGTGACAAAGCTATCAGGACGAATGCTTTGACTCGCCGGAGCGGTCTTGGATTTAGGTAGGCCTTTGTCTGGCCTTGTGTCGGCTGCAGCACCCCACTGTTTTTGCTATTCGTTGGTGCATTGGAGACAAGCAAAATGAGCACGCACTCGAGGGACAGGAGGCCTTGTGCAGTTATAGTTTAAACCAGAGACAGGCTATTGGCTACATGATCTTCTCGTGTTCTCCTCGCTACCACATCCGTTTTCGGTGGCGGGATAGTCGGCGGGCACTCCGCGACTTTGCTGGACCTAGGGATGGCATTTCCCGGTGACTGGTAAGCTAGGATGGGAGCGGCAGATCTAGGGCCGTTAGTGACAAACGCTGCGACATGCAAAAAAAAAGTGTCTCCTGCACACCTGCCCAAGGCACTTGCGTTCGGTAAAAATGATCCACACCCCAGGTGGGTTTGCTGCATCAAGCGAGAATCTTTGAGAGGGGTTCATGCCGAGTCGTGATGCATGCCTGCTCCGTGCCAATTTGATTGTGCTGATGGTGGAATTGAACGTCACGTGTGGCTTTCCTATTCCTGCTGCCTGCGGGTCAGGGGCAGAATTCCGTCTCCTCATCAACAGATGTCGCCCGTGCAAATTCCATGATGAGACGCTCGTCCGATGCGCTTTCGCGGAGACCCCGATAGGATTCTCAAAGACCGTGGTCGAATAGAGCCACGGCTGTCTCCAGCTCAGCCCACTCTCAGCCCCGGATTGCCTCTTGGGAATGACAGCGCACCGCGCAGCCCGTGCGCGCTCCTCGCGTAGAGATGCCCACGACCGCTGGTCTTCCATTGGACTGCCACTACCTCGCTGCCGGACCGCCATCACAGCCCAGATTCGCTGCCGGCCCTATCCGTTCCTAACAGGGAGGAGATAGGGGCACTGTGCAGACAGCGCGCTGCTCGGTTGCCATGTCGTTTGCCTGATGTGGAAATTCGCATCGGCGTTATCCTGGATGCGGCTTCCCTACTTCCTCCAAAACGCCCATCTGTCGGTGCGCCCACGTGGTCGGGGTTGTAGTTGAAGGCTCAATGGTCGAGCTTGCGGAAACGGAGACCAGATGTACTTCACGACAGCGCTGCTAGCAGAATCACCAACTGTTGCTGGCCACACGGATGATCGACCGACTTCCATCTTCTCTTCTGCACTGATTCTGAGGCATAAACCGTGGCCTACACTGTTCCAATGCTGGCGACCTGAGCTGACCATTCCAAAGAAGTCATGGTCCTCCAAAGCCACGATATGTTCTCGGTGTCGTTAGCCCAGCCACATGTTTTCAGCTTTCTCGAGCCAAGAACCACCAGTTGCAGCCTCAAGGATTCGGTAAAACTTTGTGGCTTTACCAATCACTGAACCCCCAAACGCCCGATCTCCTTACAAACTGTCAAGCTACTTCATGGCGCTATCTTCTAGACATATATCAAGATGTCTCCCCAAAGTCGGGAATTTCCTCTTCACACACACTCCTTCAGTGTCCATTCTTTCTTTCTTTTTGGTTTCTGTTTGTTTTAATCACCTGGTCACTCATTGAACCACTACAGTCTCTACTATCTTAATACTAATCTGCCCTCGGGCACACCACGTTCACTATGCGTTCGACAACTCTCATCGCCTCCCTTATGGGGCTCGGCACCGTCGCGGCCGTCCCCCGCTACCAAAACTCGACCGCCAGCGCGGTCCAGCCCAACGACGGAGGCGTCTACCACACCACCGTCGTCGACACGGTCTACAAGACCGTCGAGACGGCCTACACAACGCTCGTCTCCACCCAGCTCACCACCAAGGTTGAGATCGAGCATGCCACCAAGACGGAGACTGCCTACGTCATCACCACCGGCTTCCCCTGCGAGGGTGGAAGCAAGGCCAGCGGCACTCCGGTCGTCGTGAATGGAGGGTCGGGATCGGGCTCCGGTTCTGGCTCTTCTGGCTCTGGATCCGGGTCGAGCTCCAGCTCCGGCTCTGGATCCGGAAGTGGATCTGGCAATGTTTACGGCAATTCTGTCAGCGGTAGCGGCAGCGGCAGCGGCAGCGGTTTTGGCTCGGGCTCCAACTCCGGCTACGGTTCCAAGTCGAGCTCCGGCTCTTCGTCGGGCTCTGGCAACGGATCTGGCAGCGGATCTTCCAGCGGATCTTCCAAGTCGAACGTCAACTCCGGATCGGGCGACGTCGTCGTCGGCACTTCGTCTTGGACGACTGCCGCCGGTCCTATCGCGACTTTGATGCCTGCTCCCCCGCCAGGCCATGATTCGTCTGCGCTGTCTAACCTCGCTCCCAAGGATACTGGCTCTATTTACTTTAATGATGGTTCCTCTACTGGTTCCTCTACTGGTTCCTCTACTGGATCCTCCACTGGTTCTTCTACCACATCTAACTCTACTACTGGATCGTCTGGATCGTCTGGCTCGTCGAGCTCGTCGGGCTCCACCGGCTCGTCCGGCTCCGCTGGCTCGTCCAACTCCACTAGCTCATCTGGGTCCTCTTACTCTTCTTCATCAAGCGACGGACAGCTCTTCGCTCTTATGAAGGCCAACTTCACCTACCCGTCGATCATTCTTGATAACTCACAGTATATCTCAAGCATCAGCTGCGTTTCAGGCGGTCTTGAGGTTGCTTTCAGCACCGCTGAGGCTTTCAAGTATGCTCAGAATGCATGGGGAAGCACTAAGCAGTTCGTTATCGTCACCTCCAGCGTTACTTGCGGCAGTGCACCCGCTGGTCAGCACACTTACTGGCTGGTTTCTGGTGTTGTCTTCACTGAGGGCTCCCACACCGCACAGCTCAGCTGCAGCGAGATCCCCATTGAAAAGGCTATTGGCGACGTCACTGTTACCTGGGGAACGACCGTTACCAGCAACAGCACTCTCAACGGTACTACCACCAGCGGCAACACCACCTACTCATCTGGCAGCTCTGGATACGCCAACTCTACGGGTAGCAGCAGCACCTCGGGCTCGGGCTCTTCATCTTCCTGCGGAGCTCCGCCGGCAGCTACCATTTCCGGCTTCCCTGCCGTAGCATGTGGAGATGGATTCGACAAGACTCTTGACGACATGCTTGGCTACTACGATTTCTCTGGTGACTTCAGTGGTAGTCTTGAAGATATCGCACCTGGTCTTGGGGACTACTCCGAGGCCGATTACGGTGACGATGATGTTGTAAGCACTACCAAGAGCCGCCGCAGCCTGAGCCATGCTGCTCGCGCGCACGCTGTGATGGAGAAGAGGTTTTTTGGAATTTTCAGCCCGAAGGCCATCCTCCAGAAGATTGCTCCTAAGCTCGTGGCCAAGGTCGAGCAGAAGATCGAGGCTGTCAAGGACTTTGCCATCAAGACTGCGGACAAGTACACTAACGGTGCCGTCAGCAAGGGCATCAAGTTCATCAACGACAAGATTGACAGCCTTACCAGCGCCAAGGCTGAAGGAAACGTCAACATCAACCTGACGCCCAAGAGTTTGGTTGACTCAAAGTACTGGGGTCAGCAATACCAAATCTACCACGGCTCCAAAACCTCCAGCAGTGGCGCAGCCTCCGGCTCCGTTGACCTGTACTGCGTTGATTGCGGAATTACCGGCAAGGCCCACATTGCTGGTGAGCTCGGCTTCTCGCTTCTGGGCGGTGGTTTCAACAAGGGCAGTGTGACGCTCGATGGTAGCCTCAAGGCCGGTCTCTTCCTAGGCCTCGCTGCTGAGGGCCAGTACAAGAACACTTTCAAGAAGACCATCTCCTCGGACGGTCTTCCTGGCTTCTCTATCCACAACGTCATCACCGTCGGCCCCGTCGTCGCCATGGACGCCTCCCTCGCCCTGGACATCAAGGCGCAGGGCCAGATCCTTGTCGGTGCCTCTGCCGAAATCAGCAACTTCTACGCCAAGCTCGATGTCATCAACAAGGACCAGACCACCGTGACCGGCTTCAAGCCCACCTTCACCTCCAAGTTCACGGCCGCGGGTCAGATCAGCGCGGACGCCCGCGTCGGTCTCCCGCTGACGGTCGGTGTCGGCCTCGAGATCACGCCCCTGAAGTACAGGAAGCTGATTAGCATCACGAACGAGCCATACGTCTCCGCCAGCGCCACCTACGCCTACGATTCGGTCAACCCGGGCACTTGCAACAACGGCATCAACTACCAGTTGACCCTCGGTGACGAGCTGTCGATGAACTTCTTCGACATCTCTACTGTGAGCTTGTTCAAGGCCGATATGCCCCCGCTGGCTGCGGACTGCATCCGTCTCGGCTCTACCCCGAGCTCGGGCTCTTCCAGCAGTGATTCTTCTTCGTCTGGCTCTACCTCGGGCTCAAGCACGACTGACGGTTCTACCTCTGGCTCCACTTCCGGAAGCACTGATACGTCTTCGTCTTCGTCTGGCTCCGGCTCTACGAGCTCCGGTACCACGGATGGTTCTACCTCTTCTGGGTCGACTGGCAGCACCGGTACTACTGACGGATCTGCTTCTTCTGGATCTACTGGCAGCACTGGATCGACTGATGGCTCTACAAGCTCTGGAACTACCGACTCTTCTACCACTACCGGCGGGTCTACTACCAGCTCGGGTTCTACTGATGGGTCCTCCAACACTGGAGCTACTGATGGATCTGCAAGCTCCGGTTCTACTGATGGCTCCGTCAGTTCCGGTACTTCGGACGGCTCTTCAACCTCTGGTACCACGGACAGCAGCACTAACTCTGGCTCGACTGATACTACGGATAACACCGTGACCTCCGACAGCAGCACCACATCTTCTGGTGGCTTGTTTGGCGCCGTCGGATTGACGGCCAACTCTGCCAACGTGATCAACGCAGTCAACTCCGCAGCCGACGCAATCAGCGCCGCAACCAACTCTGATTCCTCAGTCAGCTCTGATGCCTCCATCAACTCCGATGCCTCAGTCAACGCGGATGCCTCAGTCAGTACCAGCAACACCGAAGCTACCGTCAACTTCGACGCCTCGGTGAACGCCGAAAAGCGTTCTCTCGCCGCCCGCCAAACGACCGACGACGAGACCTACAGCGGCGACGGCGGCACCGACTTCGACGAAATCAGCAACATCGCCTACACCGACGAGGACTCGACCAACGCCGACGGCGTCAACGACGACGGCTTCTCCTACACCAACGTCATCGACTCGACGGGCGCCTGGTACCTCTCGGCCGACTCGGACGGCGGCCTGAACCTGCAGGCCGCCGCCGACGCCTCCACCGACGGCGGCGTGACCTTCGCCTCCTACAACAACCTCACCGTCTCCGACGACCAGGACCGCGTCTTCCACTACTACCCGGACACCATGTCGGCCCTCGGCGTCTCGCGCTTCCGCATCTCCGCCTTCGAGGACATGCCCAAGGGCTCGGACATCATCACCTTGGCCCCGATCGATGCCGATGGCAGCGCGGACACGAAGGGCGTGGTCGTTGCGCTGGACAGCCAGGGCAACGCGTTCTACACCGTCGTGTGCAACATTGGCGATGACGGCACCAAGGTCTTCCTGGTTTCCGACCCCGATGCGGGTGCGGAGGCGTTGGAGCGTGAGGAGATGAAGTGGATCGTTACGGGTGGCGCGGCCACGGATTGCTCGGCCATTGCCTTCACGACGGGTGCGAACGGTGGTATTTCGTAAGCGGCTCATGGGAATCGCCGTATGATTTAACTTGTTTTTCAATTTTTTTTTGGGTGGGGGAGAAGCTTTCAGTTCTGTTGGGCCCCAGAGAAGGGTGGGGTTTCTTTTTATAAGTGGCGGATTGGGGAATATCATGATTCACAGAGGATGAAAAGTAGGCGGGATGATTGTTGCCTAATACCATGTTTTATCTGATCAAAAATCCGCGCCAATCCGTGCCAATCCGTTTTCTGCGAGCTACCAACGTCTTTTGGTCCTTCGGCCTCAAACCTTCGTGACCATTGAACTGCTTGGCCCTTGCTCTACCTCTGTATCATCAGAACGCTGGCCTCGCTGCGGTGCAACACCTTCTCATTCAAACAATAAAGCTGCTCTGAATCGGAGAAAGAGGAAATGCGCCTCATGAGCGTCCACACGAAACTCGCTGAATGCTTCTGTTCGACTTAAAGGGTATCATCGGAATTACTACGCATATCGTCATCGCTTCTCATTTCCTCAAATGTCGCTGCTGCGTCTACCCTGCGGTGTGCATTACGCAAAGAGCTCGACGATATCAATGGAAAATACAGAGGATCCCCAATGACGCCCGTCAGCATCTGGACCGAAGAAACGCTGAGCAGCGAACTTCGCAACCGCAGGGGTGATGAGTGGACAGCACTTTCATGGCAATGCGGCGTTAGTGAAAATTTCAATGTGCGATCGAACAGATCAGCTACGTACCAGGCCGTCGAGTTCCTCCAGTGTGTATGGAAGGCTGTCGGTATATGACTCGTTTTTGGCTCGCTCGAGATCTTGCGCCAAGGACTTGGAGACGCCTGGAGCGGTGAAGACACGTTGATCATGGGAGTAGGCGTCCGTGTGCCAGGAAAACCCCCCTTGTTCTATTTGACAGACGTGTCTGTCGTCTCCCTCTCTGGTCTCTCCGTTTACGACTACGTGAACGGGGTGCGTTCGCTCATCGGCGAAGCTCGGGAACCGCAGCTGCCGATGTTCAAGGCTGGAAAGCTCGAAGAGGGGCCCGAGGCAGATGTTGTCCAGGCGAAGAGTCTCCTGTATGTCCCGAATGACAAACTTCCAGCTCTCTTCAAGTAGGTGTCCGCGCGCGAGTTTGATCTCTCGGAGTGTGTGACGACATCGCGAGAAGAACTCCCGGAGATCTTGGACAGTGGTGGTGAAGTTGTGAAGACAGAGGCTCTTCACGAAACTGTTGTAGCCACGTAGTACCCGGGCAATGAAATTCGGACCGAAGTGTGAGTAGGTAGCGGCCATCAGAGATATGACTTCCAAGTGACGGGCGTGCGAGATGAATTGCACAATTGCATCTTCGCCCTCACTAGCATCGATCCAATCAGCTGGCGCTCCGCCATTCTCTCCGTAGTTCACGACTAGACGCAGATTGGCCGATCCGGTAATGTTCTTGAAAGCCCACATGCCGGCAGTGCCTAATGAAGCTTTCATACCGTCGATCTGATCAATCAGGAGGAGCTCCAATTCAATGATGTTGACCTTCAGTGCTTCCAGCACGATTGAAACCGCGTGGCACATGGATTCCGTCTGAACTTGTTCTGGTGGGTGTTCGAGCTTCGTGTTATATGCCAAACATACCCAGTCCATGTCAGGAAGCTCTTCCGGCGCGTGTAACCATCTATTGTGTCCGCAGAAATGTTTTCGCCAATGGCTATAGGCCCCGCACCAAGTGCCTATGTACACCTCTTTCAGGTTCTTGAATCGGCTAAGGATGGACTGCAACATCGATCGATCCGTCCCAGTGGCTAACATCCACTCCTGTTCCTGAAGCAATTGCTGGTATTGTAAGTGTCGGAGGTACTCAGATCCGTGGTCGATGCAGCGGGGATTAGTGTGTTCCATTGACCTCTCGCCCTCATCGTCCAAATACATCTCTTCACACTTGCTGCACTGATCCACCAACGCCTCGAGGCAACATTGAAGGTACCTCTCCACAGAGGAATGAAGAACTTCAATCTCGTCGGCTATAGCTGGGAATTTTGCAAAGATTGCCAACTTCTGGAGACCATCGTGTGTCAGGTTGACCGCAATACCGCCGTCCCTCGTGCAGCAGATTTTCCAACTCCCCTCATTTGATGGCACCTCGCATTGCCTCAGGAAAAGTTGACAGAGCCATGGATCAAGATCTCTGCAAAGGATCTTGCAGACCAGGCGTAGATTCAAGACGCATGTCTTGAAACAAGCAGGAGAATCGTGGCCGCGACACTCGTGACGCTTGTTCCTGTTGGACCAGCGCCCATCACAGGCAGGATAAGTGCTGTACTCACTCTTCGGATCCATATTCTTCAAGGTCGATAAGATGACATTAAGGACATCCGTTGGAAGGAGTTCCAACGAAGGGCCAGTCCTGATGAGTTCGATCGGGTCTGAGCGGTCCGGAGGGTCCGGTTGGTCATCGACAGTAGCCGCATGACCCGTACTTTTTGACTCGATGACGGTGACCATGTTGCTTCCACTGCCGCAAGTGGTGAGAGGTTGGGACGGTGGTGAGGGAAGAGGCTTAGTGGTAGGCTGGATGTTCTGTGAGCGCCTTGGCGTAGTCTTTCATATGCACGGATCAGAGATGAACTTCAACACAGATGATTTGGGGGGGAGCGCACATGGGTTTGTGTATCTCCTTCCTTGCCAAAGGTGGTGTTGCAGGAATCCATGGTCGGGATAGGAAAGCGATGTCGAGTGACGGAGGAGGCGGGATCCTCGGAGCAGAATATGATCTTTTTTATAATGGTGTGGATCCATGATAGTGCAGCAGAAGAACCGGAGTATATCCACAGACACGTGAATCCCGGTGCAGAGTGAATGCATTGCCTTGAGAATCTGTATTGAGTTGCCGTCAATCACCCACATCCCCATCTCAGCCTGGTGAAGTAGAAAGCCCTGGCTCAAATCGCAATGCTTATCAATGCCAGATCGAAGGTGCTCCGGAGAACTCCTTGTTGTCAGGCCAACATCCACATCTTGACGTATCCAATAGACTCAAACAAACATCCATAGAATCCAGAATTTTCTCGGGAGCAGAATCGCTGCCAGGACCCCCGACTTCGAATCCATTTGAAGTGGCGGCTCCGATCACGCTCACAAACCGCTTTTCCAACTCAGTTGCGACCAGTCGCCCCGACGCCATCGGAATCACCGCCTTGAACAAAAACCACCTGCACCGCCGAGAACGCAGCCGCCACAGCGAAGACGTCAGTCCGCTTCGCCGTCGTGAAGGTAGTGAGACACACTGTAAGCAGGACGTTGAAGACGGCGATGAGGACGAGGCGGAGCTTCATCGAGTGCACGGCGTACAGCACGGCGATGGAGGCGATGGGCAGCAGCGACGCCAGCACGCTCGTGATGCTGTACGTCACACGATGTATCGCCGAGTCCTCGAAGCCGACGCGGCCGTGGCGGTCGGACGGCTTGCGGAAGCGCGCGCACCCGAGCGCGAAGAACTTGTTGATGCCCGTCCCCGTCACCCAGTTGGAGAAGCTGTCGGCGTTGCGGCGCGGCTTCAGCGCCACGAGATCCTTTGCCGGCTGGATTTTGGGGTCTGTGTGCGTGTGCATACCCCAGGTCAGGCAGTCACGGCCCGTTAGCGGGTAGGGCTCGCCCATCTCGTCGGAGGCAAGGAAGCGCTGGATGAAGTCCATGTCGTACACGCCGGGCGGGCTGAAGGAGAGGACTTTTTCCTGCTGGATCAGGGCCGCGTCTGTGGAGGAGAGAGAAGAGTTTCAGCTACGTTGTTCTGTATGCACGCTTCAATTGAGCATTAGAGAGGGAGAGGTGCTTACTATATCTGTCCAGCTTCTCTCGCGCTAGCTCGACCAGCTCCAATTGCGCCTCATCCCCGTCCTGCGCCGATGCGCCGAGAAAGTACCAGTTTTTCCCGTACAGGTGCTTGAACCCCTCGCCCTTGTTGAAATCCGTGACCTGTGCCACCCGCAGCTTCCGCTCGATATCGGTCAGCTCCGCCTGCAGGTAGAGCAGGTTCAGCGAGTTCAGCGTTCCGAAGCGGCGGAAGATGGACGTCTCCGGAATCAGGTTCATCAGCTCCGCCAGCTTCGGGTAGCCTGGCGGTGCGTTGAGCGGCGAGCATGTCGATGTCGTTGATGACGAACCGCAGCTCGAGGCCACCTCCGCGGCTGCTTGCGCCTGGTTTTCCTTCTCTTGTGCGGAGGTTGAGGTCGCGGCGGTGGTCGGGCGTGCTATGCTTATCCTGGAGCTGTTGTGGTAGGGGAGAATGGGTGTTTGGATTTGTGCCATTTCTCACTGTCAGGATCGAACCCAAAGGAGGAAGGGAAGAATATACAAGAAAAAAAGAGGTCGCAAGGGAAGTAAGAGCCTGCGTCATCCGAACGGCATCTCAGGCCTTAAGTATCGTGAAGGAGCTCCTTCAGCCTTGCGAGGACCTGGCTAAAAACGCGCCTTCCTGTCTCTACACCGGTGCAAGGCTGCACCTTTTCATGCACGGCGGCGTGTCATTGCATGAATAGGCATGGGGAGCAGAAAAAGGAAATGAATGACCCTGCTCATAGAATTCGAGGGGTTGATGCCGACATATGATAATTCTCTCGAGCGTTCGCGCTTGTGCAGACGGTGTTTGGTAAGACATTCGGCAACAAGGCTGAAGTTGACTACGCAGAATCGAAAAGTAGGATTATAGTGCCTCGATGGGAGTCTCAGATGAGCCATCACCTCTGAGTAGCGTCATCTCACGTGCAAAAGCGTGCTAAAAAGGTAAGACGGAAGCAGCGGAGCAGAGTAAGCTTGGCGAGCACGGATGCAGTATCTGCTAAGGCAGCAGGGTATCACGGAAGGTCTGATGAATTGGCGCAATGTGGTGTTCGTCGTCCATAGTCGAGGCCTGTGAGGCGTTCGTTGTTGAAAAGGCCGGAGAGGTGGCTAGCATGCATGAACAGGCTTGCGGGAAGGCTGGTGTGCGTAGCTTTGGTGGGGTACCGAAGATGGAACAGATAATCACCAGCCACTCTCGGCTAGGTATGCGTCAAATACCTACACCGGTCCACCCCTCTGCACTTGCCTTTCAGCCTCGTTTCTTCACTCGTCCGTGCGAAAGCTTCCACACCACCTAGCGCCCAACATCCGTCTTATCGGCCACTGCCCATCAAGAGGTTACAAATGTGCTTGGGCTTGCTTCGTCCGCAAAGACACGGTCATTTGGTAGGTGCTGAGGATGATTTTCAGCGGTCGCGCACAGGGCGCTGAGGAGACGTTTCTGTGCAACTTTCAAGTCCGATGACATATCTCTTTGCTCCGGCGTGTGCAGCTGCTGACATCTGTCGCCTGCAGTCGAAGTCAAACGAGGAGGTCGTCGAGACGATATGCATCTACATATTCAACCATGCTGGGAAGAAAATCCCAAAGCTTGCCGTCCTCTGGTACCCCGGTGGCAATGATGACGCAAATCTCATCTCTCCGAAGCTCGTACGAGAGGTTCTACATCTGGACATACAGACAGATGAGAAGACTCAGTCCGGCCGGAAAATACCCTTCCAAGGTAGAATGCTTGACACGCAGGGTCACGTGGATCTGGAATGGGGATTCGAAAGATCCAGCAAAAGACGAACCACGCGCTTTGTCGTCATCTCCCAATACGACCCACCTTTCGATGTCCTGCTGGGTCGAAAGACTGCCATCGAATGCGGTCTTGCGTAGGACACGACACAAGGATTCCAGCTTATACGAATAACGATCTCACGACTGCGAGGACTGTCTTTGATTACAGCACACAATACCCGCAACTACCTCGGCCTATCGATTACGATCATTTGCAGCAGCACACTGCGCCATTCACACCATCCCTCTGCACCCGGATTCTCTCTTGGCCGACGGGCACTGAGGCTGTCACACCACCGCGGGGCAATTCGACCCGAGGCGTTTATTTCTTAACACGAAGGATTACGTTGGAGAGGGCTACATTGGGAGGCAGTGGTATCAAGTGCATCCAATACGTTACTCTACATTGACTACATAATCACCTATGAAATGCGGGGGTTTGACAGGACTTTCACAAATTGCACACGGATCCGTTTTTCCCTGCTTTTCTCTCACAAACCTTACTGATCCAGCAATCTGCTTCAAACCCGTGATACTCTGCTCTTACAGGTATCTCTGAACCTGAAGTGGAGTACAGTTTCACCTACGCCTCGAATTATTTCCATCAGGAAAAAAAAAGTAACACATCATTTAATGTAACCTCGACACAAGCAGAAACGTTGACCGGAACAGCTCAAGATTCTTCCCCCATTATCTTCAGTGCTTCGGGCTGGCGTGAACACCATGACGCACGGGTTTGGGTAGATGCCACAGCTGCGGGGGCTGGCACTAATCTGATGCAAGACCGAGTCATTGACTAATCGCGAATCGCCACAACTCCAACCATCCACCGCATGCGCACCCGACGTCCCCTCACCCGCTGGGCGTCGTGGCACGAGAAGTACGTGGAAGGGACTCCGTGGAGCCAAGAGAGACTCAGAAAACGGCCGGGTGCAGAGTGAACGCTCACGGCGGACACGAATACAAAAACGTGGCTCGGGCCGTACCGGCTTCGCGCCCAAGCAAGGCTGACCGGTGAGTTTTCTGGCTCCTCAGGCTCACTTGCAGGTGGAATGTTCGCGATGTCGATCCAATCTGCCGATGAACGTTTTATTTGGCTGGTAAATAAAAATAGGATAAATGCCCTTTTAAGACCCTGGGCAGAAACGCTTTCCATTGTGTTACATTGAGGTGATGCCCAGGGCATCAAAATTCGACCTTGCAGGTATTCGCCGAACCTGGAACAGAGATTCAACAAGCAAAAGAAAAAAGGCAATATAAGATGGCAAAGAAAAGAGATGGAAGGACTGTGCAATCTGCTCTTCTCGTCTGATCGAAACAGACCTTGTCCTAAACCCCCGCCAGAGGACCCAAAGCGCTGGGAAGAACAAAAGTTTAACTACTTCGAAAGCGCTTGTACCCGCAAACCTGACGTAGATCCCGCTCCGAGGCACCAGCTACAAACAGGCAGGCTCCCACATTTTCCGTCAATTTGCTCTTCCTCGGTACGCCCCGAACGTCGTTTTGTTTTCCCTCGTCCACAGCCATTCGTTCAGATTGTTTGAAAGGAGGAATTGAGGGACTGGTCTCTCTGATTGCTTGTATGATTTGACGGACAGCGCATACACCGCTCTTCGGCGGCCCTATCCGCCACGAGATTTAAAGTGCAGAGTAGGCGTCGCGCCCATACTTTGTCTATTGTTCGAGGGCCCGGTCCTTGAGAAAGACAACGATGTGCTTCGGAAAGAAGCCCTGCCGCGCGAAGAACGTACGTGTGTGTGTTGAAGGGAAGGAAAGTGATAAAGAAGCGAGACACTGAGAACACGGCTATGGCGCAACAGACACCTCGCCAGGAAGGACAGGACCGCACCGCGAACGTGGCCATCCGCGTCCGCCAGCCCTCCGGCAAGACCATCCAGAAACTCGCCGTCATGTGGCATCCCGCCAGGAGCGACAACGAGGACGTGAATCTCGCATCTGCCAAGCTCATCACGGAGGTGCTCGGCATGGACGTCCAGCGGGGGCCCTCGACGCTACGGTTGCACGGAAACGACGTCGAGGTGCAAGGGTTCGTGGACATCGAGTGGAGCGTGTGCGAGCAGAGCAGGAGGAAGCGGATCGGCGGTGCCGCACTGCATTCAGGGCGCTTCGGGGTCACGGCGCAGGAGGATCCACCGTTTGACCTACTCGTTGGGAGGAAGCTAGCGAGGGAAAGTGGGTTGGATGGGCACTGAGAGACACAAGAGGTCCGTGGCGGGCGGCTGTGTTCACGAGCTGGAGAAAATGGGGCCGTCTTCCGCCAGAGGAAAATCTTACCAGATGGGAAATTTGAGTGCCTCACTGAACTTGAAAGTGTATCTGGTTTATCCTCCACTTGCTTGTTCTCAAGCAAAACCTTAGCGTTGCGTCCGTAACATCAGGTACTCCCCACTGCCTTTGGAGGGAATTGAAGCACAAGTCTATACATCATCGTATGGAGGTTTTGACAAAGTCCACGTCTAGGTTACCTCCCATGGTACTAACGGTTAAAAGCTTTCTCCGTTCCCGTCTATGAATGCCTGTATAGCTCCTCTGCGAATGATTCAAACATGAGTGCAAAATTGGAATATGGTGTGGAAATCCCCCGCTGATTTTTCTCATATTTCCAAATACCTTGACCTACAAGTCCTTCGAAATCATGACTGGTATCTCGCTCTTCATAAACCAAGGAAATCGGCACCATCCTGCAAATGCGTGATCAAACACCAAGCTGGAAACCAGATAAAGCAGATAGACCGAAAAGGGCGTAAAGAAAAAGGAGACGAAAACCAACCTCGAAACTCCATGAAATGCAATACAATGCGTGATCGTAACAATTTTCCCGTGACTTCGTTCTCGTGAAACTCCACCGCGATATGCGCCAAAAATTTACCGCATCTGTACAAAAGATATATGTGTATGTGTATGGTGGTTGGGTGGGGGTAGATTTATGAAGAAATTCAAGAGACTTTGAGAGAGACCGAGGTACTTTGTCGCTCGGGAAAGCGAGTTCTTGGAGGCTGCATTGAAGAAAAAATTCAGGGTGAGCTCCTTGTCATCTCCTGCCAGACAGTTTTGTTGTGAGTTGATCGGCGGCGCATCATTTATTCGAGGAGTTCTTGCGCTGTTTGTCTTGCTCCTGTTCCCGCTGAATACGTTCCTGTTTCTTCTTTTCCTCTTTCCACCTCTTGTAGGCCTCGGGGTCTACGGGCGTTGGCGTCAGGGAAACCACTTGAAGTAAGTCGGAGAGGAGGACTTACCCTTAGTGGGATCTGGCATCTGGCCATAGAAAGCCGCCACTTGTGTACAATTACCCCTTAGGCGATGATGATTCATGGTCTTTGAACTGAATATGGCATCGTACGCCAAATTCTCAGCGACGAAGAAGTCGCTCGTCAAGTACTGCGGCGTGAAGCTTACCCCCTTGGTACAGCGTGCTTCCTCCAGGCCGCGCCAACGCTGATTCTTGACCACGCCGATGATCTTGATCGGGCGTCTGTCGACGGTACGATGTGTAAGCCGAGAATGCTTCCCGCGCAGCTTTGAGAGAAGCCGCTTCCACCATGATTGTGTCTCCTTGACGTCTGTGCAGCGCTGGAACTGTATACCGGCTTCTCTGACAAAATCGGCCGATAGGAAGTTGTCGACTTCGGTGCCGGTGTCGAATAGTGCTCCAGCGAGTACTTTATGCTCGGCGTTGTGGTCGTCTTTAACGGCGAAGTGGACATCTCTTTGCCAGTCCTCCTACAAAGTACATAGTTAGCAGTGTGGTCTCGGGTCCGCTCGCGAGGTAGGCGCACTTGTGGATGATTGCAGCGAGGGCATGGATTCCGGACAAAGTGTGAAGCGGCGATCTGCTCGTCAGCGAGCTGCAGATTAGACGGATCGCCGGCGAGGAGATGGTCGGTCTCTGAAGCGCGAGGGGCATCCTCTTGAGGAGAGACGACATCATTCGCCGACAAGCCAGCTTGAATATCGTCTAAAGCGCCATCGCTCCGGTTTGTTGGCTCCCTGTGGGCCATGCGTGCAGCAATGCGGGCGAACGACCACTAAGCGCGACACGATGGCGTAGTTGTGCGCCACCAAGGGCGTTGTGGGTAGCTGCCGTGGCTCGGGCTGTCGGTCGGTCTGCGACAGCAAGCTTGCGGCGCGATTGTGGAGGATTTGCGGCAGTCGGGCGGGAGGTGGCAGCGTGGGCGGGAGAAAGACGGAGGCCGGAGCGGCGGTGAAGAACAGCGCGTGCGGCAGACGAGAGCAGCCGATGCTCCGAATCGAAAAGCGTGTGATGACGGGTCTGAGGAAGCGATAGAGCTCGAGGATTGCGTCGGCGAGGGATCCCCCGCGAAAGGGCGGATCAGTGGGGCGTGAATGCAGAGCGTGGAGGCCGTGTGAAGCTCGAGCTGTTTATCCTTATCCAGCGTTGGGCCGGAGCTCGACGTCAGAAGGCGGTCAAAAAATAGACGGACCAATAATGCGGCAGCGTTTCTCGGCACGCGTCGGCCTAATGACAGTCCCTGGATGCTGTGGCGTGCGCTCGAGCGTGTGGCTAGAGTGGCCGACGCGTGCCTGCGTTGTGTGTACTAGCAAATGGATAGGGACGCCTCTAAGTATTCGAAATTTATGAGTGAGGCTCACGAGTCGTGATTAAGGCGGGACTATGGACTTGCGAGTCTTTCTTATATATTGGGACCGGTACCACGACACGATACGCACGGCTGGGTGGCCCACGGGGCTCCCGCTTTCCTCCGACAATGCTCCTCTTCCCTGCACAAATGCCATATCACCTACCACACCACGAAAATACGGATAAAACCCTTGGTCTCTTTCTTCACTTCGAGACATCATTGTTAACATTTATCTCTCATGGCAACAACGCGGTATCTGTTATATTTCTTTCAAATGCATATTTCCCATCCAGTGCATCAAAACACGCTCAATAGCTTCTAAGTCTGCATCAACATCCGGCACCGGCAAGAATTTCACCACATCACTTTCCCAATACCAGCACGCAGTGCAGATTTAGAAGGTAGGTCATTGTTACTGTAATGACCTCCCAACAGACTTGGCCGTATGTAGATAAAAACTATGGAACAAAGCTACGGAAGAAAGAGACATCAATGGAGGACACGAGGTACAGTCAAAAAAAAAATTGAAGAGTTGGCAACATAGAGATAAACGGGACAAAGGTTACCGGTGGTGTGAGATGCCGTCAAAGTGTCTCTCTTGAACGACTGAGCAGCTTTGGGGATCTCATATCAGTGATGAGAGTGATGGTTTCTCGCCGAGTCCGAGCTTTTGTATTGTTTTCGAACAGAAACAGGCATCAAAAAGCGCCTCTCCTTCAACTTCGATGATGAGAAGACGGCACTGGTAGAACTTGCGGCCCAGGAAGAGCGCCTGGCCTTCACGAAGAGCGTTGAACCCACGCCAACGGGCTTCGACTTCGCCCACTATTCGAACGGGATTGGTGCTCAGTGGCGATGTAATGGTTCGAACATCTCTCTCCTCATACTTCTTAACCGGTTCAAGGCGTTCATTCGTAACGAAAGTCGTAGTGATCATGTCTGTCTCGGTGTTTTCCATGTCGAAGAAAGCGGTTGCCGGCTCTGATAACTTCTCTGAACCATCATCGTGGATGCGGACGAATTTAACATCTCTCACATATGCTTCGCTCATGTTCTATAGCCTTTCAGTTAGGAGTGTCGAAAGCGGGCAACGAATAACAGAACGTACATGAGAGGAGCCATCGCAATTGCGGCCCGGCGATACCTCCTCTATGGAGCTCATGGTTTTGTAGGCACAAAATATACCTGCAAGCAACACGGAAAAGACAGAATGATTGCGGGACGTCTGATTGAAAAATCACTCGATAGGATTTTGGACAGGGAAAAAGCTGGCTTTAAGTCCTTCGGACCATGCTTGACCGATCGGTGCACAGCATGGGTGGCTGTGCCGATAGAACAGGAAAAAATTGGGAAGGCAAGGCAAAGTAGATGAGGCTGGCTGTGCATCGATGATTGAAAAACAAGTTGAGAGGTCCTATGATTTGCTGCGCCCAAATTGCGTGAAGGGCGGTGAAGGTGTGGAGGTGCATATGTAGGTAGCTTGCGAGCAGGCAACCATCGGCCAAGCCTCTCGAAATCTGCCTTCGGCATGAAAAAACGCCTTACCGCACAACAAGAGCCGATAGTGAGCGCCACGAACCTACTTTCTGGGGGCACGTGGAGGCTGAACTTTAGCTGCCGTACTACCAAGATCACAGTAAACGGCCTGTTGCCGGCCACATGGAAAAGGCTGACTGGCTCACGTCATGGCAAGTGTTGATTGCCGGCGGCTGTAACTCATTGCAAGGCTGATTCCGTCGTATGGATTCTGCATGTAATGGCCTTAGCTGCAATCGCAGCAGTTATCCCGTTGGCTATCCTTCACGATGTACCCAGCCTGATGCAAGCTATGCACCAGGCGTATACCGGACAGCCAACCCTCGACACTATAGCGCAGCACCCCCGCAAGTCTTTACTTGTATTATCAGAACAGCTTAGGCTCTGATTGTATAGTGCGCTGTTCGAAGTCTCTCGTAAAGCAGGACATGACAATCGACTCTCGGGGACGGCGCAGGAGGGCTGAGCGGTGGGCAGTCAAGCTTTCTGAGGGGAGGAAAGAACAGAGGCTTTGTTTTATTCAGCAGTATGTAGGGAAAGACGGTCTCGCAAATCCCGTCGACCACGGATTGCTTCGTTCAGCCGACGAGTGGTAGTGGGGTTGTGGGAAGAGCCTGATTCACCTCTGCTTAGTCAAGAGCGGGGAAGCCACACGTGCGCTCCATCGCACATTCCTCAACAACAAAACAACAATACACGAGGCGGTGTCGCGAAATCTATCAATAATGAGTATCTGGGTGCAGAAGCGATAACACAGTAGCCTGTAACGCCATTTCAGGCTGTAGCAGTGCCACTTCGACAACTACTCATGCATAAACAAGCCTCAGTCCCTCTTCTCATTATCATTCATGAAGCAGCCTGTTGCGGCCTGTCCTGCCCCTTGCGTCGATTTTTGAGTCGAAAAAATTCGCTGACCCCACAGCTGCCCCGCTCTGTCTCCTCCGTGACGAAAAGCTCATCCCATTGTACCTGCACGGACAGAAAGAAGCTTCTGGCTCTGCGTTTTTTCCCTCTTGTAGAACTCTCTTGCCGTTCGTTTCTCCTGCTGCCGTCGTTCACTGTAAACAACTCCACGGTATCAATGGCTGATTTTATATCAGAATCGCGCACCAAGTGGTTACTGGCGTGGTTCACGTTCCCCGGACGGAATCTCTACAGGAGGCATTAAATGCGGTGGAGAATGCCGGTGTGCATCAATTGACTATTGAGACCAGAACACCGGCTTTCAGAGCTCTCCGAATGGGACATAATCCTGTCGGAATCACTTGTACAACCCTGTCAAACCTTGAAGGACCTCTCTGCGAAATACGAGACAATCGAAAGCATTGGCCAGCGGCTTTCATACAGGACTGATCAAAGCACCAACTGGTCCCCGACAAGAAATTGCTACCGTTACCCCTTGCCTTCAGCGCGGGCCACGCCGGGAGCCTTGGGCTGTGTACGCATCAACCCTTTTTGACGGGATGGTCGAGAGGAGTCTAAAGTACTTTGACTCCATCTTCGCGCACGGTACTCGTTTCATCGTCCCGTGCCGCTCATTAGGGCGGTCACAACGCTAATGCGGTGGCTCGATGCCAAGGGTATCAGAGACCTCGAGTCCGAAGCTGTTAATACCCAGTCCCAGGCTCGATGTCAAAGTCACGAAGAATTTTTCCAGCAGAATGATCTGTTTCTTTCCCAGAATTGATAACATGAGGGTTGGGGGTCTGTGGCCGCTACAGTGAGGTGTGAGTGTTAAGAGGCGGGGAACGTCGTGACTCCCTGCATGCAGTCGGTACTACCTTTCCCGCTGCTTGGGACACGCACCGTCCGACCGTTGAAGTACAAGCTAAAAGGTGGTTCGTTTGGCCATCGGTCCAAGTAGATCAGCTCTCCGTCTTTCTTTTTCACCTGCGCTTTTCGTTGCGGTTCAGAAAGTGTTGGGGGCATTCGGTCAATCGCTGCGACGCTCGCTGTCATTCCGGTATACATCTCGGTCTCCATTCCAATCCGTTTCTCAGGTGTGTAACACAGACTGGACTCAGCGGCACCAGAATTCCCCTCTATTCAAGCGGCATGGATGAGCACGTTGCACAAAGAAGCGCTTCCGGCTTGAACATGGACGAAACAACAAGGGAGAGCGCATACACCTCGTACCCGACCGAGAATCATCCCAGTACCTATGCATATTCGAGAGTTTCCGGATCGGTCGGCTTCGGGGGATGCCTTTTTCCACCAACATGGGTGGCTTTCTTGAAGGCTCACCTTTCGGGGGTGCGCAGATCCGCACGCCGGAACAACACACCCGTAAGGCGAGAACATTACCTAATACACATGTTATCAAGGCTGAACCATATCAGCGACAGGAAGACTTTCGAAGAGACGTCTGTCTCATTCTACCAAGTGCACGAGGAAGTGATGATAGGAAAGAATGGGCGGTCGCGATAATCGACACTGGCTCCGACAGCTACAGCTTCATCAGTGAGCACTTGGTCCACGACTTCCACGGCTTCATCCGATATAACGAGACCTCAACATCTCCATTGTCCCGAGTCTCGGTACGAGTTCTTGATGGAAGCGAGCTGGAGATTCTGGGGGAGGTCACTTTGCGCTGGAAAGGTGAAGATAAAAGATGTCGCAACAAGGCCGTTTTCATGCACCCGAAATATTTCACCACCAAATTCCTCGTCGTCCCGTCCCGTCAATCCGCGGATGTTGTCATTGGACTCCAAACATTCCAGGATGAACGTCTCAATGAAGAACATCCTACATGCTGGTACAATGAGAATCTGGGTGGGAACAGACCAAACCGTCCACAGGTGTCCACAGGTATGTATGCCAATCCGCGAGCATGAATTCTATGCAGATGCTTACTTTGACATAAGAGCGTGTGATAGATGGTGAACGTCAAAGACAACAAGTCGAAAGACGAGCACAAGAAGTGGATGAAGCGGCGGCCGAGTCTGAGGACGACAAATTACAAGAACAGCGGCTGAAAAAAAAGAAGCAGGCGAATTGACAAAGTACCTTCGACATATCGACATGGCGCCGATTAAATGCTCCAGAAATGCGTATTTCGGGTGCTTCTGTCAGCATGCTCAACACTGAACAGGACTGTCCACCTACCAGCCAACAAGCCTATATTTCCTACCACACCCATTCTTCTTCCGACAAGGCGGGGAAAGAAAGAAAGAAAAAGAAAAAGAGGCAGTCTCATCGCTGCAAAACATTTCGGTTTCTAAGATTCTCTTGGGAGATGGCACATTTAATTCCCTACGAAAGATGTCTAGGTGCGCTTCCACACACGTTTCATTCTTTTTATACGAGCTTATCACATTACAAACCCACATCTGAAGCATTTCCCCCCAGGCAGAAAGAAACAGAACGGACTTGGAAAGAATTTCTATA
Organism: Botryosphaeria dothidea; assembly: GCA_011503125.2. Classification (NCBI taxonomy): domain Eukaryota; kingdom Fungi; phylum Ascomycota; class Dothideomycetes; order Botryosphaeriales; family Botryosphaeriaceae; genus Botryosphaeria; species Botryosphaeria dothidea. Next base: position 2,409,637 of record WWBZ02000016.1, on the reverse strand, counting down.
GACGCGCACTCTGGGGGTTTCATTAATTTACTATATTGTGTTGCCTCAAAGAGAAGTCTCAGTTCCAACCTGAACGAAAACAACTTGAACCGCTGAGAAAGCCGCAGTGACGGCGAAGATATCAGTTCTCTTGGCCGTCGTGAAGATCGTGAGACAGAGTGAGAGGATGAGGTTGAAAATGGCAATGATTCCAAGCCTGATCTCGAGAGACCTCACACGGTACAGGATTGCGATTGACAGGATTGGGAGAGCAGAGGCCAAAATGCTAGTCAAATGGTGAGTCCAACGAAGCAGAATGCGATCCTCGAGGCAGTCAAGATCGTGCGTTTTCTGCGAGGTCCAGGCTCGACGCCAGCAAGGGGGGAGCTTGAACAGTTTGAGGCTCGCCCTCTCGGTAACCCATTTCGAGAAAGAATCTTCGTCATGTCTGGATAGCAGGGCAACGAGATCTTTCGCATGGCTCTCCGGCTCCTTCATGCTTCCCCAAGTTCCCGAATCTCTACCGGTCAAGGCCAGTGGCCCCATGACGTCGGTCTCCAGAAAACGCTGCACATGGTCCAAGTCATATCTGCCAGGGGTTTGCATACGGAGGATCTTTGCCTGTTCGATGATCGTCGAGTCTGCTTCCAGTCAAACCAATTCTTCTAGAGACAGGAGGAGCTCACTGTATTCTTTCAACGTCTGCCGTATTCTTCGCACCAATCTCCACTGCTTCTCATCCCCATCTTTTCTGGACTGGCTGAGATAAAACCAATTCCTCGCGTACTTGCTTTTCTTGCCAACACTGCTCGTTGCATCTACCCTCTGAAGCTTGCGCAGCCTCTCTTCCATGCTCACAAGTTCGGCCTGTAGATACAAGAGGTTCTGTGCGTTTAGCGTGCCGAAGCGCCGGAAAATTGCTGTTTCGGGAATGTGGCACATCTTTTCTGCAAATTTCGGGTAGCCCGCAGGAAGATCATCACCAGGGGATGGGTTTCCGGAAGCTCCGGCGCCTGCGGGTGGAATTAGACGCGGCGCAGAGCCCCCAGTTGCTGGAGGGTGGTACGATGGAAGAATAGGCGACGCATAGTTGGACATTTTCGAGAAAACTTGTATCGGAACCCCGGGTAATCTGCCGGCTGCTTCCAAAGTTGAGTGAGAATGAAACTGTCTTCGAAGGTATGGTCACGGTCCAGTTGGCCGTCACAGGACGTTTTAAATTCTTTTGCGTGGCGCGGTTTCGAGATGCATGACCAGCTCTATAAGGCTGTGGCAAGGCTCTTGGTGGTCGTCCAATCGCCTCGTGCAGATATATGCGTTTCTGTTGATGCGTTGTCCATGATGCGCAGCAGGACCAGTAACAAATCGCCAGATCAGAAGAACACGGACTGCAGGCAGAACTTCACTGTCAGAACGAATGGTGAAATGGTGTAGATTAAATCTCGAATGTCTCTCAGGCTGATCTGTGCGCAAGCTTCGGCCTTAGGGATCGGGCGTTGGCCTGTTGGGCATCACCTCCGCAATCAGTATCTCGCAAGCAGATGCGAGTGATAATATTCTATCATCCGACAATTGAGTTCAGGGGAACGAAACGGACACCATCTGCCCGTGCGCGCTCGGGAAGTCATCGCTGGTGGCCTACGATTGGCTCAACTCAGCACAGCCACCACATTGCTCTCGTCACTCAGCCGCGCCGAAAACCCAATTGGTATCAATTAAGTGTCTCGCGCCTCAGTCTCATTCAGGCTTCGTGCCAATTTGATGGCCATTGGTGCAAGGGCGCCAGGGGCGTTGACAAGACACAGTCTCATGGTTTATCAGTGTACGACGGGTGTGCGCTGAGCCAAGGACGGCAAATAAGATATTCATGCCCTGTTATGGGCCCCCCTTGCATTCCAGGGCTTTGGGGCCCTACACATACATGCCCCTCGCTCGGCAACTTTCAAGTTTGTCAATTGCGCACCTTCATTTTCGTCGCCCACTTGCTTAGTCACTCCTTTGATTTTCGAGCGATGTTTCTTTTACATGGACGACGTTCCCACAAGGTGAGTCTTACCGTCTTTTCTTGTAGAAAATGTCCAATTGCTAACAAAGATCACTGCCAGAAGCCATCTCACCGGCAGAGACCGTCCGGAGCCGACATCGTAGTGTCCGTCCGAATCCAAACGAAATCAAAAGATGGTTACTTGATCACCAAGCTCGGGGTCCTCACGTCATTCGACAACGACAACGATGTCAACCTAGTGGCTCCAAGGCTGGTGACAGAAGTTCTCGGGATGGCCATACAGCCATGGCAGCAAACACTGAGCACCCCTCTCATGAACGGCGGCACGACCGAAGTCCAAGGCTATGTCGACCTTTGCTGGTCGGTGGAAGGATCACCAAGTTTTAACGAAAACCGCTTCTTGGTCACAAAGCACCCGGATCCGCCGTTCGATCTTATCCTCTCCCGCAAAGAGCCCAGCTACCACAGCCTGCTTAGGCATTGAGTTTACACCAGATGTGACATAAGCGCAAATTCCCTCGCGCTGTTACAGCTGACGGGACGCCCAATCTTCCCACAACTCCAGGAACTGCTTTAGAGATCGGAAAAGCCAGCGCAACTGTGGAAAAGGCCTTTTTTGCTGTTTGTTCCTACACCAGTTTCTGGACATTCGCTTCGAGACTCGAGCCCTGTTGTGTTTTTGGAGTCCTTTGTATTTTTGTAACTTTCCCTCTGTTTGAATTTCGCAAAAGTATTAGTGTTCCGGGAAGTCACTGCTGGTTAAGAGGCTCTTCCGATCTTCTTTCGATCCTCCGTCGTCAGTCAGGCAGTTGCTTTGTCCTTCAAAATCCGGCCTGACGTCTCCTCATGAACACGCTCAGAAGCCGCAGCAAATGAGGAAAGTTCTTCCACTCGTTTCAGCGGATATCAATTATGGCCCAACATGTCATTTCCTTCGTTTGCCACTTTATTTCTCTCCGTTATCCATTTTGATCGATTATGCAGGGCACAGTTAGTGCAAGCCAATCAGAACCCGCGCGGACACGGTTTGGGCTTTCGCGAACCCACTTCACACTCGATTCCTCACATTCTCCCTACCGCTTGCCGCTCCGCGCAAATCTCGCTTCATTGAGGCAATCTTGCAGGTCGTGTGGCTCATGACACGGCCCATTGCAGGCATGATCTCAAGGACTCCATTCACAGAACCCTTGCTCGACCCACGCTGGACTTTGTGATAGCGCTTCATCGACATCCCGGGGCTGTGGCATATTACACATCCGGAAATTTGCGGTCGTTGTTGGACTTGATCGACGACGCAGCGGCGGTGGAACCTTTGGAAACGCACCCAAGCTGCGTTCGTATCACATCTGAGATGTTCGGTTGCATCGACATTCCACGCATGATCACAATTTCCAATGTGCGGCTCGAGATGCGTACATAAGTGATTTGTCTGGCCTATTCTCCAAGCCGGTGTCTACGCTGCAAGTGTGCTGACGTCATTACGTGTTGAATCTTTTGCAGCACGGCAGACATCCGAGGAACTGTGCATCCTGAGACAGTCAACCTGATCTGCACTAAAGGTAGTAAAAGTTAAGCTCTTCCCCGCACGCCAACCCTGGAATAGAAAGACTCGACTCTTCAATCGCAACTCTGAGTCAGATGCCAGATACCGCTTCAGTGTCCGAGAGCGGAAGCTCATCGGTTATTTCCCGACTTCGAAGATCCAGCTGTGCAAGCATACTGATATATCCACCAAGGGACTCAGGGTTCCCAATTTTGATTTTCATCAGTACAGCCTGCGTCTGACGGACCGCCTTCCACTTAGAGCTTCTCATTAGCCTACGACGGAGACTCCTTAACAGAGCTCCCACCCAGAGCTATACCTTCAAAGCCTACATTTCAGATCCCGCATCTTTGCTAAGAACCTCGTAGGCCTACTACGCCACGATTCCCAGTTCTTCACAAGTTGGTGGAATTCCAAATCTTTAAAGAGCTACCATTCCTCAAAGGAACAATCCCATTAGCAATCACCGAAGTTGCCGAAGTTGCCGAACATGCCGAGATGGCTATGCAGTCCGCGTCCTCCGAAAGATCACCAATGACGATGCTGGCAAACTCAGCAAGAACACTTTAAACATATTTAAGTTCAGCATTGAAAGATTCTCAAGCAGGACTCAATCTGCTCTTCGACCCACTCGCAATCATGGACGGCATTTACCAAGGTTTTGAGCTTTTGTCGGCAAACTACAAGACAACTGCATCCACGCCAATTAACGTCGACGTGTTGGTTCCAGAGGGGCTTGAACCCGGTATCCATCCTACAATTGTTCGTTTTCATGGTGGTGGTTTTGTCAGTAGCGCCCCTCTACCCGCAAAAACGACGTAGAGAAATTAATCTTTCAATCCAGACCAGCGGTTCGAGCCTTCATCCGGATTTCTTTCCACGTTGGCTTCTCGAGCTATCTATTACTCTAGCAGCCATTATCGTCACCCCCAACTACCGATTGCTACCTGAATCAAATGCCATTGACATCCTGGAAGATATGGATGATCTGTGGGATTGGCTGACTCCTGGATTGGACAATCTCCTGGGGTCTTCTGCCAGGCCCAGAGTCCAGGCAGATCTTACCCGGATCATGACGGTTGGAGAGAGTGCTGGTAAGCTTTGGAAAAAGCATGTCTTCTTCTGCGCTAATTCAATATCTGGCAGGCGGTTGCCTCAGCATGCAGTTTGCGTTGGACCACGCCCAAGAGGGCGTTCGTGCTGCCATTGCAGAGTGTGCGGCTCTCGATATTCGGGCCGTTGCCGCTGGGGCACAGCAGAATGCATCCGCCACCACGTCCGAAAAGGGAGAAGACTGCTCCGGGCCACCGGTCATCGCCGACCCCTCGCTTTCTCGGTTCGGCATGATCGACGAAATAGTTCAAAAGGGGAAGCTTTTAGACTATTTCCCCAACGTTGAAAGGGTGCATCCTATCGATAGGGTGAGGAACGGCACTCACGTGCCCCCACTGTTCCTCATACACGGATTAAACGACACGGTTGTGCCACCCATCCAAAGCGAGCGTTTTGCAAAGGAGGTGCTAGATCAAAACCCTCACGCGCAAGTTCATCTAGAGCTCCAGCCCGGTGAGCACCTCATGGATGTTCCATTGCCACTTGGACATCCTTGGCTTACCAAAGGCCTAGAGCTCGTGAAGAGTGCTTGGCTTGGATAAGTGTATAATCTGGCCTTTTTTTTAATGTGAAAGGCATTTTTTTGACGTTTGGAAATGGTACAATAATTATCTATGAGAATTACTGTCAGACTAGAAAATCATGTGACATTCCGGCGGATCCGGCCGCCAGTGTAGCATAAGAGGGGCTCCCCCCACTACCCTCTACAGATAGCCAGCGACTGCACAATTAATCACTTTTCTCAAAGTTCGACAATTACTGATAACACGTGCAACTGGTGGTTCAGACACTATTATGGTTCCGCAAACGACGCTCATGAGGTCCAGTGTGCCATTCCCGCCATGTGATCTACACATTTGAAGCCAGCCACCACTAACAGAGAAGCCCTCTATTGCAGGCAGGTTGCCAAAGGCTATTCCATTTTTCTTATCATTTTTTTCTCATATGTGATGCGGGAAGATGAAGGTGATATAATCCTCTCTAAATCTTTTCCGCGAAAGGTTTGAAGGAAGTCAGGCTTGCAAACTTGTTGATAGACGCCCGTGATAGTTCGAACTTGAAGAGAATGTCCCTTGTTTCATGTTTGTATGACCCTTGGTTTCCCATGGAGAAGATCAAGTAGTTTGCAAATTTCGTCTCAGTGCCCTTCTGCAACTGCCGTTAGACGACGTGCACATACTGAAGAGGTCGCACGGATCCAGGTGGCCTATAACGGGATCTATCCCCTCTGTAGGAAGCGCATCAAGGTGCGGGCCTGTCTGCTTCATGGGTGGCATGTTGAGCCATGTTCCTTGTGAAATACGTTAGATACCGGGCTGAACATGAGGGTGAAAGTCAGCAGCTTACCCGTTGCGCTTGACCAGATGACATGATGATACGAAATTCTACAAGAATTTTGTTTTCCATGGGTGGTGGGAGCATGAAGCAAGTAAGAAGGAAGGTGGAGAGGACTTTTTGCCAAGGGGGCTGAACCGTTGACCGCGGGTCTAGAAGAACAGAACTGATTCAGCATCACCAGTCAAAACCTTAAAAGTAACATCCAGCATACTTATGGTCACTCAGAATTAATCTCGTAAGTGAATACAGAGATAAAGCTGACTGTAATCAGAAAAACTGCAGTAAGATAATTTTCCAAGGCATCCTGGAGATTTCCCTCATAATGAGACCCCAAAAGAAAAGGCTAATAATTACGGGTCTTGCAAATTCCAGGCAAGCGAAGCACATTCTGATCTGGACTCTCACTGCAGTCCTGTTCGGCGAACTATCCACCCAAGAAACCCCCAAATCTCATGTATGAATGCATATAAATACTCCATCGTTCGCATGGTATTGAATGCCGGCACCAGAAAGACAGCACATACTCCATACCGGCCTTGTTTGGGCATCGAAGGTAACTCCGGTGGTCCGTGGAAGCAAAGTCCCTCCCTTCGTACCATCCTCTGCCCACTCCCGGAGCACCTCCACATCCACACCAACCGCGGCCCGATCCAGAGCCACAGAACGAACACCAGCCACGCCGACACGCCGATCGCCCCAGTCTCTCCCAAGCTCCCCGAAAAGACCGCACCCTATGACAAGAAAGCTGACCGGCGCTTCGCACGTGTGTGCGCGTCACACGTCACCCCAATCCTCTCATTCCCGTCCCATCCTCCCTCATGCTCCCTCCATCACACACAACATAGCCGCAAACCACCTGATTGGACCAGCCCACACACAAGAAAAAAGCTTCCAGTCCGCTGGGAACTTTTACCACAACGAGCATAGCCGTCAAAGAAGCATTTACTATTAGTCAAAAGATGCTCTCTGAGTGGTCAGAATGCTCCTTTTACAAATCTGCCGATCCATGACCGGTTCTTCCGATATGCTACTCCACCTGTTTCTGATGATCAAAGGCCAGGCGTCCTTCCACACCATTCTTCACCCCGGACTTGGCAGGTGGGGAAAGAGGGAAGGGTGCTCGGCCGTCTCCCGTCTCCGCTTTTCTTTTCTAATCCGCCGATCACGAGGAGAGGTGTGCGCCTTGATCTGTAAGGAGAAGCCGGACTTTGTGGCTTTGGAGCATGTAAGTATGGGAGGTGGTCTGATGCCGTGGTCAATGTAGTCATCACAGTGCTGAGAAGAGCAGACAAATGTGAGGAAGTGCAGGTAAGAAAGTGATTCAGGGGATTTCGAGTAAGGCAGTCTCGAAAGACCACATGCTAATACATTGATAGGGAACTTCGCTTCTCCAGCAGTAACTCAAAGCCATTCCCATAGCAAGTAGCAGACGCTCGAACCAAACATGAAATAGCAACCGTTAAAAGCCTTTCCCGGCAATTCAATCGGTTAGGGGTATCATCATCGCACCCCTAAAATGCTTCCAGGCCTCCCAAATGAACCACATGTGTGTGTGGAAAAGCAACCTGGCCGTAAACTCATCCCAATAATTTTTTGAACAAATGTTTTCGCTTTTTGTCTCCCTCCAATGATAAAATGCCTTTCCAAAATGACCAACGCCTTGCTTTCGTGATAGAACCCGTCGATGCAAAGTCAAAACAATTCCAACGCTTATTGACTTTTCAGTGAAGAGATTTGTAGAACACAATCGCATCGCAAGTAAAAAAGGTCGTGTCCACGAAATAACAGCTGATCAGACGTGCTTGAGACTGATCAGCGGGAATGAAATGGTGCGGCGACGCAAGCGTCATGCCGCAAGGACAGCCCTGGTATAGGCTTCATGTCCTGCGGAACCAGGCCGAGATCAACCGGAGAGGTAGACACAGTGCCTGCGCACGCCTTCGATGAACTCGTCCTCGTCGACCTTGGAGAACACATCCTCTTCGTCCTTTCCGTAAAGTCCAGTGCTTCCGTAGGGACCCTTGCGGCTAGGTTCGTGGCTCTGAGGCCACTGTCCCTCAGATTCAACCTCGGCAATCTGGAAGTCACCATGGACGGCCTTTATGTGTGGCTCGAAGATGAAGCCACCGAAGAAGAGCTCAATCGCAAGCTCAGCGCCGAGGGTTCCGCGGGCGCGTTTCTCCGAGAGCTTGCGTGCCTGGGCCAGGAGCACGGCAAGAGGCTCAGCGATCAGGTTCGTGTTGCTGCCCTTGGAGTAGTCGTGATCGCAGAGACGGAGAGCCCGGACCTGACAGTCACCGGTCCAGCGGACTTCAGAGTTGGCGAAGAGGGTCGGGCACATGGACGGAATGGAAATGGAAAGGGTGGTAAGACGAGGGCAATTGGCCAAGACTTCGCAGAGGTGCTCGTTCGAGGACGGCGTGCCTGGGTGCGGGTGGAAGAAGCCGGCGTTGCTACGGGGCGAATGCTCGAGGACGCGGAGCGTGTTCTGGGAGGCCTTGACAATGGCCATGACACCATCAATGCTGACGGTGTCCAAGCAGGTCATGTGGAACTCTTCGAGGCTCGTTGCGGTGCGTGCGATGTCGTAGAGGTCTTGGTCGTTGATGGGCTTGAAGTTGGTGTTGCCGATGAGCTTGAACTTCTTGAGCCGGCTGAAGTCGACCAGATCGGATTCGAAGGGGCGCTTGTCCACGTTGTTGGCAGGTTCATCTTTCTGCTGACGCTTGAGATTGATGGCTTGAAGCTCAAGGTACTCGAGCGGCTTTGGGTGATCAACCCTCAGGATCTGAGCCCATTGGCGAGCGTCGAGATGGCGGACCAGGGTCCATGGAACGCTCAGCGAGGCGAGGTTCGTGGTGCAATTCAGGGCAGCGGAGATCTGCGCATTGGTGTCAAACACATAGAAGCCGTTGAACCACATGCGGCGGATCTGCTGGGCAATGTTAGGGTACTGGTTCACCAGCTTCACAATTTGGCCAAGCGCACAGAAGGGGTCTCTGTACACAGCTGCGCCAGAGGGCTTGTCAATGAGTTCGTACGTAGCGTATGACTCTAGACTTGTGTTAGTGGGCTGGCAAGGGGACTAGCGTGCCGGAGAGGCAGAGGACGTACTTCGACTGAGCGGGAGCTCGGCCCAACGCTCGGCTCCCTTCCACTTGCGGATGTAGACGTCGCGCATGGCATACTCGAGGGCCCAGGTGTGCCACAGGCGGCACACGGAGCGGATGGCGGAGGAGGCATCCCATCGCAGCATGTCAGGCGGAACGGGTCCCCTCACGTAGCGCTGCATGGGCGGCTTAGCCACCAGGCCCGGGGCCTGGGAGAGGCCAAAGGTAAAGGTAACGCCATCTCTTTCGTTGAGCTTGGTAGCCTCCTCAAGAATGCAGGAAAGAATCTCGTAGGGGAAGTCGTTGATTTGCATTGGATTCGTCCGTCTAAGTGGTGTGTGGTGTGGTCACGGTAGGCAGGCAGGTGGGAGATGATGTTTTTTTTTTCAGATGGGTGAAGGGTCGTCAAACAAAGGGTGGCAAGGTGGACCAAGGAGGGTGGCTCTGGGGGCTTTATATCACCCGCCAGGACGACACCGAAAGACCCTTTCAGGCACAGTGAAACGGTTTCCCGCACGGGCGGGCGCTGAGCAGCGGTTAGTCAAGCTGGAGCAGCAGCAGGGACCCATTGTCAGGAATTGGGAGTCAGCCGGGAGAGGGAGTGCAGCGGACAGACGAGCCTGGCGCCACGCGGACGGAGCTGGCGCTCGTGCGATGGAAGGCATTGCAAGGCTTGGCGGGCTGCGGCGCCGGCCAGAAAACATGGCTCGTCGGCGCACGCGGGGCACAGCGTCGACGAGAGGGTGATCACAAGGTGCAAAGGTGCTCTTGCTGTCGAATTCCTCTTACCCCCATTAAATTCCCGAAAGGGAAAGATCCTGGGCGCTAGCGAGTTCTGCTTACCCCCAGGAAACTGCACAGTACGGAAACGGGGCTCTGGCGAGACTCGGGCCAAGCGTGCGCCTGCAGTATTGCGTAAGGCCGCCTGAGTCGCGCCTGCACCGCGAATGGCGATGCGTGCAATTGAAGAGGCAGCGACGGCAGAGCTGCGATCGCGGCGAAGGCAGTCGCTGCCCGCTGCGGTGACTCAGCACTCAGCCAGCGGCCGCCGCTCGGCGCCGCTGCGGCCTTCGCCTCTCTTCTGATCGCGTCGCCCATGATGCAAAGCTGAAATCCCTTCACTATCAAGCTTTTGCGTCATCCGAGCTCCAAATTTTCAGCCCTTTTCGCCGCGATGCCGCCCGACGCCGGACCGCTGCGGTGCTGTGCGCCCGCCATCGCACCTCACTCTGGCGCGAGCTGCTGCGATGCCGCTCACCTGCTTCCCCTTAGCAAACAGAAATCCAAAGCCGTCCGTACCCGCTGGCCAGCGCGCCGCCCGAGCCTCACCGCCGTCGCTGGCGTGCAGGCAATCGTGCCGGATCATCCCTCCCGTCCACCGGCACCCCAGGTTTCCCCGCATAACACTACCATCATGCTCTAGCCCATCTTTCCAGAGCCGCCAGAGGCCACCAACCACGCCCGCGTGAGCCTCAACACGCTCGATTCCGTCGCTAGCCTCCTGCCCTAGTCAGGTACCAGAGAAAATCGTGAGTAACAGCTTCCTCCTTTCCCCGCACAGCGCCGCCCTGAATGCGCTGGCACTGGCCGTCTGGAGGCGTTTGTATGTGTCAAGTGATGCAAGGGCAAGAGAAAGGAGGAGGCTGCGCGCGCCTGATGCGTGCGTGATGCGTGCGTGTCCGTTCGCCATTTGAAAGGACCACGTTCAGCCGAGCAGCCCCCAGGAACCGCTCATTGCTGCATCACATGACGCCTTCCCCGGATTCCACTACGCTCTCGAAACGCCAAATGACCGCTGAGCACTCCTCCGAATGAGATCCAAGCGGCGTCTCATCAGTGGAGGTGTGGAGGCTTTCCGCGAAGCCCGAGACGTGCACAGAATTGCGGTGTCACCACCATAATGGGATCCGGCCAGGTGTCTGTCTCATCAGTGGAGCCGTTTTGCTATTTCCGTCCTGAGCAACGACGATAGCCTAGAGGAAGGGACCCTCGAGAAGCTTACGTTTCCCAACGAGGAGACAGACCCGGGAATTGATGACGGCGTAGTGATTCCGGGCGGGGCCTCATCAGCGCATGGGCTCCACAATTTCTTTGTCCTTCCCCTCAACGCGGTAAACGGGCCTTATTCTCGAAGGCCGGACATGGGCGTTAACGGCGCTGTGGACGATGTGCACAAGGAGCCAAAAAAGCCAAGCTCATTTCGCACCAACTACAAGTCCAGCCTCAGCCACGTCCTGCTGCCATGCGGCACACATGACCTTGCCTCGGATTTCTATTACCCCAGAGTTTCTACCTCGCAGGGAGGGTCCTTCCCCCCTCTGAAGAGAAGCAAGAACCTCTCTGTCACGTCGGGCGGCGCCGTCGTTGCGGGTCGGCTAGCCTTCCGCTCGGAGTGTTCCTTTCTCAATCCCTATATTCTTCTTACCAATGAAAAAACAGCGACTGGCCACGCCGGTTATGATGCAATTTCTGACATAATTTGAACCACCTTGAACCTCACACGTCGCTTTCGGACCACCCACTCGGGTGCTGCTTACACCCTCCCATGGCTCCGCGGAGATGCAGGAACAAGACCTTTTAGCCTTGCGCACACTTCATGCAGGCAACCACTCTACGCGAGGCAAGTCAGACAACACCTTTGCGCAAGCAATCTACATGCCAGCAAGATCGGGCGATTGAGCGCGTTTCCTGGCCTTTTGATCCTTTCTCCGTTTGATTCGTCTTTGCTTTCTGTCAGCCAGCTTTCACACACATTCATCATAACACTGGGCCTGCATGTCACATGGGACCACACCGCGGAGCATAAACGTACAAGGCAGATGGCGCCAGTTGTTGAATCTCTCTAAAACTTGCTCATCCGAATCGGATTTCCCTATGATCGTACAGATCCGTCGAAAATTGAATGACGAAAGTTGTTTCGCATCGGGGGGTATCAAGTCCCTTCCGCACACCAATCCTTTCCCTTCTTCCACCACCAATAAAAAGCATAACCCGTCAAGCCACCATTAATAAACCAACCCCGGAGCTAAAGCGCCGCGGTCCAAGAATCGAATAGACGATGGACACATTAAACACAGAAAACTCATTGCCAATATGCAGCACATTCTCCTCCTTGACGGACTCTTACACTTCCGAAAGACCAATTACGACGCTTTTTTTTTCTTCAATTCGTTTACAAGACGAAGAAAGCGCCAGCAGCAATTAGGAGGGCCAGACCACCAGCAACGCGGTTAGCGGCCGCGCCGCTGGTCGGGGCGTTGCCAGAGGCAGACTGGGTCGAGGAACCGCTGGTGCTGCTGCTCGAGGTGGACGAGGCAGTGCGCGAGGCGCTGCTGCTGCCGGAGGCGCTGGCAGAGACCGAAGCGGAAGCGGAAGCGGAGGCCGACTTGGTGGAGGTGGACAGAGTAGAGTCGGAAGCGGAGGCAGAGGAGCCAGAGGCAGAGGCGCTGCCGGTGGAGGAGGCGGGCTTGGCGCTGGTGGCGGCCGGGGAGGTGGTGGCGGCGCCGTAGGTGTAGGTGCTCATGGTGGTTGAGGCGACGGTGACGGTGCTGTCGATGACGAAGTAGGGGTAGTAGTTGGTCTCGGACGGGTCGTCATCGTTGATGATCTCGACGGTGTAGTCGGAGCCGCGGACGATGTCGGACGGGACGGACCAGGTGTAGCTGCCGGAGTTCTGGATCTTCTCTATTTGGGGGATTAGTATAAGAGCTTGGGATGGATGGGGGGGGGGCGCAAAAATTTTTGTGTGCGCGAGGATTGATTTGCGCGCCACTTTGGAGGGGACGAGGACGTACCGGCAATGGGAGAACCCTCCTTCAGGTTGTTGCTGGAGCCGGAGCGCAGGACGAGGGTAACGGTCTTGCCCGCGGTGGGATCCCAGTTGAGAGCGATGTCCTTGCCGGCAACGGGAGAGAAGCCACTGGAAGGCATGTGAGCAGGACTGCAGCAGGTATGCGCGTGCGCCTCCGCGCAATGGCCAGCCAGGTAGGTGACAGGACAATGGCGAGACGGGATGGTAACTCACGAGGTCGGGACAATGAAGGCGTTCTCGGCAGCGGAGGCCAGGGCGGCGAAGCCGGCAACGAAGATGCTGGTGACGGTGTACTTCATCTTGACGGTGTGGAGAAGTTTTGGTTTGAGACGGGTAGGTTCGACAGGTGGTTTCGACTAATTAAGAGAGTAGGGCGAGTACAGGCACGCGCTGCTATGATGTCGACAAGGCACACAAAGAATGCTCGATTTTCCAGGGAACAGTCGCACTACCGAAAGGCGACTAGGAGGTTGTACCGAAAGAGCGGATCGTGCTGGGCCAACAAGGGTCTAAATGATGGGACGGTTGCCGTTCGAGAATAAAAGAAGGACGAAAGGTCAGGTGTATTAGGTACGGACGGTCAACCAACAGCGGACGCAATTGCAACCAGGGAAAAGAGAAAAGAGAAGAAATTGAGAAAGCGGGCGAACCGGGGCCTTTCTATATTCACTTTCCCCGCCGCGGCAGGCAGACTCACGCTGCCGCTGCCCAGCAGCCTAGCTTAGATTACCGCCCGGCTTCCAGATCGTCCTCATGGATTAAAATTGGATTAACAAGTCAAGATAACGTCCGGAGGGTGGTTGGTGCGTGCGGGCCGGCCTACTTTCAGCGTAGCGCGTCGCGATATTATCAATGGGGGCGCCGCCGCCGCCTCCGCTCCATTTCCCTCAGGAAAAGAGCAACATCACCAAGCATTCTTAGCCGATGGTGCCGAGTCACCGAAGGTACTGTACCACGCTGGCGTTTCGCGAAGCTCAAATAAAAGGGGTCGAATCCAGGCGACAGAGGCGCAGAGGGCGTGAGTGTGGTCTAAACAGTGAACAGCGCCTCTTTTTTCTTCAGCTGTTAAGGCTATCGTGAAGGATCGCACCTCCACTGCCTAGCGCAGGGCATGCGCCGCCCCCAGATGTCGTCGAACAGCCAATGTGGCGCTCTCGCTCCCCTATTCCACTTTCCTTCGTCCCCATTCGTCCGCTGGGCGCTTACCTTGTTTCCCCACCATCGACAGCGGCGGTGTGCTTTCTGCTGTGCACCCCATCATTAAAGGGGCAATTGACACTACCATCGGTGTTATTCGCTGCGGCACAGCAGTCGAGCGGGACTTTTTGTTCCAGCATGTGGTAAGCAAGTAACGCGACGGGGCATTTTTTGTCATTGAGGCTCGCTTGGGCCAACGAGGGCCCGTCCGCCCAGTGGTTTAGTGCCTGGACTTTTTGGCTTTTAATCTTGGCTATATCCGCCGCCCGTCGGTTGTCGGTGGTACCTGCCTTAGCGCCACAGCTCTCCGCTCGTTCGTCGGCGCCGAGGGAGGGACGGGGCTTCAGGCAAGGGGATGGCTCCGCGCGCTGGCCAGGAGGGCGAGAGCGAGAGGCATTTTCTTGAGGGGCGACGAACTGGTGATGATGGTGAGGCGCTGCCGTGCATCGTGACCGGATGTCGGCAGGCAAGAGAGCAGAGATGAATGATGACGATGGTGCGACAGAAGAGTCAGTTCTCTCGTCTCGCTACTGGCGATGCTCATAAACGATACGGATGCCGAGAGGCACATGGGCCCAAGAGTCAGACTCAAGCTCTCATGCTCGCTAGCTTGAGTTTTTTTGCGCGAAACGGCGTACCGTTCTTCGATGGACCTTCCGTCCAACGTTCCAGCATGAACCCTTTCTTCTCGACAACACCGCATCGGTACCCTCCTTGCTGACGAGTGTCCCGCGTGCGATCAGTTTCTTTTTTATTAGGGTTTTCTTCGATTTGCCCACACCCCGTGCTTCGTGTCAATCCTCCACACGGAAAGGGCCTCGTATCGCTCCCTCCCTATCGCTCTCGATAAACGAGCGCGCGCGCGCAGCACGCAATGCTGTCGCAATCTGCGAACCCCATGCCGTTTTTTTGCACCCATCAGGAAAGAGAAAGGCAGGAGAAGAGGAAGATCAGCCGCGCACATCACCCTGGGGTAAAGGGGCGGCAAAAGGGTCATCGATCGAATGCCACGCACGAGGTATTCCATCATCGTGACGTTACAGGAAGGAGAGCACGCGATTGGCGTGGGGAGGATCGCGCTCGCTCGGGAAGGTGAAGATCTTGGGGTTTTTTGCTGCACGCTTGCGGGGGGTGCCGGCCCGACGCAGGGCAAATGGTGTGTGTGTGTGTGTGTGTGTGTGTGTGTGTGTGTGTGTGTGTGGAGCGCGGTGCAGCTGTATGGCAACCGTACATGCGAGGCCTAGGCCATCAGGAATTCCTCGCGACGGCAAAATATGCGTGCTGGGCGTTTCAACTCGATCATGTTTTTTTATTCTCCCTAAACACTTACTTTCAGCCATGCCTTCAGCTTTCCCATGCATGTTTACGCCCCCCAACTGTTGCCTCTGTTTTGAGACTAAAACCATACTGCAGGTGGCCAGACTCGACCATAGAGGCAAGTATGTAAGGGCGCCCACGGGAAAGAGAGAGAGAGAGAGGGGTCCTTTTCCTTGTGCTCCCACGTCGCGTACAGTTGGCGAGCGCTGCTCGCTCCAAATCACATCATGGCCTCACGCGTTGCGAGAGCCCGGTATTGCCGAATCGTCTTTGCGGTTGAAAGTCACGAGAGCAATATAGTGGGGTGCAGGAAGCAAATGCGGCCTTGTACGACGTGCGATGCGCAGACCGGTTAAAAAAGGGGGAAGGAAGCGCAGGATCAGATGCATCGCCTGCTTTGAGCGCCGTTGGGATTGACTGCAGCCAGGCAGCCAGGCTCCACCAAGACTGTATGCTAAGACTTTGCGCAAATAGCAGACCTGGTCGAGACGGCGGTCTTCCAGATAGTAAACATAGACCTTTATTATCGAGAAAAACGGTTAAGGATGGCCAGGAAGGGAACAAACGCCGTTCAGGCGTGCTTGCGTTCGTCCGGGGTTTAGTGCCTGGTGTCTATTATTGTCCGACGAGGTGTCCGGATCGTTTCTTCCAAGCGATCGATCCTCCGGTTAAGAGAACTTCGATCCTGACTCTATACCTTCGACCGCCACCAACCTGGAAACGCACAACAGCATCACTGGGCGTTTTCCATGAATGTAACGTCATACGGCATTGTCTGTTTCGAAACGGAATGGTCACACAAGGTGGCGAGCGTCGAGCCTTTCCACCTCGCTCTCAAGGCGAGGGGACAAGGAAAAAGAGGCAAGGGAGAAGTTCCTTTTTCGAAGCGTTTCGATTATTATCAACGACGTAAAAGTGGCGAACGCGGGTAGCGTTGCCTTGAAGAATAGAGATTATACATGAATAGCAATTAATAGGCATGGCGGCATCCAGTTTTCCCTAACCGGTGATTGTACCCTGAAGGGTAATGACCGAGCCGTAGCGTTCAGATATCGTGAAAAGCGCAGTTACATCATAAAATTAAGAGCCATGTGAAGCCATTCGCCGTGAAATGCTCAAATGCTGCCCCCCCCCCCCCCCCCCCCCTGCATGCGCGCATCGAATGCGACGAGGACTAGCGGACAGTCCCTTAGTTGAGGAAGACGATGGCGGCAACGGCACCAAGAATGAGCGCAACAGGGCTGGCCATGTTGGGCATGGCGGCACCGGAAGTAGGGGCGCTGCCAGTGGAGCTGGCGGTCGAGGAGCCACGGGTGGAGGTGGATCCAGTAGACTCGGCAGTCGAGGTGGCAGTCGAGGTGCGCAGAGTGGTGGTGCTGTTGGACGAGGCAGTAGTGGTGGCGTTGCTGCTGGTGATGGTGGCGTTCAGGCTGGTAAGGGAAGCCAGGGTAGAGTTGGCGGCCGAGATGATCGAAGACAGCGAAGAGGCAGCAGAAGAGAGCGAAGCGCTGGCAGTGATGGTCGAGCTCTCCGAGGCAGAGGCAGAAGCAGAGGCGCTGGCGCTAGAAGAAGTAGCGGCAGCGCTGGAGGAGCTGGAGCCAGAGGCAGAAGCAGAGCTGCCGGAGAGAGAAAAGGGACCAAAGTAGTTGACGGAGCTGCCCTGGCTGATCTCAAGAGCATAGTCGTCACCGTTGGACAGGCTCTCGGACACAGTCCACTGGTAGGAGCCACCGGTCGAAGAAGCTGCAATTCGCGTGTTAGCAGGCCAAACGGATGCCTTGGGCGGAAACAAACTTACTGGTCAGGGCACCAATGGTATCCAGGTTGTTGGAAGCGCCCTTGCGCAGAGTGATGGTGACGGGCTGACCAGCCGGAGCAGCATACTCAATTGTGTAGGTCTGGCCGGCGCGGACAGAGGAAGGGGCGCTGGTAAAACCGAGCGACGGAGCGGTCTGAGCGACAACGCTCGAGATGAGGGCGAAAGCGCCAACGACAGTGTGGAAGAAGCGCATGGTGGATGATGCGGTGGGATGCGGTTGACCGAGTGGTTGAATTAAAAGAGTAGTGGTGTGGTGAGGAAGTGAGGAGCAGACACAAAGTCAACGAGCGAGGACGAGTAGGTGTATTTACTCAGTGTTGTTGTCCTGAAGAAAGAACGGAGGTGGTGGATGATGGTGAGATGGTGCGGCGGCGGCGGTAGAAGAATGTGGGCGGAATGGAAACAGATCAAGGCCAAGGAAATTTCTTTCTAATGAGCGTGACCGGCGATTCAGCCAACAGCACGCAACAGAGCGTGGATGGAGGCGGCTAGATCCAATGGCGGCCGCTGGAGGATCACCAGCCAGCCGTCCCCCCAGGCGGAGCACAGTTGGCAGCATTGAGGGCTAGCAGGGATCGCGACTGACTGACTTAAGGTTGCATTTAGCCTCCCGCGGGGGAAAGGGGCCACCAAGGCCAATGCTGCCCTGCTGGGTAGCAATGCCGCGTATGTGCCATGTCCTGATCTGGATGCCGCCTCAATTCCACTGTCGCCCCGTCGCCTAGCGGGTGCTCAGCCGCCGTGAAGATGCGCGTTGCCGACGCCGCTATACGCCCGCAATGGCATGACGGGCAGCTCGCAGGCATTGCGGCGGTGGCGCTGTCGAGTTGGGCGCAATTTCCGCGGGTTCCCATAACGGCAGCGTCGGGGTCAGGATCAGCCCTGGCGCCCTCCTCGTGTTTGGCCGGTCGGTCGAGTCGCGATCCTGCGGCGCTGGAGCCTGCCCAAGCCGCCGCTGGACGGACTGCCGAACCTTTGCGCTCGGGCGCGAAGACGAGCTGTGGAGACGGCCAGCAAGGCATGGCGTGAGGTCACCGCATCGCCCGCTCGCTTCTTTCTTTCCTTCTTTCTTCTGTGCTGAGGAACATGCCGCTTGGCCTCTTGTTGCCTCCCGGCTCAGGCGTGCGCCCATCTGCTTGTGCGACCCGATCATGCAGACCATACGCGGAGATTGCTTCGATAGCGTTGCTGTTCCTTGCATGCTGGCCGGGGGGGCCAAAAACACAAACACCAATCGACGAGCCCAGCCGATCTTTTGCCTCAACCCTCACGCGAGGCAGCATCGCTGTGCCTGTCGCTTCCTGTCTAGGCAAAACACGACCCTCACCTTCTTTCCCTCTAAAACATCCGCTGAGCAGCAACCTCATGCTTTTGTCGCTCCTTGTTTTTGATCAGCCTCTACAATATGTCTATCCTGCGTGTCACCTGCCACCTGCCACCGTCGCCACCATGCTCTTGTCGCACAACAACATAGAAACTCGCGGGCCATTTTCAGCATTATCACGGCCATCCCATCGCTATTTATAGGGCGTTGAAGACGCAGACTCCACCAATATATCTGAACATACATCTTCAGACGAACGCGTCAACTTGCCATGCAGACTCATTGCCATATGTTAATCCTCGGTATTTCGATCTGCTGCAGGACTATAGCTAGTCTTACCCTTGCCACGCCACTGTACGCTTTCGTCCAGCCGGATGCTTCGACTCTCCACTAAGAATCCACACGCACCTTAATCGCCCTCCGAAGCCGCCACCGCCGCAGTAGCCCAAGTTCTGTCGTCCACCTGTCATCCACCAAATGCCAGCCCCAGAAGTTTGTTTTGCCTCGCTCGGTTTCAGCCCTTGCTCCCCCCAAAATCCGCCACACTCCAACACTCGGGTATTGTCCAGCAAAAAGTAAAAAAAGAAAGAGAGAGAGAGAGAGAGAGAGAGAGAGAGAGAGAGAGAGAGATCTCCGTCTATATTCCTCCTGATCCGCCTCATCACAGCCCCCCCAACCACGCCGTCACCAGCACTGTCCTCTCGTCGAGCTCCTTCTCCGTTCGTTCTCTCTCTTCCTTCTCCGCGCGCGCCGCCACGCTGGTCTCCAGCGCCCGCAACCGCTTGCGCAAGCTGTCGGTGGACAGCTGGATCATCTGCGGCCCCGGCGTGCGGCTCAGCTCCAGCGCGCCCAGGATGCCGCGCGCCTCGCGCAGGTGGCCGAGCGCTTTGCCCGACGGCAGCCGCTCCGCCAGCGAGAAGAGCGTGTGGCAGCGGATCATCGACGGGAGGAAGTCTTCGCGCGAGAGGGACGGTACGGCGGCGGCGGGCGTGTTGGTGTCGGTGTCGCTTTCGCGGTGAGGAGTGAGGACGAGTTTCGCCTGCGGAACGGGCTTCGTCGGTCGGTTGTTGCGTGGCTGGTGCCGGTGCGATGGTGGCGATGGCGCAGGCGGCGTGCGGTTCGGTGACGGTGGAGGTGAGGGCGAGGGCGGTGGCGGTTCGATGCTGGGATCGAATGCTGGGAAGGGCTCGAGAGGTGACAGCGGGCGTGGATGGAGCGGTAACGCTGCGCGCACGTGTGTCTCGTGTGCGATTGTGGGTATGAGGCGCTTTACCTGTGGTCTCTGCGCCGGAGGCGTGAGCGCGGCTATCTCGTGTGGCAGGAGTGGTGCAGCGTCGTCATCGTCAACGTCGGTCATGCCCAAGCGAACGCAGGTCGTGGTCATGCTAGTAAGAGAAAGTGAAAGCCGGAGCTGTCAGAGCTTGTCGCGCGGCAGAGTGGTGAGGCTGCCGCAAAAAGGTGCGAGGAAGCGCGTCCTCCGATGCACGCGGCTGCACCTTGGTGGTTGAGTGGTGTTGTTTGAGGCAACGCAGGGCAAGAGCGTAAAGGGCATGGCAGGCGACGTGCGAGGCCGAGACTGGCTCGTGTGGCCTTTTATCAAACGCCTCTTTCTTCCCTTCGTTCACGAGGCTTAAAGTTTGAGGTTTGCCTGCCTTGAAACCGGGTGCGGATAGCGAGACATCGGACGTAGAATCTTCGATCCTTTGCATCCGAAAACCGTACAAGCATGGGACAACCTCATTTCTTTGGAAGCTCATCATCGGAAGGGAGCCTACATCGTTTGGCGAAGTGAAACTCCATGGCTTTGTGCTTGATCACATCTGACTCCCATCCCCATGTCCATATCAAAAGGGGGAAAAAAATTCAGACCAGAGCCAAGACCGGTTAAATATTTACGTCAGACCTTAAAACGGTAATTTCTCTCCAACTTGCCTCAGGATGGGCCACTGCTCTTCAATCCGCGTCTTCATGCCCGCCAGCGCGGCGTCGTCCCCTCTCGTCATGTCCACCCGAATCTGCTCGAACTTCGCCATGACCATCTTCGCAAACGCACTCGTCGCGCCATGGCTCGCCGGCACATTCGCCACCGTCTCGACCAGCACGCCGAACAGCACGACGCCCAAGTTCAGCTTCGCAAACTCCGCGCCCAGCGTCTTCGCCAGCGTCTCGTGGTGGTCCTGCGCCACGACCAGCGTCAGCATGGCCAGGCTCCACTTGTGCACGACGCGCAGCGGGTGGTGCGGCTGCGGGTAGAGCAGCGGGTCGGCGTCGAAGTAGCGGCGCACGGCGTGCATCCACGCGTCGACGAAGTGCTGCGCGTACAGGCAGCCGACGATGTACTCGTCGCGCAGCGTCGCGTACGGCTGCCGGTCCGCCGGGTACACGCCCGTCTGCGCGCAGAAGCGCAGGCCCTCCTCGACCGGCGCCAGGTCCTGCACGTACTGCGTGCCGCCGCGCGCCTGCTCCAGCTTGGCGAAGGCGGTCGCCTCGACGCCGCCGGGCTTGACGATCTGCACGGAGGATTCGCCCGTCAGCCAGCGGTCTTCGCGGAGGGTGGGACCGTCGGTGCATTTGCTGCAGTTGCAGGCGAAGTAGTAGCGTCGCCGGAGCTCGGTCTGGCGGCGCTCGAAGGGCAGGGTGTCGTCGATGTAGGAGATGTAGATTTCTTCGTCTTTGGCGATGAGCTTGAGGGCGCGGAAGGAGAGCTGGGCGCCGTCCATGATTACGAAGGCGTTGGCATCGCAGGAGTGGTTCGCACTGCAGGCTAGAGGGTCGAAGGAGATGCCAAGGGGTTCCATGGCGCTGCCGATGAGGGTCAGGCTGTTCGTAAGGATCTGGTAGGAATTAGACGAGGATTTTTTGCAGGTCTATAGGATGGCCACCTACCCTCGCATATATTCCCGTAGCGATGTTTGAGCTGAAAACATCATCTGCCCTTGAATACTTAAGCGCGCCCATAGCCAGAACAGAATGCCTTTCCCAATCTGGGTCCTGATGAAGCTCATCGAGGTGGGAGGGCAACTCCTGTAAGCTATTCCAGTCTTCCTCTGATATAAGACCATTCTTCTTCATGACAAGAGTCTGCACCACAGCCCGCACGACATTGGGAAGCTGCCTCTCTGGGCCCAAAGTCTTGAGCACTGGGCATTCATATTTATGGTGACGCTTCCACGATTGACTCTGGCATGTCTGTGGTATATATACATCAGCATGATTGTGTATCAAACGAAAATTTCTTCAGGTCGATGTTCACCTTGCCACAGTACTTGAGGGTCTTGCATCCCATACAAGCTTTCAGCTCGATATCGGTGTTGGTTGCGCCAAAGCCAGTGGAGGTAAAGCAGTTGGCGCAGCAGCTGTCAAGGCTGACATTGTCGAGGACGGAGATGAGGGGCCGCTTGAGAGAGAAGACGAGATCACCCGCGGCAATGTCCTGCTTGGCGAAGAGACCGTTGCCGGCCACAGGCGAGCTCTTCTTGTGCACCTTGATGTCGGCCATCTCGTACAGCTATTGGGCTGATGGATCCAGTTGGATAGTTGGCGGAGAGGGGAGTCTGACGTAGGTGGGGCGCGTCGACTCGCTTTCTCGTCAACGCGTGGTCACGCTGCGTGGGGCACCCGAGTCAGATGGAAGTGTGTGATGTTGGCGTAAACCTTTACAAGGATGAACTGCTCTTTTGTTGGATAGAACGTGGACATCTCAGAAGAGCATAGATCAGCCATTCGAGCGGCAGCAGCCCCACATGCAGAGGATTCGAGCGACTTGTTCCCGCTGCAGTGGCCTGTTGCTTTTCCGGTGTTGGCCCGATCATCCATCCACCGCCAACCATATCCGTGCTTCTTCACCGTCTTCACACCTATGCTAGCTAGAAACCTGTGCAGAGAGCTGTCGAAACAATGATGGTGACACGAAGATGGCGGGTATTGAGTTTGTGGGTGGATCTTTTTATTCGGGCTTGATGGGTATTCAGAACCAATACCAACGTACAATTGAGCAGCAACAAGCATTGCAAGCACCGGCCCTATTTCACACTATATTATAAAAGAATAATTGATTGAATCTTGTAAATTGTGCATTAAAACCGTAGTAAAATACGTACGTGTAAAACGCCACGATGTCTAGAGAAACGAAACGCACAATATCAGTCCAAACCCCTCTATCAACCGAGCAATGGTATCGCAGAGCAAGCAATGCAGCAAGAACGAGTAATTTCCAAAAAAAAAAAAAAATCCAGGCGGGGAAGGCGGCCGTCGTTTCTCCCATTCTATTGTACAATGAAGACAAGGACCAAATAACACGTGCCTGTTTCGGATCTTTAGTTGCCAGGAGGTAATACAAGTTGGCCCAATGCCCTTGCAAACGCTCACTCGATTTGTGGTATCGTGAGGATGCGGAAGCAGAACGACTCAAGAATTGACCCTTAAAATTATGGCCGCCAGCACCCTGGATTACGCCGAACCATTCCAAAAGCCCTTTACGCCATGTTGCGCCCACGCTTTCCTACGACACATTCGGTGCGAGTTTGCTTTGTGTTTGTTCTTTGCGCCAGAGATGCGGGTTCATGAAAGAATTCAAAGAAAGGGGGGAGTTGTTTATCGCGGTTTCGTCGTCTCGTCATTAACCCAAAAAAGTTTCAACGAATTCTAAAGTAAACGTTGTTGGAGAAGATAGATACAGGAACACAGTCCTGTACTTACGGGAATAAAAGGTGAGAAGGACGCTGGACGCCGATTTGGTGCTGCTGTACGAAGCGCATGAGCCCGATGCAGGTGATACAAACGATACGGGACAATTGTCTGTGAGATGGGGTATGAGAGGCGAGAGTCGAGATAGACATTCGTGGGGAGTCGCCAAGTGGATTATTTGGAGGGCATATGGTACTGTTTGACGTAGCGGAGGAAGGCAATGGCATCTTCTGCCTGCGGCAAGACCTTGTCGACATGTGCCATGGAGTCGGTGACTTGTTTGCTCATCTCAGCGGCCTCCTTGCGCATCCTTCCCACGTCCTCGTCCGTCTCTTCCCTGTATGCCTTGGCCTCCGATTCGGAAGTCTCCTTATACGTGGTGAAAAGAGTCCTGAGTTCGTGGGTCAAGGTGTCCTTCTTCTCCAACTCGTCACGGAGCTGGTTGACGACAACGTCGTGAGCGGCGATGGCGTTTTCCTGCTTGATAACCTTCCGACGGTCCTCCTCCCGGCCCTCCGCGATTGCGTCGATCTTTTTGTCGCGCTTCTTGAGCTCCGCCTTGAAGATGTTGTCGGACGCGTTCCAGCGCGTTTCAAGCTCCTTATTCTTCTCCGTCATTCGGCGCAGCTGTTCCTGAGCCTGCTGTAGTTCGTCTCGGAGGTTCGAGGCCTCCCGAGTATGCTCCTGGCGCAAGCGAGCCATTTCCTCCGCATGCTCCTTTTTCGCGGCGGCAAGCTCCTGCTTCGCGTTGGATGTGACTTGGCCGAGCTGGATGCCTAGCCCCGTGGCTTGCGCCTCAGCCTGTTTCCGGCGCTCCTCCTCATTCTTGAGTTGTGTCCGCAGCGTCTCTTCGAACTCCTTGCGGTTTTTGCGGGTGCGCTCAGCGGCCTCGGAAGCGGAGCGGAGAGTGTTGTTGTCGGACTGCAGGCGCTCGATGACGTTGTTCTTCGCGCGCAGATTTTCGGTCAACTCCTGGCTCTTGGCCTTCTCGGAATTGAGGTCGCGCCGCAGGGCGTCATTGGAGGCGGTAAGGCGCTCGATGACCTTTGTTGTGGACTTGGAGGGGTTCGAAAAGGGCGAGACGGAGGTGTTGTTGTGGGTGACGCCGTTTGGCAGCTCGGAGAGCGGAGTGCTCGGAGAGATAGTGACGGCGGGCTCGTAGACGCCATTGCGGTTGGAGGAGGGCATGTTCACGATAGAGGGCGAGGGAGTTGGTGCATCGTTTTCGGAGGGCTTCCACAACTTCCCATTCATGTCACCGAGGGAAATATCGGTCGGCGTAAGCTGGATATCTGGGAGGGTCGGGGGAGAGCGAGGCGGCGCCGCATCTAGAGTCGATAGCCGGTCCGTGAGCCAGAGAGCGAAGTGGAGCGCACGCTTTGGGAGGAATGCCAGGCACAACGAAGGGGAGATTGACAAGTTGACGCTAGGGTAAGGAAATAAACATACCGCTCGAGCGGCGGGCCTTCTTGAGCGTAATGCGCAGCAACGAGGTCATCTCTGATTGGGCGGGCGGCAATCGCAATGCGCCTCAATGCCAGACAGAGGCAGGGGTCCGCGCAATCGAGATTCACCTCATGTTTTGTTACCAACGTAAGCGGGGTCCAGCGGGGGGTTATACACCTTAGTCAGCAGGTTGCAGCTAGACCATTGCGCGGGCACTGTGCGCTGCTGCTTTAGAGCAATTGCTCTCTTCGTCTTCAGAGCTCCCGCATCGCCCTGCTGAAGCTGACCCAGGCTACGGCCACTCCACTAGAGCCGTAGTGCAGCCTAGCTCCCAGACAGCTGTGCATCATTTCCGCACCTCGCTTCATCTCCCATTCGATGATCTTGACGACACAACAGGCAAGTTCCGACCTCCAGACGGACCGAGCAAGTCAGTTCGCGAATTGAAATTCCCAATTGGGAATCTCTCCAATAGCCAGCAGCCGCGCCCTGAAGCGATGAGACTAACGTTAGCTCGAGACTGGTTGATGTCGCTTAACACCTCCCGGCTGCCTGACCGCTTTGCTGCTCGCCGTCGTCGGAGGCTTGCAACTCTATCGAGCGCCCCGCATGATGTTTTCAGCTAGGACCCTGACAGCCGTTGCATATAGCGGCGCTTGTATAGCATCGTCGAGGTAGAAGGCAGACCGGCAGCAATTACATTACCTGTTACGGTAAGTTACAGTGGCTGATCGGCACGACGCGGGACCTGGCTGAAACCATGCGCAAGCTGCAAGGCTTGCCGAACTGTCGAACCAGGGGCGCTCGCGGAGGCCTGCCGGACCTCCCGCACCAAACACCTGCGAGGATGATCCTCTCACCACGCTCACGCCTCTAGTGAGCCAGTCGTTCAGCCTAGCGTACCCAGACGTTGCCGCAGTGATGGCTGCTCAACCTCCAGCGAACAGTCGACGTGGTTCTGTCGCTCTTGTCACCAGCGGCAATATACCCCGTCTGCGGCCTGCGAGACATGGGCTGAAGGTCGTGGAGTGTCAGCAGGCGTCAGCAGAGGCGCAAGCGGGCGCTGGGCCAGGGCGTTCGCTGGAACGTGTGCGGCATACTCAAAGCCTCCGACATTGTTGAGCGCCCAGCCAAGCTCGCTCCAGCTGAGCACGCGTTTCAGATTGCCCGTCATGCGAGCTTGAATAATGCTCTTCTATGGGCCAGCAGTCCTTGGCGTGGCCAGCAGCGATGACAGTTGAGGTGGTACAGTGACAGAAGGCGCCAGCAGCACGACGGCAGGATGTGCCAGGCAATGGGGATCGAAGTGCGAGATGGGGCTTGTGGGCTCAAGCTGTCGGGCCCTGCTCGTCAATCGTTTCAGAGTGAAGCGGGCCTCCATGATTGGGATGCCGAAAGGCAAATCTGCGGTGCTTGAATCAAAAGACCCCTGAAAGCGGCATCGCATTCGTCTGGTGGGAGTATATCGGTGTCCGCTCGGTGCTGCAGCACTGCTATTCCTAGACAGCGGCTTTGCTTTGGCTCTGCACGACTTCATGCCGGTGGCAGTGACAGCGAGACCGCCTGCACCGCCGCCTGGAGGATGTGCAAATGATCGCCAACGCCCATCACAACGTCGAAAAGTTTGCCACAGAGCAATCAATCACGGTGAAACAATGAACAGAGAGATTAGATATGAATGGACCGGAAGCTTCCCCGCCCTGGCGCCTGAGGAAAGCATAGCATTCATAATTCATAACTTCACTCGCCAATGACATAGGTGCAGCCCTTATCGCCAACCCAGACTTCGTGGACA
This sequence comes from Botryosphaeria dothidea, assembly GCA_011503125.2. Classification (NCBI taxonomy): domain Eukaryota; kingdom Fungi; phylum Ascomycota; class Dothideomycetes; order Botryosphaeriales; family Botryosphaeriaceae; genus Botryosphaeria; species Botryosphaeria dothidea. The sequence goes on along the minus strand of WWBZ02000016.1, from coordinate 2,383,154 downwards.
CGCTTCGCGTCGACGTCAAGGCGGGAGCCGGGACCGAAGGTTTCCTTGGTAGGAGTCTGATCGCTCGGGTAGGTGATGGTAAGCTCGCCGTCGATTATCAGATGGGTAGTCAGGCCGTTATGCGAGTGCGGCGGATAGTGGGCGTTTCTGGGCTAGGGCGTGAGCCACATGGGGCCCGCCGGTGGTAAAGACAGGAGCTCAGCAACTTACGGGCCATCAGACCAGGTGAACACGTGGCGGAAGCCCCAGTCCCGGACCTCTTTCTCGGCGTCTCGCTGCGACCTGGACGGCATTGTAGGCGCGGGTGCGTGCTGGAGCTGTGGGGCACAGAGTTTGGAGGATGTGTCGTATATCGGGCGGGTTCTGGGCGATGGGCGGAGAGCTCTTTCCGCGAGCTTCTGGAGACCCTGGGATGACGTCGCTGCCTCGAGCTCAGCTGCACGGCACCACGGCACCGCTGCCAACAACGCCCGCCTGCTGCGCCCAGCCTCGCGACTGGTGCGCCTGCCCTGTTTGCACGAGCGCAGCCATCGTGGCTGCTCCTGCTGGCAGCACGCACGCATAGACCGCAGCGTCAGACGGGGCTGTGAAGAGCGAGGCGAGCCTGCTTGCGCGCTCGTGCGGCCGAGATCGTCAGCTCTCCGACGTGAAACCCCGTGGGTCAAAAAAGCCCGCTTGCGCCTGTCTGTGTCTTATCCTCTTCGAGCTCTTCTCTGACTCGCCCGCTCCGAGACGGGCTCTTTCTCCCTGTTCAAGAACACGTGAGCCGTTGCGACGCCCTTTTGGCGGTCTGTCCCAGAGGTACCTTAACTCGACAGGCCAGGTCCCTTCTTCTCACACGCCAGCGTCTCAACAGCACCACCCACAATGGCAACCGACCTCGCAACTACCGTCCCCCAGGCCACCGAGGACAATCCCGTCCCGAAGCCCGCGGCCGTTTCCAATGCTGAGGCTCAGGCCGGCGGCGGCACCGCCAGCTACACCATCAAAAATGCCCAGAAGGTCGACAAGCTAAACGCAACACTGTCTGGCCATATCGAAAAGATATACAAGCAATTGCAGAAGGAATACGAGGTCTCCAACAAGATTGGTCTCAACAATTTCCTCGTCAATGAGCAGACTCACACCTCCGACACCCTTCCCATCCAAGAGGAGAAATTGACCCCCGAGAATCTCAAGGGTTACTTTCAATCTCATCACGTGAACGCTTTGAGTGCCCCAGAGCCCCTGGACCTCAGCTGGCCCATTTCAAACTACTTCATCTCGTCCAGCCACAATACCTACTTGACCGGCCACCAACTTTATGGCGAGTCAAGCACTGACGCTTACAAGAATGTAAGCATATAAAAGCAATTATGGAATTCTGAACATACTAAACCCACTTAGGTCTTGTTGAGAGGCTGCCGGTGCGTAGAAATTGACGTGTGGGATGGTGAGCCACCGTCGGATTCGGAGGACTCCAGCAGCAGCTCCGAGGATGAAAAGGACGCCAAGGGGGTCAAGAAGCCCGGCCTCAAGGACCGCTTGAAGGCGAAGCTAGGAAGGAAGAGCTCTGTCAAAAACTCTCACAAGCCCGAGCCGAAGAAGGAGCCGAAGAAGGAAAAGGAACCCGCTCCTCCTGCAAACACTGATGGAGCTGCTGCAAGCGAGATTCCAAAGCCCTGGAGAGCCAATTCGAACCGCGCGGAGCCAAAAGTCTACCATGGTATGGGTCCCCCGCCTTGCGTGTGCCGAGACTCGATTGCTGATCCTTGATTCATCAAGGCTATACTGCGACTTCCGATATCTCCTTCCGCTCTGTTTGTGAGACCATCCGGGATTACGCCTTTGTGACCTCGTGAGTTCCGATCTCTGATTCTGGTGTTGGATGCACGACTCAGTCTTAACTTTCTGTAGGGAGCTTCCTGTCATTATCAGCTTCGAAGTGCACACGAGCCCGGAACAGCAAGAGATCATGGTCGAAATCATGAACGAGACGTGGAAGGAATTTCTCGTGGACCACCCGTCTGAGGAGCATATGGATCCCGCAAAACTCGAACTTCCGCCCCTCCAGAAGTTGCTTCGCAAGATTCTGATCAAGGTCAAGTATGCGCCTCCGGTAAAGCCTGGTGAAGCTACACCGCCACAGGAATCGGAACCTACCACGCCTTCCGAGTCAGAAGAGGATGCTGCCGCAGCTGCGGCAACGGCCAACCAGCCTAAACCTGTGAAGAGCAAGGTTTGTCAATCACTTAGCCGACTCGGAGTATATGCCTGGGCTATACGCTTTCAAAACTTGCATCAGCCAGGTAAGAGCTGCCCTAATGACGTCTTGCTCGGGTGGACCCTCTAACGAGCATGTTCAACAGAAGCTCAATACCCTGCCCACATATTCTCCCTGTCTGAAGGGCGCCTGATGGAGGTTCACCAGCACTTCCCAAGCGAACTTTTCCAGCATAACAAGGTAAGACACGATTTAGACTCCGGCATCCCTGCATGAACCAGCGCCGACTGACGAGCTGCATAAAGAAATACATGATGCGCGCTTACCCCAAGGGCACGCGCGTGTCATCCTCCAACCTCGACGCACCTGTTTTTTGGCGTCAGGGAGTGCAGATCGTGGCACTGAATTGGCAGCGCTGGGATGAAGGAATGATGCTAAACGAGGGTATGTTCGCGGGCACTGGTGGGTGGGTTCTCAAGCCAGAGGGATACCGCAACACGTCGGAGGCAGCCAAACATCCGCATGCACTCACCTATGGAACTCTCGACCTGTCGATCGAGATATTCGGCGGCCAGGACGTGCCGCTTCCCCCAGATGAAAACCACGCAAAGGGTTTTAAGCCTTATGTCAAGTGTGAGTTACATGTTGAGAAGCCCGAGGAGCGTCTGGGTGAACCCATTCCGGGCGGCGGCAAGAGCAAGGAAGGCGAATACAAGCAACGCACGAAAACTGTCAAAGGCCAAGATCCGGATTTCGATGGCGAGGTATTGCGCTTCGAGGGCGTGCCTGGCGTCGCGCCGGAGCTAAGTTTCGTCAGGTGAGTTTCAACACTTTTCTCATCCGTTTCTCTCCCATCAGTCACTCCACATCGCCTTGTCACCAGCCTCATTCTTCATCATGTCACCACCAAGCTTTGTGCTACAATACACCACGCCGGATGTATGACTTCTGCACTTCGACGTCGTCACATCTGAGGTTGTAAGCGAGGTGGATGGCTGCATGCCGCATTGCCGGGGCGCATGCCCTTCGTCCCCGTGCTCCCATACTCGGAAGTCTGTTTTTTTCTCTTGTGCCACTGCCGTCAAGTACGGGGCGGTGACACCGACGAGTAATCCCGTGTGCTGGTAGAACGGGTACACTTGTTTTCAGCTTCCCTCAACATCCTTCCCCATTTCATTCTTGTAATCGATGTCTGCACCATGCCGCCCCAACAAAGGTTTCAATATCATCTTCGTCTGTTATCCTCCAAAGTTTCTTCCTCGGCAGCCAGCATTGTCCAACAGCTAATCACGAGTTTTTTTCCTTCCTGTAGGTTCAAGGTCATGGACGACGAATTTGGACGTGATGACTTGGCCGCATGGGCGTGCTTCCGACTTGATCGTCTGCAGTCGGGCTACCGCCTGATTCACCTGTTCAATGCCGAGGGCGTGCAGAGCAATGGCGTGTTGTTGGTGCGTGTGACCAAAAGCTTCGTGGTTGAGACTCCGCCGGCGGGAAAGGGAGATGAGAAGGGCCCGGCGGCATTGGTAGAGGAGTTAAAGAAGTTGTCGACGTAGACCTAGCGTATGGAGGCATGGGCACAAGGGAGTTGCTGATTGAGCGGCTTGCGTGTCTGTCCTTGGATGATGGGTAGACCTGGAACACCGTCCTTTGTCCGATATCGGGAAGAGGATGATGCAAAAAGAATGGGCGGTGAGTTGCATTTACATTGTACGAGGCATTCATTGTACGAGGGGAGGGGTTAGGGAAAGTGGATGAGGAGGGTTGCTTGGTCTTTGCTGCTCGTCGAATCAGTTAGCGCGCGGCATTGGACAGGAGAAAGTCTCATCTGTACGAGGGAAAGGGAAACTGAATTTGTGACATTATCAAGGATTGTTTCTTAGCATATCAGAAGTAAACCGCATTCCGATTGGGCAGACCAGGGACTCTTCTCACTTTCCAGGATATTGGTAATGGTGCTTCCTGTCGTGAACGACGGAACGTTCCCTTTCTTCGGGTATTCGATAAAGATGACGTGTCTCAAGAAGCATCATGGGAAAGTTCCTGGGATTCCTTTTTATTTATGTTCAAGTGAGGTAATGGAGCACACGAGATGGGGGATTTGGCGGTGAGTTGGAAAAAACGGGTTGTGGCGAAAAACAAAAAGCGATGGAATGGTTGCACAAGAAGGAGACGACTCCGAGAAAATGGGAGGGTGCTTTTAGCGCCCGCTGGACGATGGCGGCGGCAACTGCCCGGGAAGGGCCGTTCCTAGGGTTGCCGTTTCCGGCGCTCCATTTTGTCCCTTCAGTTTAGTTCCCGGAGTTCTTTTTCCTCTTGTGCTACCGCCGCTAACTTTTTGATTTTCTTTACTTACTATCTGATTGGTTGGGCGGAGCAGTTGTGTGCGAGTTGAGGTTGCGGTGGTAGAGGCAAGTGAGTTGTGCTGGAGAATGGAGTTGAAGGGTTTCTCGGGGAGAAAGATAAAACAAGTGAAGGTGTTTCTGACGTGAGTGAGTATACAATCAATGATCTAACATCTCGGGGCTCTCCAAATCTCTTTTCCGGTTGCTCCATCCATCCCGTTCGTCGATTCATCTCCTTCAAGTCCACGTCACCGCTCATTTCTTCCCAATGGTTTGCAGCCTTTGCTCTCCTCTCATCCGATCCCCTCTGCCGAATGACACTAGAAAATGGAAGGAGGTGATGGCGTACCGGTGGGGGCCATTTGCGACAACTACTGCATCTACCCGCGCGCCACGCCTTTCTCTCTCTCTTGAACGCTTACACAGTTTATGTGTACGCGTGTCATGGGCTCTCTGGCCCGTTTTGCCGCCTGTAGGAATCGGAAAGAGGGAGCGGTGAGTTCGCTCTCTGAGAGGGAGGCAAAAGGCGGCTAGTTGCTTTGGATGCGTCAGGCGTGTGTGTGGCTGGAAGCTGTGTAACTGAATCTAAACGCGGGTTCCGAACTTTATCCCTGCGCAGGGTGAAGGGCGCGCGCGGGGCGGGACGGGTTCACAGGGCTGTGATGACTTGATAACGGTTTGACGCACGCGCGGCTGATGATCCTTGCAATCTTTTTGCCGCTCGAAGGTGGAGAGGGAGACAGGACACGGGAGAACGATGGAGAAATAGGGCAGCGACTGCGGGTGAAGCGGAACGGAACGCAGTTGGGTTGAAACTAAACGAGCCCATGCGTAAGTGCGGTGGTGCAGTTGTTGTGTCGCTGTCCGGTCAGTCGAAAGAGGAAGCGTACGCATTGGCGCACATAATGTAGGTGGAGGCATACGTAATTGGCAAGCCGTGGTTTCTGAGTGCTTTCGAGTCGAATGAGTGCGTCATCTGAGAAAGATCTGAACGGATGAGCTGTGGAATTTTCTCTGCGTTGATGGTGAACATCCTGGAGTTGTGCATGTATGCAGTTGGTCTGCACTGTATCTGCGGGCAGTGCCACGAAAAGTCTCCGAGCAGCCCAACGTCCCAACCCCAGTAGCCAGCGTCCAAAATAAGATCCCGCTGAAGCCCGGGATTCGGCTCAGGCCGGGGCCAAACCGGAGGGATAGGAATAATAACGAGGAGAATAGGAAAGCGTGTCGGCTTGCAAATGGACAACCAGATTGACGATATCGATGGCCTTCCGATTTTGGCTTGCAGCGGGAACAGGGAGGTGTGTGGAGCCAACGACGTCAACCAAGAAAGCACCAAAGGCACCCCCGCCCCGACCGGTAAAGCGTGACAACGGCCGAGCTGCATACGTCCTGCATGAAACGGGCAGACATTTTCTTTTCTTTTGCCTTCCCCTCTCTGCCTCCGTCCTGGCCTGATCTTCGCACATACCGCCTTTTCGAAAGAAGCGTCAGCGGCCTTTCTTTGAGATCTATCATGTCGACAAGGCCGATTGACGAGGCTGCATTCGCCGTTAATCTCCCGAGTGAAACGTGGCTTACGATCCCCACTGATGAGATGGTGAGATCTCATTTCTTTTCCTGGCTCTGATGTTCGGTCGAGAAGGGAACGCAAAATTACAGAAAGGGCAACCAAGAGGCGCGGTAAGGTACAAACGGTTCCGGGCAATATTCCACAATCGGGATAGTCGCGTGACTGACTTCCGTGAAGATCGGCCGGGGGAGGGGCTGTACGACAGGAAATTCAGCATCAGTGATGGGCGGCGGCCTTTACTATTGGCGAGCAATAACAAGTTGCAATTAACAGTCGCGGGTCGTGCATTTTTCGCGCGCGGATGAGTGCAGCAGCAAGTTAGCTTATAATCACCGTTGTTGCCTCACGATTCCACTTATAGACTAGCCGCCGGGACAGCTTTGTCATCTAACGTCAGAGACCGGGCGTACTTCCGCCAGGAGCCAACGACGTGCCATTCCAGAATTTAGACTTTTCTTTGGTAAGAGGTCAAGGTTCCTAGCCTTGCCATACCTGCCGGCTGTAAGCGAGAAGACGAACCAAGCCACGCTCCCGGGTCCCCCCGAGGCGGCTCGGTCTGTAGGGCCGCGGAGTCTGACTTCGTGAGGCGAATAAGGTCCAGGTAATGATAATCGTCTGGTCGAACCCTCAAAGGGCCTTGCGATCCGTGATCGGAGGGGGAAAGCGAGGCACCAAATGGAAAGTGAAGGAGAGTTCCCAAGAGGATGTTCCTTGAACCGCTAGATGTGTCGGTGAGCAGCGCTGTCTCTGAAACTCGTGAACATGCATCGACCCAGCCGCGCGTCTGAGCAACGTTGTTTCGTCTTGCTTCGCCTTCTTGCGCTCGCCGACCCAGAGTTGACGATCAACTGGCCTCGGTACGCTACAGGACGTAATGTAAGCTATGACCGAAGGACAAGAGTGCGTAGCGCAGGGCACATGTTCATCCGAGTAATGGTTAACGTTAAAGCTACTGGAGCTTCGGCCTGAGCCGATTGGCTCACGCTAGTCCCCAAGTGAGGGAATGATATTGTGAGCGAGTCGGATACGAAGGCTTGGTGGAAGGTATGGCGAAACGACTTCAGGTAGACGATCGAGCGGCAGCTCGGTGGCTGCGGATGCAGTCCCACTCTCGACACCGTGTTCCGGGTTACCATCCCTGGTCGTTATCTTGCTGGACCCGGCAGGTTGGACGAGGGGGATCTGAATCGAACGAAGTCAGCCGATATGACGAGAACAATGGCGGAGCTCTCAAAAAAAATGATAGCTCCGAAGGAGCCCGGACGGGTTGACTCGCGGCGCACAAGCAGACCGGTGGAGGTAAAGCTGCTCGCAATTCCAGGTACAGGCCTGAGGAAGAGCCGCAAAAAATGGAGCTGAGGCGGGAAGCGACCGGGAGGAGAGTTGGAAGACAGCGAACGGCGTTGCTTTTCAGCAGCCGTCCGCGGAGGCGGCATGGCAGGCAAAAAGCAAAGGAAGTCAACGCTTGTGGGAGATGCGCGTGCAGGCTGGGCAGCGAGATCGTGGCTTTGCCGCGTGGCGAGGCAACGGGTGCTGGAGCGCTAGTGGGTTCGGGAGCTGATCCCGACCGGGGCTGCGGCTTTGTGGTGGAGGCGCGGAAGATGGAAAGTGACCGGGAGCGAGCAGTGGCAGCGGAGCAGCGACATGGGCGCGGGCCGGAGGTCGCAGAGAGCAGCGCGCGTCGCAGAGAGACTTAGGCCAGGACGACGGGTTAGTTACAAGAGGCACGCCGGGCCGCAGAGGCGCAAGAAGCGGTGAAGTGCCGCAGGGCGCCGACGAAGCTGAATGGCGCGGCTGCTGGAGGCGATGCTCGCGGGCAACGCTGGAGGCGGGCGCCTGCGCTTGGGCGAGCGGGCGGGTTTCCGCGGCGCGCTGTTGAGGCATGCGCGACTTGGGTGGGCTGGTCGGCGGCGAAGGTTGCTGTATCGTCGGTTTGACCGCGACGTTGATCAAGGTGGAACAGCGAGGGCGGTTGTTTCGACGCTCCCGGCAGTCGGTGCCGATGCCGGCGGCGGGGCCGGGGCATTGCATTGCAGCGCTGGGCACTGGCTCCGCGCGCTGGGGCATCGGCAGGCGCAAGGATGGCGTGGAGCAAGCGCATCGAGTGCCGCAGCGCTGAGCTGATGCGCGGTGTATGTATCACCCAAATAGCGGGCATACTGGATCTCGGAGGGCTCGCTGTGGGGTTGCGCGGCGGCATGGGTCGCTGGGTCGGGGATGCTGAGGTGCGCTACGCCTGCCAGTCGGAGTCGGCCCAGCGCGCGAGGTGCCTGGCCTGGCTGGCCTGAGGCGGCATAGGGCTGAGCGCCGCAAGCTCACTCAGGCAGGCTCACGCCAGGCACAGGCGCGTCGGCGGGCAGGGGTCGCTTACCTTCCATGCTGGCGCGCTGCCAGCACTCTGCCAGCCGCCCGAATCATCATCAGCCCTCTCCCGGCGCCGTTCCTGATCCGCGGCCGGAGTAGCGTAGCAGAACCCAGCCGCCGTTGTTGCTTGTTGCGTAACTGCTGCGCCGGCACCACCACTTGGGCCACTTGGCTGCAGCATGCGACAGATCATATCTAGCCCGGATTTGCGTCCGCTCAATCGCCGTGGGAATACACAGCGCTGCTCCATTCGACCATTTCCAACCTAAAACACGCGCGGGTCAGACGCTGCTGCCACTAGCGCCGTCCTCTGCCTCAGGATAATGTGACCAGTAAGTCCTCGACGCCCGAGAGGGCGCTCCACGGCCTCCAGCATCACTAAAATCTCCGAGTCATACTTGCGCGCGGATCCGTACCACCTGATCGTGCGCCGAACGCCCCTCTGAGTCGCCAGCCTCAGCTCTTCGACGTTGCTTCCAGAGATGCCGATCGACGCCATGTCCCAGCCGTAAGGTTCTGGGATCACAAGTGACGAGCTAAAAGCAACATAGCAAATGAGCTTCCCCTGGCCCCATGCACCCCGAACGCTCTACCCAGCCAATCTGCCTGCCCGAAGCCCGCCCAGGGCGGAGGCTCAAAGCCCAGAGGTCCCACCCTGGCCCCCCGGCTTGCTTGCTTTGTGGGCCCGCGCCTTTCCAGAAGCCACGGACCACGCGAGCGTTGCAAGCTCCCAGAGAAAAAATGACCAAGAAGAGGCGGGGCAGGGGTCCCAAGAGGCCCTGACTTCGCTTCCGAGCTTTCCAATTGATCAATTGCGCCTCCCAGACTCCTGTTAGTCTCAGGCACCGCAGCCCTCGTCGGAATCGTAATTGGTTTCCAGATGGCCGGCTCGACACGGAACGGACAATTGTACCACGAACGGGCCGCTCCATGCATCACAGATGCTGTCCTGTGGAAACCAGCATCAACACGGAGCTTCAATGTGAGCAAAGACTCTCACAGAGTCAAGAGAGTTAGCGCCTGTGGCTCTCTATGCCAGAGCCGTGGTACCTCCTCAGAGAAGTCGCGAGAGGGAAGAACGAACTGGCGGTCGAGGTAGCATATAAATACCTTCTCAGGCCTCCTCACCATCCTTCCCTCATCGCCATCCCCATTCCCTCAGCTCCTCCCACCTCTACAACACCAATTCTCAACCTCACCGTATCACACAATGTCTTTCAACCAGTTCACCAACATCCGCCGCCATGAGATCCTTGAGCGTCTGGGAATTGAGCAGCTCCCCGCCCTGATGCCCGGCCAGGAACACCCCGACGTTGAGCCTGAAGAGCGCCGCCCAGAGGTGCCTCTTGTCATGCTTCCCGTGAGTGCTCTCTGACAGCACGCCAAATTCATAGCTGACGACAGATAGGTCCCTGGCAGGAAATGCCCATCCTGCCTCGCCAAGGGCGAGACCGTTTGGGTCATTCCCGGAAAATGCTGCCCAGCATGTGGCACTCCTGTGAACTAATCTGACAATTGATTTCCAGTAAGTCTCCCTTTTCAAGCGCTTGCAATTTCCAAACCTGATCAACCGTGCTGCAGGCGACTTCGGAGTTCTACGGACGGAGTTCTGGTTCAAAATTGCCTTCAATGAAATTTGGAGTTTTTTTGGACGGGTTGCCCGGGAGAGCGGCATCAGACTGGACTTTTTTCTTTCTAGCGTGCCAACGTGTGGCATTTCCAGGCGCAAGGCTCAGCGTTACCGGACGGGCTTTGATGGATCGGCGCCCAAAAGTTATTTTGATTTTCTCCCCGGTTAATGGCGCGAATCAAGGTTGATGAATGATTGATCCGGGCGTACTTCAGTCAGGGAAAATCGGAGTAACAGGTTATGCAGAACGATTCCCAACAAATTGAGCGGTCTTGCCATTGCGTCGGATACTCGACGACTACTTCTACCATATTTCTCTTCGTGACAGTGTTCGCGACTTCGTGAAATTTCCAGGGAACATGTTTTGCGTGCGTATATGGTGAATTGTCTTCCCGAATGCAGGAAAACAGCCTTCGGCTCTGCGTGCTTCGCCGGATACAGCTCGTCATGCAGCAGGCACATTAGCGCAATGACCATTATTGCCGGTGGTGGTGCAGCTCCGTGATGATCGCTGCATGTCGTCAGCGACCTGGAAGTCGTGTCATTCTGGATCGCTCTAGCTTGTTCTGGGCGTGATAAAGAGCAGGTTGTAGAACATCCAGAGCGTTGTCTCTGATTCGAGGGTTACCACTTCGCCGCCGCTCGCGTCGCCTTTCATGCTTTCTTTTTTCCCTCTGCAGTGCCTCGACCTTACCAGAAACTAAGGGTATCAATACAAAAGACAGGGACTACCTCATGTGCCGGTATCCGTCCGGTGGCAACATGTGGAGCAGCCGGGTAGTCGTAGCACTCACAGCCTGTGTGCTCATTCCTCGGCATCGCCCTCATCCCACCACAGCGTAGGACCAAGACCTGCCTGTGCCATCGAGGCCTGGCGAAGTCAGTAAATATCGCCTGCGGTAGCAGGTTACGCCCACTTACAATTATCCGATAAGGTGATTTCCTTTCCACTTGGGTATCGTCCGTGGTGGGCGCCTGTGGTGATTGGTCTGTCCAGATTTCGGCCTCGACTCTGAAGCGGATTGTCTCCTCGAGATCAAAGAACAGTTCATCCCCCTGTTCTGTGACCCAGACCCACACACGCTCGGCGCCAACGCTAAAGACGTGAGATGTGGTGTAAACTTTGGGAGCTTCGACAGTGCATGGGTGGCGATAGATGACTTACTACTTGACGCCGTCGAACAAGTTGACCGGTCCGGGCACAAAGATGTCGTCAAAGAATTCTAGCGCAACTACCATACTGTCAGATACGCTTGCGAAGCCAGCGTGGAACATTGCGGGGTCGTACTCTTTATGCCTTCGTGATCAGAGCCGCTAATTTTGCCTTCGATAATCTCACCTTTGAACGGCCGGAATACTATCAGTCTGAACTCGACTGAAGGAAGAGCACATTTTAGCCACGGAATTCTGGAGCGGAAGATACAGAGCGCGCTGCACTTAGCGTTGGATGAGAGTAGTACCATTGACGTTTACAATTCCAGTGCCATGACCAATAAGACCCTCGGAAGACTTGAGAATGTCGCGGAGGCAGATGCACAAGCCAACTTCCTGTATGACCTGTGGCGGCACTGCATTAGTGAGGTTTGCGGGGCGATAGCCACGTGGGTGAGCTGACTTTATTGGCGTATTTTGCGTGGATCGCGTCCTTGATGGCCTGGATGCTGGACTTCTCAAACTCCTCCGGCTTGATCTGGATCAGATCCGAGATGGTCGTCTGCAAGAGGTCAGAAGCGGTCACGGCATTTGACTAGGCAGACCCACTGTCAAGAACATGGCTGCAGGTCGAGAGTGTTGTGGTAGTGGTGCTGCATGCAACCGGTGAAGGCAGTAGTAGAAGAGAAATGGTAGTAGAAGAGAAATGGGCGAAGAGAGAAGGACCGCTTAAGCGAAGATTAGCAGGGGCGCGTGAACAACTCCATTCCAGATTTGGCTGGAAGAGTGAGTGGTGAAGGAAAAGGTCAGCGGCCCGGAAAACGTCACCGCCTTCGGCCTTGGCAAAATTTCATCACACCCCGGTCGTTTTTTCCCCGACGCGACTGTTCTCTCTTCTCCCGCTTCACACGCGCGCTGCGACACCGTAACCCTACCTCTTACGCGCCAAAAGCGATCAGCACCCATCCACCCTCTTGCGCGATGGCTGGGTTTTCATTCCCTCCGCCTCCCCCGCCTCCGCCCAAAGCCAACGCTCAGGATGCAAGTTCTGCGACGAATCAGACACAACCTGGTGCCTATGGACAGCGCCCGAGCAGAGGCGGAGGAGACAGAGGGCGCGGCCGTGGCAGAGGCCGGGGCAACAACAATCGCAGTGGCTTTGGCAGAGGTGGCGCTACTAACTACCATGCTCCGATAAACCAGTCCCTTCCGTATAATCAATCTCTACCTCAGCAGCAGTATGCCTCTGCGAATGGCCCGTCTTTGCATATGGCAACGCTTCCGGCTGGTGGATATATCAATCCAGCGTTTGCTCCCATATACGCCAATGCTATGAACAGAGCTCCTCCCGTGTCGCAGCCGTGGCTTGCACAAACACCATCAAATCAGACAGCAGGTTATCAATCAGCAACTTCGACCGCCACGAGCCTCCCGCGTCCAGCAGCCAGTCAACGGGTACCCAACAAGCCGAAGGTGCAAGCTGCGCCTCCCGTGCCGAGTTTCGGCTTCGCTCTACCAACTGTAAAGCCACAAGCCCCCACGGCAGACAACAACAATGGAAGCAAGAGTAAAAAGAGAAAGCATAATCAGCTCGGACTCACACCACGGAGTGACATGCATGAAGATAGTGAGGAGGATGATGCCGATGAAGAGGCCAGGTTCAAAGCAACGGGTGGAGCGTTAGTTCAACTCACTTCCTTGCTTCCTTCTGTTAGGTCATGACTAATCTACACAGAATTCAATTTGAGTACAAGGGCCGTTCGTCGACGTTGAAGAGCGTCGAAGACATCGCAGCCTGGATCGAAGAACGAAAAAAGCGATTTCCCACGAAGGAACGTATCGCACAGAGACAAAAGGAGGAGGAGAGAAAGCGTACAAGAGAGCAGGCACAGGCAGAGAAGAAATTGAAGCTTCAACCGCAGGAGAAGTCTACGAAGAAGAGAAAACGTAAAGATGGCGACGAGCAGGACAAAGCTATCCGGAAGGCAGAGAAGCTGCGCGAGAAACTGCGTATGGCGGAAGAGGCAGTAGCCAAAGCAAAGGAAAAGCAAGATTCGCAGAGCATAGGCGAAGCGGCGCCGAAAAAGAGCCTAGGCATCAACTACGACAGCGATGAAACTGCGGAGCAAAGCAGCGATGACGAGTCAGGCTCGCTTGTGGCAAGCTCTTCTGAAATTTCAATAGACTCGGACTCGGACGACTCATCTTCTTCAAGTGATGGCAGCGGTGATGATGCTCCTCCAGAAGAGGAATCGTCGGCAAAGCGACCCTTGAAGGTGCATCTCCCGAACCGAAAAGCGCCTCCAGTGGAAACAACGCGCCCTCGCCCGGACAGACATAAACAGGAGCCAAAAAGAATGACGCTACGCGAGAGGGTGAGTTTGTTGTGTTCCTATCCTCAGAATTGCAGTGTGGACACTCACACAGACAAACAGATGCTTGAACAGCAGCGTCGGCAAGAGGCGGAGCTCGTATTACAGGCGATCAAATTTCTGGGTCAAAACGGAATTCTGGGCTGAATCGCACACGTATGAGGCATAGAAGCGGGAGCGGAAAGGAAACCCTGCTTCAGTTGAGGTTCCTGAGGAAGGCATCGAAACCCCGGCTAGAGAGGCAACCGCAGCTTGGCGCATAATAAGAATAGAGGCTAAAGTGCCGGACAAACTTTGTATAGATAGGAATGGCCAGGCCGCGACCGTCAACCATCGATAACGACGAAATTTAGTCAATTGACGAGATCGTACCAAGAGCAGTATTGCCAAAGTCTCGGTGGCGGTGTCTGCAGACAAAAGTGAGGTTGGACTCGGCCTTGGACCCTGAGCTACGCCACAACGCCACATTACAAAGTCGGGCCGAGTCAATCTTATCGCCGCATCCCTCCAGATTTTCGGAGCTGCTCATCGTTACCGCCTCGCGCTCGACTTCCGCGACGCCGCAACCCTGCTCAATCGCATTCCACCAAGACCGCCGCGCCGCAGACGTCGCAATGGCTGGACAGAAACGCAGCCACGAAGAGTTCGCCGAGGGCGACCCCGCTCTGACCGAGCCGCAGTCGCGCCCACAGCAGTCGCGCGACGCGTCCACCGACGGCACCGGCAGCGCCAACGACGGCTGGGAGACTTACGAGAGCAAGGGCACCAAGAAGCTCAAGAAGATCCCTGGCGAGAAGTCCAAGAACTACCCCTCCATCGTTCATTCGCCTACCGCCCGTCTGCAGTCGACCGTCAAAATCGGCGACCTCCAGAATCTCATCCTCTACATCCTGTCCGATGCCGCTTCGCCTCGCTGGGTTGCCGTCAAGAACCACAATCAGATCAGGAGAGTAGTCACTGTCATGGTGCCCGGTCTCGAATCCGACATGTTCGATGGAAGCATTCCACTAGACGAGGCTGCGCCTACGCCCGCCCAGCACAGCAAGGACAAGGACAACAGCAGTGTGTCGCCTGATGACTACTACCCCAAGCAGCTTGTGTCGGAGAAGCTACCTGATCCTTTGAGGCCCTTTGCAGATATGTTCCCGCACATCTGGCCCATCAAAAGCCCCGGTGACGACAAGTTCTCGAAGCTCCATTCGCCTTTGCACGCAATCTTGACAGCGCCAATTCCGAAGACGAAGGAGGAAAAAAAGAAAGGCCCTCAATCTGCGAGGGACCGTGACTGGAAGAATAGGCGCACACCTATCACCACGTTCATCGCAAAGTTGGATCAGTTAATGGAGGATGGTGATGACTGGACTATACATCCCGCCATGTACACAACGGAAGAAGAGAAGACAGAAGGTCTCAGCAGTAGGAAAGCTAAGGAGAGGGACAGCGAGCATGGCTGGGTTGACACAACCGTGACGTCGCTCAAAGAAGGTGATGTGCCCGACCGCCAAATTCAAGATGGCAGCGTGACGGCCGGCAGGAAAATTCTTGCAATAGATTGTGAGATGTGCAAGACGGGCGAAGACGTCTTCGAGCTCACTCGAATCAGCATTGTGGATTGGAACGGAGACGTCGTTATGGATGAGTTCGTGAAGCCCGAACGCCCCATCACCGATTACCTTACTCCCTACTCCGGCATCACCCCAGAGAAGCTTGCAGATGTCACCACCACTCTCGCCGACATCCAGAAGCGTCTTCTTGAGATCATTACGCCCCACACAATCCTTGTCGGCCATTCGATCAACTCAGATCTCAACGCGTTGAAGATGACACATCCCTTTATCGTCGACACCGCCTTCATCTACCCACATCCCCGCGGTCCCCCGCTGAAATGTTCACTCAAATGGCTGTCGCAAAAGTACCTTTCAAAGGAAATCCAAACGGGTCACGGTAGCTCTGGTCACGACTCCATTGAAGACGCCCGTAGCACACTCGAGCTCGTCAAGCAGAAATGCGAGAAGGGAGAACTTTGGGGCACCGGCGAAGCCAACGGCGAGTCCATCTTCAAGCGTCTCGGTCGCTCCCGCAAGCCCAAGAACCAATCAACTAGTGCAGCTGAAGAGTTCCGGACGGGGGCAGTGGTAGATTGGGGCGATCCACGTCGCGGTTTTGGCGCAGCAGCCACTGCCACTTTCGGTTGCAAAAACGATGATGATGTCGTCAAGAATATTCAGGCTGCGGTCAACGGCGAGGCGGCCGGGTCTGAGCGGGGTATTCAAGGAAAGGGCGTGGACTTCGTCTGGGCGCGTATGCGTGAGCTTGAGGCTGTGCGCGGCTGGTGGACGAGGACGAAGACGCTGGATAACGCACAATTGCTGGCGAATGCGCTCAGCGGCAGTGCCAAACCTGCTGCAGAAGTTACGACCGACGACAGTGCAGTCGAGAAAGAGGCCACCGTTGCTACCACCGAGGAATCCATTGCTCAGGATGAGCGCACCAAAAAGACGGGGGTGCCCACTGGAGGTGAAGCAAAGGGTCTGGACATCAAGGAGATTCCCGCAGAAAAGCCCGTGGATGCCACTGCAGAGGGTCCCACCACTTCCGAGCTTGCCGAAGCCGTCCGCAAGACGACTAATCGCATCAAGGAGATTTATGACTCGCTCCCACCTTGCACCGCTTTCATCATCTATAGCGGCAGCGGCGATCCGCGTGAGATCACTCGCCTGCAGCAGATGAATCAACAGTTCAAGCGTGAATACAGAATCAAGAATTGGGACCACCTCAGCGTGAAGTGGACGGACACGGAGGAGCAGATGATGAAGAAGGCGTGCAAGAAGGCGAGGGAGGGTGTGGGTTTTGTGGTCGTGAAATGAGCGCAGATGATGACATTGCGGCATGGAATTATGATGATGGATAAGCATGGCTCAGGAACATGGGATGGCCTTTTGCTTCTACGTGGCACGGGTTTCGGTGGCGCAGACATCGATGCACTACGGTATGGGCATCATGACGGGGTTACTGGTTCAACACACATTATATGGATAAAGAAGAAGTAGGTTCTAGCATAACGACGGCAAGATGGAGTCTCAGCCTTTAGAATACGGATACATAAAATAGAGCAATAGAGCGAAGGCTCAAGGCGGAGACGCACCATGTGTAGGGACGGCCAGCGGCAACATCGATGCCGTCGCAACCGTTGTCGCTAGCATTCCTGTCAGACTATGATGCACCTCCGCCGCCTTTGCCTCTCCTTCTCCCGAACCCCCGTCCACAACGTTCATCTCCAAACGCACGCCAGCAGTCTTGACGGTGGGATCCATCCCGAGCAAGCCGTTGTCGTCCTCCTGCAAGAACCCTTCGAAGAAGCCCATCCCTTCGCACTTGAGCCCGCCCGGCCCACCCACGCTGCGGATGGCGCGCTCGACACACCCACTCTTGATCAGCGTCGGTAGGTTAAACATCACGTAGCTCGTCCCGCTCGACCACGTCCAGTACTGCCACCCAACCAGCGTGCCGCAGCCTTTCTCCTCGTGCTTGGGCTTGCCGCCGTCATTCTGGGTGGCGGAGGAGATGCCCCAGACGGAGATGGGCGTCACTCGGATGGTTAAACAGAGTCGTCATGTAATCTCGGTACTTCTGTGAAGATGGTCAGAGCTGACAGGGTGACTGAGCGGTGGCAAGCACTGGAGCCTTCATTGTATTTCCGCGTCAATTCCAATAAAATAGTACTCGATCTAATTAGCCAGCAGATTCCACAAAGACTTTAACCTGGTTTGTACTACTTTATTTGGATTCCCCGCTTCATTTCCACTTCTAGCTTATCTTCATATACATTCCGGGTGTGGACAAAGACATCAAGAAATCAGGTACATTTTTGCTGGTTCTCTTCCGTGAACTTGTTAAAAAGTGTCTAGAGATAGTCTTTTCGTCTTTAATGAAACCGGCAAGCAGAGGGACAACAAAGGAACTCCAATCTTTGATCTTCCCCTCTTTGTCGTACACTCTCATCCTCGTCATATTGACGCGGCACCCTCCAGGAAGCATACATGTTGGCGGAACAGAGAGACAACCCCCTAAGATAGTGAAGGTGTCGAACCGAAAACCACTGCAGAATGGACAATCTTGTGCGAAATACCACCTATTTGCTTGCCGAGTCCGAGAAGCTCAAGGTCATCCACCTGAGCATTACCCACAAAGATTCGACGGTACCTTCCGCCGTAGCGTACCTGACTTCCCTGAGTACACCAATAACTCTCCGAATGGAGGAGGACCTGCCTGATTTTGCCCACCTCTTACGCCTTTTCCAGATACCCACCCTCCGGAAGTTGCGGATACTGGCGATGAGATGCACGGATTCTTCTGTTCCGGAGGAGTTACATCATTGAAGCACATCGATTGTGACGCATTTAATATTTGTTGGCTGTGGATGGGTGACCGGGGACCTTTTCCATGTTATAGCTTAGCCAAAAGACCCCCAAGCGCTTCATTTTGATTTGGATGACCCTGAAGGGCATGGAAATATTGCCCTCGGTGCCAATTTCCGCCAGGACTTCAACGCCGTCATACATGTTATAGGGCCGTGCCAAGGGAACCTGCAAGATTTCCGATTCCACATCAATGACAGTGTGATCGGCAATAGAGATTTGAATCCCGCTTCAGACACTGGCTTTGTGGGCTCTTCCAACCTCAAGAAGCTCGAAGTCATCCTCGAATTTCTCAGAGAATTTCCGGTCGAGGACCTACCTTGGGCTGAAGATGAACCGGCTGAGTTGTCCCTGCCGCCTATCTACACATATTTTCCCAAAAACACTGGAAGAGTTGACACTGCACATGTGCGATCATCCGCGACTCTGTGCGTGGCCTGATCTTGCATTATATCAGCTTTTCGCTGTCCGGCCCGAGAGAACATAGACATAGGCTTCCAGATCCCAAACGCGTCCATGTTAAACAGGTCAAGCACAGATACGATTAGAATGAGGACTTGTGCATGAAGAGGATTGCAAAGACTTTTGAGGCGGTCGGCATGGCTTTTTGGTTCGGGTTTGACTGAGCGGATTGCTGAGATGCGTGCCGATGAAGGGCTTGCAAAGACTTCCTTAAGGCCCGATACCGGAATTGCATAGTGACAAGTGTGGGAATCCAAGTAATTGAAATGTTCTGTCATTTTCCCTTGGTTCAAGGCTAACGCCGCTACGTAGCAGACAATAGCAAACGCTTGGGATACGAAGGGGAAGAAGAGTGCTTGGAAACTTGAGGTAGCTGGATCGACCGGAGTCTGGATAATTGTATGAAGGTTGATTTTAGACAGGGTCTCGGACAAATATGCTCTTCGAAGTATTCAAATTCTATATATGAGCCTCGAGCAGCTTGCTGCGTCTTCCAACTATTTCTGCCTTACTCGCTTTTTGTTGAGCATCGCGATCACTATTTGTGGGCAGTAAGTCTTCCTTCCTGGAGATGCCTATCAAACTGGCGCTGGTGATGGCTAAGCCGCGTACAGCGCTTGAGGCCGTGTGGCGTGGCCAAGCGGGAGGGCGGCATTGGCTGCTCCTGCAAGTGTGGTTCGATTTTCAGGAGATGTATGTACGTTCATGACGTGTCCATGGGTTCTGAAGCGGCGGCCTTATTGTCTTCGCTAGGCTGGGCAGCCTTGGTGCCTTCGAGACGTGCTCTCTTGGCCTGCTTCTTGAGCTGGCTTTTAGACGGTGCCTTACCCTGCTCGGCGGCATTCTCAGCGGTCTTCAGCTGGCCTTCAGCTTTGCGTTTTTGACTTTCTTGCTTGTTCTTGGCCTGGTTCTCTTTCTTCTCGGGCTTCTCACCTCCGTAGACGACGTCGATAACGCCCCTGAAGCTTGTTCGCTTCATCTGGGCGCTGACGACGACGGCGCGGGCCTCTTTTGAGATAGCCTCATAGCCTCGCTCTTGCCCCAGGCCCCAAACAGAGGCAAGGTTGATTATATCTGCAGGAGCTCGGCAGCCAACGCCAGACTTGGCCTCGCTACTTATTATCAGACCCCTACCTCTCGTGGCGCGAATCAGCTGTGTCGTGTTCATTATGAGGTTCCTCCGCGCAGAGCTATCCTTCGCCATTACGCCGGGGGCGTAGCATATCTCAAACTTCACGCCGCGCTCGATGGCCTGCGACAGCATCTTGAACTTGAAGAAAAATCCAAGACGCTGGGTCATGTCGATAGATATCACATCACAGTCCAGGGACTGGCATGCCTGCTGCAGTGTCTTCTCGTCGACGGGTCTCACGGCGAGGATGTCGTAGGCTTGGGCGAGATTATTGATGCGGTGGTTCTGGGCCGTGTCGGCGAGAACGAGGTTACAACGGCGCAAGACTCGCAAGTTCTCGGGGATGGGAAAGGGCAGCGGGTCGGGGATTGGACAGGCCTATTTTTGGTCAGTGCTTGGCAGAGAGTTTCAGAGTCGTCCAAGAGGTACCAGATCGGCCGGGAGCTTGCCCGACAGCGTATGGGACACGGCGACGACATTGTAGCCCACTGCGAGACGTCAGACGCTTCAACTTGACTACTCGGGCAGTGCTGAACCCACGATCGGCGAGGAAGGCTATGGCGCGCGGCAATTCCGGATCCTTAGCGGACCACGGCAGGTTTAGGTCGTAGAACATAGTGGGCGAGGCGGGTAGAGGATCGTCGAGTGTTGGAGGGCAGCGCTGTCGCAAAAATTGTCGGGTCTGGTTATGCGGCTGGTTGAGACCCTGCTAGATGCGGGCGGGAGATTGACGGTCCGTCGCGTGCGCAATTCATGCGGACTGGTTCCTTAAAGGGCCGCGCAAGCTCACCATGGAGGATGGAGCAGAGCGCTGGGTGGTGCAGCAAGCAAACCGCAACAGAAGTGCGATGCGGCGGTTTGAGCTGGGCCAGAGGTTTTGGCCTAAGGCCGCAAGCGACCGGGATGCCGGCGATCGCCGAGGCCGCCCCGCGTTCGACGACAGCCGCAGAGGCACAACCACCACTTCAAACTGCTGCCCGCCCGCGCCCGACCAACCACCTCGATCTCGCTTCACAAGCACCACCGCCTTCTTCGCCCCCGCCCTCGCTGTTGCCCTCGTCGCCGCTGCCGCCTGCCGCATCCTCTCCACTAACGTCCCCCAAAATACCGCCAGCGTGTCGGAGATACGAGTGGAAAACCTGGAACCAGCGCCCAGCATGGCGCGTGTTTACGCAGGTCCGCGCTTTCACTCCGATTCTTCCGGCTCTCCGCTGATTGCTGCCAGATGTGAACGCGAACATGCCGCGGTCCTACTGGGACTACGACTCGGTCAATATCTCGTGGGGCGTCCTGGAGAACTACGAGGTCGTCCGCAAGATTGGTGCGTCCATGACCCTACGCGCCGCGCGCCCTTGCTAACGCCCCGTGCTCTAGGTCGAGGCAAATACTCCGAGGTCTTTGAGGGCATCAACGTCGTCAACTACCAGAAATGTGTCATCAAGGTCCTCAAGCCTGTCAAGAAGAAGAAGATAAAGCGCGAGATCAAGATTCTGCAGAATCTCAGCGGCGGGCCCAACATCGTTGCCCTCTTGGACGTTGTCCGCGACAACCAGGTTCGTGTCTCCTTCTCCGCTGCAGTACGAACGAAGTATCGCGATCGTGGCTAACCGCAGGCTCAGAGCAAGACCCCTTCACTTATCTTCGAATACGTCAACAATACCGACTTTAGAAGCCTTTACCCCAAGTTTCAGGATTACGACGTGCGCTACTACATTTTCGAGCTGCTGAAGGTGAGTGACCGAACTCTGAGTCCACCGCGAGGCTGACGACGCCAGGCTCTCGACTTCTGCCACAGCAAAGGCATCATGCACCGAGATGTCAAGCCGCACAATGTCATGATTGACCATGAGAAGCGCAAGGTTAGTTCCGCTTCAGGAACCCTCTCTTGGCTTCTGAGCTGACTCGTCTTTACTTTAGCTGAGACTCATTGACTGGGGTCTTGCTGAGTTCTACCACGCTGGCACCGAGTACAATGTACGCGTCGCGTCGCGCTACTTCAAGGGACCGGAGCTACTCGTTGATTTCCAGGAGTACGATTATTCTCTCGACATGTGGTCGCTTGGTGCCATGTTCGCCTCGATGATCTTCCGCAAGGAGCCGTTTTTCCACGGCAACAGCAACTCAGACCAGCTGGTCAAGATCGCCAAGGTCCTGGGTACTGAGGACCTCTTTGACTACCTCGACAAGTATGACATTGAGCTGGATGCCCAGTATGATGACATTCTCGGCCGCTTCCCCAAGAAGAGCTGGCACAGTTTCATCAACGCCGAGAACCAGCGTTTTGTCAGCAACGATGCGCTCGACTTTCTCGACAAGCTCCTCCGCTACGACCACCAGGTGAGTTTTCCGAGTGGTAGTTGCAGCATGCAATATCTGACTGTGTGCAGGAGCGTCTTACCGCCAAGGAGGCTATGGCCCACCCTTACTTCAACCCTGTGCGCCAGGCATGCATGCAGAATAACGCAACCTCTTCATGATTGGTACAGGGTGACTCTTTTCTTCGCACCAACGTCTACAACTACGATTGCTTCGAGTCGCCGACGATGCGGCACCTCGGCATTGCTCGACAGCTACGTACACTAAGAACAGGAGACCCAGGGTCCGTACATTCCGGCCCTTCCACGGATCCTCTCAACAGCATCAGTTCGGTATTTCTCGAGGCGATTGAAGACATGGCGACAGGAGGGAGAGGGATGGGGGGATGTATGAGGATTTTGGGCAACGATGGGGGCATTATTACGGGGAGGACGTGATTTCTTCTTGCAGTTGTAGATACCAATAGTCCAACGATATGCTTATGACAGTTGGATATGAGCCCAAAGAGTCATTGCCTCATGCCGGTGACGAATGGCGGGATTGCGTCAGTTTGGACCGCAAACGGCGCCAGGCACCGTGGGGCGCTAATGGGCTGACTAAGAAAGCAAACCGTGCAAACAGGCGCCAAGATTTGGATCGTCCCGCGGCGGCGCTCGCAGAAAGTTGGAGTCACAGCTCTCCAGTCATTGCCCGCCGCCCTCTGCCCCTCCCCCACTTGCAGCCCGCGGGCAAAATATTCAAAACGCTGTCGCGCGCGCTCATCGGGCGCCCTCCCCTACGTATTTCGCGCCCTTTGCGTTATACACGCGCCTTTTCCTCCAAAATGGCCCACAACCACGCTTCACACAACCCGAGTATGCATTGTCCCCGCAATCTTTCACTGTGCAGCATTGACTAAGACATGCGTCTTCATACAGCTGGTGAGAAGACTGGCCCGGCTACCGGACCTCCTCCGCCCGTCTCGAGCGAAACCGCCACTGCTGCCGTCAATGCAGCCCAGCAGGATCCCGTTGGTCAACAAGCGCCTGGAAAGGATGGCGAAGTGAAGCAGAAGACGCCGAAACAGCGTATGGCACACCAATCTGGCTTAAACAATTTCTACAACTGCAGTGCAAAGGCTAATGAAGGGTGTAGTTGAGAAGGAGCGCCAGAAAGCCGAGAAGGCAAAGAAGTTTGCTGAGAAGGAGGCCAAGAAGCAAGCACTGGCTGCTGCTACCACCAAGAATGCTTCTAAGAAGAAGGCTACAGCCAAGGAAGAAATCCCGCCCTACGTCGAGGAGACTTCCAAGGGCGAGAAGAAGAGTACGTCGGCATATACCCTGCCATATGTAGCTCAGTGTAGCTGACCCGTTCCGCAGTCCTCAAGTCGCTCGACGATGAGTATCACAAGGCCTACATTCCTTCTGTCGTCGAATCCGCATGGTATGACTGGTGGGAGAAGGAAGGCTTCTTCCAGCCTGAGTTCGGCTCCGATGGCAACGTCAAGTCCGCCGGCTACTTCGTCATTTCCGAACCCCCGCCCAACGTTACCGGCGCCCTCCACTGCGGTCACGCTCTGGCAAATGCTCTCCAAGATACTATGATCAGATGGAACCGTATGAGAGGTCTGACTACCCTCTACTTGCCTGGTTGCGATCACGCCGGTATTTCCACCCAGAGCGTTGTCGAAAAGATGTTGTGGAGGAGAGAGAAGAAGACCAGGCATGACCTTGGTCGTCAGGATATGGTCAAGAGGATTTGGGAGTGGAAGGGAGAGTACCACCAGCGTATCAACAATGTCTTGAGGAGAATGGGTGGCTCTTTCGACTGGACCAGGGAGGCTTTTACCATGGATGATAACCTGTCCGAGGCCGTTACCGAGACTTTTGTCAGGTTGCACGAGGAAGGTCTCATCTACAGGTCGGATCGTCTCGTCAACTGGTGCACTACCCTGAGGACCGCTCTGTCGAACTTGGAGGTCGACAACAAGGATATCGAGGGTCGTACTCTCCTCGATGTTCCTGGCTATGAGCGCAAGGTCGAGTTCGGTGTCATCACTCACTTCAAATACCCCATCGAAGGCTCCGAGGAGACCATTGAGGTTGCCACCACCCGTCCTGAGACGATGCTCGGTGACACCGGTATCGCTGTCCATCCCGATGACAAGCGCTACAAGCACCTCGTCGGCAAGAAGGCCAAACATCCCTTCGTCGACCGTCTCCTGCCCATCGTTGCCGATACCTACGTTGACCCCGAATTCGGTACTGGTGCCGTCAAGATTACCCCTGCACATGACCCCAACGATTTCTCCCTTGGTCAGCGTCACAAGCTTGAGTTTATCAACATTCTCACCGATGATGGTTTGTTGAACCAGCACGGTGGACAGTTTGCTGATCAGAAGCGTTTCGACGTTCGTTACACTGTCGTTGATGAACTGACCAAGCTTGGCCTGTTCGTTAAGAAGGAGAACAACCCCATGAGAATTCCCCTTTGCCAGAGGACCAAGGACGTCATTGAGCCCATCATCAAGCCGCAGTGGTGGATGCGCATGAAGGGCCTGGCTGAGCCCGCTATTGAGGCTGTCCGTAAAGGAGACATCAAGATCCGTCCTGCGACCGCAGAAGCCGATTACTTCAGGTGGCTCGAGAACATCCAGGACTGGTGCTTGTCGAGACAGCTGTGGTGGGGTCACCAGGCTCCGGCCTACTTCGTTCAGATCGAGGGCGAGAACAACAGCGATTCGGATGATGCGTACTGGGTTGTTGGCCGTACGGACGAGGAGGCTCAGGAGAAGGCGGCCAAGAAGTTCCCTGGCAAGAAGTTCACCCTGAGGCGCGACGAGGACGTGCTGGACACCTGGTTCTCCTCGGGTCTTTGGCCATTCTCCACCCTTGGCTGGCCCAAGGAGACGCCGGACATGTCCAAGCTGTACCCCACCTCGGTCCTCGAGACTGGATGGGACATTTTGTTCTTCTGGGTTGCCCGTATGATTATGTTCGGTCTGAAGCTCACTGACAACGTGCCTTTCAGGGAGGTCTACTGCCATTCGCTCATCCGTGACTCGGAAGGACGCAAGATGTCCAAGTCTCTTGGTAACGTCATTGATCCTGTGGACATCATGGAGGGTATCCAGCTTGATCAGCTTCACGCCAAGCTCTTGGACGGTAACCTTGATCCTAAGGAGCTCAAGACGGCCACCAAATACCAGCAGACTGCGTTCCCTCAGGGTATCCCCGAGTGCGGTGCGGACGCTCTCCGTTACTCCCTTGTCTACTACACAACTGGTGGCGGTGACATCAACTTCGACGTCAAGGTCATGCACGCTTTCAGACGTTTCTGCAACAAGATCTACCAGGCTACTAAGTATGTGCTTGGAAAGATTGATGCCGACTACGTGCCGCAGAAGTCGTCTGAAAAGACGGGCAAGGAGACTCTTGCTGAGCGCTGGATTCTTCACAAGCTCAGCATTGCCTCTAGGGACATCAACAAGGCCCTGGAGGAGCGGGAGTTTGCTAAGTCGACTCAGATTGCATGGCACTACTTCCATGATGACCTGTGCGATGTTTTCATCGTAAGTACAATTATATTTCTTGCACGTTCCACAATGCTAACACTCTCAGGAATACACCAAGCCGATTATCCAGGACGGAACGCCCGAGGCCCGGCGTTCGGCCATCGACACGCTGTACACTGCTCTCGAGGGTGGTCTGACGATGCTGCACCCGTACATGCCATTCCTGACCGAGGAGCTCTGGCAGCGTCTGGTGCGCAGGCCTGGCGATGAGACCAAGACGATCATGCGTGCAGCATACCCGCAGTACCGTGTTGACTGGGATGACGCGAAGTCCGAGGCCAGCTACGAGCTCGTTCTTGAGGCTGCCGCTGCAGCACGTAGTCTTGCGGCTCAGCACAGCTTGAAGGGCGCCAGGGCGCAGGTCAAGCTTGGCAAGGCCGATGAGGAGGCTGCCGGTAGCGTCGAGAGCGTCAAGTGGCTTTCGGGCAAGGCCATCGGTGAGGTCAAGCTTCTGGCTGAGGGTGACGCTGAGCCCACGGAGAGTTGGAAGTCCAGCACCACCGAGAACGGCAGCAAGGTCTTCATTGAGGTGCCCGCCAGGCCGCTTAGCGAGGAGAAGAAGGTGCAGGAGCTAGAGAAGAAGTTGGAAAAGACGAAGGTGTAGTAGAGGTAGAGTAGACATGATCGATACAGGCTATATACCTGGGACAGTGATAGCTGCAATGAAAAAGTTTTACGGTTTTGACTTTGTTCCATATGTTCAATTTGGTTAAAATACTACAGTGACTCTGAGACACGGCAAAGCCGTCGAACCGCCACATCATCCATCATGACACAGCCTCCAAAGGCAACGAGTAGTTCGTCGCCGTGATCCTCGTCCTCCACTCGCCGGCGTTGACGGACTCGTACTTGGCCGTCTCGCCCTCCTGCATGAGGATGGGCGCCACGGTCGTGTCGGCGCTCGGGTGCACGAAGAAGGCGGTCGAGTAGCGGGCGGGCAGCATGCCGTCGCTGCCAACGCTGCCACCGGGAGGGCTGACGACGCGGTGGCGGGTGCTGCGCAGGCGGTCGTTGCTCCAGCGCTGCAGCAGGTCGGCCACGTTGATGACGCAGGTGCCCGGCATGGGCGTGGCCGGCACGAAGGCGCCCGTGTGGAAGGGGTCGACCTCGAGGCCGCCGACCGAGTCTTGGAAGCTGGTTGTTGTTTAGTTGGTTGGGTTTTAACTTTCTTTCTTTCTTTCTTTCTTTCTTTCTGGTGATGAAGGCGTGTGGTGAGGGATGGATGGCGTCTGGGGAAGAGGTCGCTCACAGGATGGTGCACAGGCCGAAGTCGGTGTGGGCGTGGATGCGGGCGTGGTAGTCGTCGTCGAGGGCGGAGGCCGGCACGGGCATGTAGTGCAGCAGGCGCAGCTGCGGGTCCGAGTGCTCGAGCGGCGCGGTGAAGAAGGTCGGCGGCAGGCCGATGCTGAGGGCGAGGGCGCGCAGGACGGACGCGGCGAGCGAGAGGCAGCGGTCGTAGAAGTGGCGGAGGCGGGGCTCGAAGGTGGGGAGGGCGTTGGGGTCGGGGAGGTGCGGGTTCTTGAAGCGGCGGTACTCTTGGTGGGTATGGTTCAGTTTTTTTTATATGTTGGTAATGGGATGGCTCGGTGTTTTACACTGAGACTTACCGTAGCATTCTTTCAGATCTGGTTTTCTGCTGGCTCCGACTTCTGCGCCGTTGGCAGTGTAGCCTTGGTTTATGGCCGGGTCAGTCAGAGCATTGGCCATTTTGGCTTCAAGCGGTTGCTCGAAGTAGGATTTGCTCTGGTGTGAAGTGACAGGTTAATTTCAGGCAGAAACAGAAGCGACTGTGAGTAGCAAGCAAGCAAAGAGAAATTATCGAGGGTGGATTGTATGCGGTGTTGATATATCAAAGCATGCCTCAGGCGCAAGTTTATGCTTGGTTGCCTGACGAAAGAAAAGCACTCACCAAGGCAAACATTTCAGCAACCTCTTCGTCACTGATGCCGAAGTCCTTGAGGTATACCCATCCATAGGTGCGGAAAGCATCATAGAGCTCCTGTGCAACGCGCCGTTGCTCTGATTCCGGAGCATTGGGGTCCAGGAAAGGTGCAAAAGAGATGACTGGAAAATTTGCAGACGGAGCGGGAGACGCCATTGTGATGGGGGAAAAGAAAGGAATTGATTTTGTACAAAGGTTGGAGGAAAGGAAAGATGATATACTGGCACGGAAATCTCTTGAGCTTGGCTGCGAGGGTCGGTTTGGGTCTCATGCGAGGGTGGTGTTGTCGAAGGTGGGGTCTTTGGATAAATTTGGCGCGGGGTAGGGCGGCATCGCTCCCTCAACACCTGCGTATCATCACCAACCCGCCATATCTCATTCGCTATCTGATTCATGCTCCTTTATCATGCTGACGGCAGGGATCGTATGCAGCAGTTCCCGGCGTGCATGACCCCACCCTTCGGAGCGCAGCGAGCATCTCTATACTCGCTGCTTGGTCAAGCTCCCTCAAGCCGCCGAGGCCGCCCGCTAAAATGAGTGCTACGCGAGAGCCGGCACACAGGAATAGCGGAGCAACTACCGGGATGGCCAGGCTTATCTTAGCCGCCGATCTGGGCTTTCTAAGGAGCAAGTGTGCTCAAAAGGATGACTCTTCCACTACAACATCGGCTGATCATCATTCCACGCCTATTTTTTTTTTCCTTCGACTCTTCCTCCCCGCCTAATTTCTGCATGTCTCTCTGACCTGCATAAGGCTCGCAGTCATGGCGGATGTGCTGCAGTCTGCACGCAATGCCCAGCACGGCACCATGTCCCAGCCCAAGGATGAGGAGTCCGGAATCGAAAGAGCGAGAGACAGCGAGAGCGGTTCCGACACTGCCGCGGCGGAGAAGCTCCATTCTCTAGAGGCCGTACACGCGCTTGAGGATGAGCTCGCTGCCAATGATGTTGGAGAAGAGAATTCGCCAATTGAGGAGGTCCGAGCAGCCGTGCCGAACACGGACGACCCGGACATGCCCTGCAGCACCTTCCGAGCCTGGTTCCTGGGCGTCTTGTTCGTCCTGCTCGGCTCTGGCGTAAATATTTTCTTTTCTCTCCGCTACCCAAGGTATCGTGCGCTTCGCTGTGTTTATCGAGGAATTCTGGACCTGACAGTGATGCAGCGTGCAGATTACATCCCTGGTTGCACAATTGGTCAGCTATCCGTGCGGCTGCTTCCTCGCCAAAACGCTCCCCATTGGTCGTCTCAATCCAGACCGGAACTTTAATGTCAAGGAGCACACTTTGATCACCATCATGGCGAACTTGGCCTTTCCGTATGCCACCATGGCAAATGTCATCGAAATGCAGAAAGGCTTCATGGGAATCGACACCCCTGCCGGCTACATCTTCATGTCAATCCTCTCCACCCAATTCCTGGGCTTGGCCATGGCAGGCCTTTGTTCCGAGATCTTCGTTGAGCCTTCGGAGATGTATTGGCCAAGCACGCTGGCGAACATGGCCCTGTTCAGGACGCTGCATTCGCGCGAGAACGCCATTGCCGATGGTTGGAAAATCTCCCGCTACCGCTACTTCATCTACATCTTCGTGGCGTCGTTCATCTGGTATTGGGGCCCAGGGTTTCTCTTCACCGCTCTCAGCAATTTTACCTGGATATGCTGGATCGCACCCAACAATGTTGTCGTCAACCAACTCTTTGGCCAGATCTCCGGACTGGGCTGGTCTCCTATCACCTTCGACTGGGCCCAAGTTGCATACAACAACTCGCCACTTGTCAGCCCCTTCACTGCGCAGGTTAATGTCATTATTGGCTGGGCCTTCTTTTATGCAATGCTGCCTTGCATTATCTACTACAAGAACATCTGGTACACAGGCTACTTCCGGATGAACGCCAATGCAGCATATGACAACACGTGAGTATATTTGATCTTTATTTACTTGTCTCCATCTGTACACTGACTTTTCCTAGCGGCGCAAGCTACAATGCGACCCGTGTCATCGATGCCAAAGGAGTTTTTGACTACGAGGCTTATCGTGCTTACTCGCCGATCTTCCTCCCTACCTCATTTGCCATTTGTTTTGGAGTTGCCTTCGCGCTGTTGACCTGCTTGCCTATATACACAATCCTCAATCACGGGGAACAGATCAAGGCTGCTGTTACTGGGCAGAATACATACGATATCCACCAGCGCCTGATGCGTCGATATCGAGATGTGCCGAAGTGGTGGTATGCCGTCATCCTTCTCGTCTGTTTCGCTGTCGCGGTGGGATCCGCCGAACGATACGAGACCGGCTTCCCCGTCTGGGCCATATTCCTGGCTTTTGTACTTGCCGGCGGCTTTGTCATCCCCATGTCCATCGTCATGGCAACATCAAACCAGAACGTCAACATGTTGTGGGCCTTGGGAGAGATCATAGCGTACGTTATCCCCGAAACACTGAAGAAGCTTCTCACTGACTCCAATCCCAGCGGCTTCCTTATCCGCGGCCGCCCCATCGTCAACTCCAGCTTCAAGTACCTCATCTACACGGGCGTCTCGCAAGCCATGGCCTTCGGCGCCGACATGAAGCTCGGCGTCTACTCCAAGGTCCCGAAGCGCATCACCTTCGCCTGCCAGATGCTCGCCGCCCTGCTCTCGACCGTCGTCCAGACGGGCGTGCTGACCTGGGCCCTCAACCACATCCCGGGCATCTGCACGACCGATCAGGCCGACAAGTTCACCTGCCCGCAGGGCCGCACCAACTTCGTCTCCAGCATCGTCTGGGGCGGCGTGGGTCCCGCGCGCCTGTACGCCGTCGGCCAGCGCTACAGCGGCTTGCTGCACATGTTCTGGATCGGGGCGCTGCTGCCGCTACTCACCTGGCTCCTGCTGAGAGCGCGCCCGTCTCTGAAGCACACCTGGGTCCGCCACGTCTCGTGGCCGCTGCTGCTGGGCGGTACGGCGAACATCCCGCCGGCTACGGGCATCAACTTCACTTCGTGGTTCTTGGTCGGAACAGTGTTCAACTGGTGGATCAAGCGGCGGCGCGGTGCTTGGTGGGCCAAGTACAATTATGTTACTAGCGCAGCGCTGGACAGTAGTGTTGCGTTGGCGGGCTTGGTCATCTTCTTTGCGGTCAGCTATCCCGGTGCGAGCGTGAACTGGTGGGGCACGGTTGGGTATGCGGATACGGCGGATGGGCGGGGCGAGAGCTACTATAAGATTCCTGAGAATGCGACTATTGGGCCAGCCGAGTGGTAGGCATTGTGTTGGTGACATGGGAGGATAGGGGTTGGCCGAACGTTCGCCAGTGTCAGATACATGGATTCGTTCACTCTTACAGCTCAGGCACTTCAACTACCTCCTGCTACGTTAGATAAAATGAAGAAGCAAAGCCCTCTACAACAGGACGGTCAATATGCGGGACAGCCTCCGGGCCCATACCGTATCCTTAAGATGTAAAAACCCGCAGGATTGTGACCTACAAGGTTAACTTTTCGTGCTGGGTTGCTCCTCCGCAAGTCCGAATCACTCAAGTGCCATATTACGAATCCTGCACCATACAGCTTACAGATTCACTTGCAGAGTTGATGGTTCCAGCAGCAGAGTTAATTTCTTTAAACTTTTTTTTTTTTGACTGATTGTGCGTCGGTGTAGGTGCAGTGACACTTCCTGTCTCCGGCGTCTATATATAGCAAGAGGATGCTCGAACCTTGTTTGCTCCCGTCTGAAAAGGCTCCTCCGCTGATCGATCCACCATGTTCAATGCCAGACTGAACTCCTCACCGGTCTCTCTCGCTGTCCGCTTTAGCTTTGATGAAAGCTTACTTCGCACGCAGCAACGGTTTCACCCGTTCCGTCCACTTCTGTGACCCTTTTTTTTCAGCGCCCTTGCAGCACCTTTCATGCCCTCAATCTGAAGTTGTCCTGGAAATAGCTAGTAGTCTTCAACATGGGAATATCAGTCAGAATTCAGCCGGTATAGTGGGAAAGCCAGGCGAGCGTGATGTCAACTCACCTCCTCTTTTTCCTGTAGTTCTGATATCTCAGAGGGCCGGATAGTTCCCCAAATTCCCTGCTCCATTTCCCACGTGACTGTTCTGGAACCCCGATGTTCACGTTTGGAGCCTTCCACTACCATGCGCATCTTCAGAATCAGCTCTTTCCGACCCTGGCCTCGGCGGACCCAGGCTGCTTTCCTTAGAGCCAAGGGTGATTTCAGGAGCTATCATGTCTTTGGCACGCTCGCGCATCTTTCGAGTGAGCCTCTCTGTCTCGTTGGGCTCAAAACTCTCATGGGCGATGCGGTCGATCATCGCTAGTGCCTTATCCCGCGCCAAAGCACCTGCATTGACCCACATCCGCACGATCTCGTAGACATAAGTGGGCATCTGGTCTTCGTTACAGACTAAGGTTTTCTTGAATTTCAATGAAGTGAGATTGGCGAAGCCCACGAACGAGTTATACCACAGAGATGATGAAAGATCAGGACCGCCACATGACGAGACTGAAAAATTGAGATGACGAATGTACGACGAATTTGTTGGCCCGATGATGTCGACGAGGCTATCCACGGAATCCAATGGTGTACCATGAATGTTGATTTCGATCCTACTGTACAGGAACGATGCAGCTTCATGGTGAATCTGTTTGCTCGCCCTAAGCAGGCCGGGAGTCAGGCCTGAGATGTGCTTTACCACAAAAGCCTCATTCGCAACCGGTTCGAAGCCCATTAGCAAAAGTACTTCGCAATATCCCAGCGATATTAGACCGCTCATAGCGAATGATACCCATAGCTGCGGGCTGCTGATACCTTCATGGTACCCCACGTTGGCGAGGAGCAAGACATGAGCATAGACTTCGTTACGAACTTCGCCGGGCAAGTCCAGGAAGCAGAGCTTCGTCGGGTCAGAGCGCGCATTCGATGATCCTTGGGGTTTCTTGGAAGTGGTGCTCGTTTTGCGCTTTTTGGAAGTGAGGCTGTTGGTAGCATGCTGCGCGAGTGTCAGCACTATTATCCCGTAGGTATGAGACTGACTGAGTAGCTGACTTCCATGAGGCGCCGCTTGCGCAAGAGCATGTGGTGGCCTTCTGACATGGCGAAGAGATGACTGTGGTTGGCTTGGAAGGATCAGGCTCGGTGGAGGTTGCGATATGAAGGAATAGGTGGGGAAGGTGTCTCAGGAAGGAGCGCTGCAGATCTACCACCAAGCTCACTTTTGGCTATACTGCAGAGGGTAAGTTGGCGAGTGAGGTCACGAGTGAGGTGAAGCGATTGGTAGCTCCGTGGAAGTGACGGCAGACCATGTCTCCAAGTAGAAACCGCACATTGTGTGAACCGCGAAAAACCCGTCATATACCTTTGGCTTTGCTACGTATAGACCATGACTATCAAAACGAAGGCTTTAATATCAACACTTTTCAGTGTGAAAGAGCCCCACTGATGGACTCATTAATGATATATGCGCAAATGCGTGAAAGCAGGAAAGGAAATCAGAAGCTACCCAGAAATTGCAGCTGAGTAGAAATCGCGCTGCAATTATAGCTTCCACGCCTTGCTCCTTCACGAACTCCCCGTCGTTCTGCTCCGCATCCGCGCCTGTGACCAATCCAAGGCATCATCTCCCGCATGTTCAGAAAAGCCTCCGTTCTCCAGCACTTGGACTCTGCGTTCAACGAGGTCAAGGAAGCATTCCATTTTCCTGCCCAAGAACTCATCTGTCCTCTCCAGACGCATCCTTTCATCTGGCATGTAATTGGTGGCGAAGTAGGAGAACTCTTGCCGAAAGAGTTCTTGGTCGAAGTTGAATTCGTCGGGGAAGAAAAGGCGGAAACGTTCTAAAGCTGGGTGCTTGTGCTCAGACGCACTCTGAATAGCCGCGATCCACCCATGCGCGTGCCAGAACACGGCCCTCGCAACGTCACGAGAGTCCGGCAGTGCCTTGAAGCGAGACCACGATAATAGGTTGAAGTGCAGCTCCAGACGCTCAAGTGCTGGATATTCCCCAAGCCAGGACAGGCTGGCGTGGCTTTCTTCGGGGTCGAGCCAAGTGATGAAAGCTAAGTCAGTGACGGATAAAGCCCGTACATGAGCTCGCATGCGATGAATGGAATATGTAAAGGTAAGCAGCACTATATGATCGCCTTGGAACTTGTTGTCTCCGTAATGAATGGGAGTTGCTTCTTCGTGAATTTGTCGATTTGCTCGAAGAAGACCGGTGGCAAGCGTGTAAGGCTTGACCAAGTGGAGCCAGAGGACTCAACAGGTTGGATTCGACGATTGGCTGCGAGAGCGAGGAATCTTCTGCTGCTCCTGTCGACGAGATTCTGAGTTGGTGTTGAGAAAAACTCAAGTAAAGTGTCGGCCGGTGGCTTGAAATACGTTGTATCCACGCTAACACACACAATACAGCAGGAACAATAGGGAATGTGGTATTGTTGGGTGGGCGAATAGCCGAAGACGTTTCATTGGAGAGCTATTGTATCTAACTTCCCATCTCACTCTACATTCTTGTGAGAGACTCCGAAGAGCTCACTGTCTATCTTCTGTTGTAGTTGCGCGAGACGTGACGGAAAAATTGGCCTCTCGCAAAGCTCTCCAGACACTGCAGGTGAGATGCACAGGCCTTCCTGCAGAGGTCTCGAGGAATTGGTGACGGAGGGCTTGCAGATACGGTGGAAGAGCAGAGAAAGTCGGAATAACATAGGAAAAATCAAGGGGGGTTGTGCAGCGGAGGTTTCGGGAGGCAGCCGACAGGAGATGGCGAGTTGCGCATGACGTCAGAGGGAGAGAAAAAGCAACAACGCCCTCCGCCGCTGTTCGGACGACACGTCGCACACCCCGAGCGCCAGGAAAAGGAGGGAGCCACACCCGCCTAATCTGGTCCCTGTTCAGGCACATCCCTCTCTTTGGCTGGCAAAATCCCCGATTCCCGCCCGCGACTCCAGCGTCGCACCGCACCGACTTCCCGAGCGCCTCCCATCCACCACGCCAGCCCGTGACGATCCCATCGCCCGCTTCCCAGGCGAGGACAATGATCTTCTTCGCCCGCTCTAGACCTCCCTCGGCTCCATTCCGAACGCCCCCACACCTGCAGCCTTGCACCGCAGCTGCTCGTCAACCGCGCCTCACACGTTGAGCCGGTTCGCACAACGCCTTTGCTTTTCTCGTTGCTTTGCCGATCTCTGACGTGACAGCGTCTGCACTTGCAATCAATCCGTGAACAACACCGCGTTTACGATGTCTGCACCTACATCCGCCGAGAATTACGGGGGACGCCATCGGGACTGCGCCTGCTTGCGCTCAATCGCACCTCCGTTCCATCCACGGAAGATGCCGCTTTCCTGCTGCCAGAGCAGGTATGATGTCACCATCAATGCAATATTGGCATGTACAACTCTGAGACGCATATGCTGTAACTTCTCGTTCCTCAATCGAGCCAGTCCTTCGAGAACTGCCGAAGCCAAGGTGCGGAATCGCAAGAGGTAAAACCGCTGACTCTAAAACTCCAGCAGGCACAGGGTATACATGCCGCCGTCGATCAATTGCCTGATTCTGCACAATGCTTTCTCTTCGGGCACCCAAGACCAACTCTGTGTAGCACTTGCTACCTTAAACAGGCTCGTGCTCCAGAACTCTATTCAAAGCATGCCATTGCTATACGCCAAACGAGTCATCTCGCGGCGTTGAAGGTCGTAATTCGTAAGTAAAGGTAGGGGAGGAGTAAGGCTAGTCTTCGCCTCCTCATCTTCCCTGGTAGAAGCCCCACAAGTTCCCCCGTTTCTGACTGCCCTAGTCCACAATCATATCCTCCTCCGCCTCATTCTCCAGCTGCAACCCCTTCTCCAGCAGCATTCCCAGTTTCTTCCGAAACAAAACCCTGTCAACTCCACCTCCATGGTCGTCACAGTGCGTGAAAGGCCTCACGATCCTGGCCGCCGCCTTCTTCTCACCCTTCGCCGCCGCCACGGCTGCCAGCCAGGGATACAGCAGCCCAAGCACGTCCCTCGCTGCCGCCTCAGCATTGCCAGGCGGCGTCGGTGAACCCGGCGTCAGCGCACCCGCCTCCCCACCGCACCAAACCACCTCGAGCCTCTGCAGGTTCGTGGCCCGGTGCAGTAGATACAGCTGTAGCCTCAGCGGCTCCCTCTGGCTCGAGACCTCCCACCCCTGCCCTCCGTCCTCCCACTCACCCTCTTCCTGCTGCCCATCACCCTCGCCCCACCGACCCTGGCTCCGCTCCCTCCTCGCCCTGATGCTCCTCGCCGACACGATCCTCCTCAGCGCCCCGCCACCACCGCTCCGCCTTCTTTCCCTGCTGCACCCGTCCACCTCATCCGCCTCCACCGCCCGGCCTGCGCCCAGCACCTTCAGCTCCGCGAGCCCGGTCACCCGCACCTGCCGCAGCCAGCGGCTGGAGCCGGCGATCTGGAACATGAAGCGCGGGACCTTGAAGATGTCGAGCTCGAGCGTGTTGGCGCCGTACAGGATGGGCGTGGCCTCGGCGTGGACCTGGCGGCTGGTGGCGAGGAGGGCCGGGGTGATTCCGCCTGCAGCCGAACGCCGCCTGTCGGAGTAAGGGCGGATGACAGGAGATCCGGAGGTCGGAGTGAGGCAGAAGGCGTAGACGAGGTTCCTGATCTCGCCGGGGAGGGCGAGGAGGGGGAAGGACGATGGCAGCGGGGCTGGCGGCTCGTCCGCGGTCAATGGTAGATCGAGCAGCGGCGCGCTCGAGGTTGCGATTGGCGGTAGCCGCGGTGGTGGAGTGGCCGAGGCCGGCGCCTTGCGGCGGACGACCTCGTCGAGCAGCTCGCCCAGCTTCAGCTGCCGCTCGGCGGTGATCGCGGCGATCTGGCGCGCGGCCGCGCACATGGCTCGCACGCCGCGGTGAGCCGGGTCGAGCTGGGCGGCGCGCGAGGAGAGGTCGATGACGTGCGAGACGAGCAGCCGGACGTCGCCGAGGTATAGGTCGGCGATGCGGTGGAGGGTTGGGATGTCGTGGTTGGCGAACTATTTCTTTGTGTGAGCTGGATGCCGTTGTTTCTTTTTCTCCCTGTGGGAAGGGGTAGGTGCGGAGAAAGGGCTGCTGCTTACGCTGTCCGGGTCGTAATCGCAGTGGCCGCTGCACCGGTGTTGAGACACGGGTGGGTCCACCATGCTCGCGTCTTTGTGGAGGTGGTGTCGACGCGGCGTTGTCTCGATGATGAAGGAGATGATTTATCGCCGACGGGCTTGGAGAACAGCGTTTGCATGATATCGCAGAAAGCCAAAATGGTAACAAAGTTGGGCTTTAGAAGGAGTGTATTTGGGAAAGGGGTGCGTGCGAAGGGGCGCAGTCAGCAATGCGTGGTAGGGAATGAAGGAAGAAAAAGCAACGTCGGGTGCGTCTCAACGGCTATGCTGGGGGTGGCAGGTGAATGGAGCAAGCAATAACAACTACCATGCCTTGCTATATATCCTCAACGGCACCCTCCCCCGCAACGATTGGACGGAAGCTATCCCGCCACTAAGAGTTTCCCCATTCTTCTTGAAGACCGAGAGAATTGGAAAAAAACAGCGCGGTGCCTATGGAGCATCCAATACTCCTCATACCAATCTTCTGACTCGCTCAACCCGCAGAGCCAGAAGAAACTTAATCCCTGCCGAAGAAGGTCCAACCAAAGAGCGCAGAGATGAAGACAAGAAAAATTGCCGATGGGATCTTCAAACCGGTGTGGATCCCGTCACCACGTGCTGCAGCATGGATTCCCGTACGCGGAGCGAGCCCTTTTTTCTTCCCATTCTTTGACACCACCCATCACCCCATTGCCCCTTCAATGCCGCGTCCGCATTCCGGTCGTCGAGGGAAGAAGAGAGTTTGCGGCCGAGAGGTGTATTCCTCGAATCTGACGTCAGAGCCCCCGTCCTGCTAATTTAACTTCCCCCTCTCCCGCTCTTACAAAGCGCTCTCCGCACCCAACCGCATTGCCTCTTTCAGCACCAATTCCGACGGGCGCTTCCGATCTGCCCGCTCTTCCGCTGCGTTGCCGGCTTCCGCGCGAAGGTTCACCGGTCACTTAGCCCTTGTTTTCCTCGTTGCGCAACCGCTTTGAGAGGGCCGAAGAGAAAGAGAGACAAACTTTTTTTTGATCGCGTGCTTTACTTTCGTCCCTCATTTCGCTAATCGACCAGCCCTGCAAAGGCTGCATTCCTGTCTGGTTTCATTGAGAACCTGTTTTATGCTTAAAGCCCTGAAAAAGCCCTGCACAATTGACTGATGAAGGCGCCTTGTCCGAGTGCCGAGTTAGAAAAAAAAAACCCCCCAAAATAACGGTCTTGACGGTGTGGGGCGAAGACAAAAAGCGCCATCACACTTGACAACGAAGAGAGAGATGGAGCTAGTGTCAAACCCGGCCAACGGTCGGGCGTCACTCCCGATCTTCTGCCGCCGAGAGAAAAATAGAAACAACAAGACGATGATGGCGGCATGAAAACCGAGGCTGAGAGAATCAGTTGATGTTCACCACGAGCAACGGGTGAAAGTGGAGAGCGAGCTGTCGAAAAAGGATAAAAGCGCTGCTTGCCGAGGCTCGAGCACGAGATGAAATGACGGTTGCTGGCCCCCACCATGCGTTCCAGAACAGCCGATACGACGGAGATGGACAGGAGGATTGTGAGGCCTCCAGAAAAATCTCCTTGCTCGCCGAATATGTCGTGTTGTCATGGCTCCGTGTGCGTCCGTTGTAGAGACGGGCTGTTTGAGAAAAAACGGCAAGTAGCACCGAGGAAGGAACGGGTAGAAAAGACGCGTGTCAGGCCCCCAGGGGAACCCCAGGGCTGACAGTGCTTTTCTGCGAGGTACAGCAAGTGAGAGAAGCCGTCGTCGCACATCACCATCTGCCACGCTGCACAGCCGCATCGGCCCGGACATGGACTTTGTTCGCAACCGAATGTCCAATGGCAATCACATAGACCTCTCGCTCACGAGCATCATCAGTCAGACACAATTTGAAATGATCGGAAGTTCATGTGCATTATCTCCAACACTGACTCGAGACAAGTACAGGAAGATGATAGCCACCTAATACGTACACTTCAGCTTGCACGCCGAGTACAGAGACAATCCGTTCGTAACATCGTGATCGAGACAGCGCCGATAAAACAAGCAAAGTATCAAGGCCACTCCGCACTGGAATCACTGGCCTGAGAACGCTGTTTCGAAAGAGAAGGAAAAAACAAGCCAGAAAACGCCGCCGCCTGCTGCCAAATACGCTTGCTAGCTGATGGTCCCAACACCGAGCTGAAGGTGATTTGCAGAGAAGAAAACGTATGACCCCAAGCCAACCAAAGAACGCCATATCCGGTCTTTCTCTTATTTACTCCGCGTGAAAGCCCATACTGATCGCCTGAAAAATGGTGAAGCGAAAGAAGAAAAAAGGCGAAAAGTCTGTAGAAAAAGAAGAAAGATATGTACTTAGCACAGCATGATCGAGCAGGCGAGCACTGGGTAGCTAGTCAACACCCGGCTCAACCCACTCGCGCAGCCTAGAAAGAAATCAAAAAAGGAAAAAAAAATCAACCAGAAGGAAATAAAAGGAAAAAAAAAAGAAAAGAAAAAAACTATGCAGCACACAAAAGGCCCTGCACAGCAGTTTAAGCATGGAAGTATCCGCCGAAATCTCCAGCAGCAGTAGCAGGGATGACATTGACATCATAAGTCTGCGTCATCATCTGCTGCTGCTGCTGCTGCTGCGGGATCTGCTGCGAGTGTTGCGCCATCGTCGACGGATCTCCCATCTCGAGCTGGAATTGCGTCGGGGAGAGAGTGTTACCCGTCGACATGGTAGGCGCATATTGGTCGAGGATTGAGAAATCGTTCGACTGCAAGTGAGGTGCTGCGTTGAACGGAGTGTTAGGGTCGAAGGTGAGACCCTGAGACTCGAAGGTGGTCATCGGCGGAGCAGAGAGATTATTCGTCAGCTCAGGAGTGGCGTTGACTGGAGAGATGGGATTTGAGGCAGTGGCGCTCACGTCGCCCATAGGTGCATTTGACGGGACAATGTTGGCAGGGTTGTTGCCCTCCAACACTGCGGTGGGGATACCGTCACTACTAACACCGTACTCCCTGGCACGCTTCACCGGCTCCTCCTCCTCGCCGTCGGCATCGGCGCTCAGATTCTCGTTACTAGCCACGTTCTCGGGGACGAACTCCTCAACCTCCTTCATCCAGTATTGCTTCAAGACGTCCATAGGGGGGTGGTCGCCACCGCCCTTGCCGCCTCTCCGCTCATCACCCTTAGCCTTGCGACCGCGCTTTCTGGGATTGAAGTGAGCGCGTCTCAAGTGAGCTGCGGCATTGTAGTAGGCGCCGTACTTCTTGCCGTTACGGCAAGCCTTGCAGTGAGCAAGGAATTGCTTGTTGGCAGAAGCATCAACGGTGACCCAAACTTTGCGAATGGCAGCGTGAACACGTTCAGTATGACGGCGGAGCTCGTGCTCACCACGGAAACCCTCAGGATGCTCATTGCACTTTTGGCACATGATCTTAGGGTGCACAGGGCGAACATACGGAGCTTTGCTGATGGCAGCAACGGACTTGGTACCGGTGCCATCAGAAGTAGGCACACGTATGAGCGAGGCGGACTGTGCCGCCGAAGGAGCACGCTCCATTTGCGCCGAGGTTGCGAAAGCGCTTTCGGAGGCTTTGGGGGCGATAGGTCTTGTTCCCGAAGCCAGCTGCTCGATATGGCGTCGTTTTGAGCGGGAGTGGGAATTGGCCGAGTCGTTGCTCTCGATCGAGGTCGAGCGCATCATAGTGCCCGCGCCGGCAGAGGGCGAGAAGTGATGATTTGAAAGTGCAGCAGAATTGCTGGCAACAGCGGGAGAAGGAACAAAAGGAGAAGACGAAATAGGAAAATGCGTTGATGAGACGGAAGCATCAGCGCCAGAAACAGAAGGAAAAAGAGAAAAGTCACCATCCGATGGCAAGCCGGAGGGCTTGGTCACGGATGGTGAGGCAGCAAAAAAATCATGAGTAGGAAAAACAGAATCGGAAGCATTGGAAAACTGCGACTGGACTCGCATCATGTCGAACTGGTGGGCAAAGGTCGCGCTGGACGAACTTTGCCGGCTCATGCTGTCGCTCGCCAGAGTGGAACCTGCAGTCAGCTCACCAACGGACGTGCTCGGGGATATTGAGCCGTCCATATTACTCCAGGAGCGCTGCATGGCGGTGTCGTGGGAGAAGGAGGTGGTGTCGAACTTGGCGGGGAGGCTGGAAGGGTGGCCGTCGAAGGTTGCAATGTACTCGGAGGGATCCTCGTAGACGTTGACCTCGTCAAGACGAGGCATAGGCTGGTGCACGGATTTACTCCTGGCGAGGCCGGATTTGGAGCTCAGGGTGTAGGCGCCGCCGGCGGGATCGGTGTTGCTAGGGAAGAGCTCGGGCCGGTGCTGCGAAGCGAAGCCGCTCGAGGGTAGGTGGTTGGGGAAGTCGACGGGCGAGGCGCCGGAGAAGGAATGCGACATGGACACGCCGGCGGGAGCAGAATGTATCGAGCTGCTCTCGCTGCGGTTCATAGGCGCGGGAATGTTAAGGTCCTGCACATGTCAGAGGGAGAGATCGCGACCAAAAGGAGCGGGCCGGCGTACAGTGGGGACGTTGGACAGGGACCTCGGCGTATGTGCGGCCTGCACATGCTGGGTCGCGTCTTGGGTGATGAAGGAGGCCAGCTCAGCCTTGCGCCGAGTCCAGAGAGCCTCGCGGTCGAAGTCGGACAGGTGCTGATTCCGCTCCCAGATGGACTGCCTCTCACGCTGGAAGATCTGGAAGAACGGATCAGTGGGCTGGAGGGTGGTAGCGGTGGCCATTGAAGGTGGTGTCGAGTCGGTGTTAAGGCAGCTGGCGGGCGGAGATATTGGGATGGACGGGGTGCAGGCTGCTTGAGGCTGCTGGCAGGCGATCAGCACGGGCTCGAGCATGTCGAAGCAAACACACAGACTTGCAGCAGCGTGGCACGGGGAGAGGAGCATACAATACGAGACTGCAATTATTGCGGCTAAGTAG
Organism: Botryosphaeria dothidea; assembly: GCA_011503125.2. NCBI lineage: Eukaryota > Fungi > Ascomycota > Dothideomycetes > Botryosphaeriales > Botryosphaeriaceae > Botryosphaeria > Botryosphaeria dothidea. The sequence goes on along the minus strand of WWBZ02000016.1, from coordinate 2,341,666 downwards.
GTGTGCTGCTCGCGGAAGTCAGGGCGAGCGGTTCTGGTTGGTGTTGGTTGGAAGCAAAGGGAGCTCCGAGGCGCGAGGGCGGGTTGGCTTTTGATTGTCGCTGGGCGCGCGGGATGCGCTGGCACGGACGCTGCGAGACGGGCCTGCGTCACTTGTCACCACCACCACCGCAGGGAAAGCCCCGGCTCACTTCCCGGCAGCCAAATACGAGACTTGCTGATCGCCCACGCTGTTTCGAGAGCCGGCCGCGTGCGCGCAGGTGCGTGCGTGGCACCGCCGGCCAATGGTGCTGCGCCGCGGCGGCTGCTGATTGGCTGCCTCACTTGTCGCGACGCTTACGGCAGCTCGATGATGCCGGCCATCCTTCCCCACGACCCTCGATGCGAAGAAGATGCGACCCGCCGCGCTGGGTTCCCTCGCATCGCTCCAAGCGCCAATCGACGCTGCTTCTTGCGCGCCCGTTGTTGGTGCTGTGCCAGCGCCCACGAACCGCAGCCGTGCCTGCACCACCACCACCGGCGCGCCGCTGTGCTTCCGCGTCCGTTTGTACGCCCAGAACGCCCTTCACCGGTGCTCGCCGCGGCCTCTGCTGCATCCACCGGCACGCAGACGTCAAAACGCGGCTCACCGGCCGCGTGCGCCGCAGCTGATCCCTCTGCCCGCCCGACTGCGCTGCGCTTCTTCTCCAGCAGCGCCGCCCTTCTCCACGGGGTCGCGCCGCCAAGGCTCCTGCCTGTGTCTTGCTGAGCCAAACCTTGAATGGTATGATCGGATCGGCGCAATTACTGCCTCCATCCCTCGTCGGCCTCCTGTAATTGGCACAATATTGACCGAAATTAGAGCCGCAAAGGCCGTTGAAACTTCGGCTTTGTCTGGAAGTGCGCTGTCTTGTCTCAGGACTAGCTCACCGCCATGGTTGATTGGTGGCGCTTATAGCATCCTCCAAGCCTCTCACGTGCCTGGGAGACGTTGCAGCTGGTGGAGCCTGAGGACAACATGCGAGACTGAGAGAACCGCCGGCCGCACTGACTGTCACCGCCAGCGCACCGCAGAAATGACCTCATAGGCGAGGTTGCTACTCGTGCGCCGCCGCCGCTGTCACAACCAGCTTCCTGCGGTGAAGCTCCCTCCCCATGAGGGTCCGCGGCCTCGTCCACAGGACCAGAATAGCAGCACCTCGTCCACTCAATCTGAGAGCCCGCATTTCGCTAATCACCAGGGAGCCGCAAAAGGACGTGCGGTTACGAGTAGCTTCCACCCTGGCGGCGCACGCCGAAGGATTATCGTCATATCTGCCAAACTCAATACTGTCTGGGCCTGGAGGAATTCCTTCTTTGGGATCTAGAAGCTTACCCACTTCATCAACTTGAGGTTAGTGTTCTGGTGCAGAGCCGGTATCTCATCATTTCCCCATGAGTCGCTCTGTGCCCATGGCCCTCTCGAGTGCCGCGGAGGTGTGTCCGTCACACAAGATTGCTTCTTCCACAGCTGCCGTCCAACCTCACCGTTGCCGGCTTGCCAGGGACGTCTGGAACCGTCATGGCGGTAAAGTATGGCATTACTTTTCATGCAACCCGCGCCCGTGTTGAGACACCGCTTGCGTCTCTTGCTCTCCTTTCTCCCAGGAACAACCCGAGGGCTCCTTCCGGATCTGTAGTTCCGGGAGTCAAGGACGATCTTCGCACTGAGTGCGCTATCCGAGCAGGGCCCAAAACTTGAATTGCGGACTTTGGCCTCTCCCGAGTCTGAGGATGCCTTCTCCAGACACTTGCCCCCATCGCCACTCGGACAATACTCCGCGTCGTCAGAGTAATTGTGATCAGACAGTCTGGACCTGCATTACGCCGTTCAGCAATCAGGCGCGCTGCAGACCCGCTGTGGAAATTCTCGTTGCCTGCCAAAAGCAGTATCTCGGACGCACGGCTCGGGCCGCCCAGGTTTCAAGTTCCAGGGAAAACAACGAAAAACTGTCGTGTAACGCGCTCACCCGGGTGGTGACGACCGTGTTGCTGCCATCATAGTGGCGGTCACTGTGACATCTCAGCATAAACAATGGAGGAGCTGCTCCAACCGCCACCGCGCGGCGGGTAATGCGTGGGGTGAACCCACAGCTTCGGGTACCGATTGAGAGATACCTGCAGAAAGCCCTCAGTGGCTTTCTTCAGGGTCGCCACTTCTTGGAAGCATGCGTCTCAGCACAGTGGCTGATCAATGGCCCACCAAATCACGTCTGGCGGACGCACCTCCGCGATAACCGCAGGGACAGCGGAGAAAAACTTCGACGTCCCGCAACTCTCTACGTCGACGTTACGTTCGTCCCACACTCTTGCCGGAGAACCTACCGGACAAAGTGCTGAACATCGACGATGCCCGGTACGGCCGCTGTAAATGCAAGTCCATTATTTCTGAGCGGTGTAAGTGGTGGTGGTCCGACCCGAAAACTCCCAGCAGTCACGGGCAGGAATACTAGTGGCCGAGCCCCACCGACAGACGTCGTTGGGCATACTTTGTCCTCGAGGACGTATCGCGGAGTCATCGCGGAGCCCGTGACCAGAATCGTGCGAATCATCGGCGTGGGCGTTCTCGGTCAAGCGGCCAGCACCGAACACAACGCAGGGCATCCTTCACTTCGTCGGTACGTACGTGGTGATAGTCCAGTCCCAATAGAGGGAGCTTCTCTTTGATTTGCTGAATTACAAAAGTATATCCGACCAATGGTATCATTCTCGCTCCAAGGCCAGATGCCAGATGCCCAAACCTGCAGTGGCACCCACATCCATTTTCAGAGAATCCCTCCCGCGCTCATCATCAGCCTCCTCAACTTGGTTCTTTGACCATTCGGGCCGGCCAGCCGGCTCCTCCTTTCGCTGCTGTTGCGGCTGCCCCTGCTCAGCAAGCTCGGGGTTCTCTTCATGCTCTCCCTATCGACGTCCTGCATCTCGATGACCTCGACGGCACCCATGCCACCGCTCATGGCACTCATTCTCTTGGCAACCATGGAATGGCCGGTTGGGAAGTTGACCGGTAGAGCAGGCATCGGCTTCTCAGGCGGCGGGCTCATCCAGCCTGTGCCAAAACTTCCATAGCTGCTCCGATTGTTGTTCTCGTCATCGAGATCGGCCGACCAGAAACAGTCCAAAGACTCCTTCTCACCGCTGGCGGGGGTAAAGCCAAAGTCTTCGAAGTACTCAACCAACTCCTCAAGCACGCTCTCGTCGCTAGCCCGCCGCTCCTGAGTCGCAGGATTGTCGGGCAGGCTCTCGACCGCTCCCTGGAACGCGTCCAGGGAGGCCACACTGCTTGCCTTGCGGGGCTGACTCGGTAAGCCTGGGAGCGTGGCGTTGCTGTTGTTGGCCAGATTGCTGAAGTTGTTGAGCCGAATGGGACCGGCAACATATGCTGTGCGCTGCCACGCCGTCTGCTCCGGTGGGATGACTGTCACAACGGACCCGCTACGCAGGCGGATGCTCGTTGTTGATACGCTGCTCGAGCGTGACGTGTTGGTGTATGCGCGAGACCGACTGTTCTGCCCTGCCCTCGGTGGGCGAGAGCCAGAGCGGGATGAGCGCCACGCATTAGGGGAATCTTCCCCGAGCCCAGCGATGATGGACAATGAGCCGAGATCGGTGGCTATTGGTGTCAAAGGGTACGCCGATATTGCGTCACTGTTGATATTACTGTTGATAAGATTATGTGTCTCAGAAAGAGGTTGCAGAGGCCGCCGCCCAGGGATATGAGTCGGCGGCATAGGAAACCTTAAAGGTAACGAAGTCGTGGGAGGCGGCGTGCGGGCTGGTGATGGGGAAGGCGATGGAGAGGTTGAAGCCGAGCTATCCGCAGGATAATACAGCTCCCTAGGCGTTGGCTGCATGCTCATGGGTGTCGTTGGCAATGCCTTCTCCTTGAAGTCCATGAGCCCGACGGGCGATGACCCGTCCATCCGCAGCGCCTCCATCCTCTTGGACTTGAGAGTCTTCCTCACTCTCGCATTACCTGAAAGCCCTGGGCCCGGCACGGACAGCCTTCCTCCATCTCCTTCTCCTCCTTGGCCAAAATTAATTTCTCCGTCTTTGAAGATGCCAGCATCAATTCCCGCAGCAGACGGCCTCCGTGCGTCCACCAGCTTCACGCCTCCAGACGCCTTTGCGCTGATGGCCCGGCGTGGTGCCTCGATAACCACCGCACCGACACCCTCCCACCGCAGCACCGTCGCCGGAGTCGGTCGTCGAGGAAGGTTGCTCCTGGTCCTGCGCTGCTCTCCAGGACTGATCTTCCCGGAATCGTCACTGCTGCTACTGCTACTCCAGCCCCTCGTCTTGGTCACGCGCGGGCTGTGCGGGCTCGTCGCGCTGCTGCGTCGGCGCTCTCGCTGCTGCAGCGGCCGTTGCTGGAACGCTTGTCCCAGCTGGGTTGGCTGCGTCGAAGCCCGCGGACGGCCGTGGGTGCTGCGGCCGCTCAGGCGTTGCTGCTGCAGAAGCGGGCTGCTTTCGGCGCTGTTGCTGCTGCTGACGCTAAGCCGCTGGCTCCGGCTCGCTGCTCTCCTCCTGCCGCCGCCGAGCCAGGCTGCCGGCGTGACGGGCGTGTTGGGCGGGTCACCTGCTGCGCCGCTGCCTGCTCTGATGCTGCTGCCGCCCAGCGCCAATCGTGACAGTGCGTGCGGGAGGCCGCTGCTGAGGCCGGCGCTGACGGGTGGTGTGGGTGGTGGGGACTTGGGGTGTGGTGGTAGTGGAAGGGTGTGTGCTGAGGTTGGCCAGCCTGCTGGGATTCGGGGAGAGGTGGGTGTTAGGGGTGTGTCCGAAGGGCGCTTAGGGGTTGACATTGTGAGGTTTGATCTGACCCAGGAGGGTAGAGAAGGTAGGTATTAGAGGTGGTACGTGGTGGAGGAGGCGAGGTAGATTTTTGGTTTGAAAGGCAAGTGACGTGTGACGTGACAGTCTTGACTTGACAAGCAGATGCAACTTTCAGTCGAAGAGGTGATGTGGGGTGGCAGGTGCGCAGTCAAGTCCCGCAGGCTCCGCGTGTGTCGTGCCGATTGAATGGTATTGGTGAGGGAGAGGGCAATGACGACAGTGAGCCCTTCTTCCGGGGTATTTGTGAAGATCCTGGAAGATCTTTGATGCGCAATGAGCGGAGATGGGCCCTGACCAAATGCAGGGAACCGGCTGACCTCAGGTTGTGGTTTAAGAGTGAAGAGAGAGACAGAGAGAAAGACTAAAAGAGAAGAACGAAGGTCGAGGTGATGAAGACAAAAGAAGTGAGGAAGGTCTCCAGAAAAAGATCTTCGTTCTTTTTCCTTTCCCTCTTCACCGGGAGAGAATTGCTGGGATATTTGGGAAGGAGGAGGGCAAAACTTGTAAAGCAGCAGCACGCATGTGGAAATGGGCTTGGACAAGATTCGAAACACGCTAGTGCTACTGTTTAGGCTGCTTGCAGCCTTTTTACGCAGAGGTTCCGTCTGGTTCTGCCTTACCCGCCGCTGTGGTTCTCTTCTTCTCCCCGCGGACAGCGACAGCGCCAATCGAAAGGACGCGTGGGTGGTTGAAGCCACACGACCTTAGCCATGCCCTGGAAGGGATAATGCTCCCGCCCCATGATCGCACGATCCAGAGGGCCGCAGCTGATGGAGATCATGAAAGGAGGCGTTCACCGTTTCCCTTAGGGCGCCGATCGGCGGTACGGCCATCCTTCCTCTCTTTTCCCCCGAATCCTCTCTCGACTTGCCATATCTGACGGAACTGCATACTCTAACAGACTTCAGCCCGCGGCAGCTCGCGGCGCGATGGCTTGTTCGCTTGATTTTCACGCGCCGTCGACTCACGGAAGCGAAGGGAAGGATGTAGTGGGGCATCAGCTGAGCGGCGACCCCGAGCAGCCATCTACCACTCTTTACTTTCTTTGTTTGGCTTTGCCAATCGACATGTTTGCTGATAGCTAATTTTTTTCTCTGCAGTAATCCTTTGATTCCTCTGATTGGCTATTGTGGGTTAAGTGCGAGTTTACCCGCAACGTTGCCTATTTTTCATTTCTGTGCAAAACAACTTTCATGCCTTCTCATACGATGTGTTTGGCATCAGCAACAGACGTTTGGCTTCTGGTTCCTGGGAGATGAACAGGGGCAAGTGGGTACCACACGCGATTGATGCGAACGAACCTTCTTGCTACGAAACGAAACAAAGAGACAGGCAGAATGGATCCATGGTGTTGGGAACGAAGCAAGGCACTGTGTTTGTTTCGCCGCAAGCAACTATCAACGCAAACGAAGGGATGATGAGATGAGGAACGTGCCCCGTGCCACCACGACCACCCCGAAACCATTCCAGTAGCTTTTCATCTACATTCCTTGGCGCCCACACACATAAACACAGATACGAACGATGAGAAGTTGACAACACCACCGCATAAGCAGACGCAGATTACTCTTCAGCTGAACTGACCAATCTCGACTTCCTCGGTATGGAGCTATTGACTCTCCGCGGAACGCCCCGGCGACAAACATGACGTTAAGCGAGGAGGGATTTCCGTAAACGCCGCGAGGGTTGAGTGTCGACCGGTAGACTAAGATGTCTTAACGTCTAGCTTTCCAAACCTTCACTTCGCTTGTCACTCGTCTCCCGCAAATCCAGACCGGCTCGGAGGACATGGAGTATTCTTGGCACATCAGACGGCCCGAGTTCTGGACTATGACGGTTCGCGCCGTCGATAATCGTTAATAGCCAGCTGAACATGGGTGTGGCAAGTTGACAGGCAGGATGAGGACGAGTAGAGCCTATGGGATCAGGTGGCCAAGAGCACGGATATCGACGGCCTGCCTGAGCGCGGTTCTGTTCCGCGTCGTCTCGTCGGATCAGCGGCAACATCACCCGCAACCTCATACGTTCTAATCCGGCGTTGAATCGTCTGTGCGAAGTTTTGGTCTAGCTTCGGATGGCTGGCCTTCCCATGTCTACATTCATGACTAGTGATTGGTTGGCAAGGAGAGCTATGGAGTAGAGCAAGTCGGCAGCACTTTTGGCCGAGTGCAGGGTGACAAGGGAGGTCTGGAACTCCTTCTGTATGGGAAGCTCCCGTGCTGGGGAAAGAGTTGTGACTCGGCTGGCATGGTGTTGATTGTATACTTGCACTTCAGGCCATCCCCTACGCCTTCGAATTAAAAAACATCGTCACAAGCACTTCCAAACGCCACAGGTGAAATACACCCCCACAGAATGGCTTTATCTATACGCCTCTCCTACACAAGGCTAAAAAAAAGCTGAGAGGGTCCTCTCAGCCACGTTGCCAGCCTCCGCTCCACATTTCACCGTCCGGTAGCGAGAGAGATTTCAGCCCCAATCCTCTGCTATCGCCCCACTTGACCCACGAAAGCCAAGCCAGAAAGCCAAGGAAGACATCTGAGCTACCCTACTTAGTCCTTTCCAGCTCCCAGTTACCTGTCGTCGCTGGCCTTGTCTCACCAACCTGACCCAACAACCATGAACTCTGTCGTCGACCATCAAAATACATTCTCATCGATCTGCCCGGATCTGTCCAATGCCCCGTTAGTGTGTAGTATACTTGCGTAGATTATTGCTCCCTTGCCAGGATTTCTGTTCAGGTGAACAGGACGGAGGATTGTATCAGGGCGCCTGAGGATGTAGAGGATGATGATGGAAATGATAACGAGGGGCTTGAGGATCGAAGCATTGTTTTTCGCAATTCCTCGTGGTGGTCTCCTTCATCTTGCCACGCTTCCGCTTCATGTGCCACCGCGGTCCGCCACCCCTAAAGGTGAGTCTTGCTAGATCACGTCAAAACACCAAACTACACGAAGCCGAGGTAAGGCGAGCAGCTTCGTAACCCTCCCCTTTGGCCTCTAATTCCCTCGGACACACCCATATTTCCGATGTCCTCATCCGCTCAGGGCGTCCTGTCTATGCATCCCGCAACATGCTCCGAACAACGCAGGGGAGGCCAATGGCACACGTACGGGTTGCGGAGCCGCATCCGAAAAAATAAGAAACGCTGAGCCCAGACTCGCCCGTTTGGCGGCTCTGCGGCAGACAAGCACGAATCCTCGGCATCTGTAGAGCGTGTTCATCACCTGTACCCACATCTCCACAGGCTGTATCTATTTCCACGGCTCCGCCGATCCTTCCGAGGAGAGGAGAGACGGCAGGTTAAAAAAAATCTTGGCATGTCCTTCTCTTTCTTCCGGAATGCTCGAATCACTGTCAACCCTCGAACTGGAACTTTGGAGATCTACAGGGACTTCACGGGTCCGGATAGTTCTGAGGATCAGGGTAATCGATATACGTATGCACGGGGAACCCCGAGAGTTATGCAGGGCAGCGAGATGATGAGCGGACTCGCGTCACTGCGTTTGCTGTTGTTGTGCCACGTCGCACAAAGGAGTTCCTGCAGCAAGGTGGCAACGACCATGCCCCACGCGTACCCTGTGTGTGGGGCCGGCTAAGCGGCGGCGGCGGCAACGCGTAACGTGCGGTGGTGGATGCTAGTGATGTTCCTGCGTGATCCAGGTCAGGGATGCGGGTAGCGTGTTTAAGGAGAAAGTGATCCTGTAGGATTTACAGGGGAGAAAGGACGACAAAGTATTTGGAAGAAGGCGAGCATCCAGGGTGTGTTGCCGCTGGGAGACGACGATGTTCAAAGGGTCTCCTTGCTATGGCCCGGTCCGCCGAGAATCCAATAGATTAGGCGGAGGCCAGAACTTCATTATTGCGCTATCACGTTTGTGGCAAATGAAGGGAAGCACATGGTTGGAAGCCTGGGCAGTCGGGGCATTCGGAATATCAAGCGGCAGCATCGACCGGGCTGGGGACGGTCTCTTGCTCGGTGCCTCCTGTACCAGATCAATCCTCCTATCCTCAAACGTGCACTATTGTTTCAAGGATCCCTTGATTGACTTGGTCTTTTTTATGTACTGAAAACCGAACTTGTGGACCATTTTTCGGCGCTAAAACCTGCGTGTACCCTGCATCCTCCCAATTACTCATTACCCTGCAACTCCATCTGAACGCCTCGCCTGGCCTCGCTGCAAAACCATCCGATACTACACAGAGATATTGGGGAATAACCTGTCCCAACCGAAAAAGAAGATGATAATGAAAGTTTGTCTCCAATGATTGATACGCCGCAAGAATAACTCAATGAAAGGTTATTCTCAAGAATCAAACAACCTGATGCCTGAAATACGCTCCCTGACAACGGACACGCGCCGAAATTTTTTTGATGCGCCGAAAATTGATCCAGAATGGCAATGCTGTTAAAGTGAAGGGGAATTGGCACTTGAGGGCATCGAGGTCCAACAATGATGGCCGATTCAACGACAACCGTTGGCTGTTTTACACGTGTGCATATGTAGGTGTTATGGTGTTTCTTCTCAAACGATAAAATGACAAGCGAAGATCTGCGCGCGCATTTTTGTGTCTGCATCAAGGCTCATTCGAAATGGCGGTGCTAGTCTCGTCCAGGATTTCAGTCAATGACTGCCGTGTCTCTTGGGCTCATATGTCCTCGAAGTGCTTCGATAGCACTGCAATGTATCGGGGTGATGGCCGAGTCAATCCTCTCCTTTCGAAGTTTCTGCACCGGAATGTCGTCGAATTGCTTGTCAATTGCATTGTCCGGACCTTGTGACCAACAAGCAACACCTCTCTCTGAGATTTGGCGTTGTGCAGCAACTTCAATATGCTGGACACTTGTGGTCGCTTGCTTCGTGGGCGAAAAAGCACCCAAGCCGGAGCTTCGCCGCCTTTTCGGTACCTCAAGTTTCTCGAGTGGATGCGACCAAATATTCGTTGGTGATGATGATTCTGCTGTCGTCGAGCTGCTATTTTCCGAAGTCTTGGTGAAAGTCTCCATGGAAGAATTTGACCCTGTACGAGAGCTGGATGATGTGGTCGAGCAGGTTTCTACTTTGGAGGAGACAGGACGGCGCACTTGTGGCCGTCGCGCCTTGGCCTTTGACGCTGCACTTGGAGCGCGTCTATTCAACCGTTTGGTCGGGCCTTGAGGCTTGACTGGTGATGCCGAGTCGGGTGGAGTTGCCAACCCGGTGTTGCTTGGCGGTCTTCCAGACATAGGGATGGCACGACCTGGCGAAGGCGGGGTAGGCAGAGCCTCAGCTTGTGCGATCTCAACCTCCTGTGCAGTGGGGGATGGTTGCAGAGCTTCGCCGCGTGAAGGCTTCCGGACAAACGACTTCATCCGTTGGAGATCTCCGGCAACAGTAGACAAGCTTGCAACGGCAACCGAACCTGCGTCATCGCCCGAATTGGACAAAGCCTCCATCTGATATTCGTGAGGCGGTTGCGGACGAGCGGCCTTGTTGTATTGTCGATCTTCTTTGATAACAGGAAGGTCAGGCCAACGGACGGGGCCGCGAGCACTTTTGTCTCCCAGCTTTCCCGCGAAGAAGTCGTCGCGTCTTTCGGGTTCTGACCGCTTCCAATGGGAAGGTAAAGTTCCTCTTTGGGGACCGTGAGTGATGCGACGTGCAGCAGCACGATGGTTGCGTGTTCTGGAGGGCGTAGCATGCTTCGAGACTACATCCCCGGCCTTGCCGCAGTCCCAGTCCTTGAAACTATCAAGCTTCCTGCCCATCATGTGTTCGATGCGTGGCGGTGCAACGAGCTCATTAGACTGGCGCACGACGTTGGGAAAGGGAAACCACGGCTCGTTGCCGCGCTCGACCGTCGGCGTGGCGGTTTCGAAACGGTGCATGTGTATGCTGTGAAGTGCTTGGACCATTTGCAGGTGTATTTCCTGCATTGTACGTGTAGTCGCACCGACCTCAAGAGGGCCGAATGTTTGAAGGATGTTCTCCTTCACGTCGATGCGCCAATCCCGGACGAATTCGCAAAGGCGAACAAGCTCTGAGGAGGATACTACGACGCTGAAGCTCCTGAACGACTGGGGGCCCAGATTGCCATCGGCGCGATGTGTATAGCGGCGAGACCAAAGCCCCTCGAAGAAAGTAGCAAGATGCTTGCTGTGGAGCATGCCGAGAGATTGAAGGCTGTGGCTGTAAGGCCACTTGAGCTCAATGTCGTGCTTATTGCTAGCTCGCAGGAAGGTAGCATAGCGGGTCTTCGCATGGTTTATGCGGTCAAGGAGACAGGCTTGGGCGGAGCGGGTCATGTTCTGGGACCAGCCATCACAGTCGGCGCCGGGGCGCAACGATTGGACGAGGTCGGAGAGCTCATTGTCAGTGAGCGGGGTGGCCATGTAGTCGACGATAGAGCTGGCTGCAGCTGGGTGGACAGCCTCAACAGCCAGCGTCAAGGTCTCGAGCAGGTCCTGCCTGCCGGGGCAATTCCTGAACGCTGTCATCAAGCATGTCGGGTTTGAAGGGGTGGCGGGTGCGGGAAAGAAAGAACGTACATTATGAAAGAGTAGAGGGGAAATTAAAATGGGGCCATGTCCTGAAGCGAAGGGCATCTGGCTTGTCATGTCATGGCGGACTGGCGGACAGCAGCCGCGCACGTATCGCGGGGGCGCAACGGAGAATAGGGAATAAGTAGCAGAGGGAGCAGTGGGTGGGGAACGCTGTGCTGGACGGGAGATATGTCCGCGTCCGCGCACGCGCTCTTGTGGAGGGAGTCGAATCCGTGGTACGGGTGACATGGGCGACGACGAGGAATGAGGTCGAGGTCGAAAGTGCTATAGTCGGCATAGCTACCAGCAATGCGCCTGGCGTTTGCATCCCAACACCGCCCGCCGCCCGCGTCCGCGTCCGCGCCTGCCGCATCGCCGCTGCTCCTGCTGCCGCTCCTGCCCGCCGGGGCCCTCGACGGCGCGCGCTGCTTCTCGTTGCATCGCAGGCCAGGGCTGGCGACGCGGCGCTGCATCTGCGGGTGGCGCAAGGCAGGGCGGGAGTCAAGGCAGGGAGCAGCAGTGCGCTGGTAGATGGAGTAAGGTCGAGCGCGGCTCTGTTCTGTTTTCGGCGTGGGCGGTGCCAAGCGTCTGGGTGCAATTCAATTCCCCGCCTCCGCGACGACTCTCCCTTCCACCTCCCCATCGCGATCGTTGCCCCCGCATGTGATAATCCCATTGTCCAGACTTCTGTTTGTCCATGGCCTGCATTTCGGAAGAAGAGCCCGTGCCCTGTGGCCTGATTCTCCGCGGCTTCACAGGGACCCAGTCATATAGGGCACACCTCGCTTCTCCATATTACCCACGGATGGCTTTCTCTGCGATGAGTAGACGACAATTCCGCCGGTTCGGCGCCTCGTCCCTTGAAGGTCTATGTCACGGTGCGACCACAACCAGCGTCTCTCCAGAAGATCCCCCATCGATTCGTCTTGCATTTGTGTCTGGCTGCTTGCATTCGAGGACTTCTGGCCGAGGAAACGTTGTATTCACCTCACGTGATCGCCAACCGCGATTGAGGCGCCGACAGGCGTTTGTCTCAACCTGGTAGATGTTTGAAGGTGGCTAAAGCTGGACTGAGATGAGTGCGGTTTTTTTTCCTTGTGCAGTCACTGTTTTCTGCTGTGCAAAAAGGTCGAAAGTCGCCTGTGACCTATCGCAAGAGCAAGTAGGAGGAGGACCGGGAAGTTGAAGCAGTCATTCAAAGGATTGGTAGTTTTTGCAAATGGGCACGAGTGAGTTTCTTGTGTTTCCACGCGGCAGAAGTAACGTCGTTGCGCCCGTGTGGGTCGCGCTCTCGATCTTCACGTCCAGCTGCACCCGCGCTCGAAATTATCTGCAGCTTTAAAACTGCACAACAACGTCACCTCTCTTCTTCCACTCCTACCTCTTCCTCAACCCCGCCTACACGCGTCCACCGCTGCCACCCCTCGGCCTGCAGAAATATCTTCCACTTCACTGCACCCCTCGAGCCCGAGTCTCCGAGCTGTGCCAACACCGCTGCGCTCTTCACCGCACCAACCGCCCGTGGTGGCCCCTATGTCTGTCACGAACGTCAGCCAGCAACCATTGTACCTCGCACTACACCATGCCGACCCTGAAGCAGATCACCTGCCAACTTGAGAGGGAGCCCTCGCAGACTGCCTTGAAGGAATATAGCACCAACTATGGCGATGGAATTGTCGAGACCTTCGTCTCCATTCCGGACACGCCCTCTGCCTTCGGCATCCATCTCACCTCGCATGGCTACATCGCACCAGGCTTAGCCATGCTCGTCTTCATCGATGGCGTTTACCAGTGCAACCGCAACCGCAAGGGTCTCATTACGCCTGACGGTACCCTGACCCCAGACTTCTACGAGGTTGACTTTCGCGTCCGCCAGAAGGAGGAGAGGGTGGGAACCGGCAAGTTCATCGGCCGTCCTTGGCGCTTTGAGAGCCTCAACATTGGTATTCCCTTTGCATACACCATCCAGCACTTTGCTTACTGATGCTTTGAAGCCACTGCAGACACTGCGCCGAATATAATCGACACAGTCTTGGGAAACTTGGGCACCATCGAGGTTGTGGTCCTCCGCTGCCAAGCGCCTGATCCTGCTGAGTCTGCCAACTTGGTGATCGTCGAGCCAGTCCAGGACAAGGCTGGAGAAGGCACCAAGAAGAAAAAGAAAGTTGCTGTCAAAGTCAAGGCCAACCGCGCCGGCCCAATGCCCTTCTTGCCCTTCGGTGGGCTTGACGGTGCCAACGATGTTCCAAAGCTTGAAAACTTCGGGGCTGCCTTGGATGGGCCGATCGATAACCGCTACTACGGCCGCCATCATGATCGTTACGACGGACGTGATGAGAGATCTCACTGCTCACGGCACAGGCATTCATCCAACCCTGGACCTTCATTCACCGATTGGCTTCGCTGGACGGCTGACAATCTTGAAGCCTCTGACAACGCTGGCGGGAGGCATCGGTCTACGAGCTACTACGAGCAGTACCGGCCGAACGGCAGAGAAGACGGCGGCAGGAACCGGGGCCGTATCGAGGATGGTATCTCACCAATCAATGAGCGACGCTATCTTCAGGTCTTTGAGGGCTCTAACGGTATTTTAGATGAACTTGGAGAGCTGGGAGAGCGGCCTCGTCACCACAAATTTCGGAATCTACACACTCAGCGCGGCCAGAAGCAGTCAGTTTCTGAAGTCTCTGCCGGCGGCTCTACTGAGTTGGAGATGACACGTCGCCCTCGCTCGTCCAGGAACCAGCAGGGGTCTCAATCCTACAGTGCCATCGACTCCAAGTTGGTCCCTGGACAAAAGGTGATACATAAGGTGGGTGAGCCAAAGGTTCGCTTCAGAGACGACCTCTACCCCAAGGAGGACCTCTGTGACTGGCGAGACCGTACTATATCTGATATGTATCTACAGGAGTCTCACAGCTACCACAACCGCCCTTCGTCCTTCCGCCGTAATGAACTAGATCCCAGCCTGGCGAGTTCTGGCCGCCGCCCAGACCCCCAATTCAACCCGCGCTACTCTCCAGACGCCCATGCCTCACCCACGCATCTCTTCGCCTACATGGCGAATGAACATGATGCCCACAGTAAAATGCCCGGCGGCTGGTTCGATCAGGACCCCTTTGACACCGCTGCGACACCCAGGCCAAACCCCTTCATGCCTGGCTTCTTGAATAAGGAGCAGCACCCACTTCGCTCAAGCTATGCTACCCAGGACCCTCAGTCGAACAATACAGGGTGGGGTGCAGTCGATACCCAAGACGAAGGTAGCAAACACTCCTCTCGCCATCCAGGCAACAAGACCAAGATCGCTGTACCCGCTTCGCAGAACCAAATCTCTGAGTGGGACGTCAGTGGTGACATTGACAGTGGTCAAGGCACTGGCTGGGTAGCTGCTACTGAAGACTCTGCTAGTCAAGGCAATGTTTGGGGTACAGACGGTGATGAGAATGGCGACCAAAGCGGCGGATGGGGCACTGGCGGTGATCAAAGTGGCGGTCAAGACAACAGTTGGGGTGCTGCCGGCACCACCGGAAGGGATGCCAATAACCAGTCTGGCCGTGAGACATCTCAGGCTTGGGACAACGCCAACAGTGGCGGAAGCGCGGATTTGGGAGACTCCAATAATCAAGGTTCGGGAGAGCAGCAAGGCCAGGAAGAACCTGAAATTGCTAAACAAGAGACAGGTACAACGGACAGTAATTGGTATGGCGGCAATGACGACAAAGCTACAGCCGAGGCCGTTGATAACAACTGGAACAGCAACGACGCTACAGATGCCGGCGGTAACAATTGGGATACCTCGCTGAACAACAATGCCAATGCCAGCAAGACGGAGGGGAACAACGATATCACAGGCACTCAAGCTAATGATGATGCTGGAAGACAGGCTGTGCAGGGGAACGGCAATTGGGACCCCCATGCGGACAATACGGCTCAGCAAAACACTAGCAGCTGGGATTTCTCGCCTGACAACGCAGTCCAGCAAGACACCAGCAACGGGGGGGTCCCTGCAGATAACACCGCTCAAAAGACAGAAGGAAACTGGGACTTTGCCCCGGTGGACACGGCTCAGCAGACAGCCACAAATGTCAACGTCGATACTGTACAGGCTGCGAAGGTTGCCGCCGGTAGATCCCGTAAAGGCAGTAATATGGAATCCAAGGCCCCTTCGGCGTCATCTTCATCCTTCGTCCATAGGAACAGTGTTCCTGAGCAGCCTTACATCAAGAGTTACTGGAAAAACATCAACAAAACTCCCTTTGCAATGCCTCCAAAGCTTCATCCCGGCGCCAAGCCTGACGCGGATAACTCCAGTGCGGTTTGCGCACCTTCCGAAGCTCCCTTCGTTGTCCCCGAGGCAATAGTGCGCGAGAAGGCTATCAAACAGTACGTCCATGCCGGCAAAGGCCACAGCTATAGCCATAGCACGGGGACTCCGCAGTACATGGACACGGTGGAGGCGCCGTACGCAGTTTTCAGGTTCAAGTACCGGAGCAAGGAGATGCTGAGCCATATTTTGGGCAAGCGTGGCAAGGAGCAGATTGCAAAGGACATCAAGCAGGAGCAACATGATGAGAAGAAGAGGCGGTTGTCGGAATTGAGCAAGGAGCAGCTGATTGAGAAGCTGATGTCTAAGAAGGATAGAGGCTCTAAAGCGGGATCGACGAAGACGGATAATAAGACGACTCCCTTTCCGCCGCTTTCTGTCAAGTCGGAGACTAAGCCGGCATCCATACAGAAGTGGACAAGTGATGTAGCCGCCGCTACCGCGCAGGAGGAGGGTAGCGATAGTCTGGTCACTTGCGACATCTGCAAGAGCAATCTTGTTAGTGAATGGTGGCACTGCGATGATTGCTCCGACTTCGACATGTGCTGCGATTGCGGTGCGAAGGGCTGTCGCTGCAAGGGTGCGCACGAGCTTTCCAAGTGGAAGGACGGCCAGGATGTTCTAATTGATGGTACAACTACTGTTGGACCGACAGGTGAGAAGCTGTCTGGAACTCCTAAGAGCTCGAGCAAGGAAGTAGGCAATGGGGGTGGGAGTAATATGGGAGATCCAGCTGCTGCTAGTGGAGACACCAACAGTGGACAGGGAGGTGAATGGGGCCCCACGGGAGTGACTTCTGGCGCTGCCGACAACACGAACGGCTCTGGTTGGAGCGGTGATGGTGCTACTCCCGCCACCGGCCAATGGGATGATGGTGGTGCTAATTTTGGCAAGACTGATAGCACCAAGCATGGTGATTGGTGAATTATGGGTGGTTGGCGATCATTCCACCTAAGGGAGTTACCTTCATTGACGTTCCCTCTATTCTGACGCTTTATGGGATTATGGGATTCTGGCGAGATGGATTCGGGATTGCTCTCTTTTTTCTTTCCCCTGCTGGTTTTAAGGAGATTCTGGCGTAGTGGTTTGGGGTCCTAATGGACGGCGTCGTAGATACCCCTTTCCTCTTCGATTATGCAGTTTGCGAGCACGAACATCACACTCGGATGCAGCTTTTGGGCGATGTCACGTCAGTGAATGCGAAAGCGTTGACAGAGATTGGCCCTCAAGTTATAGCACGAAGGTCAAAGCAACCTTCGAGAGGAAGACGCAATGCTTTGGAGACCAGCGTTGTGATAGGCCAGAAGTCGTGACCGCAGCGCCGTCGTTAGCTAAGCATATGAATTGCCCCAATCAGTTAGTCGTGGGCGTGTCGACGTCATCGAGGCGCGAAGACGCAAGCATCTCGAAATAGCACATCTTCATCCATAGCATTCTGGGCGAACAAGCGCGGGAGGTAATACGATTTATAAATGGCCTTGGCGCGAACGCCGACGGCGCGCGCTCGCGGAAACGGACGACGAACGCGTGGGAGAGGAGCGGAGCGCGACGCACGTGAAGGGCGACGCGGGGCGAATAGGGTGACATCACCTTATCTCTCGCCCCGGCACGGTATCACCATCGCCCAACCGCAATCACCTCACACTTTCGACAAATTGCTGCTGCGAAACCGCATCCACCGTCTGCCCTCTCCTTCGTCATGCTATCCGCTTCGAAGCCACACGCGCCGAATCCCGGCTAGGACCTTGCGCCGGGCCACGGGCCACGAACCACGAGCGCGGCCAGGTCGGCGCATGTCATGGGCGACTCGCGCATCCCACGTCCTGCCATCTCGAGCTGGAGCCCGATCGCGTGGTTGCGTCATTTGTGCCTTGTTGCCAGCCCAGTCCAGCCCTCGCCCAGCTGCTAGAGTTGGCTGTTTTGCGCGACGGCCTATTCCAAAGCTGCATGCTTCCTGTTTTGCTCTGATTCGCGCCTGCCTGATCGAAAGGACGTGCCGATTACGTCGCCCATCCGCGCCGCAGTTCTGCAGCTTATTTACACTTGCAACACCCCCCGGACCTGCGTCTGCCCCACCAAACAACCCACTTCGACAACAGCACTCAGCTCGAGGAAAAGCAAAACCACCTCAATCTACCCTCAACCATGCCTACTGATCCAATCGTCTCGACCGGCCGCGGAGGTGCGTACATCCCAGCTCGGCATCGACGTCATCGTCGTTTATTTCTCAGACGCCGCAACCGCAAAACCCTCCAAGCTGACCTCCCACAGGCGCCGGCAACATCGGCCCCGACCCGACCGTCTACACGGACGGCGAAATCGTGCACGAAGGCGTCCAGGGCCAGCCCGACGCTCCCGGCAAGGACTACAGCACCGGCCGCGGCGGCGCCGGCAACATCGGTTCGCCCCGTCTCGCGCCCCAGACCGGCGACCAGGCCGTGCCTCCGCGCAAGAGCCAGGACATCGTCCCCGAGACCGCGCTGCGCAACCCCGGCGCCGGGTACGAGAACTACCATACGGGGAGGGGTGGCGAGGGCAACGTGCACCGGGAGAAGTATGGCGGGCACAGCGGGCCCCCGCATGAAGAGAAGAAGGAGGGGCTGGGAGACAAGGTGAAGCATCTGTTACATTTGGATGGCCACAAGGAGAAGGAGAAGGAGGCGAGCCGCGAAGCTACGCCGACGGCTTGAGAGCATTTCTTGCTTGGAGTTGATGGGTTGGGACGGGAAGGTTGGCTGGGAAAGATGTGATACCACTGGCCAGGCTCAGGGCGGCCGGATGCTCTTTTGGTCTATTTGATGTTTTTTGATTTGACGCGTTCGCGGTCAGATGAGAGGTAATTGATAACTTCACTGTTGTTGAAAGTATTGTGAAGTTGCTGGCCCTTGCTTCTGCAAATGTTCGAGCAACAATTTGACAGTCGCTGCGTGGCGTGCGTCTTGATATGAATATCCAGGAGCACGTTCTTGACTCATCTTCGCGATCATTCACCCATATATTGCGCTTGCAGGTAATTGTCACACGCCCTGATCTTCGGGAATGGCATATTGTATCCTCTTCCGGTCTCGATGCCCGTCATCAAAATCGCCCATTCTGAAATATGATTATAATCGTTGCATTTTGCTGACTTTCCAACAGGCTATTCAAGCAGGATGATGCCTACGAACGCGTCGTACGTCGAGGATATTGCGCTCATCGATTTCTTTGGCATGGGAAACAATCAATCTCCAGTTCAGGACTGGAAGAAACGGCGTTGGAATATGGTGGGCATCCATGAAGCCCATTCCAATACTCTCGCCTCACTTCCGAATTTGCAGCGCATATGGTTCATATGGGACACCCACTATATCGACCTTGACTACCTGTCTTGGTGCATACATATCACTATTCGGAAGTGGATGGCTAGGTTCGGCAATGCGGAAGACCAGAGCGTGGCCCTCGAAAGTCACGTCCGATTCGTTCACCGATTCGTTTTCGTTCGTAACCGATGGCGAAACATTCATAGAGAAAATGATAGAGCGTCTGCAGGGGCTGATAGACTCGGCGCCAGTGTCGATGCGGTTGAGGTCCGCAACTGGTGCGCAGCCAGGAACAGGAGGAGACACCAGTTCACCGAGGCCAGCAGTTTCCGAGGACTGCGTGTTTCCCCGGGGGGTGTTTCTTTGCATGAAACCATGATTGGCATCTGAGTTGGTTATTCAATGGATAGTGGGTGGCAGTGACCTTCGTATATAATCAGGCGGATGCGGAGCTGATTGACGTGGTGCGGTCTACGTAGAAAGGGGGTTGGAGCCGTGTAACGCGGAAGACATTCGTATCCTGCCTGCATCTGAATAAAATTGCGTATGAATTCATCGTCTGATTGCAGCTGACCAAAATCCGTGGCAGGAACGTTGTAATTGAGAGTCGGCCAGAAGACGAAAATAAAAGTGTGAGATGGTTGTTGCCTGTTCTACGGACGCTCTTTCCGATCCAGGTCCGGAAGCACTTCGCGGCCGGCCACCGCGAACACGCTGTCCAATATGCTAAACATGCCGTGCCGCTCAGTGTGTGAATGTAAATAGTAAATAGTACGTAACAATTGCCACGATCTACGGTGGGCCATCTTCATTACTGCACTTGGGAAGTCGAAGCAGTCATCCAAACGTAAGTGTCCGGACAAAGTGAAGACACTGATGTCCGCACGACTGCTTTCACCCCCATTGGTACTAGCGTGCCGGTAGCTGCTTTCTTCACCTTCCTTGCAAGGTGGTCGACCCAACCCGATATTTTGCTGATCCACACACTCTCATACAAGGACTTCGCCGGGACGCTCAACCCTGCCAGTCTTCCTCGGACATTGAAAACTTTCATGACCTGAACAGCGCTCACCATGCACCCACCGAGTCCAAGTGATCCTAGCGAAGATCCTATGGACTCAACCGCCAGCCCAGATGATACCTCTACACACTGCGTCCCCTCGGAGGTAAGATCTTCTGCAGTAGCTTTACATCGGGTAGTACAATCACTGGACAAAAGTCTGCGCGAGTCGCGTACCAAGGCGATCACCCCAATGAAAACCAAAGTCGCCTTTTCTCAATGCACGCTTCCTGAAGCTCGTAGTAAGCTACTACTAAGTCAGAATTGACCAGGAAGATCGATTTTCGCCTTGGTTTTATACTAGTACTTCGTATGCCAGCCCTCTGCCTGGATAACTGCCTCACACCTCCGCTTCATACTACCTAGTACATTATCAAATAATGACTGTGGTAATGCCTTCCACGCCTCTTGTAATGCCTGCCCAAGCTTCTCTCTAATATAATCTATATTTCCACGTAGTTCACTAAGCTCTGGATAGAGCCTTAAGACTATAGCCTTAAGGTGAAACCAGAGGTGTTCGATAGGATTTAGATCTGGACTATATGGTGGCCAGTCTATCATATTAACACGCTTTTGGGTGAACCAATCGCGTACTTTAATAGCTGTATGGATAGGCGCATTATCCTGCATGAATAGCATGCCTCTGCGCCAAACCTTTGGTATATTTTGCTCTAGTACTTCAAGATAGGAGTCGGCTGAGTAGCCACCCCTCTTGGATAACGGATCACGTATCATTACGTGTAAGGGTGACCTCCCACGCTTGCCAGAGAAGCCTGCCCATACCATAATAGATATATCCTTACCCTTTTTATATGGCTGGATCATACCTGGGTCCCACTTCTGGCATGGTGTGCGAAAAACCCACTCCCTCTCTTCGCCCTTGCCACGCTCTGCAGAGCACTCATCTGACCAGATAACCTTAGCCCATTGCGCTTCAGTCCAGTCCACATGCTCAAGCGCCCAGGCAAGCCTGATTGCTACGTGCTCCTCACGTAGCTCTGGGCGGCCTGCAGCGCGCCATTTCTTGATATTATAGGTGTCCAGGAACCGTGAGAGTGTACGGGCACAGCAGGTTACGCCTGTGGCTTCTCTGACCTCCTGATAGGTGAACTTTGGATTATTCCGTACGATGCGTAAGATATGCCTTTGGTCTTGATCTGAGAGGACCTTTGGCCTGCCGGAACGTAGTTGTGAGCGTCCTTCGTTGCGTAATGGCGCGCGGGAGAGGGTGGTGCGAATTGACGATTCAGGCGTGTGTAGCTGCTTTGAAATCCAGGTGGTTCTGTGACCCATTGCACGCGCGGCAGCCAGCATTCCACGTTGGTATGGAGAGAACTCATGATTCTTATTATGCTCGCCAAAGAGCTCTTGTAAAGGAGTGCGTTGTGGAGGCATAAGGTGGTATGCAAGGAGGAGAGGTGTGACGCGTGTTGCGCGTTTTGACGCGTCTCGCTTAATTTCGCGCAGACTTTTGTCCTAGTACTGTAAACTGGCGCTTGCAACTCGTTCCAGGTCTCGGCAACCATTGACTACCAACTGTGGAGCGATCATGCACCGGAAACGTCTGTGAAGTGCTTCGGAGATACCGCCGTGGAGAGAGCGCAGAAGCATGACGATGCAAAGTTTCGCTACCACCTGAAGCTGGAATCAAAGTCTCCATTTTCGGTCCTGCAAATGGTAAGCCATGCTCCAGAACCAGAGAGTGCAACAGTTCACATGAGAGTCAACCAGGTCACGCTCATGGAGGGCCCGTTGAAGGGCCGCCAAGTTATTGTCCTGGACCAAAATCCATCGTTCCGCTTCCTCGATCTGCCGCGAGAGATTAGAGATGAGATCTACACGTATGCTATGGTTCCGGAAGTGTTGCAGCACGAGGCCATTATCAGCCACCCCAGCAATAATGGCTACATCCGCTTCAGGGTTCGCAGGAAATTCCCCTCGGTTTATCATCGTGTGACATTTTACTCTCGAGTCCGTCGCAACGAACCCATAAAGCAACAATTCAAACAGAAGGAGAGCCTGACGCCGGGGCTGCTTCTCACCAGAAAACAAGTCTACGAGGAGTCGTTGCCGGTTTTATACGGACGAAGCCACTTCGTAATTCCCGGCGTGAGCGTTGCGTTGAGCCATTTCCTGGACAAAATTGGCGCTTCAAGCAAAGATATCCGGAGTTTGCGTATCAACAACTTCTGGTATGCGCCAGACAGTGGTAAGCATTTGGACAAGCTTTACCGCTTACAAAGCTTGTCGTTGGATGCACCCTCCGAACTGGAAGGCTGGTCGATTGAGAGTCCTATCCGAGCAGCGGATGCATTTTTTGAGAAAGCATACCGCTGGGTTCGAGGTGTGGCGTCAGTACACAAGGATACGGGCTACCTTCGAGCTGTGAGAAGCATCAACGTCGACTGCCCCACGGAGTGCCTGTGCAGGATAATCAGTAAAAACGATCCGAGCACATATTGTCAACGGAAGAGCGAATTTCGGAATGAATTGAAGAGAATTATCGAAGCTTGGACAATCGGATCAACCCTGTTCCTCAAGTTCCCTCGCAAGGTCCGAGACTTGATATACAGCCATGCAATGGTGACCGACGAGAAAATCATGGTCCAGTCTGATGCCGACACTGGCTCAATCGGACGATTCATGTTTGCCTTTGATGACAATGACAAGATTCGGGGAACTTTCACTAACGGATTCCTTTGGAGTGCCAGTGTCACCGCAGCTCTTCTCCGAGTGAACCGACAAATATATCAAGAATCGGTTCAAGTTCTCTATGGGAAGATCTCCTTTTGCTTCGGTTATGCTAGAGACCTTCAGCCTTTCCTGGACAACATCGGCTATTCTTACGTCTATCTCCGTTCCATTCAGATCTGGGGCCTTCCTCAGGACTTCAACGTCCTATGCAAGCTTCCCAATCTTGGACTGAGAGCTGATGAGGCTTCTGCTTGAAAACATGGGTGTGGTTGAGAGAGTATGGCATGCTCAATGAGGGGTAGAAGCATTTGACCGTATAGCTTTGATTCGTTTTCTGGTAGACATCGATATGTGGATGTGTGCTTCAACTTCCGGTAGCAATATGAGCACTCCTAATGCGAGCAGTTAGTCGAATACTATGAATGGAAGATATGATTTAACCAGTGAAGAGGAGATGGAATGCTGGAGTTGGATGAGAGAGGTCGGCAATCATCCGAAGAAGAACCGGACCGGAGCCAGAGCTCTAACAAGGGTTCTCGAAGCTCGACCAGCGCCTGCGCGCAAACGAACCCGCGACTCGACCTCGACTCGATCCCCACACGCGCGCAATTGGCCTTTCCACAAGATACACTCCACAGCACATTTACTGTTCAGCTCCCCGCAACGATATTTCCGCCATGGCCGACTCCGGTTCAGTTCCTGTTACCGACGGCGACGCGCCAACACCGCAGCACGATGCTACCGTTGTTGCGCCCGCCGCGACGAATGGCACCACCAATGGCAGCGTGGACGTTGAGATGAAGGAGGAGACTCCTGCTGATGTGCATTCACCCATTCCGCTCTGATCACCCTTCGCCTTTCACCTTTTGCCCATAGCATCTACTGCTTCCACCAGTCGTAACCTTTTCCTCTACCACTTCCATCCACACCACCACCAGCCCGCGCACACCACACCACTAACCCCCGCCCGAACCATCAGGCCACGCCGCTCGCCGAACCCCCAGCCACCACCGCCGGAGCGCCCCTCCCAACCGCCACCACCGCCGTCGACACGCCCGGCAACGCAACCCCGCCGATCGCCAGCACCTCGACGCCGCCGCCCACCGCCGCGTCCGCCGGCGCCGCCGGCGCCTCGAACAACAACAACATGGTACGCACCGGCTCGCCGCGCCCGTCCGGCGGCACGACGCCGAACGCGCAACAACAGCAGCAGCAGCAGCAGCAGCGGCAAGAGCTGCCGACGCAGCCCAACCCGCACGGCAGCCAGACGCGCGTGTACCTGAACCAGAACGTCACGCCGCACCTACTGGAAGGCATGAAGAAGCTCGCGCTGTTCGAGTGAGTTTTTTTTTCTTCCCTCCCGAGACTTGGGTTTTTCTTGTCGTTGGATGGCTGGGAGGTATTATGGGCGAGGATTGAGCGCTGACTGCTTTTGTGATTGTTCTAGGCCGGAGAAACCGTTGAAGTGGCTGTCCGATTTCCTGGCTGAGAAGAGCAGGGAGTATGAGCGCGACTGAGAGGCCTCCAAAAGTCCGATCGGCTTCATTGGGGAGAAGAATATGACGTTAAACGTCGTGGGGAATAGCTGGGAAAGTGGTGGGGATATCTGCTGGCTGAAGGGCGTTCTAGCGCGGGGCATCACAAAAACCTGACTGTCAAAAAAATGGGCTGCTATTTCTGAGGTCGTATTGGCTTAAAAAAAGCAACAAAGAATACCCTGGGATGATCTGGGTTTTGCATAGCGGATGGAGTTTACAAAAACATATGAATGGGAATGGCATTCGGACATGGACCCTGTGGAAGTCTGGTCTTATGATATCTCAGGGCTAATCTGGGTTACTCCACATGGGGTCACGCACGCACAAGTACAGCCGGGCAGTATTTGCCAACGTCGACAGTCCTTGAAGTCCTCTAACGCTGTGTCCCGGCTCGTTGTTCAATCTTGATTCACGATTGAGGCTTTCAGTCATGGAGGGTAAGAGTCCAATATGATATTCACAGCGCAAGACATGAGGCAAAGGAAGTCATTCCCATTGATCGCCATTTTCCAGGTGATCTCAACGTTAACCGCTCATCCTAAGCCATTTTTTGACAGCCGTTTTTCCTCCCAGGGTAGGGCAGCCTCCTTTTACGCCGCCTGATGGTCTTGCCGTTTAAGCATGAATCCACACAATCCCCCAATTAGCCACGCCAAACACGCCGCGCACTGTCGAGCGCTTAAGCGACGAGGGTAGAGGCGGTGGCGCTCTCGTACTTCCAGGTGGGGGGAAGGACACCGACGGTCTTGTAGTAGCGAGAAAGACGGTGGATACGGGACTCGATGAGAATGAGGCGGAACTTGGAGTCCCTGTCCTTGCGGTTCCTCTCGAGGTGCTTGCGGACGGAGACGGCCTTGCGGATGAGGCTGGACATGGTCTGTTAGCCCACCAAGGCCGGCAAAAGACATGGAGAGGTATGGACTTACAAGTAAAGGTCCTCAGGGATCTCAGGAGCGAGACCTGTAATTATCTCTCTGTCAGTCATGGAGACCAATCAGAGGCATATTATGTCTGTTTATAGCAACCACCGCGCCAAGACATGTGTTCATAGAGCTTCACCTCTGAACACGCGGCTCTGGCGCAAATGTGCATTCAGACGGGTATCAACTGACCGTTGGACTTGAGGATACGGAGGATCTTGTTGCCTGTGAATGTGTTAACGACTTGCACTAGAGAATTCCGACATGCTTGAACATGTACATACCGGTGACGACCTTGACCTGGGCAACGCCGTGGCTGTCCCTCAGGACAACACCGATCTGCGAGGGGGTGGCACCCTTCCTGTGGACGGCTATCAGTAACTCATTCCGAACTTTTGATATTGTGCAGGAGCCTGGAGATCGGCAGTCCACGTCGATATGAGCGCGCATTGCTGGAAGCATCTGGATGATTTGACTTCGTTCCGGCTCTTTTGTAAAACCCCGCATTCTGTTTCCGCTTCACCCATCATGCTTGCGCGGCCAGTGACACAAAGAATGCCCGGTGACGCGGCCGTCGAGAACTTGCGCGGAGCCGCAGGGACCCCTCTTCGGTCAGTCTGACCAGGAAGTCCAGCACCAACACATCCTCCACCACGATTGAAGCTTTCCAAAATCACCCAATAGTTCCAGCAATGCGCGTCAAGAGTCGTTGCAGAATCATGCCAAATTTCTGCCCTCGTGCGAAACCATCCTGGGCGGACGAACCTGGCGAGCTTGCAGATCTGGTCGACGACCTGATCGGGGGTGGTCTTGAGCCACGCGGGGGCAGTGCGGGAGTACGGGATGGCCGAGCTGGCGATACCCTGAAGTCGATATTAGTAAAAATGATCCAGGAAGCGGCGCCGTGCGAGAGCGTCGGCGGTGGTCTGCCAGCTTTCTCCCGTCGTGACACAGTGATTGCGGAGTCGTACCTTGCCCTTGGAGTGAAGACGACCCATTTTGACGGTATTGAAAGACGGCTGTCTGTTGTTGAGATTGGGTTGGTGGAGGCTGTCGTCGCTGGTGAGGGAAGGTTTGCGAAGTCGGCAAAATCTTGGGTGTTGTGTGTCGGCGCTCGCTTGTTTTTTCCTCCGACCGCGTCCGTGCACACACCTCGTCAAACCGTCGTATTAACGGTTTCTCGGCCCTTTCATCACAACCACTTTTTCTCACGTCGCGTCGCCCTGTTGTTTCGCAGTCGATGTTCATCATGTTCGCGCATGCCTCTGCTGGCTGAATCTGCTGACTTCAGGGCCCTGTCTCAGACTGCGCACAAGCTAGGCGTCTAAATGGGCTCCGCTCTCTGTAGCGCAGGCAGTGCTACGACCTCATGGTAAGTCAAATTTTCCCTTTCTACCCCCCAATTCCGCTCTAGTGATGAACGAAAACATTATTTCTTTTGGCACCTCTTGATAGATGGTCTATTCGCTATGCGTTTAGTTCCAGATGATCGCAACGGACTTCTGATCAAGCACCAACGCATATTTGTCTACTGCTACAACCTTTGGGAGCTTGCGCTGACTCTCATCATAGATCTGTCTCCGGTCTTCTTCGCCTTCCATGCACTACTTGCGTCTCCCAACCAGACTCACGCGTGTTGGTGGTATAATTAGACTCAGCTAAGATTTGGCCCCGAGATAACTGCAGCCACTTTCTCTGCAGGACGGATGTTAGGCTCAGCCAACATCGTGTTGGTGCTTATACTTCCGATGTGGCGAACGCATATGGCCACGGATCAAGCTCTCAGTTGTTGTCTGCCTTGTTTGCACATCAACCAAACGCTGACCTTCCAATTTGGGAGATCCTCCCCGGCCGGAGCAGAGCACAACAGCTGTGGATGATGACGAATTCTTATGGCGACTTATATCTCACACGCGCACGTAGCTGCCATGCTCGAAAAAGTAGGTGGGCCACTCGGGGAGTGCGACATGCTCCGCCACATGGAAGCTTTTCAATCATCCCTGGGTCGAGCTGTGGCCGTTGATAAGGTTACCGCGTCTGGCTGAGAGCACCTAAAGCTCTTTATCAAGAGCAGTCTATTCCTGAAACGGTGAGGTATAATTTTTTCGAAATCAGATAACCTCGTACCTAAAAGACGGTGAACGTCTTTGCCACCGAATGTCATCCTGCAGAATGTTTTTTGATCTACTTGTACAACATTGAGCTCAACCTGAGGCCAAGAAGCTACTCGATAATTTGAGTTTTTCGCATCTTGCTCTGGGCAGCGAACGTCGACCGTACCATGTTATAGCACCTATTTCCGATTATAGCTCGCGTGGCTGAAGTCATCATCTGTGATCTAGAATCCTACAGCTGATCGAAGATGACTCGGTGGCAGCCATATGCGATCATGATACACCCGGGACGTAGGATTGATTGAAAGAAGGGTGCCCCCGCAGATGACATCCCGGTTCGTGCCTCAGGCCTGCCACTAGCAGCCGGGTAGTATACATGCCACGGTTTACCTGTCATACATCTTCCTGTTGCAACTCTGCTACAGGCACACTGCCTATTCTGTCCGGCTGCATCATTGACCGCACCGCTGACAGCAAGGCAGCGAAGGTTGCGCGCACCACGGTACACCGCCTGCTTTTGTTTGTTTGACAACCCCCTGCCAAAAATTTGTTTGCGCCGCACGCAGGAACTGTGCGTGTGCGTGTGCGTGTGCGTGTGCGTTTCGGTAGGATGGCAGCAGCCGGCGCAGGAACGTGGATCTGGTCGTGCCATCTGGCGCATGCACCCACAAGGCACGCGGGCCAACTCCTCCGTGGGGCACAGCCGGAGCGAGAACTGACAGCGGCAACAGACCAAGGACGTGCTGTTCGGGTAGGGGACACGGACCATTGTTCGACATGCGGTGCGTGGGACGAACAACGACGCAGTCAGCGTCCATGCTGTGTAACTACCAGCCTTACTGAGATGACTGGCTGCGTTCTCCGAGGAAAGCAACGCCGGTGTTTCTCTGCGGCGCGGCTACGACCGCTGGCTGGGTGATTTGGATCAGCGCGCGCTTGCGAAAGCTGTCGAAGCCAGTCTTCCTTCCAGAGCGCAGTCGTCACACCGGAGATTGCTCGCGATAAAGAAATTGTGCAGCTCCATAGCGGACTCGGCGGGCGACGCAATGTGAGGTGTTGGCGGCGTGTTGGATAACGGCCAAGAGCAAATATATCCAGTGTTGGACGTCTTGGTATCCCTGACTGGCGCGGCATCATGGAAATTGGGGCCAGAAGTCAATCCTGTGGCGGCGTTTCAGAGCAGCGGCCAAAAGTTTTGCGAAAACGAAGGGGGATCCCAAGAGTCCAAGACGTGCCTAAGCCGGTTGCCGCGCTGCTACGTATTGAGCACAGCACTGGGCACTTGGCGGGGGTTCAGCTTGCACAGCGCGCGCATCGTGGTGCAGCGGCAGGCGGGCGAGGTGGGAAGATGCAGCAAGCGAGTGGCCGGCAGCGCACGCGCGCAACAGCGAGGCAACCTTGCGATGGTCAGCGGAGTGGTGGAGGCGGCACGGCGTGATTGGCCTGATAGACGGTGCCTGGCAGTGCCTGGGTGCCAAGTAGATCTCTAATTTAAAGGGCAGCAGGGTTGGCCAATGCCGAGCAGTTGCCTCTAAGCTGCTTCGGGCCGCGCGAAACACAGCAGCCGAACCACGGGGACAAGGGAATATATCGTTCGTACTGCGCCCACTCGCTCCGCTGCCTCACCTGCTTTCCAACTGCTCGTCCGGCGCTGCGACACCGCTCCTTCTTTTCGGCTCACCCAGTCACTCATTCTACACCACGCTCTCTTCGCGCACACAGCTCGCGCCCACAACCGCACGCCAGCGGCGATCCAGCGACCATCCTCCTACCCAAATCGGAAGTCTATCCGCATTCCGCACCAACGTCAACATGAAGAAAATCCTCGCTCTCGGTGCCCTCACCACCGGTGTCCTTGGCATGACCAACGGCTGTGCCGACCAGACCAATGTCTTCGACGACTCTGGCAACGCCTACTGCGAGCCCGCCGTCAAGACCATCCTGTACAAGGGCGTCGGCGGCTCTGGTCAGTACGAGACCGTCACCAACATCGCCGGCCAGAACGACTGCGCCTGGGCTACCAAGTCTTACGGCGGCCCGCTTGCGCCTTACGACGAGGAGGTGCGCGCCGATTCTTCCTCCCTCGATCGCACTTCGCCTTTACTGACTGCTCGCAGATTGGTATCATCCTCCGTGGTCCGCTGAAGCTGCGCTCGTTCGCCGCCTACAGCGCCGATGCCTCCGCCAGCAAGCTCAAGAAGCGCAGCGAGGAGCGCAAGTTCGCGAAGGGGAAGGCGAAGCGCTCTGCTCGCCCCAGCCCCCACGAGCGCCGCCATGGTCACGGTCATCAGCACTTCCACCAGCACCAGAAGGAGGTGCGCGACGCTCAGGACAACGCCGAGGCCGAGAAGCGCGGCGTTGGCGACATGGTCACCGCCACCATTAACGGCCAGGTCGTCTCCTGGGTCAACACCTGGACCGGTGCAACTGCTGCGGCTGAGCCGGCGGCTGAGCCAGAGTCCGGCACTGACCAGGGTATGATCGGTCTCAGCGTCGGTGTTGCTTCCGTTGCTACCACCAGCTCCTCCAGCAGCGCTGCTACCGCTACTCCTTCCACCTCTTATGGTAGTGGCGACGACGGCCTCGATACCTCGGACGCCAATGGCGAGTGGAAGCGTATCTCGTACTACAACGCTGAGACGAAGACCAACGAGGGCCTGACTTTCCTTAACCACCCCGCGTGGCGCAATAACCTCGCCTTTGCTGGCACCGCCAGCAACACTCAGGCCGCTGATTCCACCTGCTTCGGTGGTGAGCTCGATAACGCCGATGAGCTCGTCATCATGACCGATTCTCCTTGCTCTGAGGACATTGGAACCGAGTGCGCCTACTTCAAGCCAGGCGACGAGGCTTTCCGTAAGTATTATTCCAACGCCTGTGGTCTTTGTCACTTACTGACCAACTTTAGATGGCTTCGGTGGCACCAAGAAGGCTTTCTACTTCGAGTTCATGATGCCCGACTCGGGTCTGCACTGCACTGTCAACGAAATGGCTAGCAAGTATGTCGCTGATAACATGCCGGCCATCTGGACACTCAATGCCAAGATCTTGACCGACCAGTATGGCTGCAACTGCCAGGCCTCTGGTTGTGGTGAGCTTGATTTGTTCGAGGTGCTCAACCCTGGCAACAAGCGCATGAAGTCGACCTTCCACGGCAACACTGGTTTCGACGGTGGCGACTCTCACTACATCGAGCGTCCGTTCGACAAGTACATGTCTGCCATTGCGGTATTGGACGACGACAAGCTCGTGATCCAGGTTTTGGACGACGGCACTGAGGCCCCGGCCAGCCTGACGCAAGACCAAGTCAATAAGTGGATGGGTGATGACGGCGAGGAGCAGTCCAACATTCTCGGCCAGCTGGCCGTCTTCGCGATGTCGCAGCTCTAGAGGCAGCAACGAGACGATGCTGTCAACTTCCCGAGTCAGCTGGTAAGCGATTGCACGCGTGTATAACGGAGGCTGGGCATGGTCGCATTCTAGTGGGACGAGCTGATCTACTCCTTCTGTATAGTTAATATCTCTTCAAAATGAGCGGGTGCTCTACTCAGCCTCGAGCGTTGTGGCCCGGGAAGCTTTTACGAAGTCGATGACTGGCATGGGCGGGATACCTATCATCGGATTGCAGCCCTCTTACATTTCCTTGCTAGCGCCTGTACAGTAGTTCGAATTGGGGCAGGAACAGCCAATTACTCATTCCCAAATTGTGGTGCGAAGATGAAGTGAAGTGAAGATATGCTCGCACGGCAACGTCCGGAGAAGGGCGACGCGGATGTGGCGACCGTGCATTCTGAATGGCAGGGGACGAGACCGTTCGCTTCCGGCATCACAGGCGGACGTGCGGCCGTCAGCCGAGGCAATCCGCCCAAGATACCGGTACGGGCGAGAGGTCAGCCGCCCGCGAGCGCTGCAGCTGGGCTCCTGTCGTCGAAGGCCTTTCGTCTTGGCCGCGAGACATCGGTCCACCTTCATATCAGGCGTCATCGGCAGTCGTCTTCCTGCAGAGCACAGCTGTCAGCTTATTGCCGCGTTGCGCTGCGCCGTGCAGCCGAAGGGCCATCCCCGCATTTCGCAAGCTGCCGGCGAGATTCTCGGCTTTTCGCTCTAGATTCGACCTCGTGCCGCCGGGCCCTTCTTTGACATCACCGCGAGCGACCGCATCCCTCCATCGACGCTGCCTGCCAGCTGCGACGTCCGTCCAGCAAGCACATGAGACACCTGCCCGCCTGTCGCTGAGGAGACGATGGCTTCGCCGCCGAAGCCGTGGGAGAGAGCTGGCGCTGGAGGCACCTCGACCGGTGAGTCCCATCGCCCCAAAATCGCCGCCCGCTCCAAGCCTTCCAGCAGAGGGACTAACTTTGTTCCAGGCGTGACCCCTACCAGCGCTGCATCCGCTGCAACACCCACCTCGACCTCTGAGCCGCCCGCCCTGCCCTCGCGCCCCAGCTCGCTCAGCTCCACAGTCAACCAAAACGCCTCCAACTACTCGACCATGAACCGACCGTATGGATCAGGATACGGAACCGGCTACGGAAGCTCTTACTCGTCGCCCTACTCGAGCATGGGAGGCTACGGCGGCGGCTATGGAAGCTCCATGTACGGCAGGTCGATGTATGGCGGAGGCATGTATGGTGGCGGTTATGGCGGATACGGAATGGGTGGCGGCATGTACGGAGGCATGGGAGGCATGGGAGGCATGGGAGGCATGCCCGGTGACCCGAACAACCCTCAGGGCTTGACCCAGTCCTTCAGTCAGAGTACAGCCGCAACCTTTCAGATGCTTGAGAGCATTGTGGGCGCGTTCGGTGGATTCGCCCAAATGTTGGAGAGCACATACATGGCAACCCACTCCTCGTTCTTCGGTAAGTCTCCCGCCATGCATTGCGAGGCATCAACTGACATGCAAATCAGCTATGGTATCAGTTGCAGAGCAATTTGGCAACCTGCGGCAGACGCTTGGTTCCGTGCTCGGCATTTTCACCCTGATGCGGTGGATCCGAACCGCTATCGCAAAACTCACAGGCCGTCCTCCGCCAGCATCATCCAAGGAATTGACGCCTGCGAACTTCCATTCCTTCAATGGCCGCATGCCTGATGGCTCCCCGGCCCCGGCCCGTCCTTCGAAGAAGCCCTTCATCATGTTCATGCTCACCGTCATCGGCCTGCCATACCTGATGGGCAAGCTTATCCGTGCAATGGCACGCTCGCAAGAAGAGGAGGAACGGCGCCGTCTCGAGGCCATGCCGGCCGATCAACAACAGCAGATGGACCCAACGAAGCTCGAGTTCTGCCGCGTGCTGTACGACTTCACTCCCGACAACAACTCCAACAACGTCCAGGGCGTCGATCTCGCCGTCAAGAAGGGCGATCTCGTTGCTGTCCTCGGCAAGACTGATCCTCTCGGCAACCCGTCAGAGTGGTGGCGCTGCCGTTCTCGCGACGGCCGCACCGGTTATCTGCCCAGCCCCTATCTCGAGGCTATTCAACGCCGCCAGCCGCAGGCCCAGATACAGAGCGCGAGCCAGGCGGGCAGCCCGAACGGTAGCAGGGCGCAGACGATGACCAGCAGCACTGGCATCAGTCGTACGGGCACCATGAACGGTGCCGTTAAGCCTGAGGCTGAGAAGGTGCCGATGAAGGCACCGCCGATCCAAGGCAAGGCTGGTGACATGGGTATCGAGAGTTTCCAGAAGAACACATTCCAATCTTAGGGATATTCGAGGATGGGATGGTATCGAAGCTTGAAGGAGGGGGAGGAAGTGTCACTGATTCACGCCCAAAACAATCCTTAAGGAAGGGGCTCTTGATTTTCTATGCTAGGCGTCGGAGGAGTTCCGGCGGGGAGGATGATCAACCATTTTCATTTTGGCTGTTTTAAAAAAAAAGCACTGTTCGTTTAAGGGCTGGAGGACTATCCGGGGTTTACTTGTCTCTCATCTTTTTTCAGGGCTTCAATTCTCCTATTCTTTTTTTTTTCTGATGGGTTCGCTTGTGGGTAATTCAGGGGAGCGTTCTTGAGGGCCTCACAGCAAGAGGGATGTAGACATCTACGCGCAGGCTACATATTCTACCACTTGGATGGCAACCAGGCTTCGTCAGGGAACCGTTTCTCATCAAGTGACATGTAATCCAATCTACCACGAAAACGCATCAACCTCCAAATCCCACACCGTCAGATCCTCCTTCCCTTTTTCACCCTCCCCCGTCCTCCCCACCGCCACCACCCCAGCCCTCACCCTGTCGCACAGGCCTCCCGGCCCGCAAACAACAACCCGTATCCGCCGCCTCCCCGCCGCCGCCTCCCGCTCCAGCACCCCCTCGGCCTCGAGCCTCCTCCCAACGCTCACGACCACCTCGGCTCGGCCCGTCCCATGGACGTCCTCGAGGAGCGGACTGAGGTCCCGCGCCAGCCCTTCGTCTCGCGCCTTGAGGCTCCAGTACAGCGCCACGGTCGTGTCGGTGTTGAAAGAGGTGCCGAAGGAGAGGTGGGGCAGCACGCCCGTGATGCCGATCCCACCGGCGATGAGGAGGATGCGGTCGGGTTGGCGCGGCCCTGCCGGGGCTGAGGTGGAGGGGTAGGGTCCGTCGAGGAGGGTTGGGAGGGTGGTGGTGCTGGTGGTGGTGGGGCGCAGGTGGGATGTCAGACCCTTGGTGGTGGATTTGCGGATGTAGAGGGTCAGGCCTGAGTGAGTTGAGGGGGGTTGCGGGTGTGTCGGCGTGGTGGTGGATTTCTCGGGGTCGGTGGTGCTGTGGGTTGAGGGTGTCGAGGGGGTGGTGATGGGAGAATTCGTGTGGGGATGGAGCATGGCGTTTGGGATGATGGAGAATGGGTGGTTCTCCCAGGGACGGTAGGGGTTGAGGGTTGGGAAGTAGGCGTAGGCGTGGAGGCTCTTGCCGATGGGGGAGTGGTAGGCGGACCACTCAACGTCCTGGATGTCGACGCGCACGATGTGCTCGCTGATTTCGACGACAGTGGCGCTGCGGAGGCCGCTTCGCGCGATGCGGAGCACGCGGAGGAGACGATCGAAGAACCACACAGCGCAGGCGGCGTAGAGCCAGAGCTCGTAGCCCCATTTCCTTTGGAAGAGATATTCGACGTGGTACCAGCAACCGACGATGACGGAGACGGCCAAGAGTATGTGTAAAATGAGGAACAGCTCGTAAGAGGAACGCCGGATAAGGAGGATGCTGGTGAGAAGCATGATACAGGTGGCGACAGTTGCGACAATGCCCCAGATCCAATACGGTTGGATGAGTTCTTCCTCGTAGGAGCCCATGTAGATATAGAGGACCAGCTCGATGATTGAGTGTACTATGACTTGGACAGCGAAGATGCGGGCAACCCAGCGGTGCAAGAGCATGTATGTCGAGTGTGACCAGTTTGTAAGCCAGAGCAAGATGTTGTTTCTACCAGAGAAGAGAATAACAAGTGGCAAGACGGCAAAGGCTATGACACCTGTGCGGTTAGCAACGTATGCCATGATTTCTTGGTAGGCATCTTCGAACCATGTGTTGGGTTGGGTGGAGGGATAGTTGACAACTGTTAATATGATGTTAAGAATTGCAAACAAAACGACGTAAATGGCCTGGCCTGTTGTGGGAGCGTTTCCGAGAAGATATTGGAGTGGTTGGACCTGGTAGGTGCCAAAAAAAGATGGATAGATGATGTATGGGTTGATACTGTCAAAGACGCGGTTTACAAAAGGAACCTGGCAGAGAAGTATAAAGAGAATTGGAGTAGCGAATCCCGTAACTAGGAGCACCAGACTGTGGAAGAGGTCGGTCAATTTGATTAATTTCAGAGATTCAGGACACTTACCCGTATCTTGCGTGCCAAGTCTCTTGCTTTTCGAAATATTCCATTGAGTTCTTCTCTGTTTGACAAGAGACGCGTGGTACGATGACGGTGGAGTTCAGGGTTTCTTCAGTGTCCAATTCACCTGCAGGAGGCTGGATAACCTGTTGCAGTGCTTCTGCATAGCTCCACTTGGGCAGGACATGGGTATCTCCAGTGGCCTTTTCTCTCCAATACCTTTCCAACTTCCAGGTGTCAACGTCGAAGTCTGCGCAGGTTGAGTTGATGCACCAGGCGAGAGTTGTCAGGAATGGTGTACTGCTGGCGCGGCATTCTGGAGTTGTCAAACTGGAACCATGGCCCATGTGACCGCCGGTCCCGCCATGTTCGGAGCATTCAAGCGGCACTGAGGCGATGGCAGCACGGCAGGAAAAGGCGCATGAAGGGTTGTACATAGAAATTCCCAAGCCGATGAAGGCTTGAGAAGTCGGCAGCGAGATCAGTAGGGTAGCTAAATTAAGGGTAAGCCTCATATTGACCGTTTGAATGGGAGAGAAGGTATTCCATGAAGACGAATGAGCTGCAGCATCCTGATCAAGATCGCGCTTCAATTTATGATTGCCTTCGGCCACAGCCAAGAGTAGCATCTGTGATCAGGCTTGCATGAAGACCACGCCGAGACCATTTTGAGCAGATTTGTGTGGAATTGCTATTGTGCGGATAAGGATTGCGGCTTGCCCAGAGCCCGAAAGTAAGAGATGTATTGATAGGATTCTCTTGCGGATGAGCAAGTTTGCGCAACTTGACTATTCGCCGTGATTTCATTGGATGAAGTCAATTTCGGTGACAGCCGGCTTGCCGGCAAGCCGTACAATTGGCCCTTGGCAGCGTGAATCACGGCATGCGGTCCTGCGATGTGAGTAGCCGGTGAAGAGAAAAGGCTACAGCGGTGGTCCATAGAAAGCCCAAAACGCGAAAGGTCAGCGCGAGCGATCGCGCTACAATGAGCGAAGGAGCGCAACGTAGCATGCCAACATAGAGAATGATATTCGGAAGATAGAGCTTCGCGGCGCTACTGACGGGCACGGTTGCTTTCATGTGGCGACGAGTATGAGGGGACCGAGTGATGATCATAGCGAGGATATTCCGAGGAAGCATAAAGCTAAAGTACGAGAAAGAAGTATGGAAGGCGAAGGGCACAGATAGAACATTGAAAAGGTGGGCGACATTGTTGCCAGAAACGACCATTTCTGAATGTTCTCTGGGCTGTTTTGAAGACGAAAGAAAATTGTCGAAGAAAAGGGCAGAGAAGAATGAATAGATATGATTTCTTATCGGCACGTGATGCGGGGCGCAGCTGCCCGGGTTGGTATGCAGGGCTGATGGTCAAGTGCCAGTGCCAGCCGCTCCGACACTTTACATTGCACTGAAACACATCTTACTCTGCGCTTTCTGCCCGGCTGTTTCGGCCATCACCCCGCCGCAGTCGTTTCTCGCCGACCGCTTCCTTGCTCCCCTCACGCTGCCCCGCATCCTCGATCGTCAGAGCTCCAACTTGTCCCCACCACGCAGCTGTGCGCTATCCAAACACCATGCTGGCATCCAAGAGGCTAGCCAAGGTACGTACTCCCTCTCTTGATTGTCCAGCACTGGAGCTGATTACCCGCAACAGGAACTCTCTAAGGTGCGTTTCTGCCCCGCATGCCTCCGTCCAACCCAGACTCGTTACCCCGTCGTGTACAACGATTCCTCGGAGGCTCGTGGGCCACTCACGACCAGACATGAGCCGCTTCTTCTCTGCTCTTGGCAACCTCTGCTGCTATAGCCCTGCTGCTACGCGCCCTGTATCTGGAATACAACACGGTGGATGCTGATTTTTCATTGCTGCTATAGCTCCAGGAGGGCTTGCCACCAGGCATCACACTTGTCGAGGCTGAGAACTTCGATACCTGGCTTATGGACATCCGGGTAATGGATGATAATCCTCTCTACCGCGACCAGACCTATCGCTTGAAGTTCAAGTTCCCCAACAACTACCCTATCGGTATGCCTGAGCGCTCCCCAGCAGAGTTTGGAGGGCCAGCTGACCAAGATCCTATATTTAGAAGCCCCAGAGGTCGTCTTCATTCCCGTGCCTACCCATAGCATCGGCATCCCCCTACACCCGCATATCTACAGCAACGGAATCATCTGCCTCGACCTGCTTGATCGCCAAGGCTGGAGCCCCGTCCACAATGTGCAAAGCGTGTGTGTGAGCTTGCAGAGCATGCTCACCAGCAACGACAAGGCAGAGCGGCCTCCGGGCGACGAGGACTTTGTTCGCAGAAACACCCAAAGGCCAAGAGACATTAGCTTCTATTTTCACGATGACAAAGTCTGAACCGCAAAATGAAACCATGTTTCAATGGCCTTTTCAGTACCATCATATTCGACATGAGCGGCGGGTTTCAGCATTTTGAGGTTGCGCACCCGGGGTATGGGAATTATGCATGTTCCTAGCAACATGCTCTGGTACGACACATCTCTGCGTGGTCATCTAGACCAAGAGCAGGAGTTTGGAGTATCCCCTGGATCACTTTGGTTTTCTCATTGCCAGTCCCTTTTGTTTCCTTACCCTGGCATGGCGGCGGTGTTCATTGGCATGATTCGAGCCTGGTCGGGCACATTCACATTTCAACCCCACACAAAGTGGCTCTCTGTAGACATCGAGGTCAACAAGGGAATGCCACATTTCTGTTAGGGCGGTACACCCGCCCTAAGGCCTCTTTGAGATGCGATCCACAATCAACACCTTTTCAATTTTTATACAACCGATCGGACTCGTGATCCAAACCGTATTTTGAACTTCCACTACTGGCATTTTCCGACTCAACTGATGGCTACTGGTTACGTCATTGCGGACGGGCGCCAAGCTTTTGCAACTGGTTCAACCTTCCTCTGCTGGAATCCGGGTCGGGCCGTGGTGCAGCTGCATGCAAGCAGCCGACCGTGATATTCACATAGCCTTCTATAACGACACGATGGGAGCCATGATCTCGAAGGTCGAGATTCCTCCGAATCCCGCCAACTGGGCGTCTCCTGTCTCGGGCTTGAGGAAGCAGATCTCGTATCGGCCTATCTTCACCGAACTAAGCCGTCCTCCTGACTCGTATCGAGAGGCAGGATCTGCCTAAGAACGGCAAACGAAGGAAGTCCACTGACTCGTTCTCGTTGGCTTGCTAGACGATGAGCGACGCGGAGTCGAGAAATTGCCAAAGAACTGTGCTTCTTGACGCTGCAAAACACCACTGTGGCGTTCATGAATCTGCCTACGGTCGCCGTAGAGTCAACTCCGACAATTAAGGATTTCTCTGCCATGCAGGACCAGAGACAGGTAAAACACAGGACCAGGACCAGGGCCCCTGTCAGTTGGATAGCGCATTCGCCCGCGTCCCCGGTCCGACCGAGAAATTGGGAGCACGCGTCTCCCAACTTCTCCCTCTCTTTTTCTTCCTCTAAAATTGTCCCTCCTCCTGTCGTATTTCGTGTGCCGGCTTAGCCCCGACCTCCTTATCACTCGTTTGACTAGCTCACTGCTATGCGACCCTAAAAAAACTAGCCCGCTTCGATACGAGACCCGGCCGCTACGTCACGTCTCCGCCCAGACCGCAAGAACTCCACCTCCGACCTCAACACCCCATAGCAGCCATGGCCGTGACCTCGATAAAGCCGGGAGGGGCGGGCCCGCTTATGACTCTCTTTACGACTCCGGATTTCTGCGCGCCGAGTGCCTGGACCGACCACGAAACACCGGCGTTGTCCAACTCGATTTGCATGCCAAATGGGTGGAAGGAATACTGGAATTATAAGGCAGGGTTCTACTCGCCAGCCGTCTGTCCTTGGGGATTTACAAGAGCGTGTACTATTCCTGAGAGCGTGGCGAGCGGGATTGATCTGGGCGGCCCTCTCACGAGTGGAGAAACGGGGCATATCTGCTGTCCTACGTGCGTACACCAACCAGAGGCCTCATTCCACTTCATTCGGAAGCTGATGAGTATATTGCGTAAAACTAGTGGCGGTTACACATGTGTTCCTGGCGAAAGCTGGACATCCTACAGCAAATGCATGTCTACGGGAACTAGCATCTTCACGGCGTCTAACGAGATCACACCGGCCTTTCTGACAACCACAAAGCCTTTGGTATTTGCTATTCAGGTACGCTGGCAATCCTCTGACCTTTCGAATTTGGCGACGAATCCCACCGTACCCGGTCAGACCTGGACTCCAACATCCACGGCCTCTGCGGAAACCAGACCAACTGCTACTGCGGCAAGCACCAGCTCAGCAACCGCGGCTTCGAACGACGACGACGATGATGACGATGATATTGATGACTTCGACGATCTTTCCACGGGTGCTAAAATTGGCGTCGTGATCGGTGCAACCGTCGCAGCCATGGCAATGATAATTGGAGCCTACCTGTTCTGGCGCCGCAGGTCCAAGAAGCGTCACCAGGAGCAGATGGACCAAGACGCCGTCAAGCCTGGAACTCCTTACCAGCAACTGTCCGATGAGAATCTGTCGAGCGAACAACAGGGCGGTATCGCTTTAAGCAACAGCCCGGTTTCGCCGCTGACCCCTGCGAACGCCTTTTCCGCCTCTACCAATACGATCGGAACGAATCTCTCGGTCCCGAGGACAGAAATGCCCGGCAGCACTGCCTTCGCCTCCGAGCTTCCAGCAAGTCATGCACAGCCGGTGGAAATGCCGTCCAATGCGGTGATTGCCGAATTGCCCGGGGATTATTCGTTTGAACCAAAGGACAAGAAAGAAGGCGCGTCATGAAGAGAATGGCCATACCTGAAGAAAT
This sequence comes from Botryosphaeria dothidea, assembly GCA_011503125.2. Lineage (NCBI taxonomy): Eukaryota > Fungi > Ascomycota > Dothideomycetes > Botryosphaeriales > Botryosphaeriaceae > Botryosphaeria > Botryosphaeria dothidea. The sequence goes on along the minus strand of WWBZ02000016.1, from coordinate 2,301,697 downwards.
AGCCGCCAATGCACGGTTTTCGCCTTGGTCTTGGTCTGTTTCACTCTAAAGACATCTCAAACCTTCTGTCCTTGGTCCGGCCAAAGCATTGGTGAATCCCGGAATTTCACGTACTGTGCAATTTGGACCAGCTGGCTCAGGACCAAGCGAAGTCCTGCTACAACGCAAGAACTGGAACGCTGCCGAAGTTTGGAAAACCGAGACTGCTCTCGACTCACAAGATCGAAGCTGTTGGTAACACTCGTTTTAATCATGCGCCGATCATTCTAGATTACGCCCATCACGCCTTAGCCGACTATCCCATTTCTAAGATGCAGCAATTTCCTCCCAAGATCCGATGCAAAAGCGTAACGCGACCCGCTAAATGGACAGTCAGCAAAGGCCAAACCCTGGAAATATCCAAAACGCCAGACTTCACCTCAATGAATAACGGCAGAAGAGCAGCTAGGGCCCTTCCAGAAGGACGAAGGCAGCACATAAGAAACGGCTGCTAAGCGAAGCCCTCCAATAGCTCTCCAAATCCTAATTTATAATTCACTCTCAATTATTCCATCTCTTTGTTTCCGTCAAGCTCGTACTCTCTTCTCCAACTACCACCAGACGGAGCTCTTGTTGAAGACGCTCCCTTCCGCGCCATACCTGACTTGGCAAGTGTCAAGAATTCAGGCCCGCAGCACGGTCCACCGGAAGCAAAAAAAATGTCGACACATCAAAAATGCAAAACGTACAACAGCCGGGATTCCCCAATGGTCACCCACTTGAGTACTAATCGGCCGGTTCGCAGCTTAAGTACGGCTGAGCGGACGGGAAGCCCTGTATTCTGCGACCTGTGGTCGTACGTGAAAAACACGACAGCGGATTATCTTTATGAGGTAGCATCCAACAGACAATCGCCTGGCTGTCCACTGGGGATGAAGGTACACCTGGTCTTTGTCTAATGGCACCCGCTACCACCTGCTGATTGGATCTATATATGCTGTGGTCCGTTACACACCCTCCGACCGTGCGCGCTTTCAGCCTCTGCATCATTGGCTTGGTAATATGCGTAAGCGCCAGACAGTGGGGCAGCAAAGCTTCCGGCCTTACTCGCCTTCTTTCTTTAACCGGCATCCTTCGTACGTACTTCGACTACAAAATGCTCTGCGAGCAATGTTTAGCATTTTGGAGAACTGTCGAGACCGAAATCTCGAGTCCAGATTCTCAGCGCATCCGGCATGATCTACCAACTGGCGGTCTTCAGATTCGCTGGCCTTGCTACTCAGCCACCCTCCACAACAGCCTTGCACAGCTTGAACGAGCTGCCAAAAAGCGATGTCACATATGCTTTTGTATTTTCCGTTGTTGTAGAGCTTACAACAGCCAGGGTGCTCATATCGAAGGTTTAGAGCTCGGAGCGGGCCTGGATCCCGAAGTAGTTCTGGAGCTCAAGAGCTCGAGCAGAAGGAGCGCGGTTCTTTCCGCTGCATATCGGTGTCGCATCGGGACTGATCGGGCTGGGGAAGTGGTAGCAACAACGACTATAGGTGTTTTCGATGGCCTTTTCGCCGACGGTAAGAAACCACCATGCATCCCCGTTTGCCAGAAAGTTCGCATTTGCTGACAGCTACCTGGTGATAAGAGGACACTGGAGCTACGCTAAAGCGGTGCGCGGAACTCGATAGCAATGGCACTGGCTCTGCTGCGGCCTTCGAACTGGCCTTGTTCTGGCCCCGACGGTGTTTATCAACGCACGAAAAATGCTTCATCACTGTGACAGGGGAAACCAGGACGGCTTACGTCAACTCCATCTATCCTGAATCTATTCCAGACGCTCACAACTCGGTTCCTGATATGGTGCTCTGGAAAAAAGCTGGGAAGGGTTGCTTCTACTTCACCCTCTGCGAATGTCACTTTTAAGCCTTCAGGATTGTTCCTCTTCTCGGAAAGGCCGGCTGTCCATGAGACCGAATGGTATTTTGTACATGGAGAGTGGTGCCCGAATGAGGTTCTTGATCCCTCGACACCTATCATTTTTGTGGCTATTGCGCAACAGCGCGTTCCTGAGGATGGGTCCGTTAGTGTCTATACCATCGGCCTGATCTCCACAGGGGACTCTCCCAACGAGTTTCGCCGCGTGGGTTATGCGAAGTGGAATTCCTGTGCATGGTACGGGTACTCATGCGGCAAAGATACTGAGGCGCATCGCCATGATTTTGTGATGGAGGGTCCTCCGGATATGGGCTCTTATCATGAGTCCATCCATGTGCAAACAAGGACGTTGAACATTGTGTGATGAAGGGAAATGCCAAGGAATCATCAGTACAAAGTATGGTCGTATGTGGAGGGGGATTGAAAACGATGGACTATAATATCCAGATTTTGTTTACTTTGGCATCTGTAACACTGACTGGCACTTTCACTTCGGTGATATAAGAGGTATGGAAGGCGGGGAATGCAAGAACAATGGAAATGACTGTAGCAGGGGTACGATGCATGAATGTTTGAGTAAGATGACTGGGGTGATGATAATGATGCTGGATAATGATAACTCTCTGTTTCGGGGGCGTATAGATTGACGGAGAGAAAACATTTTTTGTTTTTTGAAAAGTTTCAGGGTGTCTTGGGCAAGTGTTTGGGGTGAAGGACGTTGTGATTTGCAGCAACGATTTCTGTCTTTGAATGTTCTGCTGTTCAAGTTTTGTGGTGATCGAATGATGTTGAAGGAGGGACATGAAGAGAAGAGGGCCCGGTAGGCGGTGGCCTTTCATACCCTTACCATCTTATCAAGCTACGGCTTTCCACAGTGAACAGTGGTCATTGCAATATGATCCCAAATATTTTGAAAAGCCTTCAGTATAGTTGCCTGCCATCCGAAATGGGTTGGTGATCCATCTCTTGATGAGACACAGAAGTAAGAGTTGAATGTACTTAATGTAGCCGGACCAGTTGAGTCGTCAGGATCTGGGTGGTCTTGTGCTGCGACATATTCATCCCATGTGACGCCTAGCCACCGATGAAAATTTCTGGCCCCGACACGGTCAACACCCCTAGTACGTCCCCAGTGCGTAGACGATCGGCATTCGCAGTAGCTAGAGCTGTCGTGGTCAGCTACAATCATCAATTCTTACCCTACATTACGAATTTTCCTCTTCGGGGGCGACGTCAAAGTCCAGCCATGAACCTGTTCGAATGGAAACCATTGAGGTCGAGAGTCAGCTTCCCTCGTCAAATCGAGGGAAGAGTTCCGTAAATGCTGGACAGAGAGCGCAGCGGACAGCATCCTAACACTCTACGGCTTCCGCCGATTCAAGACATCACATCTGGTGAATCTTCGCTTTCTCGAGGCCGAGATCGCCGAAATCGACCATGACTTCTACCAGGCCGGCCTCAGCCTAAACATTAAGCCATCTGCTGTCGACAGATTTGGGCTGTCGCACTGCAAAAGAGATGCGGATGTTCCAGCACTCCCATCCTTACTGCCTGATCAACAGGAGCAATAAATCTTTCAACAATTTGGATTTGCAAAACATGCTTCGGAATGGTAGCCACACTACGCTAGCGCAGAACAGGTGGAAGATTTAGTGGAAAAGCCAATCCTGCGTTTCCTGCTTCAGGACCCGTCGTCATATTGGCTGTGGTGGCAACTCCGCCGCAGCCATGAAGATGATCCTCAACCCCCTCCGTTATATGTGAGGGTGGACTATCGTTTGGAGAAGACGTTCCACGCCTTACTTCGAATGGGGGTTGACGCCAATGCACGAGGTCCTCAAGAGACAGCCCTTGTGATCGCTTGCGAACAGATTCTCTCCCTGTATGCCCCGGGCCTATTCATGGGCTTGCGTTGGAGGGGATCTGTAACGCCAGACAGAAGGAGATCGTCCAAATGCTCATTGACCAGGAAGGTAAAATTGACATCTTGTCTGAAGAGCATCGACCTCCCTTGTGGATTGCCTGTGCTCGGGAGGAAATTGACATGGTGCAATGCCTGCTTGACAAGGGAGCTGATGTAAACATGAGATTCAGAAGCCACGTCAGCCCTTTCGATGCTATCAAATACTCGGACGAGTTTTCCTGGCCTGGAATAGCAAGGCTCTTGCTCGAACATGGGGCCGATGTTGGCCGAATCAAGGTGGACAGCAAGAAGATCTTTGCGCTCAAGATAGCACAACGAGAAGGTCTCACCCCTGTCGCTGATGCAGTGCTTTCCGCTCTTCGTATCGAAAGAGCTTTGAGTATCGGCATCAGCATGTTGGATGCTGAGGTTATTGAATTTCTTTTGAGAACAGGCTCTGTAAGTCGTGACCTTCAGAGCATTGGCCTCGAAAAGTTGCTTATGGATGCTTGTGAATGCAAGGCAATATCGGTTGTTCAGTTTCTCCTGAACACCGGGCTGGAAGTCCTTAGGTTGAAGCAAGATAACCACCGTTTGGCAGTCCTTCAGGCTGCGTTGGTTACAGGTGATGATGCTGTTGTTCAGCAGATATCATTGCACATGGATCAGCAAAAAGCTTTGGAGCTTGCTTGCAAATGGGCTTTGTATGATGCTGTACAGTTCTTCATCGAGAGAGGTGTGGACGTCAACAAGGGTAACGAGTCCTTGGAAGTCCCCTTGTGGCTGCACGTTCGGCTCCTGATGACCCGTCCGCTGCAAAAATTGTCGAACTGCTGCTTGGGAGCGGCGCTGGTGCACAGAGCGAGGGGGCAAGAGCCCTGGAGCTCACCTGTTCAGACGCTAAGTGGTGGAAATGGAATAGGGAAACCATTCTCTTGTTGTGGGATTGGGGTGCAGACGTCACCAAATTGTCGTCCTACAAACAGTTTTGGATAACGAGAAAAGCAACAAGTCGGGTCTACCTAGACTCGGACTACTAGTAGTACCAAAGACTCTTAAGTCGTTCAATGTGAAAGCCAAATAACATACAAGTTCATTACTTTCAAGCTTAATGGCATAAGGAATATCTGTACATAGTATTCTCAGCAGTAATTTACTGAGGTAAAAGGTAGTAACGGTACGTACCTAGCACCGGCGTCATTCCGGAACCCACAAAATCGGTAAAAAGTTTAGACTAGTAAAAAATTGTAAAACGTACAACAGCCGGGATTCCCCAATGGTCACCCACTTGAGTACTAATCGGCCGGTTCGCAGCTTGAGTATCGGCTGAGCGGACGGGAAGCCCTATATTCTGCGACCTATGGTCGTACGTGGAGGATGCAGTTGCAAATAATTCCTATGACAGTCAACCAGTAGTTCGTGCCTTGTAGACTGTCCTTCGGTCAGGTCCGTTGATTCCTGGCTACTACGGCAGTATGTGAAGGTCGGAGCAAGGTGGTGAAGCTGTTGCACACTTGGAATCTCGGGTGTCCGTGTGGTGGCATGCGCAAGGCTCTTTCGATGAACGTAGCGGCTGACGATTGTACATACAGCCGAGACCGTAAATTGGCCGCCAGTCATCGGGAAGGTAAGATATGGTGATCCTAGAAGTCTTCTGATACCGCCAAGCTTTCACTGCTGTGCTAGCTTTTGCGGTCTTTGCTGGGGTTACAATAGGCGCTGTCCCCAAAATAGTGATCAAGGCAAGCTGAGCCATTTAATTTCAAATGGCAGGCAATCGAGGTAGGCATGGGTGAGAATTGGGAGCGCGCATCAGCTGGGTAAGTGTAATTCCGGTCCAAACGTGAAAAAGTGCAAACTTTTGACAGTGTGACTGAGCAGCAACTTCGATGTAATTAACTCTTTTCGGGGTCCATGCAGACCGCCAGTATCAGACATCCAGTGGGCCAGACCCCTTGCACGGTCTGCCAAGAAATGTATCATATCACTTGTCCCGGAAAATTTTGATTGAAATTTTGCATTATGGAGTTTATCCTCCGGCCGTTTTGCTACCATTAGTCATTGCCCATGAAAGGGTTCTATAAGATGTACGTAGTTTCCGTCAAAGCGTCATCACATCTGATTCCCGCTGCTCACCTATTAGCTCTAGGTGAGCTTGTAAGTGTAGGAGCTTCCAACGGTGACATGGACCTTGCCCTGCCACTGGCCAACGTTCGTGCCCTGGTTGGTGATATCCTGAGGTTTACCGTTATTTTTCTTGATCATGAAGTGGGTTTTGTGCTATTGATGTGTACTTACGCTGGACTTGAAATAAGAGCAGACGGTTCCAACAGGGTTGTTGTCCCTGTATAAGACGTACGCATTGAAGAATTTCTGGGTGAGTCAGTGAATTGAATCTGAACAGAGGAGACAGGGAAGACATACGCAAGTCACATAGCTCTCACCGGGCTTAGCACGCTGCATGTTGCCCTTGGTGTTCGCCAAGCAACCCTTGGCACAGGCGGCGGGATCGAAGACTTGGTTGTACAGCTCATACAAGTAGTAGCTGGGGTCCTCAATAGCACCATCCTTCGGGGTAGCTCCCAGAGATGTAAAGCCGTCCAGAGTTGGAGGAGTGTAGGTCGCCTTATTGTAACCATTGGACCCGGCGATGACGACATGGAAGTCTTGCTGATACTGGCCCACGTTGGTGGCTGTCTCCGCGCTGATCTTGAAGCCATAGAAGGTGCACTTGATCAGGGTAGTCGATGGCGGATCCGCGCAGTCAGGACCAGCGCGGATGGAAGGGTCCCGTTCGAAATACACGTTGAAGGCTTGGCAGTACTTGTCTTTTGCGCACTCGGCTGCGCAGTCACTCGGGCTGTACGAGTTCATGGTATAGAGCCCGCGATATCCAGCCTGCTGAGTGGAGCCCTGTTTGTTCTGGAAGGCGAGCACCCAGCCGTCCGGCGTCTGCGCATTGTTTGCAGTGGAAGATAAATCCCCGTCGGCCAAGAATGCCTCCGCAGTATCGGGTTGGGGAACAGGTCCAGCGCCCTGTGGAAGAGGAGTACATTGGGTGTCAGTACGCTTTTGCACGGTACTGTCAGGATCCACAGTATCGTGGACGACAGCCGTGGCGCTGTTGGCGCTGTAAGCTGGCGCAGACACGTTGTAGTCATCCGGCTCAGGGCCCAAAATGGCCGGAGCAGGAGCTGCCAAGAGTGCATCGAGGATGTCCGAATCAAGGTCGGGGGATGGAGCGGGAAGAGCAAGAGCGCTTGCCAAGCTGGCAGCGCCGACGAGGTATGTGAGCTTCATTGTAGTTGAAGTGCGTGAAGGAGATTGGGAGAGAAATGGGGATGTTGGCAGTGACTTGCTAGATGCTTAAGAGGCCAGGAGCCGATTTAAATAGAAGCTCCATGACTGGAGCTGAAGCTGAACTGGCAGAATGAGCGCTAAGTATTGCGGTGAGTTTGACCTTCTGCCTTCGTCCCGGCTTCGCATTGATAGACGAGGCAGCCGGGCTGTGGGGTTTGGAGAATCTGTCTGTCGAACACGAACGCCACGAATGGGCCAAGAAAGCCGACAAACGGGATGTTCAGCCTGGCTTGAACTTGAGCACGAACAGGAACGTTCAGCTCCGGGTGGCTTGTTGCCAAAGCCGTGATGCTTGGCATGGTGGAGAAGAAGGCTTACTCCAACCGAAGTAGTCTCTGTCGCATGAGCAAAGTGCAGATCCTTCGTTGATTCATTTTCAAGCTACCCCCAAAGCGGCGTCAAACACGGTGAAGGAAACCTAAAATAAGGAATCTCAACTCTGGGCTAAGCCTTCTCGAGCTACGTTGGCGTTTCACGGGCCGAGAGTGGAAATCCTTCTGCCACCCCCAGGCCTGTCCGCACCTGTGGCTGCCAGCAGGGCCGATGTCGGTATTCGAAATGTGCGAAGTTTGCGAGCGTATGGGATCATCTGGGGCAGAGCAAAGAAGCAAGAGAAACGGGACTAGCCGATCATGGAAGACAGGGGAGTGGCTGAAAAACAAAGACTCTTTATCGATCTTTCCTTTTGCAGAATGCTGGAGGATTGTTGGGTCCGGCAAGTTGAAGCGTAGTCCTAAGCTTAACTTTAAGCACGGGGATGGGCCCGAGCCGTTCCAGACCCAGACAACTCCCCACCCGCGGATTTCCCCGAACACATACCAGCTCGCTCTCTCCCTGCATTTTTTCTTTTCCCTAGCGATGGCATTGCAGAAGCTGGACATGAGTCTGGACAACTTTGCTGGGATTATTCTGAAGACACTTTGGTTACACCTCTCTCCCACGGCTACGGCTGCGGGCCGTGTGGTCCAGCAAAATCGAGAATCCTTTTCCTGGGAATAATTCAAGGCGCTAGCTCCATAAGATCCGTGGCTGATGCTCTTTGCAAGCCACCGCGAAAGGCCTCCAGCTGAGCTAAGAAACCATCGATGCCTGGGTCCGGGTTTTCCGCCAGGGGTCCCCGCAAAGATCTGCTGGAGATCTGCCGTCTTCTTCTTGTCAATATTGCGTCAATTGGATCCACGTCGTGCGTTAGCAGTCAGAAGATCGTCTGCGAGACTCTACGCACAAACCCTGCTCCAAGCTGTCTTCTCATCTTGGGTCTTCTGCCTCTGCCCGCTTCGGCTGGTACATGCGAAACTCTAGTCAGACGAGCTGGCTTTGCCAAGTAGTCGACGTCGCTATCTACAGGAACATGCCGCGGCCAAGACGGTACATGCCTGGTGAGAATCCAGCAAGTCCGTTGTGCGGCAATGGCCGCCAGTTCGATTAGTGCTATCCGCCCAGATCGCGGCTCCTCGTATCGCTCAGCCCGCCACTCGAGCTGTTTTCAGCGTGCTGACGTTCAACCTCAGTGGTACAGCAGCTTCGATGAAGAAGTGACAGCCCGAAAGATGGCTCGTGGCGGGAAATTCCCCAAACAGGTATTTTTTGGGGTGCCAACAGCGCCGTAGGTAAACAAAACTTTGGCTTTGATGTAGGACCATTCATTCCGGTGGCGGAGTTATGTGGCGAAAAATTTCGTTTTCCAGACCGTGCAATCAATTACACACATGGCAAGCAGGTACATACAGCTATCTATCTCGTAATTTGTGGAAAAGCGATGGTGTTTATTACCAAATTAAAGGACACAATCAAGCAGAGATCCATACTGAATATACCACAAAAATGTTTCTGCGCATATCTTTCACGAGTCGGAGACGTCCATGATATCCTGGTGGAAGGCTGATTTGGTACTCCGGATTGATGAAGGCACATACCTGGGACTATATAGGATGGAATGCAACGAGCAGATAAAGCAAATGATCACAGTAGGAGAAGTTAGTCATCCTCTTCAGGCTTGGTGCAACATTGTGTTCATGATGCTGGTTGTGTCCTCTCTCAGTCTAGTGACTTTGACAATGACAGCGGTGTTTATATTCAACTCCCATTACATGTCAGAGGGTCATGATTGAAGAGGAACTTCGCATGGTTGTAGGCAGCGCTTGAAGAAAACACGGGATTGCGTTAGCGACGATGGGATAAATACTCTCTCTAATGTGAATTACCACTGCCGGATAGGACTTTAGACTAATATGGGCCGGTACTCAGCCGAAGCTTGTAGCATAATTTGTGTAGCTTCTTTGACCACTATGTTTCCTTCCTTCTGCGTCACCGGCTGCACTCTACATTCGAGTCGTCGGTTCACTCTTCAAACTTGATTCCAACATTGACTTATCATTTGCCAAAAAACCCACCGAAAAGTGCAACAAGTAAGCAGTCAATTGCAGACCACTTATCCAACTTCATCATCTCTTCCCAGCCGTGTAATTTCTCGGTCTGCTTGGCCTCCTTACTAACGCTTCTGCCTCTTTAATCAGATAGGCCAATTCGAAATGACACAAGCCAAGCTTGATCTGCTTCCTCAGGAGCTTCAAGACGAGACACAATTCCTGGAAGACTATGAATAACATGATTTCGCCTTCTCCGAGTATCAGAGTCCGATGAAGAGTGAGATGGACAAGGGCAGGGAGGTGAATGGAGATGAGCTTTCGTCACAATGTCCTGCCTATCATCCCAGCATACTTCGGGAACTTCACCAATTCATTCGAAAGCTCTTTGAACTGTCTCAACCAAGAGCGGAAAAAAGCAAATTCTAAAGCGAAGATAATTCTCAGTCGCCGCCGATGGGGGTATGCCGACAATAAAACCAGCCAAACCCAAGACTCCTTCAAAAGTCAAGTCCCTAGAAAGGAAAAAACACATGAATGAAGAAATTTCCTTTTCCCTTTACACACACATCGACTCGTCCCATCCGCAACCATCGTCCAAGCATTAAAACCCGTCGTCAAACATGAATTTCCTTCCTTTGGTCATAATCGCATTTACTTGCTCACTCCATTCGTCACAACGCCACCCACAGTATCCAACCTCTGAACGAACTTCTTCACGCCAGTCCACTCCTCCTGCCTCAAGTTATCTTGACCGCCAAGCTCGGCGCCGACCTCGAAGACAGTGACAACGCCGTCCAGGCCGCCGGTGGCGAGCCTCTTACCCTCGTTCTTCTCCCAGGCAACCCTGTTCAAGCTACGCGCCATGAAGCTGACACCACGCTTGTCACTTGGTGACGTCTTCGCGACCGGCACCTCAACGTCGATATTGACATCCCAGATCTCCAGGCTGCCGGCACCATCGACCAACGCAAAGACACCAGGCTTGACAGGCGACCAGCGCGCATCGTAGACAAGGTCCTCACGCACGAATTCGTACAGTGGCGCTTGAGCTTGCGGAGCACTACCGGGACCGCTCGATGCCACAGTCGCCGTAGCCGCCGGTGGACGAACCTTCCAGAGCTTGACGGTCCAGTCGACACTAGAAGACAGAACGAGGTCACCCAGATCAATCGGCCCACGTGCCGGGTGGAAGTCCAAAGACATGACCGGGGCGGCGTGGCCACGGTATGCAACACGGGTGTCGACACCTGCCTTTGCGCCTGCACGATCGTAACGGTGGCAGGGGTAGATGGAGCCTTCTTCTGTACCGGCCAGGAAATAAGTAGGGTCTGCTTGTGGGAAAGCAATGCATGTAGGTGCCATGTCCTCCGTCTTCGCCGGAGGTGGTGAAATGAGTTCGAGAAATTCTTGCGGTTGCGAGAGCATGTCAACAGTCCAGCCACAAACTACACCGTCCGTGGAGCAGGAGATGATATTGTTGGCATTTTGGGTTCCAACAATGTCGATAGCGTAAACCGGGTGCGTGTGGCCAGAACCTGTCAGTGGAGTCTTCTGGACGGGCTGTGACTTGGCGCGGGTATCCCAAAGAAGGACTTGGCCACTGTAAGCACCACCGATGATGAGATTAGGGTGGAAGGGCGAGAACTGGGCGGTGAGGATATCGGACTGAGCATGGAAGATGTATTCGGGACGGTCGTGCATGTGCATGTTCCAGACTTGGATGAGGCCGTCGGGATCATGTGGTGCCGATGGGTTTTTGGTGTACGAGGCCAGGACAAGCTCCGGGAACTGCAAATCAGTTAGCCTCCTTGTTCAGAGAGGTCGGGCAGGGCAGGTTTACCTTTTGTGAGAAGTTGAGATCACTGATCATACGCTTCTTGCTCCACCTCTCATCGTAGAATTGTGTGAGTTCGCGTACGCGTCGTCCTTTCTTGCCCTTCGCCGTACCAAATCCATCGTCGTCATCATCCGCCTCCTCCACGCCGGCCAGTGCGTAGTCGACAAGCAGATCATACTCCTCATCCAAGGCCCTCTCAATGACCTTGCTAGAGCGTTCGACGAAGTCCAAGAATTCATCGGACGAAGTGACAGCATTTAGTTCCTCATCATTGAGGGACCTGGCGGGGAACTTGGGCTCTGCTGCCTCGTCGGCTACAGCGCCCTCATTTTGCAGGGCTTTGAGCTCCTCTTCGATTTCTTTCCTGAGATTTTGACGCAGTTCTTCGTCCCTCTGGCGCTCCATCCTGCTCATCCGCTTGCTTGCTCTCTTTGCTTTCGAGGGAGACCAGTCTGGACCGTCGGGCTCGGCCTCGGATATGGAGGCCATGGAAGGCCGTCTCTGAGGCGGAGTCCATGGCTCTGTTGTCTGCACACCTTTGCTGTAGGTGATGATCTCGGGCTTCGGGGTGGACGGGGACTCGTAGACGGTGGTCAGCGGGGCGATGGTTAGAGTCTGCGGCACGGTCGTGGTGGTCGGGGTGGAGGCTGGGGGCGAGCTCGCGCTGTCGATAGTCTCGCCGGCGATGCTAGACAGCTGACCAGCGCTGATGACTGAAGTGGGCCTGCTTCCCCTGCCACCAGCGGGCGAGGCAGGGTCTCTGGGGCCGCCGGAGCCAGGACGGCCGTCAACCAGGCTCTGGATCAAGTTGTCTAGCTCGCGTCTGCTGTCAGCTCGGCTTGGGGTAGGCGACACTAGCTGAGGAGAAGTATCAGCAGTGCAATAAATCGGGGCGTTGGACGGGGCGTACATCAGAGGCGTCGGACATGCTCTGGCGGCTGGCGGTGAACTCCTTCTGGCGCATCTCGCGCTGGCGCTTCAGCTCGGCCAGCTTCGCCTTCTTGGCCAGGATCTCGTCGCGGCGCTGCTGCATGGTGGACGAATGGTCCGACATGTTTACGGGGCCAGGAGGGCGTGGGGAGGTGGAGCAGACGACAGCGTTTGTGGGCGGTGGGCAGCGGCGGGCGGCAGGCAGAGGCGGACGCGCAGGGTGCTCCAGCCGGGTCAGGGGCGCGGTCGCGCAGCAGAGAAATCCGGGGTGGTTGCGCGGACAGGCGGGTATGCGGGCGGTCTGGCGGTGTTGTGTTTGGCGGGCGAGCGAGTTTGGGGCGGGTGCGGGTGGATGAATCAGCCAATCCAGCAGCGGCGCCTCGGAGCGAACCGCTTGACTTTGTCGCATCTGTTCGACGCTTCTGCCATCACATCACCGCCAGGAAAAGCTGCTGCGCGCCGTCACCACCTCCGCCGCCGCTATCGCCGCCTCTCTCCCAGCACCCGCCCGCGTCCTTCTGCATCGCGGTGACGCCATTGACCTCTCCGCTCGCTCCACAGCTTATCGCTCACATCCGCCCAAATGGCATCGACGGGGGTTAACGTACGCCGCTCCCAGCACCCGCCACGCATTGGCGACCCCCATCCTGCTCAATCCCCTCGTGCCGCTCTGTGCTGCCCGCTGACGCGCTCTCGCAGGTCCTGAGGTGGTCTGCGCTCGGCCTCGGCCTGTTCTACGGTGTCTACCACCAGGCCAAGATCTCGTCCAAGGACAAGGCCGACGCCATCAACCGCGAGTACCAACGGAAAGAAGACCTCATCAAGAAGGCAAAGGAGGAGTACCACAAGAAGACATCGCCTCCCCAGTCCGGCTCTGGCCGTATGTATAGACCTGCCACGCGGGCCGAAGGATGTGCTGACGAAGTCTCATTGGCAGTCATCACCGACCCCGAACACCCCGACTTCGACCTGGAAGCATACCTGAAGGCAAAGGCCGAGGAGAAGTAAGCAGGAGCAGCACGCGGATCAACTACCCTGGAGCGGGATACACAAGACAAGAGCAGTGGAGGCCTGGCGAAGTAATGAGCGAAAAAAGACACGGCTTGCGGAGCGAGGGACTGTGCCCCACCGCCGCACTGGGAAGGCTCACGGATGTAACACCTGTACATTGTACAATATAGACTTGCGTCATCCGTCCGCCCCGAGTCCAGCGGGATCTTGAAAGAATTGGTTTTCCTTTTTGTCAACGACATCGGCTCCCTGCAATTCGAAACCGGGCTTTGAATTGGTTGAATTGGCGAGGAATCTACTGACATATAGACGCTGCACATCAACAAAGCAAATCAAAATCCGAGACCTGGAGCAAGCAATGAAGGAGCAGATGAAATCAGTTTTCTCCGGCTTTCTTGCCTGACCACTCACTCAATGTGATATGTGTACATTCCGTCTCTAGACAAAACCCGATTGCTGATCAGGTAAGTGGGCAAGCCATATATTTGTCCAGACGAGAGCAGCAGATTTTGCAATTTCATAGCATTGTTGAGCATCCGTGTTAGGCTCGATTCAAGCAGATCTAAAGCTGCGATCTTTCAGAATAAATACAAGCGCCAAATTTACGCCAGAAACGCCTCATCGCATGGTCCTGTCGTCGCATCACACCCATAGTCAGGCATGACCGTTAATCCTTGGCGGGGGCGCACGGCGCAGGCGGCGGTGTCCGGACTGCGACTGGACACCAGACGGCTCTGCACCCCACGGCTCGGTCCCCAGACCCTCTCAAGGAAGAAATAATTGAGAATAAAACGTGAAGAAGAAGCAGTAAACAATCCCGACCGATGATTAGACTCATCATTCCTTGGTGTCAGCGACAGTCTCCATGGGAAACTTCTCACTCGTCGGCGTCTTGAAGCCGTACTGCGTGGCGTATGACATTCTCTTCGACGCCAGGCTGCTCACTGACACAGTACCGGCTTCGCGGGCGTAGATGGGCGTCGTTGAGATGGAAAATGACTCCGCAGCACGCTTCGGCACGTATGACCTGCGCCTGGACGCAATGGTCGATTGATCGAAGTTGGCGCTGAGGGGAGAAACGGGCGGAGAGGTGAAGTCTTTTTGGGAAGCAGCAGAAGAAGAAGCTTCGTTCTTGTCGGGGTTGCTGCTCTCCGAAAAGCAGGACGCGATGGACCACTTGGAGCCGCGGCGGCTGTGGCTGACAGCAGAAGAGCTGCCGTTGCTGCCGAAGCTGTTGGCGATGCCGCTGAAGATGGACGACCGACGGCGACTCGGAGAGGCCGGTCCGAACGAGGCGGGAGAGTTGGGGGCCGAGATGTAGGTGGTTTGGATGGGTCCAGACATTTTGATGTTGGAAGTTCTGAGTCGTGTTAGTCATGTCTTCCCCCTTCTCGTTGACTATGGCAAGCTTACTGTTGGTGGTAGGAAAATGAACACGAATATTTGAAAGCAGAGAGAGATAGAGACAGTCAACAAAGAGCTGCTGGATGCTGGAGAGCCTGTAGAGCGAGAGGCAGTGAATCGAAGATGCTGATGAGAAGAAACATTCTGATGGGAGGCTGCTGCCTTAAAAACCAAAATCACGAACAGGGTGGCACTAGGTCTTGTTCCTGAGACCCTCTCGATCTTGTGCCCGCTACCCTTGTCCAATTCGTCAACAAACTACCACCATCGCTGAACTTGCCGCCTTCCGCCCGCTCGCGCTTGCAACCCGGTAGCCCTGTGGGCGCTCCGGACCACTAGCACCAGACGACGCAGAGAGGCTGAACTGCTTCCGGCCATCGCGGGGATGCGCGACATAACGCCACAGCCCGTCGTCGCGGCCTGCCGAGCCCTTCGTTCCATCATCCGCACTTCCCTCTTTTCCCGCCATTCATGCATCAGCAAACAAGAGCGCTGGGTATGGAGCATTGGCCAATTCTTGCATGCCATCTTCCAAGGCACATCTATCAACCCAGAAGATTGTCACAACCTTTTGGGCTGGTTGTGCCGACAACGGTAACATCTTCCACATCTCCGTGTCAGTGGCTGGACCAGAGTTGAGTGGCTTTGGGCTTCATGCGGACGATGTCCAGGACCCTAGAAGCTTACCACAAATTTCTCATTACTCAGGTCCAGCCTCAGGCTCGAAAATCGACGACGGCCTGTCTACGGAAGAATCCACAACTGCCTCTCCCTCTCCGATTTGCCAACGGCACGATGGCCGTCCAGATTTTCGTTCTACACAAGAACGCTACTGCAAACAGCCAATTCACCAAGTTAGCACCCACGCTATTGTGCAGATTTGCGGAAGCTTCTCCACACTTGACGGCCCATCGATGACAGCTTTAGGCTCAGCGGCTAGTGCTATCCGTCACGTCTTATTGGCACGGATCGATCGTGCATCCATGACCTTGTGGTCCAGGCGGTCGAAAAGCCGGTCCGCTAGCGTGATAGGCCTCACTTGTCGCCCTCCAACTCCATCCCTTGCTTTCGCAATGCTTCCCCGTCACCCGCAACACCTCGCTTACGGACCCTCCGACTCGGTGGCCAAGGAGAAACTCGCCGAGAAGGAGCTGAATTGACTCAGTCACACCAAAGTCTGTGGGCAACCTACTTCGTTCCAGCCCTCGATGACCTGCGCTTCGAGTCAGGAATTCAACATCCACTTCCACTCCAGAGGTTCCATTACTCAACACCGAACCAGTTCTCGACCTTCTGTGGCCGAGAGGGAGCTCTAACAGTTTAGGCTTATCATGACTAGACTTCGCTTGCTTGTCAACATATGAGGCTTTAAGCGAAGGTTGTCACTTTGATCGATTCAACGGTATTCTAGGTGCTAAAAAAATATTTTTTTGGGAAAAATTGAAGCATTTGAATTTTGTACTGCGAGCTTCTCCCATGCTTCCCATAGTCATCGCGTCCGCTGAGTTGTCATGAGACCGCAAGACTCGAGAAGAAAGGATCACGTTTTCTGGCACTTCACTGGGCCCGTCTTCAAGTGATATCGGTCAAGCCCGACTCTGGAAACGTGGACAGAGGCCTTTGTGGGCCTCACAAAAATCCAGCCGATCTGATGGCAGTCGAGACTATGTCCATATTTCCTTCCCTCGGAGTACTCCGCAGACGGGATGGGGTCCTGAGTAGCTGGATCAAACAATAGCTGTGCTGACAACGAATCCAATATTCCAGGGCCTTGGATCAGTATAAGATCCTCTTATCTCTAGCAACACGGCATTCTCCTTAGAGCCTACAATGACGTACGAAAATCGCCTTTAAGCAGCCACGCCCGCGGCGGCCGCAAAACCAGCCATTCCCGTTCGAAGGAAGCCAAGTCGCCGAGAGGCTCGCACAGGTTTTCCGTCAGGGCCGGATCGGGGGCCGCATCCCGTAGTTTGTCAGGTAGGCACTTGTGCTATCGACGGCGGAGCGTCATCCATAGTTGACAGGTATTCTGGATCGTGTGCCGGTCGAGCCGAATGTAGCTTCAAATCCCCGCATTCAGCTAGCGTCTCGCTGGAGTGACAGGCCTGAAGACAGGACACCTTTGCCCCTACTTGGAACAAAGCGCCGCTGTGTCCGATCTGTACTCCGCCACGATCTCGGAAAATCCGGCTGCTGTCGAAAGAAGAGATTTCCCTGACGAAAGTGCCTCACTGCGGCCGCCATCAAGGCTTATCCCGCGCCTCATGACGAGGGCCAGATCCTGCAGGTGGCTGGTGAGGGCGTCCGCCCCTTACGTGAGAGCCTTGACCGTTGGAGAACTCCAGACCCTTCTCCCTTGAATGGGTGCGGACATGTGCTGTTCGGATTTGGAAATGGCTCCGTGCTCAGAGGAAGTTGGTGCCAGGGTATTGGGATATAGGAACGACTGGGCATGTCCACGGGACTCTCATTCTGTGAATCAGATGTCTCCTTCACACATCCTTCTTGACACAGTTTACAGAGCTCCGATGGTAATTTTCAAACATACTACGATGACTACATTGTGACTTTTCTCACCAAGCAGGCACATGCCTTGTCGATCAACGTTGAAGCTAACCACCACATGCAAAGAACAATAAAATAAGTGATTTTGACTAACAACACATGGGTATCAAGCTGTCTTTCTTCCTCCCTTTCTTTTTTCGCAGAGATTTTGTTCTCGTAATTTCACGGCCAAATCCTCTTCCACCGCTTAGGTCTCCAATCCTTCTTCTCTTCGTTCGCATCAGCCGACTCATTCGCGCCACCTTTCTCGTCAATCGCGGACCCAACATCAATCCCAAATCTCCTGCCTGTCCCAATACTGGTAGATCTTCCATCTCCGTCACTGCCACTACCCTCATCACCACCCCACCAACCCAGACTGAAAGTCATCCCCTCGAACACCCCTTTTTGTCTCAGCTGTTTGTCCGACATCCACTCGGCGCCCTCAGGGATACTCGCAAGCAGTGATGACCCCGCCAACAAGCTCCCCACGGCCCCGATACTGCACGGGTTCTTCGGCAGCACCCGTCGAGTATCCAGCAGTGCGAACGTGAGCGCCGCGCAGACGAACATGGCAGCGAGCAAGCCCTCCAATATGCGTGTGGAAATGGGGCTCTGCTTCAATCTCAACCCATTCTCATCTGTCAGGACCCCTTTAAATACCTCATTATTATCCCCGCCGTCCTGCCGGTCCTGATTCAGCACCTGCGCCATGATCAGCGCGTACGTCGTTTCGACCGCGCGCTTCAGGTTCTCGATATTCTCCTGCCCCATCATCTCCGCGATCGGCGTCCCGTTCCTGCCATGCACGACGAGCGGGAAGATGCTGGCCAGGTCCTCGTCCGAGCGGTTCTGCGCGAGCGGGTTTGCGAACGAGTACGACAGGCTCTGCACGAAGTCCGGCAGGTCCTTGTCGTAGAAGACGCCCGTCTCGTTCGCCGTCTCGACGGGCTCCGACTCGTCGAGCTCCCAGCCGGGCAGCTTGAAGGTCGCGTTCGCCTGCACGCTCTCGACGTACGGCGCGCAGGCCAGGTGCGTCACCTCGTCGATGGTGTTGTTGTCGACGTGCCCGAAGGCGACCATGACGGCCGGACAGCCCGGGTACAGCGAGGGGTCCAGGGCGAACATCGACCCGAAGTGGCCGGTGCCGCTGAAGTACTGGTTCTGCCGCCCGTCGCCGTAGGAGGCGTTGGGCTGCGCCAGGAAGAATTCCGCCAGATCGTTGCAGTATATCTGCGCGTGCGTGGCGGGCGTGCAGTTGAGATTGCCGCGGACGGCCGGGAGCGAGAGGGCCACGCGACTTGCATTGACGTTGGAGACGGATTCGCCGGCGGTGTCGGTGATGCTATCAGCGTGTTGGGGGCAGCCCGGAAATGCGAGATCCTGGTGCGTCCAGAGCGGGTCGGAGAGGTTGTTGGCGAGCACCAGGTTTGCGTACGCCAAACCAGCCCCCGTCGATGTCATATTCGGGTCGAATGTGTCCATCCTCGCGAAACTCGCTGTGTAAGCGGTCGGCGCGGATTCTGCATTGAACAGGCCACTGACGACGATTGTTAAGAAAGGTGTCAGCACGGCGGCTAGTCCAGCCGCTACGACCGTGTACTGCAGCTTCCGCGCGGCACGGCACAAGGCTGTGGCTGTCACTGAGCGCTGATAATTCTCCATGATGCTCTTATCAGGTGGGGCGTTGCCTTTGCGTAAGTTGTGATAGGGGTTGAAGATTTTCGCGGTCGTGTCGAGCATTGCGAACATCTGCCCTATGCCGATCATGACTGCTGTCGGAATGTATGTCCACGCATAGTGGACGAAGAGATTGGCGTCATCGACGGCTACGAGCCCATCATTGCGCGCTGAATACTGATACAGAAGCTCCAGTGCCAAGATTAGACCCAGGGGCGCGGAGAGGATGAGTGCACGCCCAGTGATGGTCACGGCGAAAGGCTGGTACCACGCCACCGTTTGGCTATCCTCTGACTCCGGTGAGCTATCCGCCGAGGCAGTGTGTTCGTCTGCTCTTGTGCTTTCAATACGGAAAGTAGGATGACTGCTGTGGGCTGAGACTGTAGCGCTGGTGGTGAATTGTTCTTGGCTCAGATGCTGCTCCAGGTGCTTCAAAGAGGATATCCCAGTTCCCTCCAGCTGAGACATAGCCGTGCCACTTCTGGACAGGATCGTGGCCAACCCAGCCATGGTTGACGGATCCCGAGGGGTAGCAATAGCAGGAGACTTGAAGAAGAGGAACGCCGCTGTTAGTGTCAGAAGCAGCAGAAGTGATTCACTTAGCCAAAAAGAGAGGGCATGAACAAGTAGGCGTTGCTCTCTGGATACAGTGGTACCAGAAATCGACGTCGTTGCTAACTCCTTGAGATAGATGTTGGAAAACTGTGCAGAAACAAGACGAAAGAGCCGAGTGACCGCTGCCTGCGTAGTTTTTGCGTCCGCAGTGAAGTTTGCCTGCGGCATCGTCGCGTTAATCAAGGCTTCCATGTTTAGCGAAGAGATGGATCTCTCTGTCTGTGTAATTGTCTGAGCAAAAGCTTGGAGGATGTTCCAGGATGTGACATCCGGGAGTATCGTTGAGGTTTCATTCCCGGTGAAAGATATTGAGGGTGTTATGTCGCCATTCGCATCTTTGCTAAGTGCTACACTGCCCTTACGGATGGAATAGCTGGGGGAGCAGACGAGGCCGAGAGAAGGGCTGAAGGTGGGTGCTGCAACTTGCAGTGTTAGGCTTCCGATAGTAAAAGGGACTCCAGCAGTTGGCGAGAGGCCGCTAGCAGAGGTGGTCGTGGTGGCAGTCTGGGGACTGGATGAGGGATTGAGATTGCCATCATCAAGAGAGATGACTGTTGGTCCCGAGGTTTGCTGACTTTCAACAGTAGCTGATACTGCCGTAGCCGATGATCTTGTCGATGATGGGGGGTTGACCGAGCTAGCAACTTCGATTGTTTGGATGCCCACACCTGTGTTCTGATTTGCCGTAGAAGTCGCGTCCCTCAAAGTTGTCCAGCTGTCATCAAGCTGGATGTCCTGCGGCGCTCGCTTTGAGGGTGAAGACCCCCCATCTGTCCAATCGCCCCACAGCAGCACGAAGCGGCCGGTGTCCTCCTCTTGTGCATTGAGGTTACTACAAAAGCTCCCATTGTAGCCGAAGGAATTACCCTGTCTCACGGAAATGTAGAGGTCAGAACAAGAGCTGCTTTCCAACTGGAGATCAGCTTGCTCGTATTCGGTCTGAGGCTGTCGCGGTTGGGTTTCTTCAAGGGTGTTCGTGCTATTGCCCAGCGATCGGCTGATAGAAACGCTCTTTATAGTGCCCAGCTCGCAGGAGAGATCTGCCGAGAAGACATCGACGAGTGCGGTCATGTTGAAGGTGTTCCCTGGATTAGGTTAGATGGTTGAACGTCTCAAATAACAGGCTGCTTACCATCGGAGGAATTGAACCACTGGTACGAATACTGGCCAAGGGTGCCGTTGGGGTAGGAAAGATTAGACGCCAAAATACCATAAACGTTCGTGGCGGGCTCTGCTCCGGCAGTTGCCGGAACAGAACCGGAAAATGCATCCCAGGCTGTCATGTGGGCGCCTACGTTACGCATGGTAGTCTCTGACGAGACGAAGAGACCGCTAGACAAGACAGTGATGAGTTGGATCAAGAAAGTTCCAGCAAGTGCGGACATAACGACCCAATGGTGATTCCGGAAGGAGGTGTACAAGCTGACGATATTCATAGGGTCAATGTAATCGAGCAACAAACTCTTCTGCACAGATTGCGGCTCTTGGGCCATCAAGACCCAAGGAGTCATCTGCTTTGAGCGATACTCGATTTGAGCCCAGAATGCGGCGATAGTGGTAAAGACTGCAGGCAATATTAGTTTGTTCCCGTAGGATGGTAGGGTATGGCGTACCGGCAGTTGGACCATATACCCACAGGTAGTACAGCTGCGAGTCGACTGAAGCCAAACGTTCATCTCGAGACGACAGGCCAAAGAGAATAGCAAGAACTATGATCAGGAGAAGAAAGAGTGCGATGAAAGATAAAAGGACGCGCCGACGGAGAAAGAAGGGCGTCCAAAGCTTGAGTCTCTCAACATCTTGGGGGTGGTATTGGGCGGACGATGCGCTTGAGCGGACCGGAAAGTCGGCGTTTACGGGGTGTGGTGAGGTCTCGTGAGAAGGAGGACGCGGAGATGCTGCAGCGTGCGACTGAGGATCCGGGGTCGAAGTTTCTTGAGGCGGGATTGGCGGGGCATCTCCGGTACGAGCCGCATGGTCGTTGTGTTGGTTTGTGGGCTCGTGTCTCAACGAACTTGCCCAACTCCGCCTTGAACCCACAGGCGACACGGGAGAAACTGGTTGCGACACCATTTGAACAGCAACAACGAGCGCATGTCAGACAGCGGACAAAGGCATGGCAGAATGATGATTATGAAGAAATGGGCGTGGTGAGGCACAGCAAGTGATCTGCTACAATAGCCGCTGTGCTGGATGACCGCCGTCTGCCATTGGCCCATTTTCTCTAGGAATAGAAAGTCACCTCCCAGCCCTGTGGTACCTCTGCATGTACCTGCTGGAACACGTCTTCAACTCATGCTGCTCTTCACCACTCTTCGCTTGCTAGACCGTCTTCCAACCCCTGAGCTGTCTGTCTTGCGATGGCTTGGCGTTCTTCCGGAAGGGAGAGGCGTAGTACGAGCGCCGTTGCGAACATGTCGCGGAAAGGAGGCGACGCCTATTTTTCTCAAAGCGCGCTTGTCCTTGACGAATGATGGCTGCCCATTTCCGCTGCGCCGCCCCCACCAGCGCAAGCGAGTGTGAAGCGATATAATGCCTCTCCGGCGCGTAAGTCACGTGCGCGGCACAGCTGCACTGCTAAATACTTGGGCAGTCCGGTGGAGTTGGGAACGAAGGATGGCGCTCGTGCCGAGGGCTATTGGTCCACGTTTCTGCACTCTGTAAGTCATCAAAGAACATGGCGACGCCGGCTACCTAAGAGATGGCTTCGAAGGATGGCCGATCACTGACTGACAACTGCTGATCCCTGCCGGCGACACAGACTCCGGAAGATTCCTCTTAGCCATGCCTCCTCGAAGCATAAGGCACGCGCTCTAGAACTTGCTGCCAATGCTGCCGCGACGTCGACTGGAGCTGCCGGACAGCGATCGGCCAGCACGTGGGCCTCTACAGTACGCACAGTGTGGGCCGGAGATTGCTGAGAAATTGTTCGCAGAGGGGTGGCAGATTGCTTGCTTATGAACAGCTGCTGTGCTCGGCGAGAAAGAAGCAATGATGGAGGGGCTCAGGAGCTTGTGGCACACGGAGGCAAGCCACCGCTTAGCATGGTTATACTAACCGCCCTATATCGACGCGTAGCGAGCATACTCGACGCAGCTGTGGAGATTCGACGCCGTTGCCGCCCGGACAGGATGCCGCAGACCGAGCCCGTCAGCCAACGAGGTGGGCGCACGCGCGTCGGGGGCGCAAAGGCTGGGACCGAAGAGGAGGAGTCTTGCACGACTTAACAGGACGACGTGCGTCAGCAGCGCATGGCGCGAGGACGTTGAATGGGCTGCAGGCGCCGGCGCAGAAGCACTCCTGGAACACAGCAGCAGCAGCAGAAGCAAGCAGCGGCGGCGGCAGCGGACAGCGGACAGCGCCGACGCGCACGTGAGGCTCCCGAAGCCGAGCCGACCCTCTTCGCAACAAGCGGTTCCCCGTGCTTCAGCATTAAAACACTGTTTCTTGGCCGCTGGTCCAGAGGCCGCAAAGCCACGCCGGGCAGCACGGCATCTAACGGATTCAGGCCCTGTTTGGGCGGATCGCACTCTGCGCGGCCAGCAAGTGGCCCGCAGCGGCGGTGCGTGAGACGGTCCAAGGGTCGGCTAGACTGTCCGAGGCAGCGAGGCTGAATCCTGAAACCCGCCAACGCCGAACTCTCACCTCCTGTGGCCCCGCGCTCCTCAGAGCACGTCGCACCCTTCTCAACACCTCGCTCGCAACTGGACCGCTCCCGCATGACCGCAATCAAAGCCCGCCGCCGCTATGCCGTCCGCGGCCCATCGCTGCCGCTTTAGGGCCCCAGAGCGCCGTGTTTTGCTCCGGTGTTTGTGCCTTGCAGCCAAGCCCTGCTGCGACACCTGCTCCACTGGCCATGAACCCCCGAGTCCGCGCTCACCTCTCTGCCCGAGGCCCTTGGCTTTCTGTTACTTGGCTCCGATCGACGCGTGGGTACGGTCCGGCCGGGCGTTTCAAGCCACGGCCAGCCGCTGGAAGGAGAATGGTCGATCGAGCCCGTCAACGCAAAATGCACAACCTGAGCCCGTGGGGAGCGCTGCATGTTTCGCCCCTGCGCAAAATGGGAGTCATGGCGTGGCCCGAACCATGCGTCAAAATGCACTGTTTCCCCCCCATCTCCCATGCCCTCTCTTCCTGCAGTCTTTTTGTGTTTCCGTGTGGTGTTTGATATACGGCCTTTTGCTTCTTATTAGTACCTAATACTCTGCTTGATCCCCTCCTTTCACATCCCACCTACCCAGCCCCCGTGCCGGCACGGTCTACTACCGCTGAGAAAGAATCTGACTCTCATTTGCTCCAATCAACCGCCTGGCAGCCTCGTGTAGATGTGAGTACTAAACAACATACAGAGCAAGACTCAGAATTCCATTTCTCCCCCCCTCCCTATCATATTCCTCCTTTTCCAAATCGCCGGACAATCCAGTTGTTCCGCCCGTTGATTCATCTTACGCATCTTCTGTCTCCGTTTCTTGTCATTACGCCTGGGCGTGTCTCAAACTTGCCTATAACGGCATTGTTCATGCTTCGGCTTGTCGCATCATTCTACAAAATGCCGCCGCGCGCCACAATGTCCTCTCTAGCTGCCTCGTACCACTGGATGGTCGAACTGTGATTTCTTGAGTTCCTGCGTCTGACATTCCTTCTAAACAGCACCACACTCATTCCTACCCGCCGTTGCACTCCCTCATTAGTTGAGCCTTCATTCGTTTCCCAGAGGCCGCTTACAGCGCCCTTTAACACTCCTTCGACATGAAGCACACCTTCACTGCCTCGGCGGCCGCTCTGTCTCTCCTGAGCACCGCTTCAGCATGGTCTATTCCCATCCCTGCCAACTGGAATGGCAATTTTCTTGGATTCAACCGTGGTGGCTCGTCCGGTGACAACTGGGCCGAAGAGATTGCCGCGATTGCATCTGCTGCTGGTGCAGCAACACCTACGACCCCCGCCGCTGCCGCCTCGACATCTACTACCCACGAATCCGGTGGTGAAGAGCACATGGTCATCTTCAATGCCTCCCACCCCACTCCTCCCGAGGTTGAGGAGATCCTCCAGCGCCTAGAGCTTTCTTCGAACCACTCCGATGTCCGATACACTTTCAACAACTCGGTCTTCCGTGGCTTCACTGCAAACATGAAGGAGCACTGTATTTCGGCATTGAGCAACATGGTGGAGGTTGAGACGGTGGAGAAGTCTGCTGTGATGTCCGCCTCCATGAACAGGAGGAGCGTCAGCACTCGTGGTGGCTCTCCCTGGGGTCTGCAGCGCATCTCCAGCTCGCAGCAGGTCAAGGGTTCGGCGGAGGACGGTCTTTCTTTCACTTACTCTTTTGAGGATACTGGAAAGTCTCTGGGCAGGGGTGTCGACATCTACGTCGTCGATACCGGTGTCAACGTGGAGCACATTGCTTTTGGTGGCCGCGCGCGCAACGGCTGGACTGCCTACCCGGACACCGCGGACCGTCCCACTGATGGCTGGACCGACGACAGGGGTAACTATACTGATGGTGCTGGCCACGGCACCCACGTGTCTGGTACCGCTGCTGGTGCTACTCTCGGTATTGCATCTGGTGCCAACATCATTGCCGTCCGCGTTCTCGACGCTGATGGAGGTGGCAAGTCCTCTGACACCATTGCCGGCATCAACTGGGTCATTCAGCAGCACGACAAGCGCAAGAACGAGTCTGATTTCGTTGGATCCATCCTGAGCATGTCTTTCGGCACCGAGGAGGTCGTCGATACGCTGAGCGGCATCATCAAGGCGGCGACGCAAGCAGGCATCCACGCCTCCGTGGCGGCCGGCAACAAGGGCGAGGACGCGTGCCAGTTCTCCCCCTCCAACGTGGGTGGCTCCAACTCGTCCGTCGTCTCGGTCGGCAGCGTCGGCATTGACGATGAGATCTCGAGCTTTTCGAATACTGGTGCCTGCGTTGACGTGTATGCTCCCGGCGAGGACATCCTCTCGACGTACATTGGCGGCACCAACGTCGTCCAATTCCTTGACGGCACCAGCATGGCCTGCCCCCATGTCACGGGTGTCATGGCCTACCTCATGGACAAGGAGCCCGCGCTGCGCCAGGACCCGGCCGCCATGAAGGCCCGTCTGACGCAACAGGGGCTGCTCGGCACCGTCGAGGGCATCGTGCTCGACTCGGCCCAGAAGGTCCTGCTCAACAACGGCGTCGGCAGCACCCTCACTAGCAAGAGGCGCCAGGTCTCGGATGAGGAGGAGACCGACGCCCTGACCGCCGGTACCTTCGTGCTTAGCCCAGAAGATGGCAAGTCGAAGACGAACTGGTAAAGAAAAAGGTTAAATCCGAAAAGAACAATCTCTCCTTTCGATGTCTTCCTGAGACAATGGAGGGCGCAAAAAATTTTAGACTCTGTTCGTTGTAAATCTTTGTTTTTCCCATATTTGCTTTTCTGATACGGCAGACCCGCTTGGGGGCCGACCACTCTCTTTCCTACATGTTGTGTTACACAACCGGCCATCTAATAATCTCTTCCCCAGACTGTGTGCGGCCTAGAGAGGAGATGACGGACACGAGTTGACGTTGAGTTTGAGTTCCACGGAAAGTTTCTTTAGAGTTGCTTAGCGATGTGGCGTAGAGCGGCGTAGCACCGAGCGAAAAGCGGGCATGGACTGCGAGTGCACGAAAGGAGAGGCCTCATTGGCCGGGAGCCTTCTTCTTTCTCACCTCCAAGTGTGATCACTGCGCGGGAATTTCTTGGGTTCTTCCTGTCAAAATAGACCCTCCACATAAGATACCATAGTTCACATATCTTGTCAATAATTCTCATACAGAACGGAGATTTCAAAACTATTCATTGCAAAACGGTCATGTTGTGTACCTGCTCGTCTACGCCAGACAGTTTTGCAAATGCCTCAGGTGTTACGGCAGGCTCCTCTACTTCCGACTACAGGATACACACCGACACCGCCTTGACGCTGCTGGCGCACGAGGAATGCATGCACTGAGACCGCTCGCGTGCAGCCCCAAGCTTGGCGGCTAATACGGAAGTCTAAGCGTCTAATTAATCGCGGTCGGCCCGTGAATGGCTTGGCGCATAATAATCATTTGAGAGGGAGGTATCTGCGGCTAACAAGGCTCTTCTACATCTGGAATTTTGTGGGCTATTGCCAATGCCTGTCATCATTTCCCACTTGCCCCGCAACGCCGTTTGTACCGTCGTCTCTTCTTTATCCATTGCACAACTTGCTGCTGCGGACGTGCTCTCACGCCGGCTGCGCTTGTGCATCTGCGGAGGCGGGACCGCCGGCATTCCGTGCCGTGCTGACGGCGTACTCTTTCAAGAACTCGGAGTTGTTATCGAACTCCTCGCGAACCTAAGCAGATGTTGTGTCAGCCAAGCCTTTCACGCTGGACGCCGTGCTCATGACGTGTGCATTCCGCACGCTGCACGTCGAGCACTGTGAGAATGCACTTACGATATCCAGTCCACCCACGAGCTCGCCGCCGACCCACAGCTGGGGGAACGTGGGCCAGTCCGCGTACTCCTTGAGGCCCTGCCTGACCTCGTCATCGGCCAGGATGTTGAAGAAGCCGTACCGTATGCCCTTCTCCCGCAATATGCTGACCGTCTGCCTGCTGAAGCCGCACTGCGGCGCACTCGGCGTACCCTTCATGAACAGCATCACCGGCGCCGCCTTGACGAGACCATCCAGGCGCGCAAACAGCTCCTCCTTGCTCGTCTGCTGGTCGCCCGAGTAGTCGGGCGCGGTAGCGGGGTCGTTTGCGCCGGGAGCGTAGCCAGCGAGGTTTTGAGCGCTACCGTTCGGACCGGCAGGCTCGGCAGGCTTGGTGACAGCCTGTGGCGGCGGCAGGCCCAGCTTGCCTGGGTTGCCGCTCTTACCGGCATGCTTCTCGACGGCGGCGCGCACCTTGGACGCATCGCTGCCGGACACCGTCTCGACTGTCTGGCCATCCTTCTGCAGCACGATGTACGGCACTGCCGTGACGTCGTACGCCTCCGACACTTCGGGCAGCTCTTCTGCGTTTATCGAAACGAAGCCAATGGTTGGCGGTGACTCGACTGTGTAGGTGGAAGCAAGTGCCTCGAGCACCGTCGTCATCTGCTTGCAGGGCGCGGCCCATGGCGCATGGAAGTAGACGACCAGCAGCGCATTGGGCGGGAAGCTCGAGGTGTACTGGGCGAAGTCGGCCTCAGTGGGGATCTCGGTGACGGTCGCCGTCGGGGCGCTCATGGTTGCGGCGCAAGGATCGGATCGGAAGGTGGTGTTACTTGGGGAGCCTGTCGTATGGTTTCCGTTCGCGAGGGATTGAGGTCGAGGTGAGGTTGCGGGTGGCGTGCAAAAGGCTAATAAAGTTGATGGGTGTGGTGGAGGAGTAATCAGATCGAATTGATTGATATGCCCCGCCGCCCGCCCGCCACCGAAAAGCTTCCTCGGAGACGCACACGCCACTTATTTTGGTCACGTCATCGCCCGTTGAACCAAACACCATTCTGCTGACATAACGCCCGGCTCGGGCGTCCTTTCCAACGGCATACGACTCGGTTTTGAGCGTCTTGAGAACTCCCATTCTTCAATATGTCCGTCAAGTTGCCGAGTGCTATCAACCAGTACCGCAGGCCACTCAACAAAGGGCCTGCCGTTTTTCAACCCTCAAGCAAAGGATATCATACATGATGCTCATGATCATCAACATAGAAACGCTGTAAAGACCGTTCAATCCCTCATCCGGGCAAAAAACTTCACCCAACCGCCGCACTACATAGCATCATTTCCTGAAATGATGTCCGTTTCCCATGTGTATCAGGCCCGGCCTAATATCCTACGCACCAACACCGACATCAACGCTTGGAAGCCCTGGAATCGAGACGTTAACTCCCACCGAATCTCCTGGATTGACACCAACTGACACACCGGGGGCCTGAACATCGACAGTTCCAGGCTTGTTGGGATCGGGAGCGGGTGTCGTCGCACCAGCGCTGGCCGACGCCGCGCTGTTGGCGTTCCTGTTGTCCGCTTCGATTTGGACGAGCTTCGCAGCCTCTTGCGGCCAGTTCTTTGACTTTGAGTTTCCGTAGAATCCAAGATAGCCTCCATCCCATTTGGGTGGGAACTCCCATGCCGACGCGGTGCCAAGGAGGGCGAAGAGGGCTGCGGCTGCGAGGATGATGGATTTCATCTTGGTGGAGCGCCGGTGTGGCTTGAGCTTGGAAGGAGAGATCTTGATGGGCAAGCGGCGACAGGCGAGTGGTCTGAAAAAGTTCTCGATAAACAGGAGAGTAATGCGAGAAGAAATCACGAAGCAACCATCTGGTTGTTTGGCAGAAGTAGGGGCCAGCCGTGAGGAGTTGTTGGGCCTTGGGCCATCTTGTACGGGGCCAGAGACAATGAATTAGACTTTGTTAACAGATTCGATATAACCATATCTGAGACGCGTAGGGAAACACCTTGACGAACAGAGACGGCGGCGTGCGAGGCGGAGTAGCACGTGCTTGGGGTAATCCTGGGGAGCAGTGCATAGCGCTAGTCCCGATTAGGTACCGCCTTTGCGGCAGTTTGCGGGCGGATATCAAAAAGTTCCCGGCGCAAGTTGCAGCCCAGCAGCGCACCTCAAAATCACGCCCTCCCCACCATGTCCGTCCCGCTCCGCCAGATGTGTGTTGCCGCTGTCAATCTTTTCTCCTTGAGATTTTTCTGACCTGTTTTTTGCAGCAAGCCTAAGAGCGCGCGCACGAAACGCGCCCTCGAGAAGCGCGAGGCGCAAGTGCACGAGAACCCGAAGACTACGCTTTTCCTGCGCGGCACGTCATGTAGCCAGGTCGCGCAATGGGCCCTGGCCGATTTGAAGGCGCTGAAGGAGCCGTTTGCGATCAAGTTCAACAAGAAGAACGATATCCACCCCTTCGAGAATGCCGATTCGCTCGAGTTCTTCAGCGAGAAGAACGACGCCTCGCTCATGGTCTTCGGCCACCACAGCAAGAAGCGCCCCAACAGCCTGACCTTCATGCGCTTCTTCCAATGGAAGGTCCTCGACATGCTCGAGCTGTCCATCGACCCGGAGACGTTCCGCCAACTTAGCCAGTTCAAGAATAAGAAGGCGGCGGTCGGATTGAGGCCAATGATCAGCTTTTCCGGCACACCTTTCGAGAGCCCTGTTCCCAATGC
Source organism: Botryosphaeria dothidea (assembly GCA_011503125.2). Lineage (NCBI taxonomy): Eukaryota > Fungi > Ascomycota > Dothideomycetes > Botryosphaeriales > Botryosphaeriaceae > Botryosphaeria > Botryosphaeria dothidea. The sequence continues at coordinate 2,271,981 of WWBZ02000016.1, read as the reverse complement.
GTATACCCAGGCAAAGAGCTACTTCACGGATTTCTTCCGTGGCCAGGAGGCGCAGAGCGTCGATGTTGAGGGTCTGCAGTTCATGATCAACTTCAGCGCCAAGGATGAGGTGGAAGGCCAGCCCAAGCCAGCGATACACATGCGCGTGTACCTCATCAAGACGAAGAAGAGCGGCCAGAAGCTTCCGCGTGTCGAGGTGGAGGAGATGGGGCCCAGGATCGATTTCAGGGTTGGTAGAGTCAAGGAGGCAGATGAGTCTGTGATGAAGGAGGCGCTCAAGAAGCCTAAGCAGCTTGAGGTAAGTTCCTCATTCTTTCCGAGCTGTCATTGTGGAATAGTACTAAATATCTCTACAGCCCAAGACCAAGAAGAACATCGAAACGGACATTATGGGCGACAAGGTCGGAAGAGTACACGTCGGCAAGCAGGATCTGAACCAGCTGCAAACTCGCAAGATGAAGGGCCTTAAGCGCTCTAAGGATGAATTTGAGGAAGAGAGCGCGGAAGACGACACAATGATTGATGAGGTGGAGGAGAGCGGTGATGAGATGGACGAGGATCTGGCACCAGACACTCATCCTAAGCGTGCGCGTATCTAAATGGTGGCATGAAAAAAAGTTTTTCACCGAGTTCTATGTATGAGCGGGCGCAGGTCTGGCTGGAAAATAAGCTGGCGTTCTATGGTATCTATCTATAATGGGGTTTATTGGTCGATCGGGTGGCCTCAGGTAGTGCAATCAATCCAAAAGTCATGGACTGTCTCAATATCAGTAGACCCCCGCCGTTCTCTCCCACTGCAATGAAAACTTTTGATTTTATTTCCTGTCCTCCCTGTGCAAACTGAATACGGATATGAAACAGTATTGGAGAATGACCGGACCTAAGATCCGCTCTCCAGAGTGCCCTCCTTCTCGACTGCGGCAGCAGGCTTGGCCTGAGCATCGGCACTCTTGTTCTGCACGATGCGGAGCAGGTTCCTGAGCAGCACGGCAATGGTGCACTTGCCAATGGCAGGGACGTAGATTGAAGCCTTCTCTTTCACCTCAGGAGGGAAGTTCTGGGACTGTTAATATCATAGAATGCTCTGTGTGTATCCATACACAATCACTCACCTTCTCGCTGGAGAAGTTGATGCACACGGCACCCTCGCGCAGAAGGTAGACGGGCACCTTGAACTTATCACCAGGGACACCGCTAATGACAACGTCACTGAGGGGCAGAATCTGCTCCAAGTCCCAGCCAGGCTTCTCCTCAACCTCGTGCCTGCGCTTGCGCAAGCCCTCGCCTCTGTAGTACTGCTGGACATCGTCAATGTCCTTCGAGTAGACAACAGCACCGTCATTTGCCAGCAGAGCGGCAAGCGGCCTACCCACGACCTCCGACCTGTTGATAACAGTGATGGTGTGTCCGTGCAGGCGGTTGCCGTAGGGCAGGATGGTGTTGTAAATCTGGAGATGCTCGAGGATCTTGATGACGGCGAGCGGGGTGCAGGGTAGGACGCTCTTGAGCTGCTGGGCCTCGTCGAGGAAGCGGATGTTGCGGTACATGTTCGAGATGTACTTGTGGGTCAGACCCTCGACGTCCTTGCCCACGTCGACAACGTTCTGCAGGTACTGGTCCTGGCGGGTGCCGAAGATGGGGTAGTAGACCATCATACCGTCGACGGTGGGGTCGCCATTGGCCTTGATGATAGCATCCTCGAGCTCCTCCCGGTCGACCTCGCGAAGCTCGTATTGGAAGCCGCTGGAGCAGAAGGCTGGTCAGACAAGGGCATCTCGCAAAAGGCGCGCGAATTGAAAAGCAACTGGAGGCTCACTTTTCGCGGGCCGTCTTGCCGGTCCAGTCGGCGTAGACGCGCGAGGCAGGATCTCCGCTGGCAAGAAAGCCAACGAGCAGCGGCGAGCGGTTGATCTGCTTGAGGCCGTCCTGGACCTCGGCGAGCAGCTTTTTGGCAACACCACCGGCCAGCACGACCTTGCAGGTGGGAGCGTCGGCCATCTCGTTTTCTTCGAGGAGGAGGTGGGACTTGCGGGGCTCTGGGATCAGTAGTATGGGCTGTCCTGCACAGCGTTTTCGACCTCTGCGGGCTTACATGGTGGAAGTTTCTGAGCTGCGTGCTGCCCTCAACTGCCGACAATATTTTGGGCGGGCGCGCAAATCTTATCGGCGGCCCTGGCCGCTTTTCCTGATCGGGTGTAGCGCGCAACGTGCTTCCTCCGTCACCCGCAGCCTGCTTACCTTAGGCTTTTCCGCCATTCGCAGGACCCGACCTCGCAGCTGCTTCCCCAAACGCCATGTCCGACGTCCAGCTGTACTTGTTCGAGTTCTCCAGGAACAAGGACGAGGCGGCGCGGATTGCGGCCCAGACGGCTGAGCGTGCGGCCCCCCGCCATCCTCCATCCTCGCTGACGTCAAAGCACGAGCTGACCCCCCTCCCGCAGGCCTGGAGAGCAAAAAGCTCAAGCTTCTCGAGCTGATAGAGTCCCTCGGCGAGTTCCTCAACAGCGATGACGGGCCCACCAGGGCCAAGGGTGTGTATGCCTTGAATTTTTATTTTGGCCTCTGTACTGATTTTGCCAGCCATGGCCTACCTGGCCGACGTCCTCTCGGCTACGCCATCCAAGGCCTTCACCCGCCAACACAGTATGTTTTGAGCTTTCCTTACCTTGCATTCATTCCCCTACCCCCGCCTTTCTCAGAAAGTCTAGTTCCAGCAGTTCACTATTTTTTACTTGTTCCGTCAAATTTTCTCGGATTATTAATATTCTGACCCCGGAAGGGAACCTGCTCTGCGATTTCATCTTGTCCCGCATTGCCGATGACAATGAAGGCATTGGCTCATCCGCAAAGGCGCTCCAAGCTCTAGAGGAGCGAGGCGTTTGGGAAAAGGAAAGAGCGGCTACCGTTCTCTCCTCTCTGGTTGACAGCACCCATCCGCTGCGTCAATTCAAGCTTCAGAGCGAACGTTACTCTGTCCTTCGCTTAATAGATCTACTTATGGCGAAGTACAGAGAAGGTATGTCATCCCCACGTATGGCACCCGCTCATGAGCTGATATGTCAGTAGCGGTGCATAGCGTGCATGAAACCACACCTGATTTTCTGGCCCGCTTTATTTCGTATTTCGATGGAGAGAAAGATCCTCGCAACCTTATGATTGTCTTCTCCATTCTCAAGGTCCCCATGACGGAATGGAACGTTGGCACAGATGCTCAGGTAAGTGTCAGAAGATCAAACCACCGCCGCCCACTCCCTCCCAGCTTCTTACCCAGTATCCCGCGTTTTGGGCATCTGGTCAAGCTGACTGATCAAAGGACCTATTCGACGCTGTCTTCAACTATTTCCCAATCACTTTCAGGCCACCACCAGATGATCCATACGGAATCACGGCCCAGCATCTCAAGGATCGGTTACGGGATTGCATCTCATCAACACCAGACTTTGCCCCTTACTCCTTCCCCGCTCTACTTGACAAACTCGATTCCACTTCTATCAATACAAAGGTGAGGAAAGCCAATCTCCCGGGAGTGCATTTCTAACCATAATCAGAGAGACGTCCTGCAAACCTTGACTTCCTGTATACGGGATTACGGCCCACGGACCGTGTCGTTGTACGCCGTCACTTTGTGGGATGCACTGAAGTTTGAAATCTTGAGTGCCCAAGAGGAGGACCTTGCCGAGGAGGCGTTGAACGGTCTTGCAGAGATTGCAAGACAGCTGTCACAGAACACTGCCGGTTCTCTAAACGCCTACATTAAACCAATCACAAAAGAATGCAATGAACATCTGGAGGATGCGCCAACAAAGCAGTCAGCATCCTCCGGTAGGATATTGCATGCTATATCCAAAGTTTCTCCGGAAGTCGAGGACTCAGTCCTCAGTGTAGTCCTGCCAAACATCTTCACCCTTTATCAGACCAGCGACACCGTGGCCAAGAGAAGAGGTCTGATCGAAGTCCTTAGCCAGCTTCTACGAGCCGATATCGCGGTATACGGAGAGTGGAGGCTTGTGGATAGCGATGTTCTCCACTCTGGTCCTCGCACACCCGATAACGCCCTTCTACGGTTCCAAGACCAGGCTCTGGAAGTCATGAGCAACGGTCTTGCTACAGCACCAGTCAAGGAGGTCTCATTCCGTCTTGCAGCGCTTGACGGGCTTCTTCAACTCACCAAAGCTAGACTCGTTCTAGAAGACTATGACATAGCCAAGGTGATTGCTGTTTTCGATGGCATTGTCATTTCCGAGAAGTCTTACGGCAAGGATGAAGTCAAAGCAGCCGCCATCGCCGGTCTGGTCGAAATCGCTCACCAAAAGCCTCAACTCGTCATCGACAAAGCATTTCCGGCTTTCCTAGCAGAATTGCCGGATAAGGATATTCTAGAGTCTGATTCCTATGTTCCCGTCCTTGAGGCTTTCGCGAAACTGGCAACAGAGGAACAAATTTTCCCGACTGTCGTGCTGCGGCTGAAGAACAAGTGCAATGCAGCTATACAACAAGGGGCATCGGAGGGATACATCATTGCGTTGCTGTCTGCGAAGCTGTTTGCATTCTCTCAAGGTGCAGCAAAACTCGAAGGGACTGCCGGTTCATGTCCTTACTACGAGGACATCATCCTGTCCTTACTCTCCGAGGTTTCCGGGCCAGGGCCGTCGCCATTCGACAATGAGGCTGCTCTTGATATAATAGGACGACTTCTCAACACCATTTTGCGGAGGCAGACTGCCGAATTCCAGAAGGAAAAGGTAGCTCCAGAAACTTACACCTTGCATTCTGGCGAAGCTTTGGAGAGCGTGCCTCCGTTCAATACGAACACAGCTCCTGAACGACGGAAAAAGATCATTCTCTCCACACATATCCTGGCTGCTCTCCGGCGCGATGCTGGGTCCTTTGCAGATACCAAGAGACTTCTTGCCGCTCTCATGGATTTCGCGGCACTTGAAGATCTCACACCGCGAGTTCGCCTAGCACTAAATTCCCAGATTTCTCTCGTCACCAACAAATTCATCCCGTCTTCGGAGGTCAAAGATATCATGACCGGCATATTCTTTGATCCCCAACAGCTCCTTTCCGCCGAGAAGCTTGATGACAAGTCGATCCGTGTGATATTTGCTATCATCAAAGGCCTGGTCCTTCGCAACGCTCCCATGCTCAATGCCGTCCTACCATCCCTCCTCGACCTCCTTAAGGACTCGAAACACGGCCTCACAGTCGCACGTGGCTTTTCCACCATTCTAGCACCAGATGACATTCTCACCAAAGAGAATTATTGCTTCATCTCTGGTCTTCACAAGCAAAAGACGTTTAACCTCCTCGTCCCCGCCATTGCCTTGTCCTTTAAGACCGCGGATGCCTCGACTAAGACTAATTACCTGATTGGTTTATCTGGCATCCTGCGCTGGGTTCCGTATGCCGTGATTGAGCCGGAACTGTCTCAGCTGACACCTTTACTGCTTCAGTGTCTTGATTTACAGCAAGCCCAGGCGCTCATAGGTCAACAGCAGCAGTTTGATGATGTCAAGAGGGCGACGATTGATACCCTCATCGCCATTCTAAGCCATGAACCCAAAGCGCTGGAGGAGCATGCCGCAAGCCTGGTCACCCGGCTCCTCAACACCGCGAGCGCTGCTCCAGCGAAGAACAAGGTCGCTACAAGTCCCACGGCAAACAGCCCGGCCGTCCGTGCCGTGGCGCTCAAATGCCTTAGCCTCGTTCCGGAGAGGTTGCGCGGTGAGATAGTGTTGCCGTTTAAACGTCAAGTTGTCAAGAAGTTGACTGCAGCGCTTGATGATTCGAAGAGAGCAGTCAGGCTGGAGGCGGTGAAGTGCAGAGGTGCTTGGTTGGGAATGGATGAAGTGGATGAGGATGATGACTAAGACAATTGTCCTGAGGGCTTAGTTGTGGATGTGCTGCTTTTTGATGATGAACTTGCCCGAGACTCGCAAGTGGCGGAATTTCAGGTTTCTGTGGACAGATTGATAAACTGTCGCTAGCGGTGGACTTGGAGCACATATGAGCGCGAATGCATTTCCGGTTTTGATTCAGCAACTCGGTAGATAGAGAGGCCATCTGATGTCTATATGAAGATTTTGTGATCAGGGGCGAGATATGGTGAACGGAAGCGAGTAATTGCCCAAGTTTGGAAACGCAATCAGGGGGTTGTCGATGGATTTGACAATGAGTACAAACACTAAATAAGATCATCGATAGGCTCACCAGTTGGTCTATCAATAGATTTCCCGAAAGGAATCTCAATAGACTATCAATACATTTGTCAACAGGCTCGTCGATAGTAAAATACTACCAAACATGGGTTTCAATATGTTTTACCCTTATACCGTTCTATTCTCAGCACCGACTTCTGACCCGCAATTCCCAGACTAAAGTAATCCCATCAGTGCTCACTCGCGCCAAGTTTGGCCAGATCGTATACCATCATCACTTCCAACTCTTCATTCATTTGCATTATTCTCCACTGATTGCGGGAACCAACAGTGCCAACCATCCGCGGTGGTGGTGGGTTCGGCAGACATGAGACGAACTCATGATATGAATAGCCAGTCCCTTGCCCTCATTTATATACTTTCCGCGCTTCCTGGCGCCATTCGACATGACCTCCAGGGGTTCCCCTGCTGCGACACCCTGATGCGCAGTGCCCGGAGTTGATTAGAGCCAACATACTCATTCACCTGCTTGGACATTGTTATTCTTCGACGTAGACTTCTCATACATAAAGTTTCATTATCATGTTTCTACAGGCTTCTAAGTCTATTTACAAGCTTGCCCTTCGAAATACTTTGTCTATCCTCTTGTTCTTTTCTACATCCGTTTACTCGGCGTGCTTCTCGTTGATCAGCACGTACCTATACCTGGCCTTGCCGTCCTCCATATCGACGACGGCCTGGTTGGCGTCCTTGAGCGAGCGCTCCTGGATCCAGGGCTTAACCTGCTTGTCGGCAGCGAGCTCGAGCATCTCCTTGATCTCGCCGGGGGGGCCGATGATGGAGCCGCCGAGCTTGCAGCCCTTGGCAATGAGGGCGAAGGCGTTGATCTGGGGGAGCGCATCCTCGGGGGCGCCGACCTGGATGAAGGTGCCCTTGTAGCGCAGCAGGCTGAGGTAGCCCATCAGCGGCATCTTGGGCGACGAGACGGTCGAGACGATGATGTCGAGCGAGTTGGCGTGCGTGGTGGCCCAGTCCGGATCCTCGTCGGTGGCGATGAAGTCATCGGCGCCCATCGCCTGGGCGTCGGCCTTCTTGGTGGCCGTCCGCGAGATGACGGTGACTTTGTCGGCGCCCAGCGCCTTCGCGAAGAGCACGCCGAAGTGGCCGAGCCCGCCCAGGCCGACGATGCCGACCTTCTTGCCGGGCCCGGCGCCCTCGCGCTTGAGCGGGCTGTAGAGCGTGATGCCGGCGCACATCATCGGCGCGGCGTCCTTGGTGGGGATGTTCTCGGGAACCTTGAGTACGAAGTGGCCCGGGGTGCGGTTGTAGTTGGCGTAGCCGCCGTAGCTCTTGCTGCCGTCCGGGTACTTCGCAGCGTAGGTGCCGACCATGTTGGGGCAGTGGTTCTCCTCGCCGTCGGCGCAGGCCTCGCAGTCGGCCTTCAGGCAGGACGAGGCCTGGGCGCCGACGCCGACGCGGTCGCCCTCCTTGATGTGCTTGACGTTCTTGCCGACGCGGACGGCGCGGCCAATGATCTCGTGGCCGACAACGGCGGGGTAGGGTGTTGCGCCCCAGCCTGGAGATACTGTTAGGAAAACGTTCACTCGACTGACGTCAGGCGGGCACTGGCTCACCAGAGCGGAGAGTGTGGATGTCAGAGCCGCAAATACCGCAGGCCTGAATCTGAATGTCGACGTCGTCCTCAGTCCAGGTCTTGGGCTCGTACTCCTGCCAGACCATCTTGCCCTTGGCGGCGTCGGAGTCCAGGGCACACCAGCCCTCAAACTTGTAGTCGGTAGACATTTTGGGAGGTGAGATTTGGAACAGGTTGGTAAGGAATTGGATGGAGGAGAAGAGAGTAGAGCTGGAAGAAGCGAGGACTGGGCGCGGGCTGCATGGTCGTATATATAGCCAGTGGCTCCAGGGGCTCCGTCGCTGTTGCCCATTAGCAATGGCAAATAAGTCGACTCCGCCGTTAACTCCTAACAGCGACGCCGGCTCTGGGAACGGGTCGTGGGCTGTGGGTGACCTGCGTCATGGGCTCAAGCTTTCGGCGCTAGTGCCGGCAGCGCTACGATCCCAGCGCGCCGCCACGATGCAGCAAATCGCCGCTTACTTCACGACTCGGGCTCCCGCTGCCTCCCGCTCTCTTATCGCCAGCATCTCGAACTGCGGCAGCTCACAGCGAGACGTGGGTTATGCTTATCTTCGACATTGCGTCCCTGAGGCCGCGGACGCGTGTTGGAAGGGCATGCCCGTCGTCTCGGGCCCGGTGGCGGTGTGCTCGAGGCTCTGAAGAAAAACGTGTCGATCGGCGCCCTGGATGAAACGTTGCCGCCGGCATGGGCGAATTTTTGTTTTTGCTAGCATTGGGCCCTGGCTAACTCCGTTGTGTCCGCTGAGATCTATGAGCATGTCGAAGCTTCGACGGCGTGTGAATAGAAAGCCGCCTGCATGCCGCTTGCGTCAGCCGGGCCAGTCGCATCGCAAAGAAGACCTGCGCTTTTGTCCGATAGGGAATGCACTCGCGCGAACGGGGAGCAGCTGGTGATTCGGCCGGGCAAGCTTTTCGGCCGTGGCGTTTCCTCGGGACCCTCGTTTCCTCGAGTCTGTCATTACCAAGATCATTAATCGATGCGGACTTACGGCCTTGTTTCCGACTGGTGCCTGGAGGTCGAAACATGGTGTTGAATGATACTATAACGCAGCTTGGTCAGCGACGACGGAGTAGGCGATCTGGGGGTCACACTAACCACGGGCGGCGTGGAGGATGTGCTCGCCGCACGGGGATCTGAATCCTTTGCCTTGTTCCGCCCTGCCGTTGCGGTCCGCTGCGCTGGCGCATGCGGCTCCTTTAAGTACTTTTAAGGTTCTGACACCTTCATGTCCAATGTCATCATTCGAGACCCGCCCGCCCACTCGTCACCTGCCGCTGATCCACCAGATCAACCAACTTCCCTCTGGCGGAGAATTGCATCGAGATTGCCGACCGCTCTTCGAACCCCCAGCCCCGCTGACTGAGTGCCACGGCCTATTCTTGCATCTCAGCTTGTTGCACGCTTACGTACGACGCACGGTTTATGAGGAGCGAATCAGTCCATTGCGCAGCCAGCAAGCAGGACTGTGCATCATCTACTCATCACTAACTAATACAAATCAATTGATGCCGTGTCACCGAACCTCGGGTCAGAATGCCTCAGCCTGGGTCCGCGTCTTGGGGTATCGCGTGATGCACAGCAAAGTCGGCCGTTTCGTGTGTAAAAAAGCCCCTCCCGCCGCTGATAATAGACAATAAGAAATAATAAATGACTGTGTGTATGCGTCGAGTAAGGAGGGAAAGGGTTTTAGGCCAGCTCCCCCAACTGAATCCAAACCAACATCCAAATAAACGCCCGTTCCCCATGCGGCTGTGCTTTTGATATTACTCCTCAGATCGCCTCCCAGATTAAATCACCGCTGATGAATCCCGAGAAACGCCGGATTGTATCGTTGTGCGCCGCACATACGCCAGATCTATGCAAATGTGAAAACATAAGTCCCGCTCTTGAGCATTCACGTTCGGGAAACTCAATAGGACGATACCCTTCCGCCGTACGTCGCCGGACGTGGCTTCTTTTGGCCCGGCCTCAGGCTGATGACCGACTCAAGCTCCCGCAACATGCTAGTGTTCGCATCGCGCTGTTCCCGCAGTGCTGCTTGCCGGACACGGTCCTCCTGGATCTTGGCCATGCGCTCCTCACGCGTCATTGACATGCGCGTGCGAGGCATGGCGATGGCCTCGAAAATCTCCTCGTCGGATCCGCTATTCGACGCAGCAGAAGAGCTGGAGTTTCGGTTACTAGAGAATGGCACTTCACCGTTGAGCGCCCGTAAAGCGTCGCTGGGACTCCCCATCTCGTCCACCACCGTGAGTCCGCCGAGGCTAGGCACTGGCGAGCGCAGCCCGCCGTTCGAAGATGCTTGCGAGATGCGGCGCTCCTGCCTGTCGATGTTGAGCGCCAGCGATGTCTTACCTGCCTCCCACGCTTGCACCAGGTTCTTGAGGTCGGCCCCGATTGAATCGTACTGCGCCATTAGGGTTGATCCAAGTTCGCTGACTTCGGCCGATTCCTCCAAGCTTTTGTTCGACTCTTCACGGAGGATCTGCATCTTTGCCTGCAAACCGCGGATACCCTGCGATAGTGCGCTCATCTGCCGAACTGAGGCGCGGATCTTCTCCTTTCCGGGTGTCGAAGGTGCCTTCGGTTGCGGGGAAGGCATCGCGAATTCTACAAGGATTAGCTTACTCCAAGATCCACGCAGTCTGGGCGGCCTTACGTTCTTCTTCTCCAAGGATGCGCGTTAATTTCTCGCACCACTTCCCAGATAGCTCCGTGAGACGTTCCATGGCATCAATGGCCGGGCGCCAGCGCGCAAAGTCCTCTCTATCACCGTCCGCTTCGAGAGCCAGAAGAGAGCAGAGGAAAATCCTGCGTAGCGTGACGAGGCGGTACTGCCAGATGCGCAGAGCCTTCAAGGTTTCACCGTCTTCGAATTCGTCTTCAGAGTACCCGAGCGCGGCTTCTTGCATGTCCTGGGACGTGATATCGTACACGTCCAAATATCTTTCGAGGTCATCGGGCTCCACAAGAACGCGCAGGGTGGTGCATTCATCGGCGAAAGCAGGGAGGGTTGCAGCGAACGCACTGCGCAGACTTCGCCGCAAACGCGCACACCGCCTGATTTGGCCCTTGTCGTCGAGCCTTGTGATCGGCGGCATGGGTGTGCTCCTAAATGGACATCAGTTTTGGGTCTTTCAGAGATAGCCTGCACGTCTTACAGTCGGTAGCCCCGAGACACCAGCTCAACTTCTTGGATCAGCATGAGGGCTGAGGAAGTGGAGGTGTCGAAAGCCTGCAGATTGGACACGAGGGCGGACGCTGCGGCGACGGCGCGATGTCTTAGATTTTGCAGCCACTGCCGCTTTGCGTGCGCATATGCAACAGTCAGACCCACGGCGGTGGCCATAACCACGACAAATAACCTCCCCTTGTTGAAGCCCCCCTGCTTCGATTCGCGGGCCCAGTGAAGCAATGATACAACGACGAATGCGCCCACGCCCGTGGCGGCGGCTCCGGACACATTTATGGAGCCGCCCTTGTACTCGACCGCCTGAGTGCTTCCATCTGCAGGCCCGGACGGGACCTTGAACGCTGTTTGGCCGGAGTGCTCGCTGAGGAGCTGCGAGGATATGATGGTAAATCGGAAATGCTCGAGGAAACGGGTGTTATCGGCTCTCCCCAATCGCGAATTGAGCGCGCGCTGGGCACGATGTCAGCGGCTTGGGGTACAGAGGGCGGTGGGGGCGAGAGGGGTGCTTACAGAGTAGGCACTCTGGATGCGGTGGACGGAGCTTCGATTGGGCAGCTTGAGCGGACGCGGCAGCTTCTTGCGCAGCTTCGACTGGAGAGTCGACGGGCCCCGCGGGGCGAAAGATGTTGGTTCCGTGCTCTTCTCGTTGTCCACGGACGCCACCCAGGCAGGCTCACCAGTGCCCTCTCCTACGGCGAGCGTTAGCCGGGGCCGCTGTGACTCTTCTTCAGACATGACGCAAATCGCAGGCGTGGAAGCGCAGGCTGACGCACCCTCGAGGTACGCCGCTAGAGGCGAGTCTTCGTATATGATATTCTCCATGGCGAGCAGGCGCCGGACATGCTTAGCGGAGCGGCGGCTGGGGTCTGGATCCCGTTGGTGGACGCAGGATGTTGGGGTTCGGCGCGTGACGTCGTGCGGCGGGATGTTTCGATCAGATGCGGCGCATGCTGATTCAGAGGCGCGGGACGGGGTGAGCTGCAGGGCGCTGCAGTGTGGTGTTTCGAGAGCGCCGGCGCAGCATCAGGGGAGGATGCTGGAGGCGGCGGCGGACGTCCTCATTCCACGCGGCATGCGCGGGCCCTCTCGCGAGCCCGCAAGCGCGCATCCATCATGCAGCGCGCAGCCTGGGGCGGAAGGCTGCGCGAATGCGACCAGAGCACCGCCGCTCCGAGCGAGCCAAGCGAAACGGCTGCGCAGCGCCCAGGATCCGCGCACCGCAGCAGGGGGCCTGCGCTCGCTCTTCGTCAGCGCCCCGTTCCATCTAGTTCCCGGCCGCCGCTTGACCTTCCGCACCGCCCGCGACCACACGCGCGCGCGCTCGACGACCTGCGCGCCCGGGTCTGACAAATGTGCCCCCGGCAGCGCCCTGAGCAGCCGCCAAATAGGCCGCTTCCTGACCGCAACTCGCACCGTGACTCCCCGACCCCGACCTTCTGTACATCGGCATCGGCGGCATCCAGCGCGCCGCTTCACAAAGCCATGCCTGCGCGCGCCTTCTCTGCGGAGCCTGCGCCCTAGACGCCAGACAGCGCTTCCCGGCCATACTTTGCCGCTTACTCTGTTCCTCTCTGGCCCCAAAGTCTGCCATGTTCTTGGAGGAGAGCGCTTGCGTAAACTCGTCCTGGCAGACTTCACGCCCGGTAGCACCGGTAGCACCGGCTTCACCAGGCCCAGGACGACATAGCCCCGAGGATACACGTCTGCTCTCACGCCCTGCTCCGCTCTCACGACTAGCCTTTCCGTCGCGGGCCACCCTAACCTTCTGTAAAAAGAATCAATCACGCATCCCTCTGATCCGCTGAGCTCTTGGCACCTCCGCCAAGCATCGCAAGGCTAGGCAGGACGTCGAGCGCTGCCACCAATGCAGGTCCTGGTCATCACCGCCCTCGGCACACTGCCGAAGCCTTCGAATCTGCCCAAATCGCCACGCGGCGCCGCCGACCGTCAGCCCTAAATCTCAGCATGACGCTGGTGACCGTTGCTCCGGAGCTTGCGGCTCGCGGTGGGGCCCATCCGATGGATAGCTCCCGTCGAACAATACGCTTCCGACGCGGGAGTCAAGGGTTGACTGCCGCAGATCCTTGAACGCTATGCCAATTTAACCCATTGAAACGAGGCAGCAAAGCCCCACGGCAAGGTCAGCTGCTTGTCAATCAAGATACATCCAGGCTTGTCATGCCCTGTGGGACTGGACATATACCGCCCTGGCAGGTCCGCTCCGCCCTCGTCTTCTATGCATCTCGTCGGAATCGGATTGTCTTCTTTGCCATCCCTCTCTTTCTGTAACCTCAGTCTCACCCAAACTCGTCTACCCTGTTTGCCTCTATCAGTCAAGACTTCATCGATCAGTGTTCGCCGCTCAGAGAGTCACTTCGAGTGTTTATATCTTAAATCGCCGGCGACCATGTCGTCTCACTTTCTGAGCCCGCCTTCTACGCCAGACAACATCACCTTTGACGGAGACTGTTATTCCAGGACCGACAACATGGGTGACTCTCGTTTGAACTCGTGCAAGTCCGCCGTAGCGCAGCTCGAGGCTGTCCTACAATCCCACCCGCACGCTTGGCGGAACTACCTACAGTCGGCCAGGGGCGTCATGGCCGCAGTCGACTCCATGTCATCAATTGGCGCGGACGACTGGAGTTGGATCGTCTCAGTACTACAGGATCTAGGGTTCGCCGACGCTGACCAAGGCGGCGTGACGGACATTACCAACTGGTGCCAGAGCCAGTGGCTCGCCATACTGGAAAGCCGGCCGAATAACACGGCGGCTCTAAGAGGTTCGTCATGGCCGGCACTACGCCAAAGGCCGATGGTGCTAATGAGTCACGATAGGATTGGGACAGTATTGGCTTTATCGCGCTCAGCCGTCTTTAGCAAAGATTCACGCGGAGGAGCGTGATTCGTCCGGGAGCAGCAGAGGCAGCTCTGGTGAGCAAGCGTCGGAGACGCGGCTGCATACGGCCAACTACGTTGAAGCGCGAGGGTTGCTGTCTCCAGCGTCGGATTACTTTGCTCGGGCGGTGCAGGCAGCTTACGCAGAAGGCAGCGTGACGGGAGTCCTGCTCGAAAAGGTTGGTGGAGCCGTCGGCCAAACCAGCATAACCCGGACTGACCTTGGATGCGTAGGCCGCTGAAGCATACATGAGCCTCGGCAACGTATCGTATAGTCGGAATAGCCAACAGTACTTCAACCAGGCCTTACAGTACCTTAGAATGACATCTAGCATGGCAGGGTACCAGCTGCCGGAGCATTTGCAACAGTGAGTACAGACCTCGCAGACGACGTGCAAGCCCCAAGGCTCACAGTGGCCAGGTATCTCGAGGAATACGGCCCTCTGGCTGGCTGAAGTGGCGTCAGCAACGAAGCAGCATTAGAACGAGAATACGGGCCACGAGATCATGTATTTCTTTTCCAGGCCTTAAATGGCGAGATATGGCGATCTGGCAGGATTGGCCGTGTAGAATAGAAGAATCCATTGCCACTCTACATGCAGAACGCGGTGCCATTGGCCGAGCAAACGGGAGCGTGTTTTGAGTGTCCGCTGTAGGTGACAGCCAGTCGGGATTACGGCGGGCAATCTCCGACGTCACGTCCGCCCGTCGCGAGCTGCATCGCGCAGGACACCTCAACCACTGCTGCATCCTCCTGTCTCTCGCGACCGTCTCAGCGTGATTGGCCTCGACCACGACGGCCCGCGCTCAACTCGGACTTGCCGACTCCCGCGCGAAACCGAACCAGCCTCGCCCGTCACAGCGACCCCGGCCGAGATATCGCTCTTGCGACCGGTCTGCGCACCCTTGGACGCTCCCGCCCACAGCCGATTGACACCGCAACCTCGTCCCCCATCGCCCCGCCTTAGCCTATCGCTCGTCGACACCGCTCTAGTCCGGCACCGCCCGCCAGCCCGACGTCATCGGCCGTTAGGCAGCAAGCATTCACCATGCACGACGAACGCGAACTCGCCGTTGCGCCAATCGTGCAGGACAGCGTCCAGCACAACGCCCGAGTACGTAGCACAGTAGCTCTATGCGTTCCCCACCCGCCGCTATAACATACTCTCCCACGAACCACCCGCTGACTATGCCTATCAGACCATCTCGACAATCCGCAACCTGACAGCCTCACTCTTCGGCGTCGCCGCCGGCACGCTCGGCTTGGAGTCGTACCCCGGCTTCCTCTTCTACCTGGCCGGCAGCCTTCTCGTGTCGCTGCTGATATTCGGGCTGAGGGCCGGTGCTCAGCCGAAGAGCTACTTCTACCGGCCGTGGGGTGATCTGTGGCTCGGCGAGGTGTTTGGGAGTGCCAGCAGCTTCGTGCTCACCTGGACGCTGTTCTACGGCCTGCTCCGGGCATGACGGGCACGGGGGCCGGCGCCAATGCGGCTGCAGCGGGAAGGATTGATAAGCTTGAGCTAATATGATATGGCGTGGGGGATGGCTTGGATGATGGGATAGGAATAAAAGCTGTTGTTACGGGCCTGTCCATGTTTTGCGGAATTGCCTTGGCGCGGGTGCCAAGTATCACGACGTGGGGTGTCTATGAGACAAGAGAAACGCGGGGCACTGCAGGGCTTCGGTGTGGCAGGTGTGCCGCGCGGCTTTGAGGCGGAGACACGACGGGCTCAGCTGAGCCGGCAGGGAGCAGTAGCTTGTTTCCACAAAGGCCAAGCTGCGCGACCGGCATGCCCAGGCACGCGGTCGTGGATGGCGGTGAGAACAATGGTCGAAAGTGGAAGGGCCGGCATGGTTGGGCTCGATATAGCCGCTTGACGAGGACAAGAGTAACGCGAGTCAGAGCAGGCCGATGACATTCTGCAGCGGGCATTCGCAGGTCGGAAGCAGCACCAGTGGTCTGACCCGTCTTGGTAATGGCCAGGATCTGCACGCTGCTGGAGTCACGGATGCTTAATTCAACGGACACTGTGATGCAAAGCGCCCACGACGGTGGATTTTGAGTGCAGGGCGGGATGATCCGCTGATTGCTGCAGCCCAGCGGGCCATACGCACCCCAGGCCGGGCTGCACCGCGTGCAACGGAATCCGACGCCCCGACTTTGTCAGCGGCTGGGTCTGGTTAGAGTTTGTGTAGAGGCGCAGGAGGATGCGCACACGATTGCCCCCGCCGCGGCCCATCCCCGGGTCTGCGCATTCACTGCCCCAAGCGCCGCTGGGCACCATCATCGCAACTCCACAACACTTCCATCCGCGACACCATGGCGACCCTGCCTTGTCCGCTCCCACACGTCGACGATGCCCTGCGTCCCTACATCCATGACCGTCAGGAGACATTGCGCATCCGGAAGCTACTGGCCCGCCATGTGCAATCGCAGATCCGCCGCGCCCTCCACCAGCACGCTGCCGAATCCACGCCGTCAATCACTCCGCTAACCCTGGCCGCATCTCCACCTTCCTTGCTGCCCGAAGACCACCCTCCGTCCGAGCTGACTGGCCTGCGCAAAACGTACTGGGAAGCCGTGCAGGCCCACCAACTCGCCAAGAACCGCAGGGACGCCCTGCACAGCGAACTCAACGAGCTGCAGCGCGAATCTCAACTCCGCGCCTCAACCCCCACTGCCGTCTCTGCAGATTACCAGATCCCATTTCCAGCCGCCCACCCGGATGGAGTGAATGGCCACGACGTCCAGGACTACACTTCCCTCCTTCACCAGCGTCGCCGTCACGCCAAACTGCAGATCCTCCTGGACGCCCTGGATCGGATCGCCGATACGGAGCCCAACCCGCTGCAGAGGGACGACCTGCGCCAGTGGGTCAAGGACCAGCTGGGCGATGCTCCCATCCCGCCACCGGAGATCGCGGGCGGCAACGATGCCGCTTCCGCCGCCAGCACTGCTGCCGCTGCCTCCGAGAATCAACTGAAGGAGCATGTGCTGCGCCTGAAGAAGGAGCTCTTGCTGGCGAAGCAGAGCCTCGATGCCGAGACGGACCGCGGAGCCGCAGCACCCCATGGAGAATCGCCAGAGGGCGCCGCCAGCGTCGAGGCCCAAATCGTCGCCTTGCGGGCTGCGCGGGATGAGCTCATCGCCTGGATCGAGGCGGAGCTGGCAAAGATGCCCGAAGGTGACGAAAGCATGCTCAGCGGCGCCGGCGCGACGCCTCAGAGACAACGGGAGCATGCGGAGAGGGATGGGGCCGCGGAATCCGACGTGCCCATCCAGGACCAGGTCGAGGCCATGTACGCTCGCTACGTGGACGCCCGCGCGTCGCTGGTCGCGGCCGTGGACGCGGCGACCACAGCCGCAAAGCAACTCGGTCCCGCATCGACTCTGCCTTCTGCGTCTGCATCTCAGGCGGCGTCTTCGGCCGAGGGGAAGACCGCAGAGCAGAAGAAAATCCCCGCTTCGGCCGTCCTCCCCTTCATTCCGACACTCCTTCAGTCTGCGAACGATGAGCGCGCGCTCGTGGAGCAGACGACGTACCTGCGCCACCGGATCGCGAAGGCGCAGGAGGAGACGCGGGGCACCATCCAGCGCCTCGCCAGCGAGAGCCACATGGTTGCGCCGGATGCTGGTAACGGCATCACGTGGGCCCGTGCGGCCAGAGAGGCTGCAAAGGAATCGGATGAGGCGGTGATCGAGCAGATCAGAGCTGGCGAGGCCAACATCCTGGGAGCAAAGGCGATTCTCACTGAATTGGATGCGCGGAGAGAGAAGTTCGCAGAGCTGAAGGGGGAGGTGTAAAGGCTTTGCGCTGTTTGACTTTGATATTCTCCGAAAAAAAAAAGAGTTCCTCCCTGGACGTGGTAACGCTTGCCTATCGCAAGGGAGCAAGTACTGCTGTTCCTTTCCGCGCTTAGCTGATCACAGGCGTGCTGAAAGTGCGCGATCCTCACATACCAAGGGAGACTGTGGACGAAGACGTAGAGGGCATTTGGTGAAGGAACAAGGCGGCGACGTCTGCCATTGCTGGACATGAAAGAGTCAGCCTTATCTTGGCGAACTTTGGCTTCCCCTGGCCTTGTTCGTGACTTCCATCGCGGATAATGGAAGGGGGTGGGAATGTAGCTGACTAAGTTTTGTCAGCTGTGACCGAAAGACCTCATGAGAGGAGTGCGTCGAGAGGTCGTAAAATTGCTTAGCTGGTATGCTGACAGTGTATGATCCGACAACCAATAAACTTTATGCAGCGCATACTTTGTGTATGTTCCACGTTCAGGATTGCTATAGCATTAGAATTAATTCTAATATCATGTCTAGGCTTCTTAGTTGCCTCGCTAAGATGCATGTCGACTTCAATCCCAAAATTTTCATGACTCCTTGCAGCGTCAGCTCCAAAGTATTGCAACAAGAGGGGAAGCAAGTGAGGAGACTGAGGCATTCGTCTGAATGAAGCTGTTTGGAAAAGTCGTCTATATGATTCAGAGACCTCCAGAACAGTATTACCGTAGTCAAAAAGAAGCGCAAATCGAACGATCGGCCATCTGTTGACCCTTCAAAGGCCAAGTTATCCGCATCGGATGATGAGTGCTATCCGGCGACATCGACGAAGGAGATCTACCGGAAGTACTTTGCTGGGCAAGCCAATCTTACTCAAAGCCTCTCTGAGTCTCTGTTCGTTTCATAGTCCCTTCCATTTCCCCCGCACTTATATAATGTGTAGGTCTGGATGTCTGTTCGGCGGCAGGATTAGTAAGTCCTCTTCCCGCTATTGGTACGGCAACAGTCAGGTGCCTTCATACATGAGATGTGGCCATTGGAGCAAGTGGGCGAGAACGCGCGATCTTCCCGGCGGAGACCGGCCGACCCGCATCGATCGGCTGTGGCGGAAGCCTTGATGCTTTTTTTAATAGTGTAGGTACGTCATTACAAGCTTAATGAGGTTAACCTCACTGCTCACTCGGGCATGACATGCAGGAACACCATCTGACCATGGAAATTCGATCGCGGCAGTACCTCGACCTCGCATGTCGTATGGCTGCTTTTCAAACAGCATTTCGATTTAGTCTATGGTCCAGACCCCAGCTCAAGGTTATTGCAGCTCTTCGTGGGGCATGGCATGATTGAATTTACTACAAATTAAGGCCCAAAGCAGCTGAGTCGCAGGCCCGTTTACATCGGAAATTGATGCTAGTAGAAACCGTTCGTAGTAACTACGCTGGGACATCAATACTGTGTTCTTCAACCTGAGAAAGTCGTATTCCTGCTGTTCGGCCATGGTATTTTCGGTTCCATTTCTTTCTCCGGACCATTTCACACATGCATGTATTCAAAGCGCGTGCGCAAGACGTGGCTTTCAAAATCAACTACCCGGAAATTTCCACCACGAGTAAGAACAAACCTTCTCTCAATAACGATGGAGAATTCCGCATCTCTTGTCGTCTTCTCCATCATTGCCGTTGCTTCCGGCCGTCCGCAACGCGACACTCTTCCTCTTTTCGGCCGACCGCAGCAACCGCCTTCTCCACAACAATACAAGATCAACAGAGGCGCTCTGACCCTTCCGGACATGTCCAGCTTCCCATACGTAAGTGGAGTCTTCTATCGGCCCCGAAAAGGCGAATCCCGGGACACGAACACGAACCATACCATGAATCGGAGCTGCTTACTTCATCGTGTCTTGCGCATCTACAGTGCTCGGACTGACACCTTTTGTCAGTCCCGTTGCAGCGATCCGCAGGAGCACATCGACAACGGCGCAAATCCTGGAGATGCGCCCTCTTTTGCTGGTAATCTACAAGGCACGTGCAACCACATTGAGCTTCCTGGATGTCGAACGTTATGTAAGTTGTGTTTCCTTGTTCCACATCATTTTGTTGGAATATATGTTTCTACTCTATCACTTCATTAGTAGTCAAACCAGCTGGGTGGCTCGTTTTTGTGAACGTCGCTTTTCACAAATTCCCCAAACCCCCTCCGTATCTTGCTTCTTAAAACCGTTCTTTCTCTCTCTTCCCCCCCAAAAAAAAATTAATTGTAACAGGCTAACCGTTCCGTAGGCAACAACGAACGAACACTGTTCAAACACCTACATATGCAAGCCAGACGCCAATGAATGCAGCCTGCCAGCTGTTTTGGTGCAGGACGATCATGCTTTTTGCCAGTGCCCACGCTGTCAGCAGATTGGTTTGGGTGTTGGATAGATGGGACTGGGCAATGAAGGCCCTCGCCTGGGTTTGGTCGGTCTCTGGCAGCGGATCCCATCATCTCACGGACGGTTTGAGATTAATTTTTGCAGAGCGGCTGCTGGATATTGGATTGTCCTCGACTAGCCCACCCTCGACCTTAAAACATTTCAAGCTAGTCCTATGCTCAATGAAGGTGCCCAGATATTAATGATGGAGAAATGTTTGAGTGAAGAATTTGATGAAGTATAAACAGACCGCCGTGCGAAATTGCCATTCCGGCAGATCAAGTTAATTCCACTTCTGAAAAATGAATGATTTTTAGGCACTTCCCCATATGCCTCATATTTTACTTGCCCAGAGCAACGGATACATCTTGCACACCCGTTTTCGAAAATCGCCCCCATCCAGGCGTTGCCTCGCCTGAGCGAAAGTCACGAACAGCAAATACTCCATCGCAAACCTTAGCGAATGATCCCGTCCCGCCGGTGCCCGTCAGTGGTTTATGCTCCAAGTGGTATAGAGAGCCGTCGCTAAAACGCCCAGCGAATGGAATCATGAAACACTCAGATACGCCTGCCGCCTCTTTTCTACATCATTGTGTTCCTCTCTGGTGTACCGTTACCCATGAAAACGCTTCCGCCAGCCATAAATGCAGGATTGATCTGTTGTTGTTGCTGCTGTTGCTGGGATCCAGTAGGGGACGTTTGTTGCTGCTGTGGTATTCCGTTTGCGTCGGTCATCAAGTCAGACATACTCACGGGCCACATGGGGTTCGAAGGGTCCATAGCCGTGCCTTGAACATACGAATCCCACGCATCCTGTGAGATCGTTAGCATAGGAAAGTGTGGATATGATCTCGTTAGTGATACTCACCCAGTCAAGGTTAGTGGATGGCATGTCAATACCCTGTAAGGACATGTTCGAAGCACCGAACATCTGAGAGAATGGACTGGCGGCGGAAATGGGACCATTGTTTTCTCCACTAGAAGAAAGGCCCGCGTATTGCGGAGTCAGACCACTTCCAGATGACACAGGAGGAATTGGATCGTTCAAAATGTTGCCCATGGAAGCAGGGTAAGCAGGTCTGTTGTCAAACATGTTCGAACTGTTGGGAGTTAATGCGCCAGTGCTGAGCATTCCGAGTGTCATGGCTGCCGAATGCTCTGGCGCGACGTTCGCATCATCCGGGATATTGGCAGTAGCAGGATATGCCGCTGCCGCAGCAAAGTTCGGCGCTCTGGCAGATTGGTTTGACTTGAGCGTATTCAACATTACGCTCAATGCGGTGTGCGCTTTGTATGCCTCCATCGAACCATTCTGTTGCTCATTCCAGATGGGAATAGCGCGCTCAAGGGCCGCATACATCTCATCACGTCGGTTATGCGGGTAGCCATAGGGATCACCTGTTTGTGGACGACCTGCACGCTCTTGCTCGTTCATGTGGTAGAGGTCAAGAGCAATGACCATTGCAGCCACGAGGAAATCGTTCATCGTCAGGGATGTAATGAACCACTTGACTGTCCGTAGGCGACCAGTGGGCTGTAACTCGCGGTGAATCGTGGCCTGGTGCCGAAGCATAGCCATCGAGGCATCGATACAAGTACGGCGGGAATAAGCGTATCTGGCGTTCTCGCGCGACGGACCAAGGAATTTCTTGTGGAGAACGATCTGTGCCTTCAGATATAGCAGCTCCAAGCTGAAGCGCTGCATAATCAACGTTGCGGGGTCCCTTGCCGATTCCTCCATCGACCGCATTTGGAGATGAGGGGGCGTATCCGCATGGATTTCGCGCAGTCGCTGGTCCAGTTTCGTGATTCCATCGTATGATGTGCAGCTGAGAACCTGCGACCTTTCCACAACTTCGGAGAAGGCATAGACTAGGCGGGCTTTCGTGATCATGTACGAGCAGGGCGTGGCCTCTGTCATTGACCTCGAGGACGGGAGCGACTTCATCTCTTCGTAGAGTTCGTCGTCATAGATATTCCGCGGCAGCTCGGTACTGGTATCTGTAGCTCTGATCATAGGCGGTTGGCCACTCTGATGGGAGAACAGAAGGTCCATCTTCCTCACAACACACCAAACCCGTCGCCGCATCTCCCCATTGAATGGAGACAGTGCTCGGTAGGGTGCAGGGTCTCTGTGATAACCCATACGCATCGCTAATCGAACGATGATTGTCCAGCTGACTAAAACACCAACCTCAGCATCTCTGCTCCGAGCGTATTCGGCCTGCACATGAAGAATAAGCGTTTCCAGCATATTCGCCACGGGTGCCGTGATGTCAGCCTTGAGGAGGCATTGGGCACAACGTCTCCTGTACTCGCTAGACATGTCCCAAGTCTTTCCACGGTACTCCGGAGGCTCGTCACCTGCCCGGTGGTAGGACTGAAGGGCAATACACATCATGGCATATGCCATACCCAGCCAAATTACTGGAGTATCGTCAGGGTTCAACCAATGTTGGTCGTACTATCCATAGAGTCAGTCTCGAACAAACCATGCAAAGCGGATTCAAGGACAACCAACCTGCCTCTGAAAAGTTGGTCCATGGATTATGTCTGACAGAGTCAACTTCAGCAACCTATCAGAAGTTGTAGAATGAACTTACGGAAACCGGGGTCGTAAACATTGAAGTATCGAGTGATCAACAAATCCGCGACTATTTTTGTCGGAAAAGCAGCCATGAGTTCCGACTTTTCCGCCGGCTGCACAGAACCAAACAGAAAAGCAGTGCCGGGACTTATTTCATCCGTGTACGCTGTTTGATGCCTACGGAGCTGCTCCTCGTACTGCTTCTTGTGTTCGTTGAAGTAGGTCTTCACCTCGGCGATCTGCATGCAGTGTAAGCTACAGAAGAGTGCAGTATTAACGACGAAAGGGTGACGTACCTCGCCCAAGATGGCATACCAGTGGGCCTCCGAGGCAAAAATAGTTTTGTTGTTGTCCACCTTCATCACTCCAATGGACTTAGCTACCTGTTCAACGTCGCTGTCATCGTGAGCTGTACTCCCTTGCTCTTCTTTGATAGGCTCGGGCGCATCGACCTCGAGAGTGGCATCCATAGTAGTGCTGCTGCTGCTGATACTGCCTTGATGGCTCTGGGGGTTGGAAGGGAGGTTCATGCTGGCAATGGCGGCGGCGGCGGCAGCCGGGCCAGCCGACTGAGAGCCGTTTGTCATGAGAGACAGAACCAGGCCTTCAAGGCGGTCAATACGGTTTTGCATGTCATCGGGAGAAGTCATGGCGCTGTGAGTGGATGAGCTCTTCTTGCGACTCCCAGGAGTTGCATATGTGCAGGAGGCATTATCACCTCGTTTGGTGCAGTTGTCGCAAGGGTGCCCGCGGTTGCACTTGAGCCTGAAAAAAGTGGTTAGTAATGGCACGGTCTCATTATGTGAGCGAGCACTCACTTCCTGTGTCTACAGGGTGCACATGAGAGGGGCACCCTATTCCTCTTTCGAACAACGCGGAACTGGCCATCTGGAGATTGGCCAGAATTGGACGAGGACGCAGAAGGCGGAGTGGGCGTCATGTTGGACTGTAAGAGAACGGAGGAAAGGATTGCCGAGCGCGTAAAGTCCGAGGGAGAGAAGGAAGTGGGTTTGGGGATCGGAGGGATGGGTGGGGAGAAGCAAAGACTCGATCAACGGGCCAAGCAAAAATACCCAGTTTCTTTGGTAATTGCTAGGGCGCGACGCAGAGCTCAAACTGCCCTGTTGAAGTGGAGGGCTCACGGGTGCCTGGCAACAAGGGCTTAGGCAGGAAGGATAGAGCTATTGGTTGCGCAAAAGCGGAGTTGAGGACGGAGATGGCTTAAGTCCACGCCGAGAGTCAGACGGATCCTTTAAGTATAGCAGGTCCAAGAGGCCGCGTCAGGGAGACTGCCTGATATGCACGCAGCCCCTCGACAGCACCAGTTCGTCCTTGGCTTCCAGACGGTGTCCCAGGACGGTAGTGACCTCTCTTGCTGACGCGCGCTGGTGGATCGCAGGGTCGCAACGGTATGTTCTTATCCGAAATGACAAGCGCAGGGGTCGCTGACGGCTACTCGAGGTCGAATGGCGCGCGGAGTGGACGGTGGAGGGCTTCGGTCGAGTGAGGGCTTAACGCCGCAGTAACTCCAGAGGCGTCGCGGAGGGCTGGCGCGGGACGCAGAGGGCGGGGCTTGCTCTGTCAAGCTCAAGAAACAATGTCAGCGACGGCGACTCGCACAATTGGGCACGGAGGGGGAGCAAGTTGAAATAGTGCGGCGCCCTCGCTCTGGCTTTGACGTCGACCCGGCCTGTGATGTCGCTCGGCACACGGCAGCACTCACCTCGACGATTCTCCGATAAGCGTGGAAGACAGGCGCGCGGGTCGCATACGACGAAGGCAGTGACACACACTGGACAGGGCGCGGGGCGATGGTGGTTGTCGGGGTCGCGCGCAGCGGGGTTGGCAGTCGCGACTGGAGGTGGAGAGGGTTGGATCAGGCCTGGAGGAGCAGCGTGCCGTCTGCTATCTTCACAACAAGCGCCTCCGCCGCCTACGCCAAGACCAGGTCAGTCGTCTTCCCTACGCCGTCCTAAGCCCTCCCAGGCCTATTCCTTCACTATCTTCACGCATATGTGACTCATAGGCCCCTATTGACCTGGAGCTATAGATGCACAGCCTTGGACCGCAAACGCGATCTCTATGCGCTAATCTCCTAACTCCGCGCTGAGCTTTTCCCTCGCACGATGTCATCGCCTCAGGCCCCCGCCGTCGTTGCCTGAACCGCCGTCTCGTCTTCACCCCTCGCTATCGTCGCCCGTACCTCTGACATAGTCCATCATCGAGCCGAAACCTTCTCTGAGCCTCGCTCTTACTCAGCCGCTTAGTTTGCTGACCGATACGTCGAGCTAACCAACCGCCGCCCGCTGAATAGTCGATCCAACCGCGCCCCTCATCCTGAGCCCTGCAATCTTATGATCATACCACACGTGAAAAGAAAAAAAGCAGAATCCACCATTTTATCGCGACCTATCTTCTCTAAGCGACCGCCGAGTGACGCATCTTTTGGGCCGCCCCCAGGCGACTTGAAAAGCAGCAGCCTCTTCCTACGCACAAGTCTTTCATGAGTATTAAACGACCCTCGCTAGCGACTCCGTGGATAAGTCATTGCCGCATGCTGCGCCTCTTGCGCCTACACAACGCTATCGGCCGGCATTGACTTTATGATATCATTCTTCCCCTCACCGGTTCCATCATACACTACTGTAAGTCACGTGCTCTGGCACTAAATGCTAACCTCGAAATGCACTGTCTTTCGAACTAGCTAAATCGCTCGCGTTGCATTGAGTCTCCCGGAAGTTCATACAAGGTCGATTCCGTAAGAGTTGCAACGTACCCTCTATATGGGGAGCTGAAGTATTCGTCCATACGCGAATGTGATCAGCATCCCTGACCACTTGCATCCGGATGAATGCTTCAATTTCCTACGCATGGAGTAGGTGCTAGCACTCTCTCGGCTTGCCCCAGCGGTGGATCTCATTGATCCAATTCACAAAACCGTGGACCCCCTCTGCCAGGTCGTGCTGCCAAAGCTTCCACATATTTGTTCCCTTCCACTCTCCGCTTTCCGTGTTGCTCGGCTCTGCGCTTCAGATTTCGTAGAATTGCGCGACGATAGTCATGCCATCGTGGCGAATGAACTGGCTACCTTCTGACGTCCTAGGGCGATTGTCTTGATTTCTCGTCCTCTTCCTCAGCTTGTATCGATTGCACTGGTATAAGGCTGAAGATGCTGCCATTTGATTCCGACCCTGAACATTAGAGGTAGCCTCCCTATGCTTCTTGTACTCCAGCCTCCCAAGGAGCAGAAGCAGAAAACAGCGGCATCCAACCCCTTCCCCTCCATACACATCAATGGCATCGAATGTGTCACATGACGACCCCAAAAAGGTGGTCACGGACATTAGGTAGTCAGTTAGCTAGTCAGTTAGCTAGTCAGATCGTTCAGAACGATCAACAACATAATATCTTCGAGTTCTCATCTATTGCCCACCAAATGCGCCACCGACGCCTCCTCGCCGCGTCGCAACATCACCGCCCGCCGCGAAGTTATTCTGGCCGCGGGCGCAGTGCACACGCGTCGCTCAATTATTCGAAATCCCAGTGTCGGTGAATAACTGCTGCAGACCATCAGCCCGGCAACACCATATTCGCGTCTACATTCCTTCGAATACGGTTTGCATGGATATGCAGAGTGTACATATGAATTTGCTCCTGTATATCTGCCTAGCGCCCTCACCTAAAGCTTCAAATGATAACAACGTGCATGTTAGTAAATTAAGGGCCGGTAAAAGGCTGCATCGGTCCTCTTGAACGGATATTCGCTCTCTATACCACTCAATAGTGCTCATTCTATCCTTATCTTTCTTTCGTTTGTCGAATCCTCTCATACATTGAGTGATGGTAGTCATGCACCCAGCTAAGATGTGCCGTTTGTTGGTCTCACCAAATCTACGGCAAGACTGTCGACTACTCATCGCACCTCGTTCGTAGATGAGATATCAATGATAATACCTATCTTTAGTTAATTGACCGCATGGAAAGAGCTCGGTAATGCGCCCCATTTAGCCGTTCGGGTGGACTCTTCCCTGCAACCATTTCCCATTTTTACCTGCATCCTCATCTAAAGATGCAGATGATCAAACGAAAGGCGCCATTTCCCCCCTGCGCAAACCAAAGGTACAATCGTCGATACCGGAAACTTCTCACTTAGTTTATGAGTTGCAGTATACCAGGATAAAGTGGGATACATTGGTTAGCAATGCATACAATGGAGGGATATTGATTGAGTAGGATGAGGCATTTTGGCGGGTTTTGCCTATTCTCCCTTCTGCTCTTTCCTTTCCCTCCGTGCCTAAAGCACCATTGTAGTAAACTATGACTTACTGAAGTATCTGACGCTTCTGGTTGCATCGGAAGTAACTATAAGATTCATGTATGAATTAATGCAGTGAGTTTGATTTGTAACTTCACAGGTTCCGAAGTAGGTGTATTAATCAATGTGGGATTCACATCCGATCAGTTGCATTGATGTATATGGGTCTACAACACTCGATCCCCTATGTTGATGTATTGGGAATGTTTCTCTATACCTCGCCCTCCACTTTCAAGTCATCCTCAGTCTCTTTTATGTCCAGCTCGATCTTCTCATCTCCACCCTGTTCGGGCTCCTCTTTCACCTGCTCCCAAACCATCATTTCCCCCTTTGCCTCGTCCCACCTATAAACCGGCCCATCACCGACGTTATATTGGTAATAATTCTCCGTACCGCCTCTCACCATCGCCCGCCTGAACGTGATGTTAATCCTCCCCCTCCCGCTCTCCCCACCCTTCCTCTTCGGCACGCTATGTAGCCAGTTTGCCTGCGTCTTCCCTCTCATCAACACCATATCCCCCGACCCAAGCGGCAATTTCAAAGGCTTGCTCGCTTCCCCCGCACCGCCACCAGCACCAGCTCCACCAGCCTTAGCAGAAGCATTCGGCGGCGGCGGCTTCCTCTTCATGCAGAAATCACGCCTCGCCCCTAGAGACAACGACGCAATCGCGGGATCGATCCCTAAAAAGCGCTCGTCGTCGCTGTGGTACGAGATGCTGTCCTCGCCGCTGGCGTAATAGTTCACCAGACAGAAATTAAACCGCTCCCCGGTCTCGCGCTCCACGGCGACCCTCAGCGCATCCAAACACGCCGGCAGCGGCCGCGGCGCGCGCCCGTACCGGTCCTTGGGGACGGTCCTGCCCGTCGCGCGCTCGACCACGGCGCCGGAGAGGGCGTCGAAGGCGGAGGTCTCGTCGACGCCGAAGACGGTGGTGAAGCGCGGCGTGTTGATCTGGGTGTCGATGCCGCCGCGCTTGATTTGGTAGCGGACGCGGTAGAAGGGCAGAGAGGATCGAAGGAAGGTGAAGAGGGCATTTGCAGAGGGCCGGGGGATGAAGGGCTCGAAGTAGACGAGGTCGAGGTTGGGTTGGTCGTCTATAGGCCGGCCAATTGAGGCGGGGCAGGCTGTGGCGGAGGTGGGAATGGGAGAGACAGCCAAGGATGTTGGGGAAATATTGGTGTTGGTGTTGGTTTCGGGGGTTTGATTGGACGATGACGGGCTGAGAGTGGAGCGGATGGAGGTGGGGAGACGGGATATGGGGAAGGGATACGCGAGGTGGGTGGAGGGTGGGCCATCGGAGGGCAGCGCGAGGCTCTGTGGGCTGGGATGGACGCGTGGTTTCTTGTTGGTGATGTTGTTGCAATGCTGAGGTTGTTGTTCTTGTGCGACCTTCGACTGCGACAAGGGCCTGAAGAGGCTGTCCAGGGTGCGCTTTTTCGCCATCGCTGATTGGCGTCTGTGTGTGGTGCAGATTGGGCGGGTAGGGAAATTGTCAAGCAACACAAGGGTCTCAGGTTACTGACAGCTGTCATGGTTGCAAGAGACTCAGGCGCAGAGGGCTCGGTCTCGCACCCGGATGAGTCGATGACGTCAACAAATCACTTTTCTCGAAACGGACAGAGGGCAAGAGGCCGCTGGCTAGCTTTACCGACGGAGGCATCCAGAAAAGGGAGCCAGCGTGTCTCAGGCGTGATCACGCAAAGGCAGATGAAACAGATCAGCCTGGGAGAATTATTCCGAGAGACGGACTGATGTAGCAGCAGAGATATTAACAGCCTGTCGCACATGCAACCATACGTACATACCGATTTACGTACTCGTCTGGTTGACCTACTTCCTCTGCCCGGCCGTTTCAGGCCCCGGCTGCTGGTGCTAGCTTGCTTTTTGTGTGCCTGTGCCTGTGCCTGTGCTTGGCCCGTTGGCGACTATGGATTCGGCAGGAGCTTTTTCTTCGTTTTCGTCGCACCCCGGTCGATGCGCAAAAGCATAACTATAGATGGTACTCTATATCGCCCCGAATACGACCCTGCCTCAGGGGTCCGCCGGGTGAGAGCTGTCCACCCGCCCATCACGAGATCCCCAGGCGTGATTCATGCGCAGCAGGTAATGGAGCATGTCGTGTCACCCCGACCATCCGTTAAGCTGCTCTGCAAGAATGTGTGCGACACGGCCGTGGAGCGGTGTGAAATAATCTGCGCCCAAGCCGGCCAATCACCTCTGAAGGTTAATGGTAGGCCCGAAGCATAAATCCAGACGAGTATGCAGCATCCTTTGTTCATTTGGCCAGATGCTTCGTGTCGATACGACGCGGCAATGCAAGGAGCGACCCTAATCTGCGTCGTTCCGATTAAGCATTTGCTCATCGCACCGCAGCTTATCTGCTGCACGACATCATGTGCAGCTCTCGAGGCGAGGGACCTCCGAACGCTTCCGAAAAGGGACGTAAGAGATGAAGGGCAGGGAAGAGGCCTCTGTGTTTGGAATTACCGCCAGACAATGCCCGCACCCAAACGTCGGACAAAGCCCCAGAGTTAAGATCGTCTGTCTGTTTACTGCGGAAACTTTCTGCAGGAAGTGAGACGAGGGTTTGCGAAATACGGGACCATTCCTCCCCGGCGAACACGGACTATTGTACAGAGTTTATTCGACACTATCAATTGGAGTCCTTGGAGCAAGACCCGCGTGTATCGCAGTACACAAGCTTGGCAAAGGGCCATTAGAAGCTGTGATGCACCCACTTTGGGAGAAGAGAGGATAGAATAGGTATCCGAGAAACTTACCAAAAACTCCAGATCTATACAAAAGCCCTAGAAGCCATATGCTATACATCCCATCAATGGCATACCACAAGTTCCATATATCCCGTCAGACTGCGTTTTACATCACCATCTAATGCTGCAGCACAACTGGCTTGCCCGGCTCCCACGCGTCCAAGCTGTCCTTGATATTCACCCAATACCTCAACCTCACAGCCTCCCCCTTGGCCGTCTCCACATCGTCCTCCTTGAACGCCCTATCCAACACCCCCACGCTCTCCTCAATCTTCTTCTCGTTCTCCTCCTTCATGGCCAGCACCTCCTCCTCGCTCTCCGCCTCCTCGATCCGCTCCCTCGCTTCGAGCACCTCCATCAACAGCTCCGGATCCTCAACCTTCAGCCGCTCGTCCTCGGCGACGTCGATCCCCCGCAGTTGCAGCAGGTGCTGCGCCCGTAGCAGCGGGTTCTGTAGCGTCTTGTAGGCCTCATTGATGCGCGCTGACAGCGCCTCCGCCCGGCGCTTGTTACCCGCGCCGTGCCGGTCCGGGTGTGCTGCCGCTTGCAGTTGAAGGAACTCGTTGCGCAGCGTGCGCAGGTCGATGGCGAAGGGCCCCGCCGGTGGCGGGCCTTGAGGCAGCGTCTTGGGGAAGAATGTGTAGTGCGTGTGCTGCGGCGCCGGCGCTGATGTAGAGTCGGCAGGGTTTGGCGATGCGGAGGATGGCTGCGAGTCCTGCTGGCGCGTGGAAGTCGTGACGAATGTGCGGATAGGTGATGAATGCGTGGGGAGTATGGCGGAGGCGCGGAGGCGGAGATGCGATGGGGATCGCGATGGTACTGTGATAGCTTGAAGCTCGCGATGGACAACGGCACGGAGCCAGATGGGAGCCTGCGGTGTGACTGCGCGCATGTTATCGTCGAACTCAGGTCCTGGTGTCGTGGGGTTGAAGGTTGGTTGTCGCAGGGCGTTGCGAAATCGCTGGACTTAGAAACTCGAGCCATGACTCGAGCGGCCGCAGTCGACGTCACCACGCTTCTAGGACCCTGCCATGGCGCCAGCCTAAGGCAACTACATCCATCAACGAGTCGCTATAGCCAAAACATCATTCTTCAGTTACAGGGGTATTAAATACATTCAATGGTCCCACTTCTTCGCAGAAGACAGTGGTCTGCAACCTGACTCGCTAAATGTTGAATGATCGCCCAAATCCCCATAATAAACAATACTCGCGGGTATACCAATTTTTACGTCCAGTGAAGACAAATGAAATCTCACATCAAACGAAAGAACTTGCAGCCCGCACACCATGCGGTATTGCTCCCCGTCCCAAATCAAGCCCTTACCAACCGATCCGTTCATCCTATCGCCACGATCCCAGTAAACCAAGCCAATATGCAGACAATTAGAAAAGAAAATCCGTCATCGCCTATTTCCGATCTCCTCGTCCATCTCATAATTATGCTGCCTGAGAGACAGGCTGCGGCGCGATATGGTCTTGCGAAACATCCATCTTGTCACCCTCGTGGACCTCGGATGTTGGTGACCTCGTGTGGCCATTGGTCTGGAGTCCTTTCTCCGGAGATTCCTCAACCTCGGACACGGAGCGCTCAGAGGGCGAGTTTATTTCAGGCTTGACCTTAGTCACAGTGGGGGAAGAGCCACCAGGGAAGAATTGGTCATGAAAGTTGCGGCGGTTGACCTGGTCATTGACACCATTGGGGAACATTTGTTTCATGATTGCCTCGTGCCGATCTTGAGCATCGCCGGGTGCCGTTTCCTTTTCCGGTGTGCTGCCGGTCGTCTGGCTGCCGTTCTGGCTTCCACTATTCATAGGCGTCCCGGCCAGACCAGAGGTTGGGGTATTAGCACGCTGTTCCAGGATGCGCTCTTGCTCTTTGCGAGCATGGACCTTGCGGAGGTTTGCGGCACTGCTTTGCGAACGCATATCAGGCCTTCCATCCTTGCGAATAAGGATGCCATCAGCATTGCGAACAGGCTTCGTCCTAGTTTTCTTGGTGTGAGCATAGGGATCAGCACCAGTGCTCGGGCGCGTCATTTCGATCGGTCTCATAGCGATGGGGCCGTTGCCACTCGAGCCGCGGCGCACAATGCTGTTCCCACGCGGGACCTTGTTGCCATTTGGTAAAACTTCCATGTGATAATAACCTTCCGGACCAGCCTGGAAACCGGGTTTCTCCCACTCAGGCGTGCCAAGTTCCCGAGAGTCTGCAGGCAGGCTCCGACGACCACGACCACGGCCACCCCCTCTCCCGCGTCTCGACTCCTTGCCTGCCGAGGAGGGCGCGCGCTGTGACTCTGAATGCCAGTTCTCTTCGGAGTGTGTTTGTTCGTTGGAGTTGTAGGCGACAAATTGAGTGGGTGTTGCAGCCGCATACTGTTGCTGTTGCTGTTGTTCGCGCAGAGCAGCCTCTGCGTGGTGATCCCTGACATCTCTCTCCACCGGGTCGTACCTCATGGGCGTTGACACTGGTGTTGACTCTGGTCCGACTCTGGGCTCGAGAGGTGCGAGCTTCGGACGCTTTGGTGATCCCATCGTCTCCGACCGACCGTCCATGGGGCTGTCTACTCCGTTAGGATGCTGTCTCTTGCCACTAGGATTGACCGAGACCCAGCCACTGTTTTGGCCCTGCTGGCTTGCGGGAGTCGACACACCGTGCATCTCCTGAGAAGCAGTGTGATAAGGTTGAACTGCAGGTGCTGACCGAGGATCAGGGCGCAGCTCGGCGTGGGCTGGAGTACCTAAACGGGGCAGGGGTGGAGAAGCGTGGAACGGGGGTGCTTGGTGGTGAGGCGGCGGTGGAGGAGGCGCATGGGAGGGGTGATGAGCGTGTTGTATAGGATGCGATGGATGTATTTGACTCGGCTCTCGTGGAGAGGCAAACGGACCGGCCGACTGCGGCGGTGCTGCGTTGCTAGGGGGTGCGGATGCCGCCGCAGCGGCCTCCTCCATGATCTTGACGCGCCGCTTGACAATCTCAAGTTGCATCTTGAGCGAATCCACCTCACTGACCTTGGATGCCACGCTGGTAAGGTTGTTGGCGAATACTTCGAGGGCTGCATCGTCGAGAGTGCCTCCTGGGCTGGGCTGCACGGGTGGTGCCGGTGCAATTGGACGAGCCTGGACCTCTCTTCTCAGAGCGGCGACCACGGTTTCTATGTGGTTCACCTTATCGGAGAGGTGATTTACGGTGTTGGTGAGATTTTCGAAGTCCCTGCGCTGGGTCTGGAGTCCAGCGGTATTATACTGGACCTGCGTCTGCAACCTTGAGAGGGCGTCCATGGACACCTCGTGCGGACTGGGGCTGGGGTAGGCGACAGCAGTGCCATTGGGCCTGTGGCCGTTGGTGGTGGGCGTTTGCGCGGGCAAGCTGTACTCGCGCGACCTGGAGGAGGCGGGTGGCGAGGGCCGGCCATTGATTGGCGGCAGGGTGGGCTTCTGGTGCGGCGCGGGAATGGGAGAGTGATGAGCAGAGGAGTTGGCAGTTGAGGCAGAGGCGGGAGCATGTGCCGGCTGGGATGCAGGGGAGGCATGGGAGTGGGTGAGGCGCTGATCGGCCTCCGGCGGGCGGTGGTCGACGTCCATCATGATGGCGGATGACTCGTCCGAAGGGCGGTGGTCAGGCTTGGTGTCGAGAATGGGCGGCGGTTTCTTATTAGCTTGTTCGCATCGCAGTTCCATTCTTGGCAATTGGAAAATTCCCGGAGCCTATGCGATGACACATGTCAGCAGTGCTTGCAAATAAAGGGCCGCATGCCACACAAAGAAGCGGGCAGGGACGGGCGCCACGCACCAAACGAGCACTCTTGTCTCGGGAGCCTGGGCAAGCAGAAGCAGTGGCAGTCAGGGCAGAGGCAGTGGCAGGCGAGGAAGGAAGGACGTGCCTATGTATATGCAAGCGCGCACCTAGTGTGGGCCCGCATGGCTTCTTTAATAAAGTAAAACATTGCGGCCAATATAGCTCAAAGGTATAAAGTAGATTAGCGCGTAATTGACCGCCCCGAGGGCAGGAAGGGCGATTAACCTTTAGGGCCGTCCGTGCAGGGGGGAGCGCTGGGAAGCCGCCGTTGTGTGGCGCTGCGCACGAAATTGGCCGGGCAGCGGATTATTCTGGAAGTACGCGAGAAGCTTGACTGCCCGCAACCCAAGCCAACTGCGCGCAACACACGTCCCCTGATGGGCACGAGGGCAGCCGGACCAAGCTGAGCGCGCGCACTCTCGCCGCCACCACACTGATACGAGATCGCTTACGAGCAGCGGCGAGCGGCGAGCAGCTTCTCGTCTCTTCGTCGCACGCGAACGAGCGAGTACGGCGCAGCAGGCCCGTGCCAGCGCCAGAACCAGAGAGCAAAAAAGCGCCGTTGTGCGAGTGCCTCCCCTGCCGGCGCCAGTCGCCATGACGATTTGCTCGCCGTCTCCGTCGCCGTCGCAGGTCGTCGCTGTCGCGCGCAGATCGCGAGCACCGGTGAGCGGCGGCCGACAATGCGGACGCAGCAATTGGAGGCGCTGCGTGGGGCGCTCGGGGCAGGTGGTTGTGCGCGAGTCTACAAATATCGCTTGGATCTGCCGCGAGCAGGATCGGCCTGGCGCATCGTGCTCCTTCCAGCGAGTGCTTGCGTGCTTCTACTCGCGCTTACAGCCTAATAGCGGCAGGGTTTGCGTGCCCATTCCGCCGCAGCCGGTACGACAAATCGATTATTCATAGAATAGGTGCAGCCACAGCCAACATGCAACGGTAACTTGGCCGAGCCTAGTCGACCAAAGGATCGCGCTGCATGATGATAAGCACCGCGGCCTTGCCTCTCCTAATGCCGCCCCGCCCAATCAGCGCTGCCGACGCCGAAAAAAAGTCGACGAACCAAGTGATGCAAACGGCCAGCGGGTGGACGGCAGGCGAAGCGCGCTGTGACTGGTCGTCGCCGCCAGTCAGGGGCTGCGTGTACTGTACTCTAGGCATCGCTATCATTTGAGGCACCCGCAACAGCACCAGCACCACCTGCCAGTGCCACAAGACCTCAGCAATAAAAAAATCAGTAGACCCACGCGCGCCCTTGTTTCAGGCCCGAGTGCGCGGTCGCACGCAGCCCAGGGCGTGGAGTGACGGTGGTGATACCACAGCTATAGCGGGGCGCGCAATTCTTGTACAATACGTGTTGATGATGAGCGCGCAAGAGACGCGCAAGTCAAGCCATCCATATCCGATATATCCGCGCCGAGGATTACCACAAGAGCAGCGCAAATCCACGCAACCTTAAAGCCCGCCACCTGCAAACTTTTTCGAAGCTTTGCGACACATCCCTGGGTGTGCCACCGTCCGGCAGCGTCCAGGTTGCACCGAGCATCGACGACGTCCTCCTTACGTCAGCCAGGGTCTGGTGCGAGTAGGCGCGCGGGAGCATGGCCATGGCGACGGGCAAGCCGTCGGCTATCTTCGATGCCTGCGGTGTGTGCGCTGCCGGATGCAGCACCAGCCTTTAGCCTTTTCGCGCGTCGCTCGAAAAGGGCCCGCATTTCGTCTTAGCAAGGGCGCGCTTTTCGACAGAAGCCTAAAAGGCAAAATGGTCCATGCAAGAGGCCACGAACGGTATTCGTACGCTCTCCGCCAACACGCGCCAAGCCAATTCCAGCCATGTCAGCTACAGCGACTATTACCTCCACGGCCGTTGAGCTGCAGTCGCGCCCGCCGCCGCTCCAGCACAACAGCTCCAATCGCTCCAGCGACGCCCCCGGCTGGGCCCAGGCCACCGCTCCCAACGACCCCGATAATGTCGTCGAAGCTTCACGCCTGGCCGATGCCAGCGTGCCCGAGGGCGGCTACGGCTGGGTCGTCGTGGGTGCTGGTGCAGTCCTGGCATGGTGGTTCATCGGCACCTCGTACTGCTGGGGCGTCCTCCAAAGCGCGCTCGTCGACGAGGGCGTTTCCTCCGCCTCGACCCTCGCCTTCGTCGGCTCCTTGACCGTCGCGTGCAACGCCTTCTTCGCCGCCTTTGCGGCGCAGGTGCTGCGGAAACTGGGCTCGCGTTCCACTGCCCTTCTGGGCACAGGCCTGCTGGGCCTGGGCTACGTGTTTGCCGGCTTCTGCACGCATAGCGTGGCAGGCCTCTTCATGACTGCCGGCTTGATTACGGGTGTGGGCATCAGGTAAGAACTGCTTATAATGTTTCCGCTATAGACCTACTTGCTTTATGCACGTTGCTACTTCGGACATAGTCGTCCGCTTGTATATCCGGGGTGGAAGGATTTGCGTCCATGTGCGCGCCGTCGCATGAACTTGGCTGGATTGGAAAGGCTGCTGTCATTAATGGGGCACCGTCGCCTTGTGCACCGTGCCTCTAATCTGCGGAGAGACAGGAGCATGCTAACGCTTATTCTCATAGCCACTGCTATATGACCGTCAGCACTATAACGGCACAGTACTTCAGCAGGAAGCGCGGCGTCTCTAATGGTATCATCTATGCCGGGGGAGGTCTTGGAGGTGCAGTCACGTCTTTGGCAATGGAGCGGTTGATTGAGGAGGTTGGAACGGCGTGGACGTTCCGAGTCATTGGCCTGTTGACCCTGGGGACATGCTTACCAGCGGCCTGGTTGCTCAAGGAGCGCACGTCTATCCAATCAAAAAAGCTCATTGATTGGTATGATCATCGACCCCTTTGCCAGACGGGCAGTCGAGCTGACAGCAATGACAGGCAGCTGGCCAAAGATTATCGTTTCATTACCATCTTCCTTGCCGGCGCCATAGGCACGTTCCCCCTGTTCGTGCCGCCGTTCTTCTTGCCGCTGTACAGCAGTTCGCTGGGCATGTCAGCGGGCACGGGAGCCGGGCTGGTGGCAGGCTTCAACTTTGCGAGCGCGTTCGGGCGCATTGCGTGCGGGCTCATGAGTGACGTCGTGGGTCCACTAAATACCCTCTTCATCTCGTTCATGTCCACGGCCTTAAGCATGCTGGCCCTCTGGCCTGAATCAACGGCAGTGGCGCCGCTTGCGGTGTTTGTGGTGATCAACGGGGCAGCAAACGGCGGCTTCTTCTCGACGATGCCGACGGTCGTGGGCAATGTATTTGGATCGGCCCGTGTTGCGGTCGCAATGGCCATGATTGTCACTGGCTGGACAGGCGGATACCTGCTGGTAGGTGCCCGCAACAATGACGTCGACAGGCCTATCTGGGGGCACGGATGCTGATCGCGAGATAGGGAGCGCCTATTGCGGGTTTCATGCTCAACGCGTACGGCGGTGAAGATGCGGGCTTCGAAGCGTACCGGCCTGCCATCTTCTTCGCAGGCTCCATGGCACTGGCAGCCGCAGGGCTGACCGCCTTTGTTCGGCTCAAGATAAATCCGCATCTTTCGGGCAGGCTATAAAAAGCCGGCAGGGGGCGGAGGCGCAGATTCAGATTTACCACGTGAGCAGGGTGGACGGGCGCGGGGGCCTGAAAAATGTGGACGGGCAGATGTCTCTGCGCAGATTCCGACCCTCTCGTACACGGATACGATGTCGGCTTCGCATGAACGGCAAAGAATGCCGGGGTGTCAGTGTTAGGATTTGGAATGTTCCGTTGGGCAGATGGGCCGAGTCGTGGAGATGGCGTTGTCGACTTGCACGCAAACGGCAGCGCGGGCAAATGTTACCGTGGACTGCCAGAGGCGGCAAATACAGCCGCTAGGGCGCCGGTCGAGCCTAAAAGCATGTAGAGACGCTATAGATGAGTCGTTTTAGGATGGAGCTTGAATAATGGAGGGGTGAATAGAGAGTAAGCATGCCTGCAGCCCATCCGGATCGTCGGCGCAATTATGAGTCGCAGTCGATGCTGGCGCAAAAAAGCTTGTGTGCCGTTTGACTCACTCTCGCTGGCCCAACCTAAATTGACGATCGCCGAGCGCGAAACAACCTCTGAAACACCGACCGGCCCGCGCGCAAAACACTGCAGGCCCTCACGACCACTCGTTTGGCCGCCGTTCGCCTGTCACGTGTCGTGCCTGCCTGTTTCGGGCGTGCCTGCCGCTTCAACACCACCTCCTGTCGCAGCCGCCACGCGCGCTGCGCTGACGCCCACCGTGATTGGGCGCCGCCAGCTCATGAAGGGGCAGGAACAGGCACGCCTGTCAGCGTTGGCTGCCGCCCACCGCTGTGTCTTTAAGCTCGTGTTCTGCAGTCACCCGAAAGCTGAGGTGAAGCGCACCAACCTCTGCCAGTCGCTCCCGAGCCGCGCTCACTTCATCTTTCACGCTGGACGTTAGTGCTCACCACCGCAGGTGCCGGTGCCGGTCGTGACTGCCTTCTTTTGAACCTCCACATAAGGCCGCCCAATTCCTGCCTTCCCTTCACCACCCTTACTTCCCTTCTTCGACTTCCAATTTTTGAGATACCCCGGTCAGGCACCGACAAGATCTTCCTCGATTCTCTGCTTCAATTCTCTTCTTCTGCACCTTTCTCTCACTCCTTCGAAGTCAGCAAACATGCACGCGCTTCTGCTTCTCTTCGCTTTCCTGGCGGTCGCCTTTGCCCTGCCTGCGCCGTTCGCCGGTAGCAACGCCCTGGCCGTCCGCGACAATAGCGCCGCTGCCGACACTCTTGCCCAGCAGCTCGTCACCATCGCATCCGGCACTTCGAGCTGCGCCAGCGCCACCAAGTACACCAACGAGTGCCGCACTGCGTCCGAAGCCGCCCAGCCGATCCTCTGCTCTTTCAACCGCTACCAGATCACCAACGTCAACGAGAAGGCGGCCCTGATCTCGCTCATGCTGTACGAGAGCGGTGAGTTCAAGTACAACTGGGGCCACTTCATGAACGGTCAGGACCAGCACGTGCCGGGCAAGGGCACGCGCAACATGCAATCGGCCAGCTACAACGAAGAGTACGCCCGCACCCTCTTCTCGGCCGACGAGGTCGACAAGGCCAAGGCGACGACCAACGGCGCCGACGCTGTTCTCCAGCTTGTCAGCGGCGACGAGTACAGCTTTGCCTCTGCAGCATGGTTCCTCACCAGCAAGTGCGATCAGAGCGTGCGCAGCGGCCTCCAGTCGGGCTTTCAGGATGGCTTCGAGACGTATGTCACCTCGTGCATCGGCGGCACCATGGACCAAGACCGGATCGACTACTGGACCAAGAGCAAGGCCGCGTTGGCTGGCTGAAGGAAGGTCGTATTATCTCACGGAACAGTCAGCCTATCGGCATCCGGGCGGCATGCAATGAAAGTCTAGTCTCACAGCCCGGACCATTCCTTCTTCTTTTAGGTTGGGCATTCCATGTAACCCAATAGCGGCTTTTACGATTCTGATGATGGAATTCTGGACGATCACAAGTTTGCGATCAGCGCGAAGCTGGCGTGTCCCTGCCCGTGCTCGATACAGAGATAACATGAATGGATGAAGATTTTGATGATCAAATAAACTCAGACGCTGGTCACACGGATATATGTTGTAATAAGTGCTGGCCGCAGAGCGTGCTATTTTGCCCGCGGCAAGTCGGCAAATGCGGCAAGGACTTTGACCCCTGCAGCGTACCCTGTCTGCCCAGAGACCCATGCCCCAAAATAGCTCCATCTGGGCGCGGGAGAAGTTCTCCAGGGGAGCGTCTTCCGGGCGCCCAGGCTGCCAGATCCTCTTGTGACGACTGTGCTGCTTGGCTGCCCTTCTCTGCACACTGCCCTCGGGCTGTAGCCGTCATAGTGCCCACGCAAGGTCGGATCGAAAAGGTAAGGCGTCCTCGCCGCGGGCAGGAATGCGCAATCCTCGATTGTCGAAGGCTTCATCTCCCGCCAATATTGCCGAAGTGTTGTTTCAATGCATGCGGCGGCGGCGGCGGCGGCGGGCGGGCGGGCGGACAGTGGCTCGCATTCGCAGCTGTGCCCTATTTGGGGAGGGCCGGATCGCACGACAGTTATGCATTAGCAAGTCGACTGAATTATTGCAGAGAGCACGAGAGAGCTAGCTGGGCCTGTCCTCTAAAATCCTTCTCGTTTAGGGCTCCACCCCATCACCCTATTGAGCACCACATGACCCGCGGGCGCCGCAACCGTGCATGATGATCCGGGCATGTCCCGTACATACGAACGCTGTGTTATCAATGGCCAGACGACAAATCGTCATCGTCATCACAATCACAGCGATCCCAGCGGCATGCGCAATAGGATTGCCTGTTACCGCCTAGAAAGGATGCGCTGGCTGCGGCGTAGTCGTCGACTTGGGGCCGGCCTATTCCCGGACAGAAGGATTCCAGTGTGCTCCTGTTTTATTAGGTTTTTCTTTTTTAAAGCAAACGAGGGGGCAGGCAAAGATGCGACGCGCGCCGCAGAAAACGATCCTTCCTTTTCGCCAACGCGGGCTGTCCAATAAATTTTCTGCACCAATGGCGATAGCACTGACTCAATATCTGTATCAACGAGCCGAATCTTTTTTTAAAACGCTAATTCTCCTTCGTTGCCTAAATAGCGCGCGAGACAAGAAAGCGAAGTCTCCCCTTAGTTCGCGACGCATTCCGTGCTAGGTTAAGGCGCTGCAGAAAGCGTTTATCGTGTCAACGAAAACGCCCTCAATTTAACTCTCACCAACCGCACACAGGCCCCGCTCCCTACATTCACTCATTCCTACGTGTTAGTGCCGGCGGTTGCGGGGCAGCTGCGTCGTCGCACGTGAGACGGCGGACCTTTTTCCTTTTCTTTTACGTGAGTGGGCGCAGCAGCAAGAGCGAGCAAGAAAAAAAAACATGAGAAGTGGGAGAGAGGGATGCTCTAGGGCAAGAAGATCGCGGCAATCCCCTCGGCGATTGTTGCATCATCTAACAGGTTCGCGCCGGAATACCCTATTCGGATACCAACTAGGAGCGACCGACCGAACCAGACAATCAAATACGAACAAAAAGGGTGAAAGGGGACAGAAAAGTGACAGAGAGAAAAGAGTTCTGCCGAACATTTTCCTCCTACCACACTAACTTCTTAGCCAACCAGCCCCTTACTCACAACACAAAAGGGCTTCGGGTTGATGAGTAGTCGTGAAGAGCGCGATGCTCCGTTGCCCCATCGGCAATCCTGCCGACCGCATCTATGTACGTACAGTACCCTGACACGCGGACGTGCGTCTGTCCACCGTGCGCCCCTCATCATATTTATCATCATCATAATCAGCAGCTTCATCATCCTCCTGCTCCTGCTCCTCGTCCGCCGTCGCCGTCGTCCCCACCGCGGCGATGCAATGTTTAGCAACTCCGGCCGCTATCTTTATTGAAAATGGCTCGCAGGCAGCAGAAGCGGCGTGGCGCGGAAAAAAGCGGGCGTTGGTGGTAGATGCGAAGGGCATGTGGCGGCGAGCGGCGGCACAAGTACACGTTGACGGAGCCGGGACCCGCCGTCGCTGTTGCCGCCGCGTATACCGTTTAGCTGGCTGCTGGTCTGTAGGCTTTTTTTTTCTTTCTTTCGTGCTCTCTCCTTTGCGTGCATATGCAATGTGTCAGATAGGGCCGGCGCTGCCCTGGTCGCTTTCCTTTCCTATCTCTGCGCTTCTCTTAGGGCTGGCGGCGCGCAAATGACTAGACACACCCACAGTCGCAAAGTAGGTTTTTCGACGGAATTGGATTTAGGGCGCGCGCGCGTCCGTGCCAACACAGTTTTTTGCGCGACGATCACTAATCATGACTGTGACCAACAGATGTCTCTTTTTGAGTTGTCGCTGACGAGAGAAAGTGGTTGGGCCCATGTCCGCTGCGTACGTGCGCAAATGTGGGTGGTGGGTGGGCGAGAGAGAGTGCGGGCGAGTTGCACACAAATTGGAGCGGGAGAAGGCCGGACATTTGTGGGGACTGTTTGACATTCCAGAAGCCTGGTTCGTCCTGTGGATAAGCGGTAGACAAGACGGCTGGACCACTAGAATAAAAGGGAAAAGATGGGAGAGAGAGAGAGGCAGCAGCTGTCGACCATGCCGCCGACCGGGGGCGTGCGCGACTGGGGGCGCGCGCAATAGGGAGACATGGCAGGCCACCCATGTGGAGTCCTTCTAGAACGATGGTGTGACTCGTTTTCGGGACTTTTCCTTCGTGCTCTTCTATGCCTCTTGCTTCTCTGCTTTAGGCAAGTCCACGGCACTTGCCTCGCGCTGCAGGTGCGGGAGCCTAACCGGTGCGAAACACTATCGCCGTCGATTCCACCACCTCGCATCTTGTAACCGCATCTCCGGGGCTAACGAGATAGTTCGCGCCGCGCTCCATGCCTAAACGCAAACACGGCCGGGCGTGCTCGGGCAAATCACGCCCTACCTTTAGCGAAATGTGGGCAGGAGCAGGAAAAAAAGACAGACGCGCAAGTTGGAGCAAAGAGAGGTGTGATGAAAGCCAAGGACGCGTCACGGTCCCAACTCCGCGACCTGCTCGGCAGTCGGAGTTTGCGGACTGTCCTTATGCCCGCCGAGGCAGCTCGGTCATTTCGTGAAGAAGTATACGTGTTAAAGGCAAATCGAAATCAAAAAAGCATCATCATCTCCGTGCCACTACGTAACCGCCGAACGCATGGGGCTGTGTCGCGCCTACTAGCAACTCATGCGATAAGCCTTCTGGTGCGAGCCAAATAGACTCTGCGGAGCGCGGCAGGCGGAAATGGCCGGAAACGTTCTGGCTGCGAGCGCGACGAGAAGCAGAGGTTGAGTTCCTTAGTAGCTGTCGCTAATAAAGCAACGACGAACCGCCGTCCCAGCAATCCAGCGCCAGCCAGTTGCAGTCTGCTCACCAAGAACCGCCGTGTCGGGTCCTTCGACGCTGCTTCGAGAAGCTGGGCCTGCCCGTCTCTTGGGATCTGTCGACGGCTCCCGGCCCGCATCACCGCGCCACGCCCGTCTATCCATCTATCCATCTATCCATCTATCCGTCTATCTTTTTGCTCCAGTCGGCTCGCTATTTTTACCTCGCACACCACCTTAATGAAGCTCTTATAATTTGTTTTCTTTTTTTTTTGGTGAAGAAGCAATAGACTGAAAAATTGCAGCAGGCCGCAAGATAAAGCTAATTTTAAATCGCCATTTTACTTTGCATGGTCTACACTACGTACTGCTTTTATTGTCAAGAAAACTCCAGACTGACTAATCGCAAATTTCCAAGAATGAACCAGCAAGCCATAGTTCACGTCGAACGTCATGTGGTTGCATTGCTCGAAGTCATTGCTGCTGACCCTCGGCCACATCACCCCTCTGTACCGTTGCCCTCATGCATCGCCCGATAGGTGGTCCATCCGCCCTCCCAAAATGTCGCCCAATCCCCTGAAGGACATCTTGTGGTGCCTCGCCATCTGGTCCAGGTCTTTGCGAACGTCCTGCTCGCGGTATCGAGGCATGAAAGTGTGCTGCTCGATTTGCTTGCCGAGAACTGCGTCTCGGATGCGGAGTGCCCTACCTTCGCCTCCCTCGCACAGGTCGTTGAAGTAGACAGTCCAGATCGAGAATTCGTCTTCGCCCGATTAGCGTAGGTCACGCACCCTTAGCCACTCCAGTGCCAAATGATCCCGCAGCAGCTTGAAGACGCATTCCCAGCTTCCGCTCGTCAACTGAATTGAGTCTAGCTCCACCCAACGCAGAGAGTCCTTGTGCCTCAGCAGAAAGTCCGCAAAAACATCCCCTTGTACATCGCCACCGGTGAAGACAATGCTCGAGAGCTTGGGGCAGTGAGTGTTCAGAAGAGCAGCCTCGAACACATTGCCTCCACCCGCCAGATGCGCGATTGTGAGTCCAAGATGCCTGAGAGGTGGTGTGGCCGCCGCTTGAAGGAATTCGGTGAGCGCATCCATGTCTAGTTTCGAAAAGCCCTCAGACGAGATGCTAAAGTCAAGCCATCTTTCGAGCGTGAGGTTCAAGGAGCGTAAGTTGGAAAGAGAAGTACTCAAGCTTGCCCGTAGCCGTTTCGGGCTCAGACTGGATGGAGTCACTCCTAGGGAAGTGTATGGCTGGTGCGACGGCGTCATCCCAAAGGTTTGGAGCTTCAAGCCGGCTTTGGCGACGGCGGTGATCGTGGCCGCCATGGCTCGAGATGCGCAACCTTCCATGAAGGCGGGTAAATCCAGATGGTCGGGCACATTGAGTCCACAAAGCCCTCGAATGTCTAGGTAGGCCACGTCGTCCGGGTTATCCTCCATGCTATCGAGTCGAACGATTTGCAGATTCTCCAAGTTCTTGAATGCCGCCGTCATCATCCTCGGCCAATCCTTCATCTTCTTGAGGCGGTTGTGCTCCAAAAAGCGTTGTTCATAGTCCCATTTCTTTCGCATCAAAGCTGTGTAGATACCGACACCTTGCTTCTCAGCAGCAGGTTTGATGACTTTTTTGAAGGTCTTAAACTTCACCAAGGCTCGTTCTTCCTCGCCACGAGCGGCGTATATGTACTCCTGATATGTCTTCCCGAGAATGGCCACACCAAACTTGTTGGGGCAGACGTGGTTGATGCTCAGTTCGGTGAAGTGCTGTCCCACACGCGGGATTGTCGAGATCATCCAGAGCTTTTCCAGACTCTCTGGTGTGAACGATAGGTCATACTTCCTACCCTGGTATTCCCGCTTCTTCAGCATGTCGATGCAGAACTCCGCGAACCTGTCTGAAATGTTGCTGCGGAACCAGCATGAAACGAAACGGGACTTCGCGACGTCGGCGTCTTCGAGATGCGAGAAGACTCGTAACGCCATCTCCGCCGGCAGCTTGTAGATGAAGGGTGAGGTGGTAGAGTCGCAGGGGCGGGGGCGGGACCCGAAGGTGTCCTGGCGAGGTGCTTTCCTCGGTGGCTCATGGGCAACACCGTGCTCTGTAGCCTGGCGCTTGCGCTTGCGCTGCTCCGGTGTACTGGTCGATGCGTTGATGGAAGTTGGAGCAGGCGGAGTAGGCGCTGGTCGGGTGTGGAAACGTCAAGTGGGACGTGGTCGGGTGAAGTCGCCCTGAGCGGGGTCGTGTCCACTGGAATTGACGGGCTGTCTCGCCTTGCGTTTGGAAGGGCGCTCGTCTGCGCATTTGAAGTCGTCTTCCGTCG
Organism: Botryosphaeria dothidea; assembly: GCA_011503125.2. Taxonomy (NCBI): domain Eukaryota; kingdom Fungi; phylum Ascomycota; class Dothideomycetes; order Botryosphaeriales; family Botryosphaeriaceae; genus Botryosphaeria; species Botryosphaeria dothidea. The sequence continues at coordinate 2,227,216 of WWBZ02000016.1, read as the reverse complement.
CGCGCTCTCGCTTCTCACTGCTCTTCGGGCCAAACATGGTGGGTTGGGGAGTCGCTAAGGGTCCGAGGTGTGTTGTGGGTAGTAGGACGAAGTTGTCAACGTCGGCGATGCGAGGAAGGAGGTGAGGCAGGAAGAGAACAAGAGGCGAAGGACGTGTCTAAATGTCCCGCCCAAGTGCACGGGCCGTGCCAGTAAAATGTGAAAGTGAAGATGCATGTTTACATGCAGGTGGCTTGGCCGGCGGTGTTATTGCGTCGTAAAGTGTTTTTTCCACCAGCTCACACGCGTCTAGTCCTAAGGCATTCATTGACACGCCCACGTCGCGTCTCTCACGCAGATCAGTCATCCAACAGAATTTACACTCTTAAACCCATCAACTCCGATAGACTTTTGTATCCACTGAATGCTTAACTCCTGCTTGAGATAACAATTGTTTAAGTGTGTTGCGAATAGCAGTCCGAATTCGAATTCGAATGCAATCAACGCTTTTCTTTTTCTTTTTCTGGAACAAGGAGCACTTAAATTTGGTCGAATGCTTCATGTATCTAGGCGTCTCGGCAAATACTACTTCGATACTCCTTAGTCCGATCCAGCATATCGTAAAGGGGAAGATTATGAGTCGGATCACAAGTAGATACCCATATTCCCGCACAACAGATGCACCAACACTTCAACACCCCACGTACTTACTTCTGGTTGTCATAATAGTCCGTCCATATCATGCTTAATAATCACATGGAACAGCAATGATACGTCATGAGCATGATGCCATGCCAAGCGATAATTGAATTGTCCAATCTACCTATGAAAAATGTTCCAGAAACTCGGGAAACCCTCCAACTTAACCTGAAATCCAGAACAGCCCACACGTAAAACATTGACGGCGTGGCGGATTGAAATTACATATACTCGTCGTCGTGATTAAGAGAAGAGATAAAGAAATCGTCAAAAAGTAATGGGGAATCCCTTTTGACTTTTGGCTACCTCATATCCAACGCCGTGCACCGTTTGTAGATGCAAAATATGACAACAAGAAAGCGAGATATTTGTACAAGAGTATGTCGAAGGAATAAGACCATCAAACACCACTCCTGCTTCTGAAAAAAAAAGGGGGGGGGGGAACAAAGTGATCAAGGGAAGGAAATACTCGTGAAGATTAAATCAGTCTGACGATCATGTAGCTGCGCAATCTTATCCTAGTTCGCCTGTGCTATGCTGGTCGATGATGATTGCTGAGGATATCCAAATAGCTGGTTCGGTGAGGGAGCTTGATTTCTCGACTCAAGCACCATCTTCAACAAAAGCGCTTTCTCTCTGCCTTTCTCTCTCCCTCTCCCCTGGTGGCGGACCCGAAGGCTGCCGCTGTGGAGGAATCGAAGATTCCATGTCGTAACCGTGGCCATCGTGCTCAGGAAAGTACGGACGTACGCCGTGTTCGGCGTAGTAGGGCCTTCGCTCAGGATAGTAGACGTAGTGTCTGTCGTCATGCAATGGCTCATACCTGCGCTGGCGTTCGTATGGCAGGTATTCGACGTAATGTCCATGGCCTTCGGGAGGGGGACCAGGGGCATATCTATGGTCGTGATATGGATCGCGAATCCGGACATATTCAATGACCTCACCATATTCATTGACATAAGTTGGAGGAGGAGGTGGTGGTGCGGGAGGAGCTTCGGCGTAACGGTAACCGGGGGGAGGTCCAGGAGAATATCGCTCTCGATCTTCGTACGGCATATACTCCCGCGGCGGTGGACGAGGCGGATAATGATGATCATAGTGGTTGTCATACATAGGCGGCTCAGGGCTGCGACGCTCTGATCGTTGCCTTTGTTCGGGGACGCTCGTACCTTCCCTTGTCGGGGATTTGGATTGCTCGAGCTGGCGGCGGGCTGCTTCATAGCGGCCATACCTACTACTGCGCGACCGAACGAGGCGATGGCCATAGTGATAGGGCTCCTCTGGATACATACCGACGCGGCGGTAACGGGAAGGTGCGTAAGTATAGCGGCGTGGCTCTGGTTCTCGGCGCCTCACCGATCTGTAGTCCTCGTCCCGGGAGTGTCTTGGACCATGCGAATAACGAGGGCGAGGCTCGGGTTCGGCTGTTGATCGATCGCCACGGGGAGTATATCGCTCATATCCATTATCCCTAACATTGTTGGTCTGTGATGGTTGTCCGTCGGTAACTTCATCTGAACGGGCCTGGGCGTCGTTCGGCGCTCGGGAAGACTGTCTCGTCCTGTTCTCTGCGTTCTCCATCTCCTCTTCGTCGCGAGCAGCCCTCGAGACGTATTCGCGCACCCGCTCACCAGTAGCCAAGTCATCAAGAAATCGATCTGCTGCCGCCTCCACGTCAGGCATTGGACTCCGCGGTTCCTGCTTGATGTTACCGTCCTCAGGATTTTCGTCGTTCCTTTGGCGAGACTCCGGACGAATGGGGTTTGCTGGCGAAGGGGCGGCACTAAGCTCTGGACGATCAAGATATCGCAGTCCAGCACGCGTAGGAACACGTTCTTGCGCCTCAAGATCTCTTTCGCCTGAATATCGTTCCTCTCGTCTAGGGCGGTCCCAGGTTTCCTCATAAACGCGGCCATAATAGGAGTAGCGGCGGGAAGCTGCCGGACTGAGTGGAACGTAACTTTCACGGCGACGTGCAGCATACCCATGGTCGTCGTAATCTCTTGCAACCTAAAGCGTATATTAGCTGTGATCGTAAAGAAAAAAGAACTCCTCAGAGATACTCACGTAGTACCGGGGCTCATCATAGTACACCGCCCGCATTCTCCGATCACCACCACGAGGACTATAACCACGCTCAACTGGGCGGCGTGTCATCCTAGGCTCCTCTGACTCGAGAGTGCGATGGCGAGGCCGGTTTTCGCCGTCGCCAGATGGAGGAGCAGTTGGAGGAGCCATAGGCGACCGAGCTGCTGGAGAGTCGGCATAATCGGCACCCGAGAGAGGTGGCGGCCGAGGGCGTGGCGCAGGACTGGGCTCCTGACCCTGCTCGTGACGAACTTCAGCCTGATCATCCCCAAATCTAGGCCGCAACGGAGGACTCTCCCTAGGAGGATTGGCTGATCCACCAGTCTCTGGAAGTTCGTCATCAGGAACAATGCCAATGTGGGGCAGAGGTGACGGAAACAAGGTTGGAAAGGCTTCGGCAATGATCCGGAGCTTATGGTCGTCCATCCCTGGAGATTGCACGAGTGCGGATACCACACTGTCGTCAGGAAGCTCGATCATGTCCTTCTTCCAATCCGGTTGAGGACCTGGACTAACATCGTGTGCCCCCGGCACTGCTCTTTCCATATGCTCAGACTTGAAATGAAGAACCAAAGACAGAAGACTAGAGAAATTCCTCTCCGAAGAGTGGGAGGAAGAAGAAGAATTGAAAGGGGCAGCGTGGTTATGAAATCCCAGCGCACAAGCTTTACAACGAAGACCAGTAACAGCATTCAAAGGATGCATAGAATGATGAGAATCAAGAGCGTCTGCAAAGAGATCCAAGCTAGGTTCGATACCGAACCGCAGATTGAAGTGGTACAGGATGTGGTAAATCACCACGGAGAGCCTCACACTCGGAGGCAGACCTCTGATCCCAGACGTGGATGTCCAGAAATCCCTGGCCACATCTGTCAGCACCTGCATTTGTTCCCGATAAACATTTGTTGCCGGGAGCCCTCTGGATCCTGCCGTGGGTGGAGCCGGAGGAGATTCATAAGGGCCGCCATGGTAGGGTCCATATGGACCAGCAGCTCCAGTCGCTGGCGGACCATACTGACCCTGAGCAGGGTCAGCGTAGCCCGACAAAGGAGGAGGCCCAAAGCTTGCCCCAGGAGGAGTATAACCGGATCCCTGTGGTTGCTGAAACTGTGGATAGGCGTCATAAGAGTATGACCCATCGTGCCATTGCGCTTGCGAAGAGCCTGCATACGGGGGTACGGATCCTGGAGGCGGTCCATAAGGCTGCGGGGCTCCATGGGGAGGCCCGTAGAAGTTAGCACTGGTAGGGGCAGGAGGAGGCGGGAAAGGTCCATTGGTGGATCCGTATTGGCCATAGGGTCCTGGGCTGGATTGCACAAAGGGATGAGGCGTACGCGAAGCTGCTTGAGTTATCGGTGCTGGGCCCTGGGAATAGCCACCGTAGTTATAGGCGGAGTAAGCGTGCTGAGGCGGACCCTGGCCAGCCATCGAAGATGAAGGATATCCATTGTAGAATCCATGCCTGGCCTTTGACGGATCCGGGTGAAAAGGAGGCTCCTCGGGCCAGTCGGCTTCTTTCCAGCAAACGACAACGTTGCCCACACTGAAAGCAGTAGTGTGCTTCGCGCCATAATGCTGGATAATGCCTTCGAAACCATACCACTTTGGATTGCCTTCGCAACCCTCACCGTTGCACAGGAATAACTCCTTACGAAACTGTTCAGTTAGCGGCTTGATCTTGTTGTCAAATACCCATTTCATATTTTCCAAGAGCAGTCGCCTCGTAGGAGGACCAGTGGGAGGATCCTCGCGGATTTCTTGTCCTGCGGCCAAGGTGGCCTCGTCCTCCTGAGCAAGATCGGCATAGAACCGGCTACGAATTTCAATCAAAAGATCAGCAGCGAACTGAGGGCAGTTGTCTTTGGTAAGGGATCGGCCTTCCATCCAGTCACGTTGAGTGATTTCGTCGGCGCAAGCGCCTAGTTTTTCGCGGACTGGCCTCTGCACTTCTTCCCACTCACGCTCAAGCACCTCGCGGACCTCCTTGAGGCTGGCGTCCTGCTGACGGCGATCCTCTAGCTTGACTTGGAGCGCGGCCATTTGAGCAGCACGCTCATGCTCAACCTTTTCAGCTTCATCCCGTTGGGCTTCCAGACGAGGCTTAAGCATTTCCCACGCCTTTTCTGTCAAAGGGGAAGAGATTTGACAAGCAGCTTGAAATGCCTTCATATGACGAAGCACGTTGGGGGAGATTGGCGGATTGAATTCCTGACAGCGGCGCTCAATCTCAATCTTGCGAGCAGCCTTGGCCTCATTTGCATCCCGAATACTTCGCTCAGGGCGGGCAAGCTGTGAAGCTCCAGGAGACATCCGTTGGAGTGCCATTGACTGTTCTGCTGAGGTAACAGGATATTGTGAGGTGTAAGGGGCAACTTTGAAAGGAAAGCAGTCAGTATCCTCGCATTGAGTGGACTTTTGTCCAACAACTTCTGACCAAACTCCTGATGCGCGTAAAGATGACAATCATGGGCCTCAGAATACAACCAAAAAAAAAAAAAGGTGAAGACTGATGGGGAGTTGGAGCAATCATCTGGATGCAGAATTTCAGGCAAAGTGATGGCTTTTACGTCATCACGGGTGCTTCAACTCCCATAAGTGATGATGAGATAGCAGAGCTGTTTCCAAAGCCCGAAAGAGATATTTTAATCCTTCGCGCATCAGGAGTACTGGATGGCGCTTTGGCCATGTGCTGTATGCACTGTTGAGTCTTGGAGTAAGGGAAAAGGCCAACTCACCGGCTCTTGGCACGCCATTCATGGGAAGTTGTCTAGCGACTGCATAACTTGGCGCTGCTTGCTGGCTACTAGAAGCGATTGAAGGCGGTGAAACTGTTTGTCTTCTAGGTGGGGATAGATCTTGGAGTCCCCCCTTACGCTCGCACCTCTCCCAGCGCTCGGCATCGGCCATTCTGCGTCGGCCCATGTCCTCGAGTCCTTTGAGCCACTCTTCACCGGCAGCGGGCCCAAGAGCACGGACGTCTTCAAATTGATGATTGATGTCCTGAACGTGCTCCCTGTAGAACCACTTGGACAAGATTATGTTCGGCGGAATGGAGGTCGAGCCGAGGACGCTGGACGGGACTGCATGTAGATTTTGGGTAATAAAGACGCAGGGCAACGCGACGAGAAGAGCTGTCGAGGATACGGCGAAAAGCAGAGATTGTTCCTAGAATCCATGTTAGGCGTCGAACGTAGCATAAGAGACGACAAAACGACAAACCGATTGCGAGCGCTCTTCCAAACATCTACCACAGGTGCGTACACCAAAAGGCCAAATAATACGGACGCCATCCGCTCCAGGCCCAGCCTCCCAAACGTTTGTGGGATGCGAGTCGGAGCGAGGCGTCTTGCCGCAGAATTGGCAGCGATGGCTCTTGAGCAGACGCCACATGCTCAGCTCAGAATGGCCGGTGAGCGGGCGTGGAATGGTTGGGAAACAGGCCTTGCGCGCGGAGGACCATATGAACTCAGAGCTGACAAGGCGCACCGAAGTGGAAAGATGCTGTGAACCATGGTCTGGTTCATCAACGCGGGTGAGGAGAGTATGGAAAGCATGGTTGACCTGCAATAGTCGACCGAGAGAAACGGGAGGGAGGTAAAGGAAAACATTCTGCCATATGTGCGCAGGGAGGCCTGCGACGGACGGAAAGTAGTGGACAGGAGATGCGGTTGGAGCGACGCGGCGCCTCTTGTCAGGAGGGTCGGCGTCTCCGTCTGCTTTGCGCTTGCCAGAAGACTGAGGGGGATAGGACTCGTGGTTGCGGTGTGGAGGTTCGCAAGCGGCCGAGGCTGAGGGCGGGCGGAGGTGCGAGGAGCTCGCGCTCGCGCTCACTGGGAGACTCGGACGCCACTCCATCACTCGAGCTCCTCAGCTAGCGGCGATCATGGGAGAGCTGCAGAGTTTGGCGACCGTGTGGAGCGTGGACACACGGCGGGAGCTCGAGGTGCTAGCGGACGGACATAGAAGGGCAGGCTCGAAGAGAGGAGGCGCGGGCAGGGATCAGATGGATGTTGAGCGAGCGGAACAGCAGCGCGGCGGGAGGGCGACTTAAAGACGACACAAGCAAGCCTTACTTTGCGGCAGCCAATCGGCATGCGCTCCCGCTTTCCCCGCGGACCCACTGTCGATGCGCGTGTTTGGTAACGAACCGGTCGGGCGAGTAATGGTTTCATTACCCTGGGGAGTCGCTGCATGGAGAGAGTTAAAGGATGAATACGTTCCAGAAGCTTGATGATATTCTCGCCCGGATGACTGCTGCTTCAACAACAACATCATCATCTTTCCACTCTCCCTCGCGATGGACGTCGCTCTACTTGCCGCTAGCCACTTTGGGTCCCAGGCGCCGATTGATCCGCGCGCCCAGGCGTTTGGATGGCAGTGGACCGTCGAGCGCGAGGCTGTATTTGAGCGCAATGTCAGCATGGAGAGTTGAAACACGAACTCATCCGCATGTACATGTTCTAAGAAGGAAAAAAGAGTTGCATTCGCATCCGGACGTGACTGACTGCCCACGGGAAAAAGTGGGGAGTGCATGCCAAGCGATGACGCTCCTGCTGCTGCCCCATCGCCGCCCAGCATTCAGCCTCCTCTCGACACAACACCTGCGTTTCCACGTCAAACACCACACTCGCTCGCTGCAACCCTCCTCGCCAACGCGCCTGCCTGTGTCGCCTGCGCTTTCTCCCCCGATCCCCCATCTGCAGCCTGCGCGCCCCTCTCGCGCCCCGTCCCGCCTCCCCCGGAGCCCCTCGTCTGGGCTACTGCCTGCCACCATGGCCTCTCTCAACACCTCCACCAACGGCCCCACGATCAGGCGCAGCTACGAGAACGTCGTCAACGCTCCTCCGCCCTCTGGCCCTGCCGCCAGCTCGCCCACCTACGGACAATGGGCCGTCTTCTCCGTCTCCGCGCCCCTGGCGAACGCCTTTCAGGCCGACACCGGCAAGGAGAGTGTCCTCAAGGTTCAGACCTCCGGAGGTCAGCATCGCCTATCCCGCAGCCTCCGACTCATCCGACACTAACATGCGAGCTGTGCAGAGGGCGAATTGGCGGACCTGATTGAGGAGTTCTCCGACGGCCGCATCCAGTTTGCCTTCGTCAAGGTCAAGGACCCTAACACCGGCCTGCCCAAGAACGTCTTGGTCGCATGGGTCAGTATGCCATCTGCCATCGATTCTTACTAGGCTGACCCTACGCTCCAGTGTGGTGAAGGTGTTCCCGAGCGCACCAAGGGTTACTTCAACACCCACCTTGCCGCAGTCTCCAAACTCCTCCATGTATGCACCTGCCCCACGCTCTTGTGAGCAGTACTGATGACCCCTCAGGGCTACCACGTCCAAGTGACGGCCCGCTCCGAAAGCGCCCTGAGCCCCGAAGGTATCATTCAGAAGGTCTCGGATGCTTCAGGTGCCAAGTACTCTGCCGGAGATGCTCCGCCTCCGGTCGCCAGCCGCCCTCCGCCTCCGGTCGCCTCAAAGCCTGTCTTCACGCCCACACGTGTCGGAGGCGGTGGGTCTGGTTTCAATCCACTCGCCCGCTCACGTGCCGCCCCCTCTGCTCAGAATGTGGACGAAGATGGTTGGGGCGCTGACGCTCCTCCGGTGACGAGATCGCAGCTGGAGAAGGTTGAGTCGGCGTACAAGCCCACCAAGGTTAATCTGGCCGATCTTACAAGGCAGAATGAGGATGCCACCCGCACTGCGCCTGCGAGGAATGAAGCCTCAGGCGACGTGGTCAGAGGCGGATACCAACCGATTGGGAAGGTCGACATCGCTGCCATCCGGAAACAGGCCGCCGAGTCAGGCCAACTCAAGGATGAGCGTCCTGCTCCAGTAAAGGGATCCTATGAACCTATCGGAAAGGTCGATATTGCTGCTATCCGAGCCAAGGCCCAGGGCCCTGGTGCTTCGCCTGCGAATATTTCCCCCGCTCCGACAGGCGGCTCTGCTGGCGACGACGAAGCCCCCAAATCCCTGGCAGAGCGGTCCGCTGCATTCAAACAGCAGCCCGAACGCCTCACTACCTTACCGAAACCCAAGGTTGCGAACAAATTCGGAAATACCGGTGCTTTCACTGGTACCAAGCCGCCTGCGCCGGCCTTTGCGCCAAAGCCTCTGGCTGCTGCTGCACCCGTCGGTACGGCGTCCAAGACATTCGCGGATGAAGGTGGAAAAACGCCAGCGCAGATCTGGGCCGAAAAGAAGGCACGCGAACGTGGCCTCAGTGGCTCTGGTGATCTCCCGCCTCCTCCGGCTGCTCAACCCATTGCTAGCCAGCAGAGTGGCTCTGGCGGCTGGAAGAGCGGCTACACCGGCAAGTCTTGGGCTCCTGTGCAGACGACCCACACCGGTGCGAGCAATCTCAGTGCTCAGCGTACTGGTGAAGTTGATCAACCCCAAGCGGAAGCTCCATCGTCGCCCGCCGGCGGCGTCGGCGCGCTGCGGGATCGCTTCAAGGAGGCTCCGCCGATGGGAGCTGCAGCCTCAAGACCCGTTCCTCCCCCACAGGACGAGCCGACGGCCCCTCCTATGGACCTGTCTAGCAAGCCAAACGCAGGTCGTGGTGTTCCTGTTCCTGGTTTGCCTACGCGCCCGGCTGAAGATGAAAGGCCTGACGAAGAGCACGTGGCCGTTCCGCCTCCGCCTGCACAACCCCGCAGCCCCACTCCGCCTTCCCCTGACGTTCGCCCGAGCTCGCCGATCCGTATCGTCCAGCCCGTCGCGAAGAGCGCCGCGCCCGAAATGGAGCCGCCGGAAGAGCGTTCTCCGCCACCGCCGATGCCCACCGAATCCATCTCAGCTGCTGTTTCCGCCGCCAGGGACCACATTCCTGATGAGCCACAGGTCGAAGACCACGACCCTGCTCGTGGAGCCGGCGTCGCAGCTGCTGAAGCATCCTTTGGAGCTGGTGCCGCTCACGCTGGTGGCCAGAGCGGCGGCAAGCGTGCTGTTGCGCAATACGACTACGAGAAGGCCGAGGACAATGAGATTGAATTGGCCGAGGGTGAACTGATTACGAACATCGACATGGTTGATGAGGATTGGTGGATGGGCCAGAACTCTCGCGGTGAGATGGGGCTGTTCCCCAGCAACTACGTTGAACTGGTTGAGGACGAGGAGCCCGCTGCGCCTGCTGCAGCCGCTGCGGCACCGGCGCCTCCTGCGGCACCTCCGGCTGCTGGTGGTAATACGGCACCCACAGCTACGGCTTTGTACGATTATGAAGCCGCTGAGGACAACGAGCTCAGCTTCCCTGACGGAGCTACCATTACCGGCATTGTAAGTTACCGGCTCTCTCCCTTTGCTACAGATTACTTCTGGCGGCTTCAGGTGGCTTACTATCTTGGCAGGAATTCCCTGACGAGGACTGGTGGTTTGGCGAATTTGGCGGCAGGTCTGGCTTGTTCCCTGCCAACTACGTGCAGCTCAACGAGTAGAAATCTGAGTATGTCGCATGATTTTGGACGAGAATCAAAAGGCGAATTATTTGCAAACCTAGTGTTATACATGCTATTCTGCAGAATACCTGAAGTGCATAGTACAAAATTCAGAGAAGCAATCAAAGTCGTTGGAACCGGGATAAGTGCTTGTCGTCAATGACATGATGTCGCCGCCTATGAAATTGGGTTACCACAATTGTTATGTCTTGTAACAGACCATAATTACATGCAGGGGATTAGGCTTTGTCAGCTTCGTCCGAGCTTCCTGGAACAGAATTCTGCCATCTTTGACAGAATGTGCGGGGATAGTGCCGTTGGCCCGTAGGCGAAGATGCTACAGATCATATTCTACAGGATTGAACTCAGGGACCGACCGACTCCTTCCCGTCTTCTTCCCAACTTTGAACGAGACTGGGTTTTGGCGGCCCGCACTCGCCAACGCACCTCGAAAGTCAATTTCCAGTGATCGACGAGGATCTTGCGCACATCCGGTAATGAGTGAACGGCGTAGCAACTCGCAGACCACCAGAAATCAGACCAGAATAACGTTGCCGACCTCACTTGCCCCCTTTCCCCGACGCTGGCCTTTTCGCTTCTTGAGTGTTGCAGTGCATCGTATGTTTGATACTGCGGACTCCACTATTGTGAGCTTACCCAGTGCCACGCATTTCCCGCGGTGTGTCCGAAATCCCTAGATTCAATCTTTTCTTATGCACGTGATGTTTGATAGATAGTGTTGCCATTGTACTACTCGCGACTGTTCGTACCGTAGAGAAGACGAGCCGAGATAGTGACGCAGTCTGACTTTCGCCGAAAACCCCTCCGGAAGGCTTCTCATCGGAGCCAATATCCGATGAACAAGCACCGACTCTCTTCCAGCGATGGCCGCCCCATAGTCTAGACCGAATGGAGACAGGGAGGCCGTTACGGTGGTTGGCCGTAGAACCCGGTTGCGGGTGACGTGAGCCGCGAGGCGGGACGCCTTGCATTTTGCATGAGCCGCGGGAGAGGCCCAGAGCGGGACGGTCGGCCGTTCTCCTGATTCGCAGATTTGCTTTACTTGATTGGTTCAACTTCCTCAAGTTGGATTCCGGGTAGCCTTCTGGATGCTACTTTCTGGAGTTTCTGCGATGGATGGACGCGTGAGTTGGTATCTCATATCTATTGGATTACCCCATTATGGCGGCGATAGCCCAAAGCCATCCGTAGGCAGTGGTTTTTCCATTGCTTTAATGGCTGGTCAAGTCTCACTGGATTTATTTTTATTTATTTTTTGCAGACGGATGGTATGCACTTCAAGGTGGCTCTTCCTCGTTTGTGCGTGCAGGCATCTCGTGTGCTGACCTTCAGTCGTCACATTTAATGCTGATTCTTTGTTGAAGACATACCATTATTACATCTTGTGGAGCACTCCCATGTGCCTGTACCTCTTGTTCTCATGATACCGCGTATGCGACCAACTGCTTGCGAAGGAAACCACGAACACCAGAAATACGGCGAGAAACGCAGCCGGTGGGGCTATGATTGCGAAAACAGTGAAGCCCCAGGACACGTCCTGGAAGACCGAGCTGCTGGACAACCGATCTGTTGACAAGCCAACTTGCATTGCCGCCAGCACAACAGCCACGTAGACTGTGAAGGAGGCGATGGGACCTACTTCGTCGTTGAAGAAGTCTGAGTAGTGGTAGTATGAGGAAGAGTAGCCACGTAGTAGGCATTGAGGCTGAGTGAGGCGGTAAATCTTGTCAATACGGCTCAGCCGCAGCTCGCCGTACCAATACCGCTTATTGACTGCGTGATAGCTGTGCTGCTCGAGCAGCTGTCGCACGAGGCATTTCCAGGCCAACCAACTGGCGTCTTCCGGGATGAGGTATTCTCTCTGTGCGATGTGAAAGTCGCTCTCATGTGAGACGAGAGCCGCGTAGGAAAACAAAAAGCCCAGGCCACAAGCAACAAGCTCGTGACGTTTTACGCAAGCGTAGGCGTAGTCGTCATCTGAGCCTTCAAGCATCTCCTTGGATGCTGAAGAGCAGAGGAGATGATGCGTCCAGAAGTCGGGATCGAGAAGAAAACGCGGGATCGGCTTCAAGAAGATGCGGTTTTTGGACCAAACGAGGTGCATATCGGTCTTTTCGGTGATTATGATGTTGCGGGAGAGGAACAGTTGATGATGGAGTGGACGGGGTGGCATGGGTCGTCCGGCCAACCATAGCCATGGGTGGATTTTATTGAGCCTTGGAACAAGCAACTCGGTCCCCAGAAACTTTGCGGTAGTATCTGGGGTGGCAACATCATCTTCATCATTGCGACATGAAGCTGGGAGAAGTTCGGTGTCGTGCCCCCCTCGGTGTACCCCTTCCTCGACGTCACGCTGAGAGCCAAGCGCGCGCGCCTCAAAAGGTACTGAGTTGTAATGCATCGGATTGAGCCTTGGAGGTTTGTTGGTACAATCAGCATGGAGCTATTGTGATCTATATTACACACGAATGAAATTCGAGGCTTACGGGTTATAGATGATTAAGAGTAGAAGAGATATGTGGCTACCATGGAACCATGGAGGGCGTCGGAATCTGCTTTGGAGCGGAGTGGAAGCAGGCGAAGCTTCTATCATTGAGGGAGCAGCAGCAATTTAAGTAACTTCAGGATTATCGTTATGGATCTGCTGCTGAACCCCACAGATAGGGTGTAGCGATGCTCAGCGCCCTTCACGATTTTAAGTTCCGCGGCTACAATAGTGAAACACATAATGCTTGAACGCGCCACTCTAGATCTGTCATGGAACAACGCGACCGCGGCCCTGTGGATTGACGGTTCGTTGGGTGTTTTATTGAAGAGCATCCCCGATTTTGCTGATATAGCGGAATGAACAACGAGTATACATCAGCGCACTTAGGCAGGATTTATTCACTATTCATGCCTTCTAACAGCATGCAAGATAGGTTCTAAAAGAAGGGTGTTGCCTGGGCACGGGAACCTTGTTGCGAACAACTAAGCGCTGAGCTCCCGACCACTGACTCGTTGCATCCCTGTTGACAAGGACCTGCTCCGCAATCCTACATAATACCGTCTTATTTTTCAGCTGTCGAAGCTTCGCAGATATCTCTTTGAATTCTAATTTGCAGAGGTAAGAGGAAACCTCCAGCGAAATTTCATATTATTCCCTGTTCAAGTTTGTAGGAGACAGCGACGCATTGCTGAGAATGATAAGCGCACAGCATAAGGAAAGTATATATGTACTCGACGGCTGATGAATATCTCTTCAGAAATCAACAGGACTTCTTGCTACCAAGACAACCGTAAAAAGTAACGGCCTGAATTTCTGATCCTTGGAGAATGCAGATGGATCGTGACCTGAAGTCGAGTACGCCGCGTTTCACAAACGTAATCCCGCTCTGACATCATTAACATCGTTGCAGTCTAGGGCCTCTGGTCCCACACTTGGTACACATGGGTCTGAAAGTTGAAGGAACCACTGCCGTTGGGAAATGGAGAGACTGAAGACTTAGGACACGTCATGTGGCTTCAAGACCTTCTGCTGAAATGCTTGAAAAATGCGAGGATAGCGTCATTCAGCCATGTGCCTGGTTGGATATCCAAAGGCCGAAAGACGGGCCTGTACGTAGGTGCCAATCAGCTTTTAATGGAGTTGAAGCACCACCGGGGTGCCGGGGTAAGTGCAACTTCAAGTAGAGCACAAGCAGAAGGCTGATATCTAGCATGCAGGAGAGTGAACGGCCACTAATACTCATTGGACACAGATTCGGAGGACTAGTAATTTAGAAGGTATCTCAAAGTCCTCGACTTAGAATGACCACGGCTGACCATCGAAGGCATTCATCATTGCACGTCTCCAAGAAAGATTCTCAGACATCCGGATAGCCATTTATGGTCTGATATTCCTTGGAACCCCCTTTGCTGGCTCTGATCTTGCGTGATTCCGCAAAGGGTGCAACTATTTCCTAGCGGAACGAGTCAGCATTGACAAGAAGGCGCTGAAATTGCTTCAGCTTTCCAATGATTTCTGGAGAGCTTACAATGATGGAAATGTCGTTTGCTTCTTTGAAAATCAAGACACTCCTCATATCGGAGGGTTGCTCAAAATACAAGAACGCTCAAAGAGCGTTTTACCCGTAACCCTGCTAACATGTTCAGACCGTGGCTATGGGATCGACTACTTTCCAGGGGAGAGGATGATGTATGTTGATAAAACTCACACCGGGCTGAATAAGTTTAGTAGTCTGGAAGACCTAGGCCTCTAGTCCCTCGTCGCGGAGCTGCAGCACGTGGTCGAAAATGGCCACTGTGCTGTGAATCGCCGATTGATGTTGCACACGACATTGTCTCAGGAAATGGATACCTTTCTTTGGAATATCCCGCGGAGCTCTTGCGATCTCTTCGCTGGCCGTCAAGAGATATTGCACAAACTCAAACGGGCCCTGAGAAGCGACGCAATTGTCCGTCAAAAGAGATTCGTCATTGCTGGGATGGCAGGAATAGTAAAGAGTGAAATATGCCTTCGATTAGTCGAGGAGACGCAGTCTGAGTAAACGTATCGCCGCCGGCCTTCAACCATAACTATTATTCACTTACCCAGCTTTACCTGGATTGCCTGGATTGATGTCAGCCACGCGGAAACCGCCAAACAGTCCTTGGTAGCCCTGTCGGCCAAATTCGGAAGCTCCGCAAGTGATTTTAAAGAGGCCAAGAGCGTGCTTGCCAACTCCAAACACAAGGGTCTGCTGATTCTAGACAATGCCGATGACCCAAAACTTGATTATCAAGTTTAACTGCCTCACGGGGCTAATTGGTCTGTTGTTCTGACGTCTTGTGGATATGGGTGTAGCAGACATCAAACTGTCGGCTCGATAAATCTTGAACTTCTCCGCGCAGCGCATTTGACAAGGCTGCTTTTTTGGGGTTGCTGAGATTAATCAGTTGGACTGGCCTCTTCATGAAGCATCAGCAAGAGAGATTGCTGCATGCCTGGGTTCCCACAAATTGGCACTCATCCAGGCCGGCGCATACGTGACGTCAGTGGTTGTGATATAGCAGAATACCTTGAGATGCTCAAAGAACGCCGCAAGGATCTACTTTAATACCGATCTGACCAGAGAAATTTTCGATATGGAGACTCTATGACTTTCGAAGTCTCCGCGAGCACTTTGGAATCTTCCGACTATCCGACAGGCAGAAATGCTACAGGATAGACAGGATATCAGGGGGTCACTTGGAAGAAAAATCTCATCTTCTTCCAGTGGAATCGGATGAATAGGATCCATGTAGCCTTTAAAATGTCCTCAACCTACTCATGTTCCTCTCATTGGTCACGCAGACGAAGATTCGAGATGGCCTCAAGGCCGTGTCCATGCATCCGATCGTACACATGGGCAAGGGACAGGCAAAACTTCGGACAGCAACGAGACTCCTGGGTCTCAACAGGCTATATCATTCTTCTGTCATCCGCTGTGAGATTGACCACAACATGGAGAGATTTCGAGGCTCAGCTGCATTCCCATATCAAATCATCCGTTGATAATGCAGTCACTGTGCGAAATTGGCTAGATGCTCTCATCTCCGTTCCGCAAATTGAGTTTTTCTGCGTTCATATTCTCCAACGAACCAGGAATGATTACGAGCTAAACCACCCCATCAAGCAGTTATTACGAAGGTTGGGGATCGATCCGCTGAGACGAACAAAAGAAACAGTGCCATTGCACGCCGCTATGGCGGTCAGCTTGCATCGCATGAGAGACTTTTGCCCAAGCCTGCATCTATGGCGAGAAATTCTGAGCGTTCAGAAGAAGGTTCTCCTATTTGATCACGGAGACATAATAGCAGTGCAGCATTCTCTTGCTATTGTTTATTGGGAAGGTGGTGATCCGTCTAAAGCCATTTCCCTGCTTGAACACTTGATCAGGAGCCACAAAAACAACCCACTGATATTGACGTACAAGCATGAGCTTGCAGTTTCCTTCCAAGCCCATGGATCGACAACAAAAGCGATTGAGCTGCTGGAAGACATTGTTCAATTTCAGTCAGCAGAGCTCCCCGAGAACCGCCGCCATTTTTTAGCCTCCCAGAAAGAGCTCGGCCGTGCATACCTGATGGACGGACGAGTTTCAGAGGGTCTCAAGCTTCTCCAACATGCCTCCATGCTCAAGTCAACACTTTTCGACAAGCAACATCCAGAATGGCTGTGTTCCCAGACTATCTTAGGCGATGCCTACTTGGCGAAAGGGCATACTAAACAAGCCATCAAGACATTGAGAAGCGTTGTGCAGGCCCGCGAGACTACGCTGAATGAAGATCACAAAGAACATTTAATGGTCCAGAAGATGCTTGCCTTGGCTTTTCCGCAAAGTGGAGACATCAAGCAGGCGACTGAGCTACTAGAGGCCTTGGTCCATAGGATGACGGCGCTCGATAGAGATCATTCAGGCCTGCTTGAGAGCCAGCGCGAGCTGACACGAGCATATCTGGCCGATGGACGGGTAAAGGAAGCTGTTGATCTTCTTGAATACTTCATCTGCACCAATCCAGCGCTTGTGAATCACCCAAGCCAGCTGACGGCTCAATTCGTTCTCGCACGCGCATATTGGGCAGACGGCCGGTTGATGGAGGCGATCTCTCTGCTTGAAAGTGTCATACAATCACTTGACAAAAGTTCTCGCGTGATTAAGCGAGACGCGTCAAAACGCGTCTCGAGCGCCCACACCTCCAATCTTCGCACCACCAAAATGGCACCACAACGCACTCCTCTCAAAGAGCTCTTTGGCACACATACTCCCAATCAACACTACTCTCCACATCAGCGAGGAATTTTACTTGCCTACAAGGCTCTTGGCAAGAAGCCTGCCTGGTTCCAGAAGCACCTGGGCGTGCCTGAATCTTCGGTACGCTCGACTATGCAGCTCGCGCCATTACGCAACGAAGGGCGCTCCCAATTACGGACTGGGCGGCCAAAATGTCTTTCAGAAACCGACAAGCGACATATTCTACGCGTGGTGCGAGCCAACCCAAAATTCACGTACCAAGAGGTCCGGGAAGTCACAGGTGTGACCTGCCATGACCGGACCATCTCTCGACTCTTAGACACCTACAACATAAAGAAATGACGCGCAGCTGGCCGCCCGGAACTCACGGAAGAACATGCTGCTATCAGACTTGCCTGGGCACTCGAGCATGTGCACTGGACCGAGGCGCAATGGAAGAAAGTCATCTGGTCAGATGAGTGCTCTGTGGAGCGAGGAAAGGGCCAAAAAAGGGAGTGGTGCTTTCGCACTCCTAGCCAAAAATGGGACCTCCAAATAGTCCAACCATATAAAAAAGGAATAAATATATCTGTTATGGTATGGGCTGGCCTTTCTGGCTTACGAGGAAGGTCTCCTTTATACGTAATGGTACGTGATCCTTTAGCTAAGAGGGGTGGCTATTCAGCCAACTCTTATCTTAAGGTTCTCGAGGAAAATATACCAAAAGTGCATAGAAGAGGTATGACTTTTATGCAGGATAATGCTCCAATTCATACTGCAATAAAAGTTAGGGAATGGTTTAAAAGAAGGCGGATAAATCTATTAGATTGGCCACCTTATAGCCCGGATTTGAATCCAATTGAACATATCTGGTTTCATTTAAAGTCTAAGGTATTAGAGCTACATCCAGAGCTTAAATACTTAACCGGATCAGTAGATTTTATTAGAGAGAAGCTGGGAGAAGCATTGCGGGAAGCATGGGAGGCTTTGCCACAATCTTTATTTGACTCTATATTAGGTAGTATGAAGCGTAGGTGTGAGGCAGTTATCACAGCAGAGGGCTGGCATACCAAGTATTAGCAAAGAAATAATACTAGCATCCTTCTTCTTACTCAATTTTAACTTAAAAACAACTTAGTATAAGAGCTAGGAAGCATGCGTTGAGAATCAGTAAGTTGATGGGGTACGAGGGTCATCGCTTCGGAAGCGCCCGCGCGAGAACTTTTGTCCTAGTACTGTAAATGCTCAAAAGCAATTCATTGGAAAGAATCATCCAGACCTCACCGTAACAGAAGAATGTCTGGCGGAATATCTGAAGAACAGCCGGCTTACGATATCCTTGCAGAACATTTTTGTATTCTTCGGAAGGAGGAACGCTAGGTCTCCAAAAATGCCTGTAGCGTGGAGAGAACCTTCCCGCATTCCCCCATTGCTCTCCAGGAGCGCGGATGCCGGGCGCGAGCAACCTGGTAGTCATGGAGCAATGTCTTGATCGCTGATAAGGAACAGACGCGTTCGTTCGGAAAAGCTTGCAGCTTAGTAATTTTCCAGGTGAAGTTTCAGAGAGCAGCAAGTAGTCGGTTGCTTGAAGTTTGGAAAGACTTGAGAAGTGATGTTTTTGTTTCGTTCGAGGTAGGTGCAAGCCAAGATATCCTGTGCACCGTAGGGGTTCGACTAGCGGGATCCGGATCCAATGATGCCGTTGTTACCAGCAATAGCCCCACTTGGCCGATGACTTGGTCCTGGGCAGCCACGTTTCTTTATTGAGTGTTGACATTCCCCAAAAAGAAAGCATCTTGCGAACCACGAGACCATGGTTCACCTTCGAAAGGCAAGATCCCGTGCTCTTGCGGACAGAGCCTCGTGCGATACTTGACTTAACGTGCGCACCAAAAACAGAGAGCGAGATACAAGACGAGCTCATATACGAAATAACGATTTACGGAAAAGGCTATAATCGGTGGCGGTGTACCGAAGATGCTCATTAGAGCATGCTTTAGTATCTCGTCATAGGATTGGCTGGGATTAGAGCGGTGAGGATAGGCTTGCTTTTCCCAGCCGGAGAACAGTCAACATTAACGTCTGTTGTGGGTCACTGGAGATTTGAAGGTGCTGGAAAGATGTGTGAGGCGGGTGTACTATTGGAGCTGCGGATCTGTGCGATGCTTGCATGAGCACCTAGATTCCTGGACGTTCAGGCAAGACGATCAACTGCCGACATGCGAGACGTACATGAAGCAGTGGGGATGGGGGTGCAGGAGTCCTGTCGAAACGGGGATAACGTCGCGGGTAGACGATGCTACGTCTGCACGCGAGGGCTGCCGAAGACTGACTGGCCTTCCATTTTGGCGTGGAGGCGACGGAGAAAGGCGAAGACGTCGGGCGAGAGGCAGAATTTCGCGCATCAGCACTGGGAGGCAAGCGCTGCGGCCTGAAGGTGAAAAGTCTGCTCGCAGATGCAAGATGGTGTGGCTATGCGGGCCAGGTCGTCCTTGTAATTACGAAGTAGCAACAGGCGATCCGTGAGTGAAATGGCGTCGCAGAAAGCGGCGAGGGACGGAAGCTATCCGCGGCGCATTTGCGCAGCGCAAGGGCACGGGCTAGACAAGCTCAGGAAGGATGGTTAAGACGAGACAGGCAAGCGGCTGCTCTGGGGTGGTCAGGCCCTGCGGGCTCGTATCGGCTTATGATGGGCGCATGGCGAGTCGGCAGGCGACGGCGATGAAGCAGGACCGGAAAAAACGGCACCAAGGCTGCATGCCAAGAGAGCCGCGCGGACGGGAAGGCTTCAATGCTCGAGGGCTGCAGAGCCAAGTTGCTCTCTCGTCGGCCTGTCGCTCCGGTGAAACGTGAGAGCTGTCACGGCGCACTGGCGCGAGCGGGAGACCCGCAGCTTGCGCAGCCAATAGCGGCCGCCGACGGGGCGCAGCGCTTACGTGCACCCGGCGTTGAGTTGCCGAAGCCAAGATTGGGCCAAGAGCGAGCAGAAAGCTTCGCCCTCGCGGCTGTGGGCCTGTCGGCGTTCGCGCGCGCGTTCGCTGCTTTGCGCGGGCAAGGCCGGTGGCTCAGCTGGCCCGACGAGCCCTGATGTGCTGCATTCCAGCGCTCGCATGCGGGGCGCAGCAGCGGCGCAGCAGTAGTGGCGTCCGCATGCCAGCCCAGCGTGCGTTGATTCGGGGGACCGGGCTCTCGCGCAGAGCCAGCGTCAGGTGAACAGCGAGCTGTGGCGGGTTCGAGATTCGTCGAGTTCGCTGCTGATCAGCCCGTCCAGCTAGTGGATAAATCGCAGCCTTGTCGCTCGCTCCCCTGCATCCATAATAATCTACTGCTGCCCGCACCTCTACCACCTCGTCTCCGTCTCCGTCTCCGCGTCTTACACTCTCCGCGCATCCTTTATCGCCTCCACCACCGACCTTTGGTCCATCGCTCGTGAGTGCGCCTTTGCTTGCCTTGTCCGCTTCCGCCATTAACCACGTCATCGACTAGAACGCCCTTCGTCGCATCACCATGTCCAACCAAGGCTACTATGGCGGCCCTGCCCCCCCTCCGCAAGCGTAAGTCTTCGCCCCGATCATTCATGAGTAGCACATTGTCTTTGTGACGGAAAGTGCACTCTCGTTGAGCTTTCCGCGCTGACTCTGCGCAGCTATGGCGGTCCTCCACCTCAAGGCTACCCGCCTCAAGGCTACGGTTATCCTCCTCCCGGCGGCCAGGTATGTTGACATGCTTTGAACTTATTTTCGTCCGTGGATTGACAGAAGTCGTAGATGCAATACCAAGGTCCTCCCCAGACTGTCGTCGTGAAGGAGAAGAAGGACCGTGGCTGCTTGGGCACGTGTTTGGCAGTTCTTTGCTGTTGCTTTGTCTGCGAAGAGGGCTGTGAATGCTGCGCAGAGTGTTGCGAGGTGAGTAACGTCGAGGCCGTGATATGCGACATTCGCTAACAGAGTACCAGTGCGCTGAGGACTGCTGTTAAACGAACCGATTCTGCAATGACGACCACTCCACTTGCAGTACGTGAGACATAATCGCGTCGCCTGCGTGCTTGCCTGCGACGGCATATACATACGGCTCGAAGAGTCGACGACGTCGAGGCAGGATTTGATACCCATAACACTGCGGCTTGGGTAAAGGCTGGGCGGAAGCTGCGGCAATGGATACTTGTTTTTGGCACCCCTGGGGCTGATGCGGCCTCTGTGAGAGGCGGAAAAGTCGACTTCATCCTCCCCGAGCCCGCTCTGCAGACGACATGACAACTTACTTCCCTTTTCTTGACGACATCCTACTACCCTGCAATTGCGATGATAGTAATTTATTCAAATCTTATCATTCTGGTTCACATGTGTAAATAGATGTGAATCGTGACTACATGAGGCTGCTTCGCTTTTCCGACCTTGTCTCCATGGTTCAACAAGGACCTTGAGAGACATTTTGTAGCTATTCGAAAGGTCCCGAGTGAGTGCGGGGCGAAAGACGGAGCACTGAACCCTGCGCATCGCAACCTTTGTAGCCGTGGCATCTATCTGGGGATGCTAAGAGAATTGAGCTTGCAATTGATTCGTTTATGGCAAGAATGCAGTAGCCTGGTGTCGCGGGAGCAAGCGCTGCGGCAATGGTTGGAGGGAATTCGGCAGGGGAAGTCTTGGCGCTGACGATTGGCGGAGCTCTAGGATAGGTGTTCGTTACGCGCGGCTTCAGCGCGAGCTTCCATCAACACCACTGTCCTTCAACTGCCTTTGCTTCTTCCACCCAGAGCTCGACCATGGCCGCCGCCGCGGAAACGAGCTTTTTGGAGGGCGCCACGGGTCGAAACACCCGTGGCATGCTCCGCATCATCATTCTGGCCACCATCGCAGCTGCCGCCGTGTCCAGTCGTCTCTTCAGTGTCATCCGTTTTGAGAGCATCATCCACGAATGTTTGTGCTCTGGCCCTCCCTATATCCTGCCTTGGCTAATTGAGTGTTTGCAGTTGACCCTTGGTTCAATTTTCGCGCCACGAAATACCTCGTCAAGCATGGCTTCTACAGTTTCTGGGACTGGTTCGATGACCGTAAGCCTCGCGCCGCACCTCTCCCACATATGCGTTCATGTGTACAATCGGGATCTTGCTGGAATACATGGCTGACGTGCAATTGTTGCAGGCACATGGCACCCACTGGGTCGCGTTACTGGTGGTACCCTCTACCCTGGCCTGATGGTCACCAGCGGTGTCATCTACCACCTCCTCCGCTTCCTTACGATCCCCGTCGATATCCGCAACATTTGTGTGCTCCTCGCTCCTGCTTTCTCCGGGCTTACCGCTCTGGCAACATATCTCCTCACCTCCGAGATGTCTGAGTCTCCTTCGGCTGGTCTACTCGCCGCTGCCTTCATGGGCATTTCTCCCGGCTATATCTCGCGCTCTGTTGCTGGAAGCTACGATAACGAGGCCATTGCCATCTTCTTGCTGGTCTTTACTTTCTTCCTATGGATCAAGGCTCTGAAGAACGGATCTGCTTTCTGGGGTGCGCTCTGTGCGCTCTTCTACGGCTACATGGTCTCCGCTTGGGGTGGATACGTTTTCATTACCAACTTGCTGCCTCTGCACGCTTTCGTGCTCATCTGCATGGGACGCTACAGCCCGCGTCTCTATGTCAGCTATACCACGTGGTATGCGCTCGGTACGCTTGCTAGCATGCAGATTCCCTTCGTGGGTTTCTTGCCCATCAGAAGCAGCGAGCACATGGCTTCCCTCGGTAAGCGTTTTGACACATTCAGCCTAGGATTCTCACTGACCGTTGGTAGGTGTGTTCGGGCTTCTCCAGATTGTCGGCTTCACCGAATGGGTGAGGACCCAGCTTCCGAGCAGGCAGTTCCAGACCCTTTTGCGCAGCCTCGTCCTGTTGATCTTCGTCGTCGGCCTTGGGGGTCTTGTCCTTCTCACGGTTTCCGGCGTGATCGCTCCTTGGACGGGCCGCTTCTATTCTCTTTGGGATACGGGATATGCCAAGATCCATATTCCCATCATTGCCTCGGTCTCTGAGCATCAGCCTACCGCATGGCCTGCCTTCTTCTTTGACCTTAACATGATGATCTGGCTCTTCCCTGCTGGTGTCTACATGTGTTTCCGCAAGCTGACCGACGAGCAAGTCTTCATCGTCATCTATGCCGTTCTGGCAAGTTATTTCGCCGGTGTCATGGTCCGTCTTATGTTGACACTCACCCCGGTTGTTTGTGTGGCGGCTGCCATGGCCCTGTCTCAGATCCTGGACTCCTACTTGGTTGTACAAACCCCCGCAGCCACCGTCAATGCCAAGGCCAAGGAGAACGGTTCTAGCGTTGAGGAGGTTGCCTCTACAATTCTGCCGGCTTCTCTCCGTTCCACTCGCCAGCCTGTTGTTGGCATTTACTCTTACGCGTCGAAGCTTACCGTTGTGGCATCGACCACGATCTACCTGCTCCTTTTCGTTCTGCACTGCACTTGGGTCACGTCCAATGCCTACTCGTCCCCTTCCGTCGTCCTGGCAAGTAGACTTCCTGATGGGAGCCAACATATCATCGATGATTACCGTGAGGCGTACTATTGGCTCCGGCAGAACACCCCGGATAATGCCAAGATTATGTCTTGGTGGGACTACGGCTACCAGATCGGTGGTATGGCTGACAGGCCCACGCTTGTGGACAACAACACGTGGAACAACACCCACATCGCTACCGTCGGCAAGGCCATGAGCTCTCGTGAGGAGGTCAGCTATCCCATCATGCGTCAGCACGAGGTTGACTACGTCCTCGTCGTTTTCGGAGGACTTCTCGGCTATTCTGGCGACGATATCAACAAGTTCTTATGGATGGTCAGGATTGCCGAGGGCATCTGGCCTGATGAGGTCAAGGAACGCGACTTCTTCACTGCGAGGGGTGAGTACCGCGTTGACGACCAAGCGACTCCTACTATGAGGAATAGCTTGATGTAAGCATTCCATCTTCGTTCATCATCACAACCTACTGACAGCCGCTTAGGTACAAGATGTCTTACTACAACTACAACTCCCTTTTCCCTGCCGGACAAGCCACCGACCGTGTCCGCGGTGCTCGTCTCCCTGCCGAGGGTCCTCAGCTCAGTACCATTGAGGAGGCTTTCACTAGCGAGAACTGGATCATTCGTATCTATAAGGTCAAGGATCTGGATAATCTCGGCAGAGATCATGCCAGCGCTATGGCATTTGATAAAGGTAACAAGAAGAAGCGTGCAGCCAAGAAGAAGGGCCCCAATGTGTTGCGCGTTGACTAGACCCGAGTGGCTTGGATATGCAGGCGGTTTTCTTGTTTTAGTGGGAAAAATGGGCGTGTTTTCAAGTATGTACATTAAAAGCGCCAGAAAATCGAAGGCGTGGACAGAGTATAAAATTGCATTATTTGCCATGATAGCCCGGGAGCGTGCAGGTGCCCCGCCCTCACTTCCGCCGCCATACTCGTACCACGCGAAAGGTAGAAGTGATTCTGCGAGGTTGGGACAACAGGACAAACAACTAACGGAAGTGAAAACACGTGACAGGACGCGAAGATCGTTCACCGTTAAACCTTTATGTCCGGATGATCGCTTCACCTCAACTCCTCATGGAAGACAGGTAGCCGTGCTAAGCGAGAGCCGCCAATGGATCGCTGTGTGACTTTTGCCTGCACGCGCCTTCCTTATATCGCGCCTTCCAAATCGACATGCTGCTCCTTCTAGGTCATCGCCGCCGCCGACGCCACCGCTCACGCATAAAGTTCAAGTCCCTACTACTCGCTCCCTATCCTTACGCAGTACCCGATTCGTTCTTCGAAACTGTCATCCCCGGCTTCTCAGTTGAGCAATTCATGAGTAAAACTCGAAGGCGGAAAAGCATGGCTTCGAGGTCTTCTTCGCCTCCTTCCCCAGGCCCACTGCCTCTCATTCCAGCGAGCTGGCAGCTGATGCCGCCACCACATCTGCAATCGCCGGAATTCTTTGGCCCGCCGCCGTACCCCATGCTGCCCGTGGCACCAATGCCGCCGGCAGGTCCAATGTCACCGCATAGCCCTCCACCGCCGGCGACTGGCGACCTTGTCCGTTCACAGGAAATCACAATCACTCACTCGAAGGACGCATCGGCAAGCGCTTCTACCAGCTACTTTGACGATCCATACAACATCGGGATTCCTCATTACGGATCGACACACAAGCACGTGGCTCTGCAGTATCACATATGCTCAATCTGCCGCAGACCTCGTTCAACGAGGTTTCATCGGCAGCATCCTCTCGTCCCTGGCCAGCAGATCATTCCTGAACCTTGCCGTAAATGTCGCTCAGCCGTCAGCTCAAGCTCAAGCGAGGACGACAGAAAGATCATCGTCAACAAGCCTGGTAAGAGGGCTGTCAGAGAGAGTGAACGTGTGAGAATTGTGACTATGGATGGCAAAGATAACCATGACAGAGGCCGGCGTCACCACCACAGGTGAGATAGAGTGTGGCTGGACGGAACTTGAACGCTCGTGCTAACAGAATACATCAGATCTGGCAGCAGAACAAAGGTATTTATTCGTGAGCACCGTGGCAACAGCCCCATATCCCCCCAGAGACGCCATGGCAGGGACGACGGCTACGATGTCCTCACCATCGAGGAAATTGAAGAGTATTCTCCAGGAAGTCACCGAAGACCTGAAAGCTGCACGAGGATTCACATCAAAGACTCTGAGGACGTACGCGATGAGTACTCTTCTCGCCGTGCATCTCCTCTTTCTCCAGGAGATGACGACACGTTTCTAGTGAGGCGTATGCAAGAGCTGCGTGCGCACTCTACGAGTCCTCAGCCTCACACAAGTCACGAACGGAGATACCCACCTACTCGGACTGACCATGACTCTCACCCCCATGGGCCTCCTCGCTCCAGACCTACTGTATCCCGCCATATGAGCGATGCGGATCGCCGTCTCAGCGAGCACCCTCACGGTTTCCGCCATGGCGTCATGGTGCCTGCTCCTCACAGAGAGTCAGCTCATTCCCCGCCTCATCAGCGTTTCCGTGATCCTGTGGTCGAAAGGCCTCCTCTTCCTGGACCGCCACAGATGTATCGCATGAGTCGTTCTCCTCCGCGCCCGCAGTATGGACCGAGGAGGCATTCTCTTACTGGGGCATCGCGAGGTATGGAAGAGCATTCGTCGAACACAAAAATCCGTAGCATACTGCGTTCTCGCAGCCGTCCCAGATCCAGTAACTGGTCTGAATCCCCATCGCCGGGAAGGAACCCCGAGGACGCGAGGCTTGATCATGGGGGTCCTCGGGTGTCCTTCGCCCCAGAGCCGCCCTCATTCCGGCAACAGGAGAGGCCGCCTCCTGCGCAGGACTGGAATCACCAGCCAGGCAGGGACAGCAGACGTAAACACAAGCCGCACCTTGATGGCCATGAAAGTATTGACGAAAAAGCTGCCCGTAAGTTCACCCTCAAAGAGACACATAACATTTGACTGAAGGATGCTAAAAACATCCAAATTCAGGACCTCCCCGCTTGAGCGACTACGACTACTGGCAAGTGCCACCGCGGCCAAACTCTCCACCTCAACCGGACGGCGAAATACACGCACCAGGTCGAGGTCCCGCAAGAAGAGGTCGGGTCGTGAGAAGGCCATCGTTCAGTCACGACCCGGAGGACATTCCCGCTGCACCGCGTGTTCGTCATGTGCATGCTCCAGACCACGTCACATATCACCGCTCCGCCAGCCCTCCTACTGGACATCACACATCGGCCTCGAAGACTTATTCTGGTCATGCTGGAAAGCACGCTCTGCCGGGCCCGCACGAAGAGACAATCACTTGGACGCAGCAATCTAATCCTGGAAGCAGCATAATGAGCGGCGAATCATATAAGCTTGTTGACGTGAGGGATCTTGGCATGGTTGACGAGAGGGGCCGTGCAGTGAGGGTCCGCGAGATCGAGGAGACGCATCATCCAAGGAAGGAAGGCCCAGATCTAAGGGCGAGAGGAAGGGATACCCCGATCGGTCGCAAGATCGTGCAGCACGGTGGATGGAGGGATATCTGAGATAAATAGTACGGGGTTTCAACAGAGCATTCGGGATAATCGAGGCCCGTTGCAATAATCTGTTATTCACGGGGTTCTCGAGCGTTGCAGTTCCAGGTAGATTCCGTGCATGGAAGATGGAAAGGGAAATAGGAACGGGAACAAAGCGCGGAAAGACTGTTACAGCTTGCGTATCAAAAGGCACGGTAAATCGTATTTTCCAGCTGACTGCAAGTCCTAAGACTCCAAATTCGGGAAACTTGTTGATGGAAAGGACTAGGTCGTCTGACAAAAGAGGCCAGGCTCTAACTTTAAAGTGAGAAAATTGATAGATGTATGTTTCCGAGGCACCAGTTATCTCGTATGCGAACAGGTCATATTGTTTCAATAGGCGAAATTGAATATGTGCGTGAATGTTCAACGTGTGGAGTCTTTTAAGTGATATAGCGCTAAGGCAGAAGTGGAAGTGCTTAGCGCGCCAAGATTACGCTGCAGCGGCTTGGAGCTCCAGCATTTTCGCGTCGAAGGCCTCTACACAACCACCCACCTTTTCTTCCCCCCGCCACCACCTTCCGATCGCTCCTTTCACTGTTTGCGATTCGACGCGCCCGCAGGCAATGAGAACCTCGACTCGTACTTAATTCGGACACCCAACAGCCTTACGGGCCGCCGACAAATTCATTTCCATCCTCGCCACGCCGGCGCGATACTTGGCATAAACTATCCACCATGGCGCAGGACCCGAACAGGCTCGCGCAGTTCAAATATGCGGCCATGTCCAACCTGGTCCTCCAGGCGGACCGGCGCTTTGTGACGCGGCGAGGCGACGACGCCACAGGCGACCCGGAGTCGCTGGCTGGCCGCATCAGCATTAGAGACATGGGAGGGCGTGTGGCTCGCGACAGTGCCCCGACGAACAAGAAGAAGAAGAAGCAGGGCGGGCTCGCCGACATCGAGCGCGGCGACATTCACGAGGGTGAGGACGTACTGGAGAGGGAGCAAAAGAAGCGCAAGCGGGGCGAGCCGCAGCAGCTGCGCGGCACGGGCATCCTCAGCCAGGCAGATCTACTCGTCGAAGACCTGCGCTACCGGCCACGCACCTCCGCCACCCGGGCCACTTACGAGCTCATCACCACCATCGTCGGCCGCCATTTAGGCGATGTGCCGAATCACGTCGTGCGTAGCGCGGCGGACGCAATTCTGGAATACCTGAAGGACGAGAACCTTAAGGATTTCGATCGGAAGAAGGAAGTCGATGATGTTCTAGGCTTAGCCATGGGCTCGAAAGAGTTCAATGAGCTAGTCAACTTAGGCAAAAAGATCACCGACTACGATGCTCAAGACGACGATGAGGAGATGGCCGATGCCGCGGATGGAGCTGCTGGTGCGGATCTCGACGAGAAACAAGGTGTGGCTGTGGTTTTCGACGAGGATGATGAGGACGATGAGGAGGCAGGTCAGACATTCGAAGTCAGAGATGAGGATGATACTTCGGATGAAGAGGAAGGTGATTTCGCCGAACGGCAAGGAGCGGAGGGTGCTACGGCTGCTGGCGGCGGTATATTGGACGACGATGAGGGCGATAAGCTCGGAGACGAGGAGGAGATGATTATCGACTCCGGGATGAACGCCTCCGAAGCGGACAAGAAGGGAGCGGACAGGCCCATTCCAGCACACGAAATTGACGCGTACTGGTTACAACGTCAGATCGGCCACATTTACGAGGACGCTCATATTCAACAGGAAAAAACGCAGGAGGCCTTGGAAATACTGTCCGGAGAATCCGACGACGGCGAGGAAAAGCCACTCCGTGAAATCGAAAATGACCTTATGGAACTTTTCGACTGGGAAAACCACGAGCTTGTGGCGAAGCTCGTTTCTAACCGCGACAAGGTAGTTTGGGTCACCAGGTGGCGCAGAGTTGAGGAGGATCCCAATGCGCGTGCAGCGATTGAGAGGGAGATGATCGCTGCGGGCCACAGGAAGATTCTCAACGAGCTGCGGACAAGAGAAGAAGCTCCTGCGGATGGACCTGCTTCGAAGAAGATGAAGGTCGATTTGATGGACATCGACGTCCCCAAGGCGGAGGAGAAGAATGATGCTGGCAAGGAGAGTGGATTGGTCGGTGGTCTCCAGCCCAGGCGGTTGATAAACCTGGAGAACCTTGTATTCGAGCAGGGCAACCACCTCATGACGAACCCGAACGTCAAGCTGCCTCAGGGATCAACAAAGCGGACTTTCAAGGGCTACGAGGAGATCCACGTACCAGCGCCGAAGCCGAAGAGGGACCCGAACGACCCCCCGGATATGCCCGTCAGCGACCTACCGGAGTGGGCGAGAGTTGGTTTCGGTACCTCGAAGAATCTGAACAGGATCCAGACCCGCTGTTATCCCACCGCCTTCAACGATGACGGCAACATGCTAATTTGCGCCCCTACTGGTTCCGGAAAGACGAACGTTGCCATGTTGACGATGCTCCGCGAAATTGGCAAGCACAGGAATCCTGATACCGGCGAGATCAACTTGGACGAGTTCAAGATTATCTACATCGCCCCCCTCAAGGCGCTGGTGCAGGAACAGGTCGGAAACTTTGGCAAGAGGCTCGAGCCGTACGGGATCAAAGTCTCCGAGCTTACAGGTGATCGTCAACTTACCAAGCAACAGATAGCAGACACCCAGGTGATTGTCACAACCCCTGAGAAGTGGGATGTTATCACTCGCAAGGCCACTGATACCAGCTACACTAACCTTGTGCGTCTCATTTGTATTGACGAAATCCACTTGCTGCACGACGACCGTGGACCGGTTCTGGAGAGCATTGTCAGCAGGACGATCCGTCGCCAGGAACAGACTGGAGACCCTGTGCGGATCATCGGTCTCAGTGCCACTCTTCCCAACTACCGTGATGTCGCCAGCTTCCTGCGGGTTGATCCAATCAATGGCCTTTTCCACTTCGACGGCACTTTCAGGCCTTGCCCGCTGAAACAAGAGTTCATCGGTGTTACCGACAAGAAAGCTATCAAGCAGCTGAAGACCATGAACGACGTCTGCTACACTAAGGTTCTCGAGCAAGTTGGTCAAAATGATAACCAAATGCTCATCTTCGTCCACTCGCGAAAGGAGACTGCGAAGACTGCAAAGTACATTCGCGACAAGGCATTGGAGCTGGAGACGATCGGCCAGATTCTGCGGAGCGATGCTGCTAGCCGCGAAATTCTCCGTACCGAATCTGAGGGCGTGCAAAACTCGGATCTCAAGGACGTGATGCCCTACGGATTTGGTATTCACCATGCTGGTATGAGCCGTGCTGACCGTACTTCGGTTGAAGACCTTTTCGCCGATGGCTCGCTTCGCGTCCTCGTCTGTACCGCTACCCTCGCCTGGGGTGTCAACCTTCCTGCTCACACCGTCATCATCAAGGGTACCCAGATCTACTCGCCCGAGAAGGGTAGCTGGGTTGAGCTTAGCCCGCAGGATGTGTTGCAGATGCTTGGTCGTGCCGGTCGTCCTCAGTACGATACTTATGGTGAAGGCATCATCATCACGACGCAGTCCGAGATGCAGTACTACCTATCTCTCATGAACCAGCAGCTTCCTATCGAGTCTCAGTTCATGAGCAAGCTAGCAGACAACCTCAACGCCGAAATAGTACTCGGAAACGTCCGTACCCGCGACGAAGGTGTCGAATGGCTTGGCTACACTTACCTCTATGTCCGTATGCTCAGGTCGCCAGGTCTTTACAGCGTCGGTGCCGAGTATGAGGATGACGAGGCGTTGGAACAGAAGCGTGTCGACCTGATCCACTCCGCGGCTACGGTGCTGGAGAAGTCCAACCTTGTCAAGTACGACAAGAAGAGCGGCAAGCTCACGCCTACTGAGCTTGGCCGCGTCGCTTCTCACTACTACATCACCCACAGCTCCATGGCCACGTACAACATGCACATCCAGCCCAACATCTCGACCATTGAGCTCTTCCGCGTCTTTGCCCTCAGTGATGAGTTCAAGTACATTCCTGTGCGCCAAGATGAGAAGCTCGAACTTGCCAAGCTCCTTGGACGTGTCCCTATCCCAGTAAAGGAGAGCATCGAAGAACCGCATGCAAAGATCAACGTCCTTCTGCAAGCCTACATATCACGTCTTAAGCTCGAGGGCCTGGCTCTCATGGCTGATCTCGTCTACGTCACGCAGTCCGCAGGCCGCATTCTCAGAGCAGTTTTCGAGATTTGTCTGAAGAAGGGCTGGGCTCACGTCGCAAAGACCGCATTGGACCTTTGCAAGATGGCCGAGAAGCGCATGTGGCCGACAATGACCCCTCTCCGTCAATTCCCCAACTGCCCCCGCGATATAGTGCAGAAGGCAGAGCGCATTGATGTACCATGGTCTAGCTACTTCGATCTGGATCCTCCGCGGATGGGCGAACTGATGGGTATGCCCCGTGCAGGACGTACTGTCTGCGCCCTTGTTGAGAAGTTCCCACGTCTGGAGATTCAAGCCCACGTGCAACCCATGACCCGGTCAATGCTTCGCATGGAGTTGACGATCACTCCGAACTTCGTGTGGGACGAGACGTTGCATGGCTCTGCGGAGAGCTTCTGGATCATCGTTGAGGACTGTGATGGTGAGGAAATTCTCTTCCACGACCAGTTCCTCCTGCGCCGAGAGTACGCAAGATCGGAAATGAACGAGCATCTTGTCGAGTTTACCGTTCCTATCACGGAGCCGATGCCTCCTCATTACTTCATTACTGTCGTGTCCGACAGGTGGATGCACTCAGAGACGAAAATCGCTGTGTCATTCCAGAAGCTAATCCTGCCCGAGAAATTCCCTCCGCACACCCAACTCTTGGACATGCAGCCCTTGCCTGTTGCCGCCCTCAAGAGACAGGACTTCACGGACCTGTATCCGAACTGGGAGCGCTTTAACAAGGTTCAGACGCAGACATACAACGCTCTTTTTCAGCAGGACGACAATGCCTTTGTTGGTGCGTCTACCGGCATGGGCAAAACCGTCTGCGCCGAGTTCGCCCTTCTGAGGCATTGGGCCAAGCAAGAAGGAGGCAAGGCCGTTTACATCGCTCCGTTCCAGGAGCTGGTGGACACCAGATACAAGGACTGGAAGCAGCGTCTGACAAATGTTGCAGGTGGTCAGGAGATTGTCAAGCTCGTCGGCGACACCCAGTCAGACTTGCAACTTCTTCAGCAGGGTGACTTGATCCTTGCCACCCCGCAGCAATGGGACGTTATCTCGCGACAGTGGCAGCGTCGGAAGAATGTGCAGGCCACCAAGCTTTTCATTGCAGATGATTTGCACATGCTGGGTGGGCAAGGTGGCTATGTCTACGAGACAGTCGTCTCCCGGATGCACGCAATGACGCTGCAGCTGGAGTCGGAGATGCGCATCATCGGCCTCAGCGTCTCGCTCTCGAACGCTCGCGACATCGGCGAGTGGATTGGGGCGACTAAGCATACGATCTTCAACTTCAGCCCTCATGTTCGGGCTGTTCCCTTGGAGCTCCACATCCAGTCCTTCACGATCCCCCATTTCCCGTCACTCATGCTTGCTATGGCGAAGCCAGCCTACCAGTCCATCCTGCAGCTGTCGCCTGATAAGCCCGCCATGATCTTCGTGCCGAGTCGCAAGCAAGTCAGAAACACTGCGCTAGATCTTCTTGCCAACTGTGTAGCCGACGAAGATGAGGATCGGTTCTTGCATGCTTCCATCGAGGAGATGCAGCCCGTGCTGGAAAAGATCAGTGAGCCCGCTCTGGCTGAGTCTCTCTCTCACGGCATCGGCTACTTCCATGAAGCCTTGTCGCCTTTCGACAAGAGAGCTGTTGAGCATTTCTTCCGCGTCGGCGCTATCCAGGTCCTGTTGGTCTCGCGTGACTGCTGCTGGGAGATTAATGTCAATGCCCACCTTGTCGTCGTCATGAACACGCAGTTCTTTGAGGGTAGGGAGCACCGTTACATTGACTATCCAATTAGCGAGATCCTCCAGATGTTCGGCAAGGCTGGACGAGCCGGGCAGGAGAAGATCAGCAGGGGTGTCTTAATGGTGCCTGCTGTCAAGCGGGATTACTACAAGAAGTTCCTGAACGAAGCCCTCCCAATCGAGTCACACCTCCAGGTCTTCCTGCACGATGCATTCGTTGCTGAGATCAGCACGCGTATGATCTCCTCGACCCAAGACGCTGTCGATTGGTCTACCTATACCTACTTCTACCGCCGTCTGCTTGCGAACCCGAGCTACTATGGTCTGACTGACACCTCGCACGAGGGCCTCAGTGCTCACCTGTCTGAGCTGGTAGAGACAACGCTTAAGGACCTCGTTGACGCCAAAATCATCGAGCTGGACGAGGAGGACGACTCGATAACGCCGCTCAATCCTGCCATGATCGCGGCCTACTACAACATCTCCTTCATCACAATGCAAACGTTCCTTCTTTCGCTCAACGCGCGGACGAAGCTCAAGGGCATTCTCGAAATCATCACCTCGGCAACTGAGTTCGAAAACATCCAGATCCGAAGGCACGAGGACCACATCTTGCGCCGCGTTTATGACCGCCTGCCAGTCAAAATGGCCGAGGCGTCGTACGAGTCGCCACACTTCAAGGCGTTTGTGCTGCTACAAGCCCACTTTGCGCGCATGCAGCTCCCAGTCGACCTTGCCAAGGACCAAGAGACAATCTTGAAGAAGGTGCTGCCGTTGCTGCAAGCCTGCGTGGACGTGCTGTCGTCTGACGGCCACCTCAACGCCATGAACGCTATGGAGATCAGCCAGATGGTGGTGCAGGCTATGTGGGACCGCGACAGCCCGCTCAAGCAGATCCCGCACTTCGACAACCGGCTTGTGCAGGAGGCCAACGGGGCGGGCGTGCAGGACATCTCGGACTTCATCGACGCCATGGACCCGGACGCGCCCAACGACAAGGACCTCGTGCGCCGGCTCGACCTGTCGGGCCAGCAGCTCGCCGACGCGGCGCGCTTCGTCAACGAGTTCTACCCGGACCTGTCGGTCGAGTTCGACGTGCTCGAGCCTGAGAGCATCGCCGCCGGCGCGCCCGCCTACCTCGACGTCACCGTCACCCGCGAGATGGACGAGGACGACCAACCGCAGACGACGGTGCACGCGCCTTTCTTCCCGGCCGACAAGCCCGAGGCTTGGTGGCTGGTCGTCGGCGAGGAGAGCACGAAGAGCCTGCTCGCCATCAAGCGCGTCACCATCCAGCGCGAACTCAAGACCAAGCTGGAATACGTGGTGCCCACCCAGGGCGAGCATGTGCTGACGTTGTACTTGATGAGCGATAGCTACATGGGCGTGGATCAGGCGCCGACATTCAAGGTCGATGTGGCGGAGAGCATGGAGGAGAGCGATGAGGAGGAAGAGGAAGAGGAAGACGAGGAGTAGATGTTCGATAGGATAGGAAGACTGGAGGCGGAAGGAAAGGAGGGTCCAGGCGTTTTATTCTCAAAGATTTGGTTGGTATCCTGTAGCATAAAATGGTTTGTTCAGTTTTCAAGCGCGTTAGAACAGTTCGAGACAATATCATCTTGATCAATGTCATGTTTTGGTTGGATGCGTGAGTTCGAGATAATGGTCATTTCTAGCAAAGATGCATGAGGACCTCCCAGTTTCGTCACCTCTCGCACTCCATACACCCAATGCACTCGCGTATGCTCCATTCATGCGTTTTGGAATTGCTCATCCATGACGATGCTCCATGCGTTTATATATTGCAGCCTTTTCGCCCATGTTCTCCAATGACGCGTATCCGTAGGGCAAAGCCGTTCAGTTTTAGACTCCAGGTTTTCCTCCAATATGCGTTAATGGCAAGCAACCGTCTTCGTAGCGCTGCCCTGTCCAAAGGCGAGGTAGCCGACGAAGGCGCCGCCAGCAACAGCGAGCATGATCCAGCCGTTGTAAGTCATGAACAAGAGCCTATGTTCCACGAGAACGGTCAGTCTCGTCTCCTTTCTCGTAGTTCATGGGGCATGCAATACTACTCACATGATGAAGAACGAGTAGAAGACCTGGACGGCGTATAGCGCGGCGCGGATGACCTTGACGCGCTTCTCCTCCCTGGCGGACCAGGCGACGACGGCGCGCCCGCTGCTGCCTGCTGTTGTTCCGAGGAGTGAGCTCGATTCGTCTACGTGGTTGTGGGTGGCATTGTCGTCGGAGTCGGAGGGGTAGCGGGGGTCTGGGTTGGGGAGAGACAGAGCCGGTATCGTAAGCTCTATGCTTTTCTTCGAAAGGAAAACAGAGAACTCGGGCCTGGTATGGGGGAAGGGGAAGAGAAGGGAAGCGAGCGAAGGCGAGACGGGAGCGGGGACAGGAGATCGTAAGGGCAAGCTTACCAGGTACACCTGAGCCGCCAATCTTGACGCCGCCCTGGCGCGCCGTCACGGAGGCCTCGTAGCGGCGCGAGACCTCGCGCACTAGCTCGTAGCCTGCGCAGAGCACGACGACACCGAAGAGGGAGACAATCAGACTCCACGTCGAGCCGACATGCCACGAGCGGAAGACGATGCACAGGTCCGTCGTATCCCAGGTGAAGAGCATCTATATAACATCGTCACGCATTGTCAGTTCCAGGCCTCGTTACTTTCGCAGTCAGTGCGACTGGGTGGAAGCACGGTGGCGGAAGGAGAGGTGGCATGGGGTGACGGCGTGAGGTCTGAGGTTGCGGGTGGTGATTGCGCGTCGTGAGCGCTGAAGGGAGAGCAGACGGACATTCATGTTGCACTTGGGGCCATCGCCCATATCCATTCCATCGTGGCCACCGTGGCCGCCTCCCATGTCGCCGTGGTCCATGATGAGGCTGTTGAAGTGTCGGTGTTATCGGGGATTGCGTGGAGGAGCTGTGTTATCGGAGGAGCTTCAAAGAGGGATGGATTCGCAAGATATACGGCGGTCGGCTAAACCGGGGGCAGGCTGGACGACTGGAGGGCTGTAGGCCGGGGCAGCCAACGAGCAGGCAGGCAGGTGACTATAGGGAGGAATGAGCAAGTTCGAGGCGGTTATCGCGAGAGAAGATGCCTGGGGCAGCAGCTATAGCTAGCGTCCAGACGTGACACATGATGCGAGACGCGAAGTGCACTGACTCGGCGCATCAGCGGGGGTCGAGACGCTGTCGCTCATCAACCCCACGTCGACACGCAGAGCTCCAGCAGACCCTGCCTTTGCAAGCCGAAAAAATTGACGGCAGCGGCCATAGCTCCCTGCGTCACGCCAGTCTGCGCATCATGCTTTTCTGCCCTACCCGCCCGCTGATTTCTCATCCATCCCACCTAATCGTCCGCCGGCTACGGCCCGCTTCCGTCTCGTTTGCAATGACTGTATTGTGACCGCGACTCTCTCGAGTAGAAGAACCCCGAGTAGCACGCCCTCGACATTCTAGACATCTGCCCCACCTGAGATCCGCATGCGCTTCTCCCCACCAATGCAGCAATCAATCCGCCCCGTGTCCGCCATCGCGACCGCCGTCGCCCGCCGCGCTGCACGCTCTCCCTCTTCGCTGCCATCCGCCGCAATCCGACCCTTCGCCGCCGCCGCCTCTTCGCACGCAGTGCCGAGCAGCAATGGCAATGCGCCGAAGCACTTCTCCAGCAGCGCGCGGCAGCATGCCCCTCTCACGCCACCCGTCAACCTGCCAAAATGGTACGACGCCACCCAGCGACATCCCCAATCACCACCTAAACTGACACGCTCGTTCTTCAAGGCTCTCCGAGAACTCCCATCTCCTCCAACCGCCCGTCAACAACTACTGCGTCACCAACGAGCACATGACCGTCATGATCGTCGGCGGGCCCAACGCGCGCACCGACTACCACATCAACACCACGCCCGAGTGGTTCTACCAGTACAAAGGGCGCATGCTGCTCAAGGTCATCGATGGGGAGCACGACTCCCCCACCAAGCCCTTCCGCGACATCTACATCGACGAGGGCGAGATGTTCCTGCTGCCGCCCAACGTGCCGCACAACCCGGTCCGCTTCGCCAACACGGTGGGCGTCGTGCTGGAACAGCCGAGGCCGGAGGGCAGCGTGGACAAGCTGAGGTGGTACTGCCAGGGTTGCGGAGGCCAGGTGCACGAGAAGAGCTTCCATTGCACCAATTTGGGCACGCAGATCAAGGAGGCCGTGAATGCGTTCAAGGAGGATGAGCACGCGAGGACGTGCAAGAAGTGCGGGACGCTGTGCGATGTCGTGCCGAAGCAGACATCGTGAAGAAGAAAAAATGGACCATCTTGGGCGGTGGCGTTGGTGGCGATGAAGACAAAACAAAATCGGACGGCAACGTAGGAAATGTGACTGCAGTGTCACTTTCTCTTTGATGTAGGATGACCTAGCGTCATGTCGACAGACTGCCTGCGGCTGGGCTTCTATGGAACTCCACTTCTTCACAGACCCTTCCAGGCCAGCTTTGCAACGTGATCCGTCTTTTTCCGGCTTGCTTTAATGAGTCCGAGATACTTTAACTCGGCAAGAGACCGTTGGAACAACGCCCTGAAACAATGTCAACATGTGTGTGCATGGTTTTGAGGATGATCACGATAAGGGGGCACTCTTACATTGGCATTTTCTCGTCCTCCTCGTCTTCTCCGACAATAGCGTTGAAGGCTAGCCATAAATCATTGACGTTGATGAGATTGCCCGACTCCAAGTACAGCTGATACAAAATGGCAGTCGGCGGCTGGGTGGACGATAGGGCTCCCTGAACCACATGTTAGCTATCGGACCACCAAGACCAGGTTCGATGAACTGACCTCTGCCCCCTTGGCGTTCTCGCAGCAGGTGCAATTCAGATAATCATGCGGCGCAGACAACGCCCTCTCAACCGCCACCCGCGGCTTGGGCGTGAAAACGTCCTTGTGTGGGCTTCGCAGGTCATACACGACGGCCTCGTGAAGGAACAGGTCCTGCGGCGTCAGCAACACCTTCTCGAAATAGCTCTCTAGCCAGCCATGCAGCTCCTCGACAATTTTGGAGTAAGCGGCGTCGGTGGCGGAGAGGGCCGACTTCTGCTTGCTGAGCTCGACCTTCTGCGCCACGACAGTTGTGCGCAGAGTATCATGTCGGAGGTCGTGAGCACTGCGTAGTGGTTGGTTCGGAGCGCCGGCACTGGTCAGGAGTTTCTTCAATTCTGTTTGGATCTTCCGGACTGATTTGTCGCTCGCATCGGATTTGACGAGGATAGACAGCAGGTTGGAAAGGGTATCTGAAGGGGCCTTCTTGACTGCAAGTAGGAAGTCGCGGATGAGAGGGGATCTGTTGAGATCGCCGGATGCTCCGCGAATGTAGAGAGTCGATGCCGGGACGGAGGGCAGTCGAGGGATTGAGCCGCGCAGTTCCTTCAGAAGAAGGCAAGCTCTCACGATGCCATGGATTTTGTCCTGCGTGACTGTGATCTGTTCGATCGCGTGTTGGAAAAGGAATTCATCAGATTCCAGTAAGCTACGGACGGTTGCAGCGTCACGTTCTTCCAACAAGTCCTCGGAATACCTAGATTTGTCAGAGGATGAATCCTACATGGACATCTGATGGGGCATACTTTTGAAAAGAGTCTACGTTACGCAGAGCCTCCAGATCCTCGCTAGATACTTGTTTGTACGTCAAATCCATGCGAAGGAAGACACTTAGAGGGTTTGCGAAGAAATGGGACATGTACGCGTACTGTCACATGTCAGATTGCTTCTTCCGCACGTGGTGAATGCAGGACTACCTTCAAAGCGTCCACAAATGTCTCGACGCTCTGTATGTGGTCTTTATGCCTCTCGAATGCACGTTTACTAAGCTCAGGACCTAGCCACAGAGGCGCACCACCGTCGATTGTCTTGAGAAAGACTTGCTCCAGGACCTCGTCCGCTTGCACAACATCAAACTTGCAGCCTTCGAGACATCGGATGGCAGCGCTTGGGAGCTTTTCTTGAAAGCCTTCCGCTGACGTGGCGACGCCAAACAGTAATACAAACGGAATTCGGTCAAGCCACGAGCTGGAGAAAGGTCAGTGGATGGTACAGGTATCTGGATCGGGAGAGATACCTCATCAGCTGAATAGCGTCAGCTAGCAAAGACCCCTCAAACGCCTCGCTGTCCCGAAAGGTTACAACAACGTGGGCGGGGTTATGCTCCTTGCACCATTCAAACAACAACTGCAAGTCATAGTTCAGCAGCTTTGGGCCTTTTCGGCGGGTGAAGACATGCTCGTCGCCATCGTCGTCTTCGGCGGAAGTAGCTTTGCGGATGAGGTTCCTCAGGAGGGTTTTCAGATTGGGACATTCGCTCGAAGTCAGAGCTACGAAAACACTCTGAGCCTCATCCGCAGTCCTTTGGGCCAGACTGTCGAAGAATTGGGCGTGCGATGCTATGCTGGGGCCGGCAACAACGAGGCCGGTAGGGATTTTCGAAGCGTGGTCCTGGGCGAAGGCGGCAGTGCTGATGAAATTGATAATCTCGCTCAGGGTAGCGCGGTGCACGTCATCAATGATTCTCTGGGCGGAGTAAGTGGGTGGGTCTCGCAGGGCGCGGGTCGGGTAGACGTACGTCGATGCGCTGCTGCTGAGCATCCCAGAGCTCGCGGCACGTCCTTTTCCGCAGCTCTTGCGACGCGTTGGCAGTGCCCGTGTTGACGCGCCGGCGTTTCGATGGCCTCTCCTCCTGCAGCTTGAACACGTAGCATTTCTCGTGTTCCATGTTTGTTTGTGAAGGCTTGGATGCTGTGTCCAGGCGAAGGAGATGTTTGCCTGTGGTTGCCGCCAAGCTCGCGCAGGAAGCGCGTCGTCGCGAGCGCACGTGCCAGGGCTGGCCGTCTTCCGCAGAGGGAGATTGCGCTGGTACGATTCACATGGATGGGTGCGTAAAGCGTGCACTATTCAATGTTCTTGTTCATGGGTATCTAGA
The DNA here is from genome assembly GCA_011503125.2 of Botryosphaeria dothidea. NCBI lineage: Eukaryota > Fungi > Ascomycota > Dothideomycetes > Botryosphaeriales > Botryosphaeriaceae > Botryosphaeria > Botryosphaeria dothidea. The sequence goes on along the minus strand of WWBZ02000016.1, from coordinate 2,187,342 downwards.
ATTCTTTAAATCTTCCAAGGTTCCTACTCCGCCATGACTTGTTCAGTCATGATCCTCTTCCGTAATGCCAGGGCATCCCTCCATCTCCTTGTCCGGATACTTAAACTTGCACCAAAAGCAGTAGTTATGCTTATCTCGGAGATACTTGACCGCCTTTTCCAACTTTTCCGACGGCTCCAACGCGTCAAACTCCTCGAGCTCGGTATCCTCTTCAGTAAGGTCTTCATGCACGACCATTTTGGACTTGTCATCCTTGCCAAGACCACGCTGGTCGTCCTCGTCTTCATCAGGGTCATCGTAAGTGGGTAGGCGCGATGACCTGGTCTCGAGAGCCTTGCGCATCAGGCCTTCACTCTCCTTTTCCAAGCGGAAGCGCACAAGGCCACGCCAAATCAAGGGGATACTCTTGAGCGGTTTGCTGCGGTCATCAGCGGGGACGGCTGGCTGCTTGGGCGTGTCATCTTCGCCAACATCTTCGTCTGCCTCAGTGTCGAGCTTCTCGGCAACCTTTTGAGCCCCGATGAACTGGCCCTCCATCCTCTTGTTCTTACGCTCCTGGGCCATGGCCTGGAAGTACTCCTCCTCGGTCTCTTTTTCGACCTTGGCCTTCTTCGCATGCTCCTCGTATGCCTCACGCAGCTTGCGCTTCTTGTCTGACTCCATGCCGACTCCCTCACGACCTTCTTTCATCTGTAGCTTGATGGGCTCGGCAACACCGTATTCGCCTTTGCCCAGCTTCTCGCCCTGCTTGAAGCCCATTTTGGCAAGCATCTTGAAGCCTTTGTTGGTGCTGTCAATGGCTTTGTTGAGGGCGGCCTCGCGAGCTTGTTCGGCCTCCTCTTCGCGCTCACGTTTCGTCTTCTGATTCTGGCTGCGCTCGATTCGCTTACTGGGAGTGAGTGTCAAATGGGGGAAGGAGACGGGCAGGGAGTGCGACATACCTCACGCTTCTCGCGCTGCATTTTCTGCAGCGGCGTCTCCTTCTTGTTTGGCTCCTCGATGACCATATTCATGTAGTCATCCTCGCCGTCATCAGCAGCAGCGGCGGGGCCAGGGCGCGCTTCATCCTCGGCCGTGGGTGCCATTTTGGGGGCGGGCGGATGGTGATTGTGGATAGCGGGAGGTGGTGTTTTGAGGCGAAGCTGTGACCTCATCAAGGGCTCCAGAATTCGGCGTCGATCGGAGGCTCGGCGGCCGACTGGGCGTCGCCTTGACAGCTGCCTACACCACCTCTGCACCACTCTCACGCACATTTGAACGGATACACACAGGCGAAGTCAGGGTACAGTCTGAGCAACCGACCAACCCAGCCGGTTAGATATTGGAGGTGGACCGTTCGACTATGTCCGCGCCGCAGCGCTAACACGGAGCCTCCACGCCCTTTACCTGCATACTAGCGCATCACCGTTTCTCAGACATGGGAGGCTCTGAGATCTGACGTCTAATCTGCCTGGGACGCACCTCCGCCACGAGCCGCAAGCACCCGGAGACAGTTGAGACAGCAGGACTACTACTGCTGGACATGCAACAAAGGAGAGATGGGCTCGCGTGACTGGCACCACTGTCCCCTGCACGCCATCTGGTTTTGTGTGGTCAGCATCCCAGCCCATTGGCTTTCCTGCGCCCTTCACCTGCATGCCCAAACAGCCGTGGCTCAAAGAATCTATCGATCCCTTCAGGGCAGGCAAGCGAATACGAATGCTTAGCCGCTTTCATGCCACACTAAGCTACCACTTGCCTACTTCAGGCCCTCCCCCCGAACGCTTCGGCCCTCGCATGGCGATCCGCCCCCGGCCTTTTCTCCTCTATTGGATTCTGGGGTCGCCAATGCGGGGAAACCTCATCAAACCTTTTTGCTGCCTCCACCGACTCCCGCTCCTTAGCACACTGCCACCTGTAACAATCAAACAATCCACCTTGCCAGCCTGCCAAGGCCCTGATGCCATCATGTCCGTCTCCACCGTTGCACCTGTGTCCAGCTGATCATCACCACGGTGGCAACAAACCAACAGGAGCCCACCACACTTCCCTTCAATCACCTCAGTCTGCGTCCTCCCATTATTGTCTAGCTCTCGCCTCTGAGATACGCAAAACAGATATCTGCTCCGTTCCCAAATTTCCCAGTTCCGAGTACCGGGATCACCTGCGTCGTGCTGTGTAACCGGCTGGAGCCCGGCGGCTTTTGTGCTGCCGACACCTCCGTTTCATACAGATTTTCAGCTTTGATCTGCAGCATGTGCTCGCTCGACGTCTTCGTTAGCCTCGGCCCCGTCAGGTGCTCCATCTGGGCTAAACCTGCGATGTGATGCTGGCCCGTTCAAGCTTCACCGTCAAGCCTCCTATTGGCCCCCTTCCTTCTTCTCACACTAGCTATCCGCTGCAGGGCCCTGCTTGGATTACGATGATGGCGCCCATTCGACAAAGGAAGCTGCCCTCAGCGTCTCTGTCTTTCGGCTGCCCCCGAAAATTGCAAGTATCTTCCCGGCCATTGGCCACCCCCGATCAGGCGCAACTTCCGAGGAGCATGTGCTTCAAGAGGGCTGCCTGTCCGCAACAAACCTAGGCCTCGAGAGCTTCCCCGCTTCACGTCTTCTTTCTCCTCCTCGCCCTAACCACCTCGTGGGTAGTCTAAGTCTACCACCGCGGCTCAATCGACAATCTTCATCTCAACAAGGCAGGATTAAGCTTTCCCCGCTACTGCGACGGCACGGAACCAAGAGGATGGAGACGACTAAAGGCAATCCGTACACGGACAATGTCGAATCTAATGGCGAACCAACTTCTGGCTTCGTGAAGAAGCAGTCCTTCGGTTCCAAAGTGAAGCGCCACTGCGCCAGATTCTGGTGGCTGTGGCTCTTGGTTATTGTCGCCATCGTCCTAGTAGTCGTGCTGCCAATGTAAGTTCAAGATACCATCATGCACGTCATTCTAGTTCATTAGAGGCGCGGGAACTAATTCACATGCGACAATAGTATCTATGTGGGTGTGCCGCACAAAGGACAAAAGGAGCTGGACAAGGCCGAGATCGAAGTAACTTTCCAGGGGATCAGCGACCCCAAGCCCAACAGCTACCGGCTGGTTTTGAACAATACCGTTACGAGTGGAAGCAGCTACCACCCAACCATTTCTTCGTTCAATGGCTCGCTCTTTTTGGAAGATTCCCTGCCCGACATCAAGCCGTTTGGCTACATAACCATTCCTGAAGTCAAGTCGGAGAGCGTGACTCAGGTGGATGTTGAGCAAGATGTGCAAATCACGGATATGGACCAGTTCGTTGCCTACAACAAACTTGTCATCAACAGCGAAGAGTTCAGGCTCGGGCTGCGGGGCCGCCCGTCGGTGAAACTTAGCGGCTTGCCTTCGTTCGACGTTGATTACAACAAGGTTGTTACGATGAAAGGTGAGTTCAATACACGGACGGAATCAATGCACTTTACAGGAAAGAAGAAAAAAAAAGCACGAAAGACTAATCACTTAGCAAGGCCTTAACAAACTCGCCGGTCTAGCCATCACCTCCGCAGACGTCAAGACGACCCCTGAGCCTGACGGCGCGACGCTCCTCGGCACGCTCGTCATCCCGAACCCCTCAGTCATCAGTGTTTCCATGGGGAACGTGACCATGGACTTGTCCGTTAATGGCACTTACATTGGCTACACGCTGATCCCGGACTTGAACCTCGTTCCGGGCAACAATACGTTCAAAATGCGCTCCTACGTCAACACTACGCTCGTTTTGGGCCTGGTGTCGCGACAGTACAAGGACTTTGTGCTGCCCCTCGACATCATCGGTAACAGCAGCATCAATTCCGCCGGCGAGCACATCCCGTGGCTGGAGGCCGCGATCAAGGAGAACACCATCCGTTACGACCTTGACCTGGCGAGTGCAATGGGTGGAGGCAGTTCTTGAGCGATTGAAGCAGGAATGAGAAAAATCTACATGGCGGCTGACGTGTAGGAAGTTGTTTATTTGTTCGCTAGGGGGTAATTGTAATTCGAAAGTCTTTGGGGTATGTGTACGGTCTCAATCCGGAATCGCTCACTAGACAGCAGTTTCGTGGCAGCTCATTGACGATCCAGCATAATTACAAAGGTGCATATGGCTTGCTCCAAGACCAGGCTGTCATAGCAAGAAGTAATTAACGTCGAGAATCTCGACTAGAGATAATTCTGAAAACTGCGCATACAATAGTTACACAGTTTAGAATTTCGAGGGGTTAAAACAAAAACGATACAGGGAATGTGTTTAGGGCCTTTTCTCCCTACGTGGTCCACACGGACAAGCTCATCTCAGCCGAGGATTTCGCTCGACGCGGCGCTAAGATGGCTCCTATGCATGAGGAATGCAGATAGGCTTTAGACCGAAGCCTGCATCGAAGGCAGAAGTTGTAAGAGTGGCGACTGAGAGTAGCTCGGGGGACAACATGGTCAAACCCATGATACATGCAGCGCTTTTTACATGCGCATCAGGTGGGGCTAGTGTTGCCCTGAGCTTCTACAACGATCGCCAACGAGTATGCAAATGGCAAGCTGTGCGAGTCCGGATGGGCGAAAAAACGAAGTCCGGGCAACAAGAAAGGCCGACGGATGGGTAGGTTTGGCGGGAGAACTGACTAGCACCGGACCACACGTTGCGACTGTCGGGCGGGCTTGACGGCGGAGTCGGTCGGCGTGGCGGAGACGAAACGGCCTATCAAAACGCTCTCCCTCGCCTCATGTATCATCCGAACTGCCTGCGCTCTCAGCTCTCTCTTGCGTGCCCTCAACAAGACTCTCAGACCTCATCTCATCATCTCCACACTCAGGCGATCGCCCAGCGTGTTCCTCGCGCCAGATAACGACGGCAAGCTACGAAATTCACGCTTCGAGGTAAGAACGGCCATTTCAGCCTAGCGAACCGTTCCTGGGCTACCCCGCGGACTTAGGCTGGCCACCGTCGGCTTGCCTAGGTACATGTGAACGACCTGACCAGGCGACAGTGCGGCCCACCCACGCCACGCCCCGGCGCATACGTGCGCAGCCAAGCTCCGTCGCCGCTGATTTACACTGGTGCCTGGCAGATTGCGAAAGCAGGACAAGCAGGAGAGCTGATTGCGAATCCCCTTCAGCTATATAGCCTGCTCCTCAAATGTTAGTCGCGTTTGACTCTATCGGCTTCCATCTGTCTCTCTGAAATCCTCAAGTCGACCCTTTCGCTGGTTATACTTGCAAGTACTCGGACAGAAGACTCCCACTCAGACGTGTAGAAAGACATCAAAATGGCTGCCCCGCCCGAGAAGACTCTTCGCGACCTCAATGGTTCATGGATCATGGTATATATATATATTTCCCGCCCCCGCATCCGCTGCCCTTGCCTTCTTCGGCAATTCCACCACGTGTAGCGAATCCTCGTGGCCCGACACCACCACCAGCGGGATTGTTGCTGACGACGAGTTTTCAGAACACATCCGAATCTGGCGACACCGACGCCGTCCTCTCTCTGCAAGGTGTCGGCTGGTTCATCCGCAAAACTATCGGCCTTGCGACCGTCACGCTCAACTTCAGGCAGTACAAGGAAGAGGATGGCACCGAACGCGTCGACATTGATCAAGCTATCAGCCCCGGATTCCAAGGAACCCAAGAGCAGCGCGCGCTCAATTGGGAATGGCGCGACCACAAGGACATCGTCTTCGGCCAAGTCAAAGGCCGCAGTCGCTGGATCAAGATCACCGACCTACCCGACGATGACGATGGCAACTTCATGAGGCAGGGTTGGGATGAAGGTACTCTTGATGGTGGAGACTTGATACAGAGCTATGTCGAGAGCCTGGATAAGGGCTGGACGGCCGATCAGACGTGGGGCTTTGAGCTCGTCAACGGTGTCAGGAAGTACACTAGACATGTCATTGTCAAGGACAAGTCGAAAAAGAAGATTTTGAGGCTCAAGATCCACTATGATTATGCAGGTCCGGCTCCGGGGCAGTGAGCATCTCGGATCATTCTCCAACTTGGTCATGGGGAAGACGTTGGCTTTACACAAGATACCTCCGAACTGAGTATCCGAAGACTCCGTAAATTTGATTGATAAATGTACTACGTTTGCAACCCGCATTGCTGTCTCGGGCACGCGCTCATTACAAAAGAGTTAGTGACTCCCACCTCATGTCCTTACGAAATTTCCTTACCGATTCAGAATCCCAGTTAAACTCTGCCATTCCTTTCCTAAGGTATACGCTTTCGTCGCCCACTCTCTCTAGTTCTTCAAGCAACAATACACAAACGTTTCTTGGCAAATCTTGCTCGATCCACCACTGTCCACCACCAGCTGCATCTGGTGGTCCTGCGGCCACTCCCAACTCTAATAAACTCACTTTTATCTTCACTTCCCCCTCTCTGATTCCTTCCACATCTTCCTCATGATCCATCCAAGCAGAGCACAACACATCCCCGGGCAGTTTATATGCTGATGTGCTGCGTTCTGGCCGCAAAATTGCATTCCGTGCCACCAATCCTTTGATACGCAGTTGTGTGCCTGAGTCGAATCCGGCGTGGATGCGGCCAAATGGGCTGGAGCCAGCCAATTGGACATCGAGGTGGGTAATAGTGATGCTAGGAACGAATGTCGATATCGCGTAGTCCCAGTGGACTGGACCGGTGGTCGAGATCCAGGAAAAGGTGGGGCCATGGTGTCCTATTGTGCTCGCTGTGTCGTAGCAGGGATGGCTAGGTTCGACAGACTCGGATACACTGGTTCCAGTGACAGCATCCGAGGCAATAACGTTGAGACTTTCCACGCTCCATCCCTTTCTCCTCTCCGGCCTCGCCTTCCTCCATGTCAATGCCCACTCCAGTCCGGTGCGCCACATTCCCGCCACATATTCGCAACATAGTGTTTCCGCCGTCCATTCCGCCAATGCAGCAATTGCCGGGAGCCGATCCGTTTCGTAGCTCAAGTTGCGCGTCGAATAGCGCAGCAAGATAAGGTCGAAATACCACGCGTTGAGCATGGCCAGTTCTTCACTGGTGGCCTTGATCGGACCTCTCCCGACCATTCCCAAGCCCGATTCATCTGTAGAAATATCTGCTTCATAGATGCCTTCTCTTTCTTTCACTTCAAAGATCTCATCGCTCGGCTTTCGGTTTTCACTGATCACCCTCAGTCGTTCTTTGACTTCCACATACGTTGGTCTCTGATCCCTCAAAAGCACTGAGGATTCATCCTCCCCAACATACCCGCATGCCGCACATTCCCACACCAACTGCACGCTCGTAAAGTGCAACACCCTCGGCGCCAGCACTGCCTCCTGCAGCGTCCAGCCACGTGTCACAAGCATCCTATCCAGATTTTCTTCCTCTTGATCGTCGCCCATCGCGACGTCACCGTTCTCGGTTTTCAAAGACGGTGGGAAAGCCTCGTTTGTGGACACGTACAGCACCGCGCCCGCTTCCCCATGCGGTACATGCGGCACCGAAACAGCAACATGGGTCCCCAGCGGCTCCTCATCGAACAACACGCTTTGCTCGTTGAACAAACCCGTCGACGGGTCGCTCCCGAAATCTGCAGCGACAACCAGCGTCGCGCCGGCGTACACCGCGCACATTTTGCCAGCCTGGTCGTCCCAATCGCGCGGGTCATCCTGCACGATACAGAGCGCATCGATCCAAACGTAGCGGATATCCAGGAACCGGGCTACATGGACGACGTGCTGAAAAGTGAGCGGCAGAGAGGAAAATTGAATGTGTGTAGTGTGGCTGTATAGGTTGTCGCCGGTGCTGATGAAAGCGTTGTCTTGCTTACCCCAACGGTAGCTGAGGGCGAGATACTTTTGCCCAGAGGTTAGCTTCCAGGACGAAAGGCAAGCAGTACCGAGTATTCGAGAACAGCAGGATAAGAGTATGGCGGTTGTAGAAAACGGCAAGAAGATGTACGAGAAACCAGCAACTTTATAAAGATACTGACGAACGAACCTTGCCAGTATCCACAGCATTACTAGTCATCACGAGCCTCACGTCCTTAGATGTTAAACCGAAGGCTCTGACGTCAATCAAGCGCGCGGCAGGACATCGACTGGGTGCGGAATCGGATGGGAAGCAGCAGTGCTCTGCATCACACCTTGATAGCCATTGACGAGCTGTTGACAGGGACGATTCTGAACCGGTTGTCGTCAGCGGCCTCCTTACAGGGATTTTGTACCTCTCAGACACGTCTTCTGCAAACAAATGGTTCAGCACATCCAATATATTGCGAGTAACGGCTCAAGGACTCACTCGCTTCATGACTGTCCCCCACCGAAAGGCTCCAATATCGGAATAAACGCTCCTCTTCGTTTATCATCACCACCAGCCCCTTACCACCAAGCTCGGATAGCACGTACAGCTTCCCCGGCTCAAACTCCCGAATTCGCTTCTTCGTATCTTCGGACAGCTGGTCTGCATTGTTAAAGCTGCCGACCGGGTAGAGCGTTCCGTTGCGCATGATTCCAATGCTCGGACGGCACAGAAAAGCACAGAGCGGGCAACCCACAGTCTTTGCGCACTCCTGAACTTCTTCCCAGCGCGAGTGGAACGAGTGGCCGTTGTTTGGAAGACTCAAAAGTGACTCAAAGGTAATGCCGCGGCAGTCCTTGCAAAGGAGACTAGAGCAGAGAGCAGAGGTGGAGCGCTCTTTTTCCATACCAGTGATGTCTTGCAAATTTTCTTCGGCATTTTGAATTGAAAGGTCACTGTTGGGCTGCGTATCAGTCAGGGGACTTGATATCTCCATGCACTTTTCTCGGTGAGTAAAATCAGTTGTTACGGTATTTTTGTGCGGAACAGTTCGCTGAGTTCTACATTGCAGAACAGAGCGGCTGTAATGTATGAGCAGCACCAAAAGTGTTTCAAATGTCGAGGAAATGAAAGAAAACAAAAAATACGTAAGCATTCTGCGAGACGATAAGAACGCAAATATGAGAGAGAAGAGTAGAGAGAATATGGTGACTGCCTTTCGAAAGTACGCAAGATTCGTGAGAGCAGTTGGATTTCACGCAGGCCTGGGATATAATGTCTGCGGCACAGCGGGCGGTTGCGTGCCGCGCTGATCCTGGAGACCCGCGACCTCTCGGCTTTCTAATCACATACAGGGGTTGCTGTAGCCGCCAACGAGTGCGCGAGGCTCAAACTGGTGATTGGCTGTCAGGAACTGTAGCACTTGCAGGGTGCAAATCGGCAGGAAAATGTGATGAGGGGTTCGACATAGAGATGTTCTTCTCGTCATGGCAAAGAAGCATGAGAAGCTTGCAGACGAAATATTGGAGCCACATGATCCTGCAGCTTCAGCACTCAGAAAAGACGCTTGCTCAGCACTGAAGCGAGCAGGTGGGTAGTCACTTATGCTAAAGTATACAACGTGGAAAAAAGCAGGAATACATTTGTTCCGAATGAGCGATCCGGACCGAACCGCGTGTCTGTTGTTCTATTTACAGAGGTACTGAATCGACTGGCGTGATGCAGTCTGCAGGAAAGGCTGTGATCTGCTCCTTCTCCGTCAACTGCGCCGCATATCAAGCGCCCACCGACACTATCGCGTTGCAATACGCGAGAACCCCATTCATATCATACGTTTGGTTCCATAAGCCATGTGTCATTCGCAGCCGAAGCGCCGGGCTGGTTCCTCCCCAACAAAACACAGAAAAAAGACAAGGTATGAGAGCGCGTACACCATACCAACGCCCGCCGGGAATATAAGGGGAAATTGAAGACGGGCGTGCACTTTTTGCTTTTACATAGGGAATCATTTGAATACTAGGCTCATGCTCAGCGCTGAGATAGCATGGCTAAAATGCCTGAACACTTGATTTGCGTGATCATGGACAATCAATGATTGCCCGTAGAATGGCAGATTTCGGAGCAAGCTTGCCATCGTTTCTGGGCAGTTCAGGATCCTGGGCCTTTTAACAGCTGAAGAGTTGATCTGGCCTTCGAAGCCTGTCGATCCGGACGGTACTCCGGTCCGAGGTCGTGAGTATTCTCCCGAACTGATCCTGGCTGTTATTTCCTGGCCACCTCCCGTTGCGCCGTATATTAGACGGCCAGGATATTGAATCATGAGGCAGAGCGAGCTCCAGAGCCATGTTGAGTTAATTTATGGAATGCAGGGTCTCCAGGGTCTTTCAGGACTTCCTGCGTTTGCAAATGGCTGCAACCACACTGATGTCATCAAGTTTACCTGTACGCCAGTTTTAGCAGTGAACGAACACTCGAGCTTTTGTATTGTTCGGCTGACTCACCTCCTTCAATGGACAAACCCTCATCGACAGCTTTCTCCATGTAAGGGCTTTCTGCGAAAGGGTCCTCCGCAATAGTGCGAGCAGCCTTGACCAGTTCCTGAGCAACGTACTGCATCCCGTCGGCATATGACTTATTGTTCTTCTCTTCGCCATCCCAGAAATCGGCCTCGCCGTTCTCCCACTTGTGCATGCTGTCGACGACATTGTCCAGGACCTCGTGTTCCCACAAATTATCAACAACGCCGTCCGACATTGCGAGCACAACGTCGTCTTCCTCAATCTGTACGCGGTCCATGACAGCATTCTCTCGCGGGGTGTCCGGACTGTTGGTGCCCAGCTGGCGCGGGCAGTCGAACCAGTGCCACTGCTCGGTCGTCTTATATATGATTTCGCGGTCCCGCGGGCGTAGCACAAGAACCTGCGAGTCGCCGAGCTGCGTCACGTACAGCATGGGCTGCGGCGGTTCGGCAAGGTCGGAACCCAGCAGGGCGCTGCATGCGGTCGTCGTGCCGAACCATTCGTTGGGGTCCGAGGTGGCCTGCTTGGTGTGCTCGAAGGCATTGTGCAGGTACTCGACGGGATTGGGTTCGTGGCCGCCTCCGTAGGCATCCTTCTCGGCCTCGAGAGCCCAGAAGTGCAGGACGAGCCGTGACCAGAGTCTACCGCGCGTATGCTGTTAGTCTTTCTCTCGTCTCTGAGAGGCCGCGGATCATGAGCTCTGCTTACGCAGCATGGCCCCTCTCCCTCGCAGCCCAGGCTCCCACGCCGTCGTTGGCGCCGATGAAGTTGTCGCTGACCAGCACGGCGTCGTCGCCGTTGGTAATGCCGCGGATCATCTCGCCATTGACGAAGCTGCGGCGGTCACGGCTGCGGTTATGGGTGCTCAGTGGGTCGGAGAAGGAGCCGGACGGGTAGGACAGGAAGGGCGGCGGGAACGGGCGCGACGGGCGCTTCGCGTACAGCGCGTACCCGGCCTCGAAGTAGAAGGGCGATTTGGAGCGCGCGCGCACGGCAGCGGCCTCATCGGGCACCGGCGTCGTCGTGCCGGAACCCGTCTTCGGTTCCCGCGCGGCGGAGTGGGCGAAGGGGTGGCGCTGGCATGGCGAGAGGTGGAGGCGGAGGACGAGGGTTGGGGAGGATAGCGGCGCAGGCGGGGGACAGTGGCGGAGGAGCTGGTGGGTCTGTTGGGCGGCGCGGTAGGACAGTCTCCAGCTCCAGGTCGGCATCACAGTTGCGCTTTCGGGGGAGTCTCTGGTGTTGAGGGCGGCAAGCTGGGAGACGCTGCGCCGCTCTTTGCGCGTCGGGACGGGTGAGATTCCGTCACTCATCACTTATCGCTCCGGCTCCGCTCAACAATTGCGATGCCTGTCCGCGCACTGGGCCCATACCGCCACGTGATTGCAAAGCCTATGGGGAAGTGCGCATTAAATGTTGCCTGACCAGAGCGACGTCGGACCGCTGCGAAACACGCACGGGGCAAGCGCCCTGTGTTTCGTCGCTCCATGCGGCCCGCCTGGCACAGCAGCCTCACTACCGTCGTACAATGGCCACAAGGCGCTCTCCAAACCTTCTATTTTGGGGTATCCTAGCTATCTGCTCCTCGCTCCTCTAGAACCCGCGCCCAGATCGCGGCGTCATAGGTCTCCGGACCGCTCCCTGCGTCGCAATCCTCCTGACGGCAGTCGTCGGCCTCCTGATTGCTGTTTTGGCCTCCTGCTCATTAGCCACTCTCTGCGCCTCCCTTTCCTTATCCTCCGCCATCTTGGCCTCAAGCTCGGCCTTTCTGTTGAACTCAATCTCGGTAACACGCTTGTCGCGAGCCGAGTAGCCCTTCTCCTTGATTGAATAGAACACCGCACCGAGATCCGCCAGCCAGTGCGGATCGACAGCTGTTACGTACGACATGTACTCCTTTGATGTGAGGATAAGCTCGTGGTACACGACGTAATCCGGCAGAATCCCAAGCCCATGAAGCGCGCTCGTTGGATGGAGCTGGACCGTCACGCTGGTTCGCAGGTTGATGTATTCCCCGATTCCCCTCACCTGCGCCGCTTGGTGATAGTAGCCAGAGCAGATGCATTTCCGGATGATATCCCAGTCCGTGCCGCAGCTCGTCAATGTCAGCTTCTGCTGTTTTATGATGTCTTCCAACTGCTCTCGAATCTCCTTCGCGCGGCGTAGCGCCTTCGGGTGTAGGAAGTGTTTGATGCACCAGCCATCAGAATATCTGTTGGCTTTCCATTGCGTATACACGTGGAGAAGCGTCAGGTGGTCCGACTCAGGCACGCAGAATTTCTCCCGCGCCGTATCCGCCTCTTCCAATCGTTCTTTTGGCCGGTAGAAGACATTGGGGACTGACAGCATGGACACGATCGTGAGCATTTCCTCACTGCAGCCGTATTCGTGTGATGTGATGATGAGCTTTGCGAGCGGCGGGTCCATGGGGAAGGCCGTCATTGTCCTGCCGAGCGTTGTCAATTCGCCGAGATTATCAAGAGCTCCAAGAGCCCACAAATCGAAGAGCGACGTTGAGATAGTTTCCTGTGGTGGCGGATCCATAAAATCGAAGTCGAGCAGGTCTTTAACGCCGAGAGATTTGAGAAGTAGGACGGTGTTGGACAAGTTTGTCCTTTGAATCTCAGGGATGGTTTGAATATAGAACTCCTCTTTATAAGCCCGCTCGGTGTATAGGTGGAAACTCTTTCCAGGCCCAGTTCTACCAGCACGACCGGCTCGTTGAGATGCATTTGCCTGAGAGATAGGAGTGATCTGGAGAGTATCCATACCCATCCGCGGATTGTAAACTTTCAATTTCGAGAACCCAGAATCGACCACATACATGATACCGTCAACTGTCAGGCTGGTTTCGGCAATGTTGGTAGCGACAATGACCTTTCGGACCCCAGGAGCGGCTTTCTCAAAGATTTTGGCTTGTAAATCTGCAGGCATTTGACTGTAAATGGGCAAGATACTGAGCTTCGGAGGGTCAACAAGTTGCTGCAGCCTTTCGTCAATCAGCTCGCAGGTGCACTCGATGTCTTCCTGGCCTGTCATGAAGACCAGGATATCTCCAGGGCCCTGCGAGACGTGAATGGCAAGCACTTGTCTCACTGCGCTGTCGACATAATCCTCGCACGGCGAGCGAGAATATTGAACGTCGACAGGAAATGTTCTACCGGGGATGATGAACTCAGGCGCACCACCGTAGAATTTAGAGAACCTCTCCGCGTTCATGGTCGCAGATGTGACAATTAGTTTCAAATCCTTGCGTCTTGCGAGTACCTTCTTGATCAAACCCATGAGGACATCTGTGTTCAAGGCTCTTTCGTGGGCTTCATCCATGATGATGACGGAATATTTGTCGAGGTCGGGCTGTACCAGAGATTCTCGAAGCAAGACACCATCAGTCATGTACTTGATCATCGTCTCGTTGCTGGTGCAATCTTCGAAACGGATAGCGTATCCGACAAGTCCACCGAGCTTAACTTCCATCTCTTCACTGACGCGTTTGGCCACACTCATTGCTGCCACACGTCTTGGTTGGGTGCAGCCGATCATGCCGAACTTGCCATAACCATCTTCGTAAAGGAACTGCGTCAACTGAGTAGTCTTACCAGAGCCCGTCTGTCCGACAACGACAATGACCTGATTATCGCGAATGACCCGGAGGAGCTCTTCGCGGACAGCGAAAGCCGGCAGGTACTCTCGCTGTTCGCGAAGGGTTTTGCTTTTACTAAAGGCACTCTGGCCCTCACTCTTCTTCAAGTGCTCGGCAAATTGGCTGCTGCCTTTCTTCTCTGGCTCTTCTGATTGGCCTGGAGCGGCTGGCGCTGCACTGTCTCCGTCGTCATCCTTGACGCCCATGATGTTCCCCAAGGCCGTGCCCGCCATGTTCGTAGATTCTTTGGCCTGCTGTTGTCTTTCCCGCTGCTGTCTTCGTTCGCGCACAACCTTGCTTCCTTTGCGACTAAAGACGGCCATGTCGCTCTGGGGGTCTTTGACAGCGGAGACGGGTTCAAGCTGCTTCGTAAAAACTTTCCGCCCGTCCAAGAAAGGGGGCTTAAGATCATGGACCAACAAGTGAATACGGGTCCCCTCATCATCGTCCTCGAAATCACCACTGAAGTCGCGCCGCTGGGCAACGCCCGAGGTAAGCATTCGATTCGTTTCCCAAGCATCGACGTCCTTCTGTTTCTGCATCTGACGCGCGGTCATACGCTTGTTGACCTTCTTGTCTGCCAATGCCGCTTCCCGCTGCCGATCCAGCCACGTGCTGTCGTCTCCAAACGGGTTGTGCGTCTCGTCTCCGAGGCTGTGGCCGCCGTACTCTTCACCGCCGTACCAATCCCGGTCCAGAGCCAGGACAGCCTCCTCATCAATCTGGGGTTCAGGCACGTCAAATTCCTGCTGGCGCGGAGTGGAACCATGCCCGGTGGTTCGCGGGGTGTGTGGGCGTGAGGAATCGTGGAACCGCGGTGTCTGGTGCGTGCGTGAGGGACGCTCGGAGGACGGACGCGATTGGTAGGAGTCAAGCTTACGCCTCTTGGGCACGATATGATAGTCGTCCATTTCGACTCGAGGGACGGCGACCCCAATGGAAGGAGCGAGCCTTGGGTGGTGTGTTGGCGCAAGAAGCCGTAGAGAGAAGCTGGGTTGTCGACGCGGAGGTTTAAGGCGGCGAAGGAGTGCAGCCGAAGTGCCAAGACTGACTGCGGAAAAGTGTTGGCCCGAGCGCGCCTGCCCGCAACTTTTTTGGAGGGTCCAGTCCGCGGCGTTCGAGAAAAAAAAAGTTGCTGTTGCGCCCCATGCTTCCTCTTCAAGACGCTTTCGACATGTCTATGATCACGGCGACCACCTGGGTGCCGCGCGGTTTTGCGGCACCGTTTCCGCAAAAGTACCTCTTCGACGACGACGAATTCGAACGCATATCCCAGCTTGCCCGTCTGCAGTTGAACGACGCGAAAGAGGATTTTGATGACGCCAAGAACGGCGAGAAGAGCGCCGATGAAGACGAGGAGCCTAAGTCGAATGCTGCCGCTATCTCTGCTGTTAAGGAGGACCTGTGCGCTCGAGCTAAACCCATTGCAAGATTTGAAGACTGACGATGTCTCAGCGAAATCGATGACGACCTGAAAGAGTACGACCTCGAACACTACGACGATGATGATGGCGCCGTGGACAAGGACGGCGAGCCTCTCGGTATCTTCGGCAATGTCAAGTCTCTTGTCTACCACGAGAACGACGAAGAAGACCCGTACATCACTATGCCAGACAACGTTGACGACGACGTCGAGCGCGAAGAGCTGCAAATCCTCGACACCGACAACCTCGTGCTGGCCGCAAGGATAGAGGATGAGATGGCGCATCTGGAAGTGTATGTCTACGAAGACGAGGCGGACAATCTCTACGTGCACCACGACATCATGCTTCCGGCCATTCCGCTCACGGTTGAGTGGCTGAACACGCCCGTTGGAAAGGGCCCCATTGAGGAGGACTCGAGAGGCAATTTCGTCGCTGTGGGCACTATGGACCCGGACATTGAAATCTGGGACCTCGACATTGTGGACTGCATGTATCCGAACGCTATCCTAGGACAAGGTGCTGAGGATCTGCCCCACGGCGACAAGCCCAAGAAAAAGAAGAAGAAGAAGTCCAAGAAGGCTAACGACAACTACCATGTCGATGCCGTGCTCTCACTCGCGGCAAACCGCACCCACCGTAACCTGCTTGCTTCGTCTTCTGCAGACAAGACGGTTAAGCTCTGGGACCTGAACACAACCAAGTGCGCAAAATCGTACACTTATCATACAGACAAAGTCTGTTCTCTGGCATGGCATCCTGCGGAGACGACCGTGCTTTTGAGTGGAAGCTACGATAGAACAGTCATCGCCGCGGATATGCGGGCACCAGAAGCTAAAGCCCCTAGATGGGGGGCGGAAAGCGACGTGGAGCAAGTCAGATGGGACCCTCATGATCCCAACTTTTTCTATGTAAGTCTTGATGTCACAGGATTAGGAATTCTGCTAACATGTGTTAGGTCTCGACTGAGAATGGTGTCATCCACTACCATGACGCTCGCCTTGCCCCCTCAGATCCGTCGCAGACAAAGCCAATCTGGACCCTGCAGGCACACGATGAATCGATCTCGTCTTTTGACATCAACCCAATTATACCGGGCTTCATCGCTACCGGTTCGACTGACAAGGAAGTCAAGCTATGGAACGTCCAACCTACGGGACCGAGCATGGTGGTTTCCAGGAACATCGGAGTTGGTAAAGTGTTCTCCACAGCATTTGCGCCCGACAAGGAAGTTGGTTTCAGGCTGGCCGTGGCAGGAAGCAAAGGCTCCGTTCAGGTTTGGGACACCTCGACCAACGCAGCGGTGCGACGGGCTTTTGCAAACAGAGTGGCGCCCGTCGAAGGTGAAGTCAAGGAGAGGCTTGTTGGCGTGCAGGAGTCGGACAGTGACTCTGAAAGTGGCGAGGATGGTGAGGATGACGACAGCGATGCGGGGCCGGACGGCTGGGAGTCAATGGACGAGGAGTAAGGCGAAGAACATCAACAAGTTGCAATTGCCACGTCGAAGCAAATCGCAGCGTAGGGTCGCCATAGGTGGCGACGGTGGTTACGGCGTCCAGAAGGAAGAGTAAAAGGTACCGTGGCCGGGCGCCATGTCGTAATAGACGTCCGATCCACTACAGTATCCCCAGGGGAAGTCAGATCGAAAGCAAAGAGGTACAGGGAGCAATGAACAGGTACAACTCCATGGAGAGACGAGGCATTCGTCTGGACGCAAGTATATCGAATTTTCAGCGACTGATGCGTCCGCATGAATGCTTCGACTCCCCCGCAACATTTTTGATTTGATCTTTTGGAAAGCCGCTGGGCGTTGACCGTCGGCTGCGATGCCCCCTGTACCTCGGAGGCAGACAGCGCGATTCTCGACCGAGGAAAGCATGTCTCGCGAGAAGTTGACTCTGAGCGGCGGAAATTCTCAAGCCGGCGTGTTTCGTCGGCGAAATATACCATTAAGGGGAGGGTAGGGAGTGGAAGGCTTTGTAGCGGTTTCAAGTGGGCGCATTAATGTTAGCGGACGCGTCTGCAGGGCCACAGGGCTGAGAGCCTAAGTTCAAGGAGTACCTGGGCGAGGACAGGGCTCCAGCACAATCGAGATCCTTCACTACATGCATTGGTTTTCCTCAAGTCTGGCGTTGCGGCACTCCGAAGATGGGCGCGAGTGTAGCAGAGTTGGCTCTTTCTCCACCTCGAGGTCAGCTGGCTGCACGCCTACGTGCGAGTAATAGCGCGCTCCAGTTAGCGAGAGACCCTCGCGGTCTGATTTGGGATCGTCGCCGTTGGGGGAGCACGCGTTTGGTTCGGCAGCGTCCGTTTTCGGCGGCATAGCATGCAAGCGCTATGGACCTGCGCGTGCTGGCCATGTGGCTGGCGGAGAATGCGAGGACTCGAGCCTGGGGCCCGAAAGAGGAAGAAGGGGACTGTGCTGGCAAAGCGGCCGAACAGATGGGGACATTCCGACATTCCGGCGGCAGCAGGAATCATGTCGCCGCTGGCAGGAGGCCTTGGTTTGGCTGGGGGAAATGCCGAACAGCAGCGCGGACCGACGTGCCGCAGAATCTGATATTGGGGCACTATTGAGTTGCTGCGTCGTGCAGATGCTTTTGCTGCAGCGACCTGTCAAGCCGCACACGTCGCCGTGGCCGTGAAGCGACCGCGCGACGGCAGGCTCCCCGGGCGATTGTCAGGGTCCCCGAGGGCGCGGGCGGGTCCCTGCTGCGAGGACGAGTTCGCGGCGTGAAAAGCTGTATCGCAGGTCTTGCCTAGCTCAGCGCTTGTTCTGGGCCAGGCACAGTCCAGAACTGGCCTGTCTGCCAACCAGCACCCGCCCATGCACGTTCGGCGCATCAAGTCGCTCCCGGCCCACTCGTTAGTTTGTGCCGGGGCGCGCTGCCGCCGGCGGCATGCTACCCACTCGACGATCCACCCCAACGGCTGCAGCGATCGCGGAGCCGTGCAAACACCTCGCATGACAGCGCGTTTGGGCGCTGCTGGACGGCGCGGCTGGCGCTGGAATGGGGGGTGGGAGGCATCTGGGCGTGCGCGCGGCGGAGGGCCCGCTCCGCCATGGACACCCCCATAAACCTGCGACAGGAACGTTTCGTTTCGCAGCCCACAGCCCGAAGTGGTGCTTCTCCGACGCCTGCAGGGGCCTTACCTCCAGCCGGACCAATTAAGCGGCTTGCATGCTCGACGCGATCTCGCGGGCCTGTGCCGCGCTCACTGAATCATTGGACGCTCACCCGTCGCCTTTTCACCTTCGGCCGCCCTGCCCGGCGCTTCTCGTGCTACGAGCTCTCCTTCCTCCCCATATCTCTGCCGTCTCCCCCGTCGCGGCGACGCGCTTCTCTCTTTTCTTGCCAAACATACAGCCGTGACCTGGTGCTTCGCTCTTTAGACACCCAGGCTCCGCGCCCTCGTTCCTTGCCTTCTGCCTTTGCGACCTTCCTTTCCCACCACCACCTTGCCCGTTGTTTTGCTGCGAGCCGGCGAAACGTACCACCAAGAAAACCGCGTCTCACCGCAGGACGACCGCGCGACGACTCCCAGCTTCGCCTGAAGCCCTGGAAACTCACCATTTCCCATTCTGGAACCATTGCCACCATCTTCTGACCCTGCCGCGGTTGCACGGCTGACCTGGACCACGCGCTTGACTACCCCACTGCCCACCACCCTGTCGGCTTGTGACGATCTCGACTGCAAGGCCCGCATCACTAGCGCCCGGCACCTTCACCTGTGATCGTAACTGCTCTCAACCGCCTGCCAACTCTCTGGGGCCGGCTGCTTCATATCTTCGACTGTTTCCTTCGACCTGCCCACGGACCCGCTGCTGCACCTCGACCGTTGTGTGACATCAACTGTCAAATACTGCTACCGCCGCCGTCACCATGACCGACTTCATTTCCCGCTCGCTCACCACAAGGCGGGCAAAGAAGCCCGAGAAGGTTGCCACCGCACCTTCGCGTGCATTCAGCATGAAGAAGTCCAGCAACCCTTCCATCAACCGCGTCCAGATCTCTGGGCCGGTCAATCTCATCTCGACTACCAATATGCTGTCTTACAATGCCCCCGACATTCCTGGATTGCGCCAAGCTTCCGCCGAATCTCACTCGACCTCGCACTCGGAGGAATCGGATCGCAGCTCGACCTCTAGTGGCTCCCGCGGTGTCTCGACGGACGCATCTTCCGTTGATTCTCTCCCCACCTCGCCCGAGATCAACCACCTGACTGGATTCTTCGATTCCGCCAAGAAGGCCGCTCCCGAGAGGTCTCACACCCCCCGGTCGCACTCCAAGTCTTCATCTCGCCCGAGCATGGAGCAGGTCAACCGATCTCTGGAATCGAAGCGCTCCATGGACAACATGCAGTCGAAGCGCTCCCTGGACTCCAAGAGATCTTTCGACATTGGCTCGACCAAGCGCACTCTTGAGACCAAGCGATCCATGGACAGCATCCGAGCGGCTCACGAGTCTAGCCGCAAGGCGCAGGAGACGATTCCTTCGGTGCCGCAACGTGCGCGATCTCACAGCAAGGAGGCGCACGAGGTCATGGCACGCAAGAGATCGATTCGCAACATGGGCCCTCCCAACAGTCTCCACAGCCGCAGTTCCTCGCTCCAAGAGCAGCGCTCTTCGGTCGACATGTTCAAGAGCGGAGGCGGCGTGGAGCCGAATCACCCTTTCGGCCGGGAGTTGGAGCAGCTGAACGAGGTGGTCGAGGAGCTCGGAGGCGTGATTCGCGACGTTGAAATGGACGAGGACACGAGGTACATGCTCGAGAAGGGGCTGCAGAAATTCTGCGCCTCCGACTACTTGGCCGAGATTGCACCTTACATGGCAACAGCGTACGAGAGGCGGCCGGTGGTACCAACTCCAACTCTCAGCACGACGTGGATCTAAGTCCTGGATGTGGGATTGGAGGAGATGCGAAACTTCCTTTCTCCGCGCACGTGCCTAATTACAGGCAGATGGCGGACCCCACATTGGAGTCTGGCTCGCCAGGATGTTGAGACAGCTCCTAGCGCGTCGGGAAACTTCCGAATCCGTTCTTGTTCATATTCTTTAATTACGTTCTCTACTTTCCTTTACGCATGCTTATACTTGAAACGCAGCAGCGTTCTGGTAGGGGACGGGACGTCCGCAGGACATGGCGGCGGCGGAGGATCGGCGACTATACCCCACAACCACCACCATCACACTACTCACACTCCTTTATGAACATTTACGACTTTTGCGATTGAACTTGAATATATACCTTGGAAGGGGTGGTGCGGAGGCAGGGGCGTAGCTAGCTGCAGCAACTGGTGAATGTAGATAGGAGGGCCTTTGGGCACGCATGAATGCATGTAGGCATTAAGATTGAAACAAGGTTGCAAAACAAAGTGTCGCTTGGCCCGGTGACGTCTGGGTGGACCAGGCTGGTCTTTTCCCGGAGCGACAAGGCGTCGGCATCGATCGTCATGCCGGCTCGACGCGGGCCTCACGAGAGAACGGCGGCCGTGCGTCAGTCCGCTTGGCAGTGTTTTCACAACTTCGCCGCTCCGCGAACCAGTCACTGCGCCTTGAAGCCGCTGCCGCCGAAAGCCACCTGTCGCATCCACTTTGCCCGTGCCCAGCGCTTCACCTCCACACCTCTCGAAGCCCGCCGTGGTCGCGCCGCCCGTCAGAGCTTGTGCATTGCCCTCAATCTACTCGACGCGCCGCGCTCCTGACGCCCGCCGTGTTGTCACCACCCCCCGCTACCCCTCCGCCGCCGCTCCACCGTCAACAACCTCCCGCCCACACCTCTCGATTGCGCCCACGCGACCCAAAACACCACCGCACACGCCCGCCCACCGCCTGACCCGCCAGTCCCTCCGGCTAGAGTCGCCGCGCGCCGCGCTCGCCCTTCCCCTCGTCAACGTCGGCCCGCACCCTCGCTGTCAACAACACCACGACCGCGCCACCATGGATATGGGCATTGACATAACGCGCCGCAACAAGAAGCCGCGGCCTCTCTCCGAGCCGGAAAAGGACAAGCTGGACGAATTTGTCGAGAGCATCCACTATTCCGCTAGGTGCGTTCGCTTCCCCCTACCTGCTGCGCCGGCTGTCGCAGCCTCGCCGCGCATTTCGCCCGCCTCGAAACGCCGTCGCGTGCTGACAGGAGCCTCGTGCAGATACTCAGACAGCGAATATGAGTACCGCCACGTCCAGCTGCCCAAGCAGATGCTGAAGGTCATACCAAAGGAGTACTTCGACGGCTCCAGGGGAACGCTGAAGCTTTTGTGGGAGAAGGAGTGGAGAGCGCTCGGTATCACTCAGGTACGTCTGTCACGAGCGCATTGGACGAGTCAGCATAAGGGCTAACGCTACGCCTTTTCTCCAGAGTTTGGGTTGGGAGCATTACGAGGTGCATGAGCCAGAGCCTCACATACTTCTCTTCAAGTACGTGTCCCCGCCACGCTGGTTTGCTGCCGGCTGCGGTCAAATTTCGCGACCCGCGACATCAACACAACAGCAGGAATTGACTCGATATACAGGCGTCCGATTAACTACCAGCCGCCGATGCATTGAGCGAATTCCTGCCTTTCTTCCTCCCGCCGGATCGACACGAACCATGAGTGCCGCAATTTCGGATTCGGACGGCATCTCGATACTGGCTGCCCCACCGTTCAGAGCTTCTCTCACCGTCACTTGTTGATGACTTGCAAATCCCGGTGCAACAGGCGAAATCAGGTGCAATCCTAGACGTCTTTCTCTCTTACATCTTACTGTCGTCTCCTACTTTCTCTCTACTGTCACGTCGGTTGCAATCTTCGTACTCTGCGGAACGAGGCGATTGATCTACGTTCTCCGCGCCTTTCGACGACCTGGCATCCATCCGGTTTAATCACCTTCTCTCCAAACTCGGCTCTCACACGAGCTTCGACGAAGACGGCGAGATGAGAAGGGGGGGGGGGGGGGGGGGGGGGAGGGGAAACATCTTTTTCGTGCATGAAACGGAGGCTCTAGCCTTGTCCCCAACTTATTGTTTCTGGTTTTCTTTCCTTATCCAACTCTCACATCTCGGGGTGTCGATCCGTTAAAACAACGTAATGGGTGCCTTGGGAGCTTTGGGCTACGTGAGTTTGGGAGTCTGCCGGTCTTTCTCTTGCATTGCTTCATCTCTGTGGTTACAAAACTTCTTCAAAGTGTAGATAAAGGGAGAAGAGAGAGAGAGAGAGAGAGAGAGAGAGAGAGAAAAGTATAAAAATCTGGATGTGCCAGTATGCAGGTGACTAGAAAGGTTCTTCATATCGGGATTACTTGGGAGAGACGAGAAGCGACCACAGGTTTCCAGCCCGCGAAGAAAGCGGATGGTTCCAAAAGGAATGTCATTCTCCCCAGAGTCTTCTTCCAGAATGGAGAAATGAATAGGAGACGCATTGGTTGCATCTACGGTATAAAATCTATGAGGTCTTTCCAAAAAGAAACGCGAATCGTCTATCCGAGCGGATCTGGGAAGAGAAACGGAGAAATTGGATTCTTTTTCCTCATGGGGCTACCCTTTCCTCACACGACGTCCTACCAAAGTATGGGATAGGGTCCCCCACCATGTATTGCAACGCTCCGTGATTCGACCCCGCACACACTTACCACGGGCCATGGCGGCTGCCGCTAGAAGAGGTTCCTATCAACTCTGTATACTCATATAGTACACCTGAGGTCCAAGCTCAAGTATAGCAGCTAGCTTTAGTGGGTAGATAATACTGCTCGTAGCGAGCACCGTGGGAACTTGCCTCCCATGTTTTGACATCCCCATTCAGGCCACTGCTAACACGAGACCAGATAAGCCCTGTTCACAAACACAGAGATATATAGCAGCCGATGGTTAGCGGCGACGACCCTTGGGGCATAAGTTTGTGGGGAGTCGAAGCGTTCGTCGGCACACAAGTGTAGTGCATTCTTAGGGACAAAACCATCCGGATGAATGTTTAGTTGGCTACAGCACCCCTCTGGACATCCGGTGGAGAATGGAGAATTCAACTCATGTCAGATTCGTATTGCTGCGTCCGTTCTGAGGATTGATGGAAATATGTAAAACAGTATGCCCCTAATAAGGGCTGGGTATCATTTATCAGGTTCACATACACTTCCAACCTAGTCCACGAATTTGTTCTTCTCCCCATTCGGACCCATCATCATGCCATCAAAGCTGCAAACGCGATACAAGCGGCCAAGACCAAGCTCGCCGCCGTGCCCATGCTCATTCTAACCTGCTGATGGCTTGCCGCGCTGCTGGGCGTCGGCTCACCACTGCCACCACCCCCTCCGGCCAGATCCGCGCAGTTGGTCACGTTCTGGCCGCCGCTGCCGAGTGTCCTCCCCAGCGTGCCCATGGCTTCGAAGTCGCGGCTGCGAAGCCAGCGTTCTGCGGCGCTGACGTTGGTCGCGCAGAACTCGGCCGTCAGGTTGAAGTAGGTGGCAGCGCCGTCGCAGGCCGACGACACGTGCATGCCGTCGCGTGCGGCGTAGAAGCCGAAGGTCCCATTGGGCGGGCCGTACTGGACCGAGTTGGACGTGAGGCTGACGTTGACGGCGCCCGGGTCGAGCGGCTGATACAGCGGGGCGATGTTGTGGACCTCGACGAGCTGGCCGGACCCATCCGCGTCGGTGGGCGACGAATACTCAAGCAGCGTCTCGACGAGCTTGGCGCCGTCAGAGAGTCTGTATGAGCGCGCGGTTCCGGGCTCGTTGTTGGTGCCGTTGAGCGGGACGGAGTTCGGGTCGTCTGCGGTTGTTGCAGGCGGAGCGGCCGGCTCGAGCAGGCCGGTCCATGATATGTCACGGAAGGAGGAGATGAGCGGCAGGACGGAGGAGAAGTTGTATGGCAGCGTGTAGATGGTGAGGCGGGTGCCGGCAGTGTAGCCGGTTATACAAGGATTGCTGGGTGGAACAATGGTCGGGGTGCTGATGGGCGGGTAGGCGGAACCTGCAGATGCGCATTCGGAGGCCCTGAGAGGGGCCTGGTGGGCGCTCATGGTGGGCGCGATGCTGGCTGGAAGACAACCGCAGGCCGAGGAGCTGTTGCTATGCAGGTGGTGGGAGCGGGCGTGAGGGCAGAAATACAAGAGCTGGCGGACGAGGCGGAGTTGCAAGCAGAAGTTTGAGTTTGGTGGGAGCGAAGAAGCTTTGGCGAATATTGATAGACATGAAGCAAGGGAGATTGACTTTGGCGGACCGCACTTCTTTAGTTTTGAGACAACGACGCGAGGAAGCCGTGGCGGGCGGAAAGTGGCAGGTGGAGATGTCGGCAGCACATGCAACAGGCACGCGCGCGAGTAGCCGGCGGACCCAGGACGCACTGTGCCTGACAAGTGAGGGGGATCGCCCGCGCCTCCATCCGCGATCCATCCCGTCTGCGGGGGGCCCCCGGTCCGTCCTGCATGTGTCATGGCCCAAGCCTCTCTTTCATCCGGTTTCATCCCGTAATTTGGGAAAACACCCAGCGACCGCCCGTGCTATTGGCTGCGTTTATTTGGCCCTGGCTTGACTCCGCCGGGTCCCCGGCGTTGCTATTTTGTGTTTTTTTGTGGTGGCTGCATCGACGACGACATCAAGAGTGCTTTGTGGGGTCTCCACCGTCATGCTGTCAACGATGGCTGACAGCTGTACTGTCGGTGTCTATGACGATCTCTCGTCTGGACCCTGATGACGTCTGCCCATTCGAAATCCCACACAACGTCATCATTGTCTGCATCTACAAATTCGCCCTCGAAAAGTTAAGATCTGCTCAGGAAATCCTCGCCATTCATCATGCTCCGCCTCTTCTCGAGATCTGCGCCTTCTGCCAGGACCGCCTGCTCTGCTCGCCCCACATACACCATCCTCAACCAACGCAAAATGGCTACCCGCAACGCAGACGCCGCTAACTTCGACCGCTCCAAGCTGTTTGACGTGTCTCATGTCACAGCCGTCGTCACTGGCGGTGCCACGGGAATCGGCTTGATGATCACCCAGGCACTAGTTGCCAATGGCGCCAAGGTCTATATCACCGGCAGAAGACAGGAGGCTCTAGAAAATGCTGCCAAGACATATAACACAGGCCCCGGCCAAATCGTCCCGCAAGTATTCTGGGAGTGCAATTGTGCCCAAGGGGGATAGCGAATTGTTGACCCCTTCACCACAGCCTTCCTGGCGATGTCAGCACCAAGTCAGAAGTCCAGCGTCTCGCCTCCGAGCTCACCAAGAAGGAGCCAAACGGCATCCAGCTGCTTGTCAACAATGCCGGCATTGCCCGGGATAACGAGACCAAGTTCTCTGCGAACAGTGGTCCCCCGGATCTGAAGAATCCTTCCGCTGTTTCCGAATACTTCCTTGCATCCAAGCCAGAGAACTGGGATGAAACTTTCCGTACCAACGTTACTGGAATCTATTTCACTTCAATGGCCTTCCTTCCGCTGCTGGCTAAGGGTGGCTCGTCGGCTGCCGACTACTCCTCCAGCGTCGTCAATGTTAGCAGCATCTCCGGTTGCATGAAGGGCAGCAGTGCTGGCCAGTTCGCATATGCAGCCAGCAAAGCCGCTGCAACTCACGTCGGCCGCATGCTTGCAACCACATTCGTCCAACGTGGAGTCAGAGTCAACACCATTGCTCCAGGTGTCTTCCCGAGCGAAGTATGTTCCGGAAAAGGAACCGCTCACTCGAGAACCAGTGGCTAACTGCCTCTTCCAGATGACGACTGGCAAATCCGACGAGAAGAACAAGTCGCAACTGAGTAGCAAGGCTTCGAATCCTTCTGGTAGGACATGACCCGAACTGCTGACCTCCCTTTGGTAGTAAGATTTTGCACTGACGCTTGCTGTCACTTGCAGGCCGATACGGAACCGACTCCGATATGGCTGCTACCATTCTCTTCCTTGCCAGCCGTGGAGGAACATTTTACAATGAACAAATCATGTATCCAGACGGAGGTATGCGCCCTATTGCCCAAAATGGCCTCCACCAATATGCTGACAATGAATCGCAGGCAACACTCTTGTTCAACCCGCGGCGAAATAATCTGTTCCATCCATCCCTGAACTCAGGCAGGATGATCGACAGGCTTCATCAGAAAAACCTCTGCTACTTCTTGCTAAAAAAATAAGCATTGACTAGTCCGGACGTGAGAAAAGAAGCGGTATTTCTTATGGAGAGTCGAATCATTCATCCGTATACAAATGTAATACAAGATCTGAACACTCGTTTCCGGATGAATGCTTCAGTTCTTATGGTGGTAGCTTATTGTAATACTTTAGTGATAGTCTCATTTTGCGGTGGTTTCGCAACTGACTTTGTAAGGCCGAGGATTGCGTATACTGCCGAGTAGCCAGGACAGAATCGGTAATACGCAATGCATTGGGATCCGCGGTGTCCTCATGGCTGACGACGCTGTTGCTCGGCTCGCGAGAATCGAAGCCCTCCGAATTATGCAAAGCGGTGCTGTCTAATGCAAATTTTCTCATAGACAAAGCAGACAAAGATCACATGAGGATTACCATGGTGAGCCAAAGCATTCGTCTGGACGTAAATGTTCTATTTCTCCAGTAACAAAATTATCCGGATGAATGCTTCGACTCCTCATGGCAGTTCTCATTGCCCTCGCTCACAGCTCATCGAAAACATGCAGTCTCTCATCATCCGATGTGGGATTTGATGCAAGAGGTGGTGGCGGACTGGTGCTAGCAGACGTACTGTGCACGCTCTCGAGGATCTGGCGTATCGAAGGCGGTACGTCATTTTCAGGGCTGATGGAGTGGTTGTTGGCCTCGGAAGAATTTCCGTTGCTCACAGGGCCCACTCGCTTCTGCGTACGTATACCGTAGGCAATATAAGCGATGAGAAGAAATGCTGCTAGCCCAGCCAGAACACTCCAAAAGATGCGCAGACGACCTATCCAGAAAGGTAAGATGGAGAAAAGGAAGGGCTAAAGACCTCTGAACTTACGGTTCACACTTGTCCTCCACTCCTCTTCTAGCCTCTCACGTTCATCAACCCTCTTTCTAGCAGCCTCGAGGCGCTCGTTCAGCCGCGCGGCTTTCTCCTTGCCGGTGACAATGCGCGCCTCGAACTCCTCCAATAAACGCGCCTGTGACTCAAAGTCACCGATGCTGTCCAGCGAGTTGTTCACCTCGTCCACGAGCTCGTCGGCGTCCGACGTGAATTCGTCGCCCAGCTTCTTCGTGAGCGTTGACAGCTCTTGAAGCCCGTCGATGGTGTTATGCAGGCCCGATACCTTTTCCAGAATCGAGTAGTACGTATCGTCGAGGCGGCGGGTGGTGGTCATGGACTGTTCAGACAGGGCGTGGAGAGCGTTGCGTAGTTGTCTGGTTCAAGCGTGGGGCGGCCAAGGTCAGCATCAGCACACCGTGAGTTGAGACAATGTCTGAACACGCGAGGTGTGGGCGTGAGACAAAGAACAAACGACATACTCTTCCCGTCGCTTTTGGCGCGTGCGCTCCTTCACGACATCCTCGGGCCTGACCACGCGCGACGAAACGTGGCGCACACTGGTATCGTACTCGGCAACGACGGAGGGGCTGACCAAGTCTTTGGCATCGTTTCCGCTGGCGCTGGCGCTGGTGCTGCCGCTGGCGTTGTTTGCGGGCTTGACGACATCGGGAAACGAGGGTCGCGACGTGAGCAATACGGCAGACTTGATCTCCTTCTCATCTCCGCCATACTTGGACGAGCGACTCGAGTGGTGGTGGTGGCGGTGGTGGTGAGAATGATGGTGGTGTTTGTGACCAGGCAGTGATAGGTGAGAACGTTTGGACGAGTCGCGGGTTTCCTTGAGGTTGAAGGGGGCGGCAAGGGTGGTGCTGCGGCCGGCCTGGGCTAGCTTTGCGATGGCGATGGTATCAGAGCGGTGCATGGTGGGGGCGTAGAGGGCGACTGAGGGCAGCTCCATGCCATGGTGGGTTTGTGGGGAGAGAACGAGGTTAGCAGTCGCGTCTCCTGGCGCCGTCGCGGGGAGCTCGAGGCATGTGAAGCGAAGGACGTCATCGGCTCTGCGCGCCCATGGCTAGGATGGCAATCTGCCGAGCATATACAGAGGGGTGCACCGTTACACATAGATGCGCTGCAGAATTATTATCTATTCGTCAGCTAGGCATTGTCTATCTCAGAAACAGTCCGGACATAAGCAGCACTCGAGGTATCGTTCCAGAAACGCCCCCCCTTTTGTCCCTCCAATTCAAAATTATCATCACTTTCATGACCAAAATATACTCAAGCTTCTCGAGCATAACCAGAGAAAGCCCTCAATCAATTATTTCTCGAACCGCCCTGGCCCGCTTATACTAGTTTCCGTCATCGGTCCAGTAGCCGTGGCGTGCGCCCATGTCAACGCATCACCCCTGCTCATCCCGGGTGGCATGCCTTCCGAGCGTTCCACGTTCCGCGTAATGTCTTCGGCGCTCGACCGCGCCACCTCTATTGTGACTTCTGCTCGAATGTCGCCCGGGTTCAGCGCTAGCTCTGAGCTGGCCTAAACGTGAGTCATCACATGTTAGCTTTCTGCCCTTGTCATGCAAAGGTTCAATCCACTGACCGGGCTGCCGCTGCGGACCGTCCCTAAACTCTTCATGCCTACTTCGACATCCCCTTTTGTAAACGCATCTTCTGAATTCGATTTTGTGAATGTGTGCGAATGTCGCGAGAGCTTGATGTCGCGGAACGACTTGCGTGGGTGTGAATTGTGCATGCTGCGTAGCCGCGTCCCGTCTCCGTAGTACCCGGAAGGCCGTTGTCCAGCGGGATAGCTCGTCTTGCTGGTCGAAAGTTTGCGCAGACAGGGGAACCATTCGCGCAGCAGAGGCCATATCATGGGCAGATTGGCTACGTAAACCGCAACAGACGCTTCCCGCGTGTACCAAAGCATGTAAGATGTGTCGTACACGTCCGAAAGGTTGTACACTTTTGTGAGGATTGCCGCAATGATCTATGAAGAGCGATTTCAGTCAGCTCCATCTTGGGAGGCATCAAACGCCGTACTCACCACGAAGATTCCCATGCTGAAAACAAGGCCAAGAATGAGCCTCTGTCTGAGAGGCATGTTCAGTTTCGTGATCATGGGGATGGGAATGAGAAGAATGCCGATGTCGCTGGAAAGATTGAAGCAGGCCTGGACGATCGCGTAATGCTGAAGGGTGGCACACTGGGAGTCCGGAGGCGGCACTGCCCAGTATCCGCTGAAAGGCGTGCAAGCCGTGAAAAAGGCTATCTCCGTGGATACCCAACCAATGGCTACATACATGAAAAGTATATTGACGAGGCGATGCTGGGCAACTCCGGTAGTGAGGCGGCTATACATAATCAAGAGGCATATCTTGAGCGTGTAGATGACATTAAGCATCCCCTACGTTGGTCAGTCTAACCCGCTTTTACGTGGCTTCGGCGTGTCTTGCCTGCTCAGAAACAACAACGATTTTGGATCCCAAAATGCGTTCTTTGATATCTTCTTCGCTGAAGTCGCGGTATTCCTCAGGAAGAAAGAGATTGCTTCCGCCGCCACCTGCAATGACGTTTAAACAGACGACGAGGATTGTGTACCATATCTGCAGGCAACGTCAGCGCAAAGTCAAAGGGTTAGCAGAGCACGAGGCCGGTTCCAGGAGGACTGCAATAAATGCAAACGCATAGAGTGGGAGCATTCATCCGGACGAAAAAGTAATTAGCTTTGCTGAAGACTTTCGTTCGTACAAATGCTTCAACTCTGGATGGTAAAGGCATGTTGCAACTCTTCTGAGAGCGACCTCGTACTGGTAAACATACCGCTGCGACTAGCATGAGATAGTCGTCTGCAGCCAACTCTCGGAATCCCACCCGGTGGATACGAGCAAATCTATGTCAATCGTTTAGTCAACGTGTTTCCACCCTCCGAACTTGGTACCTACATCCTGAAAAAGATGATGAACATGCCCACGCCATAAAGACTCCATGACTGCGCAGCGAGCCGGTGCTGAAAGCCTTCGTCGAACACAGCCATGACGAGAAAGGAAAAGGAGCGAATGGGTTAGATGAGTCGTTAATAGCGATCCGCCTTCATCGGGCGTCTGCCCGGGCTTTCGTTGGATAGACAACCACGCCGTTCGAAGAGTCTTGAAGGAAAGTGATGTGACGACAGGAGAGAAGTGCGCAGGACAAATTGGATGATCAACTGATGTCGGACAAGCGGAGAGGCAGGGAGAGCTCGGGGAGAAGTGCGACACAAACGTCTTACGAGGCTTCTCGGTGCTTGTTCAAGCGGTCGTGAGACGACGACGCGTGGGTGCAGGGAAGGTCATGTTTAGGTGTTTGGGCCGACAGCAGAGGGCGTGAGAAAGGGCCGAGCAGTACCATTAGATACCTCACGGACGGCAGATCCGGAGCCGGGGAGATGATCTCTAGGCCCTGGCTACCACGTTGGTGGCCCCTGGCCCTTGCAGCGGAGCAGTCGTCACGGTGAATACGCGCGCATTTCCTGCCGTACTTGGCGTGAGCAGGAGCAGGGCATGCAAGGGCACGAAGCTTAAACTGGGCAAAGCGATAACGGTCCGTGCAGGGAAGGGCAGACTTGGGATTCAGAAAGAGTGGGAAAAGCATCTAGCGTCCGTTCAACCTCATACCCGACAAATGAGGGCATGACAGGGCACGGCGCAGGGTGACCGGGGCGCAACAGGACTGTCTCACTGGCGGATGAGCAGAGAGATTCAAACGGGAACAGCGGCGCGACAAGACCAAGGAGCTAAGCTGGAGACGGCTGTTGCACCGCCAATGAAGACGGCTTCGTCCGAGCAGAGAACGAGGCTGACGCTGGTGGCCGCCGGGCCTTACCGGAGCTAGCAGCGGAGAGCGAGAGACAAGCACGGCACAAGGTGGAGCTCTTGATGGCTCGAGAGACGCATGGAATGAGGGTCGGCATAGAAGTTGCCTGCAGACGCGCGATCTTCGCCTTCACGTGGCGTGGGTGGGGGATTTCTGCGAGAGCTGTCATGCACGGCGTCGCTCCTGGGAGAATCTTCACGGATTGGGAAAATACGAGAGACGAACCAACCAGCCGGGCTCTTGCTCCAGACTCATTTGGAAGATTCCGACTCGCAACAACGGAAGGGCCGGGAGGGTGGACTGCTGGGATGGCAGCGGGCGAGTCATCTTGTCGACGGATCGGCCGGTGAGATTCAGTTAGGCTTTGCTGTGGGTGATGGCTCCGGAAATGATTCTTCGGCTCTCAGCCGACCCAGGTACGCGGCTGTTCTGGTGGGCTTTGCGAGGACGATGCTCGAAGGAAGAGATAAGAGAGGACGGCACGGTCCAGGCAGGCCCCGAGTGTAGACGTCGCTGCGATAAGGCCGGGCTACGTGTGCCACTCAGAGGAAAGGGCGGATCAGGCACCGGGCGAGTGAGGGGCGGACGCCTGCTGGTGCGTTCTTTTTCCCAGCGACAGCGGGAAGAGGGTGCGGTGCGGTTGAGGAAGAATCGCGGTGTCCCCCACGCCTGAGGTCGCCTGCTCTTGCCGAAGGCCGACGACGTGCGCCGCCGCTGCCTTACTTAGCCCGCCCGCATGCGACCCGAACCGCCAGGCCGAGCGGGCTAGTGCTGTGTCTGTTGCCGTGCCACAGTGCCCTTCTAGAGCACCCGATGCCACAGCGCACGCCTCTGCCAGAACCCTGCCGCCAGGCCGCTTGCTCCCATTCCGTACCCTGGGCTCTGCGTGCGCGCTTATTAAGTCGGACTCTGCTGCTGCAATGCTTGTCTATACGAGAGACCGGAGCTGCGCGCTTGCACAGGTCTAGCAGCCCGCCATCGCTACGCCTGGTCTCCAAGCCGCCCGGACGGCTGCGCTAGGCCGCGGATAAAAACAACGAACAACTTGGCCGCGGGGCCGATTTGGATCTTGCGCCCAGATCTCGCCATCGTCGACTAAGTAAATCACCGCTCCCGTCCGCAGCAAACGCCCAGCCGCCGTCATGCCACCCTGATCCTCTGCCTCCGACGCCACGCCTGTATACCCCAGTGTGTCGCCTCGGACCTGCCCTATTGGATAAAAGCTTCATACGCACGTCCTAACGTCTTCGCGTCGTCTGCCAGGAAAATGGCCCTTTTTTTCATTCTCCGCCCGTTTGATAGATCGGAATCCATGACCATCCCAACCGCTCGCCCCATCGAGGTGCCACAATCCGAGCGCAGCCATGTCCTCCGTCCGCTATTCGCCGTCGTTGAGCCTGTGCCGCTGCGAACCCCGACGCCAAGGTTAATAGTCGGGCCCGATCAGAGCCGGGATGTCGTGTTCATCTGCGACACAAGTTAGACAGGGGCCGCCAAAGATATCCAGTCCGTCGGGTCCCAATCGGCTGGCCTGAAGATCCCCCGGCCAGAAAAAAGAAAAAAAGCAAGGGCAGCGTACAGAAGGGTGCTGCAGCCGACGGCTGGCGGCAGTGATCTCCAATATGTCACTCCGTGGGGAGTTGAAGCATTAGCGCATTGCATTTGGGATGACAACGCTATCCGGACGGATGCTTCGACCTCTCATGAAGTTGCATCTGTAAACCGTCGGCTACAGCACCTTCCTGAACAGCAATGCAGCTCCTTCATGCACCTTCTCCCTCTCCTACGTCTTTTTCTTCCCGTTGCTTCTGCGCCTGGTAGGCCTTGTAATTCTGCTTCCAGTTTACGTAATTGGTACGGTCCTGGTCCGTCGGCATCTTGACTTCACCGCTGTCCACCCGTCTTTGGTATCTGTCGACGCGGGTAAGTTCTATAGCATCCTCGGTTCCGTATCTAGCCGTCTATGCGCCACCACACAAGTCTCCGTAGCAGGGGTCTTCTTCGGCTTTGCACTCACGCCAATGGCGCCACTCTCATCCAGGCCGATTTTGTCGACACTATTCGGCGCACTCAGGTTGCTGTGGCTGAAAGAACTCTCCCTGATTGCTCGAGTGCCCTATTGGGGTTTTGCTTCTTCGCTCGTGTATTGGGCTGAGAGCTTGTTGTCGTTACCCACGGGCCTCTTGTAGAGGCCGTCGTTGGCTGCCGGGCCAGCGCCAAGCACGTCACTTTCAACGCTTTCTATGACCGCACCTTCATCCGGCTCCTGGTCCATCGAGCGGGACAGGATACCCTTGTCATATTCTCGGTTTGCGTTTTCGACTTCGTCTGGCATATTCATGCTGTCAACGCGGCGGGGCAATGTTGCAGCAATGAGTCCGTTGAGAAAGCTCCAAGGCCTGAATGTAGGGTCCCGGTCTGGTTGACGCACGAGTGGCATGCTCTGAATGGCTTTTTTTTTGTGATGTAACAGTTGTGAGTCGTGGTAGAGGTTGCTTCTGTCAATGGGGCTCGTGTGACAATCGCCCCCGGACTGTAGTGACACACTGGGCTTCGCAGACTTTTCTCGGGGCCCTTCCTTGATCTTGGTGCCGGAGCACTTAAGATATGCAGGTATGACCGGTATCCCCTTGTGATTCTGTTTGTCTGGTGATGCTATGGCTTGTATTTGTTGCTGCCAAAATGGGACAGGCGTGAGAAGAGAAGTAGGAAGGGACCGTAAAACATGTCCACAGCAAGTGTGGAAATTACCACCGTCTTTGCGGTGTTGAGATTTATCTTTTTTTTAACAACGTTGCCACTGGAGTGTACGTTTGCTGGCAGAAGGGTATGGTTTGGCCCATTTGGGCCCCTGCTCATCCGCCGCCCGGCACTTCCAACCACGGCCGCTATTGCTTGCCTGGATGGGTTTGCTGCAGCTTCACAGCGTAGGAAGGTGCAGCTACCGTCAAGAATGATTGGGTTTCGTTACACATTTGACGTTTTGAGCCAGCACACAAAGATGTCCACTTGGAACGTCTCAATTCCCATCATCTGCAGATCGCTCTCATCACCAGACCAGCATGTGCTATGCATAATGAGCCAGTCTTCGCCAACTCTCTCATCTGCCACAAAATTCGAGTCCAGTCTAGCTGCATCCTCCATCCGTTTGAAACGTGTGGCATGCCACGTGCTGCTTTACGAAGTAAACGACCAGCAAAACGGAGGGAAGCATGATTCATGAAAGAGTAGTAGATGTCTTACCATTTTCTTTAGTCCCTCATTGGATTCACGCGGTCAGTTGGGTATCGATTCCCTGCCTTTGAAGGTTGGTATGCTTTGAGCAGTGAAGATCAAGTGCGAGGCCAGGACTGACGTGGGAGAGGCACGTCGCTCGTTCGCGTATTCTTTAGGAAGTTCCTGAAGGATGCTAAATGTGCGGCGGTCCTATTTCGAAGGAAATATATTGCGCCATAAAATAGTAAACACCCAATGTGCAGAACGAAGAGAATGCACATTCCAAACTACACCTGTTGACCCGGCTTTCTACATACCAGAGACCATCATGCGCCTGCTTGGAAGCACAATAGTGCTCTTCGTTACCTTCGCGGAACTTACCACTGCTCTTTTAAAGTCGCCGGAGATAGGCGTAGAGATGTCCATACCTTCGTCTATGCTGGTGAAACGCATCGACCTCTCCCGTACAAGTTTTTACGTCTGCGACGAAGCCAATTGGGATGGCAGGTGCCAGTGGTTCCAGACACCCGTTGGAGAATGCCTAAATTTTTCACTATTGTGGAATGACAGGATCTCCTCATTCGGACCTGACCCGGGGTACACGTGCAATGCATACATGTAAGTTTTCCGGCAGGAAATCGACAATGGCGCGTCCGCGGTACTAAGCTCGCTTCCAGAAACACCAATTGCGTGGGCGATGGCGATGACTTGGTGACGAGCCTCCAGTACCCGGGCATTGTTGACCTGACCAAGGAAAAGGGCAACTGGGACAACCGCATCTCAAGCGTAAAGTGCAACTTGACAGACTCGCATGAACGCGCAGGTGCACCAAAGCTTTTCCAAACACTGTTGTTAATGAGCCAATGCTAACAGGTCATCGAGTAGCTGCTGAGCCAGACTCTATGGTTGTTACGAAAACGACATTGACCACGTTATGGGCGAGTTGCACCACAGTGACGGTGAATCCACGGGCGACCTACGTGTTTGACAAGCATATCGACCCTGATGATGGACAGGACTTCTGTAAGCAGTGAGAAATCATTGTACGGGTTGGATCTGGTTGCATTACTTTTTTCCTGGTGGAGAAGCATCCTGTATGGAAGTGTCTACACATTCTTGCTAGTCCCCGCAGAAAGGCATGTCATGTTGGGTACCAGATTCGCAAAGCCAACGTGGGCGAGCTCCCAAGTGTAGTTCGCTACCCTGCATCCGTGCAGGGTACACTCAACTACATCATGCTATCAAGGGGGAGAAATGCTGAGAGGGGCTACTGCTGACGGTTGACAGCAATTGTATTCAGCTAATAGAACGCCATAAGGAACTGAAGCATTTCACCCGGACGTAAGTGTGTTACATTTCAGGTGACAAAGCTATCTGGATGAATACTTCAGCTCCATATGGCATGTTGTATCTATTTCTGCCTTACTTGTTATGGAAGCGTCGTATTCTGCACTAAACTGACTGCAGAGAGAAAATCCTGAATGGCGGGACCATCCGTCCAGCTGGGGGAAAATTACATCACACATTTAGGAACAGGACAAAGAAGGATTACTTTTGTTCTGATGCTCTCTGAGGCTAGCTGTGGACCTCACTTGCTTCCGTAGGCCAGTTGCTTACCGGTATTTCACTCGAATGCTCTTATAAACCTTCTCCATCGTCCCTGGCCCACAGCTTTACTGTCCTGTCATGACCTGAGCTGCAAATCCATCTTGCATCATGACTGACATCCGTACTGAGCACATTTCCCGCATGTCCACTGAGCGTTTTGCACAACGCCCAATCATCCGCGCTGAAGATCCTGACGTTCTTGTCAAACCCACAGGAAACAAAGAAAGTACCTGCCTTTTTCGGTTGCAAGTTGCCGCCCTCGTCCTTCACCGGCATATAGCCGTTCGCAGGACCATCGATCCCCTTGAACCAACGCAGATCCGTCACACCTCCCCTGTGAGCACCAATGCTACCCATCTCGCGAACGGCACGTACATCCCAGCATTTCGCAAATCCGTCGCCGGACCCTGAAAGCACGCGATAACCATCGGCACTCCAATCCAAGCCGTAGATAGGGCTGATGTGGCTGTCCAAAAGCATGACCATGCGGCCTGTACGAAGATCCCAGATCCTGCCAATACTGTCGAGGCCAGCACTTGCGATGAGAGACCCATCATGATTGAAGCTGACCGTGTAAACTTCGCGTGAGTGGCCTTCTTGCAGCAGTAACTCGGTGGTAGTGTTTACATCCCATAGACGCCAAGTTGTATCGAACGAAGCTGACGCAAGATATTTGCCTGAGGGGTGAAATTCTACACGGCAAACACGGCCGGTGTGACCCGACAAAGACGATATCGGGGTATCTTGTTCGAGCGACCAAAGATGGATCTGACCTTCGCCAGCCCCAGATGCCAGGTTGAGAGAAGATGGTGAGACATTGCTGCCTGATATTGTTGCACCCGGAAACCAAGCCAAACCGCCTATCCGATCGGTATGTCCACGAAGCACGCCCTTCTCCTCAAGGTTGGGAACGTCGAGCAACCGGATGCTGCCACCCCAATTTCCCGCCACAATCATCTCCCCATTGGGCGAGAAGCGCGCAATACTAACGGGTCTGTCTCCAGCAATCTGGGAACCAAACAGGTCGAATCCTTCCAGACGCTCTTTGACGTTCTTGCGGTGCTTCACGTGAGTACGCAGAGGTATGGTGGATTCCGTCTTCTGGTATGCAATGCGATTCTGCGCCCTTGATAGCGAATACCTCGCTATGTCCTTCCGCGCTTCCAACAACTCTTCCAGACCCTCAGTGTAGAACTCCTCGTTCCCCTCGTCTTCGGCATCGGCCTCGGCAGACTGATCCCGCATCTGGGTATCGCCTTCGGTGTCATGCTGCCCAGACTCTATTTTTTGGGTGAGAAGCTCTCTTAGACGGTCCCGCCTATCTCCAGGACCCTCTCCGAATAGTGTTACGGGCTCGCCGAGTTCTCGTAGACGTAGGCGAACTTTGTGGTCATCGGTGGGGACGGCGATGGTAGCAGCTAGACGTTTGCGCTCGAACTGCGCGAGAATGGCCGATGCTTTCTCGGAGGGAATGCCGGCGGCGCCAGAAGGAAGAGAATAGTCGCGATCGATAGCTGCAGAGCTGCATTAGCTTCATGTTCACGTAATTTGGGTAGTTGAGGATACGTACGGACATTGGCAAGATCGATGCCGCCCATATCAACATTCTGTCCACAGACATGCACATCAGCGCCTTGTTCATGCTACCGGCCGCGAGGGTGTGATCGCGACGCTGCACACGAATCGCGCCCTCTATTTTGTATACTTGTGAACACCGGGCGACTGTGAGGAGAGGATACGGGGCATGTCAGGCTTACCTCTTGCGGCTCCTCCTCCACATATGCTTGTCTCGACGGGTGCATCATCTTGGCTGGTGGGCGGGTGGTATGTGGTGGGTGAGGCGCGCAAGTAGGTGTAGACTAGACTTGGGTGAGGCTGCGGCCGCGCTAAAACCTTCCTCCTGCTCCGCTGTGACGCTGGTTCTACTTTGCGCTATGGCTACGCCGTCATCCACGGCGCCGCACTCTGCCCCGTTACCTTTCTTGATCCACACCTCCACTCTCTCTCTTCCTCTGCGCTGTAATGCACATTGCCTAGCCAGCTTCTTTCGTGGTCGCCCATGCGTGCGACCGTCCGCCTTCTCGTTTCTTTCCTCGTCCTCTTGATTGCGATTGCGATGAGCTTCGCTGGCCCTCGTCTAGTTCTACAAAGCAAGCTCTCTCAAGCTGCTGGAGCCGGTCTCGCCGCCTGCACGCAATTGCAGGCATGCAATGATAGTTTGGCAAAGGCTCCACGCCTGTCGTCGTGGATATCCTCGAACACGCCCGCTGCCCGAACCTTCAGCGCCTTCTCCAGCAGCCAGTCCCAGATGCCCAAATTCACCTACCGCATATCCGCCTCGTACTCGGCCAAGGGCCACCAGTTCAACCCCGAGTACAATCTCTTCAACCATAATCCTTTCGTCCGGTTGACAAAGAAGGGCGGGCACAAGCGGCCGGCGAGCGGACAGGACTCGTTCTTCGTGAACCAAGTCGGCGACACTGGCGCTGTTGCTTTCGGAGTCGCAGACGGCGTCGGTGGCTGGACTGAATCCGGCGTGGACCCCGCTGATTTCGCCCATGGCCTTTGCGACTACATGGCTGTGGCCGCCAATGGCTACCCGGAAGGATTTGCGAAGGGACCACTGCATCCCAAGGATCTGCTTCAAATCGGCTACGGAAATGTCACCAATGATAATGCTATAGTTGGTGGTGGAAGCACTGCATGCATTGCGACAGCGGAGCCCGACGGCTCCGTCGAAGTAGCCAAGTAAGTATCTTGGTTGGCGCACGCAGATCGAGCTAACGCATTAAAAGCCTAGGTGATTCGGGCTTCATTCACCTTGGTCTGAACGCTGTTCGCTACTTTTCTCCGCCGCAAACACACGCTTTCAACACCCCGTACCAGATGTCCAAGATCCCCGCTCAGATGCTTGCCCAGATGAAGCTCTTTGGAGGCTCGGTCGCACATGCGGAGACGCCAAAAGACTCAGCTGTCACGAATCACAAAGTCAAGCACGGAGATGTTTTGGTGTTTGCAACTGATGGCGTGTGGGACAATTTGAGCCCGCAGGATGTGCTTACCATCATTGGCAAACACATGACGGCGCTGGGCGGATGGATCGACACCAGAGAGGAATTCGTGGTCAGCCCTCATCTTCGGACTCTCACGGAAAAGGGCGGTATCGGCAAATCAGATAACAACACACTACAAGCACTGCTTGCACTAGCCGTTGCTGGGGAGGCCAAGGCGGCAAGTCTCAATACCAGGAGGGATGGTCCGTTCGCAAAGGAGGTGCAGAAATACTACCCCGGGGAGAACTGGCATGGCGGAAAGCCGGATGATATCTGTGTCGTGGTGGCTGTTGCAGTCGAGGATGGCAGAGAGAGCAAGCTGTGAGGGCTGGAACTCGGAACAGCTGGTCGGGGACACAAAGCATGGAATGGCGCTGGCGGCACGGTCGATTCGGCTGGCATGGGCACACGGGCGTTGGAGGGCATGGGCATGGGACCCGTCTTTTGCTGCTGTAAACTTGTAGAAACAAAGCATATGTATGATTTTGCTCTGATTGGTAGGTCCAGACATGGTCTGGTAGGGCTGCAGACGGGCTGGTTCCTGATGCGCATGGGGTGATCAAAGCGGCGGCAACGCTCAGGGACGGGGAATCAAAATCACGCGCCTCGGTCGAGCCGCTGAAACAACATCACCATCCGGCCAGAACCATCGCTCTTTTCATCCGCATTCGCATCGCAAGGCGTCGTTGCGCGTTGGCAGGCGGGTCCAATCACGTGCGCTGGTGCCGTTGCCCCGGCAGCGCAAGCCAAACCTCACGTAAATCTCGCGGCCTCGACGTCCGCAACTCCATCACCCTCACGACGCGACGACGCCCCAGTATCTCGCCCACCTTGTCAGCATCCCCTATGGAACGGTAGCACCGACTCGGCATTCGCTAGATTGATTGACACTCGCCCCGAGACCCCTTCAGCATCGCATACTCTCTGCGGTCGCATCTCGCTTGACGCCATGGCCGCAGCTTCGCCAACTCCTCTGTCGTCCTACAGCAACGGCGGCCGCCCGTCGCGTCAACATCCGATGCGTAGCTCGCTGCAGCATAGGCGCGAGTCGCCCATCTCTATCCTAACCCAATCTCATGGCTTCAGTGCCAACGCCCCCATGATGCAGCGCATCGACATTGGCGATAGCTCCGAAGATGAGATCGAGCAGCCCATGAAGCTGAACCCCTACACCCGAGCTCTCCTCGGCCAAGACGCCCCGAGCTCTCCTGCAAGGCAACCCGGTGCCCCTAAGCTTCGCATCTCAAGAAACTCCCTCGGCCACACCGACACGCCAATGCAGGACACAATCACTCCCGCCCCGTCGCTGCGAATCAAAAGGGTGCCTTTGCGGGGTGCCCCAATGCGCAGGCTGCGGCGCACTCCGCAGAGCGAGGATGAGCAACAACCACAGCAACCTTCCTTGGATGCATCCCATTCTGCTAGCCCTC
Source organism: Botryosphaeria dothidea (assembly GCA_011503125.2). Taxonomy (NCBI): domain Eukaryota; kingdom Fungi; phylum Ascomycota; class Dothideomycetes; order Botryosphaeriales; family Botryosphaeriaceae; genus Botryosphaeria; species Botryosphaeria dothidea. The sequence goes on along the minus strand of WWBZ02000016.1, from coordinate 2,146,909 downwards.
AAGCTAGTGGGAGCCCGCAGGCACCCAGGGCGGGCAGCCCCCGAATCGTCCGCATCACCAGCCCAGCGAATGATCAGGAGAACCTCCCGGCCTCCACGATGAAGGCCGAGTCGGTCATGAGAGTCAACTCCAACACAAAGGTCGATTCTCTAATGAAGGATTCTTTTATGAAAGCCGAACCTGCGGTCAGGCCGTCTTCTCAGAGCGAAAACAAGCCCGTTCCCCTAGCACCTGTCAGCGTGAATACTCCTTTACGTCCTGCTCCACCTCCCCCGCCCAGAATGTCGGTTTTAGACACCGCAACAGCTGCTGCTGGCGCCTCGACTGTAAAGCAGAAGAAGAGAAGGAGAGCATTTTTGGTGAACGGAAAGCCCTATCAAGAAATTGGCAGGATTGGAAAGGGCGGAAGCTCTGACGTATACCGAGTTATGGCCGAAAACGGCAAGCTGTTCGCCTTGAAGAGAGTGAAGCTGGAAGATGCGGATGAAAACGCAGTGCGCGGTTACAAGGGAGAAATCGAGCTCCTGAGAAAACTAGAGGGCGTGGAGCGGGTTGTCCGGCTCTTTGACTGGGAAGTTGACGAGGAGAAGCAGGTGCTTAGTGTGGTGAGTACATCCCGACCCTTTGTCGCACGCCTAGCTGGAGACGGCTGAATTCCGCTGTTTTGCTGCTAACTGAAATTCAGCTCATGGACATTGGAGAGTCCGACCTTGCTCGTATTCTACGCATGAAGATTGACCCCGAGGATGCCCACCTGGATCTTTCTTTCACACGCTACTACTGGAAAGAGATGCTTGAGTGTGTCGCATCCGTTCACGAGTACGATATCGTGCACTCAGATCTGAAACCTGCAAACTTCCTCTTAATCCAGGGACGCCTTAAGCTCATTGACTTTGGTATCGCCAACGCTATCGATATCGACAATACCGTCAACGTTCACCGAGATTCCCACGTCGGCACACCCAACTACATGTCTCCAGAATCCCTCCAGGATGCAAACGCAACCGCCCGCCACGGACCCAACGGCGACTCATCGCTCGGCCGCTGTATGAAGCTGGGCAAGCCAAGTGATGTCTGGAGTTTGGGGTGCATCCTGTACCAGATGGTCTACGGCAGGCCACCCTTCGCCCATATTCCCAACCAGATCCATCGTGTCATGGCCATCGTCAACCCCAACGTCGAGATCGAGTTCCCCTCGCACGGGCTTGGCAACATACGCATTCCCACGGGTCTCAAGAAGACACTGAAGCGCTGCCTCCAGCGCGACCCTGCTCGCCGTCCTACCATCCCCGAGATGCTCAGCGAGAGGGACGAATTCCTCTGCCCTGACTCAGGTGAGGACCTTAGGATCCCTGAGGCGCTCTTAGGTCAGATCATTCAACGAGTCGCGGACCGCTTCAGAGACCAGAGCAAGCCGATGCCGACAGAAGAGGAGATAAGGCAATACCCCGGCAGCTTCTACGCCAAGATTCGAGACCTGCTGGAGGAGGTGTAATCCTTGATCCCTTGCACCAGGCCACGGACCGTGAAATTAATGACGACAAAGTAGTATGGGCTCTTCTGCGAGGACGAACATAACTCTTCTCTTCTTCCTCTTCCCCTTTCTACCCCATTTGAGGCATGGGGTTCCGTTTTTCTAGGCATCTTGGACACATGTTGTTGGTTGAATAGCAGGGCGCCTGGTGCTGCCATGATCTACTTCTCTGGATACGTATCTCACCTCCAGTCGAATGCTCCCCTTTTTCCTTTGTCCTGCTGTTTGGAGCACTTCATGGACGGAGAGATGGAAAGCTACAGAAGTCTGGGGATAAGAGCCGTATTGACATGATTTTTTCCTTCTCCTTGTGCGTCTACGGCGCTTGTATATATATACCCACCCTTGCGCCGGTAGTTGGCACGATGTTCTCTTATTAGAAGCATGCTATCACTCTAGCACTCCGAGAGTCTCCTTTGCTTCGCTAGTACTCAAATTTATTATCCTACTTAACTACACTTATGAACGTACAAATTGATAACACGAAGCTTTTTCGTTTGCTACTCCCGTCTGGATGAATCCTTTACGTGCTCCTCATGACGGATCTGATCTACTATTTGCATTGAGCGCTGGCAGTCTGTCTCAGCACACCTGGCGGTTATGAGGGCGATACTATACACCTAGATCTTGAAGAAGTGGTCGTTCAGACGTAGAAACGCTGGGATGATGAAACGGCGAACCCAACTTTTGGACACACTCCAAAAAAAGGATGAAACAAGTAGAGATAGTGTGATAGGCAATCAATGCTTTTCGTTCAATCGTATGGCATTTTATTTCCTAAAAGCAGATATCCATCCCCAATGCGTTCTTCCAAACTGGGTTGCTTCTAGAAATACCCCTCGGCCATGACGCGCTCAGCGGACGTTCAATGCCTCGACGAAGCAGTGAAGATTTCTCCACTTTTGCCCACCGCGTTCAAACACTCTCAACTCGACTCCGCGACTCCAACTCCATTTCCATGCCCTGCACAATAAGTCCACCGTTCAGCTATCAGACTTTTTCTTCTTATCCTCAACACACTCCACGTTGTCCTCGGGAACTTCATCATATTTCTCCACGATGAAGTCGAACACATCGTCGCTGAGATCACCCTGCAGCGTGATCTCTTCGCCGCCGGCGGGCAGCTTGGTGACAGAGGCGCCGGTGGCAAATTTCTTGCCTAGGTCCTTGGCCACCTTCTTGAGATCGAGACCGAACGCCTCGAGCCCGACGATGGCCGTCACGTACTTGCGCTTGTTGCGCTCGATCCGTTTGATTGTAACCTTGGAGTGCGCCTTCATCTCGGCTTCTTTCGCGGCAGCAGACTCGGCCTTCGCAGCCTTCTTCTTGGCATCTTTTTCGGCACGTTTTTGGGCTTCGATGGAGAGGGAGGAGAGGTTGGCTTCTATTGCGTCTGTTCGCGCGAGTGAATGTTAGTTTCGACTTCATGTGTCGTGTGCAAGTGTAAGATGGTGTGTGGGAGTAGGACAAGCGCGTTCATGAGTTGCGTAGGGGACGTTTCAGTCGCATGGGAGCGGGATCAAAGGTACCTGCGGAGTAGAGACGCTCGTGCATGTCCGGGTGATGCGCTTTGAGCCATTCTTCGCACTTCTTGGTGGTGCCGCCGAATTCACAGTACTGCTCGCCACCGTGGCCCGGTTAGCTCGATCGATGTCTGCTTTCATACAGAAGCATCCCCTATGTGGTTCCTACCTACTTCTGGGGGGAGGGTGCACACTGCGCAAGCGTCATTCGTCAGTCATCTTGTATGTTTTCGCAGCGGGGCGGGGATGTCGATCGGAGAGACAGACCGCCGCAGTAAACGACTTGTTTCGGCTCAGCCAGCGGTGTTGCGTCGGAGTCGGCCATGATTGAGTACTGCCTAGAGAAGTATCCGGCAGAGGTGTCGAGGAGGATTGGTGTAGTTGCGGTGCTGGTGACCCAGCGGGGCGCGGGGCACATCGTCGTGTGGTGGGGCAGCGAAGCTGAGCTCGGACCAACCACTAGTCCCATTACGTCACGAACCGAAATAATCACTTCACTGCTGTCCCACATTCTTCCACGGTACTTCTCTTCAGATGCTCCTTCAGATCTTTCTTCGGCTTTGAACCCCCGCTGATGAGGCTTTTGTGACCCTTGTTGGCATACAAGAATTCGTCTTGCGGACCATGTCTGCAGCAGAAACAAAGCAAGACAAGGAAACAAATGGGCGAGTTCTAGCGTAACAAGGAGGTGGGGATCGCAACCGGTGGTTAGCGGCAATGGCCTCTAAAAAGTATAACTTCGTAGGAAGTGGGAGCATTCATCCGGGCAGTTTTATAGCTAGAAAAGTAGAACATTTGCGCCCGGATAAGTGCTTCGACTCCCATGTCTCCTTATTTATTCAGAGCGCCCAGCTCTCCATCTTCTACTTCCAGCGAAGGATCACACACGGATGATGTCAACTTAGCAGATTCTCATTGTAGCATAGTGAGTGGTTGACTTGGCCACTGTTGTTTGGTATTGAGTGAAGATGCTGTGATTCCCAATTGCCTATCATTTTGTCTATCCTGCTTGAGGTGATTTATCACATCTTGATCCAAAACGCCCCGCTGGCTCACCCCCAGTAATGCTCAAACAATCCACATCAACAGAATTGAGTATCGCCGTTTATCAAGGCTTGCGGAAAGCCACCTCCGCTGGAAGGCGGAAGCTTGCGCAAAACATCCTCTTGTTCGGTGCTACGTCGCGCACGTCATAAATCTCCCCTTCTAGCATCTCACGGGTGATCTTGAAGTCTAACTTCTCAGATATCCGCTGGCAGATGTCAATCTCCTGCTCTACGTTGTCGTCGCTCTTGGTGCCAAAGCAATAGACATGCACCATCGGCAACTGAACATCAGTGTGAGGAGTGAAGAGAGTAGATGGATCTGCAACTCCCAAAGCCTCGCTGACTGGCGGACGAGCAAAGAGTCCAATAAAAGAAGGCAGAAAATCAATGGCGTTGGCAGGTAGGTTCATGACGTAGTGGGAGAAGATGCGGGGCTGGGTGAGTACCCGTTCGAGCGACTTGGGATCCACGGCGGCCGGTGGCTTTTCCCCATCAACCTTGCGGCGCGAGCCACCCGCTGCCGCCTTCACAGTAACGCTATGTGACGATCTGAAGAGATCGGCGGTGGCATCACGTATGAAAGCATGGCCGTCGGCGTTGAACGCACGAACAAATCGATCGACCTATGGCGAGTGAGCGTTGTTGGGCGCCCGGGGGTATTTGGGCCGATCTTACCTTGTTCCTTTTGATTGCATCAGCCATGCATGCGTAACTGTCCGGGTTCAAATCATTCGCCCAAGTGAAGATGCGTTTCTTGCCCGCGGGTACTGCGAACGGTCCGACGCCAGCCATGACATCGCAGACGGCCTCTCCTTCCTTGAATGCCTGGACCATACGCCGATGCTCTGCCTGCAGCCTGCTGTTCCAGTAGACTTTGGAGTAGTCGAACCTGAAGGCGCAGCCTTCCTCGTTCAGTTCCACGTTGAGATCCGGCGATCCAATGAGCACCTCGTAAGAGAAGGTACGGAACTCGCTCTCGTCACCCACATTGTCGATCTTGCTAATGACAGTCTCGATGTTGTGCGACTTGTCCTTCAGCACTTCGGCAATGAGCTGCTTGTAAGGCTGGTGGGAATCCCGCAGGTTCAGATGGAGAATGTGCCCAACCTGTGAAAAGCGCTTGGGATATGCGTCTTCTTGGTTATCTTCAGGAACCACGGCGGACATGATGTCGTCTAGTAACCATCAGCACAGTGCCCAGTCAGCTGGCCATTCCGCCACGCACCATATGTCCAGTAGTCGTAGTCAAGGTGCAAGTGGTAAGGCACAATGCTGGCAGTTTCTTTGCTATGGAGCTCAGCCAGCGTGGAGGACCAGGTCGACGGGTCTGTCTGCTCCCGTCAGCGTGCGCTCCGCGTGGCCATGGGCATGCAGCGACCTACCATCGGGCTTTATGTCAGGCCTGAGGAGCACGCACTTCCGGCCCTTGGCAGCCAGCTCAGGTAGCGGGTCGGGCTGGACGGACTGCAGGCGCCGGGCGGCCAGCACATCCTTGCTCTTCTCCAGGGCCTTCCGCACGAGCGAAATGTCCTTGTTGTTGGCGACGCGGGCAGCGGAGATGGGGAAGGTTTTCTGGAAGAAGGAACGGTCGAGCACGCGCATAGCCCGGTTGACGGGGGGGCGGAACATGGCGTCTTCAGACATGGGCGCGGGGCGGGGGCGATGCAGCGGGAGCAGTGGGCATAGCCGGAGCGCAGCGAAATGAGCGAGTCGGCGCGGTCTGGGGGATGTGCGGGCGTCGAGGCGTGGGCGTCAGAGGGTGGAAATTATTTTGGGCCGCGAACAGGGCCAAGCGTCGGCGGCCGGGACGAGCACGCACGCATGGATCGAGCTTCCCTGCAGCAGCGGGAGCGAGCCAGGGCCTGTATAATAACTTGTCAACATCCCGACGCCCCAGACCGCCCACCCAAGCCCCCCGTTCACGCGTCGCGTCCGCTCCCCCCGCCGCCCTCGATGAAGCCTCCATAGCCACGCATCGCACCCCCCGACTGAACACACGAGCACACCTGCACCCACGCGCCGCCCCGCCGCGCTGACGGCGACCCCCAACACACCATGGCGTCCGGCGGAGGGAACATCAAGGTCGTGGTGCGCTGCCGGCCCTTCAACAGCAGAGGTGCGCCCGTCCCCAGCGCGAGCCCAGAGAGCATGCTGACGCCCCGCCAGAGAAGGACCGCAATGCACAATGCATCGTGCAGATGTCTGGCAACCAGACCGTCCTGACGCCCCCCAAAGGTCATGACGCCAAAGCCAAGGGCAACAAGGGCGCCATCGAAGGCCCCAAGTCATTCAAATTCGACAAGAGCTACTGGTCTTTCGACAAGAGCGATCCCAACTATGCAGGCCAGGACCACCTGTTCGCCGATCTTGGTAGTCCGCTGCTGGACAACGCATTCCAGGGATTCAACAACTGTATTTTCGCCTACGGTCAGACCGGTTCGGGAAAGTCGTACTCGATGATGGGATACGGCGAAGAATACGGCGTCATCCCACGTATTTGCAAAGGCATGTTCGAGCGCATCGAGGAAATGCAGAAGGACTCGTCGCTCAGCTGCACCGTCGAGGTCTCGTATCTCGAGATCTATAACGAGCGCGTGCGCGACCTGCTCAACCCGGCCAACAAGGGCAATCTCAAAGTCCGCGAGCATCCTTCTACCGGTCCCTATGTCGAAGACCTGGCCAAACTTGTCGTCCGCTCATTCCAGGAAATCGAGAACTTGATGGATGAGGGTAACAAGGCCAGAACTGTCGCTGCCACTAACATGAACGAAACATCGTCTCGATCACACGCCGTCTTTACCTTGACTCTGACCCAGAAGCGTCACGATTCCGAAACAAACATGGACACTGAAAAGGTCGCCAAGATCAGTTTGGTCGACTTGGCAGGTTCGGAACGTGCTACGTCCACGGGAGCTACTGGTGCGCGTCTGAAAGAGGGTGCTGAGATCAACAGATCACTCTCGACCCTCGGCCGTGTCATTGCCGCTCTGGCAGACTTGTCCTCCGGTAAATCCAAGAAAAAGGCCGCTTCCATGGTCCCGTACCGAGATTCCGTCCTTACGTGGCTTCTAAAGGATTCTCTTGGTGGAAACAGTATGACAGCCATGATTGCGGCAATTTCTCCGGCGGACATCAACTTCGACGAGACTCTTTCCACCCTCCGATATGCCGATTCCGCAAAGCGCATCAAGAACCACGCCGTTGTCAACGAGGATCCAAATGCTCGCATGATTCGGGAGCTCAAGGAAGAGCTGGCTCAGCTGCGCTCGAAACTGGGTGGAGGAGGCGGTGGTGGTGGGGGCGCAGGCGTCCCTGCAGAAGAACAGTACGCACCAGATACTCCGCTGGAGAAGCAAATCGTCTCCATCACGTCTTCGGACGGGACAGTCAAGAAGGTTTCGAAGGCCGAGATCGCCGAGCAACTCAGTCAGTCCGAAAAGCTGTATAAAGATCTCAATCAGACATGGGAGGAAAAGTTGCAGAAAACGGAGGAGATTCACAAGGAACGTGAGGCCAAGCTCGAGGAACTGGGTATCAGCATTGAAAAGGGTTTCGTCGGTCTCCACACGCCTAAGAAAATGCCCCATTTGGTGAACCTGAGCGACGATCCGCTGCTAGCCGAATGTTTGGTTTACAATCTGAAGCCCGGCACAACAATGGTTGGGAACGTCGAATCTCAGAACAACGCCGAAGTCCGCCTCAACGGATCCAAGATCCTCTCCGAACATTGTACGTTCGAGAATGTGGATAATGTAGTGACTGTGGTGCCCAAGCCTAACGCAGGAGTCATGGTCAATGGCATCCGAATCGAGGAACCCAAACGGCTTCGGAGTGGCTACCGTATCATTTTAGGAGACTTCCACATCTTTCGTTTCAACCACCCCGAAGAGGCCCGGGCCGAAAGGGCCGAACAAGGCAGTCTTCTGCGTCATTCTGTCACTGCAAGCCAGGTGACCTCTCCTGTGGGAACACCTTCACGGCCTGCACACTCTCGAACTTGGAGTTCTGCAAGCCAAGGGCAGTCCGAAGATCCAAGCCCCCGAGGAGGCTCCCCTGTCCCGTTCAAAAGTAGCCGGGACACCGACTGGTCTTTCGCCCGCCGCGAAGCAGTGACTGCGATCCTCGGACCTGACCAAAAAATTTCCAACTTGACTGACGATGAGCTGGACGTCCTCTTCGATGATCTGCAGCGCGTGCGTGCGGTCAGGAAAGCGAGACCGGAGAGCAAATTCTTTGAGAGGGATGAGGATGCGGAATCCGATGGGTCTTTCCCCATCAGAGAGAAATACGCTTCAACCAGCACCGTTGACAACTTTTCCTTGGACACTGCGTTGACCATTCCTGGCACGCCGCAACTCGGCGAGGAAGATGAACGTCTCAAGGCTGCTCGTGAAGACATGCAGAGTCAGCTCGATAAGCAGAGAGGCGAGTATCAAGACAAACTCAAGGATGCAGAGGAATCGGCTGTTGAGATTGAAGACATACGCGTCCAGAAGGTCAAGATGGAAGAGCAACTTCGTGCGGTCAAGCAGGAGATGCAGCAGGAACTACAGCGACAAAAAGAGAGCTTCGAAAGGCAATTGCAAGAGTTCTCATCGCCCACTTCAGAGGGGAGAAATGCCTTCATCTTCCTGTCAAAGGAGGAGGCAGAACAAGCCAAACAAGTTTTTGCCCACTGGCGGCAGCGCCGATACGTTGCCATGGCCGAAACATTACTACAGAATGCTGCATTGCTCAAGGAGGCACAAGTCATGAGCCAGCAAATGGACAAGCATGTCGTTTTCCAATTCTGTGTCGTCGATGTTGGCCACACGTTCGCCTCTTCCTATGACCTGGTGCTCAATGGCGTTCCGGGAGAGGATGACGAAGATCTCGAGGCTACGCCCAAGCCATGCATTGGCGTTAGAGTCATTGACTTCAAGGATCATGTCATCCACCTTTGGTCCTTGCAAAAGCTTCGGCGACGCGTGAGAGCAATGCGCCAAATGCACCAGTATCTGAACAAGCCAGAGTACATGCAGCATTTCCGTCTCGAAAATCCCTTCACAGAGCCATGCTCACCGGAGTATTCCCGAATCGGTGATGCGGACGTGCCTCTTGCTGCAGTTTTCGAATCTCGCGTCCAGGACTTTTCGATCGACGTGACCTCGACTTATACTGAAGGTGTCGTCGGCATCTTGCGTCTCTCCCTGGAACCTTCATTCGCTGAAGCTTCATCGTCGACACTCAAGTTCAACGTTGTCATGCACCAGATGATAGGGTTTCCTGAGCGGGAAGGGACCGACGTGCACGCCCAGTTATTCTTCCCAGGCATATCCGATGAAGGGGGCGCGACCACGACTCAGATGATCAGCGGCTTCAATGAAGGGCCGATCAAATTCGAAAGTGTGCACAGCATGGGCCTGCCTCTCAACAGCCCCCGAACGGCGTCACTTCGTATCTCCATCTTCGCGAAAATCACCTCGATGCACCTGGACAAACTACTCAGCTGGGACGACATGCGCGACTCTGCTCCCAGACCCAAGGCTAAGCGCATCAACTCCCGACTGCCTGAATCAGAGTTCTACGCTGAAGAGCGCCACGACATCTTTGCCAGGGTGCAGATTCAGGAAATGGCGGAAGATGGTAACTATCGGCCCGTTGATGTTGTACAGACTAGTCCCCTCGACCAAGGGGCTTTCCAACTTCATCAGGGCATTCAGCGTCGATTCGTCGTGGACCTCACACACAGCTCTGGTCAGATGCTCCAGTGGCAAGATATCTCTTCGATCCGTGTCGGGCACGTCAAGCTGTTGGACGCAAGCGGCCGCACCGCAGGGACGGATTCGCCACAGCCCCAAGTGCCGATGAAGCTCTTGGCCAAGCCGACTGTCAAAGACAATGCCGATGGTACTAGCAACGTGACTTTCATCGGACTTTGGGACTCCAGTATGCATGGATCTCTTCTCCTTGATCGTACGACGGCGGATCGTTACAGGGTGCAGGTTTCCCTTATATGGGACGTGGCATGTGCTAAGTTGACGAAGCCAATGACGTTCTCCCTTGACCTATCCGTTCAGATCCGTTCACGCGCCTATATCCGGCCCACTTCGATGTTTAGCGCAATGTTCAGCGCCCAACGCATTGTTCACTCCACCGTCGGCATGTTTTCTGTGGCGATCAGACCCGTCTCCGCCAAGAGAGCTGTCGACCTGTGGAGGATGAGCACTCAACACGATTATGTCAAAGGAGAAGAAATGCTCATTGGATGGACTCCGCGTGGTGTCTCATTGGTCAAAGATTTCCTCGCCACACGAAAACGCCGGAGGCGAATTGCCGAAATCGAGACAGCTCGAAGCATACTCAGCCAGCGCGCACTCACTGCCAACGGTGATACTTACCTTGAAAGTGAAGGCGAGCTCGACGAGCGCCAAAAAGAGCTCCTGAACAAGGTTCTCGCTCTCTGGCAGACTAAGAAAGACATCGGCGAGATCATTCTAACCAAGGAGAACCTCGAGCCGCCAGAGCGCGGGGCTGCCTTTGCTACGCCGCCAAACGGTGAGACTAAGCCTACGCTAATCTCAGAGGTACGCTATGTGCCGAAGAACCCGACCATGCTCAAGAGCGGTTACCTGATGACTCCGGACGACACCAACACGCGGTGGGTAAGAAGGTTCGTGGAGCTGCGTCGGCCGTATCTGCACATCTATACGCTGCCCGAAGGGGACGAGCTGAATGCAATCAACTTGTCAAACTCAAGGATCGATCATCAGCCGCAGCTTGCCGGGTTGTTGCAGCGGCATAACATGAACGTATTCGCCGTGTTCGCGCCACAAAACACGTTCCTTTTTGCAGCAAAAAGCGAGCGCGAGAAGATCGAGTGGATCCTCAAGATTGATCAAAGTTACTTCAGTAGCGGGAGCGGGACACCCGCAGAGGATGACAACAGCGCTTGATATCTTCTCGACCATGACCAAACCCACCCGAAAATCACGAATCTCTCTTTTCTCTAGCCAAATTCCGAGGACGAACATCTCTTTCAAAACTCTCTTTTATTGTCAGTGTGCTACATATGAGACTGAAATGCCGGCGTCGAGATATAATGGTTGGTTTCTCTCACACAAAGTCAAGTTGTTGGATGGATTGATGTATAACAAGGGCCATTTTCTGCTTTTTGACTGTTTTGCTGCAAATTTGGCTGGCAGGTACACAGGATTGTTTGGAGGCGGTCCGCTGCAAATGCTCTGTTTCTGATACCCAAAGAATTTCCGCGTGAAAGATCCGCGGTGCCCTTTTTTTCATTTCTCTTTCTTTTTTTTTACATATGTTTTCCCCCTTTGTCAAGATAGAACGCGCACCTACAACAGGAAAAAAGGAACACATCGCTTTCGTCTGGCTACATGTGTTCACTGAATGAAATAAAGGCAAGATTTTTCGATCACTCGAAGCTGCGGGCAGGAGAGGTTTCCAGAGCAAGCACATTATTTTCTTTTCTCTGGAATAGATTATCCAGTGGGTTGTCGCTAAAAATCTGCATACGGCGATAAAGTGCTTCTTGGGTTCGGCTTATGCGAACTCGACTGGAGAAATTGGTGCAATGCCGGTTTCTATAGTTAAGGGCTACCGTGTGGATGAGAAAAACACTTGCTTTCGACGCTGGCCCGCATGGGCCGATCCAGAGAAGCACTGTAAGTATTGATACAGCTCAAGAAACAGTGGATGCATTGAGAGAGAAACTAGAAATCCCGATATAGTGTTATCCGTAGCTGATGCGCCATCGCTCGAGCCATGCGTGCGGGCAAAGAATTAAAAACCACTGCACTCGCGCTGTTACTATCGGTAAAGACTGTCGCAACACCGCAATACTATGCACATGTTGTCACATCTCCATGTCCTTCACTTTTCGTCAGGCCACGCCGGTCCTCGGTTGCTGGGATGCGCTTAGAGGATATCGGAGCACTGAAGGCCGAGGTCGACAACGAGCACACCCTAGAGCGCAGGCAAATCAGCTGTCCAATTCTCAAGAAGCCATTCAACAGAGCGGATGTGGCTTACAGTGTTCTTGTTACCCTTGCAGCACTTGACCGAGTTCTGGTTGCCGCAAACCTGGCTGGCGGGCTTGCCGGACAGGATGTTCACTGATGAGAGTTTATCGTCAGCTTCCAACGGAATCACTGGCTATAATGGACATACGGGCCACTTACAGACAGGGACACCGACGCCGGTGCATCCATTGCCGAGGATGGGGCCCAGGATGGCGGAGATCAAGCCAGCGCTGTTCTGCTTGTTGGAGTTGTTGCAGCAAGAGACAACCTGGTTGGCAGAGCAGGTCTGGGAAGCGCCACCCATAGTCTTGTCAGTGCGAGCCTCGACCTCATTGTTGGCTGTCGGGACGGCGCTGGCGGCGACAGCCATGGTGACGATGACAGAGCAGATAGTGGAGGCCTTCATTTTGACTGGTATTGGTCTTTGGGAAAGAAGAGTGACGGAGAGAACGAGAGATGGAGGTTTGGAAAGTCTGCTCTAGTGGAGTGAAGATGGTGCTGATGATGATTCTCAAAATGAGAAAATGAAGGGGTTTATATACTTGTTGGACGACTTCGTGCGCGCGCTTCTCGGAGGGGGATTTCGTATTCATTGTCCCGATCAAGGCCTCCATTTTGCTTCTTCCTTGCTCATGCCCTTGCAAGCTCCTAGCTGGCGTTCCTGCTGCACAGCATGGCCGTCGGCGTAGTCGTATTGCCGCCGTCTGGATGGCTAGGAGTTGCAAGGATAGTTGGCTAACACGGGATACTCTAGCTTGCCGCTGGCTGATTGCTCAAGCTACCGTTTTCTGCCCGCAGATGGCTGAAATGCGGCGCAAAATAGGGGGATGATGATCAGCAAAACTCTGCTCCACTACCATCATCTTGCAGGCATAGCGTAGACTAGATGGGTCACCAACGCTTCCATCTCTTGTGGTGGGCTGCCAGCTCGATGATTTAGATGGACGCCACTATCAGGGTAAATGCATGGACATGGCAAAAGCCTGTATAGCTGAACTGCACTTTGCAAATCACGAGGACGAGTGGGTGGGATGCTTTCAAGGACTTTTCCACAGCCAGCTGGAGCGGCGGGTAGATCGGTTTCTGATGGACCCACAGTAGCCTCACGATGTCTGCTCCCGACTCAGGAACATGCAAGCAATCGAGATTCTGCAGGGTTCTAGCGCAGACAATGCCTTGTAGGTTCGAAGGTCTACGGAGATACATACGGTATCTGGGTTGGTTTAGGCATCTAGCGGGAAGTGTGTCAAGCTTGCAGTGAGCAGCCGCCATTGGCTTCTCAGTGCTTCGCATATTCAGGGCTAGAGGATGCTCGTCATTCTACTTGATAGAACTACAGTACGAGCCGCAGCGCTCAGGAGAAGATGGATGATTGGGTAGTGACGGACGCCAACAGGGCCGGCGCTAACCCACGGTAGAAGAAGTCTCAGAGGCGAAGGAATCAAAACAAAGGCACGCTATCCCGGTTAAGGTGCGGCTAAGAGGCGCTTGGAGTAGGTTCGGGCCGCGCAGTAGCCTTGTAGTGACGGAAGAGTGGAGCCACCTCGTAACGAGCGTGGCCAGGCACACGGCGGCAGATAGGCACGATGCGCGAGGCAGTATTGACAGCGGCGCTCTGACGATCTCCCCGCGAGGGTGGAGCTGCCAGAACACTGACGGGTTGTTCGGTCAGTGTGCCTCGAACAAGACGGGTCGCTGCCTCAGGAGGAGATGGGGCCGGCCGGGCACCCGTCTGGCCCCCGCGGAAGAGACTCCGGCGTCTTGGGCTGTGGGGAAGTGACGAGCTTGGTGGTCCGCGATTGCCTTTTCGGGCCGGCTGGGGGGTTTCTTGGAACAGGCGGGTCCGGATCGGGCAGAAGGGTAGCCATTAGCGGAGGAATGGAGCGGGGAAGCGGAAGTGAAGGTCAAGCGCGCAATCAAAATAGCCGTGCAAGGCAGCGCAGCGCTGTAGACGCCGGGGCTGACGGCTGGCTGGAGCCGATGTCTTGCAGACGGGAAGATGTGATGATGCGCCTGGGACGGCTCGCGCACGCCCAGCTGTCACAACGCAGATCCAGATCAGAGTCGGAGAGCGTTGTGAGGTGACGTTGAGTTGGTGGTGCCACCCGGCGGTGGAAAAGGCGCAGTGCCGCTGCGCCCACGTCGCACACCCGACGCCGCACTCTCATGGTCCGTATTTATTTATTTACCCACTCCTCCAATCCACCAGTTCCCACGACGCCGCGCGAGTTGTACTGTACGGCCAGCCCGCGGAAGGGATCGACACTGGTGCATGGACACTTCACCCGCTGAGCAACGGAGATGAACCTACCCGTTCCAGCGATCGCTGCTAGCATCGCGGCACCAATGCCGTCTGCTCCAGCCTCGTTTGCCGTCCAATGGAATCTCAGATGGCTGCATTCTACAGAAGAGTGCTGCAGCCGACAGAAGGCCGGATCAGGGCGCCTGTCGTGGGGAGTCGAAGCATTCATCCGGGTGGCTTTGTCCACAATAGTGCAATACACTTGGGTCCGGACGAATGCTTCGACTCCCCACAAGGTCACAACCCCCTGTGCTCCCGCTTCCATGAAATTGGCTTCCCGTCCCCTGGGAATCTCTACTCACGTCTGTATCTCACTCGTCCGCCCCCCATGACGCCTGGTTGCATTTGGCTGCACGCTTGTCGACCACCATGCATCAAATAAAAAATGCTGCGTCACTGCCGTTGGTCATAGCAACCGGCCCTGCCGTCATGTATACCTGGCCCTTACACCCGCAGCAAGCCTGTGCAGCTGCATAGCCACCAATGACGCCAGCCGTACGGATGGCTCAACTCTCCATGACCGTAAAGGTGCCCGTCTGCTCTCCGGGTAGCTGCGAGACGCCACAGTGCGCGCCTAATTCTCAGCGAAGCATACTCTCGAGGAAGGCACCCTTCTGCCTGCAGTGTTATGTTGGCGCGTGCGGGCGGCTTTATTGACCCACTGTTTAAGTGGAGAATCTCGGACGAGATACTCCAGCTTTGTGATTGCATGACTTGACGGAGGCATGGACCCTTCGAGATGAGAGCTATTACAGATAGATACACATGGATGACAGGCCCTTTCAAGGAATTTTTTTGAGAATTGTGTAAACAAATGAATGCGATGCGGAAATCTCCAGCGAGTAAAGACAAAGGAAAGAGAAAAGGAAAACCCGAAACCAGACAAGTATAGCACCAGCATTCAAAGAATTGCAGCGGCGAGCCGTGCGGAGTTGAAGCAGTCGTCCGGATGTGCACGGTGTCAGTATTTCTGAACATTTACGTCCTGACGACTGCTTCAGCTCCGTATGGCTCGTCGCTGCAAAACCCTTCAAACTGGCCTCGTAACTACTAATAAAAGCATTGTCTCAAACATCCCTGTCTCCGTGAAATCTGTGCAGGTCTCGCTACGTTGTCGGGCGGGATGATCTGCCATATACGCCTGCTTGGAGCTCAGCCCTGAACTTGGTGATGCGGATGCTGATGCTGGTGCTGGTACAGACCCTTGATCGCTGCGCTTCTGTTGTCCGTCACGGTCCCTGACTTGCTCCCACTGCTGCCATTCCGCGAACTTGCTGTTGCGCCGGCACTATCCAAGCTCTCCGCGTATTTGTTGCTCCCACGGGCGCTGCGGTCTCGGAGGGATGCCTCGCTCGCTGGGGTGATCGGCTCAATTGGACTGGCGATGAAAGACGAGTGCCTTCTGCTGCTACTTGCCCGGCTGGCTTCTTCGCCCAACGTGCGTGGCTTGCTCCTATGACTCGAACTGCGCTCGATGACGGGCTTATCCCTCATTCTGTAATGCGGGCGCTCCTCCACTTCTGAGCCTCGTCTCGAACTGGATGGGCGAGAGCTCGTCCTTGTCCGCGACGAAGGCCGCTCACTTCGCACACTCCGTGGTTTCTCGTCCGACGGTGTGGGGAGCGTTGGGATTGAAGAGTCGCTGGACTTTGGCTCATCGGCTGCGTACAAGCTCGCTGCAACGATGCTGGCGGCTTTGATGCTATCCGCGATGCCCGACTTCGGCGTTTCCGGCCGTGAGGACGAGCGCCTTCTACTCGACGATGTCTTAACACTTTCCGCCTTGTCGCTTTTGATGCTTGGAGCCCTCTCACTCCTGACGCTGCGGATGCTCGGGGCTTTCTCGCTCCTTACGCTCCTGATGCTTGGTGCTTTGCTTTTTACGCTCTCAGCCTTCTTACTGGGGGCGGGGGATGGAGCCCTGGGTTCCTCGGGTGGGGTAATTGGTGGCTTTACCTCATCAACCGCAGACGCGTCCTCAGTGGTGACTGCTGGTGTCGATCCAATCTTTCGAGGCAGAACGATGTAGCCACCACTATCAGATTCCGGCTTGGACTCATCAGCAGGGGTCTCCGTCGTCTTCGTTTCCGTTTCTCCGTTGTCTTGCTCTTCTGTTTTCTCAGCTTCCGGCTTATACTCACTGCTTGGATCATCAATAGGCTTTTGTTCCTCGCTCGCTTCAGGGGGAGAATCTTCAGCAGCCTGCGTCCCGTCCTTGTTGGACTCAGAGGCCTCCGGTTCCGGCGCTTTCTCTTCTGCAGTCTCGGCAGGTGCTTCTTCCAAGGCTTTTCCCTCAGTCTGCACTTCAGTTGGAGCGGTTTCAGGATCCTTCTCATCGCTTTTCTCAGCGTGCTCTTCAGTTTTCTCCTCTGCAGGCATCTCCTCTGCCGGCGTCCCCTCTACCGGTGTCTCCTCTGTCGACACTTCCTCTACGGGCTCGTCCTCCGCAGACTTGTCGTTTGTGGGCTTTTCGTCTGCGGGCGCGTCGCCTGCGGGCTTAGGATTGCTCTCACCAGGATTGTCATCTGAAGGCTTGTCTTCGCTCGACTTCTCTTCATCCTGTTGTTCTTTGCTGGGATTGTCGGCTGTCACTTCGTCGGCCGACTTTTGCTGATCCGTCTCTTCTTCCTTGGGTTGCTCTTCTGGTGAGGTCTCTGGAGCAGCCGGCTCACCTGGGGGCGTCTCCTCCGCAGTCGCCTGGGGCGCTTGTTCACTCTCAGTTGTCGGAAGGGCAGACTCTGGCGCATCTTTTGTTTCCTCGCTCTCTTCTTCCAGCGGATTCTCTTCATTCACCGCCGTAGCTTCTCCTGTTTCACCCTCTTGCTTCGGCGTCTCTTCTGTGGCTGCTTGGTCTTCTTCACCGGCCGTCTGGCCGTCTTCCACCGATTTCGGTTCTTCGGATGACTCCACGTCTTCCTTCTTCTCTTCCGCTGACTCCCCAGCCCTTTCCTCCTCTTTCTCTACCTCCTCCGTTGCATCAGCAGAAACCGCCAGCCCCGCCGCAGCCACAGCCGCAGCAGTAGCCGCCGCCACAACACTAGCCGTCACGTCACTGCCGCCGCTATCCCCATCCGCCGGCTTCTCTTCAGCACTCGGAGGGTCCTTTGATGCCGATTTAGTACTCGTCTCTTCCTTTGGATCATCATCAGGAGAAGCGGAGTCGGTACCTGCCATACCAGCCAGCTCCACTTCGCGTAGCCTCGACAGCACCGGAGGCGAGTCCTCGTAAAGCGCCAACCCATAGCAGTATACGCACCCATTGTCCGGCTTCTCATCAGCCCCGACATGGTCGCTGCCCGGCTGACCGCCACCGTTCCTGAGCTTGGGCTCGCGCTCGATGACTGGGAAGAGGCGCAGTAGCACCTTTGTCTTCGGCACGACCCTTTCGTCCAGGTCGGCGATGGAGCTGACGGGATATCCGGGGGCGTCGAACGGCTGCGGCGGCCAATATGCGTCGCGCGCATCCTCGGGACAAGGCTGTCCAACGGCGGGCATCGACACGGATATCATCTCGCGCTCGATGCGTGCGAAGCGCCAGGTCTCGGCCGCGAGCTTCACGATGCGTCGGATCTCGATGCGCACACTCTCTTCGTCCATGGCGTCTGCCAACGGTTGTATTGCCTGGCAGATCTCCTCAACCACGGCGCCTGCGGCTCGGTTGATGCGTTGCTTGGCATCAGGCCCGCGGAACAGCGTCGATAGTGTGTGCTGGCGCCAGGTCGCTTCCCGGAGAGCATTCTTCGTGCGCAGCTGGTCGCTGACCTCCTGAAGCAGCTTGGTGGTAGCATCTTCCATGCCCTCGGGACTGAATAGGAACGGAGTGAATATTCTGAGCGTGATGATGGACGAAATTCTATGCATGATGTATGATATCCTGATGTGGGAGGCCGCCGGCGTGTCGTCCAGGAAGGTCGGTAGGCCTGCCGGTAGGTCAACAACCTTGTCGACAGCTGGTGCCGGGCTTGGCAGCTTCTTGAAATAGTTGTTCGAGATGGAGAAGACTTGTTGTTGGAGGCGAGCAAATGAGTCAAGACTGAGTTGAGCCACTGGTTAGCAGATCAGGAGCCAGACTATTACGTGAGGGCGAAGCCAAAGGAAAGAAAAATGCAGCGCTTGAAAGCCAGACGATGTGATTAAATTGGCTGCTAAATCATTCAAATACAATCTGCCGAAGCTGAATCTGAAAACCGCTGTGTTTCTCCCTGATTGAACAAAGACTCCGAAAGTGCAATTTCGAAAGACAGACTGAGGCTAGGGAGTGGACTTACTAGTACGCATCTCCCTTGCTCTTGACGACCGCAGCCTCGCCGAAGCCCTCGATAATCTTCTGCATCCGCTCCCTCTCGGCGCCAAAGTTACCGGCAATGCTCTTCAGCTCGCCGATGACTTTTTCGCGGTTCGACTTGTCCTCGTCCCACTCACCCTTCAACTTCTCACGCTCCTCAATCAATTTTTCCTTCTCCTCCTGAGCCTTCTTATCAGCTTCGGCCTGGGCGGCAGCCATGTTCTTACGCAGGTCCTCCTTCTCCTTGTTGAGCTGGGAGGCCAATAGGTCTCGCTGCTCGTCGTAGCCCTTCTTGAGGCCCTCGCGCTCTTCCTCCCAGCCCTTCTTCAGGCTCTCGCGTTCGCTATTCCAGATCTCGCGGCTCTCACGCTCCTTCTTCAAGGCCTCTTCAAAGCCACTCTGTGCTTCATTGAGTTTGTTCTCGAGTTCCTTGCGCACAGTCTCGAAACTCTCTTCAAGCTCGCGCTTCTGACGCTGCAAATCAGCACGGAGAGCGTCCTTGTCCTTGACATGCTCGTCGACGAGTTTCCCTTTGTCCGCTTCGAAAGAGTCCTCCTTTTCCTTCTGCAGCCGATCGAATTCGACTGCGAGCGCCATCTTCTCGTCCTCGGCAATCTTCTTCACCTTCTCCGATGCTTCCTCAAACTCCGCGGTCATGCGCTCCTTTTCTTCGGCAGAAGATTTCTCGAGGGCTTCTCTGGCCTCCTTCTCCTCACCAAGCGACTTCTCGAGACCGTCTTTCTCCGTTTGCAGAGCAGCCTTGGCCTCCTCAAGGCTTGCCTTGTCGCTCTCAAGAGCAGCCTTGGCCTCTTCAAGTGCAGTGGCTTTCTCCTTCAGCTCGCCAAGGTCCTTCTCCAAACTCTCTTTCTCCTCTTTCATAGTCTTCTCAAGTTCTTGCTTCTCGGACTCGACTGTGGCCTTCTGCTCCTCGAGTGCAGCCTTGGTCTCCTCCATCTCCTTTTTTGCCTTGTCGGCTTCCGCTATGCTCTCCTCCAGCTCCTTTTTCTTCTCTTCAAGGTTACCAATCTCGAGCCGCAGCTTGTTACTTTCCGACGAGTGATGCTTCGCCGCGGCCTCGAGCTGCTTGGTCAAGTGGTCGATGTGATCTTCTTTCCGCTTGATAGCATCGGCCTGGGCAGCCTCGGCCTTCTTGATCAGCTCCTCTCGTGCGCCAAGTTGGCCCCGAGTTTCATTGTAGCGCGACAACAGCATGTGCAGATCCGGGATGGCTTGGGAGATGCGGCCGAGCAGATCGCCCGCCCCGTCATCTTCAACTGCGGATCCGTTCACTGCACCGCCGTAGTTGCCCTGCGGCATGGCAAAATCACCCCCCATCTGGCTGCTTCGCCGCGATCCGGTTGAATTCTGCCGACGAGCCTGGGGGCTGCCCGGGTAGCCCATGAAAGGTGGAACGCCATTGTAGCCAAAGGGCGACTGGGCATAGCCGGGAGGCGTGCCTTGTGGTGGTGCCATCGCCATGTGTGGTGGATAGAAGTAGCCCTGAGGGTAGCCGGGCATAGGAGATGAATAAGGATCTGCGTAGGGTGAATAATAAGGACCCCTCGGCGGCGCGTACGATGCGATGGTGGGTGACTGAGGAGGCAGAAATTCGCTTTGCGCCTCGACGTAGGAGAGGGATGGCGAGCTCTTTGGGAGGTCGGTCCTGATCGATGCCGATCTGGGCGACTTTAGAGCGGAGGCTGCTGTGGGTGATCTCGGTACTGGCGTCGCTGCTGATTGATATGAAGTCGCGTGACTAGTGCCGTCGTCGTCGCCTTGTTGGGAAATGCTATCTTCCGGGAGAAGTGGTTCTGCTGGTGTGTGCGAGTCGTCACTCTCGTGGATTTCGTCTTTGATGGCACTGTCCGCCTTCGTATTGAATGATGGAGTATCAGTTCCTGAGGTAGATTTCGAAACCTTGCTCGTGGTGCTTGGCACTTTGCTGGCAGCGGTTGGGGCTTTGCTGATAGTGCTCTCTGTCTTGCTTGCAGCCGTTGGTGGCCTACTCACTGCCGTAGGCGTTTTACTGACAGTGGTTGCTGCTTTGCTGATGGTGCTTGGTGCCTTGGCTGGAGTGGTTGGGGTCTCCGGTGCCGGCTTGGTCTCGTTTTGCCCCTCGTCCTGTGACGATGCTGCCGGACTGGTGGTCGGGTCTTCGGGTGGCGGACTGCTCTGCTCAGGCTCTGGTGGTGGGGAGGTTATTGTTGGGGTCTTGGAATGTTCTAAGCCGGATGGTTGAGAGTCGTCGTTATCACTATTATAGTCCTCCACGGTGGGCTGTAGCGCAGACCTCACTGACGTGGCGTCTGATCTGCGAGAGGAAATGGAGGTCACAGAAGGGGCTGGGCTCGTCTGGCGAGACTTCTGAGAGGATAGAGCTGGGGACGGAGGAACGGACGGGGGTAAGGGGGGCAGATTCTCGGGCTTGATGTCAGGGCTCGTGGGAGGGGTGTATTCAGTCTGGCGGGAAGACTTCCTCAAAACCTTCCCCTTTGGTCTGGAATCCCCTCCTCGCTCTAGGACCCTCCTTGTTCGTGGAGAGTACATTTTGCGGCGATTGCGTGGGCAAGATATAGAGGACGTGAGAGGTATCTTGTTCTTATCGCGGGGATGACAGGTAGCGAAGGCAAATGATGAGATTAGGGAAATGATTGCGTGGCAGCATAGAGCAGAGGAGAACGTCTAAGTACGGGCGCTAGATGCGAGGGCTGGTGGATCAGGGAGGCGGAGGGAGTGCCTTTTGGGAAGCGGGTACATGAGGTCAGGCGCGTGCGAGCCCGAAGGGACCGTGGATGACGGCATGGTGTGGGAAGCGAGCAATTGGGAGGGCCAGGAAAGACAGGGCTGGACAGCTGGCAGACACAGTCATGGCTCCAACATCTGTCAATCTACAACTTGACGGCGTGAGGATTGCGAAGGTCGCACAGATACGTGTACAGAGACATGGCGGCGGCAGCGGCGCTGGAGCGGACTAATGAGGGAGCTGTCTCGTCGGGGGGCTGCGGGGGAGCATGCGCGGCTGCATGACGGCTGCATGAAAATCATGCGCGGGCGCATGTGCGTGGTGGCGGCCGGTTGGCCGGTTGGGGACAGCGTCCTGAAGAAGCAACCTGACGGATAAGTCACAGGCGTGGGCGGGAGGTGTCGAAGAGGCTGGAAAGGTAAATATAGCTGGGGCCAATCGAGATGGAAGTCGTGGACTCGGGTGGGTGGAGGTGGCGCGGGCCGGGCTGGGCTGGCTGGGGAGACGAGGTGATTGTGATGTGATGGGGTGCGGCAGGCGCCGAATGGGCAGTCGCGAGGGGCCATGCCGAGTCGAGAGGTCGCAGCACGCGCCGGCGTGTACGCGCTCAGCCGGGCTGGCGGACTCGACGTCCGGACAAGTCGGTGTTGCTGGAGAGCCAGGGCGAGGACGAGGACGAGGACGCTATGGGTGTGCGTGTGGAGGAGGGCATATCACGTGACTACGTGACTCCAGGTCGGGACGGGTCGTTGCGGGTCGTCGCGGGTCGACGCGGGCCGGCCACCACTTCCAACCGCTCTCGCTCTCGCTCTCAACTCGCCCAACTCCGCCGCCTCACCTCTGAGCACCGACGCCTCACGTCGCTGCATCCCGCGCCGCGCCCTCGATCATGATCCCTGCTGCCCAAACACCTCACCTCCCGACCGTGCGGCATGCGGCAGCCGCGCTCCACCAAAAACAGGGCCACCGTGCTGTCCTCGTGCGACGAAGATGACCAAAAGGCGACCTCCAATCCCGCCCGCGAGTCGCGCTCCTCCCAGAAGCCCATTTACTCCTTCTTCAATGCCGCCACCCAGCGCCAACGCCCTCGGCCCTCGCAGGACCCCGTGAAGCATGAAGACGACATAATACAAGATGACGAGCTGGACGACGAACCCACGAACGCCGCTCCGCCTTTGAGCTTGCGCAAGCGCCATCGCCCCGCTGCCAGTGACGCTGAAGATGCTGCTCCAAGTGGAAGTCAGAAGTTCCTCAAGACCTCGGCCGGCCAAAGGCTGCCTGCTCCCGTGCCACCCGAGCATCAACGCCCGTGGGTTGACAAGTACGGCCCCGTCAATCTTGACGAATTGGCCGTCCACAAGAGGAAAGTTGCCCATGTCAGAGCATGGCTGGCCAACGTCTTTGATGCCCGCGAGCCCAAGCGCCTCCTCGTCTTGAAGGGCCCTGCTGGCTCCGCTAAAACCACTACCCTCAATCTGCTGTCTAAGGATGTAGCCTTCGAGATCAATGAATGGAAGAATCCCCTCGGCTCTGACTCCTTCTCTGATACCTTCGTCTCTCTCTCATCCCAGTTCGACGACTTTATGGGTCGCACCAAGTTCGGTAGCTTAGACTTCGCCGCGAATGAAGACGCCACTTCGAACAAGACCCGTGCACATACTGCGAGCAGGCAGGTTGTGCTGATCGAAGACTTTCCCAACACCTTTGCGCGCTCTTCCGCCGCACTGCAGTCTTTTCGCTCGGCAATCGAGCAATATCTCTCGGCATCTGTGCCCTCGGTGGCTTCCATGTTCACTCGCCCGCCAGACACCCCTCCGCCAACACCCATTGTCATGATCATCTCAGAGACTCTCCTATCCACCAACACGGCCGCAGCAGACAGCTTTACTGCCTATCGCCTCCTTGGTCCAGAGATCATAAACCATCCAGGGACATCCGTCATCGAGTTCAACCCCATCGCCCCTACTATCTTGACAAAGGCACTCGAACTCGTCGTCGCCAAAGAGGCACGCAAATCAGGCAGGAAAACAACGCCTGGTCCGCAGGTCATCAAAAGGCTGTCTGAGATAGGCGATGTCCGCAGTGCCATATCGACTCTGGAATTCCTTTGCTTAAGAGGAGATGACGACGGCAACTGGGGGAGCCGGATAACATTCAAAGCCCCCAAGAAAGGTGCGAGAGAGAAGCCCATGACAAGGATGGAGCAAGAGTCTTTGGCCCTCGTCACCCAACGCGAGAGTACTCTTGGCATCTTCCACGCTGTAGGCAAGGTCGTGTACAACAAACGCGAAGAATCCTCGAAAGATTCCAACCTAGTCCAGCCTCCCAGCCATCTTCCCGAGTATCGACGTCCTAAGGCCTCCGAGGTTGACGTCGACACTCTTATTGACGAACTTGGCACCGACATACAGACATTTATCGCTGCGCTGCATGAAAACTACGTCTTGTCCTGCAGTTCAGGGAGTGAAGAGGACACGCTCGACTCTATCAACGGATGTATTGACGCGCTCTCCGATGCTGATATACTCTCGCCCGATCGCTTCAGCACGGTCGGCTACACTCGCCGAACATTTCAGACTTCGGGAGTGGACAGCCTACGGCAGGATGAAATGAGCTTTCATTCTGCCGTACGTGGTCTTCTGTTCAACCTTCCGCATCCGGTGAAGCGGTCTACTCCTCCGTCGGGGCTCGTACGAGGAAAAGGTTCTGCCAACACTAGGGACGCACATCGACTATTCTACCCAACATCGCTCAGAATATGGCGGCTTCAGGAAGAGATTGAGGGCCTTCTTGACGTTTCGGTCCGCCGAGCCCAAATGGACGGGACAAGTTGCACCGAAGCATCCGCACAAATGCCCAAACGTGGGACCGTTGAGTCGTGGAGCACCCGCCCCAGCCCCCTCGATCCCGGGACAAGCAACAACTCCGCTTCCTCGGAGCAAGAAAGCACCCAGCCGTCGCTTGGGACCTGCGGGTCTCTGAAACATGAAATGCTGCTCGAGCGTCTCCCGTACTCGGCCATGATGCTCCGGAGTGGATCAGTGGCGGCTACCACTGCCACAAGGCTTGTTAGGGGTTTGGAGAAAATCACCAGTTTCAGTGGCGTTGGAATAAGCGCTGAGGACGGCACCGCCGACGAGGACGTGCTCTCAGAAAGTGAAGTGGCACATGGCCAGGAGTGGAGCACGGATCGGCCGACGGAGCATGAGCCTCCAGCTGCTCCAGGTCCATCAACAAGATCCGCAGTGTCGGCAAGGAAGAGCATGCTTGGAGACGCAGGCGCCAGTGGCACGAGCGCGGGTACTGGAGGAGCAACGTTGCGCGACGATCACGTCGGAGAAATTCTGATTGGAGCAGGCAGTGAGAGAGGGCTGGCAAATCTGGTGCTCAGTGACGATGACATCGAAGACGATGATTAGGTAGAGTCAGGATCGGAAATGCGGGCACGGCTGTGCGAAGCGATAGAAAACTCCAATATTTGACGTATGTGCTATCAACATGCATGACTTTGAAGCCATAGATGTTCAGGCAGGTTGATGACGCTTATGTCCTGACGACTACTTCAACATCCCATCAAGAATGATGAGATTGCCGTACTGCTACCATAACTCGGGGGCCAGTTTCCTCTCTTTTTTTCTGGCGCCGGTAGGAGTACGCAGGGGCAGGACCGGAAATGGGGCGGCGGTTGGCGCGTCGCGGGCGGCGTAGCCCAAGCGTCCAATACGCACTGATTCTCGCGGATTCGTTAGCTGGTTGGTCGGCTTTGCACAGTGCATCATTTAATCCCCGAAGTGTGACTGGCTGCACCCGACTGGACTATTTCCGTCCAATTGCTGGCTTAGGCCGGCGCTCACGATTCACATACCTTGTAGCGCGCGCGTGTTTCCCTGGAATATGGAACTGGACCCCTAGATCGACATGCACAGTGAATCTGATCCCGGCGGTGGCTGACGCCCTCCGTTGTTTTCCTCCTCTCTCTCTCCTTACCTTTCCCATACAACGCACGCTAACAGGGCATACCACATGCGCCTCCTTCGTATGAGCGGCTCGCCTATGTGCAAGGATGTTTTATCTAGACACATTCGCGCCAGCCTTTGTCTCCATAACATCTCCACCCGAGTCTATTTCCATGTAGGACGGAGCGTGGCGCACGGGGACACGGCTACTTATCGCGGCGCGCTCACCCGTCCGCGCGGATTGAATATACAAGGGGGTATCGCAGCCGGTGGTTAGCAGCAACGACCTCTCAGAAATGGGACTTCATGGGGAGTGGAAGCATTCGTCTGGACGCAAGTGTTTAAGAGAAGCGATGTCATTCACGTCCGGATGAATACTTCGACTCCCCATGACAGCGGTTTTTTTTTGGCGTCCTATGGGATCGTCGCATTTGGCACCAGCCGTCGGCTGTAGCACCTCTCTGTAGTAACGACTATGCACAGCGGTCTAAGCCTGGTGGTCCTTGCTTCTATATGCTGGACCTGACCGCAGTGACTGGTCCTCCATCCTCCATCCTGACGTGACATGGGTCCCGGCTCTAGGTGGGAGCTATCGCGGGTACGTTCGGCTGAGGTAGCCTGCCGTATGCCTTCCATGTCAAACGGATGTTACCTTCCTCCCGCACCGGCCCGTCATGTGGGTGCGGGAAAGTGGGAGTGTTGGACCGTACCACGTGCTGGTTGACGCTTAACTCGGTTGTCTTATGGGTCTATTTCCCGCTGTGACCCATCCACCTACACACCAAACGGACGCACCCGACCGCGAAAGGGAGCATTGCTATCGCTGGCGTGGAAACTCCGTTTTTTGTGCTATGTCTCTCCCGAAAGTCTTGTGATAGAAAGCCCAGGGGTACATACAAGGATACGTGTGAAATCAACACGCATATCACGGATCGCCATTGGTCCTGCTTAGGTTTTCGTTTTCTTGTCACGGAGATAGCATTTACTCAGCTATATTTATGGGAAGGCGTTTATGTCTGGGCTTTAAGAGTCCAGCATTGCTATCTTTTTTTTTGTTTATAATACAGCATCCTCCTTACTGGTGTACTCGTCCATACCGTGCCCAAACAGAGCCTCGTCTCCTTACAAGGATGGAAGCAAAGGGGTCACAAAAAGTCATGACAACAATCTCGGTGCCAGGGTAAAAGTAATAAAAAAAATAAGATACTCCAGCCCATTCGTCGATCTTTGGAGGCCAGCGCAATGCAGAGGAAGTGAAGGTAGAAGTAAAAAGCAAACCACAACAAGGGTCGTAGAAAGGGGTATAGGGAATGGCGCCGATTGCCTTTCTCTCTGTCCGGTGACGGAGTTTCCATCTATGAAATTTCCATGTCCGTTTGCTCCCCCTGTGCCCGACGATATGTGCCGATATAACAAAAAAAGATTCGTGATGCACTGCCCCAGCGAGTGGAGGAACAAGTGCGGCGAAAATGGTAAACCGACCGAAATGGAGTAAAGACAGGCACATAGCCTGAGCACAATCTGAGGGTAATCATCAACAGGCGAACACAATCGCCCTTGTAGAACGAAGATAAATAACACGCTTGCTTATCGTGACTCGTGACCCGAACCAACCGAAACCGAAGGGAAGCTTAAAAGAAGACCTGTGAGAACTGGAGCACGTCAAAACAATCTCACAATTTCAGGCTGAGCACCATCAGACGCTCTGAGAAAACACCTGGGAACAGGGCTTCCATGGCGAACTCGAAAGAACGGCGCGGTACCATGGTCAACAATCGCTCAACCATCGTCGTCATCGACGTCGTCCTCGACATCGTCCTCGCTGTTTTCGTCACCGCTGGTACCAGGGTGCTGGACCGGAAGGTTACCGGTTCTAGCTTTCTTCATTGTCGGCGTCGACTGAGCGTTCGGACCAACTTTTCGCTTAGCCGAGCCAGCTGGGCCGGACTGTAGGGACTTTGCGGGCGTACCGGCATTTTCCTTATCATTTCCATCATCCGCTTCGCCGTTCTCATTGTGTTTCGCCTTTTCCATTGCGGCAACTTCGTCGGCGGTTAAGAATCGGCCTCCTGGTCCTCGAGGCCGGCGCATGGCATGGTTGTGGCGCGACTCGTGAAGGTATGGCTTGCGACCCTTGGAAGTCAGGCGTAAGGCTTCCTCCAGCTTCTGGCGCGCCATGCGCCTCTTCAAGATGCGGTGAAACTGTTTGGCATTGACGTAGAGGGGCGATTCCTCGGCACCTCCGCCAGGTACGAGATCCGGGGAAGATTGATGTTGCTGGACCGGAGGTGCTTGAGGAGGGATCTGCGGGGGCGCAGAGGGCCTGCTTGCGGCCGGATTCATGGCCTGCTGAGGCTGCTGCGGGATTGCGGGGTTGTTGATCTGCTGGCTCATGCGGCGCGGTAGAGTCTGCTGCATTTGAACCTGCGGGGGGATGGTCGACTGGGCGCTTATGCTGTTTGAGACTTGCGGCGGTGAGCGAGGACCACGCGGGTCCGGCTTGACCTGAGCACCACCACCTATCCTGGGCGAAGCGCGCGGGTCCTGGCTCAGTTGGCCTTGCATGCCGCCGTCGCCGATGGGATAATAGGGTTGGCCGGCCGCAGCAGCCGTTGCCATGGCGGCCGCCTGAGTAGGCGACATATACTGCTGGTGCATCCCAACGCCATAGCCTCCCGACGGATATCCCATCTGCTGGACTTGGTGGCCTGCAGCATTGGATGTGCCCTGCTGCGAGTATGGATTCGTCTGCGAGGGAAGAATGGGCGAGGTCTGGTTGTGCTGCTGGTGCAGCTGGGTCTGCTGGTTTGGCGAGGTTATGGCGCCCTGGGCGGCGGACTGGGAGGGCGCGGAGTAGGCATTTTGCATGTGCGATTGGGCGTGGTTGTGGGGGTGGTGAGGTTGCTGATACTGCGCGTACTCCATCATGAGGGCGGTCTTGGGTGACTCGGAAGCTCTAGCAGAGGCGAGTTTGCGGACGGGCGCGTCTTGAGGTCGACCGCGTCGGACGCGGCACTAGCCTGTGCTGCGGCTGTCTCGTGTATCGAGCAGCTGGTGATCGGAGCAAGTGACAGGCGGCGCAGTGGGCGCAGCGCAGCGATTGGAGGGCGTGGTATTGCGGGCAGTGGTCCCTGGAGGCTGGGATGGCGCGACGGGGATCGAGGCAGCGCAGTTAGTGGCGAAGGAATGGTGCTGGAAGTGGTCAGCGCGTGGTCGGGACGGGCCAATCAAGGCGGGCGCGGCGAGAAGCGCGGTTCACGTACCTGTTGCGGGCGTGATGAAGCCAAAGCGTCAGTGATCTTCGACTGGCGCAGCTAGAGGTTTTGAGAGAGCCTCGATGTCCCTTGTTGGGCGCTCGCTAGATATCGGGCAGTCTTGAGGTCGAGGGCGGCGCAGGCGGGCCTGAGTCACGTCACGAGCAGCTATGCGTTGTCAATTGGGTGGCCACGGTCAGGATGAGGCGGGCCCGGGGGATGCGCAGGCAGGGCAGGGTTAAGCTGATGACGAGCCTAAGCCGCGATCAGAGCGCTCAACGGCGACGGGGTGCGGCGGTGCGCTCTGGACCGGGGAACTCGGTGAGCTTGGTCGGGGCCGTGTGGAGAGGGATTAAGCTCTTCCAAACGCGTAGCTAGCACGATGATGTTCTGTTAGCACAATGCGCGGCGCAGATTACGGGAGATCAATTGGGGGAGGATGCGAGGATGCGACGAGGGCGTGCGCTGGCTGGCCGGAAGTCGAGCGATGCGTTGTCCTCGCATAACCGTACCGTGCTAGGGTGGTCCACGCCGGCGGTCGCAGCGACTCGGGCTGCGGCGCTGCCAGGTGACGTTGCCGGCTTACAGCAGCCGTGGCCGGTGGTGTCGGGCGCTGGCGCGACGAAACGCGCTGTCGGGGTGCGATGCGAAGCGGCGCAGACAGGCAAGCAGCACACACAGCCCGCCTTGCGAAGGCGGAGTGGAGCAGGCCTGGGGCTGGGGCTTGGGCTGCTGCAAAGGCCGTCGGCAGCGAGCGGTAGAGCAAAAAAAAAGACACTTACCTTACCGCGCGGTCGGGGACAGTCACGAGACCAGGAGCGGACGGGCTCGTAGGCGGTGTTCAGGCTCGTGGGCGGTGTTCAGACGCGTGCTGCGTGCTGGCACGCGTGGAGCAGCTTTGATAGCGCGGCGAGCGACTGAGAGTGCACTGTGCGGGACTGGATGAAGGAGGCCGACGATTGGTGAAAAAACTGCGAGCGAATGAACAAGAAGGGGGGGCTTTATTATTGGGCGCCGGCGCTGTCGGAGCTTGAGGACGGCTCAAGAAGAGCCCGGTGCTTTGGCGCTGCTCGTGCATCACCACGAGGCTGCAGCCCGTCCCGACGGCTGCTTCTGCCTCCACTCCCTCCACTCCCATGAAAATATAGTCGCCGTCGCTGTGGCCTTCGCTCCCATCTGTCTGTTGAAACCGAGCACGCCCCTGCCACGCCGCCACTGCTGCTGCAGCAGCCCGGCCCAGCCCACACCGCGGCAATGCGCTTCTTTTTACCGGAACACGTCATCACCGCGACGTTTAAGCTCATGGCTCCCCAGCCTGCCCGCCATTGTGATTCTTCTTTCATTGCGCTGCGCTGCTCGGGCAGTTGCCTGGCCGCGTGTCGAAGGAAATTGCACACTGTGCCCGTTTTCGTAGGCATGTTACACCCACACGCGCGCCTTCAGTCAACCCCTCCAGCCACGCCAACGCTGTCTCATTGGCTTAGGCCGTGTCGCTGCTCGCGTTTCAAGTGCGGCGTGAGCTGTAGCGCCCGATGCTCGCTCCCTCGACGCGCGCTGCTTGCTGTCGCGCTGCTGCTTGCCGCCGCCGCCGCTTCGTTGCATGCCGATCGCCAGCCCTGCCTTGCTTGGTAGCCGGCCCATCATGTGACCAATGGTCTGAACCCTTCATGCGTGCGGTGTGGATAAAGTCAACACCCAAGAAGGATCAGCCGCTTAGTACCGGTGTTCGGGTCGGGCATAAATAGCTCGCGTTACAGAGGGGTATCGCAGCCGACGCTTAGCGCCGAATGTAATTTTTGCACATTATTATCATCGTAAGGGTTCTGGGGAGTGGAAGCATTCGTCCGGACGGGTTTGTTCCTAGAAATGCAATACCCCCCCTCATGTACGTCGAGCTGTCGAGCCATGCAAGTGCAAGCGAGAAGATCGGTAGAGCGCGGATGGAGAGTAACACATCCATCTCTGCTGCTGCTCCACCCACCCGGCTCGACCCCTCAGACGGCCGCCCTTCTAGAAGGCGGCATGTAAATCTGCCATGTCGTGCGTTGATCCAGCCGGATGAATCAACAGGTCAGCACATCCTCCGCATATCCGGCTCCCCAAATTAGCGTCATCTCACGCCCCGGGACGCTTTCAAACACTTCTGCCTCCGTCTCAACTGTCGCAGCGGTAACTAGCTCTGTTGACATGCAGCCACCGCGCAAGGACAGAACCCGTCAGTGTCATTCTGGATTCATGAGTTGGGCCTGCCTTCAATCCACCACCTTTCAGCCCATCGGCCCAGATGACACCTGCCCCAACAGCGTTGAAACAGCGCGGCATCGACCTGGGCATTCATTCAGATGTGGGTACAACTGATCCTTCCCGGTCGCTTCAATCTCGTCCGACTAGGTTGACGCCCGGGTTACTTTTCACGTGCATCTTGATTGTAAGCCTGCCTGCATAAGTTGTAGCAGGCGGGCATGGTGACTCAGGAGTTCAACCACCCAACGACAAATCCCGGTCTTACGTGCCATACAAGCTATTGCAGTTGTGCTCTCACCCGAGGACTAGAAGCATCCGTCCGGATGTGAATGTGATGATTCTCTCAAACACACTCGTACAGAAGAGCGACTCCAGGATCCGCCGGAATAACAATCTACCGAAGAGACTCGATCCACGCCAGATGCACTGTTTGAAGGTATCATCTCGGCGCCCGCCAGACTACTGCTTTCTCTCCCCAGCCCAGCCGCGCAAACAATGATCTGTCCGCGCTGCCTCCTCCGTGCAGGCTCGCGGGGCCTCCGCCGATCCGCTGCCGCCGCACCCAATTCCTCCGTCCGCGCCTTCACAACCACGCGCGCCGCGTTCGCAAAAGCGCCCACGACCGACGCCGCCAGATCCGCCTCGCGCGGCGTCCCGGGGACGTCCACCTCGGCTGCCCAACCGCTGAGCACGCCGCTCACGCCCTCGCCTTCCGCCGTGGGCATTCCCAAGCCCACCGGCAAGGCCTCGTCGCCGCCCGTCCTCGTGCAGAGCTCCGTGCCGGCCGGTACGCCGCTCAAGGGCCTCAACTTCTACAAGAACAAGACCGACCCCGTCGCTATGGAGGACTCGGAGTATCCGTCATGGCTGTGGACTGCTCTCACGCCGGAGGGCAAGAAGGAGGAAGCTGCTGAGGGCGACCTCTTCTGTAAGTTCTCAACTGGCCCGTCTCTTACTCTCTCGCGCCTCAGGTTTCCTCGTCAAAGAGTGCCATCGGTGTTTTTGCCTCCCTCGTAATGCTGGAACTGACGACTGGATGTGAACAGCAAAATCGAAGAAGCAGCGTCGTCTTGCGGCAAAACGTCTTCGCAAGCATGCAATGCTGAACCCCGATCTACTAGCGCCCAAGGTGCCTGTATACGAGCAGAGTGTCGACTTGCCGGCAGGGGATGGCACGGCAAAGGGCAGCCTGGAAGCCGACAGGGCAAGAGAAGATCTTACCAAAGCTATGCGGGCAAAGAGGAGAAAGCAGATCAAGGAGGCCAATTTCCTCAAGGCCATGGGCTGAGCGCCGCACAATTGCGTGGAAGTTGCATATGCATATATGTATATCACTGGAACAATTGGCTGGTGGGTGGAGAACCAAAGGCGCTGAGGTGCTCTGTATCTCTCTTCCGTTCTCACAAAATCGAATCACGCCCTCGTGTGACTTCTAGAAAGTACAGTCCGCCATTGGACCCATCCTGTCCGAGTTGCCTCAATGTTCTTAAAAATGTTGCTCTATGGCGCGATCATAGCGCGCCTTTCAGCCTTTCATAGATCGTTCTAGGCATTTGCCCGGACCACCAGTCCCGTCGATAAACTACATCATAAGTCATGACTGAATCTTCTCTTTTCTCCCATCTTTGATATCAAATCTTTACATGAAGCAGAGGTGCGGCTTATTCTGCAAGAACAGATCTAAGCATGCTGAGAAACGAAGGGTGCAACTTCCTGAGCTCGGAGATTTGTGGCTTCTGAGGCTCGCCTGCCGTGCTCTTCAACTGATCTCTCCTCCTCAGCCGTCGGTTACGCTCGGCAATGATCGGGTCCGGGTCGTCGTCGGAGTCCTCGATTGAGTCGGGATCATCATCTTCGTCTTCAATATTGAGGTCCGCAAGGTCATCCTGAAGATTAAGATCACCACGTTAGCACGAACTGTCCTGTTGTAGCATTGCAGTACACTTGCCGCGTTGAGCCCAAAATCGCTGCTCTTGAACCCTCCGATGCCCATGCCGACCAGGTCTCCGCCATCATCGCCTCCCTGAGCCATTTTTTGCCTGGTCTTGTCGTGATGCCACTTTTTGCGAGCCGTCTGCCATTTGATCAACGAGTTGATCTCCCGGATTGCAGTTTTCTTGTCGACAGTCCCAGCCTCCAATCCTTGTTCGAACAAGCCGTTCATGTCTAGTTTTCCACCTCCAGGTGGTCCCTTCCTCAGGAACTCCAGAATACCTTCAATCCAGCCCATCAGTTGATCGAACAGGCCGTTGTCATGAATGTGGACTTCGTGAATAAACTTGTACAGGTTATCTTCATGGCGAGCGCAAAGATCGATGAATGCTTGCACAGTTTGGTTGGGATCGGCGGAGATGTCGGCTCTCTGCGCTGCTTCTACGGTACGAATTATGTCATCCACGAAAACAGCAAAATCGGTGATACTGCTGTATACGTTCGCAGACTTGTACACCCGAACGAGTGGCTCGTAGAAAACTGTGAAGAGATCCCGGAACAGTTGCAGAGTCGTCGGCTATCAATCTGTCAGAACCACGGTGGAAGAACAATAACGATTGACAAGATATACCTCTTCGATGATCTCGAGCATCATCTTCTTGTCTCTCTGCCTAAGGCACAGCTTCAGGAGCTGCTTGAGATGAGCAAAAAGCTCTGCTCCTTGGCGCATTTCGACGTCGACCTGACCACCATATTAGCTTCTTAAAACAGAATGATGCGCTTGGACCATGGTGCATTACGTTCTCTACGGCATTGTTCCATGCCACGTATGCGTTGAAGACGGTTCCGATTTGTTCTGAGGAGAGCTCGGGTTCGAAATAACCACATCGGAGAATGGCCACGAGAATATCGACTTGCTCTGCATCTGCCTGCTGGCGAATGATGGCCTTGACGTCTTCATCGGCGTTCGTGTAGGCCTTGATCTTCTCACAAAGCACGCTGTCTTTTATCCTTGATGCGCATAAAGTGTCAATCGACTTCTGAACAGCACTGATTCCATCATTGATGGCCATGCCGAAAATGCGCTGCAGCAAGGATCGTGAACCGAAGGGTTGCGCCAAGAACAGGTCCAAGACCCCACTCATCACGGCAGCCGGGTTTGCAATGCGGATGACGTTCTTCATGACAGTGTAGGGGACCATCGAGTGGATTCTCTTCAGCTGAGCAAACAAGTCTGGAGAATTGTCCTCGGCAAGGAACAGATGGTAGATCGTCGCGGCAACCCTGATGAGCTATTAGCAAAGCATAATCAGTAGAAGCCAAAAAGGAGACTACACACTCTATCCTGCACCACTCGGCGAATTTCTGATATTCTGGCTTTAACTCCGAGATTTTGTTTTTGACGCGTATCTCCTGGAACAAGTGCGATAGTCCGTCTACGGCCAGGGATTAGCACGGAGCAAACGAAGCTGTGGCATTTGAGGTACTCACTCGCTTCCACGATCTCTCTCCTGAATTTCTCCATGTGTACATCGAGTTCGGCGGCTCTCTGGCGAGCGATTTCGTAGAACTTCCTTTGGTCCTCGACGCGCCTCTCGTCCATCTCCTTGCGTCGCTCGATGTCTTCCATCTCCTCTTCGTTCAGGCTAACAGGATCGCGAGTAAGGAACTCTGCCATGGCCTTGGACTGAGCAATTTGTTCATTTTTGAGGAATGTGCGTAGGAATGCTCTGAGGGATACTCGCTGCTCCTCTCTGTAAAGCACATGGCGTTGTTGAAAGGTGAAGTTCTCGCCAGACGGCCTGCGCGAGGGTGAACTCGACAGCGACGACTTGGATGCATTGCGCCTGTGGCTTCCCGGTATTGGGAGGTAGCTCCGGAGGCCGCCGCCCCCACTGCCGTTGTCCGAAGTGTTGTCACCGGCGTATGAAACATGAGTAGCATCTTGGGTAGACACAGAAGATAGCGAATCTGCGTCTTCATCGTCGTCTGCACCAGCGCTGAGGTACGAATTCTTCTTGTTTCGTCTGGGCAGCGGCGGAAGGACTTTTCCTGGAAGTTCAAGTCTAATTCTCTTGTGCAGCTCAACAAAATCGGACCACTTGCGACCCACGTATACCTCAGGCTGATCGTTCCTTTGAACGCGAAGAATGTACTCCTAAAATATACAGTCAGTAAGGGGGTTTGCGGTGTAAGCTCCAGCAATGGCCGACTCACAGCATGTGTGTGGTAGCGAACATGGCGTTTGACTGACGTAGTCCGCGCTCCGGCAACATTAACATCCCAGCCGTTGATGGGATGGCCCTGAGGTTTGTTCACCACCAAGCCATTCTCATTCGCGCCTCTGTCCACGACTTCCATTTCGGAGAAGCGTATTCTCTCCTCGTAGCCGGACGCAGTAGGTATGCCCGAGACCATCATCAACTCCACGAGCTTCTCGGCCTTCACAGCAAGCTTCCTTCGCTTAGTCTCCTCCAGACGGTCCTCGGAACCAGAAATATGCTTGTTTGCGAAGGACTCAAGGAACTGCACATTGGGGCGTAGAAGTCAGCGTATGTGAAGCGCTGACACAGATAGTCCAGACTAACCACTTGCAGCTTGTCCTGCCAGAACTCTTTCTCCCTAGCCTGGTCAAGGAAAGGGAAATTGCGGACATGGTGCACGAATATGTATCGGAGCAGTGGCAATTCGGAATCTCTGGGAGCGACCTCGCCGGCGTCAGATCTGAAGGGAGCGCCGAATCTCTGGAGGGCGGTTGGCGACGACAGCTCGGTGATCTCGAACTTGGTTTGCTGGGAAATAAGCTCGCGTTTCAGATCTACAGCTTGTTTAGTACAGCGGCACGACATGGTCCTGGAGGAATTTGCACACAATGCTCTTGCTTGCCCGTGAGAATGGAGCCGGGCGGGGGCACTGAGTTGGTCGACAGCTTCGACATGTAAGATGCGCCCGACCTCGCGAGTGTGAGGCGTTCCATAGGAGCATGCTGGTCCTGCTCCTCGATCGCTTCGAAGAAGACATCGTTGGAAGTGTCGACCGTGTCGGTGCGGACAGGCTTGGGGAATTCGGCGGGGGCGTCGGTCTCGATCCTCGGGGGCTCGTTGGCGGGGTTCGCAGAGGGCGGCTTTTCGAACATGGTGGGCGAGCAAGAAACGGAATGGGGCAGCAGAACAGCGAGCGCGTCTCGATATTTTAAGAACAGCTCTCGTGCAGGGACTACGGCTGCGGCTCGTGTCGTCAGGCTCAAGGGCAGCGCCGCGATCTGTGGGTCGGAGGCTGCTGCGGACAACAAAGGCGACGGCGCGAACGAGCGTGAGAAATGAGACAGCACGAGTCAGCCGCAGCTGAAGGATGGAGAGGAGGGCGAGAGAAGCGCGAGAGAGAGTGAAGATGGAGAGGAGGGCGGGGCGACGTGCAGAGGGAAAGCGCGCAGAGCGAGAGCAGGAGCGCGGTTGCGATGACGACGGGTCATCGGCACAGCGCCCGGGGCCTGGCGCCTGGGCTGCAGGCCTGAGGCTGTGTGGGCAAATTGAGTACGCAAGCTACCAAGCCCGGCCGCAGCGCCCAAACTCAAAGGCAGCGACGGCGTCCTGGCGCCCGGCCTGCTGCTGTGTCCGGGCTTGGATGCTGGAGCGAAGCCATCACACGTCGACGTCAGCGCTGCGTGAGCCACAGTGCACCTGCCCAAGCCCTCGCCCACCAAGCGGCGATCCCCACACCACCGCAAAGCTTGGCGGCAAGCTGCCGCGCTACCGTCCAGCCCTACACACGTTCCCCGATGACTTTACATTTGCAATTATGCTATCTGCCTACCGAGTGCCTGTCTGCCTCCCCTTTTGCCCGCCCGTAACAAGATTGAGGACTAATCGAAACATAGAACCATAAACCCAACCCTCTGACGCCTGAATCGCCATCCCGGCATGCCTGACGCCTCTCTCGAACTCTGTAATGCCAAGCCCTCAGTAGTTGAGCTCGCCGACGCTGCCGCCCGCCGCGTCGAGGTCTTCGTAGCTCTTGAGGCTCCTTCCCTGCACCGCCTCGCGCGGGCCGACCGCACCTCCATCTGTATACCGAGGGCCAGCCCCAGCCCGACCATTGCCTCGCGGCGGTGTCAGACGCCCAGATCCGCCGTTCCACCGCATCGTGCGCGCGTCCTTCTGCTGTCGATCGTAGGGGCCCGCTGCCCGATTTCCGTACCGAGCCCCCGTGTTTCCCCGCCGCATCGGCCCGGCCTGGTGCCGCTCGTCG
Organism: Botryosphaeria dothidea; assembly: GCA_011503125.2. Taxonomy (NCBI): domain Eukaryota; kingdom Fungi; phylum Ascomycota; class Dothideomycetes; order Botryosphaeriales; family Botryosphaeriaceae; genus Botryosphaeria; species Botryosphaeria dothidea. Next base: position 2,109,818 of record WWBZ02000016.1, on the reverse strand, counting down.
TCGCCGCCAAATCCGCCATAGCCGTTGGCCAAGCCCTGCTGTCCGAACAGCGCCGAAAATGCTGCTTGGTTGGGAGCCATGCCTGGAAATCCGAATGGCATGCTTGCAAGATTGAATCCCCGAGGCGTTCCTGTTGGCACGTTGTTATGCAGAGGGAAGTGCCCATTGCTGTTAGCATCGCTGCGGGACGGAGCAATGTGCGCAGGATCCAGCACATAGCGGTTCACCATCTCAACCTATCCATATGTTAGCCACAGCAGATCTTGTCTCTTCTCGCACCAAACTGACCTCCGAATTGAGTTTCTCGTGGAAATCAGCGTGTCGCTTCTCCACGTGCTTCCTCCAAAAAGACTGCCCCTTGAACAGCTTAGTGCATTCAGGTACTTTGCATCTGAACTTTGCCTCGTCTTCTTGCTTGACATATTTGATAAGCTCGTCCTCCAGGGCTTCTTCTACGGGTTTACCCCCAAGCTTCTTCAGATCGACGTTCTCTGGTTCGAGAATCTGCAGGAGCTTGTCTTCATACGTCTTGACCCAGTTGAAAGCTCTTTGAAGCTGCTGTTGATTTTTTCCACTGGTCTTGAACACTTTCTTCTCTTGGCTTGGCGACCCTGACGCCTCCTCCTCCGCAGTCGATTCCTGCTTTTTCAGCGGAAACTGCTGACCAGCGGCACTCGCTCTAGCAACAGTCTTTGCAGCGGTCGTCAAGCTCGATCGGGGCCGACGCAGATGGCCACCAGGACATTTGCGAGTGAGCTCATGCACTGAATCACTCTCGAAGACGCAGAAGAAGCAGAAACTGAAGACGCGTCGAAGGTATTCCACCAGGAGATCAAGTTTCTTCTTCTTCGCAAGCAATTCCTCATCGTCCACCTCCTCATCGTACGCGCCTTCATCATCATCTTCATCATCCATGTTGACATCCTCTCCTTCCTCAAGCTCATCCTCCTCCTCTTCCTTCTTCTCCTTCTTCGAGCTGGAAGGAGCAGTTACTGGGGGCTGCAGAGCGCCTTGGCTGCGAAGCATCTCAACTCTTTGTTCAATCTTTTCCAAGCCGTTGTGCTCGGCGCCCAGCTCCTCGTCTAGCCTTGAAACCAGACGCATTGCCAACTGAAGATCGCGTTCGACACGCTCAGGTGCTGAGAACAAATCCCATAGTGCCTTCTTGCGCGGAGCAGCAGGTGGCTCGTGGATTCCCACATGGCATGTGAAATCACCGCGAACCTCGTCTTGAATTGTCTTTCCGTTGAGCTCAGCAAGGGCCTTTTCGGCTGTAGAAGTGGATGGCGCGCCTGCTTCAGATCTTGCCGTGTCAACTTCTTCACCTTCATCCTCACGACCATCCCCTCGTTCATCCTTCACAGCTTCTTCCGAGCCAGGGTTCAGAATGACCCAGCCAATACGATGGCATTTCTTGAGCGGGTTCGGATCGCTAAGACTGAGCCACTTGAAACCACCTTCGTTCTCGCCGAGATGTTCCTTGCAGAAGGCTTCCATCTTTGACCTGCTGACTGTGGGAGCAATGGTCTTAATAAGGAGCGTAGGCTGAAGCGCAGCTTCATCTCGCAGGTCTCCACCCTTGGAAGGAAGCAAGTCACCTACACCTAGAACTTCATTTGCGGCAGTGGTCTCGCCTTCTTCTTTTTCAATAACGCCACCGGCACCGTTACTCTCGCTCTTATAGATGCCTTCCAAAGTGAATTCATCAAAGATGCCGGTGTCGAGATCCTGCTCCCACTGATTGTAGATGCCGCGGCGGAAGTCGCTGAGATGTTGACGGAAGGTATTCCTGGCCTCAGGGTCGTAACGCTCCTTGAACCACTCTTCACCCTTATGTTGTTGAACAAAGCTCCGAGCCATCTGCACCTGGAGCTTCTCCTTGTAGGCGTCGTAAGCTGCCTGGATCTTCTCGCGCTCCTGACCGCGCTCTTCCCGAGCCTCGCGTTCGCCCTTTAAGCGGTCCGGCCGGCGACCGCCGTTAGCCTGGCGCTCCTTCTCTTCCTTGACGAGCTGCTCCATTCTCCACCACTCGGCGAACCAGTTGAAGCCGACTTGGTAGTCGAGCGTTAAGGGATTTGGGAGAGGATTGGAAACAAGCGCAGGAGTAGGATCCTGACCAGGAACATATCGGTCTATGCCCGGCTGGACGGGTGGGGGGGACGAGCGTCGGCGGTGAAGATCGTCGCGACCGCGATAGTAGTCGTCTCTGGACGATCGATCGGGTTGGTAGCGATCAATAACTTTAGGAGATCGAGATCTCTCACGAGCGGGTCTACTGCGCCTCTCTGCGGTACCTAAGAGGGCGAGAGTAAGCGAAAGTTTGGGAGTAGTAAGTTATGCCGACGTACCAGGTGATCTTCGGCGATAAGAGTCCGTGGCCGGTCTCTCATCGCGGCTGCTAGTGGGAAGGGTCAGCAGAGCGCACGGCAGACGAGAGGAATTCAAGATAACGGAGAGAATTGACAACTGACGATGGCGGGTGCGGAAGTCCTGGGTCCGATTCCATGGCAACATACCCGTAAGAGTCCATGGCGTATGCGTCTTGTTACAGGGAGATGGCGGCCAGGTAGTATCGCGATGGATGGCGGCGGATCAGATTTTGATGGTCAGCGGGGGAGGTTAGCCAAACGCATCCATCAGGGGACGGCGTTTGGGTTGGGGTTCAGAGCAATCGTAGGAGCTGTTTGCCAACATGGCTTCAGGTTAGAGAAGCACGTCTAGTTTAGGGTCAAGGAAAGACAAGACAAGAGGAGAGGCGGAAGATGATGGACAAAAGGCGCGGGCGCATGGCGGCGCGGTAGTAAAGATGGATTGGATGGAAGGATGGAATGAAGAAGGCGATGTGGGCGGAGGCGGAGAGACGACGCGGGCAAGGAGAAGCGGAGAAGAAGGCAAAGGAAACCAACAATTCTCGACAGCGAGGGGGCGCCGGTCGTGGGGCGAGGAGTGCGAGACTCACGGGATGCAGCTTGCACAGAAGGTGAAGCAGCTGCTGGCGTCGGAGGAGAGTGGAGAGGGTGACGGGGCGTGAAGGAGAGGTGTCGGTATTGGCGCGCGACGATCGGCCTGCCGCTCGGGGAACGGGCATCCAAGTATCCGATGGCGCGCGTAATTGGCTGCATGCTGTTACTAAGCAATCGTCGCGCGACCATCTATTACAGGGGTAGCCAGCGAAGGGCAATCCGCGCGCCCAAACCAGCACCCATTATTGGCCACCCACCGACCCCACGCCCGCCCGCGCCTGTCCGACGAGCCTCACGTCACCATCACCACGACATCGCCCGCCGCCCAGAATGACGACCTTCATCCCGGCCCTCACCCTGCCCTCCGCCGTCTTCGAGACGCCCGCCGTGGCCGTACTGCTGCCCGTCGTGGCTGGCACCGGCATTGGCTTCTCTCTCCGCAGTACGTAGCGCCTCAATTGGTCCGCGCAAGCAGCCGCTGGAATGCTGATGCCAGCCACAGCCGAGACGGCCAGCCTGTACAAGAAATTGAAGCAACCGCCCGGCGGCCCGCCTGCGTATCTCTTCGGTCCCGTTTGGACTCTGCTGTATGCCGGAATGGGATACGCATCCTACCGTGCGTGGTCCGCCGGCATGAGCTCGCCTGATCCCGCAAAGGCTGCCCTGGCAAAGGTTGCCTCCCCCCCTCCCTCATTGCTCAGCGCGTGACCCAACTAACATCAACTGCCTCGCAACGCAGCAAGGCGCAACTCTCTACACCGTCCAGCTTGGCCTGAACTTGATTTGGACCCCTCTGTTCTTCGGTCTCGGCCGTCCCATTGAAGCCATTGCCGACATTGTCGCTCTCAACGGCATCGTCGGCTACCTCGCCTACACCTGGAACCAGGTTGATCAGACCAGCGCTTGGCTCCTGGCCCCCTATATGGCATGGCTGAGCTTCGCCACTTATCTCAGCGTACGTAGACGTCGGGAGTTGTACCCCGATCATTCGTCAGCTTACCGCGTTCTCAGATCGGATTTGGCTATCTCAACAACTGGTCCTTCAAGAACATCGACAGGTCAGACAAGTCCGAGTGATTCAAGGCCCAGCAATATGGATTGCAACAATTGAGCCTTTCGTAAAATTCGGTCTCCTCGTTGGCAGTATTTCTGGACTGCCGCGATCTTATTCTGCTGCCATTATCAGATAGCAAAACATATTGCATTCGTGAGGTCTGTAGGTTATCTCCAGCTTATTCTGCATTCATTATGTATTAATCAGATGCCTCTCCCTGGCGCAGGCTGGTGAGTGCTTTTGTTTAGCCTTTCTAAATGCTTCTATTGCCGTCCCATAGCCTCGAGCGTAACTTCGTAATATCAATTTTTGGATCAGCTCTTCATCCTTTCCGACAACCCCTACTTCTTGAAAACATGCCTTTCAATTTTTCGTTTCTTGACGAGTGCTTTCGTCATCCACACAGGAATCCCGAGGCTCGCCACGCCTCCGCAGCCAGCCCGTGCCAGCAAGTGCCGCCAATGTGTTGACAAGCGCAGCCCCAACAAGGCAGCTTCCTCCAAAAATCTGCATGCTCCGATAATTCCCGTGGTCGTACTCGATCAACGCACCAGCGAGCGGACTTCCAGTTAGAGCTGCGACGCTGCCAATGCTCAACACCATGCCAATTCTCACTCCCATCTTCTGCAGGTCTGTGGTCAACCCTGCTAAAGCGGCGCCGAAAAGTCCCTGTAATCCGGATCCAAAGAAGCCGTAGAAGGCAGCCCAGATCATCAATGCGGATAGACTGTCGACTGCAGTCCAGCAAAACATGACGATTCCTGCGATGGCGGTAAGGAATATGAACGTGTTCAACGGTCCGAAGAATCGATCCGCGAAAAGCCCCGGAAGTATACGACCAGCCACCGAGACACCGTTCATGAGGTACAACAAAGTCAAGGAGTTGGAGGAAGGAACGTGAATGACGTCGTGCGCGTACGAGTTTACCTATAATGCTCATTAGAATATGAGTCAATAATTCAGTATCCGACCTACATAGAAGAACGCGTTGTAAACGCTCCAGAGCATCAGGAAGGTTCCCACGGTAAACAGAGAATAAGCTGAAAAAACAGTCAGCCTGTGTGTATGTTTCTCTTTGCTGGCTTTACTTACAGAGCTCTTTGAAGGATTGCAGGTCCAAGAATGGACCAGAAGCCCTTGGGTTGATCCTGGTCCGCGCGAGAGAAAGTACGACAGCATATAGGGCCAGCACGATGAAGCCCATGACTCGGACTGTCCAGCCAAAGCCCAGGTGTGGCATCAGCTGTTGAAAAATGACGGGGAATACAACCCCGCCTACGCTGGACCCCGACAGCACGAAAGCGAGAGCCACGGAACGACGTTTCACAAAGTAGGTCGAGATCAGGCTCACAGTAGGGCACCTTTCAACAGTGAGCTTTTTCATCTTTACGGATCCATCTAGTACTGACCATACTAAGCCCATCCCAAGCCCACTGCAGACTCCTTGAGCCAAGAAGACCTGCCAAAATCGCTTACAGACGGATGTCATCATTATAGCAAAAACCTCAAGTATCATGCCACAAAGAACGGTGGGGCGGTAGTAGCCGGCATCGAAGAGGCGGCCGGAAAAGCTTGCAAGCAGGTTGATCATGAAGATTTGGATCGAGACCACCCACGATACAGTCGAAGCAGGTAGGTTGTATTCAGAAACATAGTAGGCTTGGAACAGGCCCCATGAATTCAGGTAACCCCAAACGCAGATTAACGTGAGGTGTCCAGCGACAACCTTGATTTGTCAGTACTTGCGTGAGAGCTGTTCTCTAGGTAAACAAAGTGGAATTTCACGGAGCCTGTCCGAACATGCATACCTGCAACCAGGCTTTCAGGCCTCCGTCTGGCGGAGGTTCGTCTCGAAAAGTAGACGGGGTGATGAAGCGCTGCAGCGCGTTTGTGGGGCGCGAAGCCGAGCGTCGGAGTTCCAAAGATTGCGTCTTGACGGTCCGCACTGGCTCGATGCCGTCCTTTTCCTCTTCTTCGAGAATCTCCCGGGCCGGGCCGGGCTCTGCCACAGGAACAATATCCATGATTCAAAGACGAGTGTTGCAATGCGCGGTCGAGCGAATCTGCTGGACCAGGAGCTCCAAATGCTTATCGGGTAGAAAAGAGGTCACAGCAAGCCAGAATAGAACAGGTCTGGAGGCAGCAGGGGCTGGGCAGGGTGTGGAGACGAAGCGTTTTTTAAAAGGAGAAACTGGAGCGACCGGCGGTGGGACTGATAGTGAGCGGTCTCGAGAACGATGGGCAGAGGGCGCGCGACATCGGCTTGGGTTGCCGATGCACAATCGGAAATCGGCCTCTGAACCAGGTTCAGACGTGCATCCACCTGCCCTTAGCGCCAGTGTCCGCCCTTCTCATACGTCCACTCTGTGCATCTTTGCTTCCATCCATTGCTCACGGCATATGACTCACCGATGCCGTACGAAGATGCACCGAGCTTGCTCTCCGAGGTCGATCTTGCGTGGCAACAAGCGAACAATCGCGTGCGAACGGTTGAGATCTGCGAAGGACACACACAACTCCTGCCGTCTCCCTTCTCTTCCAAGGCCTCAACGCTTTCGCGGCTTGTTGTGTGTTTATGAGGGGGATCTGTCCGGCTGTAAGCTACGCACTCTCAGAGAAACCAAGAGGTAGAGATTCGGTAGCAGGAGGAAAAGAGCATGTTGATTATCCCAGGAGACGGTGCGTGAGATTCCTGGATTTCAGGCTAGCGGGTGCTGACGTCGAGCCAATGAGCGAAACGTATTACCTTTTTTGGCAGGCGTCCTTCAGTCTCCTTCGTCTTGTCACCACACCATACATCTACCCAGAAACCCGGCAGCCTCCAGCGTCAGGCCATTAGCAGGCTGCACGGCAAGTCAGCTGGTTCATTCGGCATGAACATTCTCCGGGCAGAATACTCACACTGTAGTGGCACATGTTGGTTCCGGACCAATTCCGCGGTCACGTATTGCCAAAATCCCAACGCCCGAAAAACTGTTCATGCAGCGCTCGCCTGAGCCGGCGCGGAATTATGGCCTTGGTCAGCAACAATGAATTCACGGGACGACGGAGTCCGCGGAGCGAAGATCAGTCAGGCTCAGGCCGTGAGTGTTGGAACCCATCCCTGTAGCGCGAACAACCATCAGCGTCGTAAGGATCGCAGTATGAAGTCTTGGATTCTCACCTCAAACAGCTGGGCAGTGCGGTCTCCGATTGAAATGGACGACAGAGAGGAGATGACCGGAAACCGCCGGATTCGTCGAGATTTATAGGTGAATCTGTTGCTCACAAAGTAGCCGGGGTGGTACGGGCCATGTCGAAGGTTGTAGCCGATGCATCTCTGGTTACATGGGGCGTCGATCGGTGATACAAATAGGTAGACCAGGAGAACCGACCTGGAACATTGAAGTCGTGCATCAGAGGATATTCTGAGGTCAAGTATGTGCCTTCAATGTGGCGTGAGTGTCGATGATAGCTAGTGAGCTGGGGTGTGAACGCGGTACGCCTGAATGGGTTTGAGACGTCTGGAGTACTCTTCATCAGAGGGATCCAGAGGGCTACCGATTCGGAAGTGGCTGGGTGTTTTATTTGACAGAGCAAACGGGTGCGGACAGCGAGGGCCTCCTTCCAGCATAAGATTGTTTGGTGCGCGTGGCAGGAACCAAAGAATCGTGAATGTCATCGCTTCCGGATCGGTCGTGGACAGACGCAAAGTTCGACAGCGACTGGAGCGGAATCTGGCCGCGCGAGCGAACCTTGCTTATATCACGGCGGCTACAAAGGTGTGACGGTTGGTAACGCATGGGGCGATCAACTGCCGCGTTCCAACCCCCAGCCTGCGCTTACAATTGCACACGGTCGACTGTCGACGCAGATGGAGTGCTTCGGCACAGGTCTCGCCATCCCACCGGCCACGTCATCTTTGGCTCGCTCGGCAGCCAACCACGCCCACCATCACCACTTCTGCAGAAGACCAATTGGGTCCATCTTGGACCTCCAAAAGCTGTTTCAGGCGAGGAGCTGGAATGGCCTCTCTGCACAACGGCTGTGTGGGATGCGCCGGGGGCCAAGGGCGCTGCGATGGATCCCAAAGCTAAAGCTCCACCCACAAGACATTCGTCAGCAGGAAGATAGGCAATTCCGTGGTGTTGAGGTTTTCGTAGGGCTGCGCATCCATTCTCGGCTGAGAAATAGGAGCCGGAACAAGCGGTCTGTGCTGGCCGCCGCAACAGCCGCCGTATCAGCCCATTCATCCAGCCTGCTAAACCTGGACCTGCATGGAGGCCAAGAGGTTTGATGTCGACTGCGCGTCTCGAATAGGAATCGCAACGTCTGTGGGGCCGAGGGTGCTGCAACTATCCTGAGCGCTGATCCCGGCCGCGTCGTGATCGCCAACAGCCGTGACCCATGTTGGCGCAGGTATGGGGTCGCAACAACGTCCGTGTCAACACGTTGTCTGCAGCGCCTACAAGTCAGGCCGGCATAACGGAGGCTAACAACGTTTGGCCTCCTCGAAGCGTGTCAAAGAGGGAGCTGTCCAAGGCTGTGGGGCCGAAAGTACTAATACTATTCCGCGCATTCGCCCGTCCTCAGTCTTCACTGTCCACACCTTCTTTGCACTTCTCCAAAGATTTGTTTTCCAGTCTATGGGCGGGACCCGTAACTGCACAAATCGTCCCATCCTTAATCAGACTTTTCTTTAATCTTCACGCAACATGGGGTTCCTGAACATCTTGGAAGACCGGCATCTTGGACAGCTGGAGGTGCCCGGCACGGCGTTCCTTGACAGCAGCAGTGGAAAGGCCCCCGAGGAGAAGAAGGATTCGAATATCAAATACGGCACCGGCAAGCACGCAAATACCGTGCTCGTCCCCCAGCCGTGAGCAGGCTCTTTCTTGGTCGCGAGAAAGGCTGACAACCCGACAGATCCGATGACCCAAATGACCCGCTCAACTTCTCGCCGGCGAAGAAGATGAGCATGACCACGATCGTTGCTTTTGGTGTCATCATCTTTTCTGCAGTCATTGGTACGGCGTCAACGTCCTGGGTAAAAGGAGAGCACGCTAACACGATGCAGCGCCAATGCTCGCGCCCGGCCTTGTCATCATCGCCGAGGAGTTCAAGCGGCCACTCACAGACGTGGCTCTGGCCACTGGATATCGTAAGGACAACCCTCCGTGAACCTTCATGGGCGCCTATCTCACAAGCCGAACAGAATCTCTTGTCGTTGGATGCTCGCTCCCGTTGGTCTCGGCAGTCTCGAGGAAATGGGGCAAGCGGCCGGTGCTGCTCATCTCAGCTGTCTTTGGATTCGGTGGCTCGGCCATGGGTGCAATCTGGACAAGCTTCGATGGCCTTCTCATAAGCCGCATTGTCCAAGGTGGCAGCGTCGCAGCATTCGAAAGTGTGGCTATCTCGATGATCGGAGACCTGTATTTCGTCCATGAGCGAGGGTTTTACATGGCACTCATGCAGTTCCTCCTCGGGGCCACGTCAAACTTCACAGCAGTCATCGCAGGACCCATCACGGCGGAACTGGGATGGGAGTGGCTCTTCTACCTGCTGGTGAGTGAGCTGCCCAACAGACCGAGGCTAGGGCTGACAGGAACAGATTCCATTCACCGGCGTCGAGCTGGTGCTCCTGTTTTTCTTCGTTCCGGAGACGCAGTACAACAGAGAGAAGCACGAGGCGGCGGGTGAGGTGACCATGATCGACAAGGACGGCAGCGTCATGGAGACCATCGAGCTGGGATCGACGGTGCCACCGCGCAAGAAGACGTTCTGGCAGCAGATGGCCATTTTCACAGGCACTTACTCGGACGACAACTTCTTCCAGCTGCTCCTAACACCGTTCGCCATCTGCATCAATCTTCCCGTGCTGTGGTCGGTCATTGTCAGCGGCGGTGCCGTGGCTCTGGTCGTGGTCCAGTCCATCATCCTGCCGCAGGTCTTCTCGGCACCGCCGTACCTGCTCAGTCCGTCCGGAGTGGGTTTTCTGTCCATGGGCCCGTTTGTCGGCGGGCTGCTGTCCGCGGCGCTCATGGCAGCCATCGGCGACCCTCTCGTCCGCTGGGCATGTAGGAAAAACGGTGGCGTCTATGAGCCCGAATACCGGCTGCTAAGCATGATCGGCGCCTTCCTGATGCCCGTCGGCGCCATCATGTTCGGATACCTCGCGCAGAACGGCGTCAGCTACTGGGCAACTGCCGCCGCACATGGAATCGACGTCATAGGCGTCATTGTGGCAGCCACTTCCACCGCAGCCTACGGCGTCGACGCCTACCGCGAGATGTCGTCTGAAGTGTTTGTGCTGAGCGCAGCATTCAAGGCCTTCGTCTTCTACAGCTTCAGCTACTTTGTCAACGACTGGACCGCAGCAGTAGGCGTTGGCCAGGTCTTCTATGTGCTGTCGCTCATCACAACCATGCTCATCTTGACCACCCCGCTGGTCTTCATCTACGGCAAGCGTTACCGCAGCTACTGGGCCCGAGCCAAGGTCCTCGAGCAGCTGCACCTGAGCACACACGCCGACGAGTAGATGCAGATACCCCGGGGTGGGCGTGGTCGTTGAGCGATCGAGCATAGGCAGTCGAGGTTGCGAGTGTATGTACATTACATGTGCGAGTGGCCGCGGTCGCTCAGGCCTTGAGATACGGCAAATTCAAGGTGCAACGGCCATCCTCTAGGGTGCAATTTTGGCATGTATATGGTATCGTGTTGATGATGTACGTCTTAATGTAATTATTGCTCTACGCTTCTCTCGCGACACTGCGTGAACAAAATATGCTTGGTAATTCAGAGGCATTAGAATCGCTGCCAAGTGCCGGTAGATGCTATGATAAGGTAGGCGAGGCGTTGAGGGTGACGAGGCTGTGAATTCAATCCCGGGGAAATTACTGCATTGCCTAGCGCTGTTTGAAAATTCAAGACCAACCCACCGAATTCATCTGGATGTAGATTCTACTGAACCGCCGCGAAAATGCGTGAATTCACACTCGACATCCGATCTCGCAACGTACGCGTTGATGCACAGCGTGATATTATACTGCGAAACATGAAAACATTCTAATCGTCAAATAGAGATTCGTCGAATTGAGATTCGTTGTTTTCGGGCTGCCAGAAACGGCCATGGTAGCTCTCTCAGACCAGATCACCGCCCTGCAGTCAGCAACAGTCCGGCGAAGATGTGCCATTGTGAAACGGGCAGACCGATGAGCCTCTGACAACCAAGGCTGTCTGCGAGGAGCCAACGAATAGTAATACGGACAAGCTCGAACCGCCAACGAGAGAGACCCCTAGGTCTCTGAGGACGGCATGAAACAGTATACATTGAAAAGGCCTCATCGTTGGGTGGCAAGGACGAATAAAGAGCTATGGGCAGTTCAAAATAGAGTCGCATCTACACGCAGAAAACTCATTTGTCTCATAGCGAGAGCATGACCGGCGGAGACGCGCCTATTGTTCTCCCTTCGATTGTAGAAAATCCGGACCTTGCTATCTCAGCTGTAAGGGGAGGCGCAGCATCGTCCCGTACTCCATGATGCACTGTGCAATGAAAGACCTCTACCGCATCCTCTCTTGGCCTGTCAACGCTATCAGCAACGTCTTGCACGAACTGTATGACAATCATCGCATTGCTCACGAGAAACCCACTTGTCGACTCTTCCAGCAAGCCACATCTGCGGCCGGATGCGTCCAGCGGCTGTATGAGACTCGTATTGTTTCGTGAATGTTGAGGCTGTGTGGCATCCAAAGAGCCGTCGCTGTTGCTGGTGGCGTTGCCGACCTCACTGTTAGCTTCCGGCCGGCCAGGCTGTTGAAAGTAAAGGTGTGGCAGGCGTGGGCTCTTAAGGATCAAGAAGGCGTGGGCGAACAGATGGGCGGCATTCGCGATATTCTGCCTCTGGCTCGTAGGATGTCCGTAAAAGGACGTTCGACAAGAAGGTCCAGGAGGAGCTGGCATCAAAGAGGCGAGGAGGGTGCTGAGCAAGGTTCTTATTGCGCGGCCAGAGCAGGCCGAGGAAGTAGGGAATCCGAGTAAATGTTGAAACTCGATACAGACACGAGTACGCCAACATTGGAAAAGGGCTTGGCTGTGAAGGAGATGTTCACGAGCGACCGCGACTGTGAGATAGAAAGAGAGAGAGAGAGAGAGAGTGAGAGAGTGAGTGAGAGAGTGAGTGAGAGAGAGTGTGTGAGAGTGAGTGTGAGAGTGAGAGAGAGTGTGAGAGTGAGAGTGAGAGTGTGTATAAGGGAGAGGGAGAGGGAGAGGGAGAGGGAGAGGGAGAGGGAGAGGGAGAGGGAGAGGGAGAGGGAGAGGGAGAGAATTGTGCCGGCGTTGGAAAATAGGCAACGTTGGAAAATGGGCAAAGCACGCTCAAGATGGTTTGAGATAGATCTGGCGTCGAAAAAGATACGCAGGCGAACAAATTCCTCTAGGATTTCCAAATCGAGCGCTTGAACCTTCTCACCTTCAAAAACCGTGGTGTGCTGCAAAAAACCGAGCACATGAATACACCTTTTCCCGAGGCCATGCAATTCCGATGCTTCTGGTGTGCGTGCGATGGCAATGTCATGTCAGAGCGGTTGCTGTGTGTGGCAGATGGCGAATGGAAGAGGGATCCACGTCGGCGGCCAACATTGCCACTGAGGATGGCAGGAAGGAAAATGACGAGGCTGTCGAGAAGTTTTTTGGGGAATTGAGGGTGAGGCTCGAGGGTGAGGACGGCTGTAGTGTTGGTGGGCTGCTGGAGTCAACGCGGATGATAGCGAAAAGGACCGGGGCGGTGGAGTCGAGACGCCGCTGTATGCTGCGATGGACATCGTGAATCCGTTGGTGGAGTCGAATCCGGATCTGTCAAGCATGCACGTACTCCCACGTAGGGTTCACTAAGTTAACCCTTCACATGCAGAAGCACCTTCTTTGCCAAGTACAACGGTCGCTGGCGAATCACCAGGCACAGAATATCTCGAGTCCGACAACGCCGACTACCGACGCAACGTTGACGTTGTCAGACATGCCAAGAAAATCGAGATACTATTGAAGAGCTCTCCACAAATTGCCCAGACTGTCTTATGGGCATAGGCCCTCTTCGAGTTGCGCCATACATTCGATCAGAACCCCAATGGCTTAGGAATGGATTTTCAATTCTTTGCGAGATACGCCTCGTACAGGTACCAACTTCAGCTGGATGATGTAGGTGATGTTGAAGCATTTTCCGTGGCCAACTGTCCGGGCTACGAAATGTTGCAGCAGAAGCAGCGTGTTTCCTACCCACCATGGATGATTGGCCAAAGATCATCCCACGACGTGGGCGACACTACGGGAGCTGGAGGGCATTTGCTGCTGGACCAGGTCCTACCGTTCGACGTGAACAGGTGTTCAGTCATCCCTCACAAAGAGGCATTCGAGTCCCTGATATTCATCGCGATACTCCGCGAGTATGATCTCACCAGCGATGCATTGGGTAACATCTTCAACTCGAAGAATCTACACAACTGCTTCTTCGAGCAGCTTCACAGCACCGGCTTCTTCAGAGCATCTGTTACTATCGTTGGGGCACAACAGTCCCCTCTACCTCCTGGCTCCCGCGTCACCATCGACCGTCAGAATACGAAGTTCCACGGTGTAGTCTTAAGTGCGGATACACACTCTGATTTCTTGGTGTTTGCCACCACGGAGAGTAGAGTCGCTTTCTCCTCCAACGTTGTCGAGTCGTGCACAATGAGCCTTCCGGGAACCGCCGCATTGTTGCTGACCAAAGCAGATGCAGTCAGGAGGGCAATTATTCGCACCGACAAACCGACCACGGGGACCTTCCACCTCAGAAAGCTGCTATGGGGAGGACGCGAGAAGCAGTCTCTCCCGTTCAACCTCCTCACCGAGACGGCGATACCCGCCGAACTTCTGAACATCGTGTTCAAGCTCATGTATGAGTTAGATGACGACCAACAGAAAGCTTTTGCGTCTGCCTTAATAAAGGTTGTTGATGGCATCGAGCTAATCGACGTGCCTGGTGGAACCGGAAAGTCCGAAATCCTCATCGCCATCGTCATTTCTGCCAGTTTGATCGGCAGGAAGGTCCACATCGTTATGCCGTCCAACGTTGTGATAGCCCAATTCCTCACACGGCTTGTTTTGAAATCCCGAGATATTGAGATTTCTGACTTGGTGCGCCCTGTTCGACTCTACACATCGGCACTGGAACACACTGCTGGAGGAAGAGACGAGCATGACAGGAATCCCCATACCGCCAACGTTTCTTTCGTAAGCGGGCTGATGACGCAAGAGGAGCGTGATTTTGTGTTGGAGCATTCCATCGAGCCCCGATATGCACTGAACTCACAATCTCTGTTCTGGGCTCGTGAACAGGCTGGCCTCCCGCCTGAATCACCACACGGGTGTGTGAAACTGCCAATGTGCTGTTGTACACGCCGGTCAGGACCGCCGTTGAGGAGATTCGAAGCTTTGAAGCGGATATTCTGATCTTCGATGAGGCAGGTGCTGCTGACATTACCCAACTTTGTGAAGCTCTCGACACCAACGATACATTGGATGTCCTGATCCCTGGCGGGCGATTTACACCAGTTGCCACCGACCGACGTTGCAGCGACGTCAGGTGTGTCTGAGTTTTCGAGCTTCATACACCGCCCTCTCTTAGAGTTGGCCTCCACGTCCCTCAATCGAAAGCCCGATGCTTTGGGCTTCCAGTACCGTTCCCACCCGCAGCTAACTCAGATCATCACGCCATTGGTCTACGGTAGACAATTCACTGGTGCATACAAATGTCGAGACCCTCACCTCATTGCTGGGGTTTACGACTTCACGCACTACGGCCAATACTCGGCCTTCTTCGGCAAGACCTGGGACTGGGAGTCGGTTTTTGATGTCAATGGAAACGACATCAGGCGCGCGGGTTCGACTTCGCGGTATAACCCTGGCTCCGCTGGAACAATCCTGCGCTTTCTATATGACCTCTGCAACTGGCATCCCGACCCAGAACATACCTATTGCATCGATGGATTGGAAGTCGGCCCACGTCGGGTCAGGCTCGATGATAGCGGAATAATCCCCACATACGAGGACCATGTGCGAGAGTTGAAGAAGCTCTTCGAGAAGATGGCCAACGGTGGCCTGTTCCTGGGCCAGCCCAAACTAGCCAAGATCTCAACCGTCGACGGGTACCAAGGCAGTCAAAGAAGCTTCATAATTGCAGATCTTATGATTGCGCGTGACAATTCTGGTAGCTACAGATTTGTGGCCGACTCTAGAAAAACACTTGATCAACGTTGGCAAGAGCTTTGAATTCCGATAGCAAGTCCACAGGCGTAGATTTCGTCGCATACATAGGAGAATTGTTTGTCCTGCAACTCTCTCACAGTTTGTACAAATATTTGGACAACTTCCGGCATCGGTTCATCCCTGGTAGGACCGGGTGATTGCATTGGTATGCTGAAAAGAGTTTGAGCGTGTGAAAGTTTGGTGGGGGAAATGATAGAAACCTGAGAAATACGAGCTCGGGTGCGGAAACGGAAGAGAAAGCAGTATATTTCGTTCCGAATTAGTGCCTGACAACGTGCGCTGCGGAGAACACCGGCACAATGCCAAAGCAAAAAGAACAACGAATATTATTTAACTTTCGTCGCGCCTAGCTGAGTCGGTCCTCGTCATCGTAGAGACGGCCGACCCAGATTTATATCTTTCTAATCCGACCAGTGTCTGCATCGATCCAAGCTGACTTCCGATTGGAATACTGCAGTTTCTGGAAGAGCTTGAGCCATGGCTCCATTGATGCATCTCCATGACTTCCACGTCAGAGCCTCGGCAAATTGATACATCTAGCTTTGGCAACTTTGGATCGCTGACTGAAACCCCTGTTCCAGGCCCCTGCAGCGTAGTCCCGTCTTCAATTGCTTCTCCGTCTTCATCGCGTTGCCGTGTTTTGTCGCGACGGGAGGGGACTCGGTCGAAGATGCTGAGATTCAGCTCACGCACCTGGCCCATGCCAACCCGAGGTTGTTTGCGACCGTTCGCTGCCCTGCTTCCAAGAAAATGGTGCGAAAATGCGATCAGGGACGAACCCACGACGTAGAAGAGGATTTCGATGCTGTTGCACATGAGGTATATGGCCTCGGTCCAGCCGAGATCCCGATTTGCTTCAGACACCCGGTTGACCCAGATGCCATAGCAACTTGCACCACTGCTAATTGTTAGGCAGTATCTTCCATAGCTGAATATTGGGGTCCTTACGTGGCGACTGTTCCGAGCAAGTTACCACAGAATACGACGTACAACACCTTTACTTCCCTCTTCGAGAGGTGGACCTGACGGACCATGACGATCGGTGTGTAGACGAGCGCCAAATCGATTACGATGCTGACCGCTGCCCACGCTGCATTGTCTCAGCTGGATCCTACGGTCAGGGTATTGGATTGACATACTGTACCGTGCAGCATCTATGTTGAGACACCATTGCACCTTGGACTTGAATGAGAAGTTCGACATGAATGGGCGACACTGGAAGAACCAAACGAGCATTACGGCGATCGAAAGACTTATGCTGATGAAGCATATGACGTAAAGCATGATTCGGAATGATCGAAAGATGTGGGGAACTGAAAGCACAGACGTCAGTCGCAGTCAAGAATCTAGGGCTTCTTCCGTAACATACTCATTGGCAGGAAGCTTACGCATAGAGATATTTTGACCATGGCTTCAAGGATGTAGAAGGAAGCCCAGCCGATAGCCCACTACTACAGTTCAGTTCCGCAGTACGATGCTGAGTACCGGTGGCTCCTTACACGCCAATGAGTTATCCGCCAGTGCATCTTGATGTTTTTGATATGGTAGCCGCTACCGTTCGTTATCATCATCATCTGGGAGGTCCAGAATGGAAACACGAGCATGATCTAACCTGCATCAGTAAGGAAAACGGGGATGTCAAAGATTCAAGAGACCTGACAGTAATGCATATCGTCCAGACGTCCGCTTTTCGAAATCTGCCGAATCTTTTCCGTTGAGCCGCAAGCCGGGCCACCAAGATCAAGACTAACAAGATGTCAGCTTGGATTGCCAGTTCGCAATGGTGGCTTACATGATAGACTGTTGCAAACAACGACGGTTACGAGGCACATATTGTGGCGCCACTTGACCACCGGAACATTTGGGTCGTACATCTTCCATGGCGCCGTGTGAGCCACCATCCAATCAAATTCGGATATGTCCTTTGCGACCATGATGAGATGAATGATAAAGAAAGAGGCAAGAACCGTACGGGCCGATTGTGATTTTGTAGATATAAGTGTTGAGACATCGCATCATGATACGGGGTTCCGAGTGCGACGTGATCGGGCTGCCTGTCTGGCTGAAAGTCGAGTCAAACCAAGTGCCATCCAGTCGACGTTTTGTATTGGACGTTAAAATTGGAGTCAACTATACGCTCTCCAGTCACAATCACCGGAAGGGGCCACTTCCGGGTACAGCCACCGAAATCGATTGCCGGCGTATCCGTGCGTGGTAACTCTAAGAGTTAAAGTGAGCGTGGTGCTAATTTCAGCTAGGTACGGAGTATTGCATCGTCTTTCCTATCTACAGTTCTAGCTTACCAAGGGCCGCCTCGAAGTATGTCATTGCGATTCTAGTCTTACTAAGAAGGAGGGCACCAATCAAGATTAGGATGGAGCACGGCAGTCGCTTCACCAGCATCTGAATTTCTGTCACATATTTACTTGCCAACCAAAAAAACTTCCATTCGTGCTGGCACGGTACATCTTACCCCGACGTGCACCAATTATAGGAGAAGATCCCTTCTATCTAGAACCGACCTTCATTTTACACCCACACCTTCTTCGATGAAAGGAACAGATGAAAACTGAAAGAAGTGTAAAGCTACACAAGATCGAAGGCAGGAAAAGAGAACATCGAGCTGCAAAGGGTATAATCGACAGAAACAGAACAGAATGCGAACGCAAAAATGACATCGGGAGGAAAAAAAGCTTAGGGGAAAGGAAAAAGCTTGACGCAAGCCAAGCGTGGAGTCACCGGATGGTAGAAAACTCTGAACTTCCGTTAAATGGTGTTTGTGTTTGCTGGGATTTTCGCTTGAATCGAATGAAAAGAAAACCAGAGATGCAAGCAAGGAAAATTAGGTGTAGTTGTGCAGCGGTCGTTGTCGCAAGAGACGCAACCCAAGGATCCTTCCGCAAGTGCCGAAGTCTATCTTCGAACTAGCAACAGCTTGACATAGGCTAGGAAAGAGGCGAAGTCGAGAGCAGGTATGGTTTAGAGATTTCGAGAAGGAAAATAGACCGAGGCAACTTTGTGTCTCGAACGAAAATGGCACGCGCGAAAATAAGTTCCGCAGACTGATGTACGTAGCCTGGTCAACCCTCAAGACGAGGAAAGACCATTGCTTTGTCGTTGAATGACGTAGAAGACATGAGGCCGAATCTGCAAGGATGTTGGGAAAAATTGACTCAGGCAAGTAAGAGACCGCCGACGCGCAGAAGACATCGTTCAGTATGCGTACGGAGTCCTTGATGTTGTGCCAAAGCTTGCGAAGAAGTTGGAGGTACCCTAGCGTTGAGCGCCAGTAACGATGTTACCAGAAGAGTCCATGTTGCCAGTTAGCTCTGCAACGCGAGCCTTGATGCGGGCGACACGAGACTCGATGGTCTCCTCACCGCTGGTGTCGCCGTCGTCAGCCGTAGTGCGAGAGGCCTGGCTCTCGCTGTGGCGAGGACGAGAATACTGTTCATCGCTCATGCGAGCAGCACGCTCAGCAGCATTCTTGCGAATCTGAGCCCAGCGGTCCTGGGTTGGAGAGACCTGTTGCGCGAGATCGATGGAGGCTGAGGAGACGGATGACACATCTGCCTGCGAATCCTCCTCATCGACGGGAGTCGCAGGAACCTCGGGCTCTTTGTTGAAGCGAGTTGCATGGGGCGTGAGAGCTTCATCATCCGTGTCACCAGGAACAAAGGCGGGCTGATCTTCCAAGGGACCTTGATCAAAGCGAGAAAAGTGTGCTTCCGCTTCTTCGCGCTCGTTTGTGTGAACTCGTGAAAGCGGCGGGCGGTCGTCAGTGTACATGGCAGCTTCGTTGCGCATAGGGGCAGGGGGGGAGGTAGGCTCGGGTACCTCGGTGGATGCGTCGGGAGTGGGCTCGACAGCAGCAGGCTTCTTGCGCAGGCCAGAGAGCGTGCGAACGAGACCTCCACCCTGCTGGGGAACCTGAAGGCCAGCATTGGCATCAGCTGTTGGCTCCGGAGTATTGGAGCGAGCAGGTTCGGCAGCGGCCTTCTTTTTTCCGAAAAGCTTCTTGAAGCCACCACCACCGCTAGTGCCGGTCTGAGCGGGCTTCTTCAGCTTCTTGTGCTCGTCCTTCTTGACTTCAGGAGGAGCGGTAGCCGCCGCAGTCTTCTCCTCAAACATTCTGCGCCTCTCAGCCACAGGGGAGGGCGAAACGGTCTTCTTCTTGTCCGCACGCAACGCAGGGTGCACATTGTTGTCAGAAGAAGTGTCCACCTTGGGCTTCTCGGGGACAGGAAGTGGGACTTGAGCGGCCGCGGCGGCTTCATCGTTGGCAGGCTCGTTAGTCGGACTGGCAGGAAGAGGAGAAGGCGCCAAAGCTTTACGCTGAACGCCCTTTGTTGAACCGGCCTCGCTTGGCAGAGGGGGAAGGTCGTGATTAGTGGAAGGCGCGCGAGGAGAAGGAACGCCATTTGAGAACGTGGGACTGGGCGACAAAGCAAGGTTCTCGCGAGAAAGGAAACCCTTGCCAGCAGTGGGATCACCTAGATACTGCGCGCGAACGGCCTCCTTGTCAAAGGCACGCGCCCACTTCATGGCCGGAGCAGCTTCGCTAACAACCATTGGTTGCAAGGTCATGACGCTGTTAGTCTTCGCTGATGTCTCTTCGTTCCTTCCGCGCCGCTGAGCTGCATCCTGTGCTTCCTGCTGTTTCTGCTGCTGAGCAAGACGCGCAGCTGCGGCCTGAATGCGGGCATGCTGATCCGGTCCGATGCTCGTCTTACTTGTGGGCGTGTCAGTTTGAGCCCGGTCGTATGGCTCCTTCGGTGGCTTTTTGCCTGTCGATTTCCTGCGACCTAGGCGACCGCGCCTGGTAAAGCTGAATTTGCTCTTCTTCTCGACAATGTAAGCACCCTCTGCGGGCTCTGACGCACCCTTCACCTGCTCCTCCAGTACAAGCCATTTGCCACCGGAAATGTTGGTTTCGACAAGCGCGCAACGACCGAAAACAGCCTTGCGCTCGTTGGGTTCCTCGATGGCCAAGCTCGTCATCCAGACCCACCAGAAAGTCTCATCGAGATCAAAGGGTTGAATGCTGGCAAGCTCTCCCGGCTCGAGATCTTCATCAACCAGTCTCAGGTGGGACTGCGAGCTCTGAACGCGTGCGACCTCGCCAATGGGAGGCAGAACTTTGTCTGGAGGAAGTAGCATGGGCGACGGGGCAGTATGTCCCTGTTCGTCCGTAAACCCAGAGGATAGGAAATCGGCCCAGGAAGGAGTAGTCGGTCGTCCCATCTGGTCAGCTCGGGCACGTGGGGTGGTTCGGAGCCCATTGCTGGTGCTTGTGGGCGTAGGTCCGCTGCTAGTGCTGCCGGGCGACGCGAGGGAAGTATCCAAGAACCCGAAACCCAAATCCTCAAAACGTGACCAGGAGGGATCAGAAGACCCCTCGGTTGCAGTGCTCGACTGATTGGCGGACGAGATAGCATTCAGGACACGGCGGCACTCCTCCGTAAGAGCACGGACGGGATCATCGTACTGAGTGAATCTTTGAAGCGCTTTATCATCATCGCGGTATTCGAAATTCTTTGCCCTGCGCAAAAGCGCAAAAGGAGTCGGGGATACCGTATCAACAATCATAACAACCTTGGTGGTCGTTGTCTGCATGAGTATTGGCGGCTCAGGAGGATACTCGGTCTGGTTGACAAGAGCCTGTAGTGAGCGTGGAAGGGTGTTGATGCCGGTAAGATTCTTGTCTTCGGGAGATAGTGAACGCAGATAGGCAAAGTAAAGGTGGCTCGTGGCGTCGGCGGCGCTACAGTTGTCAGCAAAGTTGCTTAAACTATACCGGGAAAGCTTACTTCGTCCAGGACTTGTATCCATCGTCAAAACCCTTTCCATTGTCTGGGTGCTCGAAAGCCCACCAGCCTGCCATTCGGGACAATTTCCTGCCCCCAAGACCATTGGTCTTGCCTCGCGCAGAGATGGCGGCCAGGAGATCGAAGAAATCGATTATAATTTGCTTGCGTGCTTCCGAGTCGACGCTGATTGGGATGAACGTATCGAACGCGTGCTTGGCCATGCCGGAGTCTGCTGCTGTCAGTTTTTCTGGATAATATTTCACCGATAGCGTCACTTACCCTGTTCTCCCACACGGAATAGCTCGTACGCGTCCCAAGTGACAACACCACCGGGCAGCCGGCTCCAGCACCACTTCATAATACTACAGAGAACCTACGTCCAAGTCAGTCCATATATGCGCGATTCTTTTGGAACTCTCTCCCACCATTGGCTCCGTCAGGCGCAATTCTGCCCGCAGACTCTCGCCCCGGTATGATCCTCCACCCTCGTAGGCATCTCTGAAGAAGCTCCTAATGAAGCTTCGCGCGGAGGAAGCGTCGGAGCCAGGGCGGAAGGGCAGGAGAAGAAATGGCGTGTCCAGCGCTGTTGTGATGTCAGAATCGATTGCAGGAAAGACAGGGGAAGTGCGGGCGGCCACAGCCTACATACCTCTCGACTTCAACTCCTGGGTGCAGATATGGATGAGCTCCTGGACCTCGTCTGGCGCGACTTCCTTGCGTGACCACGACTCCTCCCATCGCGGCTTGGGGGGCGGCAGCGGCTGGCTGTCGGCATCGTCCAACTTCCCTTTCTTGCCACCGTCACGCGGCTTGAAGACCTTCGCAAAGAACGGCATTGTGATATGCTGTGATAAGGCTACTGGCAGGGTCGCATCGACTGCGCTATGGCCGGTGGATCTGCCGCGCGCGCAGGGGGTGCGGGCTATCGAGGCGGGCGGGCGGGCGGCGGCGGCGGCGGAGGGTTATAGGAGTGGTGGAGACGGAATTTGGATGGAGCGAGCGCAGGGCGCATGCATAGGTGAGAAACGAACGACTTGGGCGGCGTGGAGCAATTGACTACAGGCGGACCTTGCGCAGGCGTGCGGGTGCGCGTGGTGGAGAGCGTACAGGGGTCGCGTCTGGCGTCGTCGAGCACGGAGGTGGTACGGAGGATGGACGGAGCTCGCGGAGGGCAGCGCGTCGGATATGGCGCAGCGGCGGTAGGAGCAGGCTGTCTATTCGGCACAGCAGAAAAAAAGCTAGCAGGGCGAGAGGCGTGTTTTGGAGCGCGCTGGAGGACGGGGGACTTGGCGGGCTTTAATTTCTCAGGGGAGCTGGATGTACGGCGATCGAGCTAAGCTGTTTCCCTTGTCGCTCCTCAGCCTGTGAGCCTGCCAGCACACATCGCCACTCCTCCCGCTTTGCAGCTTTCACATCCTCCCGGCAGGCCAGCGCACCACAGCCCGCCATGCTGGCCCAACTGAGACACCCCAACCCCGCCCGTCTGCGTTGCCCGACTGAAGTCGTGAGCCAGCCCGACCACGACTCGGCCTACCAGCGGCCCATCTCCGAAGAGCTTCCTTTGGGACCGCCTCACGCAGGGACGCCGTGGAAATGCTGCCCGTGATTGGTGGCCGTGCCTGCACTCTCAACGGGTTCATCATCATGCTCGTACCCTCGCTAAGACACGGCCACGCGAACTGCCCTCTGTCCCATTTCTTCAACACCCAAGGGGAAATGCTGCCAGCGTCTGCAGCTGCAGCGGCCCGCTGCCAATCGGCTGACCCCAACGCCATGTCCGCAAATTGCTTTTTCGGGGAGTCTACGGAGCACCTCCCAGGTCTTCAAAAGCCCTCCTGCAGCCCACGGCTAGTAGGACGCGCCAATGACAGCCGCAGCTTGTCGTGGCGTCGCCATCCTCTCGCGCCGCCTGCAGGAACAGTTTCCCGACACGGAGTCGTTTTCGCAGTTGCTATGCCGTCGATTTATGCGTGGTGTCTTAGTCAAATGGCTCTGCACGACGACGGAGTGCATGCTGTACGCGTCGAGGATAATCCCTCCAGCTAATGACGGCTACCTGGCTCAGGGGACGCGCCACCAGCCATAGAACCCAAATGTGTGTGTGACGTGACGCGCGAAATGCGGGAAGAGGTCAATGGCGTTCGTGACAACGGCTCACTAATTTCTAGCGATCCATCTTTTTGGGCGGCTTCATTTCTTCCCGCCCGCATTCCCACATCAATCAACCGCAGACACCCTTCTTGTCTCGAACGCTATTCTGAACTCTTTTCTCTCATTGGCCTTTGCGCATTTGTTTCTCTGAAACGCCTGAAAATCAACGCACGCGCCAATGACACCTAGACCACTTTTCGATGCCATATTCCGATCCTCAGCCATGCACGTGATGCGCGCTGCTCGCGTCTCCAATGTCGTCATGGACTTTTTGTCTAAAAGAACATCGCTCCCACAACGCTCAAGCTATGCTTTGAACTCAAAACAACCCTCATATCCTCACTCTACCGCACTTTTCGCAAGATATTTCAGCTCTACATCTCGCAAAATGGTCAAGGACGCCCAGACAGTCATTGAGTACGTCTTATTCTTGTTTTATTTAGCATGGCTCTAACTTGGATCAGAGAGTTCAATCAGCTCGTCAACATGTCACCCGATGAATTGAAGGACTGGTTGGGTAGTGAGGAATCCACCGGCTCTGGATGGAGCAAGGATGATGGGTACGATATTGTTGTAGTCTCGTAATGGTCGTCAGGCTGACATTCTTTAAGCTCTGGGGAAACTATCGGACACGAGAGGTAAAGAATATCAAAATCTCCCAATTTGATCTTCCTATGGATGACCAAGTATCAGTGGCCGGAAAATTATCAAAATTCTGGAGAAGAATCCCAAGAAGGACCCTGGAAAATACGACGAGGATGAAATTGACCACATGCGGCGGGTCGTGGCTTACTGTAAACGCCATCTCGCACAGGAAGAGAAGGCAAAAAAAGACACAAACAGTAAAAGCTATAAGTATAGCTCCTCTTCCCACTTGGATGAATGACATTGCTCACTATAACAAATAGAAGCTTGAAGAATTGGGGGCACGACGCGCAGAAGACCTAAATTGCGGGATAGAACAGTTATGATACGATATGTCAATCAATGCCGAAGTGACCAGTTTGATGTTGTGCAGATTTTTACTTGACATCTACCTCCTCGGAATGGACGTCTACCATACTGAGTAACCGTGACACTGCACATGCGTGCAGTTTATTCGTGCGCAGTGGGAGGTGGTTTGTATGCTGCGCGATGCATGATCCCGTATTTTGAGCGATGATGTTCCATACCGAAGATGATTATATTGAATCGCCAGCCCGAGCGTGAAGATATGGAAGAGAGAGTGAAAGATCTCTGGATTAACACATCTACCCGTCATGCTGAACGGGCAATTTGCAAAGCATCTGTCAGACATCGGTGCCTCCAGCGCCATGTCAAAGCATATTCAAACCGCGCAAGTCTGCCTTGGTCCTTCAGAGCGAACTCTTATACCAGTTTAGAGCCAGAACTCGAAGGGTTGAGCCGAATGCAACTCGATTGTGCAACAATTTGCGCTTTCAAGGTCTACCGTGGCGGCCAACGAATTGAGAGTACCTGGCTCCCTCACGGTAGTATTGGGAGGGTATGGAGATATCGCTGCACAGGCAGAACATAGCTTCACATATAAATGACGTCACATATCTCTGCGCTATCATTGCACAGGCGAAATTTGAAAGGGTACAGAGCAGAAAATAGCATTGATTGACAGCAAATATGTTGTGATATCCCTTGTGTCGTAAGAAGTTATTGCTATATTGATCGTTCGGGAGCCTCATTTACTAAAGCCCGCCATATCTATGCGGCCGTGGTAAGGCCAGTCCTCACCTACGGCTGTGGGGTATGGCATACCCCAGAGGGAATCCCAGGGTGGAGAAAAACAGCCATTCAGCCACTAAAGAAGATCCAAAACCAGTGCCTACGCACCATCTCAGGGGCGTATAAGTCAACCAGCACACAAACCTTGGAGCATGAGACAGGGATTCCCCCACTCTCACTACACCTGGACGAACTAGCACTAGCCTAGGCTATTAGAGCTAGGGATGGCCCAGTCGCGGCAGTAGTAGAGGAAACTTGCCAGAGTATTAAACAGATAGCTCGGGCTACTCTAAGTACTAGAGGCGCCGCTGGCCCTGCTAGAAGAACCCTGCTTAGAAAAAAGGCAAACTTACTCCTTAACTACTGCCCCTCTACCTACCAGAGTCTCCCGGAGCGAACGAAGCTACGTATAGCATATAGGAACAAGTGGAAGGAGAGATGGACAAAGTCTACTAGCCAGGGAAGACAAGACAAGCTAGTAGCCCAAAGCACATAGTGGAACCCAAAAATCAGACAAATCCACAGCGAACTATCCAAGCCACAGAGCACACTCGCCACCCTACTACGTACAGAGCATATTGGACTGGAGGACTTCCTCTCAAGGCGCAAGGTGCCAGGGCACCCTAGTCCTGCCTGTCCATGCGGCTGGCATAGACAAACCCCAAAGCATATCCTCCTCTTCTGCCCCCACTTCCAACAGGGCAGGGCACAGATGCTCTAAAGGGCAGGGACCACGGACTACTACTCCCTCCTCTCAATAAATAAGGGGATCAAAGTAGCAACAGGCTGGTTCCTACGCCTAGGGCTGCTTAGTCAGTTTAGTCTAGCTAGGGAACTAATCCAGGAGGATAACCAGGAAGAGGAACCAGGAGGACTACCGGGAATACTAGGACCCGGATAACTACGAGGATAAGGACTGAAGGGGTAGGGCTAGTGGGCGAATGTAGGGCTGCTATAGCAGCCGCTACCGGTAAGAAGGAAAAACAGAACTAGTAGGGACAAACAGGCCTAGATAGAGAGGAGGGGTTTTTGCCAGGCGAAAAGGTTTTCCCCCTCGAGTAAAATAACTATAGATAGCCAGCCCCGCATGGACCCGTAAGGGAGCTATATCGGGAAGAAATGAATTTATCTATCTATATTGATCGTTCGCATTTCACGAGATTCCCAGAGCCCGGTCAGCACTTTGTTCTACCACTAGCTTCATGGCGTGTTTTGTCCTTAACTTTCCATGCGAATATGCTTACCTCAACCTCGACTTTCGGACGTATAATTCTTCTTTGGTGGTCACTGCTCCACCGCTCATCCGGCAGCCTCCGACACGACGAGCGAAGGTGCGATCCTCGGCAATCGTCGAATGGGAGAGCGAAATGTGGAGACGTTCGATTAGATGCGTACAGGAACATGCTGCGTCTACAAGTCATTTTGACGTGGTGTCCCTGGACAGTCATGTTCTACTACACAAGACGAACCATTGCTGTAAACCAAGGGGAAAAAAACAAACGCGCTGGATCTCCAACAAGTCTCGTTGGAATAATTTCCAGAACAGACGCCGAGCAACCAGAATATAGAACTGCCCAGCCGCCGGCAGCACGCCCGTCGATGCCAAAGCTTGTGGGGAAATATGAGCATTGGGGTCGCAAGGCAGATCTACTCCTACGCTAGCCGCGCTTCACTTCAAAAACGACTCAGGTGACACAAGGACCGCTCAGAGAAGGGCAGAGGGATGATCGTTGCGTGTCGCGCCGCCGCTGCCGAGAACTTCGTCACCAGTGGCTGACGCAGCTGTGGCCCTGCGCTGCAGATCACTGCGGCTCTACTGTTTTAGTGGACAGGCTGAATTGAGGCGCAGGCGGGCCGCGAAACAAGGACCGGCCGCAGTGAAGCAGCTGTCTTGTCGTTGTGATACGTTACCATGACGCTGGAAGAACGCTCTTTGCGCCAGGCATAGCCACAATTGCTCCAGAGACAAGGGATAGCGAAGCGTTTACCAGTGCGGCAATGCTTGGGATGACCCCGCAGCAGACGTGCGTTATCCAGTGATCCAGAGGGAGATCGAGTATCAATTTCTCCGGTCTGCAGAATTCTGTCTACCCATAAGCATCATCCGAATGCTGAATGCCCGCCCTGGCGCCCACTGTGAAGCAGCTGGCGTCTTCCACCCCTCCATGCGAATTTTGGTCGGTTGTATGTCATCGCGCTGCCAAAGCGGGTGTTCGACAGGCGTTTTCGTCTACATCCGCTGTTTCTTTGATGTGAAGGCTGTTGTCCGACCAAGCAGTCACGGTGGCGCTTTCAGCAGCGTCACGATCGTTAGACTCGTACAGCAATGGTGACTGGGCTAGTGGGCTGTGAGAGACTCGGGCGGCCTCTCATGGCTTGGAGGTGCCAAGAAGCCTGGAAGCTCCCTTCGAATGCCCCACATCGTTGCATTAACGGCTGCGGCACACGGGCGGTACCTGGTACCAAGAATGGTCGCGTGGGTCTTGTTGAATCGACGGAAGGAGCAGCCGGCTAGTTGAAGATCTGAAATGAACAGAGATTCTGCTGGATGGTCACGGAAGGGGATTGCAGTGCTGAACGGGGCATTTGCATTGGCAGCGCAGAGAAGGTCAAGACAAGGCGACTGTTGAGGCTGAAAGCATCCGCCCGAATAGCTTTGTCATGGAGCATCCATACCCGTCCGGACGAATGCTTCGACTACCCACGAAAGTATGCTTGCTGTAGCTTGCAGTGGGCTGGGAGTTTTCAGCTCGGATGCGAAGTTGCAGCGTCGGTTAGAAGGGCATCGTACGACAAGGGTGCGGATGCCGTCATAGGGAACCAGCAGAGCGGCTCGCGATGCGGTCACGGTGGTGGGGGATAGAAGAAGGTGGTGTAGCCTGGGCTGCCGAGAGAGTTATTTATAGCTGTAAGCGCCCGGCCTGTGGGAGGAAAGGGTCTCCAGCCACATCCGTGGAGGACGGATCGTGAATCGCTCCCGCATGCAGGCCACGCTAAACACTATCGATCCCGAGCGGGCGGGCTTGTCCATCTTATCGATGATGTTCTCGAGGCGCGTGTCTCAGCAAGCTGCACGTCACCGGGGGCCGTTTCTGAGGGGGAGTCGGCTGCACGGCGGGCCCGCGCAGTCCCTGCGCCGTAGCTATTACCGCGGTCCCTGGAAGGCCACGGACTCTGTCAATGACTTGTTGACTTCGAGGAGAGGGGAAAGCGCGCGTGCAGGAGGAAGAGGAGGAGGAGCAGGCGCGAGGGCCGCTGAAACCGGGGAGCCCGGCGATTGGTGGCGGGCGGCGATGGGGGGCGCATGGGCACGGGCACGGGCACGATGCGAAGGGCAGAGCAACGGACGGGCGAGAGGTTGCCTGAAGAAGCAGCAGCCCATAGCAGGCGGACGGCTGCCCCGTTGCCTTGGCCGGCGAGGAATGTCAGCATGGCACACAGATGCTCCGGCTTCAGGGGCCTATCCCATTACGTCCATCGTCATTTCCAGTCGGCTAATAGGTGCTTCAGATGCGCTCGGCCTGCCCCGCTGCCCACGCCCACGTCCATGCCCATGCTCATGCCCACGCAGCGTCGCCGCCAGCCAGCTGCTGACGCCGCGAGACACGGGCGCGAGTACAGCGTACAGCCCCTATCGTCCAATATTGAGTGCTGCCCGGCTAAAGTCGCGTGCGGGTGGAGGGCGAGACGGCCGCAGCGGGAAAAGCTGCCAGAAATGCAGCATAATTTCGCCTCATGCGGTCCTATGCTCCCATAATTAACTCGGATTCGTTAGGGTCGAGGCCTGAATGGGGCTAGGCGGCGACGGTGATGCATCTCCGATGGCTCGGCACCCTCTCTCCCTCTAATTTATTAATAGAAGCAGCAGACCCGCCAGCCGCGAAACCTGAGCTCTCTTGTCACCGGCCTGCCTGAGAGCCGCATCCCACCACCGCCCATCGCGTCCTAGAGCCCTCGCGTTTTCGCGCATACATAACGGTCGCCACTTCCGTCGGCGCTCAGCTCGGTCACCGTGCGTCTCCACCGAAGACAAAGCGCCCGCCCGTCGACCTCCGCCAAGACGCGTCGCTCATCGCCGAGAGTCCTCGAATCCGCCAACACCACGCGTCTGCGTTCCATGCGCTCCCGTTGACCGTTGTCGCATCACCATGGGCCGCCGAAAGATCGAGATCAAAGCCATCAAGGACGACAGGAACCGCTCTGTGTACGTACCCGCCCGCCCTGCAACGCTGCTTTCACCCGCAGCCACTGACCTGCCGCTCCTGCAGCACCTTCCTCAAGCGCAAGGGCGGTCTTTTCAAAAAGGCCCACGAGTTGTCCGTCCTCTGCTCCGTCGATGTCGCCGTCATCATCTTTGGCCACAACAAGAAGCTGTACGAGTTCTCCTCCGGTGACATCAACGAGACGATCGGGAGATACCAATATGTGCGTCGGGTTGTCCGCCCACTCCCTCATGTCCCCAACCTGTCCGCTAACAGGCTCGCAGTATGGTGGCGCGCACGAACACAAGGGCCCTGAAGACTTCATGGGCAAGGCCGAGGGCGATGAGGACGAGGAGGGCGACGACGACACGGCCGCTCAGCAGCAGGGCTCTAACTCGCCACCAGAGCAAGCCATGATGATGCCGCATCATCTTCAGAACCAGCAATTCCAGCACATCCGCCATGCAACGCCCTCTGGTTCTCCGCCCATGCCGAATGGCATGCCTTTCCATCACCGCGCTTCTCCCCAGCCGCAGAACATTTCGCGACCCAATTCGCGTGCACACATTCGCAGGACGAGCTCAAACCTTGCTCCTCCCCAGCCCTACCCTCCCCAGCAGCCCCCTCCACCGCAGAATGGCTTCGCATACAGGCCCAACCCGCCATTCTACACTGGCCCGCCTCAGGGAATGCCACCGCAAGGCCCCCCAGGTCCTCCTCACCCTCCTCAACCCCAATATACCCACCCGCCCCCTGCGCACAACCAGGTCCAGCAGGTATACATGCAAGATCAGCGCAGACAGTCCATGCCCCCGGCATTTTCTCAACCGCAACCCGAACCACCACGCCAGGCCTCTGTCGTGCCCTCGCCCCCGCAACCCGAACAGCACAACTTCCAGAGCCCGCCAATGCCTCAACCTAAGCCTCTCCCTGCCGCCGCGAAGAACCAGAGCATCTTTACCCCCATAGATGATAGTAGGTCGCTCCTTGCGCAACATTGGGGACCTAGCACCAGCACAGCGGAACCGATGAAAAACGAGCCTGTGCCGAACCTGGAGCCTCGGCCGCAATCAATTGATGTAGCGTCGATCGGAAAGCAGCAGAACCATATCTCGCCGCAGCAACCAACTCCCACGTCGCTCCCGAACCAGCCTCAAAGGACTGCATCTACTTCTTCATTGCCGACCATCCCGCCGCCGACAAGAACCAGCAGTGTAGCTACCGATGCCAAGCGTCCACGGCTCAAGGTTCAAATTCCCGATGAGCATTCCGAGGCTGAGAACACACATGCTTCGGGCTCTCCAAAAGATCCCAGCACGACAGGGCCGACCCCGGCAAGAGGCAGCAATGAAACTTCACATTCTTCAGGCGTTGTCTTACCTCCACCTTCGCCCAGCGCCAGTGCCTTACTCAGCGCTGGAGCTACAGGACCGCCCAACCCGTTCGCAAGACCTGCGCCACCCGTCAACAACGCGAACAATGGCAGCTCTCAGCACAACCGGAACGACAACATGGAGACGCCCATTTCTGCACTCCCTAGTCGCTTCATGGACGGCGGGCTCCTTCCCTCACCATCCAGCTTTTATCCGGAGTGGGGCTTCGGTACCAACTCGTCGAACATGCTGCCTAGTCCCTTAACTTTCCAAACCCCGGTCGTGCAGAACGGACCGAGCTTCAGGGATGATCCAGAAGAGAGGAAGCGCAAGACGTCCGAAGGTTCCGACAGCGGAGCAAGCAAGCGGGTGAAAACGTGAGGCCGCAGCAGCCAGTCTGCATTTACTTGTCGTTTCAAATTTGTGATCTTCTTTACCTTTGCACGTTTTCCGTCGCGGTCGCTTTTTCTGGAGGTCTTCAAAAGTCGTCTGGCATGTGGATGTTGTTTAGACTGTCTTGCCTCATTCTCGTTTGTACGATGTCTGGTGGTTGGTCGCCTTCATTTCTTCATACCCTTTTTGCGCGATATACGGATTTTAGTTGCTCTCTGCTCCTGGATACCCTAAGGTTTCAACACTCGTTTTCTCATTCGTCTCCTTTTTTGCCCGTTGGGCCTTCACGGCAGGTTTCAATCGTTCGTTTCCTGGCACGACGCCAGTGCATTGGGGTGGGCGGATTTGAGGCGTTTGTCCCCGGTTCTGTTCCTGGTGTTTGGCGGCGATGGCGGGTCAGGATTCCAACGGATTGCTGGGGCGGTCGGTCTGGTTGTTTTTGTTATTCGTTTGGCTCAAACAGGCGTGTAGATAGCCCAGCACGAATACATGGAGGCGCCTTTAGTGTTGTCTTTCCTTTGTTGCTCCGTAAATTGCGAGAAAATCTCAGGAACGTGTTCAAATGTCCGTCATGAGTGAGAGAAGCATCTCGCTGCAGGAGTCGGACCATATATGACTTGTCTTAACGCGGTCGGTCGGAGGGTGCAAATCCGGTCGCCAAGGGCAGGCTAGCATTCGAAGTAGGAAGAAGGCGTGCTGCGGGACAACGCGTCGCAAGGCTATGTTGATTGACGTGCTTGATGCAGCAGCAGAACTTGGATGGCGGAATGCAGATAGATTGCATTTATGTCCCCGAGACGGACATGATGCTCTGTCTGCGCTTGGCCTGGTCGTATTCGTGTTGCGGCTGCGCGGCACACAGCCGTCGACGACGTCAAAGCCAAGGCGCCGCCCAACAGCGACTGAATCGCGCAGGTGGGTGGCCCTTCTGCCCTGCGCACCCGACCCCACCACCGTCAAGCGCTGTCACTTTATCCACTGGAGACCGTTATCCCTGATCGTCCAGAAACTTCGCACCCTACATATCTCTTCAGAGCAGCCACGAGCGCATGACCCCCGCTTGTTCCCATTGACTCGCCGCTTCCCCGTGTGACTTGCTGCCAGAGCACCCGACAGCGCAGAGGTCACCTTTCAGCCGCACGGGGCTGTGAACAACGACGACGCCCAAGGACGCGCGCGCTTGCTGCCTTGCACCACGCAAAATCCCCTCCTCTGCCACTTCCGACCTCACTCTGCGCCGTTCCCGCAACCTTCGCCCGCCGCACACCATGGCCTACAACAAGGGCTATAACCCGGACGCGCTGCCTGCGCATGCCGAACCTGACCAGGTCCGCTCTGCACCTCGCTTTCCCCCGCAACGCAACGCTGATTTAGCCTCTGCAGGCCGCCGCCGCACTGTCGCAGGCCCAGCAACAGCGCGTTTCCCCGCGCCCAGCCTACTCGTCGCCGCGTCCCGACTTCAACAAGCCGCCGCCGCCACTGCCTACCAACTACGGCAGCGGCAGACCTCCAGCAGACCCCTACGCCCACCGGCCGCCGCCCGGTGCCTACGACGATGGTCGCCAGCATAGCCCACGATATGGCGCCCCACCCCCAGCTCAGCATCATGCTCACGGTGGTTCTTTGGGTGGTTACGCCTCACCGCCTCCACAAAACTACGGCTCTGCCCCTCCTCCCGCCGATTTCAACCATGGCCGCCCGCCACTGGGCTCTGGCAGCAGGCCCCCGCCTACCCCCGCTCCGCCGCGGGACGCCAACGACCGTGAGGCGCTGTGGCGCATTTTCGGCGCCGTCGACAAGAACCGCAGCGGTCAGCTCAGCGAGAAGGAGCTGGGCTCGGCGCTAGTCAATGGCGACTGGACATCGTTTGACGCGCACACTGTGCGGATGATGATCAGGTAAAGCTGCGTCGGGACTCTTGCTCACAGGCTGAGCACTAGTCGAAGAGACAACCAGAAACGAGTGGCTGATGGCTATGCAATACAGGATGTTTGATACGGATCGGTCCGGCACTATAAACTTCGACGAATTCTGGTACGCCGACTTCTTGCTTGATCCCTCGTTCGTCAAAAATTTGAGTGATTGCTGACTATTACCAAGCGGTCTCTGGGCCTTCCTTGCCGCTTGGCGCACGTTGTTTGATCGTTTCGATACGGATCGCAGCGGCGCTATCTCGTTCAATGAGTTTTCGGACGCCCTCGTAGCATTCGGCTACAGGCTCAGCCCTCAATTTGTCACGTTGCTCTTCCGCACGTACGATCGCCGCGGTCAGAACGCAATCGGCTTCGATTTGTTCGTACAGGCGTGTATCAGTTTGAAGCGAATGACGGATGTATTCAAGAAATATGACGAGGATCGCGATGGCTATATTACTCTCAGCTTGTAAGTGATAGCTTTTATTGTCATCATGAAGGAACGCGAATGAGAGGGTTTCCCCCTAACACTCTGTTGTTCTTGTTCACAATATCCTTATCGTGGGCAAAATCAGGAAGAAATCGCTAACTCTGGATTCCTTACCTGGCAGCGAGGAGTTTCTCTCAGGTGCCCAGTCCCTCTTCCTGTTCAACTCGATATCCTCGAAAACTGATACCGGTCTCTATTAAAGAAATCGTCCAGAACAGCTAATGGAGACTGGCTGTTCCTCTCAAGGGTTTCTTTCCGCGAGCGCGGACACTTAGATCCTTCAGGTCCTGCATGCTCCTCCCGGCTCTTGTTTTTGCGCAATTGATGCGGTCTTCAATTTTCGATAGCGCTACAGCCACATGGTCTACTGGTTCAGGTAGCAGCAGCGGTATCACTGGGGCTTTCAAGCGGGTTCACCACACCCACTAGCTCATTTTCCCTTCCGACCGCCCTCCTCCGAAATCAGACGTAGACACGGACTTGGCTGGAGAATGTGCCCAGCCCTCAGTGGTAGTTGCACGTGAAAGACTGCAGGGATAGGGAGAGGCTTCTTTCGTAACCCGCTTAATTATCAGAGAGGTTTATCACATATACCCTTTGGAAGCTACATCAATGCCCTTTGCCATCATCCACAGTTCTATTCCCCCTCAAGGGGGACGGCGTTAGGAGGAAAGGGTAGGAAGCTGAGACGTTCTCGGAAAATTTGTTTTTATTAGTGCCATTAATCGATCTGATTGGATTGCATGTACAATTTCTTCGGAATGTAGGTCTTACGAGTTAAGCTCTTGAGATATGATTCAAGTCTCAGAAGTGTTCTTGTAAATTTTTTTGAGACTAAACACGCAGAGTATTGGAGCAATCTGGGCGCCGACATACCAAGATGTCCTAGATTTTCGTGCCATGATACATCTACATCTTACCCGAACCGTTGATCTCAACTTCAATCATCGGGTAAAAAGGGCAAAAGCCGCTGCATGCAGAACAAGCTGTGTCAACATGTCGTGGCGCGCCGGCAGCCAACTGTGCATTGCAGTGCAGCACCACAGTGCTGCACAGATGCATAATTGGATGTGTTTTGACGAGAATGCTGATGCACAAGAGCGCGCGTAAGATTTGATTGGCGGCGAAGAACACATATGCAAGCCTTGCAGGGGTATAGAAAGCGGCGGTTGATTGGGCAGTAAGTTGGGACTTTTGTATCCACTGAATGCTTAACTCCTGCTCGAGATAACAATTATTTTAAGTGTGTTGCGAATAGCAAGCGCACATGCGCGTAGGGGTATCCGAATTCGAATTCGAATTCGAATACAATTAACGCTTTTCTTTTTCTTTTTCTAGAATAGGGAACACTTAAATTTAGCCGAATGCTTTATATATCTAGGCGTCTCGGCAAATGCTACTTGGATACTCCTTAGTCCGATCCAGCATATCGTAAAGGGGAAGATCATGAGTCGGATCACAAGTAGATACCCATAGGAGGGCAAAGTAACGACGACTAATGTATGGACAATTGAACATTGCATGTGGCAGTGGGAGTGGGAAAACAAAAGGGATCAGCAAAGCACGGATGCAGATTATGGCATTAGATTTGGATGATTATCTAGTGCAACAAGGCGGAAACTGACCTTGGTCAGCAGCTGTCCGAAACTGCCTGAGTTGATCATTCATTACTCTTCTGCCGTGCATGTTGCCGGGCATTCACATTCACACTGGCTCACCTTAATCTCAATACTAGGCTCTTCAATAGTTACCTTCAATGCGCACTTCACCTCACCTATAAAATCAATGTTCAATCTCACTTCGAAAGGAATTCCATATGTAGAAGGCTCGATAGTGTTACTCTGGAACAGAAACTCAAAAGCAATGGTGGGTGTTGGATGATGCTAATGGAGTTATAAGAAAGTAGAACGACAACCCCGACACCCAGCCTAGTACTCGAACCATGCAAGTAGTCGACGACAATGTCCTTGAAACGTTACTCGAAAGAACTGGACGACCCACATGGCTAGGCAAGAACTAAGACAAGCATTAGACCGAAAAGTGAAAGGGAGGGCGGACAAAGAAAACCCACGATTCACACACGGGGGCACGGCGATGAGAGAAAGCCGACAATCATGCATCTAAACGCCGAACCACCTGAGAGTACCCTTCTCGTAGGCTTGCTGTTCCTGCTTGGCGAGTTCGATGCTGCGCTGGATGCGGGCTTCGGCAAGCTTGATACGCAACTCCGTCTCCTGGATCGGGGTCTCGCAGCCGCGGAGACCGATGAACTTGCCAAACTTGCGAAGTTTGATCTTTGCACGAGCCTCATTGCTGAGAGCCGGGTCAGCAAAGAATTCGGCATCCCAGCCCATCATGCTGGGGTAGTGCTCCGTCCACTCATTGAGCGTGCTCTGGGAGTAATAGGCCGCCAAGTCGTCAAGCTGGCCCTCACTTAGGAGGTGGAACTCGAGGAGCGTCTGCGGGAATGCAGAGTGTGGGGGTCCACCGGGAAGCGGATAGATCGGCATGATCTTCAGGCGTAGATGTTTGAGTTTTTTGGCAAAAGCACCGCTTTTCTCGCTGTGGCTGTCAGGAGACTGCATGGTGGCGGCCTGCGCTGAATTTCGTTTTGTTAGCGCGGATTGAATGCGTGTGCGGTTGTAGCTTGCCGTTGATCAGCCTTTAGCTGAGCTGGGGACCCTGTGAAGCGATGTGAAGGTGTGACGGAAGAAGTCTACGTCCTGCGTAGTGGTTAGAATGCCTCAAAACTGCCGAGTGACCAAAGGAGCGCTTGGATTGCGCCGCGTAGATCAAGGGGAGCGCATATGAATATAAACAACGTACAAGGCCTTTGTGGAAGAAGAATGACTGAGTGTGAGCCCAAAAATAGACCCGGAAACAAAAGGCATTGACGTAGAAAGCTCCGAGACAAAGCGTGCGGCGCAGGACAATGAGCTTTGGTTCAGAGTGTCGCAGACAATGTACGGAGCGCGTTGAAAAAAAGAGACAGAGAAACGACGTTCGAAGAGACGCATCTGAAGAAGCGTGCAGAACGGTTTCGAAGCGCGTGCTGCGTAGGGTGCTGGCTGCGTGGGCTCACGCGTGGGCAACAGCAACGGCATGTCCCTGGGAGGACAGTTCAATAGTCAAACGGCAGCTTGCGGACCAGCACACATACAGCTGGGCATTGCATCCTGGATATGACATGCACGCGCTACCTGTAGAATACCTCGTAGAGTCGAAGGGGCATATAGAAACGCTCAAGTGAGCATCTCCTTGGAGGCCTGTATAGGTTGGATCTCGGCACTCGTGGGGCAACTTATCCAGCCAGCACGACTGCATAGCCGCGGCCGCACCGGCATTTGAGGCCTCAAAGAGTTACTCGGCACCGTAGCATGTGACTGCAAGCAAACAGGAGGTTGGAGAGCGGGAGAGGAGAGGTCTGAGGAGGCGGAGAAAGACATCTGTGGTGGTGAGTGGCTGTGCCGAAGTAATTCCGCAACACGTCGCGTCCGGTCGCGTCACACGCGCCGCGTAAAAAGCGCCCAGCTCCCCTCCAGCCTGCGCAGCTCACCACAACACCCGCCCACTCCCTCCTAACCACGCACTCCGCCCTGCCCCTCTGAAGATACCCCAATTCGTACCCTTTGAGCTTCCCTGTGTCTACTTATCCTTTATAACGTCAAGAGTAGGCCGTCACGCCGCCGCCCTGCAGAGCTACTGCTGACGTCTTACAGTGCTTGAGGCGCGTCTGGAGCAGGCCAACCTGCTGAAGAAGGTTCGTCGCACGCATTGTCTGGACCATTCCAAGCTGACCACACTGCAGGTGGTCGATGCGATCAAGAACTTGGTCCAGGACTGCAACTTCGACTGCAATGACTCTGGCATCGCCCTCCAGGCCATGGACAACTCTCACGTTGCCTTAGTCTCGATGATGCTCAAGTCGGAGAGTTTCTCGCCCTTCCGCTGCGACAGGAACATCGCCCTCGGCATCAACCTGACCTCCCTCACCAAGGTCCTGCGCTGCGCACAGAACGAGGACATCCTGACCCTGAAGGCCGAGGATGCGCCCGACGTTGTCAACTTTACCTTCGAGAGTACCCAGAGCGACAGGATCAGCGAGTATGACATCAAGCTCATGGATATTGACCAGGAGCATCTTGGTATTCCCGAGACAGACTACGCTGCTACCATCTCAATGCCCTCGACCGAGTTCCAGAGGATCACCAGGGATCTGATGGCTCTGTCTGAGTCTGGTATGACGTGCTATTCGCGATAGAAATGGGAGTCAGGCTGACGGCACATAGTGGCTATTGAGTGCACCAAGGAGGGCGTCAAGTTCTCCTGCCAGGGAGACATTGGTTCCGGCTCGGTGACCCTGCGCCAGCACACCGACGTTGAGAAGGAAGAAAACAATGTCGAGATCGACCTGTCGGAGCCCGTCTCTCTTACCTTCTCCCTCAAGTACCTGTCCAACTTCACTGCGGCCACCGGTCTGTCCTCCAAGGTCAGACTGTGCTTGTCAAACGAGGTTCCTCTGCTGGTCGAGTACTCGCTGTCGAACAATAGCTACCTGAGATTCTACCTCGCGCCTAAGGTGAATAAACCCTGCGCTTATCGGCATGGCTTCATGCTAACAATATCGATAGATCGGCGACGAGGAGTGAGCGACGGCGAATTTGGGCCATGGCGAGGTTCACGAATAATAAACACGATGATATCAGCAAAGTGTAGGAATATTGCAAGGGTGCATGGGTCGGGTTGCGTTTCTCGCCGGACAGAGTGGGTGATAGAGTGCATGTTATCGGAGGCAAAAAATGCTGGGCTCTTTTCCCTTTCATTCGATAGGTGTGGGCGGGCGGGATGCTTTCCAAAGATTCGGTCCAATTCCAGGCCTGTGCCGGCTATCGCGGGGTAGCCCCACGTCACTGCGTGTCGCGCAGATAAGGCACGAGAAATTCCACACTACTTTCCCACACCCAATTTCCACTCTCTAACGACCGTCCTGACTGCACAACAATGTCTCGGGAGCCTTCCATACCGGAGACGCGCGTTCTTGCGATCGCTAGCCATGTAAGCAATTTGACGACCCCTCAGAATCATGGCTGATCGCGCGCGACGCTCCGCCGCAGGTCGTGCACGGGTGAGTCGAAACACGCATCCCGTCAATATGTGCTCGAGCTGGCTACTGAGGCTGTATGCGACCACCTAGCTACGTCGGAAACACGATGGCCACCTTCATCATGCAGGCACTTGGCTGCGAAGTCTCAGCCATCAATACCGTCCACTATAGTCAGCCCACCCACCCGATGACTCGAGCACTGGCAACACTCCAACTTACAAATGGCAACACATTCATTCAGGTAACCATACGGCGTACAAGCAAATCAAAGGGCGGAAGACGACGGCCGACGAGATTCTCGAGCTATACGAAGGCCTGAAGCAGTCCTATCTGAACAACTTTGACGTTCTGCTATCGGGATACATGCCCAGCGCTGAGACAGTGCAAGCTGTCGGCAAAATTGGGAGAGACCTGAGATTCAACGCGTCGGGGAAGCCTGGGAGCTTCTTTTGGGGTAGGTTCTGCGAACGACGGTCTGTGAGGCGGTGATTCCGCGTCGAGTCATACTTTCGTAGAAGCCGGCTGCTGACATTTAGGCGTTTGCGGTAGTGCTTGATCCAGTCATGGGTGATCAAGGCCGGTGCTATGTGCCTGAGGATGAGATCCCACAGTACAAAGGTCTTCTGCGGGAAGCAGACTTGATATTGCCAAACCAATTCGAGGCCGAGTAAGAAACACTGTGCTTGCCCATTTCTCACACATTCATCGACGAGCCTATCGCGTCTTATCTCGACAAAAAAGACCATCAAGCATTGATGCGCCGATTTGTAGCAAGGGCTAATGGCCATCAAAACATAGACTGCTCTCCGAAACCAAAATTACTAACCTGGCGACTCTTGCAACCGCACTGCAATGTCTTCATCGCACCTACCACACCCCACACATCATCATCACCTCCCTCCGTCTCGACCCGACGGACAACTCCACCATTCTACCTTCTTCGAGTCAAAACCCGCCCCAACTGACTGTCATCGGCTCAACCGCACGGTCCAACCACACCACACGCCTCTTTCGCCTCGATGCCCCCGCCTACCCACTCTTTTTCTCGGGCACCGGGGACATGTTCGCTGCGCTGATGGTGGCGCGGTTGCGGGAAGAATGCGCG
This sequence comes from Botryosphaeria dothidea, assembly GCA_011503125.2. Taxonomy (NCBI): domain Eukaryota; kingdom Fungi; phylum Ascomycota; class Dothideomycetes; order Botryosphaeriales; family Botryosphaeriaceae; genus Botryosphaeria; species Botryosphaeria dothidea. The sequence continues at coordinate 2,070,242 of WWBZ02000016.1, read as the reverse complement.
CGAGCAGGTTTGCTGATGGAGGAGAGCTGGCGCAGTGGTGATGAGGTCCCGCCAGCCGAGCTGCCGTTGGCGAAGGCAGCAGAAAAGGTTCTGGAAAGCATGCACGTCGTGTTGGGTAAGACGGCATCGGCGTGCAAGGAAGAGATGCGGAAGGTCGCAGAGGAGGAATCAAGACTGAGCGATAGTGTTGGGTTCGATAAGGATCAGGAAGCGGAGAGGGAGAGGGAGTTCAAGCGGCATCTGAGGAAGATGCGCGCAAGTGAGGTAAGGGTGGTTAGAAACGTGGGCGATTTGCTGTTGTTAAAGAATGGCAACGAGAGGGAGAAGTTTGTAGCAAGAGAGGTCGTCGTCGAGGGTATGGATGAGGAAGCCGGGAAAAAGGTACCGGACGAGTTAGGTGTCACGGATCTGGGCATCGGTCAAAAGAGTGAGGGCGTGGTGCAAGTCGAGACGGCATAGAGATAAAAGTTGCACAATGTCGCACTGTTTTCCTGGATTGGATGCATTGAAGTCCCGGAACGTCTGAGAGAATATAGATAGGGAGAACGGACATACATAGACACAGGAAAAATATGCCAGCGCAGGAGATTTTCTTTTCTTTTTTAATTCGGTGCAGAGTGACCTTCTATCGGGTCCCGCATATGCTAAGATAGGGTTCATGACCCGGAGAGTCTCGGTGGCAATTAGTCATTGCCTGTATATAATGCCTTCAAATAACACAAATTCCGATCTGCCGTCAACGCCTGGCGCTGAATTAATCAAGCACCATTCTTTTCCGCGCCGAAGCCTCCCGTGCTACCGAAGCCGCCAGCACCACGAACGGTGTCCTCCAGCTTCTCGACAACGGCCACCTCGGCCATAACAATTTTCTCGATGACGAGCTGCGCGATGCGGTCATGCTTCTTGATCTCGAAGTCTCCATCGGACAGATTGGCAAGAATCACACCGACTGGGCCGCGGTAGTCCGCATCTATAACTCCTGCGAGCGTGTCGATGCCGTGCTTGTACGCGAGACCGGAACGAGGAGCGACACGACCATCTAAGCGTGAGACAGATGCGTTAGAGTATTACATTGTGCGATTAGAGGTGAAAGGGGGTCTAAGAGACGTGAGGGATCAAGGAAAAGGGGAAGGAGGCAAGCGGCTGAATGGACGTAGGTGTTTGACAAAGCAGTAGAAGTAGCAAGGCCAATCGTAGACGTACAGGTTCCAGCTGGCACTGAGATCTTAATGTCCGTTGGGACCAGGGCCCTCCCGCGCGCCGGGATCACCGTATCAGCGGCGCTATAGAGATCATGACCGGCGGCGAAGGCAGAGCCTTTAGTGGGGGCCTTGGCGTTCTCGGAGAGCAACTCGACCTGCAGAGTCGTCGACTCGGGCGCAGGGGCCGGGGCGGTGGCGGCGGGGGGCGCAGCGGTGGACATTGCGATGGGCGTGGGAGTTGCGGTGCCGGATTCGTCGCCTGTGGCTGTCGAGCTGTGGAGCGCGCTTGCAGCCGTAGTGGCGGAGGCAATGGACGGCGCGGGATCAATGTGCTTGGTGCGCTTGGGCAGCTGCGACGTGGTCAGAACTACAGGCTTTCTGCAAATGGCTGTAGCAACCATGTGGAGGGATTCGCCAGCAGCAGGCGACGGCGCGGCATTGAAATGGTCGACTAGCGAGTCAATGCCTCGGATCTAAGATGGAACCCAGCAGCCGTCGTGCATCACACAAGACGGCGCTGAAATCCGGTCTGTGGGATCGCTGAAATGCAGTAACGAGGCTCGTCAAGCCGCATCAACATGCGCGCGCGTCTCAAGCTGCTGCGGTGGGCGCGAAGGAGTCCTACCGGAGAGGCGGGCAGAGAAGGTGGATCGTGGGTCAGGGAAGGCGTGGCGGAAGGATCGTTATTGGATTCAGACATACTGGCGGTGCAAGGCGAAAAAAAAGCTGTGGATCGATGGGCGTGGTGGACGGCGCGGGGCAGGGGCAGCTGTAATTGCCCTGGGCGACGCGACTGGACGCGTTGGGACGCGTCAAGATGCGCGGCGGAACGGGAGCCCAGCCAGGACGGTCGGGCGCTGAGCTTCCTTCCCGCGCCCGCGGCGCTCCCCCTGGCACACTTCTCGTCTTCTCGCCCGCCTGCAGGCCCGCAACAACATAAACAACCCGCGCACCACGCCGGCCACTCGCACGCGCAACGTTTCACCGCATCCTTCGCTGAGCTCCATGCGCCAAAGCGACCCTATCTCAGGGAGCAACGCCTGTCTTAGACCCCGCAAAGAACCCGCTCAGACAGTCCGCCCCGGGCCCGAGCTGGGCGCTCCTTACCTGCCCGCAGCCACCGTCCAAGGATCTTACACCTAAGAGCCGCCGGGAATACACCACCGGCGCACAACCGCCAGCATGGCTTCCAATCTGCAGACTCCTCGCCGCACAAACATCCGCCCGTCGCTGGCGAAGCCCGGTGTCAACACCGCCTCGACGCCCCATCTCAGCGCCGCCGCCCGCACCGCTCTGGATCGCAAAGCTTCTCTCAACGCTCTGACTGGCTCCTCCCCGGTCGCGCGCACCCCCAACGCGAACGACGACATGCATCTCGGCGGCGATGGCCGTCCGCTCGCCGTCGGCGATGAGGTCGACGTGCCTGGCGGTATGTACGGCGTCGTGAAATTCGTCGGCGGTGTAAACGGGAAGAAGGGGACGTTCGTCGGCGTTGAGCTCGCGCGCGAATACGCAGCCCGTGGAAAGAATGATGGCGACGTAGACGGGTGAGTGTTTTTATGTACACCGTTAGCGCCGGGGACGAGGAGACATTCCTGGTTGCATGCTAATGCCGCTCAAGAACGCGTTATTTCAGCACCTCAGTCCCTGGCGCGGGCATATTTCTCCCTCTTCACCGCGCCTCGAAGCGCGCTTCCATCGCCGACAGCTCTGAAAGCTTCCCTGCCACCCCGAGCACCCCAGGCGGCTTCGGCGCAACTTTCAACGGTGGTGGAAACAGCTCTCCTACGCCACCGATGCCCAAGTTCTCCCAGTCCGTGGGCCCGGGAGCTCGTGCGGCGAGTCCACAGGGCAAGAAAACGATCAAACCTTCCCTCTCGCGACCTGGATCTCCGGTCAAGAACAAACCGAACCTAGCTCCCACACCTGCGAGGATGCCCACGCCAGGAAGGAACATATCGATGCAGCAGAGCGGTTTCTCCAAGAGCGCGATTGGTGCGCCTCGTGGTGTTACTCCAAGTCCGGCACCTAACCGATTCGCGGGTTCACGGACTCCACAGCCTCCAAAATCCCCTTCGCGCGCAGCTTCAAGAATGGACGAAGAAATTGACACTGCCTCTGTGTCTGCTCGAAGCGAGGCAGAGCGCTCTGTTTCAGTCTCGAATCGTGGTGCTGAAGAGGAAGTCATGAGGCTGCAGAGAGCTCTTGCGGAACGCGACAAGCAACTGCTGGACCAGGCTCAAAGCCTCGCAGATATGGAGACCAGCCTTCAGGAAATCCAGAGTCTACTACCCACTGATGGATCAGAGATTTCCAGATCCTCCCACGGCGAGATGGACGCAGATGCTGCACACCTTCGCGCATTACTACGAGAAAAGAACGAAAAGATTTCAATGCTTACAGCAGAGTTCGACATGCACCGGGCTGATTTCCGCAGCACCATTGATACGTTAGAACTTGCGTCGTCCGAAACTGTGCGCGTTTACGAGCAACGAATTGATGACTTGATGGCCGAGATCCGCGAACTGCAGGAGCAAACAGAAGATGTCGACAGCGTAGCACAGCAGCTTAAGCAACTGGAGGAGCTTGTCCAGGAACTCGAAGAAGGCCTCGAGGATGCTCGTCGAGGGGAAGCCGAAGCCCGTGGAGAAGTCGAGTTCTTGCGAGGCGAAGTTGAGCGCGGCCGAAGTGAGCTCCGTCGAGAGAGGGAAAAAGCAGCTCAAGCTCTCAAGAATGCTCAGTCTCTCGACTCCGGCACTTCATCACGCGAGGTTGAGCAACGAGATGATGAGATCCGTGGGCTGAAGGCGATCATCCACTCGCTCAGCGCAGGCGGCGATGTGTCAAGCCCCAAAACAGAGAATCGGGCATCACTAAACGGTATCGGAGAGGCTGAGATGACCGAGCTCAAGACTTCAGTAGAGCGACTGGAGCGCGAGAAGGAGGAGCTTCGTGGTCTTATCGAACGCAAATCATTCCGCGAAGAAGAGTTGGAGCGTGAGGTTGAGCGTCTCCGGACTGCCGCAGCACTTTACGGCGGTGACCCTGCTCGCGATAGTGTCATCAGCAACAACCATTCTACTGCACGGGATTCCAAGAGCACTATCGTTAGCTGGCGCGGTCACCAGAAGCAACAACAGCATGAACGGAATGGTTCGGAAGTCAAGAAGCTTGCTCCCATGGCCGAGTCTGAAGCTGATGGCCGCAGCTCGAGCGCCGGCGTCAGCGAGCTTTGGTGCGAGTTCTGCGAGACGGGTGGCCATGACATTCTCAACTGCACCAACGGACTGGGCGGTGCAGGAGGAGCTGCTGCGCGCCACAAGAGTGGTGTCAACGAGCACCACAACGAGCTGCACATGACAGAGTCGGACACTGATATCGCATCGTCCGTCGCTGATGACATCATCCAGAACATGGAGAAGATGTCCCTACATAAGTCCAATGATTCACCCGCTCCCCTTTCCTCTTCCGTTGGCAGTCCTAGCCCAGCCCCTAAGGCAGCTGCTCCACCGCCTGCCGCCTCTGCTTCGAGCACTATGCCTAACCCCTACGAGACTGGTCTTGTTGCGGGCAAGGGTCAGGATATTGACGAGGATAAGTGGTGTGCATTATGTGAGAGAGATGGGCATGATGCCACGGCGTGCCCGTTCGATGATATGTTGTAGATGCTGAGAGGTTGAAAGGCAAGGACACATTGTTGATGAAGAATAGGTAATACTTCTCGATTCTGCGTGGTGGAACTTCTTCTTGTTTTTCTATTCGGCTAAGAGCAACCGTTCAGTCTTCTTTGTGTCAAAGCGCGTTAGCGATTTGAGATTGACGTTCTGATGCCCGCGAGTTGTTGAACTTTGTTTTTCTTGTTTTTATTTATTTATGCTTTGGTAGTATGGCCAACGTCCGGTGGTGAGCATGGTAGCGTATAGTCACTCCTAGAAGTAGGTAAGGAGTAAGTCAGTGATGTATGAATGGCAGGAGGTTGCTGGAAAGGATGGGAAATGGTAACTGGCAATACTGGTCGGACTCGTTTTGGTGGCTCTTGAGTTCATCCATTTGATTATGCACGGCGTGCTTGACACTTATGATATCCTAGAAGAATCTACTCATTTCTTTCCTACATATGCAATAGTAGAGATCGTCGATGGATTGAGAGATTTTACGTTCATGCGGAGCCATAGTGCTTTCGAGATTCTTGCTGAAGTCTTCTACGACGCTTCGGTTATATCATAGATCACATCTATAGCATGACGGATAATAGATTTCTTAATATCCTCGCCGATGATTATCCGGCTCGATGGGGTACTGCTGAATATCTTCGCTTCTGGTAACCGATGGGGTCAAATTCTAGGGAAGGTATTACCAGAATAGCAAGGATTGAATACTTGATGAACGAGATGTTTCCCCTCACCTAGACAGTGAAACAATGATCTCTCTTTCTGCTGAGACGTGATTTTCTAGAATAGGCTAGAACATGGTCCGCCATCTGAGGTCTTTTGGCACACCCAGGTGCCTTGCTCTGCCGTCCACCCTTATCAATTCCTACACATCACTCTAGCAGCAATGAAACGCTTTGAAACGTCGCATGCCCGCGCGTGCCGCCTCAGTGGAGATGGGAGCGATAAAGACGAAGAAAATGTGAAAATGAATGCGGGAAATCAAATAGAGCCCTCCTAGTATTTGATCATAAGAGTTTGCTTTTTTCTACGCTCCTCATCTAATTTCTCTCAAAACGGCCGAGTACACCTCAGGACTAAAGTAGAAGTGCTTTGCTTGGAATGTACTAAGGGGGACCGCGGTTGAACTGTGCTGTGCAGGTTACAAGATTTGCGCAGGGTTTGATGCACACACGCGTTCTTGGGCAGAAAGGAAACAACGCCGCCGTTGACCAGGTTGTTAATTTCCGATACCGGGAGTACAAAGGCACAATCAATCCCACACGTCCACGTACAGAGGGGTACTGCAGCCAACGGTTGGCGCCAAATTCGAAGACTAGTCAGGACTGCCATTGGGAGTCATAGCTTTGTTACAAGAAACGTAGAACACGTAACGACCTCCGTAAGGGAGACTGCTAGAGTCAAACAGTTGCAGGAGCTCGCAAGTCGAGGACGGAAGAAGACACCAGCAGTGCGGAATGATGTTTATTCCTGCCATCTATGCAGGCTTGAATGTTTTTGCTACATGTTGCTGAATTATCACTTGCAAGGCTGAGGCAAACCTTGCTAAAGTGATATCTCGCGAATACGTCTTGTACTGCCCATTCCGCAACAGCGAATTTTCGCCAACGCCCGTCCAAACGTTACGAAGAACAAACAGGATAATTGATCTATGCCGTTCTTGGGCTCGTAGCCACTGCAACGAGCGCCATGTGTGAGAACTTCAAATAAAGTGGCGCTGCTGAAACACGCCGCAGTCCCCAACTATTTCGATGCTGGTAAGAAGGCGGCTCCGATAGCGATAACAACATAGGCCCACAACGTCAGGCGTCGATGGAAGAGAAGGGTGCTGAGGCGGTCTCAAGATCCATACTCTAGCCACATGTCGTTGGTGTTTCCCGAAGTGTGCCACGATTGCCGTCTCTTGCAACGTTTGGTGAAACAGTCCGTGAAAAGAAATGACCGAGCCGCACAAATTCCCCGTGCCCTGGCGCACCTCTTCCGACTTCCCACATGTGCTGCCGCAAAGGCGCGAGATTTCGACTGCAGACACATGTCGGTGCTGATGATTCCGGGTGCGATGGCAATAGTTCTGGTGTCTCGGATGTTTTTGCTTCGTGCGCTAGTGCATATAGGGGGAATTATTCCCAGGAAAAGAAAGGTTGACATGTCTAACATGTATGAACGTAAACATCCAGGAGATGGCCGCGTTGTTGCGGTCCTCCGAGGGTATCGTCGCAGAAGAACAACCAAAACAGGCGCTACGGTTGAGAGCCAACACTCAACGTGATACAAGGCGAACATTTTTCGTCAGCGGGTCGTTTCGATTTGCGCAACGGCTTCGGTCTTGGGCAGTGCCGAAAGGAGCTCAGAAAATGCGCGACCAGCCCGGGGTGCCGCGCTGCTTCAAGCCGACGAAACCGGCGCCTTCGGGCCTCAGTCCATCGTACTTCTCGTTGGCAGCAGCGATGGTGGTAAAGTCGTCAAGCGAGAAGCGCTTAGGCTCGGGGGAGCGCTTGAGCAGTTTCTCCACATCTGCACCAGGGGATAAGGCATCAGCACCGATTCTTATCTCCGACTCTCAGGAGCGGTAGTAATGACGTAGTGTGACAGGAGAGGAGAGGTGGGAGACATGAGGGGCGTAGAATGTTGAGATGGTTTCTTGTTTGTCGCAGTGGGTGTCTGGGGCTTGGCGGGCGTTGTGGTAGAGTGTCAGGACTTACTGTCCGGGGGTGGTGCTGAGGCGGAGCGGGTCGATGACGAAGGCTCCCGTGCCGCGATCCGAGCGCCAGCAACGCCTCCATCCAGCGAAGGCGCGTGCGGACCGGTGGAGGAAGGGAGAGGTGCGGCGGTGACGGTGAGGAAAAGGGTGGTGAGAAGCAGAAGGCACGATGCCGTGGAGCGGAGACTGGCGAGCTCGGTGGTGAAGCGCATGGTGGATGAGCGGATGGATTGATGGACTGATGGATTGGACGGCGGGGTGAGAGGGCGATGTCGATGCGGTAGCGACGAAAGCGCGTCTTAAGTAACTGGAGGGTGGTGGAATTGGTCGGTGAAGGGTTCGATGATAGTCAGGAGAAGTATTGGATGTTGTGGCACGTCAAGAGGAGGAGGCTTGAGACTTGAGGCTTTTTTTCCTGGACAGAGGAGAATCATATGAAAAGAAGGAGCGCGAGGGAGAGAGGTTGGGGAAATATAGACCACACTTGCAAGACGTTACCAGAGCGGCACCAGTGGTTAACAGGCAGTCGCGCGCGGTAAGTCAGGCAGGGCCTAGCAGTGCCTGCCAATCCGTCTGTTGCGCTTCCCTGCAATTATCGGCGCGGCTGGGTGCCGGCGAACCACAAGGACGCGGACCTGCAGCGGGCTGGCGGGCTGCCCAATCCCAGCGCGCTCCCCTGATGGCAGATCGCCGGCGAGTGTTTGGAGTAAGGATGCACGACTGGGGATCAGCCTCCGGAGGTGTCTTCGGCTCACTGCCACCCCCGGCGCCCCGTCTGCGGGCCTGAAAAAGTGGAGAGGCCGTCGATGGTGGTGATGTTTGCGTGGCCGTGTGTCATGGGCGGCCTGAGGCGCGACTGGGCGCGGAGCGCTCAGGGCCAAGCGTCGCCGCGCCTCTCCATCTCCTGCAACACAACACTGCGGCCTGACGTCCGCCAACAGCGCCGCGTTTCAGAGCTGCATCCAGAAACACCGCACCTCGACATTTCGCCGCAAGCCACTTTCCTGCAAGGCGCCGCTACCCTGGCCGCGTTGCATGAGCTCCCGCGAGGAAACGGGAACGAGTGCCCGAGCAGAAACACTGCTCTCAAACATTGTGGCCCACGCGTTGTTTGCCTTGAAGATAACACCATGCGCTACTGGTAAGCATAATCACCCCACGTCTTGGCACCACCACTTTCGCAAATTGACGGCCTAGCATTCTTCACTCTTAACGAGTGCAATCAATCTGCGTCCTCAGCGCAGCAACGGTCCAGGCCCAGCCCACCAAGCTACCCAAGGATGAAGGAGAAAAACCAGCAACGCATACGACTCATCTCAATGCGCTCCAAAACTCCTCTTTTCTTTTTCCCAGTATTAAGTCCTCCCATCATCATCATCCCAAAGAAAAAATCATGTACACATGCCATCGTTCTTGAGCCATCCCATCGTACCTTCATCGAGAGACTTGCCTGATTTAAAATCCCTTCCTCGCCCATCCTTCCAAACTCCTCCATGCGCATCCGTCTCTCGCGCCCTCCTCCATTGTCTGCACGACGCCTTCTCCTAGCCTACCCTCTTCTTCTTTGCCCATCTCAGCCTGCAGCTTGACGAGCCACTTCTCCCATGCACGTGCTCCTACGAGACCAGCCACCTCGCGCGCGTCCTTCGTCGAACCCTGCTGCTTGTTCGTATTCTGGGCAGCAACAGCCTTCTCCTGGCTCGCCGCCACCGATGTCGTGTTGTTATCCATAAGCGAGTCCGCACGCTTGTGGTGGCGGCCCTTGACGGCGGCGGCGCTGAAGAACGGCTCGACTTCGCCGTTAGGCCCAATGACTTTCTCTGCATGTGGGCTGTGCACCGAGCCGCGCGGCGAGTTCAGCACGTCCGGATGCCTGCTCTTCGCAACCTCCTCGTTCGCTCCCACGTTCAGCACCTCCGTCCACCGTGCTCCTGGCCGGGGGAACGGTACCGCCGTCCACGCGCGCTTGATGTCCTTGGCAGCGAAGCCGGCGCGGGCGAGGCGTGGTAGGAATGTCTTGGTGCACTGCGCATCGTAGCCGCGGGTGCGAAGGTTGAAAGCGAATTCGACCGAGACGGCCTGGGCGTGAGACCCCGCAGCTGCGCGCATAATGTCCGCGTCGAGCAAGGAGAACTCAAGGTAGCCACCGGGCTTGAGAATACGCATGCACTCGCGCAAGCAAAGGTCATACTCATCAAGGTCAGAGTTGCTCAATTGGCCGGGGCTTGGCACTGGCTTGCTTGTCTTGAGAAGTGCGTACAAGTTGCGGGCAGATACGACATCGAAGTGGCCATTGGGGAAGGGCAGCGTCCAGTAGTTCGGGACGACCTTGTGACGGTGATTGGGTGGTCCTTGAATGTCACGTTCCTCCTCGTCATCGAGCTTAACGGGCTCCTCGGCCTTGGTAGAGACCGTGTAGACGGAAGTCAGGGGAAAGTCAAGCGCTACTTGCCATGCCCAGTCACAGACGGGTTGACCACCAAGATCGAGGACGCGAGTGGCGCCATCGTCCATGGAGCGGGACAAAATCCTCCAGGCGGGGCTAGTAACGAGACGCCCCCCGTGAAGTATCCTTGAAGCCTCCAGGGCCCAGAAAGCCGGTCGCACGAGCTCGAGAGCCTGCTGCTCCTTCTGGGCCTTGGCAATCTGCTCCTTGTGCACGTTCGGATCATCAGTGTAGAAGAGCGATACCGGACGGGACGAAGGGATCTTCGAGTGACCGCGCAGTTCGTACCTGCCAAGAAGCAGGTTGTTGTGTCTCTTTGGCGCACAACGGCGTTGCAGATGCACCGCCTCGGCCCGAGTCAGCCGGTGAACGAAGGCATCGAACTTGCCCGTGGTCTCTCTTAAGAACTCGAGCGCTTCAGAGAAGGTCGTGTCTTTTGACAGAGTCTCGTCTGGAATCGGCGGAGTCTTGGGGACGACGAGATCAACGAAGCGAACAGACTTCTTTGACGGGGATCCGATGTCTGACATGGAGTTTCCCCTCTCATGCCCAATAGGGCTGATAGGGCTCAGCATACCCTCAAGCCAGTTCTCCTGAGCAGTGATCCAGAGGCTTGTACGGCTGAGGTTCTTCCCGGCGAGCTGAGCCAGCTCTTGAGCATAGTTCTCGTTGTACTCAAACCTCGTGGCGCTTGGCTGAATCTCCATGATTTCACCAACAGGAGACAAGAACCCGTCTGCTGCGGTGGGGGTCGGTTCTGCAGCACTAAAGTTGGCAGGGACCTCGACTACATGCTCGACGACATTGTCCGGCCTCTCCCTCCAAGGCACGCCATAGAAGGTCTCGGCTACTGAGGTCGAAGGCGTTTCCTCTTGCTTCTTTGCAGGAGGAATACTCCATGTGTGGCGGGCAGATCCTTGCAGTGAGGAGAAGAAACCGCCTGGGGACGGAATGCTCAGGGCAGAGAACTCGTCTTCATCAGATCTGGTATCTGACGGCGTTGTTGTCAGCTCGTTGGTGAAGATTCTCTGGACTGGTCTGGTAAGACGGTCACCCCCAACGACTTGAGACATTTCCTCGTCCGAGACTTCGAGGACTTGGCTAACGCTTTCCGAGTTGCGGTCGGCAGAGATGTGGTGCAAGGTTTCCATGGCGGCGGGGTTGAGCTGGACCAGGCCCGACCATTCGGCCTCCTTTTGGAGCTGCTGATCCGGGGTCGCCGGACAGCTCAGGTGTTCCAGCTCTTCGGACGACAGGCTGCCATCAAGGGATGGCTCGGAGCTGGTGGCGGGGTTGTTGAGCTTGCGGGCGGCTAGCATGTTGAGAACATTCTGAGCAGGAGTCAAAGCTGAGATGGGAGCGGGCGAAACTGCACTTTTCTGGATCTTGTCGATGGTCGGCCAGTGGGACGGCGATGGAATGACCAACGAAGGGTAGCGGCTTTGGCTTGACCTTGCGCTGCTGTTGGCACTGGTTTTCTTGACCGAGTTCGAGCACTTCAAGGGAACTTCCTCAGCCTCTTCGTCGGTCATGTCATACAACTCGTCGAACTCGGGATCGTCGCGTGGCCTTCTCCACTGCGGCGAGCTTACAGGCTCTGGAGATTGTGGGGAGAGCGGCCAATTCTCGGGCGATGGTTGTTGTTGCTGCTGGACTGGCTGGGGGTTCTGGAGCGAGGCCTTGGGGGTAGGGAAGTCTTCGCTGTAGGTAGGCGACATGTAGGTGGGCGAGATCATGGCAGCACGACCGGGGTAGTCGGCGTACTGGTGGGAGAAGTTCTGAGAAAAGTAGTCCTGGTAGATATGGGGAATCTGGGGCGAGTCCTCGATTACAGTATTAATGGTTGCTCTCCGGTCCAGCGGAGAGGCAAGACGGGAAGCATTTGGTGCCGAAGGGATGTAGGTGGTGGCGGGGAGATAGTAGTGTTCCATGGTGGCGGAGTTGACGAGTGTTGGTTCTATGTATAGGCAGGTGTAGCTGAAGCGTAGCGAGTACCAGGTGCCAGGGATGTACAATTATTAGGTGGGCTATAACCCAGTCCGGTCAACGGAGTGTAACGGAAGAGCAACGTTCCGGTCAACGGAAGACGTTCTGGCAAGGAAAGAACAGGAAAGAACAGGAAAAAGCACAGCAAAGATGATGGTCAACACCCGTGGAGAATGAGATGGGGCGCAAGGCGCGGAGCGGCACGGTGTAGCTTATGAGGGCGGGCATGTTTGGCCCGTGAGCTGGCAGCGGTCAGTGGCGTATTGGGTGCAGGGGTGCAGGAGCAGCGGGTGGAAACAGAGGCAGGACGAGCGGCAAGAGAAGAGGCTCTTTTGGAGTGGTCACGGTGACACGACGCGTGCAGGCTGCGAGGGCGGGCGGCGGTTGGCTAGGGCGGAGATGAACGGGCCAACCTGGGCAGGCGCGTACAAGGCGTGCGAGATGCAAAGACGGGCGGCGATGCGCGTCGATTGGACAGCAGCGGTTGCAAGCGCCCGCGGCCCGTGCACGGGCGGGTGTTATTTTGGGCCGCCCCACTGGCTGCAGCCGCCGCCAATTGTGCCACGACAACACTCGATCTTAAAAAAACCCACCTGCCTCGCTCTTGCATCGCAGCCGCCAATTCGGGTCTGTGCATATATTGCTCCTCTCTCCAGCGCTTGCATGCCCTCCACGTCCATCGGCCTCGGCCTCTCCTAGATTGCACTCGTGGTTTCATCGCGCTAATCCAAGTCTTCTTTCTTGACTTAGCTTGCCGTCTATGGCCGATGTTTGGATCCATCCAACGATGTACCCTCTACAAGCGCGCGCATTCGACATGCACACCACCCACCGCCTCCGACGATTCACGACCTCAGACTGCGCAAAACGCATGAATGTTCCAGCAATCTGTCGCCAATCTTTGCCTGCACTTGAAGTGTTTCCTTTCTGTTTTGTCTCCATCCATTGCTTTATATAGCTCTCGCCCGTTCCGCTCGCTATTGGCTCACCCCAACTTCTGCCCAAACAGGGTTTTGCCGCTTATTACCCTCTGCCAAGTCGTCTTGAGCCCTGCCAATCACTGGACATATTGCAAGGTATCGCCCGCTGAAGCTAAACGCCTGAGCAGTGCCGGCGAAGCAACGCGTGTCCTTGTTGGGGCAAGACCTTGTTTGATATACACCATTAGCCAATCTTCGGTCAAGTTTCTTGACCGGCGAAGACGGTCCTTCAAGTATGAAGATATAGATTACCACTTCCAAACAAAGTAGGAACTCGAGAAGCAATTGAGAGATGCGAGTGAGAACAGCAGTCGAATTGTCAGGTAGACGCTACCCGTGATGGTTTGCCTCTTTTTGGCCTGTGATAGATACTAGACTCACTCCTCATGAGACCCATCTTCGTCCTGTAACAAGCAGCCGAGCGGTTATTGGGAACGGAACAGGAGGTGTGACGGTTCCAGTGTTGACAATTTGTCGCTCACGCGAAGGTAGTAGCATCTACCCATTTGTGCTTGAAAGATCTGCAGGCAGAGTGGCTATTTTACGCGTGGCTAAGAGGCCTCTATGACGGTAGGTCGATATATTGTGAGATATCACAGCATGATCTGCTGTACAGTTTTGAGATGGTATGGAGCCGTCTCACAAAGCATGAGGTGGGTTCTCTGTTTCCGCGCCGCCTGATCCCCGAGAGCTCCGAGGCGGGCTGCTGCCCCACCACGGCCCCTCCGACGTCACCGAAAGATCCTCAACACCACTCAGCCCACCACACCTCTTTGCCTCTTTGTCCACCCCGAAACACACCAATCGCACGCACACCGTTTTCGACGAACCGTACTCTCCGTAACAATGACTCCGCCCGCGATAATAGCGCCCTCGATCCTCTCCGCCGACTTCGCGGCCCTGGGTCAGGCCTGCGCCGACACCATCGCGCAGGGCGCCGACTGGCTGCACGTCGATATCATGGATGGCCACTTCGTCCCTAACATGACCTTCGGAGCACCCGTTGTCACCAAGATCCGGAAGCACGTCGACCCGCCCAAGGAGGCCTACGGCCGCGGTACCTTCGACTGCCATATGATGATTGCGGAGGTAAGCATTCTGGATCTAAAGGGTTAAGGCGTGGTACCGGGAAGGCGATAGGGGCACGCATTGGCTGGGACTTCACACTGAACAGAAGGAGGACGTAGAAAAGCGGATGACTGGGTAGCCGCGGCAAATTGTTTTTTTTTTCTTCTCTTTGAAAAATCGGGAAGTGGGGTCGAACATAGAAGGCTAACTCATGCACCGTCGTACGCCTAGCCCAAGCGTTGGGTTAAGGACTTCAAGGCTGCAGGCTGCAACCTGTATTGCTTCCACTACGAGGCTGCCATCAACTCGACAGCCGCCGACTCGCCCGTGGGCACCTCCGACGCCAAGACGTCCCCGAGGGAGCTGATCCGCTACATACACGAGCAAGGCCTGCAGGCCGGCATCGCTATCAAGCCAAAAACGCCCGTCGATGTCTTGTGGGACATTCTCGAAAACCCCACGAAGGAGGAGGTCCCAGATGTAAGTAGGACTGGTCCCTGAGATCAACACTGGCATGGATAAAACAGGAAGAAAAACATCCGAAAGGTGTTATGGCTGACCTTCCATCTCGCAGATGGTCCTCGTCATGACCGTCGAGCCTGGCTTCGGTGGCCAGTCCTTTATGGCCGATCAACTGCCCAAGGTGACGGCCCTGCGCGAGCGTTACCCAGACCTCCCCATAGAGGTTGATGGCGGCCTGTCCGAAAAGACCATCGCCCCGGCTGCTGATGCAGGCGCCAACGTCATAGTCGCTGGTAGTGCTGTCTTTGGCGCGAAGAGTCCGGCAGATGTGATCGCGAGGTTGAGGGAAGAGGTGGAGAAGCGGAGAAAGTGACTTTCTGCTGTTGGACGATTGTGAAATTGGATGCTACTGCGGTGTCGGCATTGTTGGGCAGTCTTTCTCTTTTCCGCCGGTCCGAAGAAAGAGTTATGAGAATTTGGGATAAGGCGAGGGGAGAGCACCTGGCGTAGATGAATGTGGGCGGTGATGAACGAGGCACGCTCTACTTGAGAGCGGACAAGCGGGCCTGTTTTGAGAACTCATAAGGCCGTGGGGCTCTTCATTCGAACTTCAAGTGCAATTCGTGCTGTTCCTCTGTTTCATACCATGAAGGGGCGAGCTTGCTGGCAACTAGCACCTCACGAAATTCATCATGCCCTCGAAGGATATAGTTTTCTAGTCGGCGGACAAGTCACCACTCACAGCGACACGGACAGACAGGAAAATTAATGTAGTTTCTTCCACCTACAGCGAAGTAATCCTAACGCAAAGACTAAGACCAAGGCGGAAACGCAACACCAAAGCAACCAATTCAAGAACAGTGTAAGTACAACTGACGACACCGAAATAGTCATGTTAGTAAAAGACAAGAAAAAGAAAAAAAACCCTCTCCCAAAAGCCAACCTCTCCAATCATGCTGGGTATCTTTCAAAGCAAGGTAAAATAAGAGAGGGAATCAGAAATCTGAAGTCCACCAAGATTAACCAATCTGTCCACCCAAAGGTACAACTTTTTCATCCAACGCAATACTTACTTGCTCGCCGCCAAATCTACTCATCGACTACGCTGCTCAATCTCTGTACTGCAGGCTACCCTATTCTACTCCCTCCAGGCCACCAATGTCATACCAGTAGTCCTCATCCAATCCCTCTCTACTCGGTAATTCTGGCTCACCTGCATCTAACTCTTCGAATCTCACATTCAACAATCGAATCTTCAAACCGTATCCACCCACCAACTGCACCAGCTTGTTCGTATCAGCTGTGATCGGCTGCTGGTTGAGCAACATCAGCAAGCCGTCCAACCACTCCGAGGCTAAGATATGGCTCTGCGGATGCAGTGTCAGCAGCACGCTTTCCTTGGTGCTGGCCGCCGACTGCGCATCTTTGCTGACAGCGTTGGAAGTTGAAGGGTTGGAGCGGGATGAGTGCGATGTACTGGGGTGATGGTGGGTGTTGTTGCTGCTGCTATGGGTCTTTTCGTTAGGATAGCCAAAGATCGTGATCTTGGTGCTTGTGCTAGCGGGGAGAGTGCGCAGCGTGGATGCTGAGGAGGCGGTGGAAGGTGTGCTGGCCGAGACATTGGAAACTACGGAAGAAACGATGGTAAGGTCGACTGCCGAATATGTTAGCTCGCTCAAAAGATCAATGAGCACGGCAGATACACTTACTTTGGTTCTGAAGCTGGTCAAGCCGCGGGTCGTGCTCTAATTTGTTCTCGAAGTCTGCGTAGTGTAGATAGCGGCGGTTGTGGGAAAGTCGGACGTAGCGCCATGAAGATGGCACCATGCGGTTGAGTGTCTGCTTCGTTACAGGTCCACTCTCTTCTCTGTATCCCAGCGTATGCGGGAACCATGAGCCTTGCAGTAGACACCTGATGCGCTGCTCTTTAACGAACTGCAGAGCCTCGTGGTTAAGCTCGTCTCGAACTTGCCTAAAATTTCGTTGGCTGTTAGAGAGTCGATGTAGATCTCGAAAAGGTGGGAGAGGTGAATAACATACCGAAGATGGTGACCCCAAGCATCTTCGTAGGTCAGTTCCAGCAGCTCTATCTGCAGCTCGCGCAGTCTCTTGTAGTCGAACTCCGCAAGCTCGTCCTCAACCTCCTGAAGATATTTTTGGCGAGGAGCGTGTCCGACCACCTGCTCGACCAGGATTTGCACAAGTTCTTCTACCTTCTGGAAATCGTCCGTCTCGGCACCAGTGGCCTGCCATAGCCTCAAAAATGCTTGCAGGCCACTTCTGTGCAATCGCGACCACTGGAGCAGAAGAGGCCTGAAAGCGCGGTCGAAATTGGTCCGCGACTCCAAGATGGTATAGCGCTGCTGGTCCTCATTCTCGCATTTGTCGACCTCGAAATGGTCGTACAGTATCAGCGTCACTGCAAGGCTTGCTCTTGCAATGGGGCAACGCTGCTCCGAAGATTGAATAGATTGCTCCAGCAAAAGCTTCTGATATGCATCCTCATGGGTGCGAACGTAATCAGAGAGGTCCATAAGACCCAAATAGCCAGTCTGCTCAAATTCCCATGAGGGAGACTCGCCCTCAAAGCCCAGCCTCCGCCATTTCTCGGGGTGGTGTTTCTTGCTGCCCTTGCTGCCCTTGCTCTTGCTCGAGGGCGGCCGGTCCGGATTGCTGGCAAGGTGTAGCCCCTTCAGCGCACGACGGTGCTCCGATTTCTCCAGATCCACCTTGAGCTCCCTCCACTTCCTGAGCAGGACTTTGCTTAGCGACTGGAACTCGAATAAAGGATGCGCCAGGTCCTGCAGCGCGGAACTCTGCATCAGCGTGTATACAGCCTCTATCACACCCAGATCCTGAAGCTTCTTGATGAAGATGTGCCACTCTGACTCCGAATCGTTTGTTATGGCATCTCTCATGAGCGAGTTGATCAGCTGCAGCGCGTTGGCGCAGAGGGCATGGTCGGCCGAGGACAAACGGCTCACGAGCATTTCGAGGAACTGCGGGTACACGGCGACGGCGGGCTTCAAGGCGCGGAAACCAAAGGTACCCGGGGGTATAGAGGCACGCGAATGCGGGTGGGACACAACAGCTACGAGGATGGACATGGCACCACGAAGAATGTTGACGAGCGGCTGGCTCACGACGAGCTGAACGACCTGTGGAAGATTTACGATCAGCGTCTCAACCCCCGACCCGTCTGGCGACACAATGGTAGGCTCACTCGCTCAATGAGGTCTTGATTGACATGGTCCCAGCCTTGGTCAAGGTCCAGTAGGCGCGAGAAAGAAGTCAGGGCATAGGCAAGCGTGTTGCCCGTAGCGTTCAGGCACAAATAGCGTAGTTTCGGGAGGCCGCCTTCGAGGATGAAGACGTCGGCAAAAGACGGGTCACCGATGACGGACTGCAGCTTGAAGACAGCCATCTTGCGGGCCGAGTCCTCGTCGGAGCCAAGGCGCTCGACGAGCTCAGGAATATTGATGTTCTCCATATCCAAAAAGGTCGGGGGGCGACGCGGCGGGAAGACAGGCGACGTGACGCAAGACAGGGGTGACGCACGGGCAAAGCGGGGTGTCGAGGGCAGCGACGCCAATCAGATCATCATCGGCGACTGTTGGTATCCGGGCAGTGACGGCGAGGGCGGAGACGCGGTGTTTGGTGTTGCGGAGAGGTGCAGGTGCTGGTGTCCAGGGTGGGATGGCCTGTCGCGCGTCGGAGCTAGTGATCGTCAGGGACGAGCGCCCTACCTGCTTTCCCCACAGCCAACCGAGCAGGCTACTGTGCACCGCAGCAGAAGCAAAGAAAACCCACTGCGTCCTGGGTGGCTTCCATTCGCACTGAGATCTGCGCAGTCGAGAGCCGTGTTTCAGCCACTCGAGCGCTGTGCCACGAAAACGACTTTCTTCCACCGAACCCTCGACCACGCATCGCAGCACGCAGCACGTAGAGCCAACACCCGTCACGAGCTCTGCAAGCTGCCCCCTCGTTCATGCCGCCTCCAGCCTGTATCACTTCGCTTACCAGTCCATGCTACGCGGGACGGCGAATTGAAATAATCCCGCTCAATCGAGTAACACCCGCACCAACGCAAGGGGTACTCACCGCCGGAGCATATGACGCACCTATTGTGTCTATATGTGTTGTATTCCAAGTCTTTCGCAGCTATTTTACCAAGCCAAGTCTATAGAATGAACCACCTTGCTGTTTGGAGGGCCGATTGTCCTCATGTGTGACCGTCGTTTGCAAACCCCAGAGCAGCGTCGGGCATGATGGATTTCGGAAGAATCCCCGGTCGTCGCATATGCATTTGAGAGATGCATCCTTCCACATAGATAGGAAAATATGAGAACCGATAAATGCAAACCCTGCTCCGATCCCCCATGTCCCTTAAGTTTCCCAGATCCTTGGTCCTCGTGCTAGAGCAACGAGGGATGAAATGTCCGTGAAACACCGGTACCGGCCCAATGCTTATTATGACCATCAATCGCTTCCCTTCCCGGATTGGCCAGTCCATCAACTGCGCCACCCAACGTTCCAAATGACGTGTGCAATGTCCTTTGCAGTGTTCACCGTATCCACAACCTTACCAAACAATCCTGCAGCCACGATGTCATCCTCGTCCTCCTCGTACGGCATAAACATGCCCGACGGCGTCCGCCTGAGCCCTCCTGACTCGCTGCCCTCGCCCCGCCCCTCGTCATCCTGAGCGAGTCGCTGGTCGAAGGAAACGATGTTTCGTTGAGCAGAGAACGTATTAGATGGCTCCCACGAGTACTCCTCGTCATCGTCATCGTCTTCTCCAAGTAGGAAATTACTTGTTGGTCGGGATGGCCTGAGCGTCTCTTGAGACGGTGACGGAGACAGCCGACTTGACCGCCAGAATCCTAATGAATGTGCTGGAGGATGATCGGGGACGTCAGGCGAGTCGGTCCTGTACTTCAAAGTAGTATCGGGTAACTTTTGGATCGTCTTGTTCTCCGCTCCGAAATTAGTCTTTGAATTGTTTCGCGACAGCCGCCGTGGTTTCGTTTTGATTTCAAGCCCATCGTCAGACGAGTCATCGTCCTCTTCATTTGTCCAACTATCGTCATCGAAATCATCATCTGCATCTTTGCATTCGACTGCAATGCACTGCTCCACCTTGTCGTCAAATCGGATGTGCTTCCTCTCGCAATCCCCAGGTGTCTGAAGACCGGAAGTCGACCGCGAGGTAAGATCCGTCGCTTCCCTACTTGTACTCTTCGACGGAATCGAAGGAGTGACGTAGTCGGAGGTCGCTCGGCCGTAAGAGGGACGGGAGCGAAGTGGAGGTGCGCCGCTGCGTTCTGCTTGCACCGCAGCAGCGGCCTGTTTGATGAGCGACGAATTCGATATCGAACGCTGAAGCATGACTTCCGACATGCTCCGCTTTTTTAGGATGGGTTTCTTGTTGATGAAGGAATTGTTCTTCGACAACATGTTGCTCCCGGTCTCCGAGACCGGGTGGGTAAGAGGTGTGTATGAGGATGTTTGCAATGGACCATACAACCATGTTACGTCGCAATCCTTGAGCCTAAATTAAAGTTAGTAACTCTGTAATAAAATCTGCTCCTACTCCACACACTACCGCGCGTTCGGGAGTTGCTAAAAGTGGGGAATACGAAAGGCATCTGGGAACGCAAACCCAGTCGTACATAAAATATTCTGAAAATATTGATGTTGTGCTGCTGAGAACAGAATTGCTCGCTGCAAGCACACAGTCTCAGATGGCTGATTCTTTTTTCGACCGTTCAAGACTGGGATCGAAGAATACTTCGCTCATCTGCGAATGAGGCTCGGCGATTGGGATCCGCTGCAGATCCGTCCAAACCACTCTCCGATGCTGAAAACACTGATGCCGAGCGTGTTGGCAGTGGGAGAATTGACTCACCAATTGAGAGTCTCGGGTGAGACGGTTCTTAATCGATACTTGGCTTTGGCCCATGTCCGCCATGATGCGTTTTCTAATCGCGATCGTTGGCCGTACGTCCTGCGGTTGGTAGTAATGTGACGCCAGGAGGACCAGATGTCCTCTTCTCTCCAGTCGTGAGAGAGGTAGTCGACATGTCGAGTGGGTTCTGCCTTGATGGCGGAATCATCTTCCGAGACGGGAAGCGGCTCGGGGGTTGATGATGTGTTTGTCGAAATTACGGAATCACTGCCGGAGGAAGGGACTGGGTAGGTATCTGCTTTAGAACTGCTATCGTCGTCCTGATGCCCATCGATGTCATACGACGGGAAGGCAATTCCTTCATCATCGTCATCCTTCTCCTCTTCCTGGGACGGTATCTCCTGTGCGAACCGACTCCCATCGTTCGAATGGGCGTATTTTGTGGAACGGCCGCTTTGATCGACGTTGGTGGGTGATTGAATGGGTGAGGGAGAGGCCACAATGATAGGTGATCCGTAGTCATTGTGGTCGGGGGTAGGGTACTTCGGCTGGCGGCTCGGGGACGAGGAGTAGGTTGGCGATGTCACCAGAAACGAAGGCTGAGATGGCGAGGAGCGACGCAGAGGAGCGGGCGAGAAGTACGATTGCCCTTCAGGCAGCTGGACGGGGAGCACTTCGGCCATGGTCTCAGGGTGGTGAGACGTCTCCGCAGTAACGACGGTGGCGGTGGGCTCTGCGGCTTTGACTTGTTTGCCCGGACCTTCCAAACCCTCCACCTTGCACACGCTGTTTCGTGGTTGTTATGAGTCTCTGCAACCCCACATGGACCAAGACTGTTGAACTCCAGGAATTGGGGCGTGGGGATGTTGTGGGAGGTGGCCAACCACGGGTGGGCTGGAGGATATGATGTCGGCGCAATGGAAGGAACCAAGGGAAGAATCGGCTCTGCCGCGGACGCTAGGCTGGAGCTCTGGCAATTACGACTGAAGCCGGAACGCAGCAGTCGAGGGTCCTCGCACGATAAGCAAGGATCTGTAGGCGGCCCGGGAGGTGTGAAGAGGCTGGCGGGCGGTGCTGGGATGGCCCGGCGGGCTCAATGCGGGGAAGGACAGCTGTGAGGAGGGTGCGAGAGCGGCACGCAGACAGGTTTTTGACGCAGCAGCGGCGGACAGCGAGAGTAAAATTGCAGCGCTCGGGGCCTGCAAAGTGGAGTGGAGGCGCTCCAGGTGGAGAGCAGAGGGCGTGCGTCGCGGCACGTAGGGCCTGGGCTTTGCGAGAATTCGGCGAACGAGGCGGCGCGAAAGAACTAGCAGGGCGCGCGCGAAAACAGCCAGGATCGGCGCTCCATGCACCGCCGTGGTCACCGTTACCGTTGATGATGCTTCCGCTAAGCCGCGCCAGAGCAAATCAGGCGCGCGCGGCCGGGCAGCATGCGAGGATCATGGCAGATCCAGGTGCGGTGAACGACGCTGGGGTTGCGAGTCTCGATCGCTGGCGCCACCGGCTGCGCGAGCGGCGTGCGCTGCTCTGTGCAGTGCAAACCGACGCCCCTCCACAATCCTCTCCACGCCGCGCCCCCGCGCCCGAGGGCCCCAGAGGCAAGGGGCGCCTGCGAGCGTTGCGCCCTTGGCCCTCGCCCACGCCCACGCCCACGCCCGCGACGACGACGGAGACGGTGCAGCGTGGCGAGCGCAGCTGCAGCGATAAGGAATGCCTCATCCCTGATGCAGCAGCTCGCCAGCCGCGCCGGATCTTCGCTGCCGCTGCCAACGGCTGGGCCTCTCAGGTCCACGCACCGCGCCCTGGGCCACGGCGGCCGTGCTGGAGGGCGCTAGAGATCCTCAGCCCTGCCACAGCATCAGCACCAGCACCAGCGCACCAGCACCAGCAGCAGCTCCCAGCACTGGCGGCGGCGGCGACGCCAATTTCGACGCTCGTCAAGCCGGCTTGGCCGTGCGATCAGAGCGCGCTCTGACGTCCGCGCGCGGATGCGGGGTTTATCGAGATACCTCCGCCTCCACGATCCTGGCGCCCAATGGCGTGCCTTTGTCGTTTTGACAACCTCACCTTGCACAAAGAACGTGATTCCTGCCGTATCTCTCGCCCTGCGCGCCTGCTGCTTCGCGCCATGGATCCGCCGCCCCAGCGTCCTGACCGGAAAAGCCCTGCCCGCGGCCATCCCCGCGCTGTCCCTCTACGCCTGCGACTCCCAGATCGAACGGCGCACTAGACGGCCGCGCCCAGTAGGAAGCGCGCGGCGACGTCCCCTGGCCTCTACACGGCTATTATCAATCGAAACAACGATCAGCGACGTAGGTGCGAGGTGGCTCTGCGGCGTCGCGGGCTAGTGCCTCATTCCCTGGGGCGTGCGGCGACGGGTGTATCATTCCGCGGCTGTGAGCTTATCTCGATTCCGCCTGGTTCATCTCTGCCCTCTGCTGCCCGCTCGCAGCGTGGGATGTGAGACGACGAGTGCATACGTCTTTCATGAAAACGGGAGCGACGCGGCTTGCGCGCTGCAGCTCTGGTTCAAACTTTATGCCAGAAACACGGCCTCTGGCACTGATAAGGCTTAGACTTGCATGGCGCGCCGGGGGCTCCCATGGGCGATGGCGCGGAGCCTCCCATGAAAATTCCCGTCATGACGCTCGCCCCGTCGCCGACGTGTTTGTTGACAGACGCCGAGTGACGAGGAGAAAAGATCATAGGCCAGCATGGTGCAAGACACCCCACATCCCTTGGTTGCACAATGGCCGCCGCCGCAAAAGCTTCCCATCTCGCTTCGCCCGGGCTTGCCGCAAACATGGCCTGCAGCAGCCCTCCCACAATTCCCACAACCTCCTCCCGCTGTACCGGTACAACCGCGCCCTGGCGCCCTGCCTCTTGCGTCCTCCCGCCCGGCTCAGTTGCCTCGCCTGCGTCCCCGAAATGGTCCGACCTTCCCGTCCGCCGCTCCGTTCTGTCCGTCCCGTGTAGTCGCACCCTATCAACCAGCTGCTCCAGCGCGCTAGTTCCGGCTACCCGCATCGGGAGAGCCTCTACCCACGTTCACAGGGTGCCAATTGCCGATACCATTGGCGTCGATAATACTGGTCTCTGAGGAACGGCGGCGCCGTTGACGAACAGGTGGGACCCTTCGGCCTTGGTTGCGACGCGCAATCATCCATCCAGCATGATGATGCAAATTGGAACCGTCGTGGTGTGCCAAAGGCGGAGCCCGATGGGCCTATCTCCTGTTTGAGCCTGTGGCGTCCATGGGGATGCTCGTCATGGCGCAGGATTTGCCCATGCATGGCATGCAATGCATATAAGCTGCCACAGCCCGCTTTTCCTCCCCTTTTGAACCTGTTTGGCCGTCCGCCGGATCCACATGAAAGTCACAGCACGCGGCTTCTGAGCGGCAACACCGGGCGGGGTCGGCCCGGAAGCAAAGACGCCTGGACCTTCAGTGAGTGCTTCCGTGTCGCGGAACCTGCGATTGTGGTGCAGATATCATTCTCATGCCATCCTGTGGACGAGCGCGCACGTCAGCCATTCCGTTTCTGGACATGCCGAGCGGGTGGTATGGATGACCGGCTCGAAAGAGAGCCGAGCTCTCCCTTGGCCCTTGGAAAACCTTTTGTCCTAAAGCCTCTGGCCTGCCGCCCCTTCGCGACTCATCAAACCTTCCACGGCGAGTCCCACTGAATAAGGAATGTCGTCGGCTTCGGAAAGCGCGTTTGCTTGCTGACTCGAGACGCTCTCCGCCTCACTGTACACCGGTGCTCCTCGCCGATTAAACTCTCCAACCTTGCATCCTCTCGCCCAAGGGTGGTTAAGGGCTCTCTCCCGCCATTCCGACCATTGGTTGGCTGGCTCGTACGCATTCAATCCTGCAGCACCTGCACTTTTTAGGCCTAGATCGAGATGACGAACTGGCCGTCTGCTGGAGAAGCTCGCTTCGAAACGTCCCCTCTTTCGAAGACCGCCGTGTGATGGTGCTTGGGGCCACCATGGTTGACGACGTTTCCGTGTTGTCTACGCAAGTTCAGCTACCCCGCCTTTGCATGCGGCGCGAGGCTGTGCCCACGACGCCCGAAGGCCCTCAAGAATGACTAGCCTCAACCTGTTTCACATCCTTCGCCCGCCTTCTCCGGGACTTCGACATCCACTGCCAACTGCTTTTGACTTCGACAGATACACTTGAAACACTAGGCCTCTCACGCACTTCCAGTTTGGTGCTTTGAGGCAGATCACTTGACCGCTCTTCAGTCGATCTTTTGTTGTTCGCGGCCACCTCACACCGTTTATACTCCGGACAGCCTTGCTCTTGGAGACGGTCATGAGGCACCTGCTTCGTTGTCAGTCTCACCTCGTTTTTTTTAACACCAGTCTTCGGCGCCGAGCTCCGCCCCGCGCCGATTGGAAAGACGGCGCACAAGACGGGCAGTAATCTCACCTGGGCTGCCGCATTGCTGCATGACAAACCGCTTGCATGCAGAATGTTCTCCTCTCCCGCCTCCGCAAACTTTCTCCAGGACCAATGTGTGTGCCCAGAAACCACCTGCCCGGTCAGAGGAGAGCTGTCGGCGGACAACCGCACGGGTCATTGGACGCTCCTGCATTTTCCCGAGGTTCCTTGAGTCGCCATCAACACTAGGAAAATTGTCGGGCACATGGCAACCATCTTTGCAGCGAATTAGACTTGGCGAAGTGTCACGCGTGAAGCCCATGAAATCCTGAGGTACTGGAATTGCTGGGAGCACCACAGTCACTTGTTCATGTCGTGAGATGCTGCAAATGACTTATGCCCGACGTTCAGACTGCTGCATCGAGCAGGCCCGTCGATCTCTCTGCAGAGAAGAGTGAACGATGCGAAGGCCGTGGGCTTGTCAAGATTCACTCTCATTTTTGCTTCTTGCTCGGTCATCTCTATTAGAATGAGGCGCATGTTGTCGGCCATTGATTACTTCGCAGCGTTTAATTTTCTGCCGAGCGGCTACCTACATTTCGATGAGGCAAAATGCACGTCGCCGCATACTCGGATTTCCTCTAATGGTAAGTCTGCGGATCGACTGGCCGTATTGCCGCACAGTGGTGTGGTCTACTCAAGCTTTATTGGAAGGTAATTCTGGTGGCCATGTGGGCAGATGATGACAGTGCATAACTAGGCAGGTTCTGCGTCTACGCGCGCCGGCAAACCACCTGTCTCAGGTTTCTAATATTCCTGCAGCTACCAGCCATCCGTCCATTTCCGCTTTGATCTCGACCGATTTGAATTCATTTCTCCTCATCATCTGCGGCGGACTGAAACCCTGAGTCTGAGTCAGGTTTGGATTACGGCCTTCACTTCCCTCGCCCCGCTCCACGGATATCTTGCGAGCTTGAACCCTAATTCTCCAGCCACACGATTGCTGTAAGGCCGCCACAAGCATTAATTTCTCCAAGGCTTCGAAGGATTTTTAGACTTTCGCCGTGTGCGCGTAACTAAGTCAGGAAATTAGATGCAATGTAACCCTGGAGAACGGCCATTAAGTCGTCCGTGTGGACTTGACAATATCGTCACAAGCGCGCTTAGGTCAAGCTGAGGGCCCAGAAAAAATCGATGCAGTCCATCCCTCACTGTCTCCTGATGAATGGTCTATCTCTGCCGCTTTTGGTGAACAAGACCTAGATCCATATTTCGACTCCCGGGCATAATATGTAGTTTCCAAAGTATTCGTTGCAAGTCTTGCTTTTCCATCTATGGTGACACCCATAAAGAAATAATGTACAGTTACTAGAAAGTACTAACATCTGTGAGTTTCCTGTTTCTGCTCCAGCGGATTGGTGAACCCGTCTCTGCACTAGCTAGCCTTATACTCGGAAGCTTCCAACACGTCCCTTACCAGCTCAGCGCCAGGGAGGGTCGGACGGATGAGCTTACAAGAGATCATCACGGAAACTTTCGTTCGCTTGTCCCAATTCGGCTTGGGATATTCTCATGTGCACGAAAGGACAGTCGCGCCGTATGCCATCTGTAGCGCAATGCTTTTCCATCCTCATTGACATCTTTCGTATTCCTACTTAGTAGCCTTGGGCCGATGCACTCCGCACTGACGTACATTTCAACCGAGAACACTTAGACAACAAAGCAGAGCTGATTGGTGGTCAGGACGACTCCTGTTCTGCTTTGACCCTTGCGACCTGCGTGTACTCGTACATCTCACGTGTGCGAGCCTGATGCTAGTCTGGTTTCCACGAGAAACGCTACGAAGCAGAAGGCAACCATTCATCGGCTCTTCAGGCTCTCAATTCGACGCCTATCAGGATCGCCCGGCCAATCGAATGGTAACCTCTACCCATTGGATGCTGAGTATCGATCAAGGTCTTTCGGTAATTATGCACGAAATCGGACTCTTTCAACGACGGATCCTCGCAACACTGTGTATATGATACATCTACGAGCACGAGTCTTCCGATGCGATCTCTTCACGATTTCCCAGCTCCGCCGATCCTGCGGGGAAAATACATGAAGGTTTCAGATTGTATCGCCGAGCAACTTCGCTCCGTGGTTTGGTTTACACTTTCGCCACGTAAGACATCTCTTGGCCGAAGCAGAATCAATATTGGGAATTCACGTTGAACTCATATTTATTCACATGGATATGCGCGCAGCCAACACATGTCAACACGGTGTCCACACCTGCAGGCCACGGTCGTCTCTTCTCGACATTGTGTAGCGTTACTTCCTACCCCGGTCAAATGGGCTTCTGCGCTTCTGACGACCAATATACGACCGCATATCATCTGCGCTGATGTCTTACGTCCATCTAGAGTGGATGACTATGTGAAGAAGGCAAAAAAAGAAAAAAAAGAGGCAAATAACTTGGGGCCGACGCTTTCGTATCCTCCCTCCACTTCAGGGCTAAAACCAACTGTAATATAACAAAAGCGACATCATAGTAACGCACTGACCTTCCGAGTCTAGAAGCACATACCTCCAGAAAGCGGGACGCAGAAGCGCCAGTATGGGGAAATCCCACAGGCATCAGCATGACGAGACGCAGGGCCCGGCAGCTACCTATCAGGGCGCTCACGGCTCGGCTCTTCGCGACAACACAGCAGTGCATGCGCGCCACTGGTGGTACCGAACACGCGGCGCTGACGACCGGGCACGCCTGCAACGGTCATGTTATGCAGCAACAGGGTCGTTGCGGATTCTCCACACATACACATGTCCGCCCGCACACATGCCGCTGTGCCATGAATCCAAGATACATACACGAAAAGGTCCAGCCTGTTTGCTTGCTCTCGCTCTCGCGGAACCATCAGCTGCAGCACGGTGAAGGGGAATTCTTCACTCGCACATCATTGTACAAGGAAGAAAGGCCCGCAGATAAGCTCGTGTCCTACGAACGCACCCTGTATGCCGATTCCCACTTTCCTTTGAAATCCTTGTCCTATTGGCTGCAGGTGGCGCATCAACACGCCATGTTCGCCAAACCCATCCACACCAAATCCTGCAACATCTGAACGTTCCCCAGTCGAGATCCGCAACCGGCCCTAACCAACACCCCAGTTATGTCCGCGGAACGTGACACGATGTGTGACCCAGCCGCTTGGTGCCCCGACCTCCACCCGCCCCTTGCCTGGCCAATCATAGTTATTCAACCCGCAAGCATTCCTATTCCATCGTGCTCCACCAAAGCCCCGGGGCCAGTTCCGGTGGGCGAACGCTTCGATTGGCTGTGTTTTCCTATAATAATCAATTTCGAGTTTAATCTTACCTACTCTAATCCACCTTCTACTTGTTGCGTACGTCAATCCCCTTCCTTCGCGCCAGATCATTGCCTCGGTTACGCCTGTTGCCGCTCTGATATCGCTGACATGCACGAAGCCACGGCATTGATTGCTCCTACGGATCTCCCCCCCTCCCGGGCGACGACGATCTGCGGACCGCCCGTTCTCGTGCTACGTATAGAAACATTTTGATGGCAGGGTAAGAAGAAGCTCCACACATGGATTGCCGACGCAGAGCCCAGCATTTGTCCATGCGCTCTTTCATTTCCGTCCGTGGAGACGTCCGCGAACCACCGTCGAGAGCGTTCCGATTGTTTTTGTCCTTTTTCTTTCGACCCTGCTTCTTCACTGGGCGGAGCACGTCAACCTATTTCTGCGGGGTTGATGTCTCGATTTTTGGCCGTGTTGCCCGAATACTGTGGGTCTCCCTGTGCGGCGTACGTACAGTGTGCATTTGGTGGCGGGGAACAATGGGTTCTGGGCTGGACCACCATCCTTCTTTCCTGGCAAGCTTGAGAGAGTAAGCATGCCAATCCAAACGGACAGATGTCGACTGGCTACTACGCATCTCGTCTGACTTGTAGTCATGCCGAGAAACTCAAACAGGCGCGGTGCGCCATGACTTGGCTGGTCAGCTGGGCCGAACGGGGTTTCCGTAGACTGGGAATATCTCGGGAGCGGGACGAGCATTGGCATGGTGGTGCAGGCTGGCGATGTGGCGGGTTGCTTGTTCTCGGTGACGTGCAGGGCCGACGGCAATTGACGTGGCGGGGCTGCGGCTCATCGGGCGGCTGTACGGACGGGTGATAGGGTGTGCGGGAGGTGGAGCATGGTACGCATCGGGGAAACGGGATTCTTGGAGGGGAGAAGAACAAGGGCAGCACCACTTGGAGACTCTTACCTCTCGAAGCCTCGGCTTTGATGTGCGTGTGGCGCGAGAATGGTGTGATAAGAGAGAGAGAGAGAGAGAGAGAGAGAGAGAGAGAGTGTGTGTGTGTGTGTGTAGAATCGGAGGAATAGACTTTGCGGCGTTCGCAATTGCTAAAGGTTTCCTTCGAGGGCATGGCGTTGTGCATGGCTGTGGGTGCGGGTGATTTCGGGGCTCGTTTCTGCCGCTTATTGCTGCATCGGCGGCGGGTTTTGTATTGAGGACTCGATCGAGATGGGACGTACCTGAGCGGCTCGGAAGAGACGCCATGTCCGCTTGATCTGCAACTTGCTGAAGCGATGCGGAACATGCTCGACTGTATGACAGTTGTTCAGTGAAGAAAGTCGCGAATCCGGCGGATGCAACAGTCAGTCGAACTCTTCGGCCGGAGCCATTTCGACTTCTTTGGGAACGTTTGCTTCCCTGGCTTCTTTAGTATCCAAAGGTTAAGCTGTTTGATCAAAGTAGAGAGCAGGTGAACAGATGGTCCATAGTGGCCTATGGCAGTGGCTTCGTAATACAAATAGCTCGCAGCACACCAACCGAAAGATATCTTCTGCCGTTCGATCAGCAGGTTTGACACGCAGCGAATTCAGAAATCTGCACCAGCGCGTAGCAAGATCTATGGAACGCTGATGGTAGGCGGATGAGAGCAGTGAAGCGGGGAAAGTTGATGGCTGTCGCAATTCCGCTTGACAGGCCAAGTAAATCTTCCAACGAACAGCATCCATGGAGGAGTTGTCAGTCAAAAAGACGTGCGGTATGTTCCATGGCCCAGCCGACGTGCACGTGCCATCGAAACGCGGCAACGACTTGAGGCGCGTGCATCATCATCACTCCCGCGCAGCTTCGACCACTGACTGCGCAAGCCCTCTCCTTCTGCCCAACATACCACCGGCCCCGCCTCGATCATGCTGTTCTTCAGGTACGCATCCGCTCGGAACCGTTTCCCTCCCGCGCTGCGCCGAACCCCCCTCCTCTGCGGGCCCCGGAACCCTCTCGACAGCCCACCAGCCCACGACGTCTCGCGCCGACTTCTCACCTCTCTTGATCGCCTCACTCCACTCGTAGATATGTCAATTGCTGACCTGCCCTGCGCCCCATGACAGCTTCTTCAAGACGCTCGTTGACCACGAAGTCACGGTCGAGCTCAAGAACGACATCTCGATACGCGGCACACTCAAGAGCGTCGATCAGTTCCTCAACATCAAGCTTGACGACATCTCCGTCGTTGAGGAGCTCAAGTACCCACACCTGGTCTGTCGCGCCTCCTCTCCAAATCCCCTGGCCCCGCGAATCCTTGGCTATCCAGCTATACAATCCATACAGATGAGGCGCAGAGAAGGCGGGCTGTTCGAGGGAAGCACACTCCGCTAACGCGACAAATCCAACAGAGCTCGGTCAAGAATGTCTTCATCCGTGGCTCCGTCGTCCGCTACGTGCACCTGCCCGGCGCCGCCGTCGACACTGCCTTACTCGAGGATGCAACAAGGAGAGAAGCGGCGCAGGCGGCTGCTAAGACCAAGCAGAGTTGAGTGGGGAGCAGGAAGGAACGGAAATCAAGTATATGTGTTTCTTGACACATCACTCGCGCACAATTTGAACGAGACCAAGAGACTGGGGTTGAGTGCCATTGAACAATGAGGACTGGAAAAAGAACATGCATGGGCTTGAAAGAGCTAAACAGCTATGATCGCCTGATTCTTTACCCAGCGCTTTTTCTCCAGCTTTAAGTGCTCTGTGAGAAATGTTGGGAAAAAGACAGGTGGAGATGTGAATGACTAGTGTTGACAACCGGAGGGCAAACTGCTTTCGTGATCACTCACTAGCCGCCCAAACTAAATATTCAGGCCATTCTGGCCTTTTGCAGCGGTAAAGAAAAAGATTAAGAAGGACGATTGTCGAAACCCTCCAGCTTATACACCATGAATGTTTTGGTATTCTGGGAAAAAAGTGAAAGATTGGGAAGCACTTGAGCCTAATCTTCAGATGCACCAACGAGATGCCACAAACAAAAGGGGGCTCAGGTAAATATCTATAAAGGGTATCAGATCCAAACAACGCCTAAGCCGACCCATGCCAAGTAGAAGAAACACAGAACGTTCTCCAAAGCCGAAACGGCATCTCAAAAAACCCATCTACTCATCTGGACCAGGCCAACCGCTATCACTCATCCCCCTTCTTCTCGCCTCCAATCTTTCCCTTCGCCTCCTCGATCTTATCACCCGCCTTGTGGGCTGTGTCAAGAGCCCAACCCTTGGCGGCGTTAACCTTGTCCGTGAACCATTCCCACCATGACTTCTCACCGTCACCTTCCTTCTTGTCGGTCCCATCCTCCACATCTCCTTCCTCACCCTCAGGCACCGGTTCGACCTTCTCCATGCCTGCACCCGTCGGGTTAGCGGAGACTGCCGCCGTGGCAGAAGCCGTCGAAGCTGCCACCGAGGGCGTGCTCGACAGAACGTGTCCAGCGAGCGTGGTCGTTGCCGGAGGATCGCTGGGCGTCTCTTCCGGCTCGAAATCTGAGTGGAGGCCGACGGGCTTGAGGGGTAGGCGGAGGGTGCCGTTGTTGGGAGCGGGCTCGGCGCCTATGGAGTCGCAAATGATATTGTAGAGATGGATGTTCTCTGTGCATCGTATACATGTTAGCATTTTTTTTTTAATTTAAGTACGTGATGGGTGCTAGCGGTTGGGTGGGAATGGGAGTGAACCTACGGAAAGGCTCAAGCCTGCTTCCAGGCTTGTGTGGGAATGCGGGACCCCTGGCGATGAAAATTGCGCGCATGAGCGGATGCTCGTGGTCGTATCCATGCAGACCATGCGGATCGTATGTCGCGCCCGTCTTGAGCGCCGTCTGGATGTCGAACTCATCTTTCGTGACGATGGCCCAGCCTGTCTTCGGCACGATCCAGAGCGGCGCGATGCGGTCGTTGTTGGCGAAGTGGTAGCGTTCAGGCATATCGAAGTCGCGAAGGTAGACCTCAATGTTGGGATTGTGCTCGGCCTTGAATTTGAGCTCCTGGTACAGCCGATCGAGGTTGTCGCGATTCTTGGGCCGCAGGCCGTATAACGGCCATCCATCGATGTGCTCGATCAGGCTTGTGTCGACGAGATCCTCGAGCTGGATAAGACGAGAGACGTCTGTAGTTGCCATGCCGTGATCGGACACGATGACGACGTTGACGATGTCTGTCAGGTTGCGCTCCTGTATGCCCTTGAAAAGGTTGCCGAGCATGGTGTCCACGGCGGTGATGGTTCCTCTGATCTCAGTGCTATTAGGGCCGTATCGGTGGCCATCAGAATCCACGTTGGGAACGTATGCTGCGATCAGTTGGGGACGAGGCTGATCCGCCGATGCGTGCGGGCTTTCCGGGCCTGGAAGGTCGAGGAAGCCCAGTATCTTATCAACCTTCACCGAGAGCCTCTCGGATCCATTGTACCTGTCAATATGCGCAGGCTGAAACTCGCCAACCTCGGCCTCGGAGCCAGGCCACATGTGGACGGCGGTCCTAATACCCTGGCGCTCAGCAGTAGCCCAGAGGGGGTCACCGCCCCACCATTTGCTCTGCATGCTGACTTCCTTATGCGTATAATAGAATTCCTGCTCGTACTCGGAATCCCAGAAAGTGTTTCCAACGATGCCGTGGGATTCAGGATAGAGGCCGGTTGCCAGCGTCCAGTGATTGGGGAAAGTGACACTCGGAAAGCTGGGGTTCATGTACGGCGGAGAGACGCCCTCGTTGACGAACGCTTGCATTGTGGGCGTGATGTTCCGCTGGAGGAAATCGGCGCGGAAGCCGTCGAGAGATATAAGAATGGTGGTCGGGGCAAAGCCAGAAGTGCCATTGTGCAACAGAGTAGTGTAGTGCTTGGTCGGGCGTAGGCCGGACGCTCTATAGGCAGCGAAGAGCAGGACGAAAAACAGGAGGACGATGGAGAGGTAAATCGAGGCGCGCAGGAAGCGCGGCTTTGAAGACTGCATTGCATTTGAGCATGAATGAGGGGAGAGCAGGCGCACATGGACGTACCCTTTTCTTCTTGTTGCCTAGTAGGGCACGCAGCCTTTGCTCATCGGCCTCGGACGAGTCCCTGGATGATGCGCTTGACAGCCTCCCTCCTTCTTCGGTATCATACATGAGTTCACTCTCTTCGGCACTTCGGAGGTGTCCCCTGCGGTGTCGCCCGGGCTCCTTCTTGGACTTACGTCGCGCGCCGCGGGTGGTTGTCGCCATGTCGCCGTCTTTGCGGAACAAGCTGCCCAAGCCGGCCTTTGCGCCTCGACCGGAGGTGCTGCGAGAGATCAGCTTCTCGCGCTCTTCCTCCTCTTCCAGCAGCGAGCGGTCCTCCCTCCGGAGCTCGGCGGAGGTCTTTCCCTCATCATAGCCGTTGTCGTCCTCGTAAGCTGTGTCGCTGTCAGAGCCAGCGAGCATTGGCTCCGTGTCCTCGGGCTCGCGGCGACCTCGGCGGTCGGAACGGGGCGGGGCCATGGCTGGCTGGCTGCTGGTGGTGGTGGTGCTTGGTCGTGTTCAGATGTTTGGGGATTACGGGCTTACATCCCTTGAGACGAGCGATATTAGGCAGGCGTCCGTGTTGCGTCGTGGCCAAAAGCGTCGACCTCCGGAAGCACAGCTCCCCTCGATCAAATATGAGGCCGCTGTCGATCGAGTCTGATCAGTGGATGCGCGAGTTTGAGAGCCAACACGCAGCAACGATGCTGAGGCATGTGGCATGGAAGTCCCTTGCCGTCGTCGCACTGACTCGTGCTCCCTCGCCGATCGCTGCGGCTATTTTTACATGCTCTCCACTTGACTTTGCATATATAATCCGACTGCGTCTAAATCTAGAATCCCAAAAGCCTGTTTGCGAGTAACAATGCAGCAGCTCACGGCATCTGGACCACCACCTCCAACGCCTCCATCGGCCCAACTGTCCAACGTGCCTTCGACTTCCTGATCTCCCGATTGCTCTCCACCAGCAGCACAACCCACATGTACGGCACGACTTGGCCCCAACAGAACAGCCAGACAACTCCTAGCCTCTTCCCCTCATCGCCATCACTTCCGCCACTCCTCCAATCCTTGGGAATATTCCTCTGCAGCCAAACGTCCCCAAAGTAGCCCGCTCCAAGCAAATACTGCATGCGTGTCCAGAATTCATGCTGGTGCCTCACCTCCCAACTCGAAGTATCAAACATCCAACACCCACGCTCACCGTCGCCCACTTTACGAGAGACCGAGGCGGGCTTGTAGTGTCTGGTTATCGAAGCCTTCTCAACGTAGAGCTCCAACATCGAAGTCACCTCATTGAATCTCCGCTTCTTCTCTGCACTCGGCGTTTTGGGGAGCAGCTGCAGTGGGAGTGAGGCAAAGTCGAGCCCCTGGGGCTGATGGACCTGTTTAGACACGGCTGTTGTGTGCTCTACGGCAGATGCATCTTGGGTCATTTGTATGTGGCTCTCATCGCTCCGCCCGTCTGTCTGAACATGCTCTGATACATCCTGCGCGGAAGCTTGCGATGGTCGCTTGTCACCGCTACTGGGCGCATGCATCTGTGCGAGCTCCGATATATCCTGTGTGGAAGACTGTGGCCGCTGAGAGGGTTCTCGCGTAGTTTGGCCAGGTCGTGCTTGTCCAATGAGTGAGGATGGCTTATAAGTGCTGCTCTTCTGCCATACCTGCTGACTAGATCCCGCATCCAGACTTCCGTCAAGCCCGGCCCTACCCGTCAACACGGGGCCGTAATTCTCAGGCGTTCGCAAAGATGTAGATTGGGAATTGCTCAGACTATAATCTTCCGGCATCTGCGAACTCATGCTATCCATTGACGGTGTACGAGGAGGGGGTGCCCATGTGCTGGGGACGAGGGGAGTCTCGGGCGCTTGAACTTCTGCATGTTGCCCGGTTCGGCTGATCTCTGGAGACTGGGGATCAATCGAAAAGTGTGGCCTTGTACTGGACTTCTGCATAATCGGTGACTGGGCGGGTGAAGATGACGGCCAAGACCCAAAAGACGAGGAATCGACATGGTCTTCCAATACGGCAAGTGCTTCTTGTGTGTCTTCAATGAACAGTGGATGTGGACTTTTTCCGGGAGCGCTTCCCTTCGGTTGGCCAGAGGCGTAGCGCTTCACAGACGACCGCTGCTGTTGCAAGAATCGCCACTCGAGCTCGTGCAGTTGCTGTATTGACGTCCGGGAGCTGGATGTGCTCATGAAGCTGCCAAAGTCTGGTGCTTGTGCATAGAGCTCTAGTCTTTTGCCCTTAGCAGACGACTTCCTTGAGGCGGGAATGATTTGAGCGGGCTCGACAAAGCCAGAGGCGACCGGAGTCTCCTTGACTCGAGGCGTATCATTAGCTAGGTGAGCCGAAGCCCACTGTTCTGCCACGCCTCGGCGATGGAGTGTATCAAGGTTGGCTGGGGTTCCATGAACATGTCGCGGTGACATCGCAGCAAAGGCGTCACTGGCATTCACACCGAAAAACTGGTCGGTTCTAGCAGTGCAGTGAGGCACTGTTGCAGGCTCGAAGACGTCATAGGCTTCGGCGAGCCTCCTGTATCTCTCATCATCCTTGCGAGATGTAGGTGCTGAGATGTGAACGAGGATTTCTTTCATATCCAAAGTTGTCCCGAGAGCAGTGTGGCGTTGGTCCAGAAATCCATGGTTCTGAGAGGCTCAGAAGGCTGCCGAAGATGTAGATACACACGGGCAGAGGTTGCGGTGCTGAGTCCCGCCAGGTGAGAGCCGCGAGGTGTTAGGATGCGACACGGCGGCGGAGCGTGACCGGGGTGGTGACGAGAAAGGACGGGTGCGGGCTGCGACGGCCAAGGGACGCGCCGTCGCTTAGTCACAGCGCGCCAAGATATCAAAATTCCGGCGTTGACGCACTTTGGGCCCGCGATACACCACCACCATCCCCACAACAATCATGGCGCCTGCTTCGCTCCTCGACCTCGTGTCGACTCTGCCCGCCACCGACAGCTGGGGCCCCGCCACCTCGAGCGAGACCATGCTCGAGGGCGTCCCCTACGCACCCTACTCGAAGGCCGATCGCCTAGGCCGCATGGCCGACTGGACCGAGGGCAAGGACCGTGATGGGCGCGGTGGCCGCCAGCAGTACGGCGGCAGGAACTACCGTGGTATGTCCGCTCCGCCCAACGCGCATGTTCGCTCTTACGTTCCCTATTGACCACCCATCCAGACCAGCAAGTCTACGGCGCTTCCCAGGCGAACAACCCTTTCGCCATTCAGGTCGCCGAGGAAGAGGCCACTTTCTCCGTGGTCGACAACACCCGTACCTCAGCGAGAACCCGGGGCTTTGGCCGTGGTGGTGGCACTGTCTTCCGCGGCCGCGGCCAGCGTGGCGGAACCACTGCGCGCGGCGGCAGAGGCACATTCCAGCGTGTCGGCGGAAGACAGCAGCAGGGTGGCTACGATAACCGCTCTCAGCGCGGCGGTCGTGGCGGCCGGCGCTTTGGTTGGAGGGATGACAAGCCCCAGCGCAACCGGGACGCCTCCGTCCAGGTCAAGCCCGACTGGGCTGTCCTCGAGGAGATTGACTATTCCCGTCTTGCGAAGCTCAACCTCGAGACCCCCGACGGTGAAGACCTTGACAGCTACGGTTTCCTCTACTACTACGACCGTTCCTACGACAAGGCCCCCGGCGCGAAGACGTCCGAGAGGAAACTCCAGGTTCTTGACCGCGCTGCCTACAATGTTACCACCTCGAGCGATCCCATCATCCAAGAGCTTTCTGAGAAGGACGAGGCCACCATCTTTGCCACCGATAGCATCCTCTCCATGCTCATGTGCGCGCCCAAGTCGGTCTATCCTTGGGATCTGGTCATCACCCGCCGTCGCAACCAAGTCTTCATTGACAAGCGTGACAACTCCACCATTGACATGGTTACCGTCAATGAGAACGCCATGGA
The DNA here is from genome assembly GCA_011503125.2 of Botryosphaeria dothidea. Classification (NCBI taxonomy): domain Eukaryota; kingdom Fungi; phylum Ascomycota; class Dothideomycetes; order Botryosphaeriales; family Botryosphaeriaceae; genus Botryosphaeria; species Botryosphaeria dothidea. The sequence goes on along the minus strand of WWBZ02000016.1, from coordinate 2,033,200 downwards.
CGCGCCGCTCGAGACGTCGGAGGGCAACAAGGACACCATCAACAACCCCAGCGCGCTGATGATGGAGGCTACCCACATCAACAACGTCTTCCCTCTTCAGGTTGTTCAGGAGGGTCAGAAGAAGGACATGCCGCACGCCCACCCCTTCTACAACGAAGAGGAGGAGACTGCGCCGCCGGCATCCAAGACATACAGATACCGCCGATTCGACCTGTCGCTGAACGATGATGAGGAGCCTCTTCATTTGGTTGTCAGGACGGAGCTCGATGCGGCTGTGAAGAACAACATCAACGGAGAGGATCAATTTCTGACCATCAAGGCCCTGAACGAATTCGACAACAAGGCCCAAGGCTCTGGTGGTGCTCTTGATTGGCGCACCAAGCTGGCCAGCCAGAGGGGTGCTGTCCTTGCCACCGAGATGAAGAACAACAGCTGCAAGCTTGCTCGCTGGACCGTCCAGAGCATTCTCGCCAAGGCTGATTCAATGAAGCTTGGGTAAGTCCACCTCGATCCAATGAAGAGAGAGTTCGCTAACAAGAATGCAGTTTCGTGTCCCGCACGAATCCCAAGAACAACAACGACCATGTCATCCTGGGTGTCCTCAGTGCTAAGCCGCGTGAGTTCGCCAGCCAGATGGCCCTCAACCTGGCCAACGGCTGGGGCATAGTCCGCACGATTACGGACATGTGCCTGAAGATGCCGGAGGGCAAGTACGTCCTCGTCAAGGACCCCAACAAGCCTGTCCTCCGCCTCTACCAGGTGCCGGAGAACACTTTTGAGGAGGAGGCGGACGAGGGCGCTGTTCCGGAGCAGGATGACGAGGAGTAAAAGTGATATCCCGGAATAGACGGAGAAGGTGACGTCGGGATGAAGGCATGATTTTTGCGCTCTATTTACGACTGGGATGGTTATGGAAGCCTTGGAGCAGCAGTGGGCTTCCGGATGGCTCATGGCGAACTAAAAGCAAACAATGGAGAATTTCGACATAGCTTGGCCTGCCCCTCTTGTAGTGCCACGAGACACGATGATCAACGTCTACAGCAATGCCATTGCAGCTAATCAGAAGGACGAGGTTGCAAATAGCGTGGGTTGGTTGCGGCGTCGCTATGTACGTCATACGATGCGATAACCGATAAGCCCCGCGTCAAAGGTCGAGCATCTCCGTGGACATAGAAGAAAACATGTTGCTATCGCCCAATCCAATCCGCGAGACTGCGGCCATGGAGCCAGATCCCCCTCTCGACCCGCCCAGCGCTCATTTCTGTCCTGATCTTCTTACTTTCATTGTTTATCTACCAAGGCCAAGCTCGTACCCTCGGCCACCCACAGTACGAGAACTTCAAGCTGATTGTCATTATGGCTTCCTCATCTACCTCTGCACCGCCGCTGCAGGTCAATGGCGACAATATGGACGCGGAAAATTTTTCTCCGTACCGTTCAGACGGAAAGCTGGTGCGTGCGATTCTCCACCTCTCCGCGTCGAGCGTGCGTGGTTATGTTACGACTTACCGCTCGACGACAGTATGGCTTCGTGTGTGTCGTAACGGGTGCAACCCAGCCCATTGGCAAGGCCATTACACTCGAATTGGCTGGTGAGGCTTGCTGGGGACACTTCCCTTTTACGACTCTGTACTGACTGACACCCAACAAACAGCCCATGGGGCCGCATGCATCTATGGTAATTTCTGTCTTGATATTCCAACTATGATCCCAACACCCTAGACAGCCGCTGAGTCCTTCTGTAGCCTGCTCCTCCGAACCTGATGCCCATTCGGCGTACACCTCTCTCGCCACCGCCGTCAATGCGATATACCCCACTACCAAGGTCATTGGCTATCCCTACGCGCTCGCGACTGAGGAATCCACACTCTCCCTCATCGACGACATCCTCAATTCCTGGGGCCGGCTGGACGTCTGGGTAACGTCGTCGGGCCTGCTGGGCCCGCCTTCCATTGCCGACACGAGCCCGGCCGACCTGCGCATGTGCTTCGAGGCCAACGCCATGGCCCCGTTCTTCGCCCTCAAGTATGCACCGCCGGCCATGCAGAAGACGACGACGGGCGAGGCTGGCCGCTACGCTGGCGCCGTGCCGAAGGAGGTCGCCTGGGGCAGTATCGTGGTGGTGAGCAGCGTTGCGAGCACGTATGGCGGCTGTTGGGGGCCATGCTTTACCATGAGCAGCCATGCGGCGTTGGGAGTGGTGAGAGCGGGTGTGGCGAGTTTGAAGGGTGAGCTTTCCACTAACTAGCATCATGCCCCGGGTTCTGTGGGATGCTGACTTTGTGCAGGGTCCGGCGTCAGGATCAATTGCATCTCGCCGGGACAGATTGATATGAATATCGACTTGAAGGGCTTCGATATGCGTGGCATGAGTTCGCAGCTGCCCCCTTCGAGTCTGCAATCCGAGAAGGTGACTTTGATTCGCACAGCACTTTGGAGATTCAACCCGATAAGATATAGCTACTGACATGTATATCACTGTAGGCCCAGAAGGAGCACATTGGACTGGAGCGTGCCGGTCTGCCGCAGGAAATTGCCAGGGTCGTTGGATTTCTAGCCAGTGGGTTTAGTAGCTACATCACAGGAGCGAATTTGGTGGTTGATGGTGGTGCAACGTACGTCGTGATCCTCGCTCCCTTACGCCAGCATCAAGGACGCTAATGTTGTAACAGGGCAATGAACCCGTTGACAGTACCGATCTGATGACCAACGCCCATATGTGGATGGGCGGGGTTTCTGTCATCTTATTACTCCAGTTTTCTTAGGGCAATTGGAGGCAGCAGACAGAACTAGAAAAGGAAAGAAAGAAGTCATGGGCTGGTCGAGTGCTCCGCGGAGGGCATGTAATTGAGAGCATACAGAATCATGAGAACTGTCGGCGGTCGGGTGAGTGACGCCGAAGGAGTGTTGTCATGGTCGAGAATACAGTATTTCGAGGGTTCACTTCGGGATTCTTGGAAATACCTGGTGGAGGACTTGGGATGAGTGTCCGTCTCAAATCTTGATTCTCCGCGTCGAACGAAGCTCAACCGAAAATGACGCCTTCCAGACAGGCTCTTCCATTGCAAGGGATATCCCGGAGAAATATGGCTCTTGAGGGTGCTGCTTCGGCCCCGGCTCTTAACCCACATGCTCTGTGCTCTTCGGCGAGTGATGCGCTCGAATCAAATTTTCAGCACCATGCTCTACCCCAATCCGTAGCAAATTTTGAACCTCAAGTCATTGCACCGTATCATGATCCTTGCGTGTCCATTTTTAATTACCCAGAGGCCAGTTTCGTGACCATTCACAAGTGTCTGTCAGGAGGACAGATTGAGGGATGTTTTGAGTTCGTGTGCTTGCTTACATCATCTGGCCGTTGAAAAGTGAACGGCGCCCAGAGGCAGCAAAGAGACAGAAACAGACAGATGAAGTGATGAACTTGAAGAGATGGTATGTCATGGCGGCAGTTACCGGTAGTTTATAGAAGAAATAGGAGCCTACGCGACAAGAATTTGAGCAAACGATGAGCGTAAACAACCAAGAGCAATGGTTGTTTCTCCATACTGGAGCATACGCCTATGAGGTGCATAAATACCTTCTCTGTGTCAAATCCTGACTGGTTTTGAGAATATGAGTATTCTTACGGAGCAAGGTTATCTTGTACTTCTCTTTAAGAACCCGATCATTCGGGAGGCATAAATCATGATTCAATTCTAGCAAAGTGGACGTCTTCAGCGTTGGAAGACAGTCTCAGCTCTTGTTTAGTATCGTAGAACGTTAAGAAGGATAGGATGTTGGTAACAAAAGGTCGGATATGGGCTTGGAAAATCCATCTGTTCTCAACGGTCACTGGTATTTCAATTTCTAAATTCGGAAAAGTACTCCAAGTCTGTATGGATAATGGGCAAAATTGAAAACATCAGCTTTCATAAATAACCGTATCCACACTGTTGGGTCTTCAGATTGTATTGATAACGACCACAAGGACCAAAAGAACGGAATGTCGTAGCTGGAATGGCTCAACAGCATATGGACTTGTGCGACAAAAGTGTACGGTCATGAAGAACTTATCCCTTTTATTATGATCTTTCTATCTTGGAAGTCAATGCATAGGCGAAAATCCTACGCTCCGTATTCCGCGATACGGATTGACATCCGATGCCGCCCCCGCTTTCACGAGCTTCCTGAGTGACTTTTGTGACTGGTCGACCAGCGCACGAAAAACACACGACGACACGTGAATGTGGAACGTACATAAAGCGGGGAAGAGTATGGCTGTACGGAGGTATTGAAAGGAAAGCATTCCGATATCTACCTACATACGATCAGAAAGTCATTCCCACACACTCGTCGCCTGCACGTGTTGCACCTTGTTTTAAAATCCTGCATATACCTTCCCACGCTCACTAGTCATGTCTCTCAACCACGTGGGCATTGCGGCTCCGCCCGCAAAGTATGATGCTGTGGTGGCCTTCTACACCCACGTACTTGGCCCGCTGAATTACACCGCCATCATTTCATTGCCAGGCTACGTCGGCATGGGTTCCGCAGACACCAGAGTGGCCGACTTCTGGATCGGGCGGAAAGATGCGGCTGCCGCGCACCAAGAGTCTCATATCGCGTTCCTGGTAAAAGGTATGTCAGTCTTTGTCAGTTATCCTTTCCCTTGCATGAAATAGTCTTCTTCCTTTCCTCCTATCTTCAGAACGTAATCATTTGCGTATAGCCGAGGACGAACGGGCGAATTGGTTATTCCATGCGCGCGTTTTTCACTCGGTCCGTGGCCCCACGGCAAACGCGCCGCAGCCCGCCCCTTCCCCCCAGTCTACCCGCCGTGGCATTATTCATGTAGCACCGACGAATTACTCCTTGCGTTCAACTGCTGCCGCGCTCCCCAACTCATCTTTCCGCCTTACCTCTTCCCTCCTCGTCTCGCCGTGTTTGGAACAAAAGTTAAAACCGCCTGAGACATGCGGTACATTCGCGTGACGGGGCACAAAGACAGAGTGAGCTGATGCGTCTCTCTTGCTGATTTCCTTTTGCAGACGAGGAGACTGTCAGAGCCTTTCACGAGGCAGCCCTGTCCGAAAAAGCCGGCGGCCGGGATAATGGTCCGCCGGGAATCCGTGCGCACTACCGGCCAACATACTACGCGGCGTTCGTTCTGGACCCCCTGGGAAACAACGTTGAGGCCTTTTACGATCCTGTGGCGTATGGCAGCTAGCGATGGCTGTCTTCCCTTCTACAGGGTGGTTTATCTCTTGGCTGAGATTTGGAAGCAAAATATCAGGACTCGGAAGACTTGAAAAGGAAAGACGACATAGCCACGAAAACGAAAAAAAAAAATGAAGGATCTGCTGTGATCCGATCATTGGCTGGTAGGATGAGACAATGAGTACAATGGGGTGCTGCAGCTGGCGGTTTAGAATATTCTCATCGATAAAATCTGATCAAGACTGCGATGGAACGTCGAAGCATTTACCTGCACAGCTTTGTAACCAGAGATGACATACACTCGCGTCCGAGCAAATGCTTCGAATCTCGTGAAGTTTGTTGAAGGCCATCGCCGCTAGCCGTCAGTTGCAGGACTCCTCTGCACAACAGTGAAGCGGGGAGCCCAGAAGAGGTAACCTACCGGTGTTTTGAAGCTCTAAGAAGAACAAGCGTCGCTCGGCGTAGTCCGAAAGTGGTGAATAATAGTTATCCATTGGAGAAGACAGAAGGAAAACAAGCGTTTGAACTCAAAGGCTGATTGCAGGACCCGAGCTAAGACGGTGGTTCAGACACGGCAGCGGCCTGTAGTGACGTTGCATTGGCTCGATGGCTAAGCCGTGTGGCTTGCGAGCAGCGAGCCGGGTCAAGGAAGGGAGAAAAGGAAAAAACGATGAGAAGATCTGGGCAGGCGAAGGAGGCGTTTGATCCTGGATCTACCAAGGAAGGATGACGGCGTCTGCGGCACAGACTAACAGTGGTGAGGAAGCGAAAAATCAAAAAGGAAAACAAGGGTCATCACCGGTGCCAGCACCGGGGCATGTTAGCAACACCAACGGTTCGAAGTTCCGGATTGGTGGAAAGTCGGGCCCACCTGCGATTGGTTGGATTCACAGCACAAACGGCTTGCACGCGCGTGGCGCTCCGCGTGTACGGCGGGCCTTTTTGCCACGCCTGTCATGCTGGCTTGCCGTTCCCTCATTCTCGTCATCACAACGTTGCTGGATTTTGCCCCGGTCGGGTGTCAGCTTCGCTTGCGCTGCCAACATGCACCCTTGCGAAGCATGTGCGTGAGCAAGCACCCAAGCACGCCAGTACCGAACCGGGGAAATTCAGGCTGGCAAATGGTAGCGTGGGATCCCGCGGCAAACCGCGTGGCATCCGCCCACGTGGAGCATCCTCCGACGAGGGCCGCTTTTTGCTGATCAGCCACGCGGAGTCCCGCCCGAACTTTTGAATCAAGCCCGGGGCTAGGATAGCCCTTGTGCGTGGCGCTCTTAAGGGGGCCCAGTGTCGGGAACAGCCCGCCGTCGTTTTTCCCATGCCCGCGCCGGTGCTCGCCCATCTGCTGTGTGGACGCTCTTTCGCTTTTGTGCATTTGTCGTCCACTTGGCCGCCTTGTTGCGCCTCGTTTTCAGCATCTTGGGACCCGGCTGAAATCTGAATTCTGCGCGAGTCATAGCGCTACACGCCGCTTTAAGCCTGGACGGTGGTCTAGATTGCTCGGTGGACAGTTGCCTGACATGGTACTCTAGCCATTTTCTTCTTCGGTTGGGCCGGAAGTGAATTGCGGAGCAAGAATTGCTTTTGCCGGTCCGGCTCCGCGGAGGAGTTTCTGGCATGAGAATGACGTAGCTTGGAGGCTTTCTGCGAACAGATACTGTCTTTATATATGTTTTGCGCTGGCCGTATCCCCGCAGCCAGTCCGCTGGCACTCATCATCCAGCTCTCAGAGTTGAATCATCTTCGATGGTCTAGTGGTCATGATTTCCGCTTGTCACTGCCACCCTGGCAAATTGCCAGAACAAATGTATCGTTACAAGCGCGGGAGACCGGGGTTCGGTAAGATTACCCGTTCGAACCTCAATGCCAGCGATGAAACTAACAATCCATAGATTCCCCGTCGGAGAGTCATTTTTTTTGGCATCGTTTTGTATGGTTAGGTATCCTTCAGATAGGGGCTGTGTGGTGTTGAGTGCGGTTGACGTCAAAATTTTTGTCGGCCGGCACATCCTCGGAGCCCGCGGCCTACTCTCTCCGGCAAGCGTAAACCATTTGTGGCGTGGTATATGGTTTTTGGGAGCGTTGAAAGAAACACCATGTCAGAAAGGACCACTGCATCGCGATAACCGTCCTTTCTTTCCCGCTCTTGGACTGTCTCTGAGAGTTACTTCAGATTACCTCCTGCCTGTTCCGTTAGCCTCTCCTCGACCTCGCCTACATGGAGCATGGGACGTGCATTAGACAAGTTTGATGGGCGTTTGGAACACTAACAGACCTTGCGGTTTCTTCGCGGCGGCATTAGTTTAGCAGCGACAGAGATTCCAGATTCAAATGGGCAAGGAGGCTGCCCTCATCCTGAAGGGGTGGTGGGAAACTTTGCCGAGTGGATCTTTGAGGGGTACATGAGTACGTCCCGTATTCGAGGCGCACTTCAGACCCCTCCGTGCGGGGCGGTGGATATGGACCGCGCATCCCAAGCACCACTGGCAGACAGCCAGATCAACTCGCAGCAGCATGGGCATGTGCTCGTATACGTGGTCATGCTGTCGAGCAGATCGGCTTTGATCTTCCCTAGTATCGTACGACTCCTCCGCAGATTGAGGAATGCACTGCGCTGTGGCAACATACCTCGTGCTCGGGACGCGTAGTGCTTGACCAAGCATTCCTTTCATCGGCCCGCACTCGTGGGACATGATGGCGCTATGCTCGCGGTCCTGGAAAACATCAATATTCTGGGCAGGAAGCACTAGTGGGGTGCCCAACATGTTGGGTTGGAGAAACATCGACGTCGCATGCCTTGGCGTGGCAAGGTTTTCCTTTGTATAATTGTTAGTGGAGGCCGGCATGGGCTTCGGTCTGACTTGGGACACGTTCCTCAGGGTGGTATTGCCGTTTTCGGTCCCCAAGGATCCGAACGGTTGCGACACGAGGACAACGTGATAAAAGCGTGCTTTCGCAACGTCTTGTTGACGCTTGTTTAGCTTGCGTGGATTTTGTCCAATAGGCAGCAACTTTTGGATTGTAGCCATGTGCACAAAACGTTCCAGAAAGAAAGGGGGGCGGTTGAATTTGACAACACAAGGGATCAAGGGTGACTGGTCCCTTAAGCAATCCTCGATCGCGACGACGGTTATCAACACTCTTTGTTGTTTTACTTGTGGCTGATAACAAAATCCATTGGCGCTTTGAGCGGTGTGAGGAGCGCGTGTAATGGCGATTGATTAATGCGTGCCATGATGATAACCGCCTTCTGCGCATGATGTACATTGGCGCCACCCGAATCGCCACAGCGACCAATTCTTGAAACGGACCCCGCAGATTGCGCCTTTTCCGCACGCCGAGTATTGCCCCCTCTTGCCGAAAGCGCTGGAGGTACACATTGGTGCGATCCCTCGATCAGGCCAATGGGGAACAAAATTAGACTGAGACATGGTCCGCATCGAGGCGAATATCGTAACTGATATTGGCTCCACAACACGGCCGTTGCTCGATGGCCACAGGCCAAACATCGCAACGGCCGCGTCGTCCAAATGACAGGCAAAGTTAAACATCCAAAGAGCACTCCACTCGGCGATGAGACCGAGGTTAGCGTGATGCGGTGCACAGTGGGTACTTACGACAAAAAGAGCAGCAGCGCTGGCGTGGGGGACAAGTAGCTCTGATGAGTTTCCTCCTGCGCACGCTTCCGACGGGTGTGCTACGAGGCACGGCTAGGGTACCGCGACGCACTTCCAAACCCGGTCATTGGGAGGCGTCCCACTCGGTGCAGCATGCGGAGGCGCCCGCAACGAGGCTGGCATTGCTCAAAACGCTGCAAGCGGCCTCTAGGCCATGTGGAGACCGGTATTGGCATGTGTGCGTATCCGACGACAAAAATTCTCCGAAGCGTGGCGCGGACGGAGGTCTTCCGTGTTGCTCAGAGACATGCAACCCTGTTCATTACGGCTCTCCATCAGCAGTGGGAGATGACCGTCTGCAGCCGCTCTCCTTGATGAAACGAAGCAGGATCCGGGACCACGGACGATGGCCATCACGGGGAGGATCAGATGGTCGGACGAACCAAGGCCGGGCGCGCTGCGACGGACAGTTTTTGCCGCTACTGCACCCGTCCTGGATATCCGGGCAGCGGAGGGTGGTACAGAGTGGCTTCACGATGGGCAGCAGCGGGCGCCCCTGGCTAGAATGCTCCCTTTGTCACGGCGCTTTTCCTGGGTCCACGGGCAGATCTGCAGTCGATGTTGCGGACTGAGGACCCGGGTTGTCTTGCGGAGGGCTTACTCATCCTGCTGGCTCGGCCAGAAACGGCGACGCGGTGCAACTCGAGGGTTGAAAGGAGGTTGCTGGTGCCGGCTGGACCTGCGCAGGCTCACGTTGGTGCTGAGACACGGCGTCGGGCTTGGGCAGGCCGTCGGCGGAGCCCCACAAGTGGGCTGAGGAGTGCAGCAGCAGGCGTGGACGGTGGGTGAGGTTGCAAGCAGCAACGTCTGGGTGGCCGTGGTGTTAGCTCTGGGCAATGACATGCAGCGGACGCTAACTGGACAGGGGAGAGGAACGCTGCACGGGTGCGCGGTGCGACGGGCGCTGCAGCGCTCATCATTCCGAGCGGTCTGGTGGTGGTGGTGCTCGCGGGCGCTGTGGCAGCGCGCCGTCGGTGGTGGTTCTCTGCGGGCTCTCCCTGGCAGCGCTGGCGGCGACTGGCGCAGATCGCGGGCGGGAGGGTGGCACGATCGCAGGTTGGGTGCGTTTCGCCGGGCAGGCAGATCGAGTCATACGGGCGGCCGCGGGCGTCGAGGGCGAGGGCGATAAGCGAGCACGGCGCGTGGTTTAAAGCAGCAGTGACGGGAGCCACGCGAGGGGAGGGCACTGCGAGCACTGCGGGCACGGCGGGCTGCGGGCCTCGCCAGGGCAGGGCAGGGCAGGGCAGGCAGCAGGGCCGGCCGGGCGCTCCACGCGCTTGGCAAGCGCCAGCCACAGGAGGAGGCGTGGCTGGCGGCTGGACGACGGGATGCGAGGATGCGAGGATCTGGAGGCTCGCAACCCGGCCGCCCACGTGCTGCCGCCAGCAGATCAGCGGCCATCGTCAAGGCCGGCTGGCTCGCTGGCTGCGATGGCTGCGCCAGCGGCGCGCTGCGCTGCTCTGCACCGCGCGCCCGCGGGCCCTCTCTGCCACCAGCCCGCGTCGCTCGCTGCCCGCTGCCCGCCCGCCCCCAACCCGCGCCCACGCTGCGCTGGCGACTGCTTCCCCGAACCGCCCCGCCGGGAGCTGCTGAGTCGTGCATGTAAGGGACGCCTGAGAGAGGTCTGGTCACTGGTCGGCGTCGCTGCTCCAAAAGAAAGAGACGCCCTCTCTGCTGCATACGCGCGTAGCTTTCCTGACTCTCTGCCTCCGCGCTGCCTCAGCTCCCTGCCTGCCCTTCCTTGCCGGCTCCCGCCCGTGACCGTGTCAGGCTCCGAAGCGCTCTCGTGCAACCACCCGTGCGCGCCACCGTTTCCGCCTCCCTTCGCTGCAATATCTCATCTGCCTCCGCTCCCGCACCGCGCGCCCGTCTCCTCGCTCCCCTCGGCCCTGCCGTGAATGAGCCCGTCCCGTGATCTCCACACCACCACCCACTGCCGCCCTCCTGCTCCCCGTCGTCCTCTTCTGCGACGCCAAACCCCGCGACCACCGGCGAACCCCCTCCACCCCAATGCCCTGAGCCCGCCCCGTTCCCTGCATTGTGGAATCGGCCCGGCTCGCGGCACTGCTGCCCACGCCTGATCCTGAACCTGAACCGCTCTTTTGTTTTGCGCGCCGCCCGCTTGCGAGCTGCCTTCCACCGCCCGCTGCCCTCTGGCCTCGACAGCAGCCCCCGCCTCGAGTAAGTGCGTGCCTTCCTCTCCATCCTCCGCCCGACGTCACCCCGTGCTGCCGCCTCGGCAATCCCGCCCTGCTCGGCGGCAATTGCTCTTCACTTGCTGACGTGGGCCCCAGGGAACGCTGCTGCTGCTACCACCGAAACCCGTTCTTTAATTGAGGGCCCTGACCATCCCGCTAGTTCTTACCACCACGCCATCTCCTTTCGTCTTAACCACTCGAGACGGACCCAATTCCGTTGTACTCTGGTCTGCTACGCTGTGGGCCGGCCTTGTCTGCGCCTAGTCACCTCGTCTCTCTTACCGTCAAAAGTCCTTGTCTCGCTCTTCATCTCTCATCTCCTTGTTGTTTGTCGTCCCCGCCTCACGTGAGGTCCATCCATCCGTCAACATGTCTCAGGCCCAGGCCCTGCCTTCGATCGCGTCGCTGACGCACAACCTCCCTCAATCCGATGCCGTCCAGATGCAGTCGCGCCAGCCGCCCGAAGCTCGTGATTCTGGAACATGGTCCATTTCCCAGACACAGAGCAAGCACTCGTCAGGAGTCTCCAACACCACCAACCTCCAGCTTCAGAACATTCTCAACGCCGAGGACTCGCCATCGCGGAACTCTGTACCCGAGACACCGCAGTCGGCACGCCAACTGTCCCAGACTCCACAGGCATTGCCGCCCTTCAACTACACTTTCGACAATCGCCAGAGCCTTGATGCCTCTTCCTCCTACCTGGAATCGAGGAGAAGCAGCGTTGACAGCCGCATGAATGCTGGCATGAACCACCTGGCCATCAGTCCCTCGTCACCTTACGAATCCCAAAATACGTCGCGTGTCTCGCTCGTCTCCAGTCTGCAACAGCAACGAGGCATCACCCAGGAGAACCGCCAAAATGGAGGTCCGCCGCTCTCCCCTCTGGGTCCTCGGGACTCCGTCCGCGCCAACCAAGCGCCCCGCCGAGCACCTGTAATCAACCCCAATCCACGCAGCGTCTCTGGCATGCCCGATCCTATGGCGGCTGCGCCCACCAAGGGTTTCCCTTGGGCTTTTCCCGATGCCGAACCGGATGAACGCCGTGGCTCTAGCAGTGGTGACTCGAGCATTGAGCGATCCACAAGGTCAATTCCGTCGAGGCAAAACAGTTTCGCTACGTCTATCAACAGCAGCATCTATGCTGAAGCGCTTCCCCCGGGGCAAAAGAGATTTGAAGATGGTGTGTTTGATCATCTAGTACTGTCGTGACGATAGCTAATCCAGAGCAGAAATCCCCCACACTCACCATCATTCTATGCAGCACCGCAACATCACCAATCTGCAGTCTGAACATGCGTCGACTCCTGGAACTGGCAACTACAGCCGGACTCCCGAGTTGCGGGTCAGCCACAAGATGGCTGAGCGTAAGAGGCGCAGTGAAATGAAGCAGCTCTTCGATGAACTGAATGGCATCCTTCCAAACTCTCCCGGCAACAAGTCAAGCAAGTGGGAAATTCTCACCAAATGTTTGTAGACCTCCCCTATTTGTCATAGTATTTGGCAGCTGACGCGCATTGCAGCGATTGAGTACATCAGAAGCCTGCAAAGAAATTTTGACAGGATACAGAGCGACAACAACCGCTTGAGACAGGAAAGTGCAACTGCCGCCTACAACCCCAGGGCCAGCGAGCTTGAGCGCGAAAACACGGAACTCAAGCACGAACTCCACGCTGCGTGGCAGCAACTTCGCCAGATGGATCCTAACCACCCGCATGTCTTCGGCAGTATGACGAACTATCTGGCGCAACAGCAATCCCAACCTGGTCAAGGTCAACAAAATGTTCTTCCACCTTTGCAGCAACCACAATGGCAGAATGGTGCACAGCCTGCAGTGCAACCAACTGCCATGCAGGGTGTGGAATTCGCTGGCGCAAGGCAGTACAACCACAGATAACGGCCGCCCCGCGACGATATCATCACTGCACGCGGATCAAACCAGCTTTCTATTTGGTTGGCGTTTGCAACGTCTGCCAGCACAGCGCTGGGGTGTATTTTTAATTGATGATGTCCACCAGCTCCGTCATGCAACGCCCAGAGAGAGCTCCCCGCTTCTTTATTAAGAGATTCCCCTTTACGTATTGTACGATAGGTCTACCGCAGCATACGCCACTGTGCCACGGCTGGACCACCTTCGACTCAACATACAGCTTCAGCCAGCGGTTCAAGCTCTCCTTTGTTAACATGGGGTTGGCGTATTATGTGCTCTCACCCGGAGGCTTCTCTCGGTTCGCAACATATCCCGGCGTGTCTTTTTTTTCGAATTTTATGGCAGACCATTGCATGAGTCTGCTCGGGCTATTCTGCTTTTCTTTTACCACGCGAAATGAGGCGTCAATGTTACCTGGCATATGAGAAAAGCCTCAGTGTGGCGTGGGCGGAATAAAAAGATGGGGGTAAATCGCTGGGAATATCATCATTGTATCGGCATTTTCCTTCTGTTCGGTTACTGACTGCCGGGCCTTCTGCTATTCATCTGGCTGTTGGTATTTTGTTTTCAATCACGCTCTGTGTTTACGTTTTCTTACGCTCTTCCCCCCGAATATTGTCTTATTCTGCAGGAAGATGGGAGGGATGCAATGTTCGGTCGCCACGGATCGTCCTGGCAGCCCCGGGTTTGCTCCATTAAGTTTGAGCTGGGCTGCAATACGTCTCAAGAGACGGGGATTACGTTAAAATTTTTGTTGCTACCGATTTCCAAGGCATGTATCTTAGCTAGCTACACCATCACGAGCAAAACTCGGGAGCACGAGGCGGGATTCTAATTCCTGCACTCATGGGCAACACAGACCCACAAATGATAGAGATTACTTTGAAGTTTTAATCCTCCCGACTACCAGCCAATGACTGCGTTCTTGAATGTCTTTTCACATGCTGTTGGGACGAATAGAAAGCACTTCATTCGATGCAGTAAAGCCATTCTCGAGGCCGAACGACAAGCTGCATGACATGCCGACCTCAGCCGTATCCGACGCCGGTCTTGGATTCAACACTTCTCAAGGTTGTGGTCTGAGCAAAATGCTGTACCTTCCTGATCTTTCTTGCATGGTGGCCAAATTTTCAGCGGAGTGACTGAAAAGGGAATAGCGGTAGCAGGCGCGGAAGATCCGCAGCCGAGCGGACCGACGACGACAAGGACAAGAGCCTGAAATAAAACAGGAAGAAGGGTGTGAGATCCTAGCCTCTGGGCGCTCGTGGGTGGTTGTTGCTCGTTTTCCTCGTTACGAGGCACCCGTGGCGGGGTGGGCGCGTGTAGGTGTGGGGCTGAAGGTAAGGCAGGCAAATCATCGGTTTACTGCATCGTCCCGCGTCACATCGGACATGAAGCAAATCATTGTGTCCGAAGGGGACGGATGAACTACGGGGACGGATAACGATGATGTTATTATTTCTTTTTTGCTTCTGTTGACGCGTTCTGCACAATGGTTCCCGCCCAAACTCTATTTCTGCTCTTTCTTTCCTCCCCTCGAACCTGGTTTCTCGTCTCCGCGCTCTCTCGGTCGGCCTCACTGATTGCCGGTTTGCCGTGAAATTTTGTCCGATCGGGCGGCCGTGTGGTGTCCGTTCGGCTGGTGGGCTGTTTTAAGGTTCGCTGTCGGAACTACGGCCTCGATTTGCTGTGTTGGAATGGCATGGATGAAACGGGAAGCGGGTTGGTAGAGGATTCCTGGCCAAGCGGGAGGATCGGCGAGCAGTGACACTACTTCCATTATTTCTCACTATTTTTTCGTGGGTGTTCTTTCCATTGCTGGAAATGGTTGGGCAGTGTTGGAGTGAGGTACGTTCTCTTCCGTCACCGGGGCGGAGAGTACTCCGCCCAACATTTCGCACGGGAAGAAATGTGGGAATCCTCCATCGATCATGGAAGCATGTGTAGGGTTCGGCGTAGGTGCAGCCGACCGGTGCGTAGTTCTGCGACCCGAGCTCTGTAGGTGTTCGCCCAAAGACGGTAGGTGTATGCGTTTGCGTTGGGTCAAACGGATCTAATTCCCGGTCGCGGCATGGTAATAACTACGAGACGGATTCTTCGCCAGAGTCATCGATTGGCTTGTCGAGCATGGCGAAGACGGGTCCGAGGAAGCGAATTACAGCGGAGGATGGGCGGTCGGGAAACTGCGTCGAGTGTCTCTTTGGGCCGCGGTGGTGGTCACCAAGGAAGGTTTTAAGGTTTCGGCGGAGCGTGAAGGGCGCTCGTGGTGATGCCGGCGGGGATCTACGGCGATGGGCTGACGGTTGCGTAGGGCAGGTTCGTGCAATGGCAGGGCGGAGCACAGAGCCAAGCCGTCGACGTATGTGTTGATGCCATGGCACAGGCAGGGCGACGGGCTGGCCAGCCTTTTCCACCGTCTGACCTCTGACCTCACCCCGCGAGCCAAAAGCAGCACTGCCCACTCGACTCCGCCGCGCTGGTCCCGCTTTCCTTGGCCATGTCGCGCGCGACACCACCACCCTGCTTCGCTGCTACTGCCTCGCAAGGCATGGACGCATGAAGGCCGTCTGATTAGGGCAGACTTCGGCAGCGAGGCGTCCATCGGCGGGCGGGGGTGGTAGTACGTATAGGCGCGTCCCTATATTGCCACGTTTTACACGTGTGGCGGCGGGATTGCGCGCCATGAGCGATCGCACGTGTGGATGTGGAATAGATGCCGCATGCGGATGTGATTGGCGCTGGGGGGCAGCGAAGTTGGGTTCGTTTGTGCTGCTCTCGAATGACAATTTTGCCGCGAGAGGGGCCGCCGCGTGCGTGCGTGCGTGCGTGCGTGCGTGCGTGCTGCCTGCCTGCCTACCTGGCCTTCCGCCGCCCCTCCCGCCGTGCGTTTGCCAATGGCCATCGCCTCTCCCTCTCTGCCTTTCTGCTTGCCGCGCCCCCGTCCCCACTGGGCCCCCGTCCCGGCCCCGGCCTCGTGGCTTCCACGTTGCTTGCTTGACGACTGCCGCTGCTTAGCCTAACTGCGCCTGTGCTGCGGGACAAGCCCGGCCTCTAGTTAGGCACACACAACGTCGTTCCTAATATCCACCCATGCACGCCTATTTCCCCTACTTTTCTCCGTTTCCCCTTTTGCGACTCTGCTCCATCTTTCGCAGCCCCAACTGCTGAGCTCTTCGTGGTCCCTCTCCTGTCCCGCAGTCCGGGGATTAAGGTTTCGGCTTCTCCTCTACGTCTTGTTTTGCGGCCGTACCCGCCGCTATTACGGCGTCCGGAGAAATAATGCTGTTTGCTGCCATCTAATACGGGTCGACGCTCGTTTGCTGCGCACGTAGCCGCGCTGCTCATGCCTGCGCTGGGTCGGCCCCACGCCAAGTAGATTAAAACACAGCGAACCATTCTCTCTCCACCAAACTCAAATCCCCACCGCATCTCTATCTCTCTCCCGTCCTGGGGCGGAGCGGGCCCCGGACGGACGTCACCGAACCGCTCGGTTTCTCCGCGGTTCAGGCCTGCTGTCGCCGCCGGTGCGATGGACGACGTTGCATCCAAAAGCAAAGCGGAAGAGGACCCAGAAAGACGCGGCTGCTACAGAGGAACGTGCGCGCCGAGGGTCAACCCGGAAGGAGGACTGAAAGGACTTCACTTACTTCACCGCGCCCAATAAGGCCCACCGGCGAACTCGGTCAAGTACGGTCATGCCGGTGTTGATGCTGATGGTTGAAGCACCTACGACTTTGTGATGGCCGTCCTGCGCGGAGCAATCTCCTCTGCCTCAAGGCGCGGAAAGATCCTTGGACAAGCCGTGTCTCTCTGCTGGACCCTTGGCGCGACTTGTAACCATGCATGTCGCCATGCCATTGGCAGCCCAACGATGTCGAGATCTCGCTGCCACGCGCTTCCTTCCTGCAGGTCGAAGATCGCATTCACATGTTGGACGTAAAAAGAAAGCAAGAAAAGGAGGGGCAACGAAGGGCAGTGAGAAATCGATTGACGGTCAGAGATGCCACAAAAGCAACAAAGTGAAACACCGCCACCTACCATTCGAGCGATTTGCATTTATTCTTGCGGCAACATGCCTGCTCCGTCCGCGGCACCTGTTGCCATGGCCAGCGGCACGACGTACATACGTCGCACAGAGAACTAGCGCACGCACGTGGGCCCAGTCTGCAGCATGCAAATCAATGGGCCCTGCGCCTGGGGATGACAAAAGACTGAGAACATGGTTGCTTTGCCCGTGGTGCCAGTTCGTGGTGTTCGGGCTCAGCTAAGTGAGAGGTTGACCATCCGGCATGACTTTTTTTTTCGCTCGCTGTCCTCAAATGCTTTGTTCCCATCTTGTGGCAGATTTCCATCACGTTCTGCCGCACGCTCCCGGGCGGTTTCCCGTGCATCGTTACTTTTTCCAGTATCCTTTCCCCTCGTGCACGGGAAGGTTGGGAGGCAACGTGGGCCAGGGATAATGGAACACGCGGATTCGAAAGGAGGTATGAAGATCAGCAAGAAGTCAAAACAGGGTGCATCAGTGGCGGTGACAGTGAGAGGTTGATGTAGAGACCCTGATCGCGCGCATCGGTTGCGTCATGGCGGACCAGTGGGGATCGACGGATGGAAGATACTTTCTCACCCTCTTCTTCGTCAACAGCGAGTCGCCGATGTCTGCACCGCGAAGGTCATCAAATGTGCATGATACGAGGAGAGCTTGTATGGGCAACCCCAACCAGGAGACCCTCTAATTCACCTTGTGTCTCGTGTAGCGCAGGCATATCCCCTCCTTTGACTGCGGCTCTGCAGCACCAAGAGAACAGAAAGCGACCGTCTGACTGATATCGGTATCCCGCGCAGTGAGCGGGCTTTGAACCAGACGCCGACTGGAAATCTTCATCCATGTGGTTCTAAGGTTTCCCGTTTGAAATGAAAAGAATTCCACCAGCCACGGCTAGGTACTTACCATGCGTGTCCAGCACGTACTTTTTTTTTAGTTAAAGCTGTGACAAGCAGACCAGATCTGCGTCACTGGCATCACTTGAGAGCAGAAACAGAGCATGCAAACTACAAGCTCATCAAGAGGATTCCTGCGGGGCGAGGTTCGCTGTCATATTCCAAGCTTCTATCAATAATGTCGTTGGAGCAGTAGTTGTATTACTTCAAAGCAGCCCGCAAACGGCAATGCAGGCGAATCCCGCCATTACGGCTGCCTGTTCGCGCATGTTCCGCAGGCCGCCGGCACTTATCTCCTGTTATCTCCTTCATGGATCCCTGTTACGGCGCGCTGCCTAGTCCATCCCCGCACTTTTCGCGGTATCCCCTCCCTGTCTCTGTACCCCGGCGCTCGTTTCCCTTCTTCCCTCCTTTCCCTTTCTTCTCTTTCCCTTTCCACAATGCCAGCGGCAGAGCAACAGAGCGACTTGATACATGGACTTACGGTGACGGAGGTGGACGCGCTGTCCAAGGGCGCGCTTGAGGCGCGGGGCAGGGCCTACTGTACGTCATAATCTACGTGCTGCAGCTATGTAGCTACTTCAGCGCACACATGATGACCTCCGCGCCTGCCCCAGCTTCATCTTCCAACGATCCACAGCTAATACCAGCTCCCTATCTTTCTACAGGCCCCTACTCCCAGTTCCGCGTCGGCGCCGCTCTTCTCATCCACCCTTCCTCGGCATCCTCCTCGTCTTCGTCCTCGCCCGAAATCATCCTCGGCGCCAACGTCGAAAACGCCGCATATCCAGTGGGCACCTGCGCCGAGCGCGTCGCAGTCGGCACGGCCGTGACAACCTTTGGCTACGGGAGGGGCGACATCAAGGCCGTGGGCGTGGCGACGGACCTGCCGGACGACTACTGCAGTCCTTGCGGCATGTGCAGGCAGTTTCTCAGGGAGTTTCTCGAGGTACGTGCCATGTCCCGTTCTTTCGCAAGAGAACACTGTACGCTCCTTTCTGCGGAACTGTCTGGCTGATATATGTGTGGGCTTGAGCAGCTCGACACCCCGATTTTCATGCACACGAGGGACGGCAAGTACCAGGTTAAGACCATGAGCGAGCTGCTGCCCATGTCCTTTGGCCCGGACGTGCTGCCGCCACCGGAGCAGCTATTGGCGCAGAGGAGGCAACATGAGAACAACGGGACGAAGGCGTGAGGTTCCTGTGCCAAGATGTAGCTTGGCTGGTGGATCTACGTCGATTGCTTTTTCCTGTCGAGTTGATTGGCTGTGATGGTCTTGAAAGAGCGCCGAGAGGCGGCAACGCCTTGGTAAAGGGATAGGTTGGGGGACGGTACGCCAATATTAAGAAGTAGATGTAATCTTCAAGGCAACTTGGATCGCAGCCCGTTCATATGCCCGCGCCCAGTGAGCTCTCTCAAAGAAGGGTAGGAAGATGCATTCCATGGCACAACAAGACGAAGCAGAGCAAGTCTGATCTACACAGCACTACTTGGCGACTAAAGCCCAGCCTCAGCAATATCGACCTCCGCCCCCAGCTCCGCTTCGTACCAAACCAGATCCTCGAAGCTATGAAAGCTCTTGTCGGTACTCGGCGTCGGAGAATGCCAACTGTCCTCCAGATCCTCCTCCGTGATGCTGGCAATCAGACGCCCCCACGCCTCTGTGAACCCCTCCGGTGCATTGTCCCGCCCCTCCGCCAGCTCCCCAGCCGTCAGCCCATCCGAGTTCCGCGCCTCGACGTCCAGCCCGCGCATGCGCGCCTTGGTCAGCAGCGCCAGCGTCTCGACGTCGCTCTCGTTGGCGGCGAAGTGCAGGATGCCGTTGGCCCAGGCCGTCGCGCGCGCGAAGTCGGCGCCCGCCTTGAGCAGCAACGTGATCATCTCGTGCGAGTTGTTGTACACGGCCGACAGCAGCGGCGTCTCGCCCACGCGGTCCTGCTGGTTGAGGTCCGCGCCGTGCCGCATCAGGCACGCGGCGGCGGCCGCGCAGTTGTGCGCCGACGTCACCCGCAGGGGCCCGCTGCCGTAGCAGTCCTCGACCTCGAGGTCGAGCATGCGGTTGCCGTGCCGGCGCTGCAGGAGCGTCTGCACGCACGGCACCGAGTTGGAGAGCGCGGCCAGGTGCAGGCTGGTCAGGCCGACGCTCTCGGTGCTGAGGAAGGGGTCCGCGCCGTGCTGCATGAGCGTCGAGAGCGCCCTGTGGTCGCCCCGCCGCGCGGCCCAGTGGAGGGGCGTCCAGCCGTCGATGTCGCGGACGTCGATGGGCGTGCGGCCGCTGGCGAGCTCTTTGCGGAGGTCGTCGTCGCTGCCGCCGCCTTCGAGGCCGAGGATGATGCGGTGCAGGCGGCTGAAGATGCGGGATTGGATGAAGTCCGCGCCGGGGAAGAGGATGGCGAGCACTTCGGCAGCTTTGGCTGGGATGTTCAGCTGGAGGATGTTGTTCCAGGCCATGTCCACGGGCGTGCTGGTAGGGAGTGAGCATTCGGCTTGGGCTTTCCTGGAGCAAATGTCTGTTCAAGAAAGACGGCACTTACTTCCCCGTGGCTGACTCCCATTCCGGATCCGCGCCAATGTCCAGAAGAAACTTGCACGCTTCTATCCGCCCGTGGTCAACGGCAAACTTGAGCGGCCAACGTCAGCATCTCAAAGCGGCTAAAGGGAGGAGCCGAGTATTTACATGTAGAGCGGACCAACCACCACGAATGTGAACGTCATCAGGAGAGGCCATGCCGCTGACGAACAAATCCCGCAATCCTTGGGCATCTCCATATCTGCTTAACCGGAAGAGCTGGCTCATTTCAGGCACCACGCGCCGAATTTTCAGGTTGAGTGATGGGTTACCTAAAGGAGTAGACATGAAAGTTGCGGAGACGGCTTTTTCGGAGAACCATCTGGGGAGGAAGTAAGTCATGGAAGCACTAGCCACGCTCCTCTGGTGGCATGTCACCGAAGTGCAAGGCTGCTTGAGGAAAGGAAGGCACGTATACCCGAGGAACAGTCGGCCGACAAGTTGCTCCAGCAGCTTCGGGCTCCGGAGAAACAACCTTTTGTGACACGCACACGGACAGTCGGTATCACACCTAGGGGCTGCAGAATATCTGGCCACATTCACTGCTACCTGTGCTGATCTAATGGTTCCATGCGTATCGTGCATGAGACTCAATAAGCGACTGGTGATACCTTCAGGTGATTGGCTGCATTTTCGTCCGGAAGCGCTCCGAACTTCATGTACGCTGCTGCCTGTGCAACTTCTCGAATTTGTGGGAGCCATGATGAAGCCTAGTCAACTGAACATGTGAGACGAATAAGACGGTGAAGAGGGGTGAGTTCGAATTTTCCTCACCATAACGAAATGATATCAAGGACAAACAATCGATCCCTCCGGTGCTATTTCCAAGCATATAGTCATTTCTGCAGTACATTGTCTGGAAAGGGATCACGTCTGTGAAGAATCAGGCTGTAGACGGAAGAATTCAATGGCCGCGGGGTCCAGCCTTGCTGTATCTCCCTTCAATCCAGCTTCGATGATGCCCAATGCTTCCTTCCCGGGCACACGTATTGAAGTCACCCTATCTTTTGAGTTCAAGCTCAACAGCTCTTCGTCACTTCTGTGTACGTCGCCATGCCAATCCATCCTCACCAGCAACACGCCCTTCTCTTCCGGATCGTTGTTGTCTATGCAGACGAAATATTTCCGTAACAAGTTCTCATCAAAACGATTCTGCCTGCAGAGCCAGGGAAACCGCCTCACTGCTTCATCGAACGACCACTCAATCGGCTTGTTGGCCATAAGCCCTGGAGGATGCACAGGCCCGTACACGAGCCATTCGTCCCCGTCATTGCGCCTCTCCGGATCCAGCACCCTCTCCCCGAAACCCCTTGAATTACTTGCATCCTTGCCGGTGTTGTACGCGAAGGCGGCGACGCGCGGATGGGCGGCGCGCCACACCCTCACGCCGTTGTGCAGGTTGCAGTAGATCTGCTGAAACCCCTCGTACACAACACACGGCATGCGTTGGGCTTCCCGTGGAGCGGCGGCGCCGATGGCACCGAGCTGGGCCTTCGAGCGGCCGGAGGTCACGCCGTCCCACGAGAGCCGGACAATCAGGATGCCGTGTTCCTGGTGGTCAGAGGTGTCGCATACAAGAAGCAGGGTCTTGTGCAGCCGTGGGTTCTTGCGGCAGCGGACGAGATGCATGGTGCAGGCCTGAGAGATCAGATCCTCGGTAACATTGGGGTCTGGAGCACGAGAGGCGGCTGTGTTGACTGGTGGCGTGGTCTTGGGCGTGAGGACGGCTTGGCAGCGGATGAAGTAATCGGTGGCGGGGTTCTTTTTTGAGTATGAGGCGCCGGGCTCCAGGTGCTTAGCGATGAGCTTGTCGGGATCGACTGAATCGACGACGTAAAGAGCTGTGTAGTAGCTGATATGCTTGAGGTGTACGGGGCACTCAGGGCCGCTGTCGGAACTGTGGCCCTCGTCGTCCTTGCTCTTGTCGTCATCACCGCCGTCGTCGTCGCTGCCCGGAGAGATGTCATAAGATTCTTTCTCTTCGGACCATTCAGAGTTTCCAACCTGGAGATTGACAAAGCTCAAACCAGAGTCGGCGGGTTTGATGAAGAAAGAATCCGTCTTGCAGCCGGGAGTGTCAAAGTCGCCATCATCGAGGGTAACGAGCAGTACACCCTTGCGTTTCCAGTCCTTGGCCGTGGCTACAACGAAGTAGATGGGGTTAAAGGTGCGTTGGCTGCCAAGCTCGAGGTGGTAGTCGTAGACGGCGCGTAGAGAACGCCCGACGAAGCGCGACTCTGGCGGCCTGCGTACATTGGCTCCGGGGTCGACATCGGGGATCTGAGACTCACACACGCGCTGCAGCTCGTCGAGCTCTGCGTCTGAGAGGTCTACCAGAGTGTAGAGAGCGGCCGGGAGCAGCTCCATGGACTCGTCGCGGTGTCGCTCCACCGGCGCGGTGGGCGGCAGGCTGAGATCTGGAGAGGTAGCCATGAGGGCGAAGAATGCAGTGCGGAGGACTTCTGGAGCGGGTCCTAAATAAATAGTGTGTTCTTCTTCCTTGCAGAGTGGAGATGGGCAGGCTGCAATGACGCAGATCTGCTCCGCGCCGCAACGACCCAACGCCAAAGCGGCGCAGCTCTCCACAACCAACAACACTACCCCGGGCGGCTGTGGCTGCTGATCTTCACTTCCGCTCCGATCTCCAACAACTTTCAGCACACCATGTGGTAGACACACCTCCCGTCTGAATCATACTTCCATTGATGCCTGTTTCTACACCGCTTTGCTGTTGTGCTGATTTGAACGACTGGCTCACAAGCGATACTCAATGGTAGATTACTGCCTCAAGCGGCTACTTCGAACTCTCAAATGATTTCAGACCTTACACGTGGACTGATTCTTTGCCAATAGCTGAGTGTATCATCCTCAGCTTTCTCCACAAGGCGGGACAATAATGTTTGTTCTTGCAGCGCGGCACCACCTGAAGACTGAACCAACGTGCACTCGTCTAAGATATCTCCCTGCGCGGCTATACGTAGAGCCAACTGAACCAAAAAGGTCCAACACGCTGCGTCTTTTCTGCTTGGCCAAGCAAAACCATGATGCTGGTTTCCAGTGCGATGAGTATCCATTTTCCAGTACTAGCCCGACCAGTGACAGCAAAGCCCGCCTCAATCGTTGTGTTCCCGCTGAAGAAAACAGAAGTAAGTCCTCAATGTGCCAATCGCAAATCGTACTGTCGTGGTGGTCCCTGCGAGTTCTCCAATGCTGGCGACATTGCTATGTAGTCCGTCTGCACCGACCCAGCTACCGGTGTCGATGGGGAGAAGAGAGAGCCCGGCGGAAACGCTGGCAGTGATGATTCTGCGGAAGATGGGACTGACGATGATGGCGGTAACCCGGAGCCCGAGAAGAGGGCGGTACAGGGGAATAGGACGAGCACTGTTGTGCATCCACGCTACCTCAAGAGCTCGGGGGTGCGGATTGAGATCCCTGGCGGCGCGAGAATTGGTCAGCGTGCCGTTACGGTGTTGCAGAGGAATGCCACTCTGTGAGACATGGATGAGAATGATGAGGATTTTGATGACATGCTTGAAAATCTGGATGCCAGGGATGATACGACTGTTTCTGATGCTTATTAAGCTATGAGAGACAGTATCTGCTCCTCAGCAACACTCTTTCACGTAAAGATGGAGTGATGGAATTGGTCATTTATCGATTATGAAAATATGTATACCGAAATGTCCTCAAAATCTATTCTCATTGCTTAATCAACGATTCATCTGTACGCTTACGAAGGAGATCTTTGATTTGTGATGGGCTCTATTCTCAAGGCAGGGATTCAACCATCGCCGGGTTTGTTCGGCGTGGGTTCGTCGAAAGGCGCATCTGATCCAGCCCTCAGCTACAAAAGCCACGTTCTGAAGTAGTATGCGCATTTCTTTACAAATTATAATGATTTGCTCGACGAAGGAACAATGAAGATTCAGTGGACGAGAATACGCCCTAAACATCAACGCCTTGTCCACCTCATGTCAGCACTTTAGCTGCAATCCCGTAGCAACACCCTACCATCTGGGCACAACTGAGGTTTATGCCATCTTTCAGACTATCTAATAAGCCTCTGAGCGTTTTCATTGCATCGCATGGGAGGTGTAATGCCATCTATCAGCCAATAATCACTTCAGCGCGCACCACATCTACTCCAGGGTCCACCTTGAGCTTGAAGATGAATCGAAAGTAAAATTCCAAGGGGTTTCAAGGAAGCAGTTGATAAGCTATCTTGATAGACTCTTTTGGATAAGAATGGAAAGGCTGCACAACACTACATACTGTCACGTCAGGTCACCTGCGTTTGTGCTGCAGCCTCGCGAAATCCGTCAGATACCTTGCTCGCGCAATGCTCTACAGAAACTAAAATACCAGCCTTTTCCACCATAGTAGTAGAAAAAAATCGGACCGAACAACTAACTGTTTTCACAAATGAATCATCAAAACTTGAACCAAGCAAATGTCGCCATGGGTGATCACAAATGTCACCCTACCGATCATACCGGTGTCGTGGGCGTCATTGGCGAAGGCAGGTACCCATGAGCTGGTCAGATTGCCGTGAAGCGTTAGATCCAGTTCATTCTGAAACGTCGATCGGATCCGCTATTCGCCCTCAATATCATAAGAGCTCATCCATCCTCATGAATAGTACTTTTTCAGACCCTCGGCTTCCTCATCCGCGTCGTGGGCTATTGCTGCATTCCATGCTCATGCGGTATTTCTTTTATTGGCACTACCGATGGCGTGGGTGATCCACCGGTCCAGAGGCTGACTCGAGCGCCCAAGACTGAGTACTACTCCAAGTTCAGCAACATGAAGTTCAGGGCTGCGAGAGCTGGTCACAAAAGAGGAAAGAATGAAATGCGAACTAGAAAGCCAGTCGGAAGGAGAAAATAACAATGCCGAGATCAAGAACCAGAATGAAGGTGGCAGGGAAAGTGGAAATGGATAAGCAGCTCGTCAGGCCAAATAGCCGCGACTGAAAAATTAACTCAAGTGAGGTGACTTGGTTTGAGCAACTACTGAGCACTTCTGTGCCTTCTTCTTCCTTCCTTTAGTAGTGATAGTGAGTGAACCAGTACAGTCCGTGGATACTGATACAGGGTCAGATTGGCTATCACGTGTCAATCCCGGATGGCTCCTTCCGGGAGCAAAGCGAGCAAGCTGCGGATCATTTACTCGGCTCTCACTCTTGAAAATAACCTCAGCTGCTGATACCTCAAATACAGCACCACTACAGTAGACAATTTCACCATGGAGCCATCTGCTAAAGGCGTTAAGCAGATGCGGAAAGCGGCTTGCCACGACGTCACCCCATCAACTAGGGAGGCAGAGCTTGAGAAACAGATCGAACAGACTAAGAGGAAGCTCAAAGAGCTCGAGCAAGACCCCCGTGCGGAACGGGCGGAAAAGAACAAGGAGGTAAAGTTCCAGAATAATGCCGGATAGCAGGCTTGGCTAAGAGACTTGAATGCAGATTTGGAACGCCATGATGTCCTATCCAGACAAAGACGAAGCTGGAGCGCATTCTCTACCAAATCTCCTATCCGATGTTCATCAACGCCTTGCGCACTTAGACACATTCGTCAAAGAGAAGCGTGATATGTATCAATTCATCAACAACGCCCTAACGGAGATTAATTCTCATCCCCATCTCATCCCGTTCGACCGCTTCAATGGGGACGACGCCTACTTCTTGAGAGACTTGAAACAACTTATCGATCGGGACCTCGCTGCACTGGAAGCCTTGAGAGACCGCAAAGCACATTCTAAGCTGCGTTCAATTTGGAAGAAGGTGAAGGCTTTGCAGACGCATGTCCTACGGAGAAAGTCGTGGCAGTGATCTTCGAAGACGAGTTTTGACGACTGGAGAGTAATACAGTCAACCTATAGCATTCTACAGATTGTCTTAAACGTGAATGAAGGGCTTCAAGATTGATCAGCCGAGACCAGGGGAGGAGAGGGACTATGTCTATCTTGCATGCAAGTTGCCAAAAGTTCACTTCAGGTACGTCAAAATGAGGGGACCGATTTTGATAGGTAGTTCATGATATGAAGTAAAGGCAATGGACGAGAAATTTGACACAAACAAAGACAAAAAAAATAACAGAATGCTACTCATCAATCGTGACTACTGCCATGTGCACCCGATCCTGAATAAATCTAGTGATAATGTGAGTTCCTTCTGAGGAGAGCAGATATGTAGTGAGGCCAAATGAAAAATATCATGTGGCAGTAATTCGCACACGTGAGTGCCATATTAATGCAGTGTGGAACCTGGAACCTGCCTTCCATCTTCTCTCGCGTGACTATAATGCTGCCCTAAATAGCAGACACTCGGTGCAACAGCAGGTACTTATCACGGGCTCTTCAACACAAAATCTTTCACTCAACTCCAGACATGGAGTGCAAAGAATCATTTCCAGAATTGAGGCTCACTATGTTCACCCAACTGGAAGCACCCATGCCAAGCCCGAGCCTCAGGATCATGAAACTGATATGACATTTGAGGAGGCTGCGATCGAAGAGCAGATCGAACAGACAAAGAAAAAGCTCAAGGACCTTGAACAATCTCTTCGCAATGAGAGAGACAGAAAGAAGAAAAAGAGGGTAAGAAGCTCACTGACATGCGGGACAATGCTACTGACAAGTGCGGATAGAAGTACGACGAGATCATGGGAGCTGAAGACAGAAATACCATTCTCTCCAACTTGAAGAGCATCACAGATGAGCTCAGTTGCGGTAGAACTCTTTGGGCCTGGCTATTGGAAGCTTACAAGGAGATCTACAAGGCGGTATTTGAAATCTCGGACTATTCTGCTCTGCCTTTCGACCGGATCACCCACGGAGAAATCGATGCTTTGAACGAACTGAGGAGTTGCGTGGAGGCAGATAGGAAGGCAATCGCAACTCTGAAAGACGCTGGGCTTGAATCGATCCGCCAATGTATCATTGAAATGAGGGACAAGGTCATGAACAAGCCGAGGCAACAGTACATGCAGCATCCGGAGTATCGTCTCAACCCATACCTTGCGCGGTAACGGCGGCTTGAAAAAAGAAAAGAAAACTGGGGCTGGATTGGGCTTCTGAGAGATTAACAGAGAAAATGAGAAGCAAAGAATGTGGCCATTGATGAGAAAGTCTATTTTGATCCATCATAAATCTGCCAACCAAAGAGATGCAATTTTTGCCTTCGTTCTTCAGAACAGCCAGAGCCTCGAGCCTGTGCCATGTGAGGTGCGGTTTTTGCTAGCTCTACTCCTCCTTTCCTCATAGGTAATAATTATCCTGCGTTTGGGAGCTTCAACACTGTCTCTTTCTGAGACTGTATTTGGCTAGCGTACTCTGCAACACGACTGCCCCAAACGTCGCTCTACCCAAAACTCCCAACTGTTCACAACAAGAGACCAGCCGACCCCACAATGCCACCGACAGCATCCGGTACCATCCAAAAAACCAACAGCGATTGCACAGAATCCTCGCCAAATATGGTACAAAGCTCAGATATCGACAAAGCTGACCCGCCTGCATCAGTTGAGCCATCCAGCTCAGCCGACAACATGGGCACCCGCCAGCCCTCACTTCCTGATACCGACCAGCAGAGCATCGAGCGTCAAATTGCGCGGAAGCAGCTGGAGATCGAGATCCTCGAGATGCAACTGGAGCCTGCAAGGCAGCAGCAGCTCAAAGGACTGGCACAGACTCAGAGGAAGAAGAGGGTGAGCCAGCCCCGCCTAACGGCATGGACGACACCGCCGGAGAAAATTGCTAATGGTGTGAACGTAGAAGTGGGAGCAGCATCTAGCCAGCGCAGACGACGAGGAAAAGCCGCAGCTGTTTGACGAGCTCGAGGACATCATCAAACAGCTGGAGTACCTGAGCAAATCCACGCTCAACAGGAGTAAATGGTACAAGGACACCTACGCGGTCTTGAAGAAGCTTCACGAATCAGATCAGAACCAGGTTCCTTTCCACACATTCACGGAGAGGGAAATCGCCGCCTTGGACATCTTGAGCAACTCTATGAAGGCGGATAAAAATGCTGTCTATCGGCTGAACACAACTGAAGTCGCTATCATGCATGAAAGGATCTCTCGAATGCTCACTAAGACAGCGATCG
This sequence comes from Botryosphaeria dothidea, assembly GCA_011503125.2. Classification (NCBI taxonomy): domain Eukaryota; kingdom Fungi; phylum Ascomycota; class Dothideomycetes; order Botryosphaeriales; family Botryosphaeriaceae; genus Botryosphaeria; species Botryosphaeria dothidea. The sequence goes on along the minus strand of WWBZ02000016.1, from coordinate 2,004,576 downwards.
AGAAGAAGACCAATAGATCCCGCTTGGAGGAGGTATATGGAAGAGCTGGGGGTAGGCTGAAGGGGTGAACTCGCCGTACGACTCACACAGTCACCAACGCATGGGAAAGGGCCTGAGGTCAACAGAACGGTGAACGGACCTCTTTCCAAAATTTGCGATCAAAAGCCAGTCTGGAAACCCTCAAGTCTAGGTTTCGAGATAGGGCAGGAGGGGTCGGCGTCTGGAGGGTTGCTGGCTAGGGAGCTCAAGACTGATATCTCAAATTTCATAATGCTGTTCGTAGCTCAAAGTATATAGATGAAGGTCATTGCTCATTGACAGCCAATGTGAGAAATATGACTATTCGAGACAAGAATATCTTGGTGGTAAAAGTGATCAAGCTTCCAGTGATTGCACTCCCAGGCTGCCGTCCCCGTCTCCTCCGAGGATTAGCAGGAGCCCAAGGCTCTATATTTTGTCCTGCCATCTACCTCTACCGCCTCGACGCGTACATCCTCTGTCCCCCACTGAGCAAACGCGGTCTCGAGTAAATCCTCCGACATGCGAATCCGGCACTTCACCTCTTCGGACACAACTTCCACCGCGACCAGATTCACAATGGCGCTGCCAACCAGGTCCTCCAGCTCCCACGCCGGCCCTTCGACGGCACCTCAGCCTCCGCAAACGTCCACTGCCGCAGCTCGCCAGACCGAGCTGGAAGAGAAGATCTCGCAGAAGCGCGCCGAACTCTCCGGCCTCGAGAAAGAGCTGGAAGCGCACCGCCAGGTGCACAACCTCCCGGACAGCAACAACAACAAGAAGCACAAGGCCAGTACAAACCCTCCAACCTCCCCACCTTGTAACATCCCCGCTGACAACGGCCGCCCGGCCCGACAGGACAAGCACGAGCGCCGCAACAAGCCCGGCGCGTGGGACCCTACGGGCCACGAAGACGACGACGACGACGACGACGACGACTGGCGCCACTTCCTGCTGCCGCGCCTGCGCAGCTACTCGTACGTCTTCCTCAACGCGCTCCACCGCCTGAACCGCCGCCAAACGGCGTACTTCGGCATCGAGAAGGTGTTGCGCGAGCTGCGTGCCGACGCCCGCAAGGACAGGCGTCCGCTGTCGGCCGACAACTTCACCGACGAGCAGCGCGCCGCGCTCGAGGCGCTGCGGACCGCCATCGAGGCCGACTACCGCGCCATCAGCGTGCTGGCCCGCACCGAGCGCCAGGATCTCGAGCCGATTCGCGGTGTGCTGGAGGACATGGCGAAGAGGGTGGTGGCGGCGGCGAAGGAGAAGTGAGGGCTTCCAAGGACAGTTGTGCTCGGTTTTCTGAGGTAGCAGAACCATGTGGGCAGAAGGCCGATGGCAGGGACGAATCAGCATGTCTTGTTTTGGAGCTCACAGCACGAGGCCGCTTGGTAGCCTTGAAGAGACTTGGACGAACTCGGTTGGGGCCAGCCCTTCCAGTATGTAGATCCTCGAACGTGGTCGAGAGCTACTGAATCGAGAGGAAAGTTCCCTGGCTTACGAGGTTGTATTTTCAACACAGTGGAGTGGCATGTTAAGCTCTTGATTGTGATTGAAGATGCCGATACTATTCTCCACAATCGGAAAGCGTGCCATGGCTTGTCTGGTGTCGGGACTGCTTTGTCCGATAAGGGCGTTGGCGAGGATCAAGGACAATTTCCGCATTTCTCGCCCCAACACCTACCTTGACATTCATCTTGCCGAAGCTCCATCAATGCCAACACTAAGCAAGGTGCGATAATCCATCATCATCACAGGATTAGGGCAAAAATCATATACACAATTGAGGTATGGATGCTTGAAATATGACGTCTGATTGCGTCCGTCTTTTGCATTCTTTTCTTATTCTCGCTAATTCGTTTCTCATTTCAGAAGCTCAGAGCTTTGCCTGTCTCAACCTAAGACGTGTTAGTTCATGACGTGCAAACAAGACATGAACGATGTGCAAAAGTACTCACACCTACCTCTCCCGACCGAAAGTAGGCTTGGCGGCGGGCTTGTTGTCCAGAATCTTCTCGATCTCCTCGAGAACCTCCGGAGTCAGCTTGTCCAGCAGCTTCAGAGCCTTGCAGTTGTCGTGAATTTGCTCGACCTTGGTGGCACCAAGGATGACGGTGCTCACGTTGGGGTTCTTGGCGGCCCAAGCCAGAGCAAGCTGGCTGGGAGTGCCACCAAGCCTCTCGGCAACGGCGGTGAGCTTCTTGACCTTCTCGATCTTGGCCTGGCCCTCGGGCTCCTTGAGCTTCTTGATGGTGTCCTCGAAGAAAGCCTTGTTGTTGGCGAAACGCGAGTCCTCAGGAATGCCATCGTTGTACTTGCCGGTCAAGAGACCAGAGGCAAGAGGGCTCCAGATGGTGGTGCCGTACTGGAACTGCTTGAAGATGGGGTCGTACTCGACTTCGAAGCGCTCGCGGTGGAAGGCGTTGTACTGGGGCTGCTCGACGACGGGAGCGATGAGGTTGTACTTCTCGGCAATGAGCGTAGCCTCGGTGATCTGAGTAGCGCTCCACTCGGAGGTGCCTGTCGAAGAAAGTTAGCCAAAAGTTTGCAGGGGACCGGAGCAATGGCACGCACCCCAGTAGTAGGCAAGGTTCAGGTTGCGAATGACTTGAGTGAAGCCCTCGACGATCTCCTTCATAGGAGTGCTGCATGTGGTCAGTATTCAGGCTAAATTGGGAGGCCAATGGGGTAGTATACCCAACGTCGGGGCGGTGGGCGAAGACGATGTCGACGTAAGGCTGATCAAGACGCTGGAGGGAGGACTTGAGACCTTCGACAACGTGCTTGCGCGAGAGACCCCTGGTGTTGGGCTCCTTCCTGCCGGTACCGAAGAAGACCTTGGGCGTGTCAGCTCGCTCTAGGGAGGAGGCTTTCAGAGCACAGACCTTGGTGGAGAGGACGTACTCGTCCCTAGGCCAGTCCAGCTCCTTCAGGGCCTGGCCCATCTCGATCTCAGACTGACCGTTGGCGTAGACCTCGGCGGTGTCGAAGAAGTTGATGCCATTGTCCCAGGCGGCCTGCAGGCACTCCTTGACAATGCTGCCCTTCTGGGTGCCGCCGTAGGTCAGCCAGCCACCGAGCGAGAAGACGGAGACCTTCAGGCCGGTAGGGCCCAGGTGCCTGAAAGGCATGTCCTTGGGGTCGAAAACGGAGCGGACGGCCATTGCTGCTTGGGGACGATTTTGGTTGAGGTGGCTGAGGAATTGAGTGAGGCGGAAGACTTTGAACGGCGCAAACGAGGTGGGTTACCGTGATGTCGAAAAGTGGGAGCGGGACAGCACGTCATGACACGGTGACGGAGCTACAGCTATCTCCGGCAGCTTGTACCCCGCATGATTAATAATGACGGGCGAGCCGCGGCAGCTTGGGCGGCGCAACGCGAGCAGACGGCGGCAATTGATTCGTGTGAGGGCTTGCATTGTGAAGCAGACAGCGCGCTGGATCCTGCAGCGCGAGGCCTGCTATTATAACTGCAGTCTGATGCTGACGTCGCCGAGCCCACTCCAGCTCGACAGCTGGTAAGCTTGTGCCGGCGAGTGCACGGACCCCAGCCTGAAACCAATGCCGATCCAGCTCCAGCTCAGTCGTAGTATGTCGCCTTGACCCCGTTGACGATGAAGTGGTCGTTCTTTCCCTTCTCCGGCACCTTCATCACGTTCGTCTTGACCCTGCCCTTCACCCACTGTCCTGCCATGATCCCAACCGCCGCCTTGTCCTTGATCTGGTCGTACCCCAGCTTCTCCAGCACCTCGCTTTGCACCACGCGCAGCTCTGTGTCGTCCGTCGGCCTCACAAAGTACAGCACTCCGTGCCTGTCTACATCCGTCTGGTCTGGTGGCGGCGCGACCACCCGATGAATGCTGCTCTTGAGGAACCCGTTTGTGACGAAATCCAGGTAGTCCGCCAGATTGACGGTGATGCTTGCCGGGTGCGGCTTGACGTACTTCCATTCGCCTGAAGGCGTCCGCACTTGGAGCGACGCCACTGGTTGACGGAAAAGCAGGGTCAGGCTGCCAAAGTCCGTGTGCCCCTTGACCCACACGTTCTCGAGCTCTGCGTTCTCCTGCGCACTTCGCTTGTGGTACTTCATGTATCGGAGATGGCAGTCACTCTTGTCCTCGTACCGGTGTCTCTCCAGGAAGTAGTCCTCCGGTAGTTCCAGCACGATGGCTAGCAGGACCAGCAGTTTCTTGACAATCTCATCGAAGATGCGCCGAGCAAAACGCTCAATCTCCGGCCGATTCTGCTTGATGATCTCTGGGTGCTCCTGCTCGTAAGCCGGAATGAATTTGGGGATGTTGTAAATCTCCGTGTTGTCAAACTTCCCGGGCCGAATCTCTCGCAGACCCAACGGCTTGTAGCCGTTGTAACCACCTTCTTCGAGGTTTGCTCGGTACTTCAGCTTCTCTTCCATCGGAATCTTGAAGAGTTCTTTTCCTATGGCGAATTGACGGTCCACTTCTTCCTGGCTCAACCCGAAGTTCGTCACGTAGAAGAAGCCTTCTTGAAGTTAGCAGCCGTACTCAATGCCCAACTCCGGCTCACTTACCAACATTCTGAATGGCATCGAAGAGCTGCGCAGCTAATTTCTGTCTCCCTCCCGGCGTGTCATATTGGGAAAGGTCTAGCGTTGCCAGATCCGCCCAGTCCACTTTGGTCTCGATTAGTACGTCGCACGATTTCACAACCCGAATGATGGCATACACTCATATTTCGTCTCCGGTACTTGGATATAGCGTGGCAGCTCTGGAGATGTCCTCACAGTCTCGACTTGGGTAGTCATTTTAAAGTTCGCCAACCGGGGTTTCACAAGAATCATCGCAGTCGACTCATGGGATGCAGGTCATCAGCCTTAAAAACATCACATACTGCAGCGATAGCGCGCTGGTGGGATCAGTCAGGACGGTCCCGCACCAAGGATGCCGCTTGAAGCCTCCCAATCACGTTGCTTGTTTACGGTACGTATTAGGAGAGCACATCTCGGCTTTCCACATATGGTTGGTGTTCGTGCGATTTCCCCGCAAGCACGTCAGAGATGGCCTGCCGCTGCACGGCAAGAGTACCAAACTTCCGAAATCTGTGTCTTCACAAAACACCTTACTGTGGTTGGATAGATATCGCTCACTTCTGGCTATACTGTCTTATTCTTGGAAATCCTTGTTGCCGGATGAGAACCAAACTCCGCTTCCAGACCGAATATTCTCGTCCACGAATCTGCATCAGTAAGCTTTGACTGCTGCCAGCTGCAGGATTCTGTCCGTAACCTCCGGAGGATCGATTGGCGCCGTCCTGTTCAAAGCATCAACCTTTCCGTTCCTCATAGGCGGGCCTTGCTTGCGAATGTTGCTGCGGATATCACATCAGTCATCAATTCCAAGCTCCAATGCAGGATCAAAACTCACCAGTGTGGCCAATGTGTCGTTCCTTGGTGCTCCTTGAACATCTGTGCCTTCAGCTCCAGGTCCTCCTTCTTGGCAAACTTTGCCGGCGTCATGCAAATATACTGCGCTGACCGGATCACATCGCCCTCGGGGTGCTTCGCATAATGCATTGTCCTGCTATCCCAGAGCACGAAATCGCCCGGATCCAAACAAGTCTTGATCATTTCGCACCCATGGTCCTCAAACCACTTCACATCATCCTCAGTGAAGATGAACAAGTCCTTGAAATCCTCCTCGGGAGGAGGCGCATCCTCGTGAGCGGCCTGTTGGCGCGTTTCGCGGAAGAAGGTATCGAATAGCTTGCTAGAGCCCTTCATGAGGATAAGTCCGCCGTCATTGGGTCCGTTTGGTGCGTAGTTGAGGAGGCCCTGCACGCACTGCATGCCCTTGCGCTGGGGGTTCTGGTCGCAGTGCGGCCATGGCGACCAGGTGAGATCCTTCTGCTGGGGAAGCGTGATGTTCATGCCGTCGAAGGAGCAGAGGAGCTCGTCCGTGCCCCAAAGGTCGGCAAAGATTTGCTGGACCTTTGGCTCCCTGTTGAACCCTCTGCTTAGCCTTGTGCGGGACTGAGAGCGAGTGATGATACAAATGAAAACGGGGAGTCTTACGTTCGGCCCTCCCACATGAACTTCTCATGCGTCACCGAGTAGGCAAAGTACATTCCGCCTTTGAAGCTAACAGGAAGATGGTCTTGGGTCCAGGTGCTCTTGTCATTTGGATCGAATCCCAGATTGAAGGACTGCAGCCATTCAATCTGCTTCTGACGATAGTACTCAGCCTTTTCCGGGCTGATCACGTTCTTGATGATGGCGATGCCGTCGCGATGGAAGCCGTCGCGCCAGTCGCCAAAGCTCTTTCCATCATGTTCGAGGAGGTCTTTCGACGAGTAATCGTAGCTGCCCATTTTGCTGCCTCTGAGGTTGAGACGAAGAACAAATGATAAGTAGGATATGCTCAATTCAAGGCCGATGCCACATCTAGAGCACAGTCTCGGAACGGAATAAATAATCTGCTCCCATCAGCTCACACACACAACACATTCAACGCACTTCCGTAGGGATTGCGGGAGTGGGGCCAATGCATCTTGCCCGAAACGCGCAAGTCGAGTGTGGGGAGGAAGATGATCCCCCGCAGTTCCAGCCCTGGCCCGCCTCCGCACTGCATCGTATCCGATGCCACACCAGCCACAGTTCCTTCGGATGTGCGGGCAGGACCCTGGAGAACGCCATGGAGATCACCCGAGCCGGTGCAACACCCTCCCGACTTGGCCATTTCCCTCTCCACAATCCGGAAACAATTTCTGTGTTGAAATGTTCTCCAAGCTCCGCAATCCGCTTTGCCTTCCAGTCCTACCAATTGTTTCCATTCCCCTGCTCTGGGCTCCCAAGAAGAACAAACCAAGACAAATTCCTCTCCTTGTCCCGGAAAGACCTTAGCCTCAATAAAGAAAGAGCAAGGACTGAGACTCGGCCATCCACACGCTCACACACGGCACAAGCCCAATACCCACCATGCCGATCCCCATCCAAGTCGCCTACAAGCCCATCGGGCTCCCCGAAGTCGGCAAGAACAACTACCAAGGCTTCCACCCGGGCAAATCCGAAGTCCTGCCCGCCGGCTGGCGCCGCTTCCCGGACACGCGCGCCCTCACCTCGCCCATACGCGTCGAGCACGACGTCGAGATCGTGGTGCGCGACGGCTGCCGCCTCTACGCCGACGTGTACCGGCCCGCCGACACGGACGAGAAAGTGCCCGCCGCCCTGGCGTGGTCGTGCTACGGCAAGAAGTACTCGGCGCTGGACATGCTGCCGATGACGGTGTGGCACTGCTGCGTGGCGCGCTCCGCGCTCTCCGGCCTCGAGAAGTTCGAAGGGCTCGACCCGGCGCGCTGGTGCCCGAAGGGGTACGCGCTCGTCAGCGTCGACGGGCGCGGCACGGGCAACTCGGACGGGCAGATCCCGGTGATGGGCAGCCAGGACGCCGAGGACGGGTTCGACGTCGTCGAGGCGGTGGCGCGCATGGCGTGGTGCAGCGGCGCCGTCGGCATGGCCGGGAACTCGGCGCTGGCCATCTCGCAGTGGTTCGTCGCCGCGCTGCAGCCGCCGAGCTTGAAGGCCATCGCGCCGTGGGAGGGCATGGGCGACCTGTTCCGCGAGCAGTTTTGCCGTGGCGGGATCTTCAGCATGAGCAATTTCGACCTCATCACCAAGGAGATCATCAAGGGCGGCTCCGGCGTCGAGGACTTTGCCGAGATGTATCGGAGGTGTCCGACGGCGAATGTCTACTGGAAGGACAAACGCGTGGATATGACCAAGATCCAGACACCTGCCTTCATCGTGGGCTCGGATGTGTCTGGCATTCATACGATGGGTAGTGTACGTGCGTGGCTGGAGATTCCGCATGAGAAGAAGTGGTTGAAGTGGGGCAGCAAGCAGGAGTGGTTCGAGCTCTACTCGGTCCACGAGAGCAACGAGGAGTTGGCGGTCTTCTTCGACCGCTACCTCAAGGGCTTAGATAACGGGTGGGAGAATACGTCGAAAGTGCGGTGGTCGGTGCTGCAGTTCGGCGACAAGGAAGCCATCGAGGACGTTGAGCTCGAGAACTACCCCGTCCCGAACACTGAATATCGCGAACTGTACTTGCAAGACGGCGGGAAGCTCGGGGTGGAAGAATCGCGCGAGGCGGCGATAAAGGAGTACGATTCGGAAAAGTTCGGCAGCGTCGCCGAATTCGACTACACGTTCACGAAGCGCGCGCGGCTAATCGGTCTCCCGAAGGCGGTGCTGTATATGTCGTGTCCGGATAAGAATGACATGTGCGTCTACGTTGTAGTGCGAAAGAAGAACAAGGATGGGAAGACCTTGATGCATCTGAACTTCCCCGTCGAAGCGACTCCCGTGAAGTTCATCGACGAGATTCCAGAGAAGCAGCGCGCGAGTCTGAACTTACATCAGGGTAGCGTGGGGCAGCTGAGAGCATCGCATAGGGCGATTGATGAGAGTAAGAGTATCCATCCCCAGTTTCCGTTCCACCCGCATGAGGTGGAAGAGAAAATTTCACCAGGGGAGGTTGTCAGGCTCGAGATTGGGATTTGGAATGTAAGCATGGACTTCGAGGCTGGGGAAACGGTCAACATCGCGGTAAGTGGTTCAATAACCCATAAAGCTATATATTGTGCTGAAAATTTTTTTCTCTCAGGTTGGTGGCCAGTATCCCGGCATCGCAGAGTTCAAGTCGTACTCTGCACCAAGGCCGGAGCATGAGAGGAACAAGGGTGTTCACAGGGTACATTTGGGTCCAGAGAATCCGAGCCACGTAATTTTGCCATTCGTGCCAGTATAATCATGTAATTCTCGAAATTCTGAGATAATTTTATGTCAATTGAAGTGGTTGATGTGCCTCTAAAGTTGACGTCCCCCTGAAAGGATCCAGTTTTTTGCTGTATTTGGCTAGACATAATCTTTGGTTTCCTTATGGAAAACCCCGGTGCCTCCGTTTGAAAACAGCTCACTTATCTTGTTGCCCTTTCTTTCCGATATGGAATTTCCCGTGCGGCTGGTTTCCGAGACTTGGTAGCCTGGGCGCCACAACTCACTGTACCATTTCCAGCCAATCTTGGCCGTGCCCACAGCTTCCACCCCCGCAATCCCGCTCAGCCGCCCCCGAAATCACAACACAATCTGGGGAAATGCCACGCCTCCGCCTCCAGCCAATCGACCAACACCGGTAGTAATGCCGGCATGAAGGACTCGCAGGAGCGAGTTATCATATAATCCCTTCTTCCAGGGCTTTGATTTGCCCCATAGTCCTCGTCGGCACCCTCCACTCCTACTTCTATTCTCATTTTGTCTCCTGAAACCCTTACAAACCAGCCTTCCTGTCATCATGAAGGAGGGAAAGATGAAGAACGCCGTGGAACATCGCGAAATCGTTGAGGTGGTCGAGGGCTACACCAAGCCGAAGGAGGTCTCTGATGTGACTGGGACCGTGAGGCTCGCGGAGGACACTGACACTCGCTTGATTCCCACACCGAGCGCGGATCCCCGTGGTTAGACTACCGAGACCTTGAAAGACTGTAAGCGACCTGATGAGAAGTAGATCCATTGAACCTATCTCCATGGCGGAAGTTCATCTTCGTGATGCTGGTGTCAGTCTGTAAGTTTCATTGACTATCCCATTGAGAAGGGAAGCTCATTAAAACTACAGTCTCATCGATTGGTTTATCTATGGTCTCTGGATTTGGCGGACTCCTGAGCTTCTACATCCCTGACTACGCCACAGCGGGCGCCGATTACGCCGACATTACCGCACTGATGACTTACCCATCGATGTTCATGGGAATCGGGAACATCGTTTCAGTGCCGTTGGCTTTGTCGATTGGACGCCGCCCAGTCTTCATGGCATCCACGATTTTACTTATCTTCTCGTCTGTGCTGTGTGCGTTCGCTAAGGACTACACCTGGCACTTCTCAGCAAGATTGGTGCTCGGCATAGCTACAGGACAGAGTGAGGCTCTGGTGCCTCTCATGGTCCAGGTGTGTTCGTTGCGTGACTCTCGAAGCAGCATTCAACTAACAGGATTACCAGGAAATCCACTTCCTCCACGAGAGGAGTCAGATGTTGATGCTGCAGTCAGCCATTCAAACCATCCTCAGTGCCGTCCTCGTCCTCTGCGCCTCCCCGATTGCTGGGGCAATAACTCCTCGATACTGGTATATTTTGGGTGCAGCACTGACCGGACTGCAATTCATCTTGTCAAGCTTCTTCGTCCCGGAGACAAGATACGAGCGTCCTCTTAGCGCATATCAAGCCAATGATATGGTCCAATGGTCAAGTACAGGCGACGATGCAACGGAAGAGGTGCTTGCGCCGGTAACAACATCAACGCGGCCGCAACTTGATTTCGTCAACTTCCAGCCCCGCACCGTGTTCTCAGACATGAGGCTCTTTGTTGGCCCTGTGGATTGGAAGCAAGCCTATTATACCCTGAAGGTCAGTACAACTTAGCAGACAGCCATCATTTGCTGACAAGTTCAGGCTATGGTGCAAGTTCTCCTCTTCCCCAACGTCTTCTGGGCCTTCTGTCTCAACGGCCTCACCATCGGCGTCAACATCGCCATCGGTACCACGTACGCTCAAATTATCGAAGCTCCGCCCTACAACTGGTCAGACACCGCCGCGTCGTACGTCAACGCCGGCCAAATCGTCACCGCACTCGTTGCTCTGCCTGTCCTGGGTCTCGGGTCGGATAAGATCATCAAGTGGAAGGCGCGCCGCAACGGTGGAATCCACGAGCCGGAGAACCGGCTGCTGCCGCTCGTCTTCCCCGTGTGCGTGGGCATCCTCGCGGCGGCCATCTACGGCGAGGCGTGCCAGCACCCGGAGAACTACCACTGGTTCGCGCTGGTGTTCGCCAACGCGGCGTACTACTTCTGCTTCGTCGGGTCCAACATCGCAGCCATCACGTACCTGCTGGACTCGTACCCGGCGCGGGGCGGGCCGGTGCTGGTGGTCATCTGTGCGCTGCGCGGGTTCGTCAGTTTCGGGACGAGCTACGGTGTGGCGAAGTTTATCGAGACGGATGGGTACGACGGCTCGTTTGGGACGTATGCCGGGCTGACAGGACTGTTTGGTGTGCTGGGAATCGTGGTTTTCTTTACGGGCAAGCGGATTCGCGGGTTCACTGGCAAGTGGGCGCAGAGCAAGGATCCTACGAAGCCGACCATGTGCCATTGATTGGAAGTGTTGGTTTGAGGGGCCTGCGCATATGATCTCGGACAAAGGTGTACATTTGTTGGGAAGGCAGATGGAGTGTAGCTGAAGTAACGAAACTCAAGAGTCAATGACATGTCTGCGTCTGACGCTGCACTTTCCCGTACGGGGCTAGCCTGCCACAGATGTATTGCAGGAAGCTCAGCCCGGCTTCAACAACTACCATCTTAATCAGCACTTAAGTCTTGACAGCCTGACGTGGTGTATGGCGTTTCCTAACGAGCAGAGACCAATCGAGGATGGTCCAATGCTCACGCGGAGACTCACCCCGCAATGGCTGCATAGGTCAATGGCCGATAACAAGCGCCCTCTCTGAAGCAGATTCAAGCGAGAAGCTCCACTGAAGACGCGCATGTGAGCAGCTGAGCGGATGCATCCCCGCTTTCCCCAGATTTCCAAGACCTCGGGCGCCTTAAGGCCTGAGGCCCTTCCCCACACCCCCACATTCCGATCCCTCTCGGCCCTGAGTTATATCCACCCCCGCAGTTCCACCTGTCTCTGCTCGCTTTCCGATTGCGCACAGTCACACGCGACGACCAACAGGCGTGCTCTCATTTCAAAGCTGTCGATTCCGATGCATTCCTGTCCCTTCTGCTCCAGGGCCTACGAGCGTGCTGACCACCTTAGCCGCCATGTAAACTCTCGTTCGTCTTTCTGCATGTACACGCTAGCCTATCCGCTGATTGCTAGTCAGACCAGAATGCTCGCACTTATCGGTGTCCTGAATGCTCAAAAGGCTTTAATCGACGGTATTTCGCTCCTTTGCCGCTTCTTTTAGATCTTCACTGAGATGCTGACCCGTCGCAGGGACATTCTGCAGCGTCACCAAGCAGCTCACGCCAAAAATGCACGGGAGGGCAAACCTCAACAGAGGAGACGCGTTGACAGAGTGAGCAGAGCTTGTGAAGCTTGTGCAGCCGCGAAAGGAAAATGCGACGAGGAGAGACCGTGTAAGGTACGAACTCACGCTTGCTGCAGCTTTTGTGAAATGTCTTGATATGAACAAACCTTCGCAGCGCTGCCGAATACAGAACGAGACTTGCGTCGACAGGCCATCATCTACATTCCATACTTCCGCGTCATCCGAAAACGACTCGCCAGCCTTGCCGAGTCCCCAATCAATATGCGAATTTTCCGCATCTGGAAACGGAAGCACCATCGTGTTTTCCGAGCAAAGGCCACAGAGCCAATGCTCAACTGCCGTACCAGAAGAAAGTATTCAACAACTCTCCGATGTTATGCCTGCACTATCACACCAGAACACTCAACATGATCCAAATCCCTTTCCCAATAACTTCAACTTCACAACCCCGGAGGTCCATTTGATGGACAACCTCCCCACAGCACATCTGCCATATGATGTTCTGGATTTCATGAGGGACACCGATTTTCTGCTGGACGAAATCGATACCCTTGATTTTGACTTCAACGCTGGTCTTCCTTCGTTCCCACAGGAACCGGCTCCTATTGGAGAACGCCAACATCTAAATCGAGATGATGGTCCCGGGGACTTACAACAGCAGGAGGGCACAGTCTCAAGGATCGAGCCATTCAAAAAATCTCCATGGTATGTGAACTTTTGTGTATGAGAAATGCCCAGGCACGCTGACAAGAGCTAGGTTTTGGAAGCCTTCATCAGCACAAAATGCCTTCAGCGACCACCCAAGGATACCACTTGAGAGTGAAAATGTCGACGTTGCTGCATCTCCACACTGGCCTTACTCAATCGACCTCATCATTCAAGACAAGCTGAGCCAACAGACCAGAGATCGCATTTTACAGCTTGTGATCCAGACTGTGGGGACCCGAGTATCCATTCCCTCATTTCCGTCTGCCGAGTTCTTGGATGTCCTTATCAAAAATGGAATAGCCAAGAAGATAGAAACTGACGCTTGGATACATCCTCACACTTTTTGCTCGCAGTCGACAAGGACTGAGCTACTGACAGCCCTTATCGCTGCTGGCTGTGTATGCTTTGGCATCATGTCTGTTGGTAAAACCGGCGGAATGCTTCAAGAGATTGTGCGGGTTGCTCTAAACAATTTGGTAAGTTCTGCGGACAGTGTGTACTTCAAATCGTGCTAACCTCAACAGGTGGAGAGTGACAACAGTGTCATCCGAGACCTGCAGTATCTTCAGGCGTACATGATCTGGCTGGATATTGGCATATGGTGCGGTTACAAAAGAAAGATGGAGATTGCCGAAAGCCATTTCCAGCCGCTTTGCACAGTGAGTGCTCCAAATATTCAGATTGAAACCTACATCTCATCAGTACAGGCCTTGAGAAAGGCTGGCGCGTTCAATAAGTCCTTTTACAAACGCATCATCCCGTCATCAGATGACGATGATGCAACATTGGAGGGAAAATGGAGGCAATGGGTAGAACAGGAGTCATACAAACGGTAAGAAGTGTCTCCGCACAAAGATTAGGCTTTCTTCTAATCGCACTACAGCCTGGTATACCATCTATTTGAACATGACGTTCAGGTAGCCTTCAGTATGACGCGTAATCCACTCACCTCGTTTTCGGAGTTTAGCGTACCCTTCCCCGCAGAACGAGATATTTGGCTCGCACCAACACCAAGTGCTTGGAGAGCCATCCATCTCTCCAAAGTCCGGGCTCCTGACCCTGTATTCAACTCATTAAAAGACATGTTGATGAAGCCAGAAAGGCTCGATGCCTTATCTGGCGATGCTGATTTCAACATGTCCACCTCAATCTTCGTCCACGGCATCGGCGCATTAGTTTGGGACTACCGAAAGCAAGCCTCCATCACCCAAGAGACCCAATCCCACGACGACCCGACGGCACACCTGTGGTTGCAAAGCCGCCGCCAAGACCTGTACGTCCGCCCCCTCCTCCTGCCGTCCCTTCCATCCACTAAAGCCCCCTCCTCTCACCAAACAGCCACCAGCTCCTCCAAACCATCCAAGCCGAGCACAAGCGCACCCCCGCCGTCCTCGCCCTCCTCATCGAGTTCCTCCAGATGTACCTGCACGCCTCGCTCGACGACATCCAGCGCTTCGCGGGCAAGTACGGCGAGGACGAGGCGCGCCGCTCCTTCGCCGCGCTCGACGGCTGGGGCCGCGCCCGCGCCGCCCGCACCGCCGTCTGGCACGCCGGCCAGGTTCTCAAGGCCGCGCGCGCCGTGCCGCCCTACCAGCTGCGCGGGTTCGACAGCATCAGCATCTACTACGCCACGCTGACCCTGTGGGTGTACGCGGTCTTGCATTGTCGGAGGGGGCGTGGTGGTGGTGATGATGATGATGATGATGATGATGATGATGATGATGCTGGGTTGCAGGATGGGACGGAGGCGCCGCTGGTGCATCTGGATGGCCTGCGGACGCGCGAGGTGACGGCTTTCTTGACGCAGGATGCGGGGACTCCGGTGTTGGGCCTGCGTGACGGGGCGGCTCCGTGTTTCGTCAGAAGGCAGCCCGGCCAGGTCATGCTCGCCGGGGCGCAGGTGCTGGAGGGGAATTATCCGAACTCGGGCAGGGATGAACTGCCGCCGATGATCATGAGCTTGAGAGACCTGATGCGGGACTTGGGGGGTTCTGTCGTGAGCGGTGGGGATTGAGAGGCTTGGTGATGTTGGACGATGCTCGCTAGAGTGCCAAGTAGGAAACCCTGTTCGATCTCAGCGGGTTGATAAACAGTTGTGACTCGATCAGAATACGATGATTGCTCCAAAGCGTCGAAAGGATGAATCAGACCGAAGCTGTTTTGGTGTGACATGACCTCGCAAGCTTCCAGCACGTGTCATGCAAAAGTGCTAATGAAGTGCATGTCTCGGCTAAGTAATTCTCGGTCGGATATTGCCTATCCGAATAACGACACTCCTCTCCCGTATGCTTTGTAACATCCGGATCTGCTTCTTCGCGCAGGATTCCACAATGACAATTCGAGTTATTAGGCATTAATTTCGAGAGCTGCATCGATGACAGGGATGAACAAGTCTCGAAAGTATTGCAATAGCAAGCGTAAGTATTGGCGTTGAAATAATCATCTTTATGGAGGCGTCGGCAAAAGATGACGGCAACTCGTCCGACTGACTCTTGTGCTATACAGAGTGATGGAAAATGAGCTCAATCACCTCCGTTATCTGTTATTGGATAGTATGTTAGCTTAGTCATTCATTCTGAGACGTCTTGGGGATCAACACCACGAGCGCCTCAGCAACCAAAAAAAAAAAAAAGCAATCAAGTCATTCATTCATCGATTCCGACCGATCAAGCGCAAATTCCATCACAGAGTTCTGGGAAATGGCCTCACATTCGCAGCGCTCTAGCAAGCGACCACGGACTTGAGAGCATCTCTCTGCCATGAAACAATCCTAAGCGATTTCAAGAAGTAGCCACGGGGCTGTTTTATCGTCTGTTTTCAGACCGGTCGGTCTAACGTAACATTTACGTAAAAGAACATCAAGTAGCACGTCCATCTATTTGCTGGTACTTCTTGATCTTTACGTCGAGAAACTTTGACCGTCATGCGAGTCCTGAAGGAAACATGTAGCTGCGAAATGTGACACTAAAAATGCATTCCAGCAACGGGGAGGCGTAGAATCTGGACGAAACATCAGATATCGGACAGTACACTAAATTTCTTGGCCCGCGTTTTCATCGCACACTTTCGGCGATGCTCCGGCGGCAACGTGACGGGGATTTCTAAGCATCTCCAAGATAGCCCCTTGACCGACGTCACTTCAACCCCGTTTTACTGACATGGTCTCCACTATCCTCAAAGTGGGTGCACCTATTTAGTCTGGTCCTCCCGCTAGGAGCCCAATGGACGAGAGGCAAGAACAACCTTACTGTCATCCCTTATACCACTGTCTTTTCCATCATCGAATCCGGCAAAAAGAAAATCGAAAAAGAAAAGAAAGAAAAAGAAAACACCAGCCATGACGCCGCACTCCAAGCTCTTCGCGCCCCTGCGCATCGTCAACGCCGACCTCCAGCACCGCATCGTCATGGCGCCGCTGACCCGCCTGCGCAACGACGCCGCGCACGTGCCGCTGCCCATGGCCGTCGAGTACTACCGCCAGCGCTGCAGTGCGCCGGGCACGCTCGTCGTCGGCGAGGCGTGCCAGATCTCCGCGCGCTTCGGCGGCATGCCGCACGCGCCGGGCATCTGGACCCGCGAGCAGGTCGCGCGCTGGAAGGAGATCGTCGCCGCCGTGCACGCCTGCGGCTGCGCCATCGTATGCCAGCTGTGGGCGCCGGGTCGTGCCGCCGACCCCAAAACTTTGGAGGCTGAGGGGGGCCATCCGTTTTTGAGCGCGAGCGCGGTGCCCATGCAGGATGGCCCGGATGTGCCGAGGGCGATGACCGAGGACGAGATTTGGGCGTGCGTCGAGGATTTTGGAGCCGCGGCCCGGAATGCGATTGAAGCTGGGTTTGATGGCGTGGAGATTCACGGCGCCAACGGGTATCTTGTAGACCAGTTCTTGCAGGATACATGCAACAGACGGACGGATGCATGGGGAGGCAGTGTGGAGAACAGGGCGAGGTTTGCGCTTGAGGTGACGAAGAAGGTGGTAGAAGCCGTTGGTTCGGAGAAGGTTGGGATGCGGTTGAGTCCGTGGAGCACGTTCCAGGGAATGAGAATGGCCCACCCAGTCCCGCAATTCACGCATCTCATCAAGGCGTTGCGAGAGATAAAGCTGGGCTACTTGCACGTGGTGGAGTCCCGAGTTACAAACAATGTGGATATTGAAAAAACGGAAGGCATTGAGTTTGCGTTGGAAGCATGGGGGAAGGAGAGGCCAGTGCTTGTTGCGGGAGGGTTCAAGGCGGACTCTGCAAAGAAGGCGGTAGATGAGGAGTATAAGGATTGGGATGTCGGTGTTGTATTCGGAAGATACTTCCTCTCGACGCCGGACTTGGTGTATAGGCTGGAGAAGGGTCTGGAACCGAATCCGTATGACCGGTCGACCTTTTACACACCGATGCAAGAAAAGGGATACCTGGATTACCCGTTCAGTGAAGAGTTTAGGAAGAGCAAGGCTAGCGCATAATTCAATGTTGAAAGCGTAGATAGACGAGAGGCCTTTACATGGCCGGAGAATTCAGATGGTAAACAGGACCAATTAGAGATGTACAGATTGCGCAGTAGTTATGGATTTGATCATCAGGTGTAAAGGTCCCGTGATGTCAGAAGGAGCAAGCATGTCGGGGCGTTGAAATAGAGTGTGGCCTGCGAGGCCATTTCGGCCGACAAGTAATGGCTGGCTCGGCCGATTCCTTTGCATGTCGCGCTCATATTCCGCCCTTCTTGGGTTTACACAGACTTGTCTGTTGGACTATTTTTCGTCGTCGCAGACTAATGCTTGGCGGTCCACATCCCGGCTTAGGAACGGGCCGGTGGTCCACACTCTTTGTACCGAGCATAAAGAAAATGAGGTGAGCGCTGATGGTGCGCGCGGAATTATGAGTGCGGAGACCCCGCAAAATATCGTCGGGCCACCGCACTGATCCATCCATAAATACCGCTGCGAGTTCTAAAAAGTCTGGACAAGCCACGGTCACCACCGCTTTATCGACAGAGCAAATACACAATATGGCCGCACAAGAACTTCCTTCAAACCGCTACCCTCTAATCAAACAAATAGCCACTACGCGCCGAAAGCCTCATATGACCCACGCTGAGTTCCTTGACTATCATTACCAAGTACATGGCGCCATTGCCGACTCGCCGGAAGATACAAACCTTAAGCCTCAGTGAGCCTACTCCTTCACATGGCTTATGAACCTCACTGAACTTCCAATCAGCAAGTACTACCAACAGCACATCTTCGACAGTGCCTTCGGAGCTCGACCCAACGGGCCACTGAACGCCAACCATGCCTGGACTGGCCGCGATGACGTGACCGAACTCTGGTTCGAGGATCTCGACCACATGCTTGGCAATTTCCACTCCGAGTGGGTGCACAAGACTGTCGGGCCCGACGCCATCCATTTCGCAGATCTGGAGATGAGTATCAACCTCATGGCTCTTGAGAAGCCACTACCACTAGCCGTTGATCTGAAAGAAGAAGATGTCGTGATCGACGATACCGCGGGCAAGCATGCGACGACGGCCATGTATTGGGTGGCGTTGCCAAATGGAGAAAAGGATGGCGTTGGTGCGGAGAAAACAATCACTCCACTACTGAGAGCTGCATTGGAAAAGGAGGCAAAGACCGATGTGTACAAATGGCTTGTCAACCTGGGGCTGACTATTCCCGAGTTCGACCCAACCTCGTATTTTGGCGGGGCGGAGCTGCCGAAATATGCGCTGGTGTACAAGATCTACCTGAAAGATGCAGGCTCTGTAGCTGCAGTGAGAAAGGCACAGAGAGTGTTCGAAGC
Source organism: Botryosphaeria dothidea (assembly GCA_011503125.2). Lineage (NCBI taxonomy): Eukaryota > Fungi > Ascomycota > Dothideomycetes > Botryosphaeriales > Botryosphaeriaceae > Botryosphaeria > Botryosphaeria dothidea. Next base: position 1,985,989 of record WWBZ02000016.1, on the reverse strand, counting down.
GGAAGCAGGTCCAGAAACGGTGAATACGGGAAACTCCTTTGTTCTATTTAATAAGGAAGTGTTGATGATGGATGTCGGCCAAAACTTCAGGGTAAGCATTTTCCTCTTTCTCAGCGATTTCACGAGAGTTAACATCTAGTGGTAGTTTGATAAGGCGCGTCAGCCCGTGTTCGATAGCTTGCTATGATGCACTGGTAGAACGATCAGCTCTTAGAGAGGGTATACGAAAGGAAGAAATCTTTCCTACCCACGTGTCTTCGGAACGGGCTGAAATACAGAATTGTACATTTGATTATGGCACTTCACACAGTCTTTGCATTGCTATCTCACTCCCCTACAGGCATAGTGTTGGAAATATCGTCTCAGAATGCTCCGCATTGGGTTTAGCGTCAAATAGTCTATATAGCAGGCACCCTCTCATACCCCTCTCGGGAGACATGCCATCAATCCAGACAATAATCAAAACAACTCAATTTCCAACACATAGCATCACTGTATATTTTTCAAGTAGTCCAAGGATTAGGAAAAAAGAGAAAACCGATAAGTTGTGAAATTCGGCCGTAATCCCTAAAGCCAAAGAAGCTCAATGAATCCGGAACCTCTGCGGTGGAATACTATTCTTCAGACACACGTCCATGAACTCTCCTTGCATGATCTCTCCAACCTGACCGAGACATATAAGGTAATATTCCGGGGTACCAGGTGCAAAAGGTCTGAGAACGACTGGGGATGAACATCCAAGCAGCACACACACTATGTCTCCTTTCTGCGCCGGGCCATTGGAGAATGCCGACCATTCTGTTATTCCCAATGGAAGGCGCGCCACCCTAGGACTGATTTCTTTCATTGTCTTGTTAAATTCTTCCATCTCTTTCTTTGCATCGATCGTCTTGAGGAACTCCGTGAAGTCTTGGTCTTCATTCAATTTGATTTTCCCATTTCCAACGTAGAATATCGGGCAATACAAATGTCCTGAAGCGACAAGTGTGAATGAGCCACCGTTCTTCTCAATGTAGTACTCTGGAGTTGTTGACAGTGAGGCCCGATCTTCTGCGTCTGGTAATGAGGAGTATATCCCCTCCTTGGGACCCAAAGTACCACAGTGACAGGACTTCCTGGCATGAGCCCCCAGGCAGGGAAGCCAGGTCTCGGCACCCTCCAAGGCCGCAGATGGTGAGTGCTTTGCCCGAAAAATGAAGTCTAGACTCTGAGAGTTGTCTACGATAATCTTGAAGCATTGGGCGAAGACGTCTTCCACAGAGGTGCAATTTGAGTAATCTGGCAACAGTCTTTGGCGATCTGCATCCTTGAGCAAAGACAAGAGCGAGTATACAATGTCCCGTGAATCGTGGCAGCGTGATGAGAAGAACCTGGAACAGATCCGGTCAAGGTTTAATTCGGAGGGTTGGTCGCCTTTGTCGATAAAGGTGCGAATGTCGTGAATGGCTGAAATCAGGTGAATCGTTGAATGAAGCTCTTGGGAAACGGGGATGAAGGAGCCTGACTTTGATTCTCGGAGCAGAAGCTCTGATACTTGTGAAAGATTACACCACGGAATGGTTCTGTTCCCGCACAGGACCACAGGTGCTCGGGCCAGAACAGCCTCCTGGATGATCCATCTTCTCTTGAACCAAGGCCGGTGCAGGAGCTTACATAACGCCTCCCAGTGATCTGTCCAAGAGCGGGTTTCCTCCAGAAATCTTTTATCATCAACATCACGCGCGCGACACCAGCCACCATCATGGCGTTGATAGTTCGAATATTTATCCAAGAGATCCGCAGCAAGCTCGCTTTGGTCCATGCTTTCTCCGAGCCAGATGCTTACGTACTTGGCACCCTTGTAGACGAGGTCTATGTGTCGAACCTGGTGGCTCTTTTCTTCGTCGTCTTCTTGGTTGATACAAATTCCGTCTGCCCATGCGCACCACGCGGAATCAGGCTGCCTGAGATGCCGGAGAGCCGTCTCCAAATTGGTACTGATCCGGAGTTTTCGACGCATTGGAAAATAATTCTCAACAATAGCGAGAGGTTCGGACCGGCTGGGGTCCTGGATTCCTTTCGTCTCCTGAGTCTGCTGCGAACTTTGTTGAGGAGAAGTCTTCTTATCCTTCGAATTCGAAGCTTCATCTTCCTGGGTACGCAGAATCTCCGGCTCAAGTTTCAGTCTAATCTCGACCTCCGCATCATTGTTCGGTTCTCCCCATGTGTATGAAAGTGCGTCATAGTTGATAGTGTTCTTTTCGCCAAGGTTCATGACATCGATCCCAATGCGTAGAGGGGCATCTGGAGGATCCGGAAATATGACTAGTACCCGTGTCTGAGAATCGGGGTCAGTCAAAGGTTGGTATGTAAACCCCAGCACGTCATCCATAGTTTGTTTCTGTGAAAGACACCAGAAACTGCTTCGAACTGTGTAAGAGCTGGCTATAAGAGAATAGCGGTTTCTGAAGACAGGAGAGAATATCGGCCTGTCGTGTGTTGCTGCCTGTTCGAGGTATTAGGCACACTGAGTTGGCATGTAAGCAGTAATCCTTCTTTAGTAATCGCTCATGTGTATCATTTGTCTGTCCAATCAGGGCGTGCCCGGTTACGGCATCGGCTGAAAAGAAATGAGGTGGCTGCGTAACCGCCCCCACGCGCCGGAGAGAGCCACAAGTTTGGGGGGGGGGTGGGGGGGGGGGGCTTCGTAACGTCTGAGATCGTCTCAGCCTTGCTTGAATATAAGAGGGATGTAAGTTCCTGAAGCAGGGCTTTGCCTTGTTTAATGTTATCATCAAGTGCCATTCAATCGTTTTCGAGTGTCAGATGCATCGCTGCAATTCACCCTAGGACCAAGAGTGCCCATCGCGAGCTTCATATCTTCTGAACGGGGTCAGTCCCTTGCCTGTCTCTGTGGGCTTTTCGAAGCCTTTTTCATATCAACTCCGCTCACTTAGACTTCTTGGATATGACATTCGCGCTACTTTTTGGAATTTCCTCCCTCGGCGCTTTTCTCTTTGGCCCTTGACGATGCCACCGGCTTCGGGTGCTCAGGCTCTAAGACGTCAACTATAGCAAGCATTTCGTCCGCTCTGGTCACTGGTACGACCCCATTTGTCTTTTGCCATGACCCGCAGCCGAGCTCTTTATGGGCAAGGCGTTGAAGCTGCAGCGTCTCGTTGACCGTCCACTCGAGATGCTGGTAGGTATGTGTGTTCCTGCAGCTTTGAATGGCTATGACTAAAAGCTCCAGGGTATACGAGAGGACAGTTAAGGTGCCGTCGACAATGAGTGTGATGCAGAGGCCGAAGACACTAAAAGATGTATAATACTTGCTTCTCACTTTCTGTTGTGAGAATCGTTAGCATGATACTCCAACAATGTTCTAACCTGGCACAGAAATGTCACATATCTGGTTGTAGCACCTGTTCCATTCTGCGGTTGTATTTGGACGAAGTAGACGTTGTGCAAGATAATTGGATCTCGGTCCAACTATTTGTCCAACCATTCGCCATTGCAGCAGGGCAAGTGGGGCGTTGGCCCGACTCTGGACCTCCAATTGCCATTGGTTGTCTGTGTGAGGGCCTTGATACTTGCCTGTCTTCATTCTCCGAGATAGACGTGAGGAGGCCCCCTGCGTGAAGACCAGATTTATCAAAGTATCGCTTACGTATCTCTGAGAGTGCGAAATGGACGGCAGCTCTTTGATTCTCTGTTCTCCACACAGAATATAGACTCGCATCGTATGCACTGTAAGCTATCCCGGGCCGAGGGCTCAAGGCAGCACACTCAGAGTCTGAATTTGAGTCTGCGGCGCAAAACTGATGCTGTTCAATACAAGACAGGACAGTCATGAACTCGTGCCTACTGTAGATGAATTTAACAGAGCCATCTGACAACGACCCTTTTGGGGCTGAAATTGAACGGTTCGCCGAATACCAAGGATAGTTCACCTCTTGGAGAAATATAATTCTCGGGGCCGCAAGAAAGAGGAAACTGGTTGGAGCTTTGTTGACGAATAATTCTGGAATTCGCTCTTTAGCCATAGACAAACTGTTGAGCGTTAAAATCTTCTTCTTTAGAGATTGCATCAAACCCGTTACCTGACGATTTAATCCTCGTTTGTGTTCAGTTCGGCATATGTGGAAGCGTCCATTGCCATTGTACTGGCCCATGGCTCAATGAAGTGGGCCAATTCCGCTGGCCGCATTGCGGAGAATAGCTTGTCGCTGGTGGTAAAGTCCATCCTCAGGTCTGTAAGAAGAGAAGCGGAGATGCAAAACGAAACATGCAAGCCTCCAGAAGCAGGTTCCAGAGAAAGTGACAAAGAGCGCGATGAAGGAAGAAAGTAGACCTCCGTCTGAGCGGGAATTGTGGCGGTGGAGAAAATCGACCTGGCACATCGCCAGTGTCGTGCATTGAATATGTCCGTATTCCATTACCCTAATCTTCGTTCGTCCTTTCCAATGTATTATTCCTCTTCTTTTCTCGTTTCTCAAACGGTCAAGCCGGGCACGATGGAAGAGAAGAACCGAGGAAGTTCTTGGACTTCGTGTGACGAATTCGCTTGCACCAAGGCTTTCCGGAAAAGAATGCCTTACTCCGCAGTACTGTGCGCCTCTAATCCCTGACCCACGGCCCCGCCATCTCCTTCTCCAAACGCCAATCAAAACCAGAGAGTACCTCCATACATGCCTGCGATATGAAGATAGGCTTTGGAAGAATTCCACCCCTACTGATCGTCACTCCTCATAAGTTCCCGCAGCTCAACAATTGCAGGGGCGGGGAGTCTATGAATCAGATCCAGAGCAGCGTAGCGGTCACCCTTTCCCTATTCGACAGCGTCCGTCCAAAGGTTTACGCCTATGTAGAAATTTCTCGTCGCTAAAGAATAGTCTATCAGCCTCAGACTCTGTAAGTTTGTTGTGCCGATGAGAAAATTGATCGAAATGCTTTCAGAAGTATCTTTGAGCGATGTGAAGTGAATAAGTTCCCTTGATCAACTGGAAGTGTTGAAAGGCACAGAGAAAGTATTTCGATGACGGATACGGCTCAAAACCTGGCTGAAGTGATATCAAAGCCCCGAATGTCGGCGGATGGGCCCCGCTCTGGATCGCAGCTGCGGCCCGGCTTTCAGAGCACCGTCGATGACCTTGGCGAGCTCGCCGTCACGGCCCCGCGCGACAGGTTCACGGACGTGGCCCAACCGGCGTGTCGAACTCTAGAGCTGCAGAACCTCCAGCTAGGAGCGCAGCCAGGCTAAGGGTGGTGGGAAGGCAAACTGATCGACTATATCTCTGAGGACTTCGGGGCGAAGAATCCACTTCGCCATGCGGAGCATTCGGCAGTCAACCAAGTAGTTAAAGACACTTAATTCAATCCCTGTCTCCCGCCGCACCTAGTGACGGCTTCTCTGTCTCCCTACCTAGACTAAGATAGCATTTTCTCATTTGAGAAGCCAGATGACAAGCTCCTCGCAAGATTCCCTGTCAATTCACTCAAGGCCCTCAACCTTCCTGAGCGGCAGCAGGAAACTTCAAGCCGTGAAGTCCATCATAGTCTGCCACGGCGGGTGCAGTCCAATCCTTCAACAGTTCTTCCTCATCAACGAGCTCAAACACTTCGACCTGAAGGGGCCGGCACGTGGCCGCCATGGCGCCCCAGCCGAAATTGGACTCATCGCCCGCCGGGCAAGCCGATATGGCGAATATCAGGTCGATCTCGGCGAAGAACTCAATCGCATCGTTTGCAACAGCCGGGCATGGGCGACTGGAGAAACTGGGTCAGTTTTTTGGTCACGACCTTTTACTGTGCTTGTGCTGGACGAGCTCTCACATGTAGTACTTGTCGTCACTGTTCAGCCCGGTGTGCTGGAAGAGGTTGACGTTGTCGTGCACATCCATTTCCGTCATTCCGAACGGAAGGATTGCGCGCGTCAGGTTCGAGTGACAATGGTGATCGTAAGACTTCCCAGTCAAGATCTTGTTGACTTTTTGTTGCAGTATGTCAGCGCACTGCTTGCCCAGACGACGATGCCAGAAGAATTGCATCCCACTCACTGTACGGATCGCACCGCGTGCCGAGAAGATCATGCACCCGTCCACCACACCCATCCAACGGGCCCTCCTCAAGCGTGTTCTATCCCGCAGTGAGCACCTCGACGCCGGAAAAGAGCAGTCTAATCACAGGGACTTTCGACTCACCGCAACAACCGTCGCCATCGGCCGCATGTACGGCAGCCGGCTCCACAGCTGGTCGAACTTGCGCAGATGGCTCGAGTGCAGCTGGCGCGACCGCGCCGTCCACATGTGCTCGCGCGGACTGTGCGCGTTCCACACGTTGAGGTCGCCGACTTGCGGGCCCTCCGGCGTCGAGACGCGGCACACGCTGCGCGCCGGCACGCTCCACGCCTCGGCCGTGCGCGGCGCGATCGTGATGTGCTGGGCCAGGCGGCGGGTGCCCGGCGCAGCGCTGGCGGAGGCGATGGCGGAGTAGAGGGCGCGGTTGATGTGGAGGGGGGAGTTGGGGCTGGTGGCTTGGTAGGCCGGTGGGGGCTCTTGCTCGTAGTCTGCGGACATTTTTGGGAGCGCTTCTGTGGAGGTTGGTTCTGTGAGATCGAGTGCTCGAGGAGCGTCCTTGCTATGTTTTGTTCACTTCTTATATATATCAAGCCAGGACTGCGCTTAGTACATATAGCCAAGCAGCCTCCGGCTTTAAGGCGGAGATCGGCATGAGCTTCCGAAAATAGATAGACGAGGGCAACTAAAGCAGCACGTTTATCCCACTTCTATCAGAACCTCATCAATCTACAGACATTGCTTTCAAGTATCCACTGCCAGAAGAAATCAAAGGCCAAACATCCCCAAACTATCTGCTGGCGGTACTTCAACCACTCCTAAGGCTACATCTTCACCACGAGGCGGCCCTTGAGATGCTTGTCCATGTACAACTCGGGCAGTCTTGGAACGTCCTCAAATTTCACTGTTGTGACGTAGGACCAAACACCATGCTTCGAAACGACCTCCATCATCTCATCAACGAGCTTCTTGTTTGCCACCAAGCTTCCCCGGACCGTAAGCTCCTTGAAAACCAGATCAAACGCGCTGAAGTGAAAGCCAGCAGGTGGTAGTCCGAGGGGCACAGAAACGCCACGCGGACGCAGAATCTTGAGGGACCACTCCGTCACCTGCACACCATCCGTGCAAACGATGGTGCCAGCCACGCCGCCGTCGTCCTCTGCGAAGCGGAGAACCTGCTGCACTGCGTCATCGCTGTTGTAATCGACGGTAGCATCCGCACGCAGTGCGACGGACTCCAGATCTTTCGCGAGCGCAAGACCTTCCGGCCGATTGTCAATGGCGACAGTCGGGTGTCCCAAAGCCTTGAGGAACTGGATCGCGAGCTGTCCGAGGCCGCCGATGCCAATCACAGCGACGGGCGCACCGGCTGGGAGCTCCGCGGACTTTATGCCGCTCCACACGGTGGCCTGTGACAGACACAAGGTTCAATTTCGAACTTTCGATGATGTTTGTTCAATAGGCGACACTTACTCCGGCACACATCAACGGCGCTGCTTGCTCGAAAGGTAACTCGTCGGGTAGCAACGACGTAGTTTCCGCATCCGCGACCATGTACTCTGCAAACCCTCCGTCGTGGGAAATACCAGCCATCTCCTTCTTTTGGCAGAGAACGATATTTGGCCTTTCGGATTCGGGACCCTCCTTAAACATTTTGCACCCGGAGCAAGTCCTGCAGGCATGCCTGAAGTTAAGCACACCCACGCGCTGGCCAGCGTGCCAGTTCTGTTTAGCTGCCTGCCTGCCCACTGCCACGACCGTTCCGACAGGCTCATGAGAAGGCGTTATCGGCAAAGCGGACTGGTAGACGCCTTCCCACACCTGGTAGTCTGTATGGCAGAACCCGGCCGCGCCAACTCTGACCAGCAAGTCGTTGTCGCCAATTTCAGGAACTGGAATCTCCTGAAGCTCATACTGCTGGGAGAACTGTAGACTCCGAGATCTGTCAGAATTTGGATTTTGGAGAAGAGGTTGAAGTTTTACATACCTTCGTAAGCCGCGCAGCTCTCATTGTCTTGGGTAAAGAAGTAGCCATGTCGGTACGTTCGTCGCAACAAGAGGGAAGTGATTTAAACTGAGAGGTGGTAATAAAGGAACACTCTGTTCTCTCCAGGACCGTTGTCATATATAACCCTCGTGGGTAGGATTATCGGATGATGCCCGTTACCAAGCGGACCTTGTCCGGACTTTGAAGAAAGCATTTGTAGCCGTGCTTCTGACGTATACACTTCATTCCTCCAGGGAGAACTTACATAATAGAGCCGAGTGAGGTACACAGTACGTTCGCTCGTTCCAAGAATTCGTGTTGGAGATTCCCGGCGTGGATCCGAATTCCGTCCCCTTCTGTTGGAGTAAATACCCCAACTCATCAATTTTTGCCAGCGAGATGTGGGGCCTAAAGCCACGCGACACGTCCACCAGTGGATCCCGAGCATCACTCATATGAATAATTCTCGAGTGTTTCAAATAATTGATTCTGTGCCGTCATCCGTGACATTTGCTCAAAGTAAGTTCATCATTTTGAATTGTCGGCTCGCTCAGAGAGCTGTCAAGTCCTTCACTTTTAACAGCGACTTGGATAAAAGCTTCATGTTCTCACAGAACAGGTCCATAATGTCTTACCAAGGTCGTTGTAATTGCGCGAGTATCCAAATTCTTTTGGTAGACCAGCCATCCGAGTCTGTTATATGCCACTGGTATGGATGCACCATTACTTTTTTGAACCGGAATTTCTGACAAAACTTTGTAGTCTGAACTGCAGACGTGCCGGTGGTTGTGAGTGCAATATACTGGATTCAGGGCGTCTTCCGCATCTTACTAAAGGCAATTAGCTTATTCCGTAAATTATGTGGTTAACACGAATGACGCTCGGGTAATCGACACTCGCTGCACAATGTTCGGATACTCTGACGCCAACACCGAGAGTGGCAATACCATTACTGTATTGTTTAGTTTTTTATATGAGGTTTCCAGACACAGGCTGATATGGCAACAGCGCAAATTCTGCGGTAAATGCGGAAGGCAAGTCAACTCAGCATCTTTGAGGACACCAAGGCTAACGTGCCATATTTCATTAGCCCAATCATGACTGAAAGCCCGCAGGCCCCGGGCAAAATCTTCTTGAAGGCGTCTTTGTTTGACCACATTTCCAAGCCGGCCGTAGAGGTCTTCACGAAGAGGAGGGAGCCTTGGGGAAATCTGATAGAGGGAGCGCACCAGCAATAGCCTAAATAAGTAGATGGAAATTCATACTGTTTTGTGGCTTTACATGCACTTTTGCTCAGAGGAATAATGTTTCAAGATTGACCCCCTTCTTTAACCACAGTTCCTGCGGCTACTTCTCTTTCAAGTCCAATATACTTTACTTCAAACTGGACTTCGTTGACGGCTATGACTCAATTCAGATGGACAATTGCGGTCCAACGCCACAGGAATCAGGACATGATGGTGCAGCGGTAAACCACGCGATGTCTGGTCCAGAATCCTAGAATACACCACTTCAGGATAAAAGACAGGCTCCTAGACTGCCAGTTGTGCAGTTCGCACAGTATCTACTCCGATTATTTGCTTCTCTATGAGTAAAAGCATGCATCTAAGATGCGCGGTGCCATTCATCTATCGAAGGTTCAAGGTCTCTACGACCGAACAACCTCCTCGCCAACCAAAACAATGGGGACCTCATCCGTGAACTTTGCGAAATCATTTCTGAGGATTTTGCCCTCCTTACTTGCCACGGCTATGCTCAGCTTCTCTCTGCTCTCCCATTCCGACACGGTCTTCAGGCGATACGGCGGCGCCGCGCCGTCCGGGCCGGGCTCAAACTGTATCACGGCCCAGGACGTCATGCCCAAAGGGCCCCATAGCTGCTCAGCGAGGGGCATGTGCGAGTCCAGGTAGTATTTGACGTCAAAAGTCTTGTCCAGGGAGTTCGGATAGAGAACGGTGGTCGTCAGGGTCATTGTCTTTTCGATCGGGGGAGGAATGAGGTTGGATCGCTGAGCTGAAGGTGGTCGGTTATGTATGAAAAGAGAAGATTTCTGGAGGTAGGTTGATGAATCTGGCTTTTTGTGACTATTCATATTATGCGTCAGTTCATTGCAAAATTGGGCTCGAAGCAGTTGCGGGCCCGGGCAATATTTCACGCACTTTTTGTTGAGCTCTCCAGTGTGGCTGACGAGGGAATTGCAAGAATTCAGTCACGAAGAGCCGCCTCTTGTGTACATTGACGGAGGAAAAGTTCAAACTGGGGCAAGTTCATAATGTGTCCTGATGGTATTGGGGTAAATTCGGGTGAAACTCTCTTATGCGGAGTTGATTGGGTCACATCACAGCAGGAAAGAAAAATCATTCAAGGGAAAATCGGATCTACTTTCTAGAACACCTTCGAAAACAAGAGGTTTCTTTCATCTGGCTTATCCAACTGAATCCAACACAGATTCGCTGTTGTTGGATATTGTTGCCATTTTTTGATCAAGCGTGTCCGCGTATCTTTCCAGTGACGCCCCAATAAGTTCCATGAGCTTAAACACATGTGGCCCCTTGAACATCTGCGCGCACAGCCGCGCCACTGCTATTGCCATGAGCTTGTAGCGCCTCGACTCTATGCGTTCCTGTTCGACGAGATCGCTGAGGCCTGCTTCCTGCAGTATGCTGCCCACAAGGCCCAGGAGCTTCATCTCGTTCGCGTTCGAAACTTGCCCTTCCGCCGTTTTCGTGCCCATGCAGTTCAACCATTTGCTCAGAAACACGGCACACTCGAGGTTGCAGAGGCTGTGCACCACGCTCCAATTCAGTGTTTGCGTGAGCGCGACATATTCGACGCCTACACGAACAGGGATGCTGAGAGAGTGGGCGCTCTGCAGTAGCGCGCGGCAAACATGGATGGACCGCGGCAGGTGAGGGATATTCTGGAAAGACTGTGCCACGACGGATGGATTGCCACTGTCAAACCGACGGTGCGACCCAATATCCGCGTGAAGGCGAATGTAGGCAATGCGGAATAGTGCGATGCAGTTGAAGCTGAGCGGGCCATTTGGCGAAGACGGATTTATCGTTGAGTCTTTGGTCGACTCCCAGTTGCGCTGCCACCGCCGCAGTGCCGTCTCCATTTGCTGTACCACTTCGGAATACAGGCCCCCGTATTCAGATGCTGTAGCGGGAACTGTCGCTTGCCGAAGGAAGAAAATGTGCTGAAGAAGACAGTGGATCATCGCGTAATTTCCGAATGAAGACGGGGCGGTTGTACTCTCACTCGACTGGATGGTCTCAGAGAGAAGACTGGAGTAGCCATCGCGAAATGATATGGGCTTGCAGGGCTCATTGGCTCGGCAAGAGGTCCATTCCTCCTCCGTCATAGCTTTCCACCACGACTCTGGGCACGGAAGGTTCAGCTCTATCTCGTTATTGGTCATCTTTGGGGGCGAATTGTAGACGAGAGAGTGTAGGTTGAGATAACAGTAGGCCGTGATCTTAGTCCGGCGTCGACCTTCATTCATGGCCCATCTCCTCCAACCCATCTCTTGGGCCGTGTGTTCTGTCTCTTTGAGGCCATCTTCACGTGCTAGTAGAGCCAGCTGCTCGGCCAAACAAACGGAGTCTTTGATCAACCTAGAATGGTTCCATGTTGCAAATGCTACAAGAAGCATTGTCGTCTGCATCATCTCAACTCGTGCTTCCATGAATACCACGTTTTCTGCGATTGCAGTCTGTTCTTTGGCCGAGAAGGTTTGATTGCCCTCCGCTGTAGATACTCGCAAGTTTTGCTCAACAGAGTCCAAGCAATTAAGGCCATTATGTTGTCGAAAGCGTGTTTCGAAGAGCGCTTTAGATGCTTGGTAAAGTTTTTCTGCTTGAGGGCGTTGAAAGCGGTATAAAGCACCAATACCTGCGATTGCAAGTGCCAATTCGGGAGAGGTGACAACCATGGAGAAGGTTGGAATGTGCAGGAAAGGCTGGTGCTCATGGAATCCGGAAAAATATCCTTCTACGTAACGGCTGAATGCGTGTCTGGACGGCAACTTGAAGTCAGAGGGTAGAACGATTTGGTTCTGCATAATTGCTGCCGATATGATAGAATACTCTGACGCCGAGATGCGCCACGGCAGGTGCAGATCAACTTTCGACGCATGGAGAGATACATCTGCGCTGGGAGCAGTTGTCGATTGTTCTGCATCCTGTCCAAGAGGTGAGGGCAAACGAGATGCATATCTTGACAATGCTCCAGTCTCTTCTCGCGGCGCAAACAAAGAACTGGGGTCCTGCGAATTTTGTCTGATGGTACCCCTCGTTCCATGATCAGAGTGGCCGATTTGGTAGTCTGACAACGAGATGAATTGATTTGGATAATCGAAAGGGAAAGATGGCAGAGTTGTGTTCATGCTCAAGTCTCTCCATAGAAAATCCAGGGCATCTCCAATATCGTATTCCGGTTGGCCGGAGCTGAGGACACCGTTGTCAAGATCTGTGGGAACATTGATGGGAAAGGAGTGTCTGTCATCTTGAAAGCCAGAATTATACAACGTGAATTGGCCATCAAGTTGGTCTGTTACAACCGGATTGCTCATGGCTTGCCCATCTAAGTCCAAATCTTCGGTGCGAGTGAGGTTAGTGGCTGGGGACACTTGGCTATCCTCCGCTTCGGCCGCGCCCGATACGCCCAACGAAGATTCATCAAAAAGATCGTTGTTGTTTCCGGGGTGGGTCAGCCTGTTGTGACGTGCGAGCAGATCCCTGAAGACCTGTTAGTTAGACCAATCCTTCCTTCGCTGCAATTGATGTACCTTCTAGAAAAACGCCTGCCGCATCGGCAGCGGTATGGCTTCTCTTTAGTATCTGTTACCGGTCAGCGCCAGGAATTCCTGCTAGCATCTACGGAACGAACGTGTCCGTTCATGCCTGATAAGATGCTCCGTCCTTTGGAACTGCTTGCGGCAGAAGCGGCATGGTGCGACTTTAACTCTTGGTCTCATTGTAGGAATTCGGACGTGTGAGCTCGCAAGACGGTGGAGTCGGATTGTCGTCAATTGCGCCGAGATCTCCGTCGTCTCTTAGTAAGCACCCTAAGCTACAACACTAACTTCCGCGATGGCAACCTTCACGTATACGATGATATTCCCCCTACGAGGCCCGAAACGGCTTTCAGTAGTCTAGCTATTTTCCGCGCCACTCTTCCTAGCACGAAATCAACACAAAGGTATACGAGATCTGGTCATATGTAGCTGAGTACCATTGAATATGCGGAATAAGTAGTCTGTGGAACTTACAGGGTGTACTTTCGGGAAGAAGAAGATCTGAAGAGGGCTTATGGTATGTAAACACCTTAAGTCCCGAAGTGAATTAGTACTAGGATATCAAAGCGTTTAGCAGTAGTTTTGAAATAGAGTTCGTAGTTTGCGTTCAATAAAAGCTCCGTAGGAACGCGACCAAGCCAAGGACCAGATTATAAGAAACCAAGCTTCAAGTAGCAAGGACTATGATAGGCTTTGCAATGGCTCAAGCTAATACGTTGTTTGTGGAGAAAAACTGGTAGCCTTTTCCTACGCACATCTGGTGAATCAAAGTCATCTTCCGTGTCGTTCTTTGGTGATTTTGATAAAGAGACCCATCCAGCTCAGTGGGTTTATTCCCGATGCAAAGATCCCAGACCGGGAACGTAGCATGCCGTGGAACCGGTAGAGTCGGCCGAGACAGACATCGCATCACATCCCTAACAAATCTACCGGCGGAACTTTCCGCATTGGTAAATAACCTTTAGTGCTCCCCCCCTCGCTCCATAGTCTACCCCACCATTCGTTGCTCAAACGAACAAGCAGTGGATATGTATAGGCCAAACAACCAAGGTGATGACCGCTTGCCGCGCGATTCCGGTACATATATGTGACAAGTCCGGCATCCGTGCACCTGCTCTACCAAACCTCAATCTTCCACCCAAAGCCTGGCGACCACCAACAATCCCAGTGAGACAACAGCAACAATATGGGTCTCCTCGACCGCTTCACCGGCAGCGTACCCTTCACGCAACAGGACATCCCGCCCCTGACCGACAAAGTCATCCTCGTCACCGGCGGCAACATCGGTCTCGGCTTCCAATCCGTCCTCGACCTGGCCGCGCGCTCGCCGGGCCACATCTACCTTGGCGCGCGCTCGCGCGCCAAAGCCGAGAGCGCAATCAAAGAGATCCGGGCCAGGCTGCCCGTGGACAACAAGACGCCCATCACGCACCTCGAGTTGGACCTGGCCTCGTTCGCCTCCATCAAGACCGCCGCCAAGACCTTCCTCGCCGCCGAGACGCGCCTCGACCTGCTGCTGCTGAACGCGGGCGTCATGGCGCTGCCGCCGGGCCTGACGGCCGACGGCTACGAGATCCAGTTCGGCACCAACCACGTCGGCCACGCGCTGCTGGCCAAGCTGCTACTACCCGTCCTACAAAAGACGGCCGCCGCCGCGCACCAGCCGGACGTGCGCGTCGTCGTGCTCAGCTCCGGCGCGCACAGGTGGACGTCGGTGCAGGGCATCGACTTCGACACTCTGAGGGCCGCCGAGACGCCCGGCGTCAGCACCACCGCCCGCTACGGCCAGAGCAAGCTCGCGAACGCGCTGTGGGCGCGCGAGTTCGCGAGGCGCTGCCCCCAGCTCACGGTCGTGGCCGTGCATCCGGGCGTCGTCGGGACGAACCTGTTCCAAAGCATGGGCGAGCGCAGCTGGCTCGTGCGGAACGTGGCCCCGTGGTTTTTGACGAGCGTGGAGGTGGGCGTCAGGAATCAGTTGTGGGCCTCTACGGCGCCGAAGGATGTCGTGGAGTCGGGGGTGTATTACGAGCCGATCGGGGTAAAGGGGAAGGCAAGTAAGTTGGCGACGGATGACGCACTGGCGGTGAGGCTGTGGGAGTGGACGGAGAAGGAGTTGGAGAGCGTGAAGGTTGAGGCCAAGATTTAATCTTTTCGGCTTGTCAGATTTCTGAAATATTGTCGTTCAGTCTGGATACGTTCTGGCGCTGGTATTGAGAAACTGGCAATGCAGTGCTGCTCACGCACTGGGCTGCAGCGAATCGTGTTGGCGTTAGATCTTCACTCCACATTTCGCTTCTATAAGTCGGCCACTGTGATCTGTAGTGTTGAGTTTATTGGCTTATATCTAATGAATTGGCGAAAGGCAGTAGGTATCTTGTGCTTTTTTGGGGCCTCGTTTGCCAGGATGTACTTCAATACCTGCAAAGTCCATCCAATCTTCTTGACGAAAGACAGCTATGGAGCTTGAATATGATATGTCAGGGCTTTTTATAAAGTCATGTCAATCCAGGAGAACAGCCCAGGGAATTATGGATTAAAGAAACGAAGCAATCGACGGATGACCTGCTTAGAGACGCAAGATCGAAAACCAACGTAGATGTAGAAGTGAAGTAGTTGGGATGATATACGAGAATAGAGTCTCAAAGGGTGATTCAGTGATAAGTCGTGATGTGTATACTGCTGTTCAAGGTTTGGAGAAATTTGATTTCAGGTATAAAGGTCGGTACGCCGCCACGACATGCGACGACACTTGGGGCTGGTAGAGCTTGCAAGCCTTTAACTGATCTGTTCCATGGCTCTCTGTACGCGTAATTACCGCGGATAGATATTATTTATAGGAAAAGGGATCGAGAAATGGAAAGACAAGCAGGGTAATAGTTTCGCGCCCGGTGAGAAACAAGAGGCCTTCCCATGTACTCTCCATCGTATAATGTCAGTGACCTCGAGGTGCAACGCAATAGAAATTAAACAATCGTGTAATATCAGAAACAAGGCTGAACGCTGCTTTTCCACAAAACTTTGCCACGTTATCGATTTCTCAGCCCGAGTTTTTTTTTAATCACTTACATGCATAGGAGCACTGAAACAAAACGCGTGACTTTGATTGCTTGACAGCAACTGTGGGGAGTCTTTTGTAAACCAATAAGGTCCTGTAGCGCTAAAACCCCCAACGCGAGAAGTTCAGCCTTCTTATGGAGAACATCAAGTCTCTGGCCTTGCTTCTCGATTCCGGCTGCCCATTCTCTCGGATTCCACCACATTCCCAAAGCCACGAAGTTGAGTCGATATTGGCCATCTTGAACAGAAACTTCCCTATGCATTCTTTCGGGGACGAGATCATGATGTGCAATCCTCTCCAAAGTTCCAAGTTCCTCTCAGAGGCTCTCTCCGTGATCTTGCGACATCTTGCAAACCAACGGCACACTCTTCGCGATATTGCCATTGTTCATCGTCACAAGTTTCCGGCCGAATTACAGAGAGCCCTAGATAGCGGATGTGTCTTGGATGCGCACGCCTTGGAGGTCTATCAGACTCTGCGTAAGAGTGGAGTTGATGTGCCTCCTGATTTGTGGCCCGCTCCATACCCGTCGGTGTACCATATCGGCACAATGACATCACCTGCCGCCCAGCGCCTTCAAACCCTTGGCTTCCATGATTTAAATCAACTCGATGTTGAGTTCATGAGGAACGGACCCCCTTTTGCGCAAGCATGTCGTCCAATATCCATAGGCCTTGCGCGGTGATTTTTGGGTCATGGCGCCTCGGCAAAAACTATTGATGTAGGTCGGTCCGCTAAGAAAGGATTGTTGTCAGTGTCTTTGCTCAAGCTTCGGGTGTGTTTCGGCTAAGGGCAAAAGACATTTTTCACACCGGCCTCCCTGATCTCTAAAGGCTTTGAAGAATCACAACCAATAGTCATAACCTAAAAGCCCACAGATGGCCGAAACCATCCAAGGCTTCCTGCGTAATTACATTTGTTGCCCAGAACTCCGCCTCTTCAGGATTTTCCAGATACCCATTACTCCATAACCAGTAGCCAGCTCATCTCCTTACGCTCAGATACGTTGCAGAAACAGCGACAGCCCCTAACGAATCGTGTGAGCCCTTAGTACAGGCTTCTCTTGAGCCGATGTTGTCACATGATAGCCCGTTGTCGTGCCTGTACAATATCGTATGATTCCCCAGCTCAGGATTTATGGTGAAAAGTGCCACATCAAATGGCGGGCGATAATAGAACGGACCGTTGCCAAGCCCACAGCGTTGACAAAGCAGGGGAGGTTGCGTGTCACAGAGAAGATGTGGTGAGACCAAATGGGGACTCGTAACATCGCCCAAGACCCATTCAACTTCGCCAGAGTCAGGACTCCGAAGTCCTTGACACTGATCATCGTTCCGAAGCACTTCCTCGATATCGACCTCTGCTTTCTCCAACACCTTGGACCACAGTACCAAGGCTGCGGGTGACAGTGCAGCGAAGTTGGTTGGCGAAGAGTCTTGCCAGGATCCGTAAGGCGACGCTCCTCTATCTATAAGCTCAACCAGGAGCTGGACCATCCCCTCTGTCTCTTCTCGAGTCGTCGCCAAAAGCCAGCGGCATGCTGAAAGTCCCTCACAGTACCTCCATAGGATCTTGAACCTCCCGTTGTTTTTAATCCCACGGTTGGCGCCAGCATCTAGAAGTACCCTTGCAAAAGGTACCACATTAGGGGAATGCAGTGTTGATGCAAATTCAAGTAATGTTACGCCCTCATGGTCGACTTCATCCACGTCCTGGGTCTGAGCCAAAAGCAATCGAAAATGGTCTGGATCCACCTTTTTCGCCCTGAATTCCTCAAATTCGTTGCGTAATGGTGACATTGGGAAGTTTCCAACAAGTTTACCAGTATCGTTATCATAAAGGGTGTAGATTCCGTCATATTCGAAACATTCCTTCGCGCTAAGAAGTCGGATGAAGTCTTCAAAGAGAATGTCTCTATTTTGGGGATTTCAATAGGTAAGGAAGCGTTCTAAGGCTGTTCTACCTTGTCTTGACAGCGTAAGTATCATTTTGCTCAGAAGAAAATGTGTAAATGACTTACAGGTTACAATCCAAGGGATCGGCTCCAAGATTAAGCAGGAGATGAAAAATATCAAACCTGAGGGATTTGATCGAGAACTGACCAACGGTTATTATTTGACGCGATATTCACACGTTGATGGATACTCACCCGAAGTAACGAGCTGCCATACTCATCCCTGTCTCGAGCAGAGCATTCTTGAAGTTGCAAAATGGCTCGTACTTCTTGGAAATTGCCATGCCGTATGTGACGGATTATCTTGCATTCTCGCGGTAAAATGCCAAACGTATGGATCGCGGATGGTATCTCAAGACCTTGAGCAAAAGACTCCACAAAAACCGCGGACATTCCTGGCAGGCCATGAGATAAGTTTGGCGCAAACATCACCGAAATCCTCTTAGCGAAGTTGAAAAATCACCAGAGCTGACTTGGCATTCATCGGTGATTTGGATGGAAAGATTTCCTTCTTCAAGAGAAAGAAAGATCTCCATCTCTCCCTTCTCTTTCACTTGAATCTCTTTCTGACGAGTCCAACTTGATTTTCTTAGCATGACCGAAGAAGACTGCAAGTTGAGAAAGTGTAAAGCCTGGAGTCCGATCGGCTGAGTTACTCTTCGAGAACCGTAAGGAACGAGATTTAGCCCTTCTCGAACTTCTGAGGCAGCTAGAATGTGCACACTAGACGAGATATCGCGAACTCCTTTCTCTATCCAACGAAGATCACCCATGGAAGTTGCTGGTAAGGAAGCGTTCGCCAGAACAGATGGTAGGATACGTCGCAACAGGAATAGACTCGCAGCTGCATCACCTGCTGAACCCTCGTGTATGTTAACTGGAGGATTTTGGTTCTGTGAAGGCGTAGCATGGATCAAGTTGGAAATTTCGGCACGCAATTGTGCTTGACCTTGCAGTGTATCGCCACGCAATTGTTCGTGCCCTTGAAGAATCTTTTGCGAGATATCAATGCCACTGCACATCATACTTAGGGTATCGGCTCGAAGCTTTTCTTGTCCTCGGATGAGGCACTGAGAATTTCTGTTGACCGTCTCGAGCATCCGAAATTGAGCGATGTCATTTGTTCTGTTCGCTTCATTAGCGCATGCCGTGTTGAGTGCATGATGATCAATACCTGCCGACGGTACCCAGAAAGCAGTGAATCAAGGATATCTTCTGAGTCAGACGGAAGCAGATTCTATCAATAGACTGCTTCCCTTTCAGATGCCGGAGGGATTTGAGAAAGCGACGAGTACGCGAGTCGAAGTCAAAGATGGGCTCATCAATCTTTGCTCGAAGGCGTTTCAAATCGTCATTGATGCTTTTGGCAGCGCGACGTATGGAGGCTAGGCTCTGGGGACTGATTTGAGGCATATGAGAGTATTGACAGTCGTTTTCCAATCGTTTCAAAACTTCGAGGAGATTTTGAACCTCACACACCCTCTCGCAGGCATAGAGTAGCTCCTCTGGAGCATCTCTCAGGGAAGCGATGATGTTGGAGATTTCGCGGGCTGATTTGATGACGATATCAACAATGCCGATGGCCGCCGCAGCTGTCGAGAACGGCTCTGCCATGGTCATACATTGCCGGTGGATATCCACCGGGAGGCCCGCCAGCAAAAACGGGAAAAAGACTGGCAGAATTTTGATGCAGGAGATCACGGAATCTCACCCTTCTTATCGTACGAACTGAGGCACATTTCCTCGGATGGAGGTTACGCTATGGACTGAGGCGTATGCGTGTCAGATCGTGGCACCATGCGATTGGCAAGATGGAATGGGTAGGGGGACCAAGGCATTGTGATAACAGCTTTGCAGGCTGACGCTTGATGCACCTCGTCGATCTTGGTCTGTACTGGCTAAAGAGCTGAGAGGATCAGATCCAAAACTTGTCATAAAGGACAGGTCGCGGTCAAGCTGATTCGCCTAATCATATTTCAGCCTTGCTGACCGTGCAAGACATCCGAAGCTGTTCAGCAAAGCCATAGCACTGCCGCACTCGTGTCTGCCTTGAGATGTCATCTGACAATGTTTCGGCTCCAAAATTCATAATGTGAGCATTTCTTCGGGGGTTTCATGCCTGTCCTGAGCCTGGGTTATTGGGAGCTTTAAACTGTATCCGGGCGGTAACACAAACGCCGTCAAGACCGCCTGGCACTGCTGTATCTTACGAAGCAGACTGAATTCATTTATGTAGACTAGATTGCGACTAATGATCAGTTCCAGCGTTATGCGCTAATTTATTTGGTTATAGTGGTCTGTTAGTCAGATCTGCGAAGATCGAATCCGGAGAGCTTCCGGAAGACTACCCGGCGACCACTTATACCCTGGATACTTTTGTGTAGTGTGTACTGACAAAGGCTTGTTTAATGCTCGACCATTTGAAAGATATATTGAGCGAAAATTATATTACTGAGACGCTGAGACGCTACTTTGTTGGTGTATCTACCCTCTCTTTGTAACACTCCGAATAGATATGGTAAAAGCCGATGAGCCGTTCTCCAACAACTTCCCCCGTGAACCAGACTACGCAGGAGCTAACGAGTCGTGATTATACTAGTAAGACGATAGTACCTACCTCCTATATAAATAACATCAGCCGAAAGAAGCTCAGGGACTTTCTCAGCTTCGCACAGTTATCAAGGTAGCCATAGAAATAGCCAAAGAAGCACTCATCACCAACGGGCCGCTTAGGATCCATCTAAGCCCCAGGACCAGGCTCTGCAGTGTTCTAGAAACGATGAATAGCACCAGGGGAATGATGGCCCTCTTTCCAGGTTCGATAATGGTCTTGCCTGTAGGAAAGAGCCTCGCGCTCGACCAGCATGAGCCCTTTTATGCCGTCAAAAATCTCTTTCTGGAGGCGTAGCCAGTTTGGTTGCGTAGTCGATGGTTCAGGACTGGCAGGCAGCGTCGCCCGCATGATCTTGTGCGGAGTAGGAGGGGGAAATAATTGCATGATCACCGGGCCAGCGGTGCCCGCCAGGTGGGGGAAGGGCCTTGATTAGGAAAGCAGTGTTGGAACAGAGCACGCGGTTTGTGAGGGAGTAAAGCTATGTGAGCTCGGCCCCGGCTTCAATAGCTGACGTTCCTCTGGGTCTGAGACGACGTTGAGGACACGATGTGCAATGAAAGTTGCAGAGAGATCCTAGGGAAGAAGCCGGGTTTTGATTGGATAGGCGCACCCATGTTGAAGACGAAAGCGGTGAGAAGTTGGAGGTAGGTGGTTTCTATTTTACCTTGGTCTCGCAGAACGTTGCAAACTATGATGTATTTCGCAGTTTTCACACAGTTCCATGATACAATGTGACGGCCGAACAGTCGTCGCTTTAAAATGAAACAGTCATAAAAGGGATTGGTAATTAATCGTCAAAGCCGAAGCCGAAGCCAAAGTCGAAAACGTATTGGAGATCGCAAGTGGTGATCGCAATTTGCTGCGTGTCTGGAATAGGTTTATTCCCGGCGTATCCGGCTGCATTGGTTCTGATTTCGCCTGGAGCTGCCAACTCTTTGGGCTTGTAGGACTCCCCATGTATTAATAAAAATCCTGAACGGAGATCTGCAGAACAAATAAATTCTCGCCCTTTCGGAAGAGCTAGAAGGCCGGGCTTAAAGGTCATGTAACTTTTGACACACATGAGCAGAAAAATTAGAATGACGATACACTGAACTGGCTGATTATATATTAACAAGGGAAGAGAGCAGGTGGGTTGTGAAGTACCAAAGAAAACAGCAGCAAAGTCGGACATTCTTCTTCTCATTTCGGTTGCGGTTTGGGCTCTGATGGTCATTCAGTCTAACAATCGGGTAGACATACGTCCAATAGTACATTCTAGCACCGATTTTACGTTGAGAAACCCTCAAGTGAATCGTTTCATGGCTCAGCTCCTTCTGCTGGGTATATGGTTGAGGGTGAAAGCATCTTTCAAGCCCTTGCCAACTCGGGTGACGCCCATCGAAACCCATGACGTGGCTTGTAGGAGAACCCAAGAGGACCACCAGGTTAGTGTCAGTCTGAATCATTTTGATGACCAGGATGGCGGCTAAGCGTGTGTCACCTTAGGCCAAACGGAACTCCCGATATTTGAAGCGCAGGATTGGGTCGGTGTACTCCTCAGGCAGACCCGCGAAGGGTCTATATGATTTAACCTCCTTGTATTCCCCCGCTGATGAAGGTAATGAGCCCACTGTTCTACGCTGACTGAAAACTATAGCGACAGAGGCGAGTCCTAAAGGCAGTCAATCTACATCTACTTACATGGAGTCCGTAATAGAGACAAGCTTTGGTGAAAGACAGACTACTTCCCTTTCCCGGACCTTTCTACAGCATGAATGCAGAGACAAAGACCACGAGGTCTACGGCCACATGCAGATCCAACTGACAAAGAAGTACCACAAGCCGTCAATCCTAGGTTTGCAGTAGAATCAACCTTTGCCTTGCAACCAGAAGATCTTCCCTACTGCTTCACACGATGTGCTACCACAAATTCTACATCTTCGCGACGTGCGGACACTCGTTCTGGCAGCCTGGCCCATTGGTGCAGTGCCAGGATGCATCCTTCGCGCCCAACTTGGCCTTTTCCAGCACATGCCGTCCGCGGTCGCATCCGTATCAAACACGTAAAGTCTACGAGCTTTGCTGGCCGTGCCGACAGCAGCGTGACATGTTGCTAGCCGAAGCAGAACACCGCGGCGGCGAAGTGCGGTTCGAGGAGTGGAAATGGCGCATGAAGTATCAAAGCCCGCAGGCCGAGGAGAACGCGTGGAAGACGTGGGGAGGGCCGGACGCGAGCGGCAGCAGTAGCGGTGCGAATCGGTCGTCACGGATCGGGCGGATGAGCAGCATGTTGAAGGCGGGGCTGCGCAAGAGCGGCGGTGTTGAGAAGATGTGAGGGTGAGGTGGATCGGCAGGCGTGTCTTGGCGGGCGGTGGACGGAGCGTCTCGGGCGAAGGACGAACGACGAGCCTCTCATTACAGATCCGAGTCTCTCTCGAGCTCGCAGCTACCCAGCAAGTCAACAACCACCACCCACCCCGCGCCCGCGCCCGCAGCCACTCCAACACCCGCGGCGCGTCTTCAATCGCTTGCCTGTCGCTCCTCGCCGCCCTTCCCCTAGCCTGCCAACCGCCCGCCGCCGCCGAACGACCACCGCCATGCCGACGCCCGAGTCCGAGGCCTTCCTCGCGAAGAAGCCCAAGGTTGCGCCCACCTTCGACGGCGTCGACTACGACGATAACGCCGCTCTCAAGGCCGCCCAGGATGCCGTCATCCGTGAGCAATGGGTCAAGTCCATGATGGCGCGCCTGGTCCGCGAGGAGATGAGCAAGTGCTACTACAGGGAGGGCGTCAACCACCTGGAGAAGTGCGGCCACCTGAGAGGTCAGTCCCGGTGAAACGGGTGGCAGAGCTCTGACACAGGAGCCGCGATGCCCGTCCAATGGCTCTCGCTAACGCACCGGCATGCAGAACGCTACTTCGAGCTGCTGAAGGAGTCCAAGGTCAAGGGCTACCTGTTCCAGCAGCACAATTTCGCGCCCAAATAAGCGACTGCAGATAGAGGGCGCGTTGGGTACGGAATGGTGATTGCAGATGGACTCGAGGGATAGAGAAAGAGGAACCAATGGAGAGCGAGACAATTGGGAATACTGGGTCCACCACAAAAATCCGATGTGTATAAGTGGACCGGGCAGCGAGCCCAACAGGCTTGTATCATATTTTCGAACATGCTGGCCAGATCCAGCGCCGCAATGAGCATGTGATTTCTGAACTGTCTGGGGCCATGCATGCAGACGGGACGTGAGAGATGGTGCTTCATACATATATGGCCGACGTTTCCCCAGTCGGCCTCTCCGCACCTCCGCCCTGCGTCGAATGCTCCCCCCAAACCTGCCTTCACTCTCACCGCCAGTGGTCCTAACATGAGGCTGTGCACTCCACCCACCCGTAACCAATTGCCACTCGCGAACCTGCAAGGCAAGGCAGCCAAGCCGGGCTGAGGCATCGACGTCCCTACGAGCATAAAATCGCGGGGCAAGGATCGGCCAGCCGCAAGCTCAACGTCACACGCCTTCCCACCACCAACAGTCAGTATCACGGGTCTTCGAGGGCTCAAGTCAAGATGCCGTTCCCCTTTGAGCTCCCCACCACCTCCTCCATCTCCTTCACCGACGTCTACACCAGCCCAACCCACCCTTCCCTCCCGCTCGCCGCAACAACCAGCCGCGGCGTGCTCCGCGACGTCCTCAAGAAGCACAAACGCCTGCCCCCCACCTCGCAAACCTCCAACCTCCCCGCCGTCCAATCCGCCCTCGACGAGTACATCCCGCACCTCTCAGCTCTCGACGCCGGCCTCAAGGGGGCCTCGCCCGACGAAATCGCCGTCTCCCCGCTCAAGGAGCTCGCCGCCGAATGGCGCGCCACGCTGACGGCGACCCTGCCCGGCCGCGACCCGCCGCGCGTGAAGCTGCACGGCCTCGACGCCGAGCTGGCCTTCGCGCTGTCGACGCTGGCGTACGCCCACAGCCTGCAGGCGCGCGCGCAGCTGCACGCGTTGCACGGCAATTCCGCCGCCGTCACCCCGGAGCAGCGCAGCGCCGCCATCGCGGGCGCGATGCGCTCGTTCCTCGAGGCGCACGCCATCCACGCGCACTTGGTGCAGCGGCCGCGCGCCGCCGCAGACGAGAGGCCCGTTGCTGCGCGGAGGCTGGCCGGGGCGGCCGCCGCCGCGGCGGACGTGTCGACGGGCGTGCAGACGGCGCTGGCGGAGCTGACGCTGGCCGAGGCGACGCTGATCGCCGTGCTCAAGGACGACCCCTACCCGGCCGTCGTGGCCGAGGACCGCAACCGCGCGTCCAAGGACTGGATGTTCAAGGCGCCGGACATCCCCAAGGTGCGCGCACACCTGTTCGCGCGGCTGTGCCTTGCGGCGGCGGAGCACGCGGCCAAGGGGGCGGCCGGGTTGGGGTCGGCGGCCGGGGCGAAGGCGGATGAGGCGTTGGCGAGGTATTTGGAGGATCTGAGGAGGACGGCGAGGGGGAAGGCGTGTAGGTTTCTGGGGATTGATGCGGAGTTGGCGGGGAAGACGGGGGAGGGGATTGCGTGGTTGAGGGCGGCGAGGAAGGAGCTGGGCTTTCTGGCGGGAGGGGCGGCGGAGGAGGAGAACAAGAAGAGGGGGTTTGCCTCGAAGTTAAAGAAGGATTGGGCGGAGAAGAGGGAGGACAAGAAGATTGAGAAAGGGAGCGATTGGGGGAGTGATGCGGGGAGGTTCGAGGAGGGGAGAGTGGTGGAGATGCTGGAGAAGAAGTGGGTGAAGATGAACGATACGGTGAGTTGCAGCTATGTCCTTCCCATGTTACCTCTGTCACTTCGTTCTCCGCCTGTGTATGCTTTGTTTCAGCTCCTTTTCTCACTATCAGAAGGTTGGCATCCAAGCCATCCCACCCATCGAACCCCTCCTCGCCAGCATACCGTCCGGCCGCGAATACCACACACCAAAGCCCTACAAGCTGCCAACGCTCGACGACTCTACCATCACCCGCATGCGCGCACCTCCCGACCCTTCAGACCCCGGTTTTGCCGGCAACGAGGACGACAGCGCTGACGAAGACGACCGCCTCGCTGGCGGAGCAGATCCTGTTGGCGCGTTCCCAGGAACGAGCGATGACTACGCCGGCGACCGGAATTATTATTAGGTCCCCGTGATAGCCGATGCCGTCAAGCAGTTTCATCATTGCGTGAACTGGCATGTTCGTGCTACTCGTGTGCGTGGTTGCCTCGTCCCGTCTCCCCGTCACGGCTCCATGTGTGTCGCCGGGCACCGAAAGACCCACTCGGGGTAGGATTGCTCCTTTGGGTATGGATGGCGAAGGACAGGTGAAAGAGCGTGGGCTAAGGAAATTCTGCACGTCATCCTTTTGTGCGATGGTACGTGGACCCGGTGAAGGATGGGCTATGCGCTGTTCGTGATCACGTCTAAGCCTCCTTTGGTCATCAGAGCATCGAAGTCGTGATATCGGGTTAGGAGGAGAAGAGGGCCGAGACCGATCTGGCGGTTTTTCATGTATCACACAAAATGACGTTCCTGTGACATCCAGTCGTCGCAGGGGTTTCTCTGAGAGGTCAGCAGGCGTTCCCGCATCGGGGCGGGCAGAAAGGAAGCGTCATCTACTTGAGGCCAGGGAAAAAGAAAAAAGCGTATGGCCTGCCTGTTATCTCTATCTGCCTAGCTCATTTTCTCAAGACTCAGATCGTATTGAAGTCGTTATCTTTGTTTCCCTTTCTCCATTGCTTTTTCTATTTTAATTCTTTCTTTACTTGAATCCGGCAATGGCCACGTGCCGCGGAAAGCAACTGCCACGGCACAGCCTACAAAGTATCGCCGTCTTCATGTCCAATTCTCGGTCCGTGTCCGTGTGTTCTGCCAACGGGACGGCAATGACTGTGTGGCGGTGCAAAGAGCAGCGGCAGACCGCTAGGCGAACCTGTTTGCCTGCGGACAGAAGATGGTTTCAGAGAGTTACCTATGTATGACGAACGCTACGTTTCGAGTGCTTTCCCCGGCGAGAATACGAGTCTTTCCTGGGATGCAAGTGCTTCGGTCAATTGAACCGCGTGTCGAATCTCGAGCCTTTTGGCAGAATTGGGACCTGCAATCTATGCTCCTTTAGACGTCGTACAATTCAGCCTTTGGCGGGAGGGGACAGGAAGGCTGAGTAGGATTCCTGGGAGCAAGTGGGAAGAGGTGCTGCGAACATGTGTTTGGTCACGCGGGCTCTAGAATTAAGGTTCTATTTTGGGAGGGACTGTGAAGCTCTGCTGCCTCTTTCTCACAAGTCAATTCTGATTTTGTACCGCAGGTACTTTGCACCGGCATGCAATTCGACATTGTTTAGGAAGTCTATCAAGATCATAGAGATGCTCTGATTCGGAACATACAGACGCTCTATCTACTTCGCTCACACGCAATCAGTGACTGAATGCTCTCCGAAAATTGTCGGGGCTCATGTCTACATGCACATTAGTGAACTGCAATGCTTCTAATACATCCAATCTAACGTTTGAGAAGATGAATGAACTAAACACTGGTCCCAGTACTGTTACGAGTCCTTCTTGCTCACGCTACCATCCCTTTCCCACTCTTCCCCATTTTCAAGTTGTGTCTTCAACCTCTCTAGCCTCTTCCCCTTCTCGGCCCATCTCTCATCTAACCACTTCGCCAGCTCCTCCTCGCCAGTCGGCAACCCATCCATCTCCCACCTGTCCACATGCGCGTAGAACCTATACTCGTCACCTCTCAAATTCCCACTCGCCACCGTCTCCCAGAAGGGCGGAGCACGCATGAATTCCCTTCCCCGGGCATAGGCTATCGTGACATCGAGCACGGCGCGGACATGCGGGGTGCCGCGGAGCGCGTTGACCGTGGCGATGAAGCCGCGGGGGCGGGGCACCAGCGTGTACGGCGATGGTGGAGGTTTGCCGGCCCGCTCGCAGAAGGCGGCGGCGGCGGCGTGGCGGGAGGGCGTGAGACGCGTGCCTTCGCTGTATGCGATGAGCCCTGATGATGGAGGTGGCTGTGTTAGTGAGATGGTCTTCGTGTTTGAAGAACTGCAGTGACGTGGTGGGTTTGTGGTCTGTGGAGAGTTGTCGTGAGGCTGTGATGGGGGGGCGTAGGTGGTAAAGATAGAAGTGGTCGGGATAAAGATAGTAGCGGGAAGAGATAAGAGACGGCGGTGAAGATTGCGACGGGTATGGAAACTCCAAAGAGGTGTTACAACGGAAGGCAACCAAAGCGGACGTGAAGCAAAATTCAGGAACAAGCGCGGTTGGCAGCGTTGACTTGTGGTGATTCGTGCCATTGACGAGGCTAGCAAGGCAGCATGGAAGCAAATGATTCGACGAGGGAACCAACAAGCAACAAGAGCATGTGTGACGGAAGCGGTCAAAGATAGCAATAGACTCGACAGAGGTGACACCATGGCAGAGCGGGAGTTCCTGATGCAGAAGCACCGACGTCCCAAAAGACGCTGTGGTAGCATGCGCGCAAAGGCGGGCGGGCGACAACATGATACTGTGGTGTAAATGGCGCGTGACGGAGAGGTGCAGGCACAGCGCAGAAGAGGGGGGGGGGGGAGGATGGTGGTGACAGGGAATTGTCATTCGACGTACAGACGGGCCAGCGCTTGGACACAATTCCTCGAAAGACCCTCTCCAGCTCTGCGCGATCAGTGGCCCACTTGCGACTGACAAGCGGCATGCCCATGGCCCACAAGCCCCAGCCCAAAAACGGCACCCAGCGCAGGCTGCGCTTCGCGAACCATCGGCAACGGCCCAGCATAGACGCGCGGCTGGCGGCTTCCTGGATCATGTAGAAGTCGGACCAGGCAACGTGGTTTGCAACGACCACAGCAGACTCGCCGCGGGGCAGGCCGCCGGGGCAGTTGGTGCTCAGGACAATATCGGCATGGTTGATGCGGGTGAAGATGGTCTGGATCCAGGCCCAAACCGAGTGGGCGAGGACGGACGAGGCGTTGTAGACAGCATTAGGGGCAACCCACTTGAGCGGGAGCAGTAGTGAAAGTATGAGGTCAACCGCCAAGAGATGCCCCAGCCAGGGCGACAGCACTGCGACGCCACGGAGGAGGCGTGTGGCGTGGACGAGGACAGCTTTGGGCCCGCGCAGGCGCGTGGGTTGGGGCGTTGGGTTCATGGCCGGGTCGAGCAGGAGAGTCGCACAGGTGGCAGAGGCAGAGACATGGACAAGATGTGTGGGGAGCTTGGCTGGCGGCCCTGGAGCAGCTTGCTGGCTGACGAGGGGCAGCTGCACGGCGCCGGGGCGGCCCCGGTTGCGATGGGCCGGAGGCTGGGATCGCATCGCCAGTGATCGCCGGAAGAGACGATCGCCGGCCGGGCCAGGCTTGTCGAGATGCTGTGTAGATGTGCGTTATGCGCTGCGGCGGGCGTGTTGCGGCGTATTGCTGCGTATTGTATCGACCACGGGCGAATCGGCGGTAGCCCAAGCGACAGAAGGCACGGCGCTGTCGCGTATCGAACGCGACGAACGGCGCTGTATTGATCGTTCTGCTGCGGTGCATGATCAAGCCGGTGCACGCGCGGGCCAGGCTGCGGCTGGTTGGTAAGGCTCGCTCGGGCTGCTCCTGTTGCTGCTGCACCGCACGCATCCACCCGCCGCCGCAGCAGGCAGGCCGCCCAAGCTCAGCCGCCCGTCCGCTGGCCGCATCCCGCATCGCGCCTCACTTGTCCCCCGTCCCCCGTCCCCCGTCCCCCCGTCCAAGCCGACGCCCTCTCACGCACCCACGACTCGCAAGCCGTGGCCCGCCGCCGGGAGACGGGCATCTCCTCGCCAGCCTGTCGCCGCACGGCCCGCTCAGGGCTCCGCCTCCCACCGGCGCGCTCCCGCAAGCACAGCAATTCCAAATAGCGACCGAAGCTTTCAACACCCTGCCGCTGAAACACCAAAAACCGCCTGCTGTCGCTGACATATTGTGATCCTCTCGTGTGAGTCCCTTCCTCCCGCCCTCGTGTCCTGCGAGCAAACCTCCCTGCCCTGCGCCTCAAGTCTGTCAGACGTCAACGTCGAGGGCCCAAGTCGCACCTCGGCCTCCGTCACCACCCACGCTATCCTCCCGATTGGCCCGCCCGCCTGGTGCCTGCCTGAGCTATTAAACCCATCCCCGACTCCGACTCAGTGCTCAAGCTCCACACGAACACCTTCACCACCGCTGACCGACAGCATCAAGTAGCCAGCAGTAGCATGGCCCAGCTTTCCCAGAACCACGCAATGGACGCCACCTTCGCTGCCTCCAGCAACGGCTTCGGTGAGTCTGGCCGCCTACATCATCCATCGTTCATCTATCCCCCGGGCCTCCACCGCTACGCTTTTTCACTAGCGTGCCATCGAACTCCCAGCTCCCTCTCCTGTGACAAATCCCCTTCTAGCAAGCCCGCCACGCCCTTGGTTTTTCCGGCACTTGCTGTGCTTCCACCCCACGCCTGTTTCCAGAAAGCCTCCCGTTCTGTTGCACCTTCATATCTATTTTCCATTTCCGTCCCCGCTTCCTTCCTTCCGTCCAGCTAGTTTCCTCTCGCTGCTGTCATTCTACCGTCGCTCCATCCTTTTGACTTTCCCTCTTTCATGATACTCAGTCTCACCTCTCTTCTCCACCGCAATGATGGCCTCTCATCAGACAACGCACTCCTCTTGGGACAGCACGCTGACTGCGTGTGGCGACTTCTCTCCTCATGAACTGCCCGTCGACTGCATCTTCCCTAGTCCACCATCTCACCCCCATGTGAGTGATGTACAGGGCAAGATTGCGCCGGCGCAGCTAGTTCTTGGCGAGGAGAGAAGGATGTCATACCCTTCACCAGAAGCCGACCCAAATGCCAAAGCTCCTTTGTCCAACTTCCCATTCTTCAAAAACTATGGCGGAGACAAGAAGACGAGAGGTTTGCCCGCCACTTCCCTCACAATTGTCTCCATGCTTAGCCTTTGCAGACGGCCAGCCGCCTAAAAGGCGCGGTCCGAAACCCGACAGCAAGCCTGCCTTGACCCGCAGACAAGAACTCAATCGCCAGGCGCAAAGGTACTTATTCAATGCTTCGTCCCTGCGATTTTATCTCATTGGGATTACAGAACACATCGTGAGCGCAAAGAGATGTACATCAAATGCCTGGAGCAGGAAGTCCTCCGCTTGAAAGACTTGTTCGGCAATACAGCAAGAGAACGCGATGCTTTCGCAGAGGAGAACCGCCGCTTGAAGGAGCTTCTCGCTGCTCACGGAATTGCTTTTGACCCCAACAGCCCAGCCAGTGGCTTCCAGCAGATGGCAGGTTCCAGCTATGGAGGCAGTTCACGTGGAAGTGTGTCCGGAAGCTACCATGCAGGCACCGCCTCCACCGGCTACACCTCGCCTCCACCTTCGATGCCTTCGCGCCCCGCGCCCGGCCTTCCCATGCAGGGCATTCAATCCCAACATCCGCATGCTCAGATGCAGCCAGCCCAGACCGGCTTGGACTATGACCAGATAGGCATAGACTTTGTCTTAACGTACGACCGCACACCCTATCTCTCTCCTCCGCCACAATAGCAGCAAATGCAAGACTGCTTTTTGCAATGCATCCGCCACACGCCGTGCACCTACCCAGATGAGGTAGGTTCAATGGCCTTTTCCTCATTTTTGCATCTTTTTTCGTCTATCGAGTCGCAATTCATCGTCAATTCAAAAAAAAAAAAAAGTAATAAGCGAATAAGAACGCCATTCTAATACGACACCCACTTTTCTCGCCTCAATAGTCTCGAGAAACCATGCATGGAGCACATGCAGTTCCTGCTGGTACGGGCCGAGGATAACGAGGCGGATGTGTCGGGCCACGCGCTTATGCAGACATGTCCGCCGCACTCGCACATCGCAGAAAACCCGGAGGAGAAGTATCCGCACAAGATGCCCGACGTCTCGCAACCGGACCTCATGAAGCTGCTCGACCTGTCGCATCGCCTACCCACCATGGAGGGTGAGATCACCCCCGTCATGGCCTGGGTCGCCGTCAGGAAGGAACCGCGTTTCCAAGAGTTGAGCAAGGAAGACATCGAGGCGCTGAAAGGTGATCTCCTGGCGAAAGTGCGGTGCTATGGGTACGTTTACTTATCCGAGCCATTTTCTGGTGATGTTTTGATTTTGGCCTGTGCTAACACCTTTTCGCAGCTTCGGTGCCGTTATCGAGGAATTCGAGGTTCGGGACGCACTCAACAGCACTCTGGCTACAAAAGGTCCCATCAGCGCCGCCGGCCCGGCGCTTGAGTAGATTGACCTGGAGGGCCGGACAGTTGTGCGCGTGTTGGGTTTGGTCAAACAAACAGGATTCGAGTCTGTCGTCATGCTTATTGTTTTATGTCTTATGATTTCATCTCACCCGCTTCAGCAACAGCGTTTCGCTCGCTTCAGATTAACGTGGATTTGTCACGACTACTTCAAGGTGGTTCGTCTGGGAAGATGAAGTTTGTCACTGAGTGAAGAGAAGCAGAGCGAGGTGTTGGCTAAAAGAAACGATTGGAGGCTGGGCCATTCAGGGCCACGATTTTACGGTCTTTTCTTTTTTGCGTATTCTTAGCCAGTCAACAGTCGTTTTTCGATACACATAGTCGATAGTGTCTTATCATTAACACAGTATCACCTATCAACCTGAGACTTTTTCCAGAAAAACTGAAGCACACGCGTACTGACTAGCAGAGAGGCCTCATGGGCAGCAACAGAGATGCGGTTCCGCACGTCAGCTCACCAAACCGGCACATCCAGCTGATCTTCTCTGCCGACTGCCGTTACCTCGTCATTGCTTGGCACAAAACCGAGCGAGACAGATCAACGTCAATGCCGTTTCTTGGAGGACACCGGGAACCCCCAAAAGGGAAGCTGTGCGAGAAACCCTATGCGGATGACATGCCTACGAAAGCAAAGAAGCATCTTCCCGGGGTTCGAGACGCATCTGCATGCAGATCATAGGAGGATGCATTGATGAGCGGGTGGTTAGGCCGGTGTCAAGTGTCCAAAAGAGGCAGTCCTTGCCAAGATTCATGATAAGGCTATGTGACCTGTCGAGGAGATGGAAAGCCGCAACTCGCCAAGAGTTGCTTGGTTCGGGATCGACGGGAAGAAGGCAAGGATCCGGGACATATGCAGGGCACAGGGAACCAGAGAAGGGACCTGCGTACGGTCAGTGTGGGCAACGTCGATATGGAACGGCAAAAAGAAAAGCACCTAGAATCAATCGACTACACGTGGTTTAAGGTTTGGCGCTAGGTAGCACCACCAACCCACCCACGCAGTGCACTACCATCGATACAACGTCGTTCCCACGGACGCGAGGGACGTCCAAGCTCTGGTGTCTCTCTTCTCCTCTTCTTCTTTTCGTTCCTGCGTCTTTTTTAAACCCGTTACAGCATACACCCCTGCTTCGTGACTGACAGGTTGTCAGACCCTGACAGACAGACACCAAACGCTCGGGCCGCTGCCTTTTCTCGCACACGCGTACTACTGCACTCTATTCGAACTGCAGCCGAGAAGATGATCGACAGTGCAGGAACGAAAAGGTAAGCTTTGGGCGCTGCCGCCCTTCCCCATATTGCAGGCAGCCGGAATGAGCCGTTAGTAGGTAACGCCCGTAACCTTCGTCAGCGTATGTGTATCACCTTCTTTTTCTTCCTTCTTGAACGTCGATCAGGCGTTCAGGCCGAACTGGACCGATTGTGTGAAGTATGAGGAAGGATCACGAGGAAAGGATGGTGAGGGACTGAGGAGGCTTCTGCGCGGATCCTTCGACCAGCTGTCAGCATTCCTTCTAGACTCCCCCGTTTTCATTACGTTTCCAGCTCTCAACTACCGTCCGTATTCTCTTCCTCGTGCTTGCAATGATTCGGAGGCGTCAGTAAATAATCGACCGTCTTGATCAACCACAAGAGTTAGGATTTCAGCACAATCCTCCTTTCAGCCTACATTTCTACACCTTTCAGTAAACGTTAACTCCACGGATTGAATTACATGAGAACATGAATAAGCAGTCTCCCGGGAGGAGCTAGGCAAAAGAAAGGCAA
Source organism: Botryosphaeria dothidea (assembly GCA_011503125.2). Lineage (NCBI taxonomy): Eukaryota > Fungi > Ascomycota > Dothideomycetes > Botryosphaeriales > Botryosphaeriaceae > Botryosphaeria > Botryosphaeria dothidea. The sequence continues at coordinate 1,952,489 of WWBZ02000016.1, read as the reverse complement.
GAAAGAACCAGCACGAGCCCGATGATTAACCTTAAATCTTCACCATGGCAAACTTCAAGACTCTTCAACACTTCGAATTCTGAAAATTACAAACACTAGCTATTGATACATTAAAGCATTTCTTTTCTCGCCCTGCACTCCGTCTTCTTCCTTTTGGAGATGCTATTTTTAAGTGAGAGCGTACGAAAAAGTGGAAACCCGATGAACGCCGCTTAGATATAATCTGCTCGGAACAAAAGGGAAGTGGAGGAACACTAAAGAAATACATAACTCGCGCCGCAAGCCGCACGTCGTCTACAGAGAGATGGGGAGAGCATAGATGCAAGAGAAAACAACATCCTGTCTATCCCGCCACTCTTCCTTTCTCCCTTACTTCCCGTCTCCCAATGCGTTCCAGAGCCTCGCGGCTCATAGCTCCATAGAGTGAGTGTCCTCTCAAAGGCAAGAATGGAGATTCACAGAGTAAAGAAACACAGACAACCTCCAAGCCAGGAAAGAACAAGCTTGGAGGCGCCACGGGGGAATAAAACAGTTAAAAGCAGATAAAGAAAAGAAAAAAAAGCTTCACCATCACATCGTCCTCATCCTCGCCACCCATATGTATATACTTCCCTTCGCATGTACTTCAGAAACGACGTGAAAGAGATCTTACAAAATGTAATACAGAAAAAAAAACATGAGAAATCCCGAAAAAAGGGGGGAAAGAGAAAAAGTTAAAACCTTTGGTCGTCACCATTTTGTCACCAAAAATCGTACCATAAACGAGGGTAAGAAGAAAAAGTAAAAAAAAAAAGATAAGGAAGAAAAAAACGTGCTACTTGCGCGCATCGCTAGCCAGCAACCGGTTGCTTTTCGCTTGCCCCTGCTCGCTCGCCTGTCGCTCTTCTCTGAATCCATTGTCAATCCGAGACGACGGTCCGTAGAGCAGGGTGTACACGGTCTCTGTCTCTGGCACTACGCGCGGATGCGGGAAGAGGGGTATCCGAAAAGGAAAAGGAAAGGACAAGGAAAGAAATTGGAAGAGTTGAGGAAAAGGGAAGTGTTCGAGAAAGGAAAGCAGTGCGCGCCTGCGATCGCCCACAAAACCCGCCGAGCCAAGAAGCGCTGCCGCGATCAAACAAGTTCCAGAATCCAGCTTTCTTTTTCCATGGCACGCGCACCGACGTCAGAGGTACAGTAGTCGCGACGAATAGGGACTACCGAAAAGAGAACCCATCGAAAAATGGCTAAGGAGGAGTAGTAACAGCAGTAGCAGCAGCGGCAGAGCACATTCCAACGCTTCACCTCCACCAACACCCGACGATGAAACGTCAACCGTCAGGGAATCGCGCCGTTGTCTACCAACCGACGGACCAGACCTTGTATAGAGTATAGGAAGTACCCGCCACCGTAAGGCGCGTGCGCCTTGTGTGCGTGTGCGTCGAGGGGTCGAACGGTCGTGCGTAGGCGCGCGGGCGCGGGCGTCAGACGGAAAGAGGAAAATCGCGGGGAGCCGTTGTCGGCGCGGGGCAGCCGTTGTGCCTGTGTGGCTGACGTGAAGGATTCGTCGCGCGGCGCACACTACCCGTCAGGGCGGCTATGCGGAATGACGGCGGTTGTGCTCTGTCGCTGCCGCCCTGGTGCCGCCGGTGGTGTTGGATCGATTGCGCCGGGCGCCGCCGAGGCATGCGGAAAAGAAGCTCGCGATCGACGCTCGGAAGGTTTGCGAACGTGTTAAAACTATAGGCAAAGAAAGCGGTCGACAAATTAACACTCATCCCATTTTGATAGAAGTGGTGTGTTATAGGGGGAGCAAAAGTTTTTACAAAAGAATGTAAGTGGTAGGCCGTGTTTGATGTGTAGTGTGGCATGTTTAAAGGAGAGTGTTGTGTGGTTCACGATGATGCAGATGATGATGCAGGTGCTGTCACGCTCCCGTCGCCAGCAACAGTAGTAGAAGCCTGCTGCTCGCCCGTCGTAGTTGCAGTCGTCTCCTTACCCTTCTTCTCTGTTTCCTTTTCCTCCTTAACATTGTCACCCTCCTGATTGCTGTTGTTGAAGCTCGGTTCGTCAAAGCCTTTCTCTCTGGAAATATCTGTTGACACCCTCGGCGTGTTGTCATCTTGGGGCGCAAGCGTCGCAGGCGTCGCGTCCGGTTCCCTGGCATCATTGTCCTTTACAGGGACAGACGGGGCTGTCTCGTTGTCGTCCTTCTCAGTGGGTGCGGTCGAAGGCGCAACAAAAGATGACTTGTCATCCGCTGCAGCGGTACTTGCGGTACTGGAGTCAACCTTTGCAATTCCCTCATTGGTCGAAGCACTGTCGTCCTTGGTCGCCGCTGGAGCATCCTTAGCCGACACGGTTCCCTCCACGGTCGACAGTGTCGCCATATCAGCCTCCCCTTCCTCCGGAATGGCCAGTGCCTCCTCGAGCGCCTTGATCGCGTCATTGGTGGCTACAGTCATGGTAGACACACGGTTCGATGTGTGTTCTGTGCTGAAAGCGAACTGCTGACCGGTGGGGGATGGAGACTTGTTCCCGAGGCCGAGAGGGGCCGGCATGGCTGAGTCGACCGAGGGGCGAGGAGACATAGCATCAAGAGAAAGAGCATCGTTTGTCCTGTCGGGGAGCGTGCTGCTACCGAAGGGGGTCAGGATAAGAAGAGGTCGACAGCATCGAAGGGTTTGGGGGACACAGCAACACAACGGCGGGGCGGGGCTTGAGGCTTACTGCGTGCTGAGGTTAGATTTGATCGAGGGCGCGCTCTTCTTGCTGGCAGCAATGGACGCAGCCTCGCTGCCGGCCTTGCCAAACGCTTGCGCCGCCTCGAGCGAGACCCTGGGCGTCTCGTCGTTCTCTTTGTCCTTCCTCGACGAGGCTATCGAGGCGCCGGAGGACGTGGTAGCCTCGGCCCTCTTCGCGTCGGCAGGAAGGTTCAGAGGGTAGGGAGACGCGAAGCCCTCCTTCATGGGAGCAGTCTTGATGGAGGTCTCGGGCTCAGCAACCTCGCCAATCTCGTCCTGGAGTTCACCGAACTCATTCCATTCTTCGACCTCGATAATGCCCTAGACATAATCAAGGTAAGATCAGCATCCGGTGTTCAAAACTTGCCAGAGTCAGCATGCCATTGAAGGCCTGCCGGGGCTTGGTTTCAGGAAAATCTTTGGGCAAGATGTTTGCGGGGTATATGCGAAGAGTGCGGAGCTCCCTCTGGAGTGAGAAGTCCACAAGGGAGAGGCACATATTGCAGTTGGTGGTAGGGTTCCGTGGAGTAAATGGTACTTACACCGAGGAAGTAGCCCTCCTTGACCAGCAGAGGGAACTTCTTGCCCTGTCCCCTGCGCATGTACAGTTTCTTCGCGCTCTCATTTGTAGCCGTGTCGATGTAGGTGAAGGGGATGCGGTTCGCCTTCAGGATAGTCTCCATGCGTGAAGTTGCGGTGACGACGTGCGAGGAGCCGGCCGTGAGGGAGGTGAAGAGGTAGAGGGTCATGTCAGAATCCCACTTGCTCATGTCGGACGCCATGGTTGCGGTTGGTGCCTTGCGGGCTTTGTCGAGTCTGGCGGAGCGGTGTTCTTCGTGCGAGGCGGTCGGTGGGTGTGGTCGGGTGAAGAGTAGCAACGAAGGCTTAGGGGTTCCTTTCGTGCAAGCTGCGTGCGCAAACTGGACGGACGCGGGGCGGGAACAACGTGGTTCAAGGCTTGAATTTTTCTTCGGCGGCGCGCGAAGGACCGACGGCGGGCGATAAGGCGCGCGGTAGGCTGAAACAATGGAAGCTGGCCTGGCGGTGGGGTTTTGGCGAAAGGGAGGCGCGCGCTCTGGCAATTGGCGAGCGAAAGGGCAGAGCTCGAGGGACGTGGGTGAAAGCAGCAACGATTATCGATACCGCGCGCGACAGGGGCTGACCTAGCTAGGAGTGGTGCAGGGTAGGCCGATCGTCCGCCGGCTCCCGTCGTCTCTCTCGCCGGCGCCTCGCACCACTCACTCGCAGAAACAAATCAGCATCTGTTTTCTCACGGATGCCCGCGGCTGCTCGCTCCCACGTGCGCCGCGAAGATTACTGGCCAGGCTGATCCGACGGCGACACGAGCGCCTGGCCTGCCCGTGGGGAATTGCAGCGCCCGACCGGACCAGCGAAGCGACAGGACGTTTGATTGCGGATTGCGACGGCCGACTCGCTAGACCCGATACGGCTGCTTTTTGATACAAAAGGATGGCACGCTGCGAATAAGGCGCGGAGCTGACGTCTCAATTCTGACGAGCACAAAAAGCATATTGCCCTTCTCGCTGCTCCTGCCTGAACGCCCCGGAAATTAGCACACGTTAGGCATGACGCAACCGCGAAGACTCTGTTGCTCCTCCCAGCGATCCCCCAGGCTGAATCAAGCCTCCCGGGACGTCAAGCGTCGGCGACTCTCAACATCAACCGTGTCTGCCCCCTCGAGATCCAAACCTTCAGCTCCCTTTGAGATGCAAAAGTGCGTCGGCAGTCACGTCCCGGCGGCTGTTCCGTGTCAAGGGGTCATGCATTGAAGTCATGCCATGCCACGGCATTCATGCCGAGAAGGGCCACAGAAAAGCAGACAGTAATGAAGGCAGGTATCATTCGTCAACAAGCAAGCCAGTGCAAAAACACCTTTCATCTCTCTCCCCACGTCTTTCCCGCCCTTCCCCGTCGTCCCGCCTCTCCAAACAAGAAAGAGAGGAGCCCCGGGAACGAGCGCCTACGAGCCGTTGGAGCTCTCGGCCGCCTTGACAGCCTTTGCCGACGGGCTCTCTGGCCGATCGACGGGCGTTGCGTCTTTTCCTTCCAGCACGTCCGCCTCGCGTCCGAGCATCATGTGCTCGATGTTGACCTTCGGGCCCTTGAACCACTTCCGCGCCGACACGGCCCACCAGATGAGCACGAAGAGCATGGGCGCCCCGTACACCAGGCACGTCCAGTTCATCCCGGTAGCGCTGATAGAAACATCACGTCAGCCACTTTCGTCATGCGGACAGGAATAGAAAATAGCGCGCGAAAAGGGAAAGAGGGGGGAAGACTGCTTACTCAAGGTCGTCGCCCACGGTGGCGGGCAGGCAGAGAATGGGCACCATGAGCGCCGTGAAGCTCGAGGCGACCACGCCAACCGGGATGCTCAGGCGGCCCAAGTTCCACGGACCGGGCCTGAAGTTGCCCTTGGTGAAGAAGACTCGGATGAAGATCGGGGTCGTGAAGGCGACGAACGCAGCGATGGCCCCGATCGAGAAGAGGGCGCCCACCGCCAGCTCGCCTCCGAAGATGAGCAGAAGCAAAAGGCACCCAATCGCCGCGTTGAACCACACCGCGTTGACCGGCGTCTGCGTGTGCGAGTTGACCTTTTTCCAGTACTGCGACAGCGGGAAGCAGTCGTCGCGAGCGTACGCAAACGTGACTCGCGAGGCAGCGATCATGCAGCCCTGGCCCATGGCGAACCCGGCGATGATGGTCAGAGCGAGGATGGCCATGGTCAGATTCTTCGGTAAGCACTGCACGAGGTACGCAGCAAAGGGTTGTCCCAGATCCGACTCCAAGACGTCGTCGATGCTGACCACCGTGTACGCGACGACGAGTTGGAGGAACCAGCCGAAGAGGCCACCGAAGCCCGAGGTCATGACGATGGCACGCGGCGAGGCGATGTTGGCATTGGAACATTCCTCAGCCAAGTGGAAGGGGGAGTCGTAGCCAGACATGGTCCAGATGACACTGACGAAGCTGGCCAGCACACGAAGTCCCGCAGGGAACTCCATGCCCTCGTAAATTGAACCCCAGACCTCGCTTGATGGAGTGAACCGTGGCAGACCTTGATCCTCGCGGTTGGTTCCGGCGGGGATCATGATGATGACCGCTATCAAAGCCAGGATGTTGAACGTCGAGCCGGCCGAGTTCACTTGGGCCAGCCATCGGGTAGGCATGCTGGACATGAATGCATGAATGATCATGAGGAAGACTGTCAGCAGGAATGTTTGATAGTTTTTCGGCACGTAGTCGGGATTTTGGATCGAGGCAGCTGCGAGTATCATGGACGCTACGCCGTAGTCGACCGAAGGGGCACCAGTGATCTGTGCAAGCCAGTTACTCCATCCAGTAACCCAGGCAGCCAGTGGACCCCATCCCGGTGGGGCGAGGACGGCGGCTGCGTAGTAAAGCCCTCCACTAGTCGGCATAGACGAGCAAAGTTCTGCCATGCTTGATGCCACGCATTGGATACCAATCATGGCAACGAGCCAGCCCCAGGTCATTCCTGCACCGTGTTAGCATTTCTTTCAACCTGGAGCGTTTGCTTGAATGTTGAAGTTATGGCGGCTGAAGGCAACGTACCAGCGGTTCCCGCATATCCCATGCCGTAATAGCTACATCCTGGTCAGCGAACTGTACAACCCAAAACAGTAACGAAGAGGCAAGCACTGACAGCGTACTCGCAAAACTCGGCAGCAAGCCCAACACGGCAAACGATACACAGAAGGTCGTGAACAAGGAGAATTCGCGCTTGAACTCCGACTTGTATCCCAGCGCGGCGAGCACCTCCTCATCCGGATTGAATTCATGGTCGGGGTCGTAAGGGACGTCGCCACCTGGACAAAGATATCATCAGCTCGTTGCCTCGCAACGTTACGGCTTTACAATGACCGACCTGGCAGGATAGACGTGACCGGCTCGTCCGCAACGCTCCTCTTGGGATGCCCAGAGCTAATGCTGTGGCTCCGTGCGGCCATTGCCGTCAACGTTGGTCCGCGAGCTGCCGATGCGTTGAGCTGATAAGACTGATAAGAATATTTCCAACGATCTAGGAAGAATTATCTGGTGGGAGTCGCAGAGAACTGAAGGGGTGGTGTAGGAGGGAGCACCGAACCGCTCAATAAGTGTAGAGCGAGGAGGATGGTGGTGGTCGAGGCCTTAAGGCAAAAGCTCCAGAACACGACTGCGAACCCCGTCGATCGTGGTAATACCAAGGCGGCCGCGAAACCGTATAAGGCATCTCTAACCTGGCAGGCGAGAGATAGCCGTTCCTCCTGCGAAACGCCCAATTGAAGCCGTGACCACTCAAAGCCCAGATTTGAGCGGGGGTGGAGAATGCACGCGGGAGGGCCGACTCCGCTCTATTGCCCAAAAACGAAAGGCAAAAAGCGACAGGGAGATGACGCTTTCGATAACCGCGAGTATCTTCAAGAGCTTTACGCAAGCTGAAGATTTTGTGGCGCAAAGGAGAAGGCTCGCTTCTGCTTGCTTACGGGCGCTGTCGGGCTGCGGTACTATGCTTTACGCGGCGTTTTGCTTGTGGAGCAAGCTCTTATCTCTGTGACCTTTTCCCCGGCGCCCCGACACGAATATGGGCGATAAAGAGAGATTGAGATGCGAGGAAAAGGCCCGCAGTCGCCGCTTCGTCAGCGAAAAGCGTTCCGGCCTGCTGCGAAGTGACACAAGCCTTGCGTGCTGAAATCATGCCTATACGATGATGCTCGGGAGGCAGCTGCCCACTGGCCGGTGGGCCATGCTCGTGTGCCCCCTCTGCTACCCGTCTTGGTAGTCGAGCGGCGCTTGACCTGCATTTGCGGAGAAAGAGGACTGCGCATATTCTGCAGCTTTCAGCGCCGTTGACGCTGCCACCTGTCACGCGCAAGCGTTTCAGCAATCTGGCAAGCCAGCCATCGCGATGATGCATACGTTCCTGGCGTCCGAGCAGGCGGGAGGGGACTGAGATAGACCTGGGAGACCCGAGAGTGCCGCAGTTCTTCTGGCTGGACCTACCCCATTCGGTATGGGCAAAACTCCGTGCCATGATTCAAATCCTGGAGTTTCCCTATCTCTGGCGGAGATCTGCCCTGTGCAGTTTCGGAAGGGCTGGGAGGAATCGGCCGTCATCGCTGGCGGCAGTTGTCAGACTCCGGTTCGTGGGCAGTCCCGCCTGGTTGCCGCGGGCGGTTGATAAAGGGCAGATAGCCGATCAGCAAAATGTGTGGGGAAGGCTGGGTATTTGGTGCGCTATTTGCTAATGAAATTCCGCCCCAGATTCAGCTCGCCGCATAAACACCCGCTCTCGACTCCGAGTACGATGCTTTGTCATGCAAGCCGTTCCGCTCTACCATTATCCTACAGGTGGTCTGTTTCAAAAAAAAAAAAAAAGGTGGGATATCAGGAGCCAAATCGATCGTGTATGCCATCCTCCGCCGAGGCAACGCCACTCTAAAGCACTTCCACCGATACGTCACCGCCGCCGGTCCCTTCGTTGAGCTCGTAAGTGTGAAACATTAAGAACGTGAATCATCAAAGACTTCCATCTATAACAATCAACTCTTTCCAGAAAACATCGAAAATTTACTTTTACCCTTTCTCTGCTTCGAAGGCTTCGTCTCTGTCCCTCTTTTGTTCTCCTTGTCGCCTGTCGGCTCAAGCCGGGAAAGAGCCTGAGCATTTGAAGACGGCGGTCTTCTCGAGGCCATACTGAGAGACGCCGTCTTCCTCTCTGCTTCAGCTATTTGATCTGCGATGCTCCTACTCGGAGTGGCTTCCAAAGGAGACGCCGTGATGAAGTCCAACTCATCTGCGTCACTGGTTGGAGAATGCGAAGGCCAGACGACCGAAGATCCAGGTGGCTCCGCCCATGGTGCAATCTCCTTCAGGGTCTTTAGATGGACCTTCGTGCTGTCTTGCCGCATAAGGGGTTTGGAGCGCTCGCGTCTTATGTCTCCAGGCTCAATGGCTGAGGTCGGGCCTGCACTTGGTCTTCTGCAGCTGCCAATAGGCTGTGGATTCTCTTTTGACGAGAAAGCACCGCTGGCATGTATTCCAGGCCCATTGACAGAAGAAATATTGGTTTGTGTCTGTTGTGGTGGTACGGACTCATATACTCCGGTCCCACTATCGTGGCGAGGGTTGGATTTGATACTGAGGCTTTCGAGGGAAGGTGGTGGACCAAATTCGAGATCCATTGACGAAGACATCGCTGATGCCTGAGACCTCCGGCTTATTTTAGATGACGAGTGAGTTGTCGCGATCGAATTACGGCGTCCACCGAGGGCTGCGGTACTGGTCCCAGGTCGCTTTAAATCCGCTTTCGCCGATTGAGGAAGTCCATTCCACTTAGTGTTCACCCTAGGAACCTCTGCGGGAATTCTCTGAGAGGAAACTCCAGACATGAACGCAGTCCCTTTCTCCGCTGCCTGTTTCTTTTGCAACTGGACATACTGGTCTAGTGCTCCTGAAGTTGGCTCTTTCACTGCGAGGAAATTGAAGAAAGTGCCTCTCGTTTTTGTTTTCTTTTCGGCAGGGTCATCTGGGGTTGAATTAAGCTCTTGAGACGTTTTCTTCTGTGTTACTGGTTGAACGGCCCAGTCGATCTGACGAGGAGCAGTTGGCATGGAAGTGGGCTTGGTGGGGATGACCGTTATCTCATCTTCCGGGGTAGGTTTGACAGTGGTCCTCTGGCCGGAAAGAGCAGGTACGTCGGGCATCGACTTGATCTGCCCCGAAGTCAACGGGTCACTGCGGTTCCTGTAGGTGAGTTTCGGAATCCTGACAGGCGGAACCGAGGGCGGGTTTTCATTGCTGGCGGTACCAGCATGATTTATTGCAGGAGCCATGCTCGCCAAACTTCGGACGTAGCGGGGGCGGGCCAGCCTCAGCTGCGTTAGTGGATGAGAGGCTGCTGAGTTGGCTGGTAGTGGTGAATCCTTCGTTCCAACGGTACAACGGGCGCAGCATCAGGCGGTTAAAAGATACATGACATGCCGGGATCACGTCTTTGGAAGTTGCTTATTCGCTGTTGTGGAAATGAAGCGGCCGCGGAATTATGGGCGTGATGACGCCAAGATATAGGCGTTGGGAAGTCCCGATGGCGGCGCAAAGAGCTGGGCAAGCTGCTGAGAGGGCAATGACGAGGTAGGATTGGTGGGCAGTGGTGATACAGGAGGCGATGGGCGTGACAGGCACTTGGACAGGAGAAGAGATGCGACTCCTTGCCGGAAGAGACAGCCGCTCGAGCAGGCGGTGGCGGGCAGTGATTCGTCAGGGAGGCAACGGCGGGTGGTTAGAAAATGGTAGTGGTTGCGCAAACCCGGGCAGACGGTTAAGCTTCGCGAAATCCTGCCCGGAGATCCTGCTGTGTGATGTGGGAGCGACAATGCTGCTGCTGACCGGCGACCGAAGCAGCAGTGGTACTGGGCGAGGGTGTGAGAGTCGGCGCCGGCATGACTGGGGCGACGGCCATGCGGACTATTTCAAGCAAAACACCCTGGCGAGGGCATGGGCGTGGGCTGACTGTGAGCGAGGATGAGACCAGTGAGACTTGCTGGACGTTTGAAAGCCACGCGAGACACACAGGGTTCCGGAGAGGCCGCTCGCAGGTGCAAAAACGAATCACGGGCTGGCGCGGAGCGATTTGTATGCGGCTGCAGATGCGGGGCTGCTCGCGATACGAGTCCACTGAGGGTTGTCATTTCGCAGCAGAGATGCCAGCGCAGCGGCATGATCGAGATGTTGTCCAGGTTCCCCTACGGCAAAGGCGTCGAGCGGCCAATCGACGCCGCTCAGCCAGCCGCCGCAACCTATTCTTCAGCCGTTATGCTCAGCTCGAAGCTCGCAAGCTCGAGAAGCATAACATAGTCGTACCGCGATCGCGCGCAAGTTCCGCCCGTGCCGTGGTCCAGTTCGCCGTGATCCGTGTCTTGTGCGCCAGCCTGTCCTTGTACGTCAGTAGGAGTAGCAGCCGGCAGTCTACGCGGCCGCCATCAGCCCTACGTCGAGCCGGGAACCTGCGCTTGGCCGGACCACAGCCAGACGGCGAACCATTGCTCCTCCAATGCGGCAAGGGATGCGATCCGCTGCTGCGCATATGCTGTCCATCGATCACGCAACGGAGGTCGAATAGCGCATGATGCGGCATGCATCGCGCTCGAACGGGCACTCCTGAGGTACCACTGTGGACGAATCCAAGGACCTGCCAGGTCTTGCGGCCGCCACAAAACGCGCGCAATAGTTCGGGCGACACCGGCGCGCAGGTGGTACGTACCGCGCGCATGCGGAGAAAAGAAACAAACGGCGTCCGGATGGAGGCTGGCACATCAGGCGCCTCGCTCTCTGTGCTGCCAGCGTGACGGTGCACGTTCTCTGCTGTCTGGCTGGACGGGCTCCTTGCAGCGCCGACGTCGCGGGGCGCAGGCCAGCAGTTCGAGCCGACGAAGCCGCACGAGGAATTCCGGGCAGCCAAGCAGGGCGACAGCCGCCCTGCCGCCGCGCCCGTCGCGCCTTTCCATCGCAAGCCGTGGCGCCGTCTGGAGGTGACATCCCTCAGAGTTTGCGCTGCTTTTTGCTCCAGCCTCAGTGTTGTCGCAAACGCGCACCCGCCACCAAAAGATCTCCAGCGTGCGCGGGCCCGACGCCGGCTCGTGGTCTGCAGCCCTCCAAGCCCACGCCCACCCTCTCGTCCGGCCGTCCAGGTCACCGCATTCCTCCTCCAACATGCCGGCCCTCGATATACCCTCCTCCGCGAAGGCCAGGAATGACTCGACCACCTCCACCATATCGCCGTTGCAAATGCCCCCGGGAGCGGCCACCGCCCCCTCGCCAGCGAAGCCTGCTGTTGACCAGCAGCCTCCGCAGACGCCATATGCGGGGAACGGCCACAACAACCAGCACCACCACCACGAGCCCGGCTATGCCCCAGACTCGCCTCCGCGCCCGCCCGTGTCGCCCATAACCCCCGTCGCCACAATCGCACAGCTGGCGCCCACCGACCCTGAGGACCGTGTGGTCCCTCCTCCTGCGGTGGAGTTCATACCCCAACCGCCGCCAAAGCCCATCAACGACAGTGAGAACACCGACGCCATCGCTCTGCGCTCCGCCATTGCGCTGCTGCAGATTCAGCGCGACAAGAGCAAGAAGGACATTCAGACCCTCGAGAGGATTAAGAATGCCGCCGTCGCTCAGCCCGAAGCTTTTGTCGAGGAGCTCAAGTCTGGCGGCTTGAAGCCCAAACGTCCCAAAGATGACCTCCTTGGCCCCACGTTGAACGGCAGCTTGGATGATGTGGTCAATGAGAGCAGCGACAGCGATGACGAGGCCCGATCGCCGCGCTCTTCGGGACCTCCACCTCCCAAATTCGGCCCCGTACCCGAGCCGCAGAACGTCTTCCGCTGCCCTCCCATCAACTGGGCCAAGTACCACGTCGTGGGCGAGTCGCTGGACAAGCTGCACGCCGAGCAGCAGAAGCGGCCCTCCAACGGTGGGGTTGGACAGGGACGAGCGCCTGTCCACGTCCTGGCAGCTCCTTATTCACCGTTCAACGACCATCTCGGCCGCCAGCAGCCGGTGCACGCGCAGACGCGCAGGTCGTCCAAGAAGCCCGGTTGAGAAATGTAGCGCGGATTCTCAAAAGCATTGTTGGATTCCACGAGCATTACGAATTCATGAAGTTATGATTTAGTTGCGTTCTAGAAGGAGGATGGCGGCGACGTCCAGCGCACGGCGGCCTTCGTGCCGCGCACGCTCGCAATGGGGCACAAGCGGCCGTGCCACATTCTTATGTTGAGTTTGGGGGTGAGGGAAAAAAAAGTCGTTAAGTATTCTTGTCGCTACACCGCCACGGATTGAGTTGCCGACGCTGGCGGCGATGGGTTCTGGAACGCGCGTATTGAGGCTGGGCGAGGAGAGAGCCACAGACGCTCGGCCCGTACTCCGGCTCAGGCCCCCTGAAATAGAACAAGCAGAAATTCTTCCTGCAGCGCCTCGGCATGACATCACCCCAATAGATTGTTTACTGCAAAGATTGGCGGTATCGCGGCTCGTAACGTGCGTACTCAGCGGCCTTGACCGTGTTCAGCTGGCGCAGCGCAGAACTTGGCTGGACCCTTGCAGCGTTGCCTGAGTGCTCGGAGAGCTCCCGAGCCTGATATTGGCGGCCTCAGGCGTGAGTCCTGCCTGGGGTGTGCACGCGGGCTGCCAATCGCCTGGACAAAGACCCTGCCACCCGCAACGCCAGCCTGCAGGATGACGCTAGCGGCCCTTGCAGAGCACCAAGGCGCCTGATCAGGGCAAGTCGCCGCTACACGACACGTCAGTAGTCAGCTTTCACGTCGCCCAACCAGCCCGTTTTCTTTACCGCAGCACATTTCTTGTCCAGACGAGGCCCTTGCACTGGCCAGTGGAGGAGGCGCGGCATTCGTAATGCCTGACATAGCAGGTGATGACGCCTGCGGTGGCTTGGATCTTGTTTGTTTGCTGCCCACCATCACTAGCAGCGCCTAGTCGCGATATAACAATGGCCGGACGTCCTGTTTTCTTGTTTGTGTCACGTCCATCGCTCAACACAGTCTCAGGTGTTCTTACCTTTGTCTGCTCCAATCCAGACGAAGCTGCAACTCCTCATTCGCTATTGACTACATCAACTCTACAAACTTTTTTTCTGACGACTAAAGTCAATTTACCTCGATCCCTGAACAATACACAATGCGACCTTCGGCAATATTCCCAGCGCTCTGCGCTGTCGCCGCCGTGGTCCTCGGCTTCCTCTGCCTCTTTGCCGGCTCTAAGAAGGATTTCATGGAAGACTACCATGTCCTGACGCTCAACACCAGCCGCATCGGCCAAAACGTGCTCAACGAGACGCTCTCCTCGGGCTCGAGCAGCGACAACAGCATCATCTCCTGGATCTCCAACGCAACCTCGAGCATCGCCAGCGACCTCACCGATGAGCTCAACGATGCCGTCAACAGCGTCGTCAGCTCCATCGCCGACGACCTCGGTCTGCACGACTTCTACTCGGCCCACTTGATGGACTACTGCTGGGGCGACTACACGCCGCAGCCCGTCGCCAACGCCACCGTCTCCGCCTCGGAGATCCACAAGAACGTCACGGCCTGCTCGAACCGCACCGCCATGTTCCACTTCGACCCCACCGAGGCGCTCGAGAAGTCGCTGAACGACTCGGGCCTGGGCATCACGCTCGACGACCTCAACTGGCCCGACGACATCCAGAAGGGCCTCGACGCCCTGCGCATCGCCTACAAGGCCATGTTCGTGCTGTACTGCATCGCCATCGGCCTGTCCTTCCTGGTGCTGCTGGGCTCGCTCTTCGGCGTCTTTGGCGGTGGCAGGCTGTCCGCCTTTGTGAACGTGCTGCTCGCCACGCTGGCTTTCCTGTCGTTCGGTATCGCCAGCGCCATCGCTACCGCCGTCGCGGTCAAGGGCTCAAGCGTGATCAACAAGTACGGCAACGACATCGGCATCGAGTCTCATCGCGGCGGCAAGTTCATGGCCATTACGTGGGCGGGCACGGGCGTGCTGTTCCTCGCTATCATCGCGTGGTGCGTTGAGTGCTGCATTGGGCGCAGGCACACAAAGAGGAGGACCTTCGCCGAGAAGCCGTAAAGAAACGGACATATTGACGAAAGGAACGATTACGAGAAGCCGATGGTGAATTTGGGAAATATGAAAGAATGACACGGTTGATATGAGACGAGTCTGATCTTTTTAGCGAGTTAATTTTTCTTTCATATGGGTGGTATGATATCTATGGCGCTTGATATGTTATGTTTTCTAGATACCCTCCTTCGCGGAGTACAGTTTTGGTCGAATATCGATATTATCTCTACTACTCGAGCTTCCTCTTCCGTACCAACGTGAAACCCCGTCATTGCAACTGTGGTATATAATACAACAAAAAAATGAGCACCACAGACATTAAACCCCAATGCTATGTGATAATGTTTCCGTTACGCCCGCTCCTTAATGATATGATAGTTTCGCGCGTTCCCATCAGCTCTCCTAGAAAGCCCGTGCCGCAATTGCAATACCATGTTCCCCACCATCCCTGTATTGCCCTCATGTTTGCGGTTCCTCCGATCCCTGCCACCTCACAACCCAAATAGAAGCACTTCCCAACCTATAGTTTCCCTCCAACCTAAATTCCCTTGTCACCCACCTAAGCCTTGCTTCGCGATGCCCCAATTTTTTTATTCCATGATCACGTCCTGATCCCCTCCACCCGCACCATCGCCATCCCCTTCGTAAGCATTGCCCTGCTCGCACGCGAAACACCACGTCTCGCCCTCCTCGCCCTTCTCCAGGCAGCACGTCCGGCAGATCTTGCGGCCGCCGCACCGCGGGCCCGAGCACATGCGCATGCAGATGTAGCAGGTGCGCCCGGCGCACGCGGCGCAGTCGTCGTAGTTGTCCAGGTCCGTCTTCTGCTTCGGCGCGCGGTGGCAGCTGTGGCAGGGCGTCAGATCAACCTTGGTGGTCGTTGGGCTTGTTTTTGTGGGAGGGGAGGTGGTGGTTGTGCTGCTGCTGCGAGGCTGGTTCGTCTTGCTGTCCATCTGGGTGGGGCGCGGGTGAGTGGCGGCTCGAGGGTGCAGCGATGGGCGCGGTTGCGCGAAGGCGCGGGGTTTCCGTCGGGGCGGCGACGGGTAGAGGTGGTGTGGGGGTGGGTAGTCGACGGGGTGGTGGTGGTGGTGGTGGTGGTGGGCGGAGTAGAGCTTCATGTTCTTGATGGGCCTGGTTGGACTTCTGGTTAGGATCGGTGGGGGTTTCTTTGTTTGGTCTGGGTTTGGATGCGGGCTTACACCGTGTTGGTGGTGTATTCGTCGCCATTACGTTTCCTCTTGCCTAAGCTGTCGGCGGAATGCTGCTGATGGGCGTGATGAGGGCTGTCCATCTGTTTCGAAGGAGAGTGGTAAGGGCGATCCGCATCGGCCGACTCGAAGAGCTCCTCCGTGAGGTACATACTGCAGCGGAGGGGGTAGAGAGCGCTTAGAAGGTGGCGATGCAAGGAATTGTGTGTGAAGGGAGCGGCGTTGGGCGAATGCAGGCGATGCGTGGGATCGGTGGAGCTTCTGTTAAAGGAGCGTGTTGCACGAGGCCGCTGGGGTTGGCACGAATGAAGGAGAGGCTGGCGGCCTGGGCCGTGAGGCGTGCGGAGGCAGCAGACGCTGGCAGATGACCGCGAGTGTGATGGCTGCTGCACGGCGTTGGAGCGGCGGAGAGAGGAGCGCCAGCCGCGAATGACTGACGGCAGTGCCAACAGGCACCACAGCTCACCCGGCGCTCGAGCGTCTGAAGCCGTGCCCCCCACAGCAACCCCCGATACGCCGCCGGCCCTCTGCAAGCCTCGTCTCCTTCTCCTCGATTTAGAACAGCAATGATCCGACGCGTGTGCCAGGCCAATTGGTCGTGGCCTTGTTTTTCCTGCGATCTGCGACTCACGACTTGAATTTTGCCGCGGCCAATAGCGGCGCTCCTCTTTCTGGCCGCCACGCCGCTCGACGACCATGGATCCAATGGCGTCTGATCCCTTTTCCACGAGATGACAAGGTGACACTGAAATGACAGCTGCACACACACGCGCTTATATTACTGCATTATTGGGCCAAGGCCCGAATGCTACGATGAAGCGAGAAACAATAATTACGATTCGAAACATGCATCGCTACAAAAAGAAAAGAGACCGTCGAATGCATCTCAATCAAAGTAAATGTTGTCCGGCTTGTGCACGCATATCTTGCCCGACGAGTTGCTTTTCAACACAAGTCTGGGGTCGTCCTCGCTGGCCTTGATCTGTTTGCCCTCGACTGTCTTCTGCTTGGTGACGATCTCAACGACTTCTCCGTCGACCCAACCGGGCATCGCCTTCCAGTGGACCTGCTGTCCCTTCTTAGGAAGGCGGTCGTTTGAGCCTTGCTCCGCAGGCGCCTCGGCTTTGTTGTGTCTGGACCCTACCGTCCCGTTCTGCTTGCTGCCATTCTGCTTGCTGCCGTTCTGCTTTGTACCGTCCTGCTTCACACCGTCTTGCTTCCCGTTTCCAGCATTGTTCTTCTGCTTTTTGTTCGAAAAAGAGTTCGACTTGGCTGGACGACCACGCTTCTTGCCCTTCGGCGACTTGTCATCCTTCTCTTCTCCATCAGCAGATTCATCTCCCTCAGAAATCTCATCATCGTCATCGTCTTCCTCAACATATTCTTCATCTTCGGCCGACTCGTCCTCCTCATACTCTTCATCACCTTCGTCCTGCTCGCCCTTCTCAGCGGTAGCCTTTTCTTGCTTCTTTTTCTTCGCATATCTCTTATCCTCTTCATCGTTCGCCTTCTGTCGGCTTTCCTTGGCTTTCTTCGTATTTCCAACAAACTGCTTTCCTTCTTGACTCTCTTCCTGCTTCTTCTCGTCCGTCGCCTGTTTTTCCTCTTCGGTCATGTTCTCCCAAGCCTGCTTGGGAAGATAGCGCTTCTGCGTGCCATCCTCTTGTTTGGCGTTGGCGCTTCCATCTTTGGTCTGCCACTCTTCTTCTCCCCACTTGGAAAGGTGTTGTTGCGACTCGTCCTGGTCCTTTTTGTCGCTTGTGTAGCCACCGCCTCGCTTCTTGTACTCGGAAGCCATCATTTGCGCCTGCTATCTGATTAGCTCGGTGACTGCGTTTCGGACATCATCCATGCATGACTAACCTTGCGCGCAGACCATTGGCCTGGTGCACCCCCTTTGTCGCTCTGGTGGATCTCCTCCTTCACCTCGTCGCGAAGCTGTGGGTCGGTGTACTTGTCCTTTGAAGGCATCTTGAGTGGTGGAATAGTGCTCAGAAGACGATTTCGAATTGGACAGCAAAGGTATTGATGCTGATATAATGATCTCACGACACGTCGCGCAAACATATAGTCAAACAAGTGATTTGGTTTCACAAGAGACAGATTCCAGCGCGACCAGCAAGCTTAACAGGTACTCCAGAATTCTCGGCGGCTAGTTCAGCATTGCTCAGCCATGCCGTCATAGACAATTCCATCATCTTGCGACCTCATCATTATCGAAAGCAGAAAGGCAGGCTACATAGATCGTACATCTCAATCCTCGACCCAGGTACAGGATCACATCGATGATGCAGTGATCGACGGCGTTCCTTGCGCTAGTCAGAGTCGGGGATCGCGCATTCACGCTCTGAATCGCGTCGCGCATCATCAATTACCTTTCCGCTCTCGGAACAGCCACTTGAATGAGAGCGCCTGGGTCTCTCGTACGCGTGCAAGCTTACAAGTAAGTTTGTTCATGCTATCTCGGAAACAATAGTAGCTGTGCCCATACTATGCACACGTTAATTAAAGCCTTGTTGCTTCTCCATTTACGGACCAGTCACCGCCATGGTGCGTGAAGCACAATGGTGCAGGAAGTCCAGTAATGCTTTTGAAGGAAGCACCACCTGCTCAAACAACTTTAATCATTTCGAACTCAATCTTCTCATCCTTCAGTGCCTCCCCAAACATGAAGCCATGGCAGTACGCCTCGCCTACCAACTCCCAACACCCCTTCCGTTCCTCTGAATTACGGAAAACATACGGAACATATGCGCCAGCCACGAGCATAACCACGTCGCCGTCCTGGACTGTCCACGGCGCTGTGCCCATGTACCCCTTACCGGTGACGAATATCCTTCGGTCCACATAGAACTTCTCAAAAATGTCATCGAAAACCGGGTCTTTGGCAATCCACAGCTTCTGCTCCATTTCAACCTCCACCCTGCTCATTGCTTTCAATCTTTCGTGCCGATGTCGTATCGTTTCGCGGAATCCATATTCTGGTTTGTCGAACGACGCCAAGAACTGGCGGATCGCGTTTACCTTGTACGTGTCCAGTCTCTCCGACTCTTTGTCATTGAGCGCCAAGTCCTTAAAAGTACGTCTTCTGCGGTCATCAGGCTCGGCAGTCAAGTCAATCTTATTCACCGGGTTTTCCTCATCAAGTTCTTCCAGGATCATTTCTCGCACTTTTCTCTCCGAGTAAGAATACGTTTCTTCGGCAAAGATGGCGAACCACTCGACGAAGTCTTTGTCGGTCAGCTCCACTGGTTCTCCGTCCACTTCCTCATCCGCGTGGGTGCTTCCGGCAACGAGAGTACGCCACAGTGCTGAGACCAGCGGCTCCCCTGTAGGAGCATATGTGTCCTTGGATCCTATTTTGAAAAGAAGTCGCCAGAGTCGCCAAATGGGTTGAAGAAGTCTGGCTGATCGGCAGTCTCCAGTAGCAATCACTTTATCCAACACAGCAGCTTTGACTTCCAGGACTCTGCCCTCCTCAGTCACCTCAAACTCAGGATCCATGTCAAGCGCGGCCGAGAATTCCAGTGATGATATCTCACGTAGCGGAAACGGTCGTGCTGGAGCGCTCAGATCAGGCACCCAAGACGGAAGACCTTGGACGAAGCCGTCATCCGGCTTGAATAATTTGATGTAAGAAGACGGGAATGCATAATCCACGGAACAGCCCTCGCGGATTTGTCCAACGAGGGACAGCAGGAATATCCCCGTATTCTCACTCTGGAGAAGAGCGTTAGCACAGTCACAGTACACCTCCTGGACCGTCTTCTGATAGTCCGCAGCAAGGCCCTCCGCGTCGTCAGAGTCGAAACACTGCACCAGCGAGAGGACCCCAAACAGCTTATCCCTTCCGTCCCCCGCCCTCCGGTTCCGCGCCTCCGTCACGGCCTCCTGAAGCATGCACGCCTCCTCGCCTGCCAAAGACTCGTGCGTCCGCTTCGCAAAGTCCAAGCCGGCCATCCTCGACCGCATGTGGTGGAACATGCCGTCGAGATGGCGCGCCTCGCCGGCGGTGGCGTAGTAGCCCGAAAACTCGAGCAGCTTGTCGAACTCGACCTCGCGCGCGCCCATCAGGTAGACCGTCGCGCGCGCCAGCGCGGCCTCCTGCAGCGTCCACACGCGCGCGAACCAGCCGCGGCTGAGCACCCAGCTGAGTGCCTCGAGCGCCACGAGCGCCGACCCGCGGCTGGCCACCGCGCTCCACGCGCTGCTGACGTCCTGGTCACACATCTCGCCCGTGAAGAAGGGGCGCGCTTTGCGCAGCGCCAGGTCCGTCGCCATCGAGCTCTGGCCCCTGGAAAGCGACGACGCGTGAGTTCATTGGTGTTCTGATGTGTGGGGGCAGGCCGTCTCAACTTACAGCCACACCACGACCTTCTCGGCGCGCTTGAAGATGTCGCCCATCATGTTGACCTGGACGCTCTTCTCGACCTCGTCGCGCTGGTTGATGCAGATGGCGTCGACCCAGAGGGCCATCTCGACGCCGCTGCCGCCCAGCTCCTGCAGCTGGACGAGCGCGTTGAACAGGTTCTTGAAGACGTCGAGCGTGGCGCCGTCGACCACGATGGTGCGCGTCTCGCCGGTGGGGATGCGCAGAGAAGCAGGGAGGTCCGAGTCGATGGCCCAAGTGTAGGAGAGGGCTTCGTAGGAAGGGTTGGTGGAGAGGTCGACGGTGGTGAGGGTGCAGTGGATGAGGCGGTCATCTGTGCAGGGCAGGACTTTGAGAACGCGGATGGATGTGGGTGTGGGTAGTGGAGTGTATGAGAATTCAGGAGTGCGACGTTTCTTATGATGCAGGGAAGATATCAGAAAATGTGGTTTCTTTCTGTTTTTGCGTGAAAGTCACTGGGATAGAGACATACGGCTAGAGCGCCGGCTACCCGTCGTGCGAGAGTTGACATCTTGCTCGCCGTGTCGTCCTCCGTTACAGAGTAAGCTGGCGACAGACTTTTAATTGGACGCGTACTTGGGGGTCGCAAGTGCGAAAGTGAGAAGCATCGAACAGCGGGTGGGTGTAATATATAAGGCAATATGGAGATAGGTGGGGGCCGGGTTTAGGGCCTGCAGACTAACGACGTTTAGAAGACTAGTAGCAGCCACTTCTCCTACTATATGCTTGATTGGAGCTGTCTCTATGTTTTGGCGTATTTCTGGGATGGGAGAGCAGAATGGACTGGAAAAAGTTCGGATTTCTCTTTCTACTTGCTTATTTCAGACCGGGGAGGCGACAAGACATAATGTAATGTACATACAACATTAAGCCGCCTATTACTATGATACATGCAAAATAAATACCTCCTTGAGGAAATATGGGAAGCTCCAGATCTGAACCAACACAAGGCCCCCCGTCCTGTCATCGGGACAACGCTTGCTCAACATTTTGTCCGTGACTTTGAGAAACAAATGATCTTTTTCTTAATTCTAGTCAAACGCTAATGCACAATCTCATATACGCTCCTCATAGAGCAACAATACAAAAGCCTATCATCTACGTCAAAGCCAGGTGACTCCCATCAATCGCCCTTGTCCTTCTCGCCAACCAGTTCCTAAGGTCTCCGGTCCCAAATCACCGCCATGGATATAATTTCTTTTTTCCCCGCACAAACCAAAATCAAACAACAAGCACTGTATTTCGACGAACAAAAGTTGTTTTTGTCCCCAAGCCTAATAACACCAATTTCCACCCATCCAGAACAATAGTTTCCCAACATTTCCATTCGTCCCTCGTTGAACGTTTCCCATTAGGGCCTTTTCCATTTACAGACCGGTCTTGCCTAGCAACTCCGCCAGCTTGTCGACGCTCTTGTCTTCTTTCTGGCTGACGTTTGCGTTCTCCGCCTGGTCCGCGGCCTTAAGTCCGCGTTCCTTCTTCTCTTCCTCTTCCGCCTCTTCCGCCTCTTCCTCCTCTTCCTCCTCCTCGTCCTCTTCGTCGTCCAGCTCGTCCAACTCATCAAGACCAAACTCGTAGCCCTCCTTCAGGCTCTCGACGAATTCCGGGTCGGCCTCCTCCTTACGTGACGAGAGTGCCTCCTGAAGACGCTCGACGCTCTCGTCATCCTCGGCGAATTTGTTTCCGTTGACCTCGAAGCGGCGCAGCTTCGGCAGCGCCTTCTCGTTCGCGTCGGCGAACGCCTTAAGGCCCACCGCATTCATGTCGTTGTACTGCATGCGCAGGATCTCCAGTTTCGGGTTCTTGCCCTGCGCCAACGCCTTGCTGAGCAGCAAGCTGCCCTTGGCCTGCAGGTAGCAATCGCTGATGCCCAGCTCGCGCAGATCCGGGAAGCCGCCGATGATGTCGGCGAGAGCGCGGGCACCGGTGGTGGTGAAGGTGTTGTCCTGGAGGTCGAGGATGCGGAGCTTGGACTGGTGCACCAGGCCGTTGCGCAGCAGGTGGGTGATGCCCTCCTGGCGGATGCCGTTCTGGACCATCTTGATCTCGCGCAGGCCCGTGTGCTTAGAATAGGCGCGCGCCCAAGCCTCCATGGAGCCGTTCTCGAGGCGGTTGCGTCCGCAGATGACGGTCTCGAGGTATGGGACATCGGCGTCAGTCTGGCGCGCGGCTTCCTTCTTGTCGGCGAGCTTGGAGAGCGCGTCGGCAATCAGGGTGCCGGCAGCAGGGCCCAGACCATTGTTGTTAAGGTACAGGTGGCGGAGCGGGGTGTGTGCGGAGAGGAAAGAGACGAGCGGGGCCTGGGTGTTGAGGCCGAAGGCGTTGTCAGAGAGATCGACCGTCTCGAGCTTGGGAAGCGAAAGCAAGGCGGTGAGGATGCTATCGAGCGCGGGCGGGATCTCGGAGAGTAGACGCGAGGTGAAAATGTCGGCGAAGTTGGCGACCTAGTGGAAATGAAGAGGAAGTGTTAGCGCCGCGGCCGACAAGGCACCCAAAAATGGTAGTTGGACTTTGAAAAGGAGAATAGGGGATGCGCAGTACCTTGAGGTTCTTCTTCGTCTCAAGCACCTTGGCGAGGGCCTCGGAAGCGCCTATGCCGAGAGTGTTGCCGACGAAGACGACCTCCTCGACATTAGAGTTGTCTTTGAGGGCCTGAATGTGCGGCTCAATGTCCTCAGCGGTGGTGAGCTTCAGGCCTTTGCCTTCCAAGCTGAAAGTCTTGGGATTAGCCATGATTGGCTGCGGGGTAGCGGTCTCTGCGTAAAAAATAGTCGTGGGGTTGTGGATGTTGGGCGGCAGAAAGAGAGTTGTGTTGGAGGGGCACGGTGGGATGTTTTCGTCTTTGGGTCCCTGCACGACCCTGCAAGTGCCTGCATCGGCGATGCGCACGACTCAGCTGCCGACCGGCTTGGCGCTCTGGCTGATGACATGAGCCGCTCGTTGATTTCTAACACTCGGCCTGTACTCTCTGCCCAGCATCCACACACCACCACCACTCCTCCACCATGAGCTCAATGCAAGCCGGTATGCTCTTCTCAACATCGCATAACCTCCGCGTCTTCCTGACACCCTCTCGCAGCACCCGCAACCTCCGGTAACCTCGGCGCAGACCTCAAGCCTGCGGGCTCTTCCGCCGCCGCCGCCGCAAAGCCGAAAGTACGTCGATGGCGTGCTACCCTCTCCCACGCTGCACAATTCTGACAGAACCTTTGAACAGCCATGCTGCGTCTGCAAGGATGAAAAGGCCGCCCGCGACGAGTGCATGCTCTTCTCCAACAGCGACAATGCCCAAGAAGCCTGCAAGGACCTAGTCTCCAAGTACAAGACCTGCATGGCCGGATTTGGTTTCAACATATAGCTGGACGAACGGAAGCATGGAATTGGCGTTGGACACGGATCACGATACATTAGGCATAATCAAGGAGCATTGATCAATCTACTTCAGTTTTGTGTACTTTTTTTGTAGGGCTACTTGTACAACACTCTCCACTCGAAGCGCTGTCTTCCCTGACCATTATATATGGGTATCTATTTGGCCTTGGCCTGTAACTTTAGGAAAACGAGCCAGTGTCGTATTCTATTGCGTCTTTTTCCACTCATCTACTCTGACTGCCATTTTGAAGCCCTTGATCAAGTGGAACAAGCACCATAGGTAGCAAAGGTAGAAACCAGGTGCTCCTACTAATACATTCGCCACCACCCATAGATCCGGCTTTCCTTCTGGGGGAGGCACGAATGCCTCAACAAAATGCCAGCCCACCATGGCAGTGTAAATACCGGCGTGGACCAATTTCTCGATGATGCTCAAGCGTCCGGGAATATTGTTGCGGAAAATTGACAACGAAGTTGGAGGAAGCCCGAGCAGGTAGGCCCAAAGCAGAGTGAGAACAAAGTACGGGACCCTCAATTCATCCCTCTTCAACAAAGGATACATTGTCCAAGCTCCCAAGATATTGGCTAGACCGACCCAGGCACGCGCCGATGGGAGCATTCCACTTCGAGAACCAAGGAGGAGGGTCATCGGCAGCAAGGGAAGTAAAACGTTCTTCTCATGCACTTGGTACGAGAAGAGGAAAAATCCCCAAGAAGTTGCGGCAAACGCTAATGGAAGAAGCTCCTTGCGGGGTTTAATCAGGAGCGCCATGCAGGGACCGAAAATGTGGGCTGCCGTCGATGCCAAAGCCCCCAATTGGAGTTGCTCGCTAGGGTACTGATGCAATTTATGGAAAGTATGGATAGCGCACCAAACGTTGGCTACCTTATCCTCGAACAATCCACGAGCGAAAGGAAAGACGCGGTGAACCGATTGAGCCAGGACCACGACAATCGGGTAGTACCAGGATTTTTCCGGAACGGGTACCGGGAGCTTTGCAAGTAACGGAGGGGGAGGCAGGTCGTGAACAGGGAGACCAGAATACCAATCGTAGACGGCTCCAAGGACAAGTGGCGCGTACAGAACAGCGAAAGAGACCACAGTAACCAGCGAAATAGCCAAGAGCCTCGGGATATTAATCCTCGGAGAGAAGCACACTCCAAGGAGATAGGCAAAAACCGCCGGGGCGTAGAAGAGGGCCATTTGCTTGAATCCAAGGGCTCCAACAAAGAATACACAGCTCCATAAGAAACGCCCAGCAATCATGCTCGACATGCTTGCCAAAACCAAACCAAGCATCACAAGATTATATTGGAAATGTCCATGGTCAATGAGGATAGAGCCGGGTTGCATCAGAATGGCCACAAGAGCGAGGGAGTATTCCCAGGTATTGACCTCCTGCAAGCGGGCATATCGGCGGAGACAGATGGTAGCGGCGGGGATGTACACCAGGTATTCGGAGATGAAGACAGTGGCCCGCATGAACACTTTCAAGACGGGGTCATCAAGGCCGCGGGAAGTACGGAGAGCGAACCAGGTTGGTTCAATGTAATGGCCGCTGCCATAGTCAGCACCAATCAGAAGCCGGATGACCAGTACCTACATCTTTCCCAAGAGCCAACTGTGGTATGCCGTCAACGGCGGATAGTCCAAGCCCCACCATTCCAGATCGTGAAAGTACCATTGGGTCATGGGAAGATGGATCGTAATCTCCATCCAGTGTCTCTGGGCCTCAAAGTCTCCATGCATCGGTGGTTTCTGGTAGCCTAAGCATCATTAATCAGGCGCTCAAGTGACCGGACTGTTTGAGAGCGAACCAGAATAGCCCCAAAATGCTGTAGACCACCTGAACAAGCCCACAGCGATCAGGATTAGCGGCAAGACCACCCATTGTGAGACTGTTCCCTTGGCCGGCCAGAGGAAAGCAACGAGTGGGAAGGCGGGCTTGGTGCTGTTATCCTCAGGATCGACGATGACGGTACCATGACGAGGATTGGCGAGAATACCAGAGTCGCCCTTCTTCTTCCTCCGGGGCTTGTGGGTTGGGGTTGCCATGGCAGAGAGATGATGGTTATTCGAGGGGCATGGCGCGGAGCTCCGGGAAACGCGTGAAGGTGGCCGCAGAAGCTGTCTCGGGGTCACTGCGGCAGGAAAGCGAGTCATTGCGCGCTAAGAAAAACGGGAGCCTCACCGCCTGCCGTTATCGGGCTAGCGCTCTGGCCCAAGCTCGAATTTTTTTCCTGCGACACGCCTGCGCGGATAGAAAAGGTCGGCCTGCGCGCGCCTCCAGCCACTCTTCTTCCTCAACCTCTCTCACTTTTTCCTCCACACACCTTCTTCTCGCTCCAAAGCGCGAGATATTCTTTCGAGGGCATCTTCTGATCAGAGATCAGAAATCTTACAGTGGGCTTTTGATCCTAAAACACTTCGGTTCGTGGGCTTCTTCCATCCTTGTGGGCTTATCGCGCTTTTCAGAGTGTGCGCGTTAGAGAGAGAAACTCTCTGTGGGCTGTTGACTTCAGTGGGCTTTTGATTCGCGACCGCGTCTCGGCTCTTGTGGGAACACGCCGCCTTGACAGTCGCTCTGTGGGCTTGTGGGCTTGAGGGTTTCATCCGCCACGCGCGGACTCGAGGGCTGTGGGCTTTGCGCACGTTTGAGAGATCCTGATGAAAAGCTGTTCCCATTGCGCCGCTGCTGGCTCAAAATCTCTCAGAGGGCTGTCGGCTTTCGCGCGTTCACCAGCGTGCTTGTCTTTGTTACTTCAACTTCGATTTCCGCTCAAACTGACCGCTCTTCAATAGGTTAACCTCCACCTATCGCAATGGCCAAGGCTAAGGCTGCGAAGCCCACCAAGGGCGCCGTCAAGGCTGAGACCCCCAAGAAGGTCACCTCTGTTAAGGAGGGTCGCGTCACCAAGCCGTCCCAGACGCCCAAGGCTAAGGCTAAGGAGACCGCTAAGGCCGCCGCCTCGAAGTCCAACAAGAAGAGCAAGAAGGCCAAGGAGCCCACTCCTGAGCCCGAGTCTGACAGCGACGAGGAGATGACCAGCGACAGCTCTGCTAGCAGCGAGAGCGAGTCCGACTCTGAGTCTTCTGCTTCGGAGGCTGAGAGCAAGCCTGCACCCAAGGCCAACGGCACTGCCAAGGCTGCCGCTAAGAAGAACGACTCCGATTCTTCTAGTGACGACAGCGACAGCGACAGCGACAGCGATGCTGGCGTTCCCGTCAAGGCCAATGGCACTGCGAAGAAGGTGGCTGCCAAGGACGACAGCTCCAGCGAGTCTGAAGCCGACTCCGACTCCGACTCCGACTCCGACTCAGACGCTTCTGACGACGAGGCTCCTGCCCCCAAGAAGGTTGCTGCTCCTAAGAAGGCCGCTGCCAAGGAGGCTCCTAAGGCCGAGTCTGAGAGCGACAGCGACTCCTCTGACTCTGACTCTGATGAAGAGGAGGCCCCTAAGGCCAAGAAGGCCAAGGCTGTAAGTCTTCTCACCGCATATGGTCTTCGTGTCCCATACTAATATTTTTCAGGCTTCTTCTGACTCCGACTCTTCCGACTCCTCCGATTCCGATGAGGACTCCGAGGAGAGCACTTCCTCTGAGGAGGCTCCCTCGAAGAAGCGCAAGGCCGAGGCCGAGGCTACTCAGTCCACCAAGAAGAACAAGACCGAGCAGAGTGAGGCAGGAGGCTCTCCTAACCTCTTTGTTGGCAACCTCAGCTGGAACGTCGACGAGGAGTGGCTCGGCCGCGAGTTCGAGGAGTTCAGCCCCAGGGCTGTTCGCATCGTGACCGACCGCGCCACCGGCAGGTCTAAGGGGTAAGTCCTTGCGTTCTTTAACCCAGGAGTTTTCATTGATATTAACCAAATCGTGCTCGCAGATTCGGTTACGTCGAATTTGACACTGTTGAGGCTGCTACCGCGGCTCTCAATGCCAAGAAGGGTACCGACCTCGACAATCGTACCCTCAACCTTGACTTCAGCACTCCTCGTCCCGAGGGCCAGAACCCCAGGGACAGGGCCAACAACCGTGCTTCGCAGCACGGTGACGTCCCCAGCAGGCCTTCTGACACCCTCTTCGTTGGCAACCTTTCCTTCGAGGCTACTCCCGACAGTGTCACCGAGTTCTTCCAGGAATATGGCACCATCACTCGTGTGTCTCTGCCCACCAAGCCGGAGGATGGCATGCCCAAGGGTTTCGGTTACGTTGGCTTCAGCTCTGTTGAGGAGGCTCAGAGCGCCTTCAATGACCTTCAGGGTGTTGAGCTCGGCGGTCGTTCCGTCCGTCTCGATTTCGCTGCTCCTCGCGACAACAACGGCGGTGGCCGCGGTGGCTTTGGTGGCGGTCGTGGTGGTGGTGGTCGCGGTGGTCCCCGCGGTGGCTTTGGTGGTCGCGGCGGTGCTCGTGGTGGTAGCCGTGGCGGTTTCGGCGGCCGTGGAGGCGCTCGCGGCGGCCGTGGTGGTACCACCAACCGCGGTGGCTTCGGTGACTTCCAGGGCAAGAAGATCGCCTTCGACTAAATTGCCTTTGATTAGTGCATTTCTGCAAGGACGGTAAGTTTTGTATGGATATGGTCAAGGGTTGGTTCATGATCGGGAACGGTTCACAAAAAGTATTGCTTTGATTTCGAGTTTCAAAGGTTTCCAGGCACAGGATGCTTCTCATTGCTCTCTTCAGTCCTATATACCGAACACTGGGTTCAGGCGGCGGTAGGTTTTCAGACAATGCGTAATTCACACTATTTTCATATTTTGACGAATGCCCTCATTGCTGTGATGATTGACACGTGCTGTCAAAGCTAGTGCTATGATATGTACATGACAAAATTTGACTGCTGGCCACCAATTGAGGAACGAGCCGCTACTTGCACGGATGATCTCTGCAAGATTTCTGCTGGTTGTGGCGTGAGAGAAAGGCTGAGATTTGGGGCCTCGAGTGCACAGACCAGGCAAAAAAGTTGGGATAAGAGCGAAGCCATAGCTCCTCCGCTCTGCCCGCAGCACACCTCTCTCCCACCGCACTACACTGCCGTATATTGCCCGAGATGCCGAAGCGCAAGGCCGAGGATAGCGTTGCCGTCAATGGCAAGTCCAAGAAGCGCGCCCTCTCAGACGTGGAGGCACGATCAAACTTCCGCAAAGGTCTCTTCGACACCAAGGTGCTAGATGACTACCAGAAACAATATGCGGAGTCGGCGCCGTAAGCAGACACCAATGTTACCCCAAAACGACTGAGAAACGCCGGTCTGATCATGCTACAGCTACAAGCACGCCGTGATCCAGAACCTCATCGATACATCGCTTCTCCGCAACGTGCGCGACGAAATCCGGCAGCACATCTCCTTCACGCCGAAGGAGACGGACATCTATAAGATCCACCAGTCCGGCGACCTGGCCAACCTCGACGGCCTGGACGACTCGTCGCTGGCCAAGCTACCGTCGCTGCTGCAGCTGCGCGACGCCCTCTACTCGTCCGCGTTCCGCAAGTACATCGCCGCCATCGCCGGCTCGGGCCCGCTCAGCGGCGTCAAGACGGACCTGGCCATCAACGTCTACACTCCCGGCTGCCACCTGCTGTGCCACGATGACGTCATCGGCAGCCGCCGCGTCAGCTACATCCTCTACCTGCTCGACCCGGACAGGCCGTGGAAGCCCGAGTGGGGCGGCGCGCTTCGCCTGTTCCCGACGGAGGATTTGAAGAACGACAAGGGCGATGAGGTCAAGGTGCCCCAACCGGATCATACCGTCGTTATTCCCCCGGCGTTCAACCAGCTGTCGTTCTTCACCGTGCAGCCGGGCGAGAGCTTCCACGATGTTGAGGAGGTGTACAAGCGCGCGGAGGGTGACAATGAGGAGGATGGCGGCCGCGTGCGCATGGCCGTGAGTGGCTGGTTCCATATCCCGCAGGAGGGAGAGGAGGGCTATGAAGAGGGCCTGGAAGAGAAGCTGGCGGAGCGGAGTTCGCTACAGCAGCTTGAGAGTGGCGCGAAGGCGGCACAGTTCGACCTTCCGCAGCAGCAGTGGTTCGAATACCCTGCTGAGGAGGAGAATGAGGAAGAAGAGAAGGAGAACAAGGGCGAGAACGAGGACGAGGACGAGGCAGCGCCTCTTACGGAGCAGGAGTTCGAGTTCCTCCTCAACTTCATGACGCCCACCTACCTCGCCCCAGACACCGTCGAGGACCTCAACACCATGTTCGCCGACGAGTCGTCCCTGCGCCTCGCCAACTTCCTGTCGAAATCCTTCTCCGCCCGCCTGCGCACCTTCCTCGAGGAGCAGGACAAGAAGACGCCCGCCACCATGCCCGCGCCAGCCTCACGCGCACACAACACCGGCGTCGCCCGCCCGCCGCACAAGCACCGCTTCCTGTTCCGCTACCCCACGAGGGATGCTAACACCGGGGAAGGCGAGGAACTGTCTCCTTACGACGAGCTCATCGACGTCTTCCTCCCCAGCGTCGCTTTCAAGAAGTGGCTCGCCCTGGCCACGGGGTTGACGCTGACCAAGGCCAGCATGCTGGCACGCCGCTTCAGGACAGGCATGGACTACACGCTGGCCACCTCGTACGACGAGGAGCAGCTGCAGCTAGAGGTCACGCTGGGCATCACGCCGAGCAAGGGCTGGGGCGACGACGACGCCGACGAAGAGGGCGCAGATGGCGCAGAAGAGACCAAGGAGAACGGCGAGACGAACGGCAAGAAGGCGTCGCCCAAGAAGAGCAAGGCCAAGGCCAAGGAGCCGCAAGAGCCCGCTCCCGCAGACAACGACACGCCCGGCGGCTACGAGATGTACATGGCCGCGGACGACGACGACGACGAGGATGACGACGCTGGCTCTGATGATGGCGTCGACGTCACCAACGCTTCCAAGAACAAGTCGGCCGCCGCCGAGGGCGGCTCCGCCATGACGGGCGCGGGCAAGCGCCGCAAGGCCGACCCGGCCGTGTATAGGTCTAGCGGTGCCGACGAGGACGACGGCGTGCTGTTCAGCATGCCGGCTGGTTGGAATACCATGGGCATCGTGCTGAGGGATACCGGCGTGCTGCGGTTTGTCAAGTATGTGAGCGAGTCGGCGAAGGGAGATCGGTGGGATGTTTGTGCGGATTTCGGCGTCGAGTTCGATGAGGATGATGAGGAGGATGGTGTTGAGATGGAGGAGTGATCTGGTGATTGTTGAAACGGGAAGGAGTGGGTTACGGGGTGAGTGAAGACGAAGTGGAACGAGAACTATAGTCGACATGAGGTCTCAAAAAGGGGCCGCGATGCTGGGATGCTATTCACGAAAAGTAGGTCGGGATGCTTCAAAAATTTCATATATGATACCCCTGCTGCAAGGGGTTCTGGGTATTACGTTGTATACGGAATTAAAAGAGCTCTAAGAAGGTAGAAAATACATGCAGAGATCTAGGTTTCTTTTACAGTGACGCGCCCTCTCTTGATTCTTTCTTGATTAATCGAGCTTGAACGTTCTTCAATCCAAGCCCTCCTCTTTCAACCGCTCCTCCACGGCCAGGAAGACCTTCATCACCCGCTCGTACGTCCACATCGTCACCGCGCTCGTCGGCGCCGCCTTCAGCAGACTAACCGTCAACCCGCGATACAGGCCCCTCAGCCCCTCCCGCCGCAAGATCGCCTTCACCGTCTCCAGCACGCCGCTGTACTCGGGTATGTTCCGATGCACGTACCGCGCGCGCGTCGGCCCCTGCACCTGCAGCCGCTTGCGCACCGTGTCCAGCGGGAACACGGCCGTCTTGGCCACCACCGACGCCGCCATGCCGGCCGCCGCGTCGCCCGACCCCCACGGCAGCGCGCTCGCCGCCACCGGCTTCAGCGTCTCGTACGACAGGAAGAAGAGGCCCATGTAGGGCACGATCTGCGCGACGGCGGCGCCCAGGCCCCGGAAGAAGCCCTGCGGGCCTTCGTGCGCCGCGATCGCGGCGATCGAGGAGAGGAGCGACGTGTAGACGCGCGAGGGGCCCTGCGCCGCGAAGCGCGTGCGCAGCAGGTCGAGCGGGTAGGTGATGGTCGTGGCGGCGGTGCCGGCGACGGCGCCCGAGGCGAAGGTCATGAGCGAGTCCGGGAGGCGGCGTTCCTTGCTGTGCTGCTTGCCGGTCGCGGTTGCTGCGGCGGGGAAGGAGAGGGATTGGAGGAAGGCCGAGGTGGAGCGGTAGGTCAGGAACTGCACGCTGCCGTAGCACAGGTAGAGGGCTTCGGCGGGCACGTTGCCCTTCCAGAGGCCGGTCAGACCCTCTTCGCGGAGGATGTGCTTGAGCGTGCCCAGCGTGCCTTTGTAGATGGGCCCGCCGCGCGCCGAGTGGTGTGAGAGCGGGTCGCTGAGGGAGTGGATCTGGAGTTGCAGGCGGATTTTTATGACGTCCAGCGGGGCAATGACGAATCTGGGCGGGAGAGTATCGCGTGTCAGTTGAGATGGCCGGAAGCGTGGTAATAGGTGGAGTATTTTCTGATCGTGACAGGGAGGACTGGGGCATACCTGGAGACCAGGCCGGCAATGGCGCCAGCGCCAACGACCTGCCAGCGGGAGCCCTGAGAATAGCTGTCAGCGGACTTTGCGGGGGGGAAATTGTTGGGGAAAGAATAAGGATGGACATACCTCATCCTTCAGCTGCTCGACCTTGCCAGACATACATCCAGCGGATCCGGCAGCTCGCGCTTCGAAGTTTAGGTCTGGCGAGGGTGAATTCGAATGTGGAGGGAGTGAGGGATGGACGCTGGTAGAAAGCTGCGGCGCAGGTGTTGGCCTTGACGTTAGGCATTTTGGCGGGCGTTGATTCGCGCTGGCACCGGCACCCCGGCCTCGCTCCGGATCTCCCCCAAACTGCCGGCCAGGCTGTTCCTTGTCCCCCGCAGCATTCTAGGAACAGAACCGGAGAGCTGCGTGTCAGTCCATCATCCGATCCACCTCATCCTTAGCTCCGAACCGCGCCATCACCACAACCTCGCTATTGCATGCCCCGCGTTCCTTCGTTTCTTACAGCCCAGAGCAGCATTCACTTTTGAGACATCTTCATCACTTCTCGCAGCAGAAACAGCAGTGTCTTTGGCACGGAAAAAATGCTGCGTCGGCTATACTCCAGATCCGGTATACCTCGGCACAGCAATGCAGCTTTGGTGACACGCAGCTGTGTGAAACAACAACGCCCGGTTTCAACAGCTCTGTCCAGCTCGCAGCAGCGTTCGGTCATAGTTGGGCACTGTGCTCCCGCTCAGAATGCCTCCTCTGGAGTCTCGGCATTCAAGAGAATTGCTGTCCGTCATGTGAGCAGCAATGCTCTGCGCCAGGAGATCCAGGAAGATGCTAACAAAACTGCAACCGGCCATGGCCTGCCTGAAACTCTGGAGAATGAGATTGACGCTGTCCAATCTCGTAGACACGTCGTGGAGGAGACCATCAAACTCGGAAACCGGCAGAAGCTCCATCGGGTCGAAGCATCCCAAACGGTCGAGTTTGGCGTCCCCGTGGGCGGCTCTGGGCTTACATATCCTGCAAAGATGGACGCCGTATTTGCAAGGGACAGCTGCACATGTCCAATATGTGTTGATCCTTCGAGCAAGCAGAAGCAGTTCCAGACATCGGATATTCCGGCCGATATCAAGGCAACTTCGACTCTGGACCCGGAAAAGCAGACGCTGGAAATCACATGGACCAACGATATCCCAGGTTTTCCCAAGGATCATGTCACTCGTTTCGATCTGAAGCCTGCAGCTGTCACTTGCAGGGACGCTGAATACCACCCTCTGGAACCAAAGAACAGGCTCGTCTGGGATAGCAAGACCATTGCCGAGAAGAACAAATGGATACCTTTCGACCGCTACATGAAGGATGACGACGTTCTCCACGAGACCCTGGAGCAACTCGGTCGCTACGGTCTTGTCTTCCTCACGGACGTCCCTGACAGCGAGAAGTCCGTCGAGCACATCGTCAGCCGCATCGGTCTCCTCAAAGACACCTTCTACGGCCGCACCTGGGACGTCAAATCCGTGCCCAACGCAAAGAACATCGCCTACACGCACCAATACCTCGGCTTGCACATGGACCTGATGTACGTGACGAACCCGCCGCACCTGCAGCTGCTCCACTCGCTCCGCGCGCGCTCGCCCGGCGGCTCCTCCATCTTCTCCGACTCGCTGCACGCGGCCTTCGAGCTCGAGCGCACCGACCGCGCCGCCTTCGACGCCCTCACCTCCATCCCCGTGCCCTTCCACTACAAGAACGACAACCAGTCCTACGCCAAGTGGCGGCCGACCATCGAGCTCGCGACCCCGCTCGCCGACCTGTCGCCCAACCCGGCCACCAATGCCATCAGCGCCAGCCCGGACGACCCGCTCGCGACCAGCCTCGCCGGCCGCGAGATCCTCGAGGGCGTGCCCGCCCCGCCGCGCATCAAGTGCATCAACTACTCGCCGCCCTTCCAGGCGCCGCTGGCGCCCGCCGCCCTCGCCGACCTCGGCCTGCAGGGGCTCGTCCCCTTCGGCCCGCTGGCGGTCGACCGCTTCGCGCGGCTGCACGCCGCGCTGCGGAAGTTTGCGAGCCTGGTCGAGGCGCCGGCGTCGCTGTTCGAGCATCGGTTGGAGGAGGGCCAGTGCGTGATCTTTGATAACCGGAGGGTGTTGCACGCGCGGCGGGCCTTCGACGCGAGTCAAGGTGAGAGGTGGCTCAAGGGCGCGTACGTGGACGACGATGTGTTTTACAGTCGGTGGAGGGTGCTGGCGGAGAGGGCTGCTGGAAGGGAAGGCGAGAGGGAGAAGGTCTGGGAGCGGTTATACGGGGGAGAGTGATTGAAAAAATATATGGGGATTTTCCAGCCTTGAGATGGTGGATGGATGATTTCGGCCTGTATATACAGCCCTTTCCCGAGGCAAGCGTCGATGATGCATATTTGTATCGATTATTTGTGTCGACGTAGATCTTGAGCTCAGTCTTTTGCATTGCGCCAAATCGACAAGCTTACAGTGACCAAAAGCGACAAAAACTGACGACGAGGGATGTGACGGCGCTCACTCATTGCAGGACCAGGCTAAGCAGCCGATAACGAGTAAACAAGGCTATAGTAGTACCATAGTCCATCTGCCTCAGACAGACACAACCAAGCCCCCCAGATCGTCCTGCCATACCTGCACTCCTCCCAAAGAAGCAGCCACGCCCTTTGACCATCCCCCGACAACTTCGAACGCAGCAAAGTCGAAGGGCGAAGCCCAAACCTTTTCGGGCAACAATGCTGCAGCGGGGTCTCGCGCCGCGTGATTGGCCGCCATCCGCCTCGCGCGCTCGCCATTGGTCGGGCGACGACGAGGCGTCGCGCGTGATTGGTCGACGCGGATGACCGACAGGGATACGAAGGGCGTCGGGAAGGGCGTGAAGGGTGGGGACGGGAGGGCGAGAGGGCGAGGGAGGGGATTGGGCGGGCTTGCTTATTGCGGGTTGTGATAGGGTGTGTGTGGGGGATTGGTTGGGCACGGGTGGTTGTTTGTAGAAGGGCGTGGGGAGGAAAGAGGGCGTTGAAGGGGGCGCGGTGCGCGATGTCTGCTTGGCTGCGTCTTGCTGGCTTCGTGCTTGGGCAAATCAGGCGATGCTGCCCAATTGTCGTGCAGCAGAATCCTAATTTCTTGGGCTATGACATGTGAGTCGTGGAAGGAGAGGGTGTGAATGGGCAAGTATTCCTGTGGATGGGTTTCTACTGAGTGCAGGAAGTTGCTAGTGAGAACTGAGGCACCAAAGACGACCAGTTGTCGTACAGAGCGACTTGACGGCTGTGTGGGTTCTGTGGCGCTGGCTGCCTGATTGCCATTGGGCGACTGATCTCACGTCGTGAACTGACTCGAAAGAAAAGGTTACTTGCACTCGCTACCTAACTGCGGTGCTCCCGTCCTCGTGTGCAGCCGAAATGAGAAAGACAATCCAGCACTCAAATTTTGGTTAGCCGCTAGGGGATATAGGGCAGTCATGTTATGCATATATCGTGGAAGCTGAGATGTATTTGTGCTCGTATGTACCGCGCACTCGACCTATCCCTTTTAACTTCCTGACTGTGTCTGATATGGTACGTGAACCACCAATGTGAATGGAATAGTCGATGTATCAATCAATGCTCTGTGTGGTAACTCAGCAAGGTCCGTCAGCAGACCATCTTTGCCGGAGTGCGACAGGTCGAGGCACTTGCATGGTAACCTTGTTGCCCTGCTACAGATCAATCCCGCCGCGTCCTGGCATACGTGGGAATTCCGGAGTGGAAATTCCACATTCCGACCACATACGAAAGCACTACACCACGCAGGAGCCCCGCACCCGACTCCGCCGGACTGCATGAAGCAGCTTCCTCATCTTTGCTTAGTTAATCATCAGTAATGGTGTCCGTCGGTCCGGTCGGCTCTTGGTTTGTAGTCCAGTTTGGGGCGGGGGCATACATCTTGTGCAACCCTGAGACCATGCAGCAAGGGGCGGCGGGCTGTTTGATTTGTTTTTGTAGGGTTCAACAAAAACAAAATTGATGCTCTCTTTCTCTTTCCCAGATGGGTGCCTCCAACGGCCAGATCTGGATCTGCCGTGTAACCGTCACATGTGTCCTGTTGACCGAAGAAATTTTGCGTAATTAATTCTCCGAAATGTGAGACAACTCACAACGTTGACAGCTCCTCAGAAAATGACCTAGAGAGTGTGAAACTGCCCCCGTCTTAAAGACGAGCGGTGTGGGAGCGTGGACAGATTGCAAGCATCAAAGGAGAGGATGGAGGCTTTGAGACTCTGGAAATTGTGTATGAGATCATGACTTTTGAGAGGGATTGTAAGACAAGCAAATCCAATGACATACCGAGACATGGTAGAAGTTTGGAACGCAGGAGACCAGCTTGACAGTGACAAACAGAAAGTGAGTGACAGACTCTGTCGCATGCATATTCCGATATCGGAGTCGCGCGAGCAGTTCCATTCTAGTAAACTCACACAGACTCTCTCTTCCGCATTCCCTACCTACCGCCCGAATATCCAAGAGATGAACTGATTCCTCCACTGAAGAAAGAAAAAGATATAGTAACGGTCTGGGCTTTTACAGCACCATGATTATGTGCTTCTTCCGTTGACAATGGGATCGGAAATTGTGAGAGTAGACTTTAAAAAGCCATCTCAATTTTCCGCACTTATACAAGCTGAGAAAGGAGAAAGAGACAATGAAAACCCTTCGACATATCCCAGCCCTGATCCGGAGCAGCCGCTGAAACAACCGCGTATCTTACACAATCTGATCTAGATGGCCAGTAATTCAGCAACTGGTCTTCCGTAAGCGTCTCCTCTTGCGGTGTCCGTTGTGCCGGAGTGAGAGACCGTTGACGCGCATACTGCGCATTGATGCTTGTGACAGGCTCTCCTTCTCCGGCGGCGCGGCGCTGCGGCTTAGAACTCGGCGCTGCCGTTGCCGTTGTGGTGGCCGACGGTGTAGCCAAACGTGGTGTTGTCTTGCTCCGACGCGTCGACCTCTCCGCTCAGAAGGTTGTTGTTGCTGGCACCCTCTGCACCGGCATAGGCGGCGGAGGCATTCGCACTGCCGGATGCGCTGCTCCCGGCGCCGGCAGCGGCATTGCCCTGTTGATAGCCGACGGCAGGCTTGTTCTGATTTGCGAGGAGGGTCTCGAGGCGCCAATCAATACCAATAGTTCAGATTATTCTTCGTCTTATGCCAGAAAGGGCTCGGCAACAAACGAAATGGGGAGGAAGGGAAGGGGGCAGCTTACTTCGCGGTAGCGCGACAGATAGATCTTCAAAGCTTCGGCATAGTTCTCGAAACCAAGCGACGTCATGGCAAAGAGAATGTCCTCGCCGTTGACCGTCTTGCGCTTCTCCTGCTGGCATTTTTCGGACGCTGGGGACCCGGTTAGAAGTTGGAGGTTGGCTGGAGCCAAGGGGAACGCACCTTCGCTGGTAATGAAGGAGATGAACTCGCTCACGCACTCCTGCATGCATTCCTTGGCCTCTTTGGCGATCTTCGCGTTTTCGGGCAGGGCCATCTTCATGATGCGGGCGACTGGCGCAAAGTTGCGTATGTTAGCATCGCTGGCAGCACTATCGGGACGTCCCTTGGTGGCATTGAGGGGCGGCGATTGAGATGACGGAGGAGATGCAGACGACATGCTTCAGGGCGGGCGCGGACCGTTTTTGAGCGACAGTCTGCTCAAGCGCTGATTCGAGGTGTGGGCGTGGAGAGAGCATTCGTCGACGTGCAGCAGCGGGTTTGGGGCGCGCAAATCAGACGAGGGGAGAGGTGCATTTCAGACGTACCATTCGCTATAGGCAGCCATCGGTCCTGCTCCTTGACTTCGAACTCGTAGCCGAGTCCTTGCGCTTGTGTATCCTGAGCTTCTCTGTCCATATGCGGCTCCGAAGATTCGTCAGGCGACTGCGCTCCAGGTTCCACGTCCGACTTCTTCGGCGGGGTGGCCGACATGTTTATTCGGGCGGCTGCAGGCCCCTCGGAGCCTGGCAGAGCTCTCTTGTGACGTGGACTGCCAGCGAATAGGTCTGCTCAAGCCAGCGCAGAGCTTGGGCAAGCCGGCCGAGTATGCGGCCTCGTTGATGTGCGTCAAGGGCAGCCGGGGCCTGTGCGACTCGAGCCTGGACCGGGCGCTGGGGGAGCGGCGCGCGGTGGATGCCAGGAAGCTTCTGATGCAAGCGCTAATGTAGGATGGTATCGACGTGCAGGCGGAGCAGGGGACGACTTGGGCAGATCCGTCGAGAGGAGTGGCGCGTAGCTTGCGCAATTGGCGAGCGCGGCGGGCGTACGACTCGGGAGCTGCAGGCGCGCGAGGTGCTACCGTCAGCCGCGAGGGTGCGGCCGGGACGACGAGGCGTGTGCGTTGGACGAGGCGGCGGGCTGCTGCGAGCTGCTGCGGCTGGGGGGAGGCTAGCGGCGAGGTACGACGGGCGCGCTGGTGGTGGTTGGTGGTGCGGAGCGGTGCGGTGCGGGAGCCGTCGATGCCAGCTGTGCAGCGCGTGGGGTTGGGCGAGAGGTGAAGGCGTGGCCGGCGTTCGTGGGAAGAGAAATGGCAGGCAGGTACTGACTGGAACGCTGCTCCCGCGACAGGCAGCGACAGCCCAGGACATGGAGAGGGTCGACGCGGCACACGCCTCGCAGCTCCGCCCGCGCCGGTCAGCCGCCGCGCAGCAAAACACACAACAACACTCCCACCCAACCCAAGGGAGCCCAGCCCGGTGACGACACTGCGCGCGCGCGAGGCTGAGCACTGAGTCGTGGTCCAAGCTGCGCCAGTCCGCCCAATCGACGCCCGGTCTCAGCGCTCCGGCTCGTGCTGCGCTGCGCTTCGTGCATCCTCCACCGCGGGGGTCCTTGGTCCCAGGCAACGCGGATCGCCCATAATTGGTCAATTCAAGACCAACCTCACCGAACGCGCCCGCCAGCCCGCCAGCCCGCGTCGAGCCGACGCGAGCGCGTGGGCAGCGGCGCGGCACTGCCGTGCAGCTCCCGTCACCCTCCCGCGACAGCGCCGCCCTCCCCTCCCACGAGACACCCGTCTCTCCAATCAGCGCGCCGCCTGAGGCCTCGTCTCAAGTCCGTCCGGCACAGGAGAGAGCATGCATATCGAATGCCGCCACGGATCAAAGCCTGCAGCTCCAGGCTGCCGGCGCCTGGCACACCACCCTCCAGCGGCGCGGAATGATGTGCTGTCCTCCGGGCTGCTGTCAGATTGTCTTCGATCCCAAACGCGCATGCCGGCCCACGACCCTCTGACAGACAGCACCCCTGGCGTCCGGCTTATTCGCTCGACGTGGATCGCAGGAACCCCCATCGCACTATGCCTGACGGCGCCGTGGCTGCCACCGCGCGCCCTGCTCTGCGCGAGTCCTGCCATCCCATGACGTCGGCGCGGCCACTCACGACAAGCCATGCCATTGGAGTTCCTGACACCGGGCGCGATCTCTGGGTACCCTATGAGCTGCTGGCCCACACTCGCGGAACTGTCTCTGAACGTTACCTGCTAGGCGTCGATCCAGCTTTGGCTGCAGCTCCGCCCTCCGCGCCAACACATCCTGCAGCTGTCGTAGGCGCGCATCAAGCCACGAATGCTCAGCCTTGTACCGACAGCCCTAGGATTTTCCTGACCCTGGTCCACAGTGGAACCGACGTCAAGAATGACCGTTGATCGGCTGGACATGGTCGCGCTCGCGTGCGGAGATCGGGGAAGGGGCATGGCCGTTTGGAGATAGTTGACTTCATTGTACAGTCTGCGTGTCCGACTCATGTGCGCTATGTACAGCTCATCCTCCGCATTCAAGCTTTTGCGTCTTGATTCAGCACACCACCATCATATGCCGGCAAGACGGCCAGCAGACACCTCATCACCCGCAACGGTAAACACCGTTAGACAGCCCTTGAGCTGGCCGCGGAATAGCCGTTCGCATGGGCTGACCTCAGACTAGATTCCCTGACAGCAAATGCTTTTTGCCGTGAAAATTTTTTTTTATAGCGCTGGTAGAGTTGTTGGCTTCTCCGGTCCGCAGGATCCGGAGGTCAAAGTCTGCCTAGCTGCAATCTCGAGCCGAAGGGCCGCTGCTGCAGCTTGGGCGGAGTTGGTCGAGGCTGCGTATTCGACAATATCACCCGCGCACTACTACTGCTGCACGACCTGGATGTTGTTCTTTTTCTGCAGGGAGAGAATGAGTTAGCATGCTACCCCCCACTGTTGGCAAATCTTCCGGTCAAGTGACGTACCTTCCACTTGTCCATCTCCTCCTGCTTCGCCTTGTACTGCTTCAGCAAATCATCCAGCACTTTCTTCAGACCCTCCGAGTTCGTCTTCAACGCCGGTATGACATCCTTCACTGTCCTTTCCACTAGGACACCGTTGATCATGCGGAAACATTTCCGGTCCTCGGGCAGGGGCTCCAAAGTCTCAAGGACCAACCTAGCGTTGTAAAATCAGTGCTACTGTCCATGCCGTCTCAGCTTGCTTAGGGAGGCGGGGAGCGGTGAGATGAAGGCCAGGAGGAAGCGGGTTGGGACATAGGCGCGGGGGCGAAGGAGCGGTGAGATAGTGTGAAAGCGATGAATGCGCGCGTAATAGAGGCGTAGTCTCGTACTTGTGCTCTTCGGTCTCTTGCTCGACATCGCCGATCTTCTGCGCGAGCTGCTGTAGGATGTTCTTGTAGTTGGAGTATTGGATTTGCAGCTCTGCGGCGTTGGTCAGCGCGGGGCTCGTAGAGCAGGGACATGCTAGGGATATGCCATGCCTTGCTGCTTCTTCTGTGACAGCGGCTGCGCCATTGTTCTGGTGCGTTTGCCGGGACGATGCGCAGCGGTGCTGTTGTTCGCGGTGATGGAGGGCGGAGTGCGGGACCCAAGGCGGGATGGAGCTCGCACAGACGCCATCTTCTCAGGTCGCCGCCACCCGTCGAATCGCAACACTTCCAATCATCGCATCCTCCGCCTTTCGCCCACAGCAAGCAGCGCCCACCGCCTGCATTCTGCTCTGATCTACGAAGCATTAACACGCGGATCGTTCCAGGCTCCTGAACGGCACGCCGGCAACATGCATCCGCACCTGCACACCAAGGACAACAAAGGTGCGCCTCAGCACTTCCCGACGTTTTCTGTGTCGATCGACTGACGCTTTCGCCGGCCCACAGCCTGCGAGGAGGTCATGACCGCCCTCGAAGAGTGCCATGCGCGCGGTTTCCTCTACAAGGCCGTCGGCATGTGCAACAAGCAAAAGCACGCAGTCAACATGTGTCTCCGCGCCCAGCGCCTCGAACGAACAGCGGTAAACCGCGAGCAGGCGAAGGTCAAACGCGAGAAGATAGAGAAGGTCTGGGCTGAGATTGACGCCAACTCGTAAACGAATCGAGGACAATACATTGGATTGTACGATATGTGGCTGGGGAATGCATGGTCGGCGCATAGGCATGGAAAGTCCGGGAAAAACTATCTATTGCGGAATGGAGTTATAAAGGGAAACTGTATAGTGGTACAAGTGCATAGACTGAGCCTACGGTTTCAGATAGCATCCGGTCTCTGCTAGAGAGCGTAGTGGAATGTTAGGCATTCTCCACTCCAGCTTTTTCAGCTTAGTGGTGCCACTGTTGCTACAAAAAGAAACTGCCAGTCACCGTGGTGTCAATGAGCTTTAGGCATTGGTGTATTGATGTCTCGGGTGGCTTCGGACTTCATTTCAGGAAGTACTCAGCAACGTCTGCTCACCTCACAGTATCAGACGATACTTGACTGTTCTTCATGCTCCACAGACGGGTCGGAATGAAAATATTTCGGATCGTGAAGCCCAGTCCCAATTGCATGTATTATAGCGCAAAGGTCTTATAAACGAAGAGAAATATGCTTACAATCTGCTATCTGGACCAGTGCTGCAGCCGACCCTTAATAAGTAGTACTAGAGGAGAGGTTGAATCATTCATCCAGATGCAAGTATAATATACTGCTAACGACAGAAGCTATCCGGATGAATGCTTCAACTACCCAGAGCAAACTTGACCTGGTCTTTGGCTTGAGTACTACAGTACTAGGACAAAAGTCTGCGCGAAATTAAGCGAGACGCGTCAAAACGCGCAACACGCGTCACACCTCTCCTCCTTGCATACCACCTTATGCCTCCACAACGCACTCCTTTACAAGAGCTCTTTGGCGAGCATAATAAGAATCATGAGTTCTCTCCATACCAACGTGGAATGCTGGCTGCCGCGCGTGCAATGGGTCACAGAACCACCTGGATTTCAAAGCAGCTACACACGCCTGAATCGTCAATTCGCACCACCCTCTCCCGCGCGCCATTACGCAACGAAGGACGCTCATAACTACGTTCCGGCAGGCCAAAGGTCCTCTCAGATCAAGACCAAAGGCATATCTTACGCATCGTACGGAATAATCCAAAGTTCACCTATTAGGAGGTCAGAGAAGCCACAGGCGTAACCTGCTGTGCCCGTACCCTCTCACGGTTCCTGGACACCTATAATATCAAGAAATGGCGCGCTGCAGGCCGCCCAGAGCTACGTGAGGAGCACGTAGCAATCAGGCTTGCCTGGGCGCTTGAGCATGTGGACTGGACTGAAGCGCAATGGGCTAAGGTTATCTGGTCAGATGAGTGCTCTGCAGAGCGTGGCAAGGGCGAAGAGAGGGAGTGGGTTTTTCGCACACCATGCCAGAAGTGGGACCCAGGTATGATCCAGCCATATAAAAAGGGTAAGGATATATCTATTATGGTATGGGCAGGCTTCTCTGGCAAGCGTGGGAGGTCACCCTTACACGTAATGATACGTGATCCGTTATCCAAGAGGGGTGGCTACTCAGCCGACTCCTATCTTGAAGTACTAGAGCAAAATATACCAAAGGTTTGGCGCAGAGGCATGCTATTCATGCAGGATAATGCGCCTATCCATACAGCTATTAAAGTACGCGATTGGTTCACCCAAAAGCGTGTTAATATGATAGACTGGCCACCATATAGTCCAGATCTAAATCCTATCGAACACCTCTGGTTTCACCTTAAGGCTATGGTCTTAAGGCTCTATCCAGAGCTTAGTGAACTACGTGGAAATATAGATTATATTAGAGAGAAGCTTGGGCAGGCATTACAAGAGGCGTGGAAGGCATTACCATAGTAATTATTTGATAATGTACTAGGTAGTATGAAGCGGAGGTGTGAGGCAGTTATCCAGGCAGAGGGCTGGCATACGAAGTACTAGTATAAAACCAAGGCGAAAATCGATCTCCCTGGTCAATTCTGACTTAGTAGTAGCTTACTACGAGCTTCAGGAAGCGTGCATTGAGAAAAGGCGACTTTGGTTTTCATTGGGGTGATCGCCTTGGTACGCGACTCGCGCAGACTTTTGTCCAGTGATTGTAATATGGCACTAGTGATAAGCTGTAGTCCTCTGTACACTTGTACATCCAGGTGAATATTGGCCTTGCGCCAAACATCTTCACTTTGCCAGAGGCTTTTCGTGTCGGGTGGCACCGACCTCCTCCTTGTCAAAGAAACAAGAATTCAGCACACAGGAGTCTGTGCTCATGTTCCTGTTCTAGGCACATCGGTTTTTATGATCGCCTCCATGCTTTGGGTCGTGTTCGGCCGGTGCTTCGCTCAGATAGGGAGCTGGGATAAGGCAAATCATGTCCGGCCGATTAAGAGCCCGTTAGTATCATATGATCCCATTCACCGACTCAGGCCAGCTCCGGCACACAAAGCGTTGTTTGCTCGAACTCGAGTGACGATCCTTGCGATCCACCCGCTGTTTTCCCTGCCAAGCCGCCGAAACAGGAAGGTGCTACACAGGCCTCCTAAGGCCCAAACGAGGCCAAGAGATGTGGTTTCCCACATTCCCTATCAAGTTTAAGGGAGACCCGCAGACAGCTTTAAGGAACGGGTCATTTCTCCGCGTGAGAGCTCTGCTTTGTCCGCATATTGGTGGGCCCTACTATTGCTCGCAGAGTCTGCCAAGCTGGTGATACGAACAGACGCCGTGGAAGCATTTATCATGGAGCTTGTCGCCTGAATGGAGGAGGAGCCAAGAGCCTTGGTGAACTCGCAAGATTCGGAGGGCAGCGACGTGCCATCGGAGGAGTGCAATATAAAGGCCTGAAGTTGTTGACGTTTCTCCACCGTACTCTCCACATCTTCCCCGGCCCTACTTGGTGTGTTCAGCATATTTCTACCATCTTATCACCATGAAGATCTCTACTCTGCTTGCTGTTGCCGCTGCGGCGGCCGTTTCTGCGGCTCCTCTTGCGCCCCGCGCCGACGAGGTTGCTGAGCCAGAGAAGTACCTCATCAAGCTGAGCGAGACGGAGGAGAAGTGGGTTACCGAGGCCGAGAAGTGGGACTTGCGCAAGGTAGGTTCATTTAATACCAAGGAGTTCGGGAAATGGCGAGGATGAAAACGTCCATTCGAAGAGAGCCAGATGTTTTCCC
This sequence comes from Botryosphaeria dothidea, assembly GCA_011503125.2. Lineage (NCBI taxonomy): Eukaryota > Fungi > Ascomycota > Dothideomycetes > Botryosphaeriales > Botryosphaeriaceae > Botryosphaeria > Botryosphaeria dothidea. The sequence goes on along the minus strand of WWBZ02000016.1, from coordinate 1,908,220 downwards.
TGATACGTACGACTAATTTTTTTTTTTTGGCGAATTTAGCAAGGCGTCAACTTCTTCGACAAGACTTATGCCTCGACGACAAGTGCTGAGACCAAGGTCAAGCGCCAGGCTGTCAGCTATCCCACTACGGCCAAGTTCACTTCTGCCGTCAACACCCTGATCGGCAGCCTCTCAACGTCCAATATGCAGACTAACCTTCAGGGCCTTACGGCCTTCAACAACCGCTACTACCGGTCTACGACTGGTTCGCAGTCTGCAACTTGGCTCCGTGATCTTGTTCAAGACACCATTGATGCTGCCGGTGGTGGTGCTACCGTCGAGTTCTTCACCCACTCGAGCTGGAGCCAGAACAGCGTCATCGCCACGGTACCTGGCAAGAGCGACAGGACCATCGTTGTCGGTGGTCATTTCGACAGCATCAATCTCAACAACCCCTCAAGCGGCAGGGCTCCGGGTGCCGATGACGATGGTAGCGGTTCCATCACCAACCTCGAGATCTTGAAGGCCTATCTTTCCAGCAGTGCAGTCAGGAACGGTGAAGCTGCCAACACTGTCGAGTTCCACTGGTACGCGGCTGAGGAGGCTGGTCTGCTCGGATCGCAGGCTATTTTCGACTCGTACGCCAGCGAGGGCCGCAACGTCATTGCCATGCTGAACCATGACATGACCGGCTACTCTGCGGGTATGACGAACGCGGGTCAGAGCAAGTCGCTCGCGGTCGTGACGGATTATGTGAACAACGCTCTCAGTACCTTTGTCCGCCTTATGATCAGGACTTACACTTCCCTCCCGATCACCACCAGCACCTGCGGCTACGCTTGGTAAGTCGAAACGTCATCCAAAGAAAACTTCAGTAGTCTGACAGATTCAACAGCTCTGACCACGCTTCTGCAACTGATGCTGGCTTCCCTTCGGCATACGTGTTCGAGAGCCCTGATGAGTACTCCTCGCCGTACATCCACACTGCTCAGGACACTATTAGCACTGTCGACTTTGGCCACATGCTCAACCACGCACGTGCGGGGCTCGGTTTCGTCTACGAGCTGGCCTTCACCAGCTTCTAGAGTAGCTCGGACGGTGGAAAGAAGATGATAGTGGAGGCAAAAAAAGTGAAGAAATCTTCCGTGACGATTCAGTGTTCACCTATTACGATCATGTAAATAACTTGGACGATAAAACCTTACTATTAGAGTTGAGAATATCTGCACGTGGATCTGATGCATGGATGCATGACGGCCTAGTAGTGACCTCGGCTGCATGGGACACAATTTTGAATTATGGGTCCCAAGCAGCTGTCATATTTGACTTGACGTCCGTGACTTGATGAGGCGCACGTTCGCCTCCAAAGTCTGATGCGAAGCCTCAGCTGGTGCCTGGAGTGTTGGCTGTCGAGGACGGGAGCGGAAACAATGGCCGTGGACGCGGGTGTCTCAGATGCAGTCACTGCCTTGAGGGAGCTGTGGGGAAGGGCGCTCAGGCATTGGCGCGGGGGGCTGATTGCCCGCGATCCTCGCGCCACATCACGGACCACTGCGCGTTGATTCGCGAGCGCGTTGCCTGGGGACCTGACGACTGTTGCCCTCGAGTTCGCCCTGTCACTTTCGTACCACAACCTCTCCATTGGCTGTGTGCGCCTCCGCCAGATCTTCGCACTCGAACGCCGCTCAAAATCCAGCACTCTCTCGTCGAGCTCTGGCCCAATCCGCAACCTCAAGCGCCCTGATCGCGCCGCCGCCGCCCCAATTGAGCCGTCGACGGACAGCTCCCGCAGAGCGCCAGGACGACTACTCCGAAAGCCCATGAGCCTGATCGCCGGCGTTGCGTTTTCGCTGCCTTGTTCCACCCCGACCACGCGTGCGCGCCGCTCCGGATCCGTCCTCGCCGTGTCACATCGCCCGCCGCAACACAGGTACAAGGCCGTATAAATTGCCGGGGAGGAAGGTCGCGGACGACGTCTGGAGGATAGGACATTGCGATTGAAGGCGCGCGCAGCATCTTGAACGGACGACAATCTGCCAGCTACGCGATCGCTATCAGAGTGAAGCCGCGTCTCGCGCTTGCGCAACGCTCTTTGCGGTCGTCGCAAACCGATTGCAAACTCTCCCCGCAACCGCTGCGTCGACTTCGAGTCCGAGTACTTGGGAAGGAATACAGACCCGCAAAATCCCATCCCTTGCACCTCCACCACACAACGTCACTTTTTCAAACAGAGTTCTGCACTACTGCGCACACGCTCTGCTCTTCTTCGCTGTCTGTTTTCGCACGATTTCCCAGCATCCTGGCTGGACGAAGGCGTACATAAGAAGTGGGCATCGGAGAGCCGCACAGCCCTGGCCAACCAATTAGCGTCGCCGACAACTCTCCGATCCGGTCCTTCGCCTCCTGCTGCCTAACCTACGTTTGCCGTCACGCGTCAAGGTATGTCTTCCCGCTTTGTTTGCGATACTGTCTTCGCCCATTTCCATGGTTTCGTATCCGCGTCACTTTATCCTTGCAGAGATTATCGAGCTAGATCTTTTGTCGCAAGACCCTTAAAGATCTTCCTCAATTCTGGCCTTTTCCTTTGATGTTTGATAAACCACAATCATGCCGTTCACTCGGCGCGCTAATCCGCTGCGTCGAGTAGTATTCGCCATGGACGACGAACCGACCCAGCCTTCGACGCAACAAGTCATCGATCCGCGCCGCCTTGGTAGAAGCGTTTCTGGACTCGACGAGGCAGATATTGCAGATATCTTATGCATCCTCACTCCGACCTCTCCTGCTGCTTTCGACATTGTTTCCAAGACCGCCAAGAACAATCCCCAGCATGTTCTCCAAAGTCAGCCTAAGAATGGCTATCAGCCCAACACGCAGCCATTCAGTCAGAGCCTTGAGGAGGCGGAAACTTTCGTCCTTGACCGTCCTGGTACTGCACACGACCTTGCGTTTAGGTTTTCGTCTTCGACCAAGCGGCCCCACCTTGGATTTTGTTTCGGACGGAATTCCACCATGTGCGACGTCCTCCTCGTTGTTGGTCCGGACTCTGCGAAGCGTATTAGCAATTTGCACTTCAGGATCTATGTCAACAAGCATGGCGTTCTAATGCTGGAGGACATGTCTACCAATGGAACTATGGTCGATGATGTGCACCTCAAGGCTAAGTCGAAGGATCCACATGCACAGAAGACCATGATGCTTCATCCCGGTGCCATGATCACTTTGCTTTCTCCATATGACGAGGAGATAATCAAGTTCATTGTTCGGATCCCGGATCAAACCGGCTACGAGGAGGAATACGCCCAAAATCTGTACAACTTTTTGGAACGATTTGAATCTGAGGTCCAGGGCCAGAACGGGGTCGCCATTCCTACGACTCCTAAGCGGGCGCAGAACAATGGAGGAATCCGCCATCCCGCTATTAGTTCCGTGCAAACTTTTGGAATGCACTGGAACGGTGGGCGTGAATACAATGTTGTCAGCCTGCTCGGTAAGGGCGCCTTCGCCACAGTCTACAAAATCGCAACGGCTATGGATGGTCACCTTCTGGCAGCAAAGGAGTTGGAAAAGAAGCGCTTCATGAAGAACGGCCACATCGATCAGAAACTGGACAATGAGATGAAAATTATGCAGTCCCTCGCACACCCCCACATCGTTCAGTACATGGACACTCGCGAAATTGGAAATCACCTCTACATAATTATGGAATATGTTCCGTACGGAAACCTCTCAGAGTGGCTTACCAGGAACAACACTCTACCTGAGCCCGCTGTCAAGAGGATGGCCTGTCAGATCTTTAGCTCTTTGGCTTATCTGCATAGCAAGAGGATCACGCATCGCGACATCAAGCCGGATAACATCCTCATCGCCTCAGAAGAACCGTTCAATGTTAAGCTGTCTGATTTCGGCTTGTCCAAGGTCGTCAGCAACAACGAAACCTTTCTTAAGACTTTCTGCGGTACATTGCTCTACTGTGCACCGGAAGTCTTCCCACACTACGACGGGCACGGCAATAAGAAGCGTCGGAAACCGGGCCAGTCAAGGAAAAGCTTTCATTCCTACAGTCAATCGGTCGATATTTGGTCATTCGGTGCGGTCCTCTGGTCTGCACTCTGCGGAAGTCCTCCATTCGAGGGCATAATGGACAACACAGGCCGCGCCATGTTCAACAGGATAATGGAGACTCCTTTAGATGTCACACCTCTACGCGATGCCGGGGTTTCCGAGCTTGCAATCGATTTGCTGGCGGCGATGCTCAATACTGACCCTGGCGCAAGACCTACGGAACTTCAATGCCTCTCGCATCCTTGGCTCTCTGAACTCGCCAAGAAGATCGTCCCATACTCCGTTCAGCAAGATTTGAATGCAATCCCAGAAGAGAATGAGGATGAAGACGACGAGTTCGAAGTTGAGGCTGAGAACCAGTTCTCTCAATTGAGTCTCAATGATAGGAAGGCAGGCTACGGACTTCCTGATGATTTTGGCGACGATGACGAGGATGACTACGATGAAGAACCGGAGCCGATCAATCCGCATCAGTCCAAGCGTCCCCGCGTCCGCCGAGATCCTCTTCCCCCAAGGTATCAACCGCGCAACATGTCACAGTTTGAATCGAGTCCTGAAGAATCCCAGAACCCTGCACTCAGGACACGCAACCTCATCGACTCCATCGCACTTCCTCGACTAGCTGCTCAAGGTAACGCCAGGCTATTTGGTGAGATCGGTCAGTCCGCGTTGAGGAGCCCGCGAACTTTGGACAACAAGACGAACCAAGCCTTGTCCATGGAAGAAGACTCGAGCGGCGCAGAGGTCCCCATCAAAAGCCCCAAGGCCAATCAATCCATTAAGCGACACAGTAAGACCCCTGTGGAGAGTCAAACAACCCCGCGCAAAGATCCGCGTGGCAACAAAGCTGCAGAAAGTCTTTATGGTGCTGAGTCGATGGTCAGGGAGCTAACAATGCATTCGCCAACTTCGCCGAGCTCTCCTTATGACCACGACAGTGAACCGAAGACTCCTGTCACGCCGACGCGTAGTATTCCGGAGACACCTTCTCCCGCGGAGACATCTCATGACGTTAACAATTCTATTCCTCAGCAATCGCAGGAGCAGACCCCTAGACCACACACAACAAATTTCAATAGACAAATCGATTTACCTGTATCGGCATCGTTCTTTTGGGATCCCTACAACGACTCAACTCACAACATTGAGCATGCATCCAAGATCAGCGGCATTGACTTCGTTTCTCGCCACAGTGTGATGGCATCAGAGCTCACGTCTATGCCGTCGACCGTTTTTCCGTCAGAGGCAAGCGAGGACGATGCTGATGAAGAGGACAACGACGATGCTGAAAATATTGCTGGCGGAGCTGTCCATTCGCCTCTGGCTAATGATCCCTCCTTTCGCGTTCCGGCTCCTCGTCTCGGCAAGCTGACCACCACGGGCGATTCGTTTCTCAAGCTGGTACTGCGACTCGAAAAGCAAGTTGAGTCTTGGGGCCGTCGTCCTGAAAACACTATCGTCTACCCCAAAGTCAACGACACCCGTGTCCCTAAGACTGCTTTCACTTTGTGGTTCTTCACTCCTGGTATCGACCGCATGATGAGAGAGGGCAAGGATTGGACCAAAGAGCCGAATGTATGCGTGTGCATTCACACGAACTCCAGCAAGGGCATTTTGGTGAACAAAACTAGGCTCGGACCTCCTCGGGCAGATGGAAGTTACCCCTATGGACACGTCTACACGGGCGACATCATTACTGTCTTCGATCAGGGCAGGAACAACGCTCTCAAGTTCGTGTGCGAGTTCTCGGTTGGGGAGGCGGCAAAGCGTCGTCCTGAAGGACTGGAATTCCAGATGTACCACACAGAGGCGCAGAAGTAGAGTTTCCTTCCCTTGTGAGGCTTTCTTTCGGGTTCCTTTTGATTTCAGCATTCTAGGTCTTTTCCATTCTCTTTTCCTCAAGATATCCAGGGTCCATTCAGGAGAATTTGGGGTTTCCGAGATTTCTGAGCCATCCAGACCTTGGGGAGCCAATGGTTTGGCTTGCTTTTCGATGATTTTCTTTTTCTGGACGACTGATTGTAGTTGGGGGTTACATTCACGGAAATGACGGGATACCACAGTACACATGAGCATTTTGGAACACTGCTGGCATTGCAGTGGATTCTTTTCAATGGAAGCATTTGGGATGGCGCCTGCATATGGACGGCGACGCTGTATATAATTGAAAATGAAACACAATTTCAATGACCTGAGTCTAGATTGAAGGGCGAGGTAACAAGACCTGGAGATCATTTCAGCTGCTTGTTAAAGTGTCGTTGCGGTGATCGGCAATGCATGTCCGGGGGCCAAATGCCGAGTCAGGGTCCAAGCTTCCGGGGAAGTTGGACTGGACACGCCGCACTCCGCACCGCCTGACTGACCGGGGGACCTTACTTTTCTTCCGTGCCTCACAACCCCAGTCCGACAAACACACCCACGTCCCGAAGCCATGTCGAAACCGAACAAATCCCTCGGCCAGGTCGTGGTCACTGGTGGCTGCGGCTTCCTCGGCTCCCACATCGTCAAGCTGCTGGTCGAGCGGTACCCGGACTCGCGTGTGCAGGTGCTCGACCTGCGCACTTCAAACAACCGCGTTTCCTCGTCCAACGTATCCTACCATGACGGCGACATTACCGACGAGGCGGCCCTGGTCGAACTGTTTAAGACGAAGCTGAGCGGCGCCGACGTCGTCATTCACACGGCAAGCCCGCACGCGGTGGGCGTGCCGGACGAGGTGATGCGCAAGGTGAACGTGGATGGCACGAGGAACCTGCTCCGCGCGGCGAGGGAGAACGGCGTCAAGGCGTTGGTGTACACGAGCAGCGCGAGCGTCATCTTCGACAACGTGAACGAGCTGGTCAATGCGGACGAGACGTATCCGCTGATTGCGGGCAAGGACCAGCCCAGCTACTACACCTCGACTAAGGTACATCCTCCTCTATCCTATCCTCTGATATCACAAGGCGGGAACTCTCTGAGAATTCTCCGGTGGCCCCTAAGCTCTTCCAAAACGAATTGGCCCCGAAGACTGACACCACACCACAGGCCTGGGCCGAATCCGCCGTCCTCGACGCCAACCGCACGCCGCTGCAGCCGCGCTTCCTGACCTGCTCGATCCGGCCCGCGGGCATCTTCGGCGAGGGCGACGTGCAGCTGATCCCGCCGATGCTGGGCGCGTACTTCCGCGGCCAGTCGCGCTTCCAGCTCGGCGACAACACCAACCTCTTCGACTTCACCTACGTCGGCAACGTCGCGCACGCGCACCTGCTCGCCGCCGCCGCGCTGCTCGCCACCCACGCGCTGCACCCCACCGTCCCGCTCGACACCGAGCGCGTCGACGGCGAGGCCTTCTTCGTCACCAACGACCAGCCCGTGCCTTTCTGGGACTTCGCCCGCAGCGTTTGGCGCGAGGCGGGCCCGCCCGTGCCGCCCGAGAAGGTCTGGGCCCTGCCGAAGGATCTGATGATGCCGGTCGGCGGCATGCTGGAGTGGATCTTCTGGGCGATTGGCAAGAAGCCGAACTTGACAAGGGATCAGGTTAGGTACAGCACGGTGCGGAGGTACTACAACATCAACAAGGCGAAATCGCGGCTGGGGTACCGGCCCATCGTCAGCTTGGAGGAGGGCGTCAAGAGGGGCGTCAAGGAGGTACTAAGCAGGGACGGCCCCGAGTGGGCGTGGGTGAAGGGCGGTGGCGCGCCGCCGGCGAAGGCTTGAGCGGGGGGTTTTCGGTGGGAGGCATTATGATCTGATGGTATAATGGAGAAGATTATTCTCGGAATGTGAAGACGGGAAAATAGAAAGGCATTGTCTGTATGTATGTAGCATAATACCGTCTCATGAGCATATAATTCGCATATCATACTGTTTAGTGAATATAAATATCCAAGATTATAGAAATAGTTGCACCCAAGCAGCTAGACAAGTTTCTCAAGTCAAGCAGCACCATTGTTGTAATCTTTAAGAACAGATTCATGAGAATGCACTTGCGGGAGTTGTTGTATTCGCCCGATGAACTCGTGTTAATGAAGGTCAGCAGCAGAGTTGAGGACAGCCTCTAAGCAAGACCATTCGATGCAGAACTGGTACCTCCCAACTCAAACACGGCCAAAATATTGGGGAAAGCGGAGACATTTTCGCACGTAGGAAATCTGTCGGCTTTGGGAGATTCCGCTCTACGAATTATCAGGTGGACGCTTCTTCTTTCTTTTTTAATATACCTCAATCTAAGCTTGGATCATTAGCAGGCAGGCCGAGTCTATATATCGCGATTATATTATTGTCGGCCACGACATTTCGTAAGCCCATCGTACCTTTACGGATCAAGCAGAGCCGAGCGTATGGGCTGATAAAGTTAGCATAACTAAGACCAGGCAGTCGCGGACCCTGGTTGAAAGTTGGCCTTTTTGAGGCGTACGCAATTCTCAGGCCAGAATCCCAAGCACCGACCAAGAGCGGGCCGAGGAAAGCCAGTCCTCAGGTCGGTCGGTGCTGGTGGCGTGGTGCTCTCTCAACCGCACGGGTAGTAGCGGCACTTTTATTTCAACTTTCGGGAGAAGATATGTTGTTGGGATTCATCCTAATCTGGAGATCACCGTGGGCCGATCTGATGTTACAGGTGCGGGTCGTGCACTGGTGCGATACAAGAGACCCGCAGCGTTGATGTTTCTGGTGCGGTGAGGTTGTAGTCTGGGAGGCGAATGTCCAGATGCACAGGCCATTGTTGCATAGAGCTCGGTCGCGCAAAGACATTTCGTCGACAGACAGAATTGAGGACGATGCAAGAAGAAATGATTGGCATATATATCAAGGTTATTTGAGGGTAGCTTCCAAGACGAGAGAGCTACTGTAAGAGGAATGTGATACACCTACCTCGCTTCTACAGCATGTCGAGTAAAACATCAACGGAGCGGTCACCGCTGCAATGCAATAGGCCCCTATTTGGCTCTCGGCCGCAGCGGTCCGTCCGGATGCAGAACCGTACAGCATTTTGGCGAAGGTGGAGCCGCCTCCTATTCCGTGGCACGCTCTGCAACACCATGAATCGCCATGTAGGTGAAGAAGCGGGTGCGCCGAGAGAAGCACGTGCAGCAGGCAGGCCAGGTGCAACGGGCGCGAAGACACCGACGCTCAGGAGACGGCGTCTCAGCGGGTGGGGCAGGGCGGTGCGATCAGATGGAAAGAGCAGGAGTAGCATGGAGAAGTGGAGCTTGTTGAAAATGCCATGGTTGAAGGTTGAAGCGCGAGGCCGGTTTCGCAAGCACTGTTGCTCTTCCGGTCGTCACGCCACGTCGATCCGGCAGCACTTAACTTATCACGGTGAAGGGTAGATCCGCGGTGCTTCCCCACAGGCGGCTTGGCGCGGTGACGAGTGGCGGAGGGGTACGCGCGGGCGATAACGAAGCTGTCGCAGCGGGCATGTCGGACGGCGTCAGGAGAGGGTGATGTGACGGGCGTGGGTGAGGGCGACACAATGACGTGCGGGAGCTGCAGGCGTCCGAGGCTTGAAGCAAGGAGATGGCGGGCTTTTTGGGTTGACGGACATGCCTTTCGACGCGGCCGCACGCTGTGAGTGGCAGGAATGGCGACGCCCTACTTGCCCAGCGTGGCCGGCATCGGGTCCACGTGCGGTGCTGGCGGTAAGCGTGATGGCCCAGCGCGGCGCATGAGCACATTGTTAGAGCAGATACAAGACCCTGATCTCCCGCAGAGGCTCTCGCCCGCCGTACCTGCTTGCTCCCATTTTTCTTGCGCGCGCTGCGACCCCAGAGATTCTCGTTGTCGGCTGGACGCAGCAGAGCGGTGGTTGCAGTTTAGGCTTATCAACACTCCCGTCCGAGCGCCATCGGCAGTAGCGCTATTTCCGGCCCCCGCGTCTGTGACCAAGTAGTGGGCAAGCACTCCAAGTCACCTGCGAGACAGCGACAGAGCGCGAGCCCTGTGACACTGCCACGCTCTCCTATTACTCTGGCGCCTCTCCCACGAAGAACGCTGCTCGCCGACTCCCTCAGTCCTCCCGCAACTGCGCGCAACTGCTGTGCGCGCAACCTGGGCCCGCCGTTCTCTGTGTCGTGCCAGCGCATATCCCGAGACAAAGGACCGCTGCCCGCCTCGGCAGCTCCCGATCGACCAGCCGCTCCATAATCATCTCCGCCTGTACCTGCGGCCTCCACTTCAGCAATCCACTTAAAACCCCCAGCGCGAGACCAGAGCAAAAGAAACCTGTCTCTGCCTACCGAATCCTTCCCGAGTTGCTGCCTATGAGTATATCTGGTCACGGACGAGCCATGCCCCGCGACACCCACCGCCGGACCACTCCCGGTCATCCTGCGCCTGCCCAAGGTATGAGGTCACGGTCAGATGGTGAGTACTCTCTACTTTCCTGTGACCCTTATTCAGTCATGACATCTCTGTCTGCTCCTATTCTCTTCTCTTCATTCTACTATCACTGTTCCCTACTGCCATACTCATGTTATCAACACACTTCGCAATCATGGACGACTTCCTGCAAGACTTCTGGACTTACCAGATATATACAGACTCCTGGATAGAGGTCGCCTCCCAGCCCTCTTCCTCTTCGCTTTCCTCCGCAACATCGGCCACCGACGAGATCGTCACCGACGGCCTGCGCGTGCAGCACGACTCCAACGCCCGGCGACGTCGTCAACAGCGCGCCTCCCGCCTGCACCTCGACCTGGGATACCGTGGTTCGGCCAGCGCAGGCACTAGCAGTCAAGAAGAGTATGAAGAAAGTGAGAGCGAGTCGGATCGCGTCATGTCGTCATCGAACGAGGGCATGTCGCAGCTGCGGCGGACTGGACGGGCCCAGTACTCTTCATCGGACAACCAGTCGGACGGCGAATATGAGGATGACGAGGACGAGAACTCGACCGCCGTCGGGTATCTTAGGAGTAATAACCAGAACTTCACTCCTCAGCCAAACGCTTTCTCGCATCCCCCCTCAGCGCCCGCCAACCGCGCATCCCAACAGCAAACATCCTACTTCCAGTCCCGACCGACAGCAAGGCATTCCACACAACGCCACTCTTACCCCTCTCAGCAAGGCCATTCTCCTTACAACATGATCTCTCCCAATCACCAAGCCGACCACGACGCTGCTCTTCGTGCCAGTCTCTCCACGCTCCTATCTTGTGCAGCAGCCGCTCGTGGCCTCCCCAAGTCTCAAGCGCAGACTTCCACCCGCACCACCGCTGCTGTACCTTCATCCAGCCGAGTCGATCCCTCGACTCTTCGCATGGTTCCTGAGTCTGCGCTTCCATCCTCCTCGCCTTCCCCGCCCGCACCAGCATCCAAGCCCCCGAACACTCGCACCACATCGGCAAAAAGTACCGGCGGCGAGGAAAAGCACAAGCGTCGCCATAGCCGCGATCGTCGCGGTTCAACGAAGAAGGCGCGTCGCGCGGCCATCTCGACTTCCTCGTCTACCGTTCTTGACGATTCGACATCGGTGGGCCAAGTCACTCCCACTTTGCTGACATGGGTTGTCAGCGCTGGTGTTGTTGTCCTTGTTTCCGCTCTCAGCTTCTCTGCAGGCTACGTTGTTGGCCGTGAGACCGGAAGAGCTGAAGTCGAAATGCTCGGCGAGATGGGAGCGAATGCCAGCAACGTGGGAAGCTGCACAACCGAGGTCGTTGGCCGTGGAGGTACGGGCTTGGGACTGAGAAGGTTGAGGTTTGCGGATGCTGTGCGCGTGTCGTGAAGAGACGAAGAAGAATATCTATTCAACCTAGTCTGAGGCGAAGCAGGGCACGAAACTGTCGCTCCGTGTCGCAAGACGTGGGTCTGAGACAAGGCTTACAAGGCACACACCGCAAGTCTCTGGATATGAGTAGAAGAAGATGTGAAGCATTTGCAAGGATATGCTTGAGCGCATCAAAGTACGAAAAAAGGTAACGGCGGACAGACACGACGCCAACCCGGCATCACCTCAGGAATATGAAATACTGATTCGGATAGATTTTTCTTTAAACCCCAGCATGAAGGCGCTCTGTCTCCGACTTCCTGACTCCTGTTTTTTTTTTCTCTGCGCTCTCAATAGCATGATGCTTCATCACACGCTTGTGCAACAAGAAGCGCGAATCCATAGGGTGGCGTCTTTTGGCATTTCCTGCTCTTTTTCCTTTATCGTCTTCAGTGTCTCCATGTTCATCGTCTTCCCATGGAAATAGTCCTCGAGCGTGCGATTCACTGTTGGGGTCATTTTTCAGGGTTGGAGTCACGGCATTATGGGCATGAGAGATGGAGCGAAGGAAGCGTTTGTTTTTTGCTCGTTCAAGATATCCGCGCGTTGTTGTCAGCAGCGAGTGATCGTGGTGATAGTTTGAGAATTAATTGCATTTTTAAATCTTGATGTATGCGTACTATCGCACCGCACATTGCGCGACAGCTATTGAAGATTACAAATATCCGCGGCTGTGCCATTCAAGCTACCGCACATGGCCGGTACACGTATGGCTGTCTAGACATGATCGGGCGTAACTTGTCAGCCCTTTTTGAGAACTGTCAGAATATAAGGCAGATTAGCACGCACTGGTAACAGTGCGGCGTCGTACTTTTGCAGTTCGACAAGAACTCATATTTCTCTTGTCTACTTGCTCAGACCTACTGGTGTTCGAGAATACGATCTCACGTAGCCATAATTTTGTTGTTATTCTTTCCTCCAAATTACACATAGCTTTCAGTTTTCTACAGTCCTTTATTGTGTTCTTTTTTCTCTTAACCAAGAACAAAAATGGCAGCCATAGTAGCCGTATGATGGGGATTTGGGCTCGTGGTGCCGGAGATAGTCCGCCTCCCTGATCAAGAATCGCAGGAAAGCTGCGTGCGGGAACTGAACTGTCCAAGAGTGCTCACAGCCTCCGTGCTTTCTAAAGCAGTAGACGGCCCGAGCAAATGCAGCGTTACTTTATCGGGGAGGCTATCACAATCAGTTTGTGGCCAGTGGCGACTCCAAGGATCCGAGAGACTTCCAGGCCGATCCCCCCGGCGATCGTCTGAATAGTAGGTTCAACGGCACATTGATCTCTTTTCCGTACAGAAAGCATACTCGGTCGGCCTTTCGGTATCATGGAGGCTTGAATGTGTTGTCTGTCTAGTGGCATCTCATGTCCATCTTCTTTTCTCAAAACGTGTATGCGCTTTTGCTTATCGTTGCCGGGTTTATGTGATCAGGTAGCAAGGATCAATTACATCCTCACACTGTTGAGTATGCCTGAGCCGCAGCAAGCTTTCTACGAGGAAGCGGCACTTAGATTTATTTATGCTCTATAAATCATGCAAGTGCATTCTTATGTATATATCTGGGTAGACAATGTGACTGCAGTTTCAATCTAAAGTTAACAGGATTGTGTATTTGTTTCAGTGCTCACAGATTTGAAAATGGATTTTCATTGCAATCAAAACTATCGCCCTCGAACCCTTGGCTCATGGATATCCAAAATTATGAGGAAAGTTTGTGTCAAGTGTCCATGTTTCTTCAAAATTGAGAACAAAGCAGAACTAGATAAGATCCTACACGGCGAGCAAGCGCAAGCCGGACGCCTGATGACTTCATAGCGGAATGACCGAAAACCGTACAGCGCTGCCAGTTTTGCATGAAGAAGAGAATGAATAAGTAGCTGGATCCAGAATGACATATCGAGCTACTTGTCAAGCCAGTTTCCTGGGTCCTTCTCCGGGAAAGGGGCACCCTCCTCGTCACGAATACCGCTGAAGATGTCCCGGAATGCCGCGTTCTCAATAATTTGGCGAGAGCGGCGGATACGGTCCATGTACGACAGCCACTTCGGATTCACGAACGCAGCAAACGAGCGTTGGACTTCGGTCAGCTCGTGATTGAAGGGGCACGCGGCGCCGAAGGGGCAGCTAGCGGAGACGCTCAGATTGTCGAGACGGCACACGCCTTCAACAACGGGAAGACCCCGCCAGCGTACGACATAGGAGTCTGGAGTGATTATGTGCTGTCCGTCGTTGTACTGGAGATCTTCGCCGGCGACATCGGAGGACGGGGGGCCGGTGACCTCAGACTCGAGGGCGCTCAGCTGGAGCTGGACATCGCGGACCTCTTGCGCGGCCTTCTGCAGTATATTGACAGTCCTGTTGAAGGTGGCCTTGCTGCGCTCAGCCTTGTTCAAGTTGAGAAACTCCTCCTTAGCGGACTTCAGCAGGTTATTGAGGTTACGAGTCTTCCGATCAACGGCGTCGAATAGCATATCACGGCGCTCGGCGCATTCTTCTGCGTCCTTTTTGTCGTCGTAGGAGTTCGAGAGGCAATCATCGAAACCGATGAAGCTCTTCTCTGTCTCGCGGTCGGGCGAATCAGCACGGGGAAGGCTTCTCATCACGGCGGTGCCTAAATTTGAACAGTCAAAACTGGAGTACTTCGCAAAACTTCGAGGTGCCCCATCTCTGTGGTGCGATTGAGGAACTATGTTCCTTGCACAAACTAATTGGCTGAGCATACGGTGGGTGCAGAAGCTCTGGCCAGGGGTAAAGCTACAGCTTACCGGGCTGCGGCAGCAGGTAAGGGTCAGAAATGACTATGACCCCATTGCTCTCAGTGGCCGCCAAATGGCGCGCAAGGTTGCTGCTGGATAGCGTGCCTTGCGGTGATATGGAGATGTTGGATGCCATCCTCTGTCTTGAGCGCAACGTTAGCTATTGATGTCAAAATTACACCAGCTTTCACAATACGTATGTGTCTACGGAGACTAAGTCGGTAGATAAAGTAGTAAGTAGGGAAGTCGAATTAATAAAAATAAGGCAGGGAAAACAATAGGCCACGAAGAAGTCTTTGGCGGTAGGAGATAGTATAGCTAGACTAGGAGCGATCGCTACGGTAGCTTATCCGTTATTTACTTTCTCGCCGTAGTCGGTAATTAAGAGCAGAGGTTTACTTATTATAATTTCTACGTAGGGTAGCCGGTTCTTTCGCTTTACTATTAACGGTATCCTTATCTTAAACTTATTTGGAGGTAGCTAAGGTGTACTAAGTAGTTTAACCCTTGTCCTTAGATGTATACTCTTTTTTAATATCTAGTAATATTTAATAGTTTTTAAATCACCTGATTTTAATACTTCTCTTTGTGATGGCTTGTATCCGGTGCACTCGCGGAAATACAGTGGCATTCTATCTACGAGAAGACTAAGCTAAAGAGAAAAGAAAGAAAGGTTTGAGTAAGATAGCGCTGCTTATATATCTCTCCAGAGTCCCTTTTACTGGTAGCGAGTTGCAGGGTTTTCTTGTTGAGCTTCATTGAGCTTCAGGGTCCTCTCAACCCAAGGTCTCGCCGCAGGATCCATCCAAGGCACCCTCAGGGTTCAAACCGTAACACTCTTCCTATGCATTTAACGGAATAATAACGATTAGTATAACAAAGAATAGTACACGTTACTCTTACAATTCTTGAAGTCCTTATATAGGAGCTTAGGCTTGTATAAAGGTAGAAGAGGTCGCACCTATCCCGATAGCCATTTAATGTTTATTAGTAAAGCAGGAGCCGGGAGAATTTAAGTTACGGAAGAAAAGACGACTCTTCTCCATGAGGTGAATGCTTGTACTTCCATTCCCTCGTGGTAGGCGCCCGACGTGCAGAGGTAATGAAAGCAATCCTGTCAGAAGTGACCTCACCCCAATCGGCCCGCATGGTACTTGTAAAGATGCAGACGCTGATTCGTGGGCAGAATCTCGACCATCGCCGCAACCTGAAGTTCGAATATCGCCAGTAACCAGCGGCCGCAATCTTCTGGGCCGCCCCTCGAATTCGAATTCGGAACGTATATAGCTGTTGGTTACAGAGTAGGAGACAGCCTCAGAACAAACCACCCTAACCGTAGATAGCAATGAACCACGGCGAAGCGCCTCCATGTTTGGCCCTGGAGATAGTAAAAAAGACCTGTACTCTATACGGGCGTGGGAGAGGTCCCCCGGAAGTTTGACCCACCGCTTATGTGGAGAGGAGGGACTTTGGTGTAGGTTGGAAAAAGCGTACTCCTTGGCTTACGTCGGAAATTTTCGGCATTCATAATCCTGCTGGCAGAACCATAAACAAAATAACAAGATGGGACCAAAATTTTCTGTAGCTTCATTGTCCCTACTCACATTCCGTCGTTTATCCATCCACTGCATGTTGGTTTCTATTGAACAAGTGGGCTGTTTGTATAGGGAGTGAAGTTCATCGTAGATTGGCATAAGGAGGAGGAGGGTAGGTGACCCGGTCCCTCTTATATGGTGGCTATATAACAAATTTTCGGTGTTGACCCTTGGTTCGATCAGACCCTGTTCCTCCCAACAGTTTCAAACCTCCAGCTTCCTACAACCAGAACTATATCTCCCTGTTTGTTCACTGGGGAGACTGTGGACACGTATTGAACACTTCAATGAGACACCTAGGTTTCGCGCCTTGGCAGAAGAGAAAGTAAACGATTCACAACGGCTACAATAGGGCAAGAGAATAGAATACAAAGAAGAACGGAACCCTATGAAGAGAATGACGCCAACCAGCCTCCCTTTTTCTAATACCAAGCGAATCTTCTCTTCTCCTCAACGTCCCTAGAACCAGGCCATCTACGTCCTGGCGCGGCGGAGTCTTACGCTAAATTTTTCTTCTCCGCAACCTATCCATCATGCAGCCTCGGCGCCATTAGTCGCCGCCTTCTTATTCTTCATGGCAATGTCCATGACCTCCTCCATCCCCTGGATGGCCAGCTCGCTAATCTGATAATGCACGACGATCCTGGTGGCGAACGTCTTGATGTTCCGTTCCGCCGCCAGCCTCGTAATCTCCTGGGGATCTACGCCAGACGCCTTGACATCCAACCACACCATATTGGTCTCGGTCGGCACGTTCAGCCGGCCGCCCAGGCTCTCCCACCGATCCGCCAGCCTCTTCGCCAGCACGTGCGTCCGCTGCAGCCGGCCGCCGAAGAACTGCTCCTCGACCGCCGTCCGCGCCGCGGCCGCCACCACGCCGGCCATGCGGATGCCGCCGCCGATGCTCTTGCGGATCCACCGGCTGCGCTTGACGAACTCCTCCGTCCCCACGATGATGCTGCCCATCGGCGCGCCCAGCCCCTTGGAGAAGCACAGCTGCACGCTGTCGACGCACTCGCAGTACTCGCGCAGCGACCCGCGCCCCGCCGCCACCGCCTCCCACAGGCGCGCGCCGTCCAGATGCGTGACGATCCCGTTCGCGCGGCACCAGGCGCCGATCCGGCGCATCTCGGCCAGCGGCATCACGTTGCCGCCGAGCGTGTTCTCGAGCTCGACGAGGCGGGTGGGGCAGCCGTGGATGTCGTCGCCCAGGACCGCGTGCGCCCGCACGTCCTCGAGCGTCAGGTGGCTGCCGTTGGCCGGGAAGACGCCCTCGAGCTGGGCGCCGCACAGCGAGGCGACGCCGCCGGCCTCGGCGCGCAGGATGTGCGCGCGGTGGTCGCACAGCACCGAGTGCGGCGGGGCGGCGAGGTGCGCGCGGATGGCGACCTGGTTGCCCATGGTGCCGGAGAGGACGAGCAGGGCGGCGGGCTTGCCGGCCAGGTCGGCGATCCAGGACTGCAGCGCGTTGGTGGTGGGGTCCTCGAGGAAGACGTCGTCGCCGAGCGTGGTGCTGGCGATGGCGGCGAGCATGGAGGCGGTGGGCGTGGTGATGGTGTCGGAGCGGAACTGTGCGGGGGAGCCGTTAGGATTTTCTCTCTTTGAGTTTAGTGGGAGGGGTGCTCACGTCAGAGGCAGCGCTTCCCGGCGTGGTCCAGTGGTTGAGGCTGGGGGATTGAGAGGGAGAGACGCCGGCGGGGGTGGGCGAGGAGGACGACGGCGCGGTCACCGGGTAGTAGTTGTGAGGAGCCATGATGTGGAATTGGGCGCGGGCGGTGGTGTTTTGGCGGCGGTGTTGGAAGTGTTGGTGGTGATGCGGGGATTTGGTGCTTGATATTGTGCCTGATATCGACCGATAGGCAACGATTGGGGGCGGAACGGCGACAAAGAGCCTAGACGACGACGAGGCGGCAGACGAGCGGAGAAGGGCGGGTGGCGTCCTCAATGGCCGGGCAGGATGGTTTAAAAGCATTGAGGATTTTTTTTTTTTTTCACTTCGGGAGCGGGTCGCGTCGCCAGTTTCGATGACACAGAGGTAGTGGGAAAAGGAGCGATGTTTTCCGTTGACTCACGCTTACCCACGGTGAACGATGACGGCACGACCGACAAAGCCGAAAGTCAATGGCTATCGATAGCGATATTCCGATGCGCGTCGGTCCGCGCTCGGGGCCAGCTGCCAAGCAATGCCACACAAGGGCCGGCTGCTCTTGTGCCTGGCGGGGCTGCTTACTATTGTCCGACACGTGGGTGGCTTGCCGGCGGCAGACCCGTGTTTGCATGCAGGGGTCACCCACCAAGAACGGTGTAACCATGAACGAACCACCTCTGCTCGACCATGGGGAGTGGAAGCATTCGTCCGATCGCAAGTGCCATCAACAACACATTACACTTGCATCCGGACGAATGCTTCCACTCTCCAATGCAGTTAATATTGAAAGAAGCACTTAACGCCAACTGCCGACCGCACAGCCATACTGCATATAGCGGGTCGCAGCTAGATGAAACGGCCATCGGAGGCGTCACGGCATCCTAAGTCCGCGTCAGAACCACCTCAGCCGTCAGTGCGCCGCCTCTCCTGGCTGGCGAGACAATCGAAAGGGCCGAGACCACAACGAAACACGATCCATGTGCACAGACGGAGAAAAACTAGACGGAAAAGCAAAAGCAGAGGATCGAGTTTGCTGCAGCAATGGCATAATAAAATTCGTCTTGCGGCTGTACAGTCCGGAAAACTACTATCTACAAGAAAATGGCAGCACGCGGCATGCTCCCTAAAAACTTCCCCCATTTTCCTTCACAACGCGTCATCTCACGCATCAGACCATACTCTCAGGCACCTTCCATGCGTTTCAAACCGAGATATCGTCGCGGGTTTCGTTTAGAAGGAAAGCGTAGCACCAGCGGACTTGGTGACAGCCGCAGAGACCTCAGAGGAGGCCAGAGCAGTGTAGTCGTAGCCAAGGTCAGACTTGGTCAGAGTGCCCGCCTCGGCGGTGTTCTCGCTGTCGCCGAAGTCGTTGTCAGAGACAGCGGCGTAACCGGCATCGGTGCTGTACAGGGCCTTCTTGGAGCCAGTGAAAACGTTACCCTCAACAAGGAGCTGGGCGCCCTGGCGGGTGTTGATGCCGTCACTGACGTCCGTGTAGACATTATTTAACTGGTGTTACCGTTGTGTTAGCGTATTAATTACCTTTACCTTCCTTGAGGTTGACTTACGATGTGGCCAGTTCCGAAGCGGTACGAGGGACCACGGGAGTTGAGGTTCTCAAAGTGGTTCTTGTAGTAGGTAACGGTCAGGTGGCCCTTGTCCTCAGAGCCGTTGCTGTCGGAGTGGCCGACGAGCGAGGCCTTGTAGTGGTCGTGGAGGTAGTTGTTGGACAGGGTGATGTAGTCCGAGGCGTGGGTGACGTCGAGGAGACCGTCGTAGTAGTCCTTGCCGTTGTCCTGGTCCGAAGACAGGTCGCAGTGGTCGATCCAGACGTTCTGCGAGGCCTGGATGCCGATGGCGTCGCCGTTGTCGGCCACGACCTTCTTGATGGTCAGGTTGCGGACGATGACGTTCTTGACCTTGTTGATGTAGAGGCCGATGTTCTCGAGCGAGGCGCTGGAGTCCTTGCCGACGATGGTCTTGTCGCTGGCAACGCGGATCTTGGCCGAGCCGGTGATGGCGCCGGTGACGACGATGACGGCAGCACCGTCGGCCTCGGCCGCAGCGGAGAACTGAGCCAGGCTGGAGACGGTGGTGGTGGAGCCACCAGCGCCGCCGGTGGTGCCGCCGTTCAGGGTAGCATAGCCGATGTCGGGCGAGTCGGTGATGGCAGCACGCTTGTTCAGGGTCTTGGTGGGCGCTGCCAGAGCGCTCGCGGCGGTCAGAGCAAGAGTAGCGAAAGTGGAGGCCTTCATGGTTGCGATGGAGGTGGCTGTCTTGAAAAGGAAGATTGAAGAGAGAGAAGTACTGCTCAGCAGGCTGATGGCTGTCAAAGAAGGGCGCGAGTCAACGCGTTAAATAGAGAAAGACTGAAGATGAAGATTGACTTGAGGAGTACCACCGTCGGAGCAACTGGAGGCCTTTATACGGAAAGGCGGGAACCGCCGCCGACGGAGAAAAGGTCGTCTACGACGCAAGAGATCCCAACACAGCGGCGGCGCTAGCCAGGGCAGACTCGTGGTTGGTGGACTGGTCGAAAACTGGGGGTTCGACGCCATGAGGGCGATGTTTCGCAACATGTGGGACGACGGCACGATCGAAACGCGCACCGAAATTAGCGGCATCAGTGCAGCGGGAGCGATTCGAAACAGGGCCGCGAGTTGTGGAGAAATAGACAGCCCGAAGAGGGAGTGCGTAGATTGCATGCGAGGGGGCCGGCTTGGCAGGACGGGGGTGGAGCTGTTTGGAGGCAGACGACGCCTTGGCAGACCCGCTCGCTAAGCCATTGAAACGCAGAGAGGCACAGAAAGGCGCCTCTTGAGACTGCCAAGCTTTGTGCCAGTACGCAATCTCGGGCCCGCCTGCATGCCGAACCAGCAGTCGTCGTCGCGGCCATCACTACTCGTTGTGCTGGATCAGGCATCCTGTTCGCGCACTCTATCGCCCGTCAAGCTCTCGGTCAGAGCCGTCAAGCTTTTCGACCCGAGTCCAGTCCGGGGGGAGGGAGCCGCGTGGTGGCCAGCCCCTTGATGCTGCCTTTCAGTTACGCCGCTGATCGTCCGTTTCTATTCCTGCGGCGCGTTTCCAGAAAAAAAGGAGCTCCATGCGCGGTCGGAATTCCGGGTCTCCATCGCATCATTAATCTATTCCGCTTGGCTGGCCAGATGCTGTTTGTTAAACATGTCCACATCATCGTGCCGACTCACCCGCAGGAGGGTTCTCTTGCGTCCCTGACCACCGGAATCGCCACCAAACACTTACTGCGTGGCACTTGGCACCACGTCGTCCTCCTGTTTGGGAGTCACCGATTGCATCACAACCGAGTTCGTTTCGCTGCCGACTGCCGGTGTCCCTGCCACGGCCGGCGAGGAACTGTCTTTCTTGCCGCGCCACGAGTGGTGATCAAAGGATGCGTCAATGGTTTCGAGCGTCCGTCCGCGGGTCTCCGGCATGGCCACCAGGCACACTGCCGCAGTGAAGAGGGAGCATGCGCCGAAGAAGAAGTACACGCCGTACGACGAGCGCGCCAGGAAGACCGGGGTCGACAGCGCAACGACGAAGTTTGCGAACTGCATTGCGTGAGTACTGGCGAGGTTCCCCCCCCCTCGGGGGCTGCATGAAGGGACTTACCCAATTGGCACTCTGCGCCAGGCTCGAAGCGCTAGCTCTCGTGGCCGGCGGCTGGATCTCGCTGGCGTACACTTTGAAGCCAATCGCCCACGATCCGCTGAAGATGATTGCAAACACGTAGATGGCCACCATCACCACCCACCGAGCCGCCCCGTGATCCCCATGGACACTGTTCGACGCGTATAGTGAGCCGATCAATATCATCGTACCAGCCAGCCCTAATCCGCCGTAGATGGTAGACGGACGCCTTCCCCAATGGTCGGAGAAGGCCGTGGCTGGAATGGTCGTGCCGAAGATGACCAGAGCCGAGACACCAGACGCAAGGAAGCTCGCCTGCTCACTCGACAGCCCCGCCTGCGTAAACAGCAGCGGCGCATAGTACAAGACCCCATCAATTCCTGAGAATTGTTGCATTCCCATCATGAAGCAGCCCAAGAAGGTCCTCTTGCGGACGTTGGGGGCAAAGGCTTTGGACAGGTCCCGGAACGAGGCGCGGATGTTCTCACCAAGGGTCGGCTGAGGCTTCTCGGCCTCGGTCTCCGGCTCGCTGGTCTGGAAGCTCTCCTCCAGCTCCGACAGGGGTATTCCCAGCCGGGCCATCGTCTGCGCCGCCTCCTTGGCCCTGCCCTTGGACAGCAACCACCGCGGCGAGTGAGGCACCAGCGTCACGAACACGGCAAAGGACAGGGCCATGAACGACTGGAAGGCCAGCGGGACCCGCCACGACGCCGACGAGTCGATCCGCGAGGTGCCATACGAGATGAAGTAGCCCGCGGCGACGCCGATGGTGGTGCAGAACTGCGGCAGCGACGCCAACGGCCCACGCCGCTTGGCCGGCGAGACTTCACAGATGTACACGACCAGCACGCTGAGGAAGAAGCCCTCGCCGACGCCGGTGATGATGCGTCCGGCGATGAAGGCGCCCAGGTTGTTGGCGGCGGCCTCGATGGCTGCTCCAATGCCGAAAATACCCGCACCGAACATGATGGTCCGCGGGCGGCCGTACAGGTCGGCCACGTTGCCGGTGATCAGCGACGACAGCGCGGCCGGAACCAGGATGGACGAGACGATCACGCCGTGGATGGTGGCGGAGAAGGAGCCGAAGGAGGCTTCGAAGGACGACATGGCCGTCACCGGGCCGATGGTACCTGTGTCCAATCTTGATTTGGTCAGTCCGTATTGAGCATGCTGCGTCTGCTACAACTGACATACCCAAAGAGCATGCCGCCAATGGCGATCAGGATCGAGGCCCTGACGTACAGCGGGACACGCTTGTTGGTCTCATTTTGGTCGACGGCAGTCATCTTGCGGGGCAACGATTCAGGGAACAGGCGGCAGATGACCTCTTGCGGCGGCTGAATGCAGAATGAGGCGGATGTGGCCTGGGTAGCATGAGAGGGGAAAGCCGAGGTCGCTGATCGGGGCTGCCATTATTTAAAGGTTACGGGGCCCCGCCACCAGCACAGCGGTGAGTACACCGGTGAAAAAGATTCTTCCTTCACATGCACGCAGATGAGTGCTGACACAATCACCCAGCTCTAGTGCCCCGCGCTGCGGAGAGGGTGACCCCGTCCGAAGATAAGAGAAATAGCGGGGACGAGAAAAAAGTGTGGGAGCAAAAAAAAAGGGAAAATTGATAAGCGGCGAATCTGCGGAAGCTTTCGGATTGCCTTTTCCGGAACGACGCACGCGCTCGCACGTGCGTTGGCGAGTGGATTGTGCGAAAAGGACGCGATTCGAGACCGCGATTCGAGACCGCGAGCACGAGCTGTTGCGGAGAAAGAGCAAGGGCCAATTTCCGAAGTCATACGTCCAAATCGGGAATGCTGGACCTGTATCCGGTGTCAGATGGTCAGGGAAGATCGCCATCCGGTGGGTGATTACCATGATGTCTAGACGTCCGAACTTCTCGGGTTCATGCGCTTTTCCAGGCTATCCCTTGCATCTATTTGCAAGAAACAGGCTGCTCAGCTACTAAATCTCTGGGCTCATCAATGGATGAACTTCGGGCTACTGGTTACGGTCGAGTCCCGATAGGACGGTAAGTTCTACACGGTGGTATCGCAGCTGATGGTTACGTCCAAAAAAAAAAAGAAATATAACTTCGTGGGGAGTGGAAGCTGACATATCCGTGTTAACCGTCGGCTGCAGGACCCTGCTGTACGTGGTAGTTTTAGTAGCTCTGCTCCCCTGGTGCCGACGGGTTGAGAGCTGGCCATATCTTTGTGTCCCGATTTGATGCGGAAAATGAGACCGCCGGTACTCTAGCAGGCATTTCCGACAGGACTCTGGCCGGGCTTTGGCGTGGAGTTTCCAGGAGAAGATTCTGTGTTGCCTGCCATCAGCTTTTCTGCTGTTCTGAGGTTGTTCGGCCAAGGATGACTGCTTACTTTTGACAGCCCTACCCGTTGCCAAGGCGGCTGATTCTTGCCCAGCTACCTGGTTCTTGGAATAGGGCGTCCTGTGTTGCCATGATGGGAGGCATTCGCTGCCAGCCTCGACATGCTCATCGCGAAGAATTCGACTTGGTGTTGGACGGTAACCAAAGAGAAAGAAGCATACTCTTGGCTTTCTTGGCTTGATGGAGATGGAAAGGGGAATGAGGTTCACCTCAATGCTTGGGAAAGATGCTCGCTCGGGAAAGCGGCACTATGTGGCCGGATCTGCCGTGCCGAAAGTCTGCCTCGCTAACGTCCAAACAGCCCGACTTTGTGTTTCAGAATGGCGAGCCTGCCTCCTTCATTAAAATCTGTTTCCTCCAATGAGAAACGAATTTCCGTCGACTTGCTCTGTTGCCCTCGAGAGTTGCGATTGTCTTTCGTGGTCCCTTTTCCCTGGTTCTTTTTCGCTGCATTCTCCAGCACACGCATTTTCAAACGTCTTCATCCGAGACACCAAGTTTCCTCACTCTGCAAATCCTTCCTTATCGGCGATGTGTTCTTCGATGGCCCCGTCCGCGTCATTTCCTTAACTTCAATCTTCATCCACGAGCCCCTTCTCCTGTTCAGGACTAATGCGTGGTCCTGCCGCAAAGCTTGGGATTGCTTGTGTCTGGTCAAGCTCGGGTAAGACGGGAAGAAGGGTCCAGATTGAGTGGGGCTCAAACATCTTGAGCACCTGCATTCGTCGCACTACCTGCCGTTCTTTCCATTGAGAAGCTCTCACCACGGCTGTTCGGGACTGCATCGAACAAGCCACGTGGCCAGACGACATCGTGGCCCGAACATCTTCTCGAGAAAGAATGCGTGCTGAAGTCGATTAGCACGGGTTGGATGTGCTTGCAAGCTAATAGCTTCCGCCACACTCAATCATTCCCCTTGAAAGCTTTCTCATTTTAGTAGAGCAATCAACTCTTGCAGTTATCCACTCGTCAGCCAACTCTTGCATATGTCTCAAATTCCGAAACTGGCCTCCTTTGCCGACGACCCGTTTTAGATGTGCCGAGCTCCGTTGATATGACATTGCGACTGTGTCCGCGTTATCCGTACACTGCACATGGGCTCGGTCGCGTCAATGGCGTAGAAGCAGGATTGATTGGCTCGGATTCGACTACTGTTGCTTGTCTCCTGCCCTCCAAATGACTGTCGGTGTGGCTTTTTGCATCGAATTGATCTGGAGCTGGACTCTTTAATACGAGGGTATTGCCGTTGTCCCTGGATGTTGAGAAGGGAATTTCTGCCTGGGATATGACTTCGCAATGGCACTTGCATTGCTGTCGGCGGACCAATGTCAATCGAAGCCCGTCTTTAGTTTGGAAAGGGCTGCATCAACCTATCCCAACTTTGTCTCTGCATGGCCGTGATCGACGAAGCTGAACTCTGTGCTGCAAGTTGACTGTCAAAAAAGCTCTTGCTCTGATGGCAAAACTGAAATCTTGCTCACGTGAGAAGTGTCCACAACAAGCTGGCCGACACCTTCCACAAGGTGATCTTGCGGATGTTTTACTGTTGAAGTTGACTATGCAATTGCACTGACGGTAATGCGTGTTGTGTCTTCACCGCATCTCGCGCTTTTGGGACGAAGAGCGCTCAGTGTTCTAGCTTCATACTTTCATCCCCACTCGCCGTCGTCCAATTAAGGTTCAAAACCGAAATTCTATTGTTGACTGGCAGCGGAGAAGTGCGGCTGGATGTGTAGGTGCCGCGATACGGGTATTTGGCTTTTAAGGTTCAGTACTATACCGCAACGGGCCGCTATCGTGATTCATATTGCGCCACCAACAGGTCGATGCGCATTCGAACAATAGCTTCCCGGGGTTGGCCACGGCTGTGATTGCCCCCGAACCCTATGCGTTACTTGCAACGCTATGAGGTGGAACAGCGGGGAGCTGCGGCGGTAAGTCCGAGGAAAAGTGGGCGAGAAGTGAGACAGAATTTAAGATATGACCGAAAAGGGAAAGTGATGGAGAGTTGACTGGAGCGCCCGGGAGAACTAGCCTGCCTTGTTCAAGGGTTGCGAGAGTCACTGTATTTTATGCGAACTGTCGCAAGATCTTTGCATTCCGATTTGCTGGCTTCGTGTCTTGTATGACCCGGCTGGACGTTCGGAATCGTTCCGCCGACCATCCCTTTGGGCCTACCAACTACACTGTCCACATGACATGTACCCATTATACATGTCAAGCTATATTGACTCAGAGACACTAAGGATTGGAACCAGCCAGCCGGTTCCAGATCGGGCCTTCCTGCCCTGGCTTGGAGTGAGGCGAAGGTTGCGGCCATCCGAACACTGACCTAGAGTCTGACCTGTCTCATTTTGTCTCACGACTATTGAGACGGGCAAATCGGCAAGTGGCCCTCCCGTTCACTAAGTCAGCCATCGTAATGCATATTCCCCATGCATTTCTGACTCGAATACGACATGAGCATTCTGTCTTACTGCTTGACCCTGTGCAACAGCGGAACGCTTGTCGTAAATGAGCTCTGAAGCAGGTCTAGACCGACGTTTGGTGTTCGACAGTATGCGCAACATGTCGAAACAGGTAAGGCAGATCTGTCGGCCGGAACAATTGGATGGCAATTCCTGCCGTGTCGTTCGGTTGGAATGAAACTGTAGTCGCGGCTGAGTTTCACTCGCGTTAGGAAGAGCAAGTCCCTTTTTCACCACCTCAAGCGATCTATCAACCCATGTCTCTCGAGCTGGTGCGTTCGAAAATATAGCAACGACAGTCTCGCCTCATGGATGGGGATTTGGTCTAGCAACGTTGGAGCGCTTTGGTTCCACTCGCGATCCCTAGGGCTGCAGGATGCAATCTTGATCGCGGCAGACACTGAGACATCCAAGGATAATTGCCGCGTCTTCCGCCGGAGCGAGGCAGTGCCTCGAGACGGAATGAATACACTAGCAAGATCTCTTAGCTCTCCTGACATTTTTCTGCTCCGTTTGAGAAGATCAGTCCACCGTCGTGAGGTATCCAGATCTGCTTGAATCTTCGCGTAGGTCGAGATCGGGCATCCACATCGCCTCGTGTTGAAAATAGATGGCAAGATTTGTTGATACTGCAGTTTGCGATGCTATAGTCGGGCAGAGGATCAACACTCGGTACCTGTTGCCAACAGGGTAGATGACTGGGTTTTCAATATCCGAATTACCGTTTATCAGGGGTGTGAGAATTCAGTCCCCCGCCCGCAGTTTCATAAGCCGTAGACAAATGGTAGTACCAACAGAACATCGCATCAACCATATTCTTAGAGTAGAGCGTAAAGATAATGGTCTTCCATCTATAGCTCGTCCCAGAGCAACAGCGTTGCGCTCCCACCCTCTGAGCAGAAATCGCAACCAGCTATGTGAATCAACGAACCACCTTTCTCTCGGAAATTCCGGACAGGTGGCTATGCTAAGGATGGCGGCAATTGATCCGGACCCTCGGTCTTTGAATGCAACCAACCCACAGTCTCTTCCTCGGCATCTAGTGTCGGCGGAGAGTCGGGGTGATGGAACTGCCGTTCACGTCCCTCAACTGCGGCTTCAAGGTGGAACACGAGCTATTCGTCCGATTCCACTTACTCGTTAACTTACTTGCATATGCATGAAAGGCACCGATTTGCCACAACCACCGTCTTCTTCGGAGCATCGGGCTTTCTGCCCGCGGCGGTGCCCGCGGACGTAAGCGCCATTTTGCGCCCGGATCTCATTTCTTTACCTTTCCGCATTCCTAGTTCGAAAGCCAGCAGCATATTCGCCAGAAGATTGCGGATGAGAATGGTGCGATCAAATAAAAAGGCCAACCAAATTCACATATCATCGTATATACGCTTATCAGGCGCCGAATAGTTGCTCATGAACTTCGTTGAATGTGGTGGCCAGACTCTATTCACGTACAATTCAACCAAACCCATTCTCATTTATTTCAGTGGATTCACTCCTCCATGTTGCTCTTTAGTATAGGTTCCTCCACGGTGGTTCCATCCCAGATTTAGTCAGGGATTGTAGTCTCTATCCCCAAAGATCGCGATTCCGCTGTTTCTTCGGGAATTCCCACGAATATCGGCAACTCGATTCGTCTGCGAACGGGAGATGGCATCAAAAGCTTCAATTCAACACTACTATGCTCTTTCATAAACAACAGGACAAGCACCGCACGCATGCCGGAATGTGTACATGTCCAGGGTCCAAGGCCACCGAACGCAAATCCCGCCACGTGCCCACATCATTTACTCCCCTTTCGCCACTCGCTTGGTCATTCCGGATACATGCTAGCAGCCTCGTTCACCGCTAAGGAAGGCCCCGTCGCTGCCCCCCGAAGATCCAGACGCACATTTGCTAAGCAACACGCCCCGCCAATAAAAACCCCCAGCATTTAGCTGATTTGCCAAGGTGCAAATCCAGAGCGATTGGCGAACGGTTACAATCAGCGGCCGATGATCATGATATCAAACGGCCAACAAGACAGGTCTAGTGTGAGTCAAACGCCCGGCAAACTCCTTTCACACAGGAGGAAGATGGAGATGCGCGTTTCCCCACCTCCCAACGAGCAGGAAACCCTCGTACTGGGATGAGCAGGAAGGTAAAGGCGATGGAAAAACAGGGAGGGGAACGGTGTGCCTGATCGGCGCCTTTTTTTTTTCCGTTTGGTTGAAAAAAGACCTCGTGGAAAAGCGAAGGCGTCCTTTGTCGCTTTGTGTGGAGACGGATCAAAGCGTTTTGAGTTACGTCGTCCACACACCCACCCCCTCTTCTCACATTACTCATTCGTGCGATCACGATTTACCCGACGCTTTGGCGGGGCGGTCGAGTACAGTCAGCCTGACACACCACACTGGAGAAGACCCTGAAGGAGAGAGAAGGCATTGCGGAGCTCGGTAGCCGGTAGTCGGTCAGTTCCGAACTGTCACGGAGAGTTCTGCTAGCGGTGTGGTTAGCGCCGGTGGGGAGATTATTGGAATAAAATTGGGTCTCCAACTCTGGGTTATGTGTGCGTGTGCGAGAGGGGAGAGACGAGAGACACCCGGGGGGGGGGGGGGGATATAGGAAGGGCAGCGGCATGAATGAGGCTCAGCGGGGAGGTCGGCTGCGTCGACAGTCCCACAAAGTCTCGGCGTGAGCGCAACAGTACGCATGCGGCGGAAGCTGGCGGCAGTCCAAGCGGGCGGGAGCATCCGCAGTCCAAGAAAGGCCCAAGCATTTGGTGGTCTGAAGCGTGGAAAATAAGGTAACAACGGCAGGACGGTGGCCCATGGTGTCACAAGGTCGCGTACTGCAGTAGTGGATCCATTATTTCGGCTCCTCACCGAGATCCTTGCAGCAAAGCGGTGCGATTCAGAGCGACTTTATGCCAAGTAACGCCGGCGGACGATCACTTTTTCATCTACTCGGCCACGATCTTAGGCCGGACGCCCAGACCGTAGAAGGATCGAGGCTGTGTTGCGTATACATGTATATTCCTTGGCAACTAAAATGCCTCGTTAGCTACATTCGGTAGCAGTTGATCTATGGAGCGGTTCCTGCCTGCACCAGACCTGAGTAGCCCTCTTCCCAGGCATTGTTATGAGAACTTGTGAGGGTGTATAGAGAGAGTGGTATACTAAGACCGTAACATTCATGACTAGTCTGCAAGGAAACATAACACAATGGACCCCAATCCCGTGATATAGGCCGTATCAGTACTGAAAACGCTCGAGAGGTATCCGCGCTTCAAATGACAAAAGACAACAACCGAAAATGAAAAGAAAGGGTTACTGGAAGGTATGGTGGTGGTGATGTCCGTGGGCACCCGCCGGTGAGAAGTCGAACTCCCTCATGAAATTGTCCGCAGTGACTGTGGCATTCCATAGCTGTTCGACTGAAGTGTGTGCCGGTTCCATCGCAAGAGGCCAGCTCAACGACTCTCCGAAGCCCGTTACCCCGGATGTGACGGGTTCAAACGCCATGTCTATGCCGGTACTCGCCATGTGCCCGCTCTCAACCAGGGGTGGAGAGCCGATAGTGGAGCTCGGCTTGGAGCTGGTATCGAGCGTAGACACAGAAGAGGCAAGGCTTTGTTGGTCTGACGCGACTGAAGATAGTGACGGAGGTGGGGCGAGTGAAGACTTCCTCGAGGGACCGGAGTGGTTGAAACCGTTCCTAAAATTGTCAATCACGCAATCGACCTTCGCAGCCAGATCGCGGGCGAGTTCGGCAGCACTCCCTGCCGAGCTGAAGCCAGGACCGAAGTGCTCAAACACTGCAACCGCCGTCGAGATGGCTTTTCGTGCAGATGCCGTTTGCGGGCTGACCGGATAGGCGCACGCATAGGCGACTGTGGTGAAGAGTGCATTCTGCTGGTTCCTGAAGACACAGTGAAGGCCGTTGAGGATATCTGTTTCCATAGATGTTTGGTGAATGATATTCGTGATGGAAATGGCGTGGCTCAGACAGGCGACAGCGTTGTTATCCGACAGAGGAGTAAAAGATGAAGAAGAAGTCGAAGAAAGGGAAATGAAAGGTCGGTAAGTCTCCATGGCATGGTTGTGGTAACGCAGCGCAAGAACGAGACGCTGCCGCTGCAGCCATACTGGGATGCTGAAGTCGAATTGAAGCGGTGAGCGGTCAGTCGAGAAACTATCACCGCCGCCTCGTCTCCGTAGCTTAAGGCCGTCAGGGACCTGCTGCGCCCAGGCCGAGAGCTTCTTGGTGCAGTCGGCCAGAAAGCGGGCACACTTCTCCCTTGCTTGACCATCCTTGATGAACTTCCTGTTCCGAACTTGGCTTACAATGTCGCTGCTCTTGTCCAAATATGCCGCGTGGATCGTGCGTACGGTGTTTACGAGTAGCAGAGTCTGAGAATGACAGTTGAGCCAAGTGATGTTCGGCATCGGTGAAACATAGTTCGGGCCAAGAGCTCGGGCGGTTTCCACCGAGTCATTGGGTAGCCGGCAGGACGCCGATGCCAACTGCGTGAGGCACGGACGGCCCAGAATCATACCGGTCGTGCTGTCCAAGATGTACAGAGACCACCAAAGGCGCCGGCGGAGCTCCTGTTGGGCTTTGGAAAGGGTTTCAGGGGGTTCGTGATTCAGTCCGACGATATGGGCTGTCTGGATGGCTGTTGCCAGTAGTGTCTGAGCGCTGTTCATCCGACCAGCGTTGACCAGGTAAATGGTGCTGTACACATAGCACTGAACCGCCACTACAGAGGCAGCGTTGCCTTTCTCATTCAGTAGTGCGTGGCAGCGCTGGAAATATATGCGGCCTGCAAGACGAGTATCCTCGATATCCATCGGGTTGGATTGGCTGTTTTCGTTCCGTGGTATCAGAGCAGCGCCAAATTGTATGCACAGCGCTAGAACGATGTCAACAAGGGGCGAGGGCTTCCTAAATGCAACACCCATGGAAGACTCGGCCCAGAGAGAGTCGTAATGTCGTCGAAACTCAGCCTGTTCAACTATGGGGAACGAAGTATGGTGATGAGTCCAGAATAAGTCCAGGAGATAGTCTTGTTGCACCTTCATCAGGTAATCGCAATTGATCTGGTCCTCGAGTGAAAGGCAAGCCAATCCTCCTATCGGGACTGATATGGCGCCTGTATCATGAGTCGACTCTAAATCGAGAAGTGTCTGCTGTGGTGCGACGTCGGCCAGAAAGGACTCCAATTGTTTGGTAAAGAAACGCACGGAAAAAGGTCCGTAATAATGGGCATCTTGATGTCGCGGACCACCCGAAATATGGATTCCTTTCCAAGTGTTCGTGCGGGCCTCGTAGTACTCCAGCATATCCTCCAACGGTGGACGCGGAGTGTCAGGCGTCGAAGGAGGACTGGGAGAGCCGCCGTCACTGGCTGCTTTGAGTCTTCTCTCAAGGTCCCTGATCTGGGCGCGTAAACGTTCGACTTCCCTGTATTGAAGATGGTCAGCGTCTTGTTCCAGAACAGTGGACGTGTAGCAGCGTACTTCGTGGCAGAGGCGAGACTTTTGAATTCATTGAGGCCATCGTTGCTACAACGACGATCGATCTGCTTGCAATTATGACAAGGCCTGCTGCTGTCGCACTTGACGCGGTTCAGACGACACCAATCGCAGGCACGATGGACCTGGCTCCGCTTTGGACGAGGAGCTGGCACGCTGGTTCCTCTCTGAGACGACTCTTGGGGACGGACTCCCACAAAGGTGGTGAACATGGTGAGAGCTGGATATGAAAAAATGAGACTGGTTAACAACTGAGCCGGGCAGAGGTTGTGGTCCGCATAAAATAGAGGGCGGGTGAGTAACGGGACGTGCGCGATATGTACATCGGAGCATCAACGCACGGGCAGGGCTTGGGCTGATTACTGGCAATGGTGGAGACGGGAGCCTTCAGGGTCTGTACTGTGGTGTGGAACCGTGGGGTCTGAAGATAAGGCGAGGCGGGTTTCATCATAGAATGGTGAGCACTCTTCACTGCGTGACGGCCGTTGGGTAAACTTCGGGGGGGGGGGGGGGTGCGCGAGATATCGAGGCTCTTGACGCACGATCAGCCCAGTCGAGGGGCCTGGCCCGTCTATCGAGGCGCCCGGGAAGCGGGAATGGTCCGGGAAGGCATGGCATGGTGAGGCCTCGTCATGACTTGGTAGCCGGAAGGATTGTGGATGATTAACGAGCGGCACGGCCCACGGTGGGCGGGAGCCTGCGCAGATCTCGCACACGGCTGGTCCGGGGATGAAGGTTGGCCGTTTGCTCGATACGAGGCGTCCGCGGCGGACGAAACAACAGCATAAGGCCGCAAAGCAATCTGAAAGACGTGAGCAGATCGCCGAGTGTTGGCAGAGGCGTTGAGCACGGCATGTGGTCGGCATACGACGGCGTCCGATCCCGCAGTCCCGTCTGTTTAGTCGCCGCAGTTACCGAGAGGCAAGGCCAAAACGGCCTTCGCCTTGCCCTCGTGCGCCCGCCTGTCGAGTCAGCAAGGCGCTGGTGGTTGGCCATCAACCAGTCGGTCCGACCCTCGCCTGGACCGAACGCGTCCCACTGCTCACTTCCTGAGTCAGCTTCCCAGCGTACCTGAGGAACGACCTTCTGCGTGGGCGGCCTCGAATCGCTCCATCCCGCCGGCTGCTGCCCCTTGCGCCTTCAAGCCTCTTCCGCCATCCCACTCCACTCTCTCCACCTCAGTTTGGCATCCATCGAAGCGAAGAACTCCTTGTTCGAAATCACTCCCTCGTACGGAACGGATGGACCTACTCCAATGTGGTAAGCTTCATCCCTGACAGCGTCTCTGATCGTAGGGAGGCTCTCAAACATTTCGGTGGTCGTGTCCGCCAAACAAGCGCGGGTGTAAGGATACAGCCTCAAGACTACGCCAAGCGAATATGCAGACAGTTGGTAGCGAAATCACATGAACTTCCCCTCGTATTAGCTGCTCGAGCTGCCATGCTCCAGTATTCCAATCAATTGCACTGCTCAGTGGGCTGAGCGGTTCCTTGTGCATCCGCACGTAGCCGGGGCCCAGCTGTAGCAACTCGACAGGCTGTGTAATCCAGGAGAATTTTGTGTGAGGAACCGAGCTTGTATCAAGTTGTTGCTGGGCTGGTCGTGTCCGGTTGCTTTGTGAAAAGCTTGCGTCGGTAGTCGTTTAACTTAGTTTGGTTATCTCAGGCTCGAGTCGTGCTTCGCTTTTCTTGCCTTGGAAGGATTCGATTTCTGTTGATGGTTATCCCAGTCTCTGCAGCTCATCACACATCCTGCCGTCGCTACATGCGGATGCGGCTGGCCCGTGAACCTTGCTTGGGTGACGATGCGACCCGCCGTTGAGATTTGCAACCCTGGTGTCCTGCATGAACCCGAGCCTTTGGGCTCCGCGAATCGGAAGCCCCGAAAAGAGAAGCTGTTCTGAGCATGCGCTGGGCTCCGCTCGTTAATGGCTGTGTTGCGATTCAGTCCCTGGCTAGGCCGGACGGTCCGCAGTAGCAGGCGCTCAGCCCAGTTGAGCAAGCGAGGTGAAAACTGCAGATCTCTTCTTTAAAGAAGGTCCCAGCATTGGCCGACATCATGCCGGGTGTCGCCGCAACACAGGTCCATCCAAAGTCCAGTTTCTCCGGCGTTATCCCAATTCCCCCGGAGTGGGCTGAGTTGCGCGTCTGTAGGATTGAAGTACCCCCCCCCCCCCCCCCCCCCCCCCCCCCCTTCACATCGGCTCCGTAAGCTTGGTGGCGACCGGCCGAGCGGACCTGGCAAATTCACCTCCTCTTCCGGCCTATTTTCCGTGGATACGGATCTTGTTGGCAGGGCTTGGTTTCCGCGGGCGGTATAGACGACGATTAATATAGTGGCTAGGATCAGCTCGTGGATTATATGCTGGAAGGCTCCGGGTAGCTGGCATCATCCACGGCGTCCATGAAGGTGATACGGGATGGGAGAGGACTCCGGGATCCGAGTGCTTGGCTTCACTTGGCCATATGTGCAGAGCGTGTAGGGCGGAACCGCTGCTCCTCGGCAGACGTGACCGCTCAGAAGTGGGCCTCCCTCCCTTTGTCCGAGACAATTACAATTTTTTCGATCAAGTCCCGTTGCATTCTTGGCAGTGCTCGGTATGCAGCCTCGTCCGTAGGGGCGTCGTAAAAGACTACTGGGAAGGGGACCGGGTTCATGGTTGGCAGTAACATAATGTCGTATGCTGAAGCTTGGTGGATCCGCTCCAGCGCCTTAGACGTTGCTTGTCGAGTCTTGTGTGCTCCGCTTCCAAAAAAAAAAAAGCGGTAGTGGCGGACGTTGTACTTACTTTAGAAGTTACAGGCGAGATCCCGAACTACTTTTGTGTGAGCCATTTTACAACTTTGCGGTCAAGAGCCTTTCAGCATGTGCAATCTGTCGGTCTGCAGATGACTGCCACGTGTGGCCGGTGAACTCGGCAACTCGCTAAAGCCGTGAGCGAGATCGGGCGTTGCGTCGAATCCAACAGGATTAGATCGGTGTATTCCAGAAAACGCATGCTGGACTGGCTTGCGAAAGTACTCTTGGGAATGCAGAGTTAAGCGGGCGGATCGACTGAATAAGCTTCTCTTGTTAGCTTAATTGCCTTGGCTACCCTGACCGCGCATTTGAAAAGAGAGGGAGCCGAGCGCCTCTGCGTTTGCAGTAGGCCGCTGAGATTTTCTTCAACAGTCTGATTGCATCCCAGACCAGAAGAGAGATAATATCTACCAAGGTAGTGTTCTCGTCCTGACCCAATTTTGGAACGCTCCAGGAAGCCAGGGCCATTCAGAAAGATCGACGAGAATGAACTTACAATGGTTTCTAGGTCACTAAACGAGCCTTTAAGGTCTCACATTGTCCAACTGAACTTGACTAAAAGCGCGATTCATAACATGACAATGGTATCGGAAGGATGCCAAGACCGTCGCGGATTTTCTGGAGATTTGTCGAGATTCCAGGGTAAAATCGAGCGTGGAACATACCGCCGTGGCCGGAGATCGAGGCAGGATCGCTTGGCCTTAAATACAGTCGACAGCGAGCGGAGATTGGAGGTGACCCGCTTAGAAGGTTGCCGTCGCAATAGAGTTAAACTCGCTACGGGGATGGACGGGTGGAAAGCGTAATTAATCGTGTGATTGTTCAAGCAGTTGACCCTACCGATAAGTAAACCCGATCTGGGTGTCAATGGGATTCTCGTTTATTCTGATCTCCTCTTCTCGTAGGTAGCCCGAAACGAGCGTCACCAGGCATTCGCCCCGCACAAGAAATCTTGATCATAGCCCCACCCATTTCGTCTCTTTATGCTGTTGTAGGCCATGAGAATGTTTTCTTATTCCTGTTCATTTCGAGTCATCCCGAACCGTTGCACCACGCCCGACATCCTGATCCCGTGTTAGCCGAAATGATTGCCGGACCATCTCCGAAAATCGTTTCTACCGAGCATGTGCTGAAACCGCCGCTTGCTGCATCCACAACTCTTTTGAAGGACATATTGATCTGCAGGAAATACCTCCGGGGCGGGGACGACTGCCTCGCTCTTCTGGTTGGACCGTAGTGGTAGGCGCTGACAAATTTATACGTCGCATAAACCCCACAGCCGCCGCTTGAAGCAGGTGATCGGATGAAGCTTAACGAAGATCTGTTTCGCCGAGGACATTGCAGCACTTCAAGTCATTCACACTGCAGGCTCACGGAACTGGCCGCACAAATACAACAGGTTCAAGATGATGGTCCGAAAGACTGACGTCGGAGTCACATTGTTTCTGTGGATAAGAGAATTGACCTATGGATTCAGGGGACGGCGTTCGCTTTTAAGTGTCGGATTTAAATGTCGGAAGGCGGATTGGAGTTGACGTCACTGGCCATGCAGAGAAGGACTGCTCGTCTCGCTTCTTTGAGTTGTAAGAGCATGGATTGTTTGATCTGCTGTCCGCTGTGAACGTAGTGCTGGTGAGCCCTACCAATTGTCGTCTTGATCAGGCTTGAACAGTCCACTTTTCTTCTTTTCTTGCGCCCACTTTTCGCACCATGCTTTCATCTTCTCCCTGCTCTTCGCACTTCCTACGTTCACCGTCGGGATGATCTTGTCAATTCTCAACGCACAGCAAAACATAGTCAGCTCCCTAAAGCTACTGTGTTCGCTATATGGTACACCAAAGCTGCTAGCACGTGATGTGCTTCCACGCTGCGGCACGAGGTCGCGCATACTGAAGTTGCTCTTCCAATTGTTCGAGTGTAGCACGGTCCGTACAAGTGGAGACTCTGTGAAGCGTGAATTTGGTGGGCGATAATTCCAACCCGTTGGGCGAAATCCGACAGCGCGAGCGAATGTGTCCCGGTAGTCTTTGAGATAATCATCAAGAGTCTCGGCACGGATTTCGAAGAGTGGAGTCATGTGTACCTGGGCATCGCGAGGGTCACGAGTGAGGCGTTCGTTCAATTCCGGATCCTCAAGTGCTACGCATACGCGCATTTTGCCCGGTGGCGCGTATATCTTGCTTCCCATGGCCTTGGCAATCCCCAAACACATTCGTTCCTTGCCGATGCTGTAAGTACCGACAACGACTAAAAGCTTGCCGCGATCTTTGGTACCCTTGGATGGTTTCATGGCATCGACGTCGTCTTCATTACCTTCCTCTTTGATCAGTCCAGAAGGTTTCTGAACAAAACTGATCATTCCTTTACCAGCTCGCTCCCTCTTCATTTGTTCCCAGCCATCTGTCTCGTCTGCTCGAACTTTGTTGAGACTGACGCACATATCGGCGCAAGCTTTGATGACTTCTCCTTGGCTGGGAAAAGCATACTTGGGATTGAGATATGTTGTGTCCAGATAACAAACATCAAGCTTCTGCTGTCTTGACTTGCCAGATACAGCATCGATGACATCTGGGCGAAGAAGAGGGTGTTCAAGATGCGCACGACATGCCCTGAAATCGCCGCAATGGAGCACACGCCGCATTGCTGGATTTATACCCTTCCCAATAGGCTTCTCAAAAAGAAATAAAGAGCTCCCGGGGCAGTGGTTCGCTGGAATCATCGTCACATTTACGCCGCCTGTGCCCGGAATCTCCGTCTCCTCATCCCATTCGAGATCTACAACCCATTTGGGGTCAACGCGTAATTGCTGTCGGACGAGATTCGCCGTGACATGACTGCAGTAGATGGGGCCATGACGCCAATTTGCGGTGAGGCCAATATAGTGGTCACTGTGAAAATGGCTGAGAAAGTATGCTTCACAGCCCTGGACAGCACCATAGCGGAATGCATCCACACAAATCGAGAAGCCCGGGAGAATTTTGTAGAAAGGACAGGTTCGCTGGTATGCCGGCCTACCACGAGAAGCATGTTCCGCTGCAGCAGCGCTCGCCCAGGCAGCATCCTCTGCGTGCCTAGACATCAGCTTAGTAAATGCAGACGAAGAGCTTCCTTCTGTCGTTTCCAACGTGAATGGATTGGCCTGGCCGGGTTTCGCTGGTTTCATTGGCCGTTGGAATCGCCTGGCACCGTCGACCGTGGCGGCGGTCTCGTCATGCTTGGGTCCTTTGGCATTCTTGACTGGCGTCGGGATTGGCGTTGGTTTGCCATCAAGGCAGTTATTCACGTGTACTGAAGCGTCCTGATCGGCGACTCCCGCGAGGCTCGTGTTGCAAATTGGACAAACCGGCGCGTCAGAGATCAATGTCGTCGAGTCATCGCCTCCTCCAAGCTCCGTTCTTAGACCAGTCACCACAACTTCATCTGCGTCACTCGGGTCAAGCTCAAAATCCGCACCTTCCAGTCCAGCCTTGCTTTGCTCATGCATCCACCTTCTTTCCTCATCGCCGAATTCTTCGTCGCCCTCATACTCATCAAATTCGTCAAGGCCATCGAATTCTTCAAATCCTTCATTTCCGATAAAGCTGGTAGGTTCTCGTTTTAGTGGTGGGATTCCAGGCTTCTCATATTCGGACTGTTCACCAACCTCTTCTTCGGTGGGGTGGGACGGAACTGCATCCTGCGGTGATTCTAGTTTGTCCGTTTCGTTGATTGGAGATTTGGAGTGCATAAGTGCCTTTCGAAAAGTTGCTTCTTCCTCACTGTCCGAGTCATCCAGAAACGGGCCTGATGGGCGCTTGGAAGTGTTCAACAGTCGGCCTGCGTCAGAGGACGGCGAAGAGCGTGCATCTGTGACCTGGATAGATTCGGAACTAATCCTTCTCTTCTTTACGCTACCTCCACTTTCATTGAAGCGTGCTTGGTCTGAAGTATCGTCGCCCGAGGGCTCCTCAGCATCCCATCCGACAGCTTGATCTGCATCGCCGTCTTGTGACGTGACCCTGCCAGAACCCCTGCTCTCCAGAAAGAGACCAGGCTCAATCTTTTGTGGATCATCTGATTTCTTGAAGAAGCTCAGAATGCTCGCATTCGGCTGTGTCTTGGCCTTGGATGCGTTCCCTTTTCCAGTGCTTTTGCTGAAGTCAAGTTTCGTCTGCTTGGGCTTCGACTTGGCTGATGGACGCGATGTGCGAGAAGACAATGCCTTTGTAGCCATTGTGCTTGGAGGAGCGGTGGCGCCCACTGAGTGGGACGCGAGAGAGGCCGAAGTCGTCGTGGTGTTGGATGGGGTGAGTGGCGAGGGTGGTCGACCGACGGAGGGAGCGATTCGTTTGGATGGAGGGAGATTTGCGTTCTCGCGGGGATTTCTGAACATGCTACGAGTACTCAGTTACCCAAGGCATTTCGGAGCATGCGCGCAGGGACTGGGGTCGTGAGGCGAAAGCTAGATGAGGCAAGTCGGTCGGTGGGTGCAACCCAGACGCGAGGGAACGGAGGACGGCAAATCGGTGGAAGCTCGGACCGTGACGCGTGCAAACGCGGAAACGCGAAACACGTGCTTTCATCCTTTTTGCGCGACTTCTCTCTGGGTTGAAATCTCCCTTGTCTTGTCAAATCGCGCCATGATGGGATTTCTCTCCCCGCTAATTAGCTCGAGCATCTGACGTCTCGTCCAGAAGTTCATTGGCCACCGAAAGCTGGCTCGTATCTCCGTCTACCAGCAGCGCCATCGGCTTCGGAATCGACGCCGTCAAAGACGCGAGTCTGGATCGACATCTAGAGCGCCTCAAAGTCGACTACGTTCAGGCCGTCGGATATAGCTGATGAGCCACGTTTCGATTTACTGTCGACATGTTTTCGAGCCAGAGACTACTCTGAAATTATCGGTCACGTGACGTTGACAGTCTCCCTGCCGCATGGATCATCGATGCCTTATTTGGGGGTATCAGGTGGAACACAAGAGCTTTTGAATGAAAAGATACCACCAGGAGCGAGGGTGCGTCTGCACTTGGTATGTGATAGCCTTTGAGAAATTACGTTGCCGCCCTAGCTGTCATTTCCTGCTTCGATATCATAGTGAGGCATCACTCACTATCGCTTGTCTTTAGTTCAGCTTTATCCGCTACTTCTCGTCAGGAGGCTCATCAGCAGCTCTCGGCCTTCTCAGTACTTGTATTCATGTAAGGCTACTTCTTTTTCATTTCATGTCCTCATCGTGGATGAGTGGTGCGTGCACCGTAGAAGGGGGTTACGGGCTATCAAGGGAGACGCGCAGTTCCAGAACCATCTGTCAGGGTTAATTTTTTGAATCCATTCACAAACCCAACTCTATGTTTATTTTCAGGACCGGGAACCATATATTCTCATTAACCTAACCGGTTAAGGCTATCGCCACGCTAACGCCTCTAGACTACAAGGCCCGAACCGGATCCGTTTCTCAGCGATAAAGACTCTTTAAGGTCGCCGTGAATTGAAGCACCGAACCCCTCACGAATCATTCGATGCATTCATTGGCAGGCCTATGCCTTGGGAAATTGAGAACTCCTCGACTCGGTCGGCTCGCGTAATGCGGCTACGGAGTTAACGCATCTGGGTCGGGAATGCGACATTTTTCGCGATATGGTAGAGAAAAAAAAATACATCAGCTCAGCTGACGGGTCGCTGTGGTTCGACATAGCACGGCAAATCAATTGCGCACGGTTGCAACTGCACTCAACTGATAAGTGCTTCGGGAGGTGTATCCGGCCTAGCTGAGTGTCGCGACAAGCCTTCGTGGCGCTTCCTAAGAAATCCCCCCCTGCGCTGGGTATCGTCTTGTCGGCGCCACCGACGGATCTAGGCGGATGGCTTGCATGGGAGGGCATGCAAGCTCATCGTCAAGGGCGCGGCGTGAGGGCTTGACAGCTCTGGGCGTGGTCTTGGAAGACCAGCCTTGTGGAACCGACGATTCAGCTGCAGCAGATCTTCAAGATCATGATGCGGCTTGACAACTGCAGTCGTCAGCTTACAAGTTGGAGGTGTTGGTGGGCGGTCATTCAGGAGTGATTCCGCGGCATGGAGAGGCTCTTGATGCGAATTGGCCCGCCACGTGGGTCTCCCCCGCGCTCGCAATGGCCGGTTCTGCACAACACAAACAGCTACGCTCGGACACCCGTTTCCCGGCACTTGGGACGCCTCGTTCACCATGATGCTGCAACGCTCATGGAAGCTGGTGCACGCGCGTCATTCGGCATGCTGCGCATCAAGCTCGCGCCCCGGCTTCCAGGACGGCCCAGGAGCTCGTGCCGATGCTGCATGAGAAACAAAGACGGACCCATCTGCAGGCGTGAGGTCTCGGGAGCAACGTCAATATCTCCTGCTCTCGGCTTTTGCACCCGTCGGAGGCACAGAGCGACATGCGCGGTACGGCATTGTGGATACGACGCAAATTCAGATGGAATATCTCCGCAAAGGCCTGGACGCGCCCTGCGGGGATTGGGGTAAATGTGCTCTGACCACCGGCATGTCCGATGGCTATACAGCAGCAAAAAGCATCGAAAAGCGGCTCGAGTCGTTGAGACGTAAGGCGCAGGCCTATATTCTATAGCTCGTGAAGAGATAGTGCGATATGAGTGGCAGAAGGTTGGATTGCTCGTCTTGTTGCGGCTGGGAGAGCGTTGCATCAGAGGAGGACGTCGATTCTTGGACCCTGCAGGTGGCGCTGAGGCGTGCGGGCCCTTGCTCGACCCCGGCGGGCTCCGCAACCAGTCGAGACCTCCAGGCTTGCACGTTGTCTGAAAGCCGGCGCTGATTGGCTGGCGCCGTTCGCGAAATCGCGGCGTCGAACATGGAATTCTGGCGATCAGATCCACCGAAAAAGTCGAAGCTCCACCGCGCCTTCCCTTGGCCTCGGCGAGTGACGAGCAGCCGCCAAAAAATCCCAAGCCGGCTTGGGGTGCCGCTGGCTCGCATGGATGATTTTGTGGTCTGCAGATGCGGGTCTGTTTTTAGCTGCCATGTTGCCTTTAAACTCGGCCTCTGCTCCTCCTCTCTCAACCTCCGACATCCTCTGCATCGCCGGTCCCAAGACCCTTTTTGCCTGAGGCTCAAGGAGTTCCCCGCGGATCTTCAGAGTCCTTCACTGCCTCATCCAGACCAATCATTACCGCTCTCCCTCCCTCAGGCGCAGCCCTCCTCAGACATCGCCCGAGCGCCCAGCTGCGGGCCCGGTTCCGCTACTAGCTGCTAGCCTCACTCTCGCCTGTCCACGTCAACCGGGCGAAGCGGCCGCATAAACTTTTTTCTTGCCAAGCCGCATCGTGTGCACGCTTCCGTAACGAGTAGGAGCTCACGCGACCCCTCTCCGCAAGCAGTATTTTATCAACATCCTAAGATCCCCCGCTTCTCGCCCTTCTCTCCACACCGTCCTCTTCTCGTTCATTCTTTGCTCCTACCGCAATGGCCGCTACCGAAAGCTCTCTCCGGGACTACGGCATTGCCGCCCCTCATGGTCCCAACATGGGCGGTGACCACGTCGCGACAAGAGACATCCACGAGATGAACCCCAACGAAAAAGGCGTCTTCGACTTCTTGCTCCGCCCGGACGATGGCTTCGATTCCTCAGGAACGTATTGGGCTGATATGGGCATCGTCCAACGCATAAAGTTTGTTGCCAGCGTGGACAAGAACGAGGCCAAGAAAGAGACGCGCGAGTTCTGGGATATGTTCAAGACTAAGTCCAGTCGGTTCAACGGCGCTCTCGCTCCGATAGGGTGGCTCGTTGGCGCCTTTTCCCTGTTTGGTTACTACTTTAAGAACTGCATCATCCCAGGTATGGGACTGCTTCTGGAAGGGTGAGACTTCCCTTGGCATCACATCTTGGCTGCAACTAACCTGTTTCAGATATGTGCTTTTCTCCATTGGCAACGTCAGGCCGCTCCTCGAGGATACTTTTAGCTCCTGCTGGAAGACCTACGAGATCTGCGACAAGACTTGGACCCAGGCCATCGACTATCTTGAGATTATCGGCATTATTGTCGGTCAAATTCTCGTCGGTATCATTGGTGACTGGATCGGCCGCCGCTGGGGTCTGATCCAGGATGCCGTTATCATGTTCGTCGGCCTCCTCATGCTTACTGCCGCCTGGGGAATCACCCAGAACGGCTGGGTCATCTGCTACGTTTGGGCTCTGTTCTTCTACGGCATTGGTGTCGGTGGAGAGTATCCCATGACCGCCACCTCCGGTATGGAGGGCGCCGTTGGCTCCGGCAAGGTGTCCACCAGGGAAGACAGACTGCACCGTGGTCGCAAGGTCACCAGCGCCTTCTTGATGCAGGGTTGGGGCCAGTTCCTCAACGTGGTCATCCTCATGGTACTTCTGCGCATCACCCATGGCTACAGCGGCCCGCCCTACGCCAAATCCGATGCACAGTGGACTTACCGTGTCTCTTTCTTCATTCCGGCTGTCGGCACGCTGTGGCTGGTCTTCTACCGTGCCTACAAGATGAAGTCAGCGGGTAAGCAGCTGGCCATCCAGAAGAAGAAGCAGAATGTCACTGGCTACGATACTCAGTCGCTCAAGCTCACCTTCTCCTACTTCGGTTCCCGCATCATTGCCACCGCCGGTGCCTGGTTTGCCAACGACGTCTTCTTCTACGGCAACAAGCTGTTCCAGAACCAGTTCATCAAGGTCATCACTACTAGTAAAGACGTCATGGTCTCCTGGGAGTACAACCTGATCAACGTTGCCGTATCTCTTGCCGGTTACTACCTCGCGTCTTTCCTCATTGATAACAAGCTTTGTAAGTACGACTGTGTTGGTTTGATGTCAACTTACTAACCACACAACAGATGGTCGCAAGTGGATGATGATTGTTGGCTTCATGCTTGACTTTATCTTGTTCGTCATTCCCGCTTTTAACTTCGAGTACTATACGTCCGAGGCCCACATCCACGAGTTCCAGACCATGTACTTCTTGTCGTCGTTCTTCAACCAATTCGGGCCGAACTCCGTTACGTTCCTGGTCGCAGCCGAAGTGTTCCCCACACCCATCCGCGCCACCGCACACGGCTTCTCTGCGGCATGGGGTAAGATGGGCGCACTGCTCGCGGCGGTGCTGTACAACTACATCGACACCCAGACCAAGTTCTACGTCGTGCCGTGGTTCGGTCTGGCCGGTGCCCTCCTGACCTGGCTCTTCCTGCCCGACACGACCGGTCTGGACCTGAAAGAGCAGGAAAGGCGGTGGACATATATCCGCGCCGGTCGCGAACACGACTATCACGGCATCGCCGTCCACCCCAAGCATCTGTCGGTGTGGGAGCGTTTCCGTGGCGTCGGCAAGTACTACGATGCCGAGGCCGACTACAAGCAGAAGATCGAGGAACTGCGCGGCGACTGGGAGCAGTGGCAGGAGCGCAAGGCCACAGAGGAGGCCAAGGCGGGATATGAGGTCGAGGACGACGAGTTCAGCGAGGAGATTTCGTCGTATTTCACGCGGACAGCGCGGTCGACGCCGATGCCGACGCCCCAGATCTCGACCTTGGAAAAGACCAAGGCGAGCAGTCCCCGAGCACAGGCGGCAAGTAGCTCGGAGAGTGAGAATGAGAAGTTGGAAATATGAGCATGGATGGGTTGTAGAAAGATACAAAAAAAGGAGCTTGGCCAGGGCGTCGCGGGTTATGGGCTGCATGGGTATATCATAGAGTAATGAATTGAATCATTGATGTCAGAGACACAGCCAATTGGTGATCTGCCTGAGGCGTGTGGCTGGGGCCTTGGCCGGAGGTATTGTCAAATGGGCGCGGACATGCAAGGAAATGTGGCTTAACTTCCGCTCTCGGGCAGACCCATTACGACCTAGCCAGGATGTGGAGTGGGCTTCGGCCACGGGCGACGCGGCGCATGTAGATTGAAGGGCTTGCGTGTAGCATGCCTTACAGCCATAGGACCCAAAGATAGCAGCAGCAGTGCATATATAGGAGAACACGGCCACAGTGACGTTCTTCCCGGC
Source organism: Botryosphaeria dothidea (assembly GCA_011503125.2). Taxonomy (NCBI): domain Eukaryota; kingdom Fungi; phylum Ascomycota; class Dothideomycetes; order Botryosphaeriales; family Botryosphaeriaceae; genus Botryosphaeria; species Botryosphaeria dothidea. Next base: position 1,863,634 of record WWBZ02000016.1, on the reverse strand, counting down.
ACATCACCGCAGCTCCTCCCCACAACACGCCGTCTGTCTTTGCAAAGCTGCGCGCTCCCTCTCTGCAGAGCCGCTCGTTCAACCGTTGCCCATCCGCACCGCACATCCCCTACTCCCAATTTCGCATCGCCACATCCGGGCCCGCTCGTTAGCCCCTGCGCCAAAGGCTGAAACAACGGGAAGGCGGCCGCCAAGACGCCCGAAAACGCTCCCTCCAGCCAATCGGAGGCTCGCCTGTCGTTTCATCAGCTCCCACCCCTGTCTCTGCGTTGGCCCGAGGCATCAGCCTTAATCCCCAGACCTCATTTGAGAGCGCAAGCAGCCCACTTTCTGCTTGTTTCTCTTTTATAAAAACAATCCGCTCCTTGGCTTACGCCTTTTCCTCACTTTTCACCCCCCCCCCCCTCCTTCGCTGCAGCGCATCACCTTCTGTTCTCTCGCTCTTTGGATCCCGGTTATCTAAGTCCTATCTTTTACACCACTCAGTGCTGCTGGTCTACATCACGGTCTTTACCCCTCCCCCGCTGCTCTGCTTTCCCTCGTCGTTTCGTTCGGGCCACCACATCCTCTGTGCATACGAAAGAAAACACGAAAAGCCTTGATTCTCCTGTCTCGCCCAGTCCGACCAGAAGAATCCATTTGCATATAAACGACCACGACTCCCTAGAAAGACGTCCACCCAAACAAGCACAATGCGTTCCGCCACCTTCCTCGTCTCCTCGGCCGCCCTGCTCGCAGCCACCGGCGCCCTGGCCCAGAACCCGGACAACTTCGCCGCCGACACCATGCCGGACCAGTACAGCTATAGCTACTCGCGCGTCAACACCCCGGCCGTCGCCACGCCCTCGGCCTCGGGCGCCAGCGCCTCCTCGACCGGCTACTCCGACGACGCCGACGCCTTCCTGTCCGACACCCAGCCCAGCGGCTACACCTACTCGGGCACCTCCTACGCCACCCCGTCCATCGGCACGCCCGCCGCCGCTGGCAAGACGGGCGTCTCGACGCCCGGCTCGGGCTCCGGCGCGACCGCCACCACCCCCGGTGCCAACGGCGCCGCCACTCCCGGCACGACGCCCGGCGCGACGCTGAGCGCCAGCGCCAGCGACGGCAACAGCACCGAGAGCGGCAACAGCACCGCGTCGGGCAGCCACAGCGGCAAGCACGACGACGGCAACAGCACCCTGACCACCAAGACGGCCAGCAAGAGCAAGAGCGACAGCTCCTCGTCCGCCACCGCCACCAGCGACAGCGACAGCTCTTCTTCCGGCTCCTCCAGCAGCGGCAGCTCTGCCACCCCCGCCGCTAGCTCGACCGGCGCCGCCGTCCCTGGTGCCGTCATCAGCACTGGTGTCGTGACCTCTGCTGTTCTGGCTGTGGCCGGCTGGATGCTCTCGATCCTGTAAATGCCTCGACAGCAATGTGTGCAGGGAACCATGCATCTGTACAAATCAGAAAAGCACTCCCCCAGGGTAACCGCTAATGTTTATGTTGGCGGATGATATTTGCGAAGAAAGTATCAACAACATCCGAATCGGTATAAGGGGGTTATCACTTGGACTTCGGAGTGTTTTTGTGTGTGTAGGAAAACGGACGTTCTTGTGCAAATTATGTTCACACTCTACCGTATTCTTCTTCTTTCTTCTGAACATTCTATACCTTAACTTTTTATGCTAAACTTTCTATCCGCAAAAGGAAATGTGGTCGATGGAGAGTTTGTGGCTGGCCAAGATTCGTTTTTTTAAGTCTTTCTGTTCCTTGCTTGCTTATCGTTGGTCTGGTTGCCGATGGTGGGGAGTAGGAGGAAGAGGCTATACATATTTCAGAACATGTCCATATACATGTATATGAACAGCGCGTTATCAACGAAGAAAATGATCGATTCGAAGCAGAAACAATTTCGTGTCCTTACTATCTAATTCGACTAAGATGAGTAGAGCCGCATTCACAAGCAGACTATTGTCATGAAGGTGGAGAATGACTAGATAAAGTTGTGGTTTAAAATCATGATCCTTGTGCATATCAGACGCTGGTCCTGTGGGGAGAGAAACCCGTCTGTGTGGTTCCCAAGATTGAGATCTCTCTCATGTATGCTCTTTTACTTCACTGACTCAAAAACACTGGAGAGAGGCACAGAGATCAATGACTCAACAATCATTGTCGTCTACAAAGAAGATAAGAGACGTCGTCGCAACAAACGTCGTCCGTCGCACCAGAGACCGCCACCCGCCATGCTAATCGCAGATAAGAGAAGCCCCAAGCCAGCCATCAAGCCTAGCCCCTTGGTTACAATTGTCAAACGTAGCTTATCCATCTCCGGCGCGTCCGCAAGACCGCCGAAGTGTCACGTCACGCCACCACCAGATACCTCAGGCATAATCCTATGCCTCCCCACCTATCAAAACGCAGAAACCTTCAAGCCACGACCCTTCCTCTAACCCAAACCGGCAAAAAGCATCGTGCTCTACTGTTGAGATTAAAGGCCATCTCGGCGGACAAACCATCGAGATAAGAAAATCAACACATGTTCAGTCTCACGTGGAGTCCCAGCCAAGAGCTGTGGGACGCGGTGCAAGTTTCGCAATTCTGCGTCCATATTCGTCTTGATTTTTCCATTTATCGATATGTCTCATCGTCGCTTCGTATACATGACACACGCTCTCTAACAGTACAATCGTCGGCTAGAATTGCTTTCGCAAACTTACTCGCCGGCACCAATTCCCATGTCGCAATTCGACAGAAATCTTTCTCAACATTCCTTCCAGCAGTCCCTAGTCCACACCAAAATCTGTCGTGTGCGGATGAAGAAGCAGTATAAAAAAAATTCAAAAAAGCAGGCCGCAAGGTATCTCGCAATGCCGAAGGAAGAAACACAGAAAGCCAACAGGTGGAAGAAAAAAGAATACAAAAAAGCAGCGGCCAACAGGAGAAGTGCTAATAGGCGAGGACGAAGGAGAAGCAAGCAAACAGCCCTGCAACTCTCAACTTCCAACCGATGCCCAACCCGGAGCGTAAGAAGTGAAGGTAAAAGGAAAAAAAGTCGTACCTATCACCGTCTTGGCGAAAGAACCGATGTCGTCTAGAATAAAGTTTGCAACCGTATAACAGCGGAAAAAAGAAGTGACGAAATGCGCGTGACCAACGTGAGCGGCATGCAGAAAACGGGGTAAAAATCGCTAAAGACTAAGAAAATGGAAAGATCAAATCAGTAGCAAGTGTCTGAAAGGATGACGGAAGAAAAAAAAAGTGCCTCATCCCAACACCGTATCTCCAAGGCAGGAGCCATAAAAACTCACCAAACCAATGCGCCAAGGCCTTATCTACGCCTTTACTTCGATCATCCTGCTTTCTGCTGTTGCTATTGCTGCTGTTGTTGCTGCTCATCACCTTGTTTTGGCTTTGCCTTCTCGCCTTCTTGCTGTTGCTGTAACACCATTTGATCGGCCGGGTCGGAATCCTTGCTGCTGCGGAAGCGGCCCACCTCGCCGGTGAACCACGCCTTGAAACCATCCCACCACCCCGCATTCAGGCGGTTGCTGAGCTCGCGGTACGAGTACATCTCGCCCCAACAGTCGCGGCCCCATTCGCAGCCGGCCATGTTGACGAGGAAGTCCCGTTCCGACTCGTTGTAGTGGATGCGCGGGTCGAGGCCGTTGTCTGAGCATGCGCCGGGCGGGAAGGCATTGACCTTGCGCTGGTGGATGAATGCCATGTTTGTCCGCACCCATGGCTGGCTTTGGTACATGTACTCCAGTGCGTCCTGCTCTTTGTGCTCCCATTGCATGTGACGTTGTTCGTAGTGTACCGGGTCCCACCAGTAATCCATCAGCCGATCTGTCCAGGCGCTACGGCGCACGAAGAAGGAGCCCAGGTTGAAGCCACCGCAGTCTTGAGGAACAATCAAATTGATTGAATCAGGATTGCCGTCACCTTCGACGGAACGGGAGAGAGGGTCGAGCCACTCCTCGGTAAAAGGATGGCTAATGTTTAGAGGGTTGTAGAAGTTGATGTCGCGGTAGGTGCTTTCTGTAAGGTCGGCGAAAATATGCCTCTGCAGAGGGTAAGAGGGCTCCATAATGAAGGTGTTGAGGTCGAGCCACCAGAACCTGCGCATCGCAAGCGGTCAGCAGGAACTATTCTTCGCCAGAATGTCGAATTGATGGGTATATCTCACCATTCTGCCTTGGGATACTTGCGCATGGCATTCCGGATCGTGTCAACCTTCTCCCAGCTCTCGCGCCATTCGTGCGCATAGCGCTTTTTGGTGCTCATGTCGACAATCTCCAGCTCGTATCCCCACCTGCGCGCATATCTCTTCTTGTTCTTCACGCTGTCGCGCTCAATTGCCCACTCGCGAGGTCCTTTCCACTCCATGACACCTCCACCCATGTTCGCTGCCAGTATTATCACGTATTTGCTTCCTCCGCCGAGGAACGACGCGCGGTTGTAGATCTTGTCGAAAGCTGTTTTCTCGTTAGAGCTTGGGTTGTACTGTGGAAAGTGCTGAGAATCCTTACGAGGAACATATGCTAGTAGAACGAAGAGCAGGACAGCCAGAAGCAGCACGAAGCGTACCCGCATGAAGCGCAATCTCCCCGCGATCCATGATGGTATGCCGCCCAGCGCGCCTGTCCTCTTCGGCGACCATCGCTCGCGCTCGAGCTTCTCCTTCTCCGCAAACGCGCCGCGAGGGGCCTGAGCGAATGGAAGACCCTGTGATAGCCTCCGCAAGTGTCTCGAGAAGAAGCCGCCGCCGCGAGGGTTGAAGCTGGAGCCGTAGCCGCGCACCTGGTCGCTGCGCGCCTGGGCGGAGCCCCAGGTGACGTTGTGGGAACCGTTGGTGGAGGTGTAGTTGCCGCCAATGCGCGGGCTCACGCTGCCGCTGCCGTGGGGGCTGTAGGGCGAGGGCGTGGTCAACCCGGGGCTTGCCCAACCGCCGCCCGGCTGAGGCGACGGCGAGCGCGACAGCGACATAGAGGTCTGGGTGGTCGGAGTCGGCAGCAGGCCGTGGGACGACTCAACCGGGGTGCCGGGGATGGCGGGGAGCGGCTGGCGGAAGCCGGGACGGGCGGGCAAACCGGAAGTGGCGCCCTGTTGTGCGTCCCGCTGCTGCTGGGCTGCGTCGATCTGTTGATGTAGCTGCAGATTCGGAGGGCCAGCGGACGAGCGCCGTCGCCGGTGGCCGGACGGGAGGGTGGTGGTGGAAGTTGGAGTCGCCAGGGTGACTTGTGCCGCGCCTAGGCGGGACTATGTATGAAGCGGGCGCGGGAGGATGATATAGGGCTGGTTGCGAAGGGAGGGGACCGTCGTTCCTCGGCAGTCTAAGTTAAGGTTGGCTCGCGATCTGGCGTTTCGATATGTGGCTCGGACTGAGGGGCGCAATTGGTCGGGCGGAAGGGCTGATGTTGGCCTGGCCTCGCTGACGGACAGGTTGCGGGTACGTCTGGAAGGATACGATGCTGCTCTGCGGGTGGCTTGCGAGCTGCGGCGCGCGCAGAAGCTCAGACAGGGATGTGGACGGAGGAGCAGGGCGACGGTGAGGGCGCACGGTTTCAGAACTTTTTCAGAACGACCACATGCCAGGGCGGCGCGCGGGAGCAGACACTGGAGAAACAGCAGAACGCGACGAGAACACTAGCAGGAGCCTGGAGAGGAGATTGAGGCCACAAAAGCCAAAAAGACGGCGCCATAGCGGCGGAGATTAGGAGCCGCCCGCTTGGCAGCTCCCCAGTCGAGTAATGGCGGAGCTGATTATATCTCACTTGCAGGAGTTGCCCTCGCCGCATCTTCTCATCAATATTGCCGGTGGCCCTCGCGGGCCTCGTATCGCGCTTATCGGCTGTCGCGATGTCACCTCGCGAGTCTCTGGAGCCCTTGCGTGGTGGATCAGCCGTACGAGCAGCAATGAAGACACGTCGCGCGCTGCGGTCACGTTCGACCTCCGCTCCGCTGGCCAGCACGCTTTTCGCGCCCCGAAGATAAGGCGAAATTATCCGCTCGACGACCACACCGTGACCCTTGACCGCCCAAGGTTCTCCTTTTGATGAGCGAATCTCTCGCTGCCGCTCGCGCGTAGCGGCCGGCACCTTGGCCTCTTCAATTCCAAACGATCGTTCCTAGAGCCGATCGCGACGTTCCCTCGTGGTGACGGCCCGCATTCCTCGATCCTCCGCGCAAATCACCTCAGACACGAGCGCACTGGAGCTCGCCTCGTAAGATCGACAGACAGCATGACGAGACTCGCGCGCGCGCTCTTCGCGACGCGTGATGCTCACCGTTGACGCGCGACGGCCAGCTGGCCGCGATGGATTCGCCGGTGGCAGCGGCAGCGAGGTCGTCGCGTCGCGCTCTCGTCCTCTCGTCCGGCCGGGACGAGGCGGAGAGTCATCTGGTGGGCAGCGCAGGGTGACGAGGACGGGCGACGTAGACGGTGGAGGATGGCTCGAACGTGTCTGGAGTTGGGAGACTCTCTGCTAATGATAGCAGCTTAGCGCCTAGTGAGGCTCTAGAGGCTGCATCGAGTGGCTCGTCGCGCCCGGCAGAGGTGGACGGCCTCTGCTGGCGCCCGCTCCGGGCTAACCGCAGCAGGCATGGTCGCAGCCTTGGTCGGTCTGATGTGCACCAGCATTCTCGTGCCAGGCGCTTCGACAGCCAACCATCTTGCAACCTCTCGCAGAACCTCCCGCCAGACTTGCCCACAACGCCTGCGAGATGACTCTTCGTACCGATCCACCAATCGCGTTTCAAGCTCGCGCTGTACAGTACCTGCTTTGCGGCGCCCGCAATCAACATGTGCGCCCGGCCAAGCGTCAGTCGCCTGCACCAATGTACTTTTGCTTTTCGGCGGCCCGTTAGCTAGAGATCGCGTGCTCTGCTTCTTTCTCTCTCCTTCCCCATAGTTTTCTCCATTTCTCTAATCACTCTTCAAAAGTTCGTTTTCGTCTGTTTCCATCGTTTGCTCACTCGGCTGCTTCGCCGTATTGTCTTCCTATTGTCATCACCCCCGTGTTTTAGACAACAATAGAAGCCTATTGTGTTTCAGGCTCACAAAAGCATCCTGCTTGTTCTGCGACCATGTCTTCTTTCCACCTCTCATAATCGGATTATACTCTCCCTTGTCGCAAACTCGACGCCTTTGTCTGACATCTCGCCCAACAAAGCCGCCGAACTCGAAGCGCCCAGGATAGAATTTCCCCTCCGGACTCGATTCCCGGGCGGCTAGCATGACGACGCTGCACCCAGACTTTCACAGAGATCCAAATGCCACTTTCGACGACTCCAAGATCCAGAGGATAACCCGTTTCCCCGCTGCCGCTGATTTTCGGTCGCCAACACACCCTCCAGTGGGTCCGAACAGCTGGCAAGCGCAATCCGGAAACGAACAAGATCCCCCGCCTTACCAAATTCCACAGACTGACATCGCTATGGAGAGTCAAGGCGTTGTCGGAGGCTACCAGCCTTCCCAAAATTGGGCATATGATGCCTCACGCGTTGCTGCACGGAACGCTTTCGCAAAGCAAAAGAGGATGTCTTCTCACGGCGTATCTAAGCCAAAGTCCAAGAGGAGGAACAAGCCGTTTGGCCAAACCATGAGGCCCAATATCGCCGTCGATACTACTTATTCCCGCCACAGGGGCCCCGCGCCACGCCAAGTATTCCCCGCCGCCGTCGGAGGTCTGTTCACTACGGGAAGGCCAGGAATGGTGTCACCGGAAGAGGAGAAGGCTTCGAGCAAGTTCAAGTGGCTGGGACTTGGAAGAACAACTTCGACACGCAAGGTTGCGAAGGCAGATAAGAAGGATAACTTTGAAAAGATGGCCCCGACCTACGAGTTGCAAGAGAAGGCACCCCTTCAGCCCGACAACGGGTTTCGCTTCAAGTCGAAGACGATGCGGAAGAACGCTCCAGAGCCCAGGCAGGAGACCAAACCAGTGATGGTGCCTTTCGAGCCCGGACCTCCTCCCGACCCACCAGTTGCTCAAATCGGAACGCCAGAGACACCGAAAAATACCCAGCCGCCGCGCATGAGCCCTCTCGATGTGTCTCCATCCGATCGCCCCATCACTATCGGCTTGTCGGTTTCACCAGAGCAAGTTTCCGACCATGACACACCTCAATCCGCCTTCTCCAGGGATAACTTGGACGTACATCCCGCAAACCGTCAAAGGTCCAACAGTGGTGCTTCCGGTGACACACCCACTATCATCGTCACTCCTGCAAGAGAAAAGGCTGGTTGGTTGTTCCCGATAGACAACAGGCCCCGTCCCGCATCGAGCGTGTATTCCCGAGCTACAAATGCATACACCGTCTATAACGCCAGCCGGGAATACATCCCGCCTGTTCCTGCAATCCCCGCCAACTTCGAAGTCAAGAATGATCACAGTCCCGGAGGCATCAGTACGGCGAACGGGTTCGTCGTCTCGGAGTCCCCAATCGAGCAGGATTCCGCACAACCTGCTGTGTCTTCGAAGGCACAGGAAATTGCGAATACCAAGAAGCCGCGGGTGACGTCTGATGCCACTCTTTTCGAGGAGGACCAAACTCCTCAATCGGCGAAGTCGCTCAAAGGCCCCACCGGACTGTACATAGACACCAACATCCCTCCCACTCCTCATCGCTCGAAGGGATGGTGGAACATCATCACTACTCCATTCGAGTTCACTCCATCCCGCTTCAGATTTACGCCTAACACTCCCAGCGATAAGAGCACCCCGGTCATGCCAATGCTCCCGTACGCAACATCGTTCTTTAATCGTTCCCCAGATCTGCGTCGCAATTTTTCTGCGAGGTCAAAGGCAGCTCGGACACCAGCATCGGCTTCGACGACGTTCAGCCCTGCGAGCTGGGAGCAATCATCGGTGGGCGGGTCACCAGTGAGGACTCACGATGACTTGGGAATTTCGACGGTGCCATCTCGCAACTCTTTGCAAGACAGGTCTTATCAGCCGGAGGGTGCAGAGAGCGCGATCAGCGCGAGCGACAGGGAGATCCCGGTTGCTCTCGGACAAGGATTTGAAGCTAAGGCAGATTCTCACACGAACCCCGCGCCACCCAGCCACACCAGTAACAGCAACAATGTCTACCACGTCTCCAACCATTACCATTACGACGGCGTGCCTTTCCATCGGGACGAAGACGCGGTGCTGCGCGACACCTTTCGCAGTACTGACACGACCCCTGTTGTTGCAGTAGCGTCGCTGGGCACCGTCTTGTCTGCACGTGCAGTGCATGAACCCCAGGATCCGACCAGCACGCCTCGCAGCATGAACGCCGATGTGGAAACTGCACCAGCTGAGCCGCGGGCGGCCGCAGCCGCAGCTACTCCACGGAGATCTACTTCAACACGCCGGTCATCGAGGCCGCATGACATCTCGATGCCGGCACCTGCAGGTGTGATCTCATCCAGTCGGCGGACTTCGGCAGAGGGCCCCTACTCGAACTCGATCTCGAACCCGCATACTGCAGCGGAAGTCCCTTACACCAACCAGCGCGCACCTACAGATGCCGCTCACCCGAACCAGACGCAGGCACCTTTTAACCAACGTGCGCCAGCAGAAGTGCCATACTTTCCGCCGCCGCCAACGCAGGTGCACCAACATTACCAACAGAATGCGTACTACTCGCAGGAGCCGCCAAGCTATGCCAGTCCGAACGGAACGCTCGACAGAGGTGGAACTAGGAGGCCTTTCCCCGGCAGCCCTCGCCATGTGGAGAAGGCGCAGAAAGCATCGAAGGCACCGAAAGCCCCGCGCAGGAAAGGTGCTGGTGGCTACTGGCACTTGTTTCCCAGGCGGAACAAGGACAAGCAGGATCCAAACGACCCTACGGTGAAAAAGAAGAAAAAGAGAAGGTGCTGCTGCTGGTGCTGCTGCATCTTCTTCTTGATCCTTCTCATCATCATGGCTGCACTCCTCGGAACGCTGCTTCCCCGCAGGAAGGGTAACGACAACAGTGGATCGAGCTCAGGCGGCGTATCAACTTCGCCAGACGGCAGTCCATCTGCGACCAATGTTCCTGACACCCCTTCTGTTTGGCTAAATCTGACCGGATTCCCTCCCATTCCTACCGGCGTGGCAACAGTTGCGGAGCCCGACAACAACTACGAAGAAAGTGGTTGTGTGTCTCCGGAGACGATGTGGAGCTGTGCAGTACCAAAGGAACAACAGCAAGACCTGGAACCGAACGAACCCAACCAGCCAAACTTCAAGTTCCAGATTGCCTTCGTCAACGGCACCATTTCCAACACCACAGCTCTGCAGCCGACGAAGACTAAGCGGTCGATTCAGGAGAGGAGGTGGCTCAACTTCCTCCGCACTCGCAATGAACCCACTCCTTCCCCTTCGCCTCCAAGCCAGGAGGACCAGGCGTTCCTGGGAAACACCACAGATGGGAACTCTAGGCCTTTCGCTGGTGAAGATACTCCGTTCTTCATCTCGTTTTTGAATGGCGAGCACGTGTCGTCCAAGCGTCTTGTCAAGCGACAGTCCTCTACAAACGGCAGTATCGCCGACATCATTCCTGATCCTGACGTTGCAGCTGATGGAACCGCTGCGGCTGCTAACCTGCTCACTTTCCCGGCAAATCAACAGCTCAAGCTGTACAACCGCGGTGGAGCCGACGAACACTATGGATTCTACACCTACTACGACCGTTCGATCTTCTTGAAGAACAACATCGCCGTCAACAGCACAGACACGGGTGAGATCCAAGCAGACAAGGATGGCGGATCGACCAAAGATGCCGCGAAGGTACGGTGCACATGGAGGCAGACGCGGTTCCTGGTCCAGATTTGGACGAACTCGGAAGACAGCAAGGCGCTTCTTCCTACTTCGACAAGTTCTGGTAGCTCGTCTTCGACGAGTTCTGGTGCATCTTCGACGGCTTCGAGTGCTACCAACTTTAACCGGCCGGGCTCATTCCCGTACCCGGTGACTATCACGCTCGACAGGCACGGCGGCAATATCACAGAGAAAATGATCTACTGCTACGGCATGGATGACGACAGCCGCATCATTGACGACTCTGCCAAACTGCAACTGGAGAACCGCGACTTTGGCGGAACGCTAGTGAACCCTGCGCAGGGTCCATTCGGAGATGTCAATGTCACTTTGGCGGATGGTGGGCCCGGTGGCATTGACGGAGGCACTGGCGGATGCGGGTGCAAGTGGAGAAACTGGGAGAATGCATAGAGAGAGGGAGAGTGCGTTGTATTTCATGAATTTTTCTTCTGAGTAGTATTCTTTCATATGTTGGATACCATGAGGGGACGATTGCAGACGAATTTGAATGATTGCCGGGATTGGCATTGTAATGTAGCACGAAGATATCAGGCTCAGGGAAGCCATTGAAAATAGCATAGTCCGAGATTCTCGGCCCAATCAAATTAGCATCGCGGTGACGATTAGTTTCTAGGGTGCAGGTGTGACGTGCAATTGATTATTGCTGCTGCCGCGGCGGCGGAGAAGCAACAAGAAGAAGCGAGCTGTCCTCCGCAATCACCTCCGCCTTCGTCCGCAACAGCCCCAACCTTGCAACACCACCACCCATGCGTCTCGCTTTTTCGCCGCGATGACCAAGCACTTTTGGGCCTTGCCCTTACTCGCCCCGCTTGTGCTGGCGAGTCAAGGCTCGTTCAGCGTGCTGGACGACCTGCTTGCCTTCCCACAGGTATGTAGTCGCAAGCTCGCACGCGCGCAAGCTGGCATCACCGATGCAGCTCCCTCCCCCCACCGCACCACAACGTCCGCTGATGCGCTCCACTCGCGCCCACAGTACCAAGTCGTCTTCGCCGATACTGCAATCTCTGAGAACCAAGCAAAGTCGCTGCGTGCAGCCGCTTCCGTCGACGCCACCCAGACCACCGTCGACCTCTCGCATCAAACGCGCGTCGGCAACGACGACAGCGACGATGGAGTCAATGTCCAGAACCCCTTCACTTCGAGCAAAGACGATGCCAACGACGAGCTGGCCGCCGTGTATGAGCGCATGATTCTACACTCGCAACCCTACCTGTGCCGCATCCCCATCGTCGACACCATCTCGAACAATGGCAGCGCCGGCGCCAACAATCACTCGAAGGCCGACGAGGAGAAGGAGCTAATGCGCGCGAGTGACCGCGGCTGGGAGCTGTTGAAGGGCATGCAGGGCAACTGCATCTACTTCCTCAGCGGCTGGTGGAGCTACAGTTTCTGCTACAACGAGGGCGTCAAGCAGTTCCACCAGCTGCCGCCGGGCCGCGGCATCCCCATGTACCCGCCCGTCGAGGACGAGAACGTGCAAAGCTATATTCTGGGCATGTTCCCTAGAGAGGACAAGAAGAAGAAGGATGTCAAGAAGGAAGATGATGCGGATGAGGAGGGCAGCGGCATGGATGACGAGGGCGTCCCGGCCAAGGACAAGGAGGAGACGGGCGTGGCTAGGCTGGAGACCAAGGGCGAAACGCGCTACCTTGTCCAGAAGCTGACAGGCGGCACGACGTGCGACCTGACTGGCAAGGAGCGGAAGATCGAGGTCCAGGTACGTTGACCATCAATCGAGAGGAGGAAGGTCCCCTTCAAGCTAACCACAAATACCGCCATCAGTTCCACTGCCATCCCAACACGCCCGACCGCATCGGCATGATCAAGGAGGTCGCCACGTGCTCCTACCTCATGGTCATCTACACTCCGCGCCTCTGCAACGACGTCGCCTTCCTGCCGCCCCAGGAGAATCGCGCCCACGCCATCTCGTGCGCGCCCATCGCCGACGATCCCGCCGCCCTCCCATCCGCCGCAACCCCGCGTCACAAGTCTCGCCCCAGGCAGCCGGGCGCCGTCGCCCGCACCAAGGAAAGCTCGACCGAGACGGACATCGAGGTCCCGGACGCACTCAAGCGGCCCAATGACTACAACAACAACTACAACCAACAGGAGGACGCCACGCAAGCCACGTCGACCCCGCTGCCGACCATCGGCGGCGTCGTCGTCGGCGCCAAGCAGCTTGTCGGCAAGCCCGGGTCGGTCATCGAGAAGAGCGTGGTTGTCGGCGGCGGCAAGGAGACGCTGCTGGGCGTCGTGGCGAGCTCGGAGGGCGCGGGCCGTCCGGAGAAGGTGATGGGCCCGGAGGAACTGAAGCGGTTGGAGATTGATGACAAGAGGGAGGTGGAGCGGTTGCGGAGGCAGCTGAGCAAGTTGGCCGGGAGGAAGCCGTGGCGGTTGGAGCTGGTGAATACGCCGAGGGGGAGGGAGTTTAGGGGGATTATTGAGCAAGATGAGGGCGAGGATGTGGATGAGAAACAGAAGGGGAAGGGCAAGAAGAAGGGTGGCGAAGAGGAAAGGAGGGGAGGGGATAATGATGCGGCGGCGGCGGATGAAGTGCCGCAGGATGGAGATGTCGATGAGGGTGATTGGGAGGATGTGTGGGAGTGGGAGTGGTGGGATGGAGAAGAGGGCCAGTGGCAGGGGTTTGGCGGAGATGGGGACGAAAGATTTGGTGGCGAGGGCGCGGAGGATGAGGGTGATTATGAGGGGGGTGAAGAGGAATATCGTGAGGAGTTGTAGTGGATGGTCGATGAATTTATTGATACTGTCGCCTGCGCGCGCCTGTTTGCTCATTGCCGGGCAGTAAATACACTGAAGAATGGATGGGACGAATGGCGTTTTGATATTGTTTAGGAGACTAGTTCAGCTACTGATTTTCTCTCGTGTCGACTGCTCATTGTGGTTGTTGCTGAAATACGGCTGCTTTGTGGGACTATTACTAGTGGTGTTTCTCTCAGATAGAAAATCTAGGCCTCGGTGTATTTTTTGCTGAACATCGCACGCGAATTCTGACTTCTTGCGAGGCGAGAGTGCAGACCAGAATTTTCTTTTCCCTCGCGATCAGTTGGCGCAGCTATGTTCATCTATTTTCACGCTCCCAATGGAGAAGGTAAATGGCGTCATAGGGCGAGGCGTTGGCAATGGCTGAATCCTTCGGACAGCCCCGCCTGGGCCCTGTTTTGCGGCTGCTTATCAGCATGAATCATCGTGAGAAAGTACGAATACGCGCGCGCGGGGTTACATACATAAAGTAGTCCGGTAAGGAAAAAAAGCAGATGGAGTGAAAGCCTTGTCACACCATAAGCCATTCTCAGCAATCGGCTCTATTCTTACTTTCTCGCACGTCGACACACGTACGCCGGGAGGGAAACATGGCGCCGACCCAACAACAGCCACCGCCGCTCTACACCACCCTCTACAGCCTCGCCCTGACCCACGCGTCTCCCAATTCCACCGAGCAGATAATGAGCATCCGCGCTCCTCACGCAAAACACACCTGGGGCCACGCCGGCCACCTCGTCGCCCGCAACCCAAAGCTCGCGGACGTCATGGACAACGCCGCCTTCCTCGCGCACCTCAGGTCGACGGGCCGCTACGTCGACGGCGCGAGGAAGTCGGAGGTGCACGACGTCTTTGTCGACGAGCGCAAGAGGCGGGCGATGGTGCGGATGAGCTATTTCCTGCGGGTCGGCGGCGTGCCCGCGCACGAGGCGGAGGTGGTCGAGCAGGATTTGGTCTGGGTGCTGGGGTTTACGGGTGGGGAGGGCGAGGAGGTGCTGATCGAGGAGAGCGCCGAGTTCATCGATGCGGCGGCGAGCGCGCGGTTGGGGACGCTGGTGAGGGAGGCGCATGGGGAGGTGGGGGAGGATGTGAGGGGTGGGATCACGTTGAAGGAGGGTTGAGGGGTTCGTTTTTTGTTTGTCTTTGGGGAGTGTGGTTTGCTGATGAGCTATGCTCGGTGGACGTTGCTTGGGGCTGGGCGCGTGGAAGTCGGGCACGTGGGTAGTATGTCCTGCGAGCTTGACGTCGGTTATGAGAGAGATGATGGAAAAAAAGAAAGTAGTTCCCGGCTTTGCCTTACAGCCTCCTTCGTGTGGTGTCCGCTGGGGCCGATGACTGAATTCCAACCAGTTTTGAATTTTCTTTCTGAAAGTCTTTCCGGCCTCCAGGGCTGAACGTAGAGGGAAGTAATCTATTGATGTCCTCCGCTTGGTGATTTGTTCTGGGGTTTTCTCCCCATTTTGTGGCAAACACTATGTAAAGGGAGGTCGGGGCATGCGTACGGTGTCTGAGGTTGGCTCTTCAAGGCACACGGTTGATGTGGTCGTGGCTCCTCCGGGTACGATGGAGTGAATTCCAGGCTTCGAGATTCAGTGATGCGTTCTGGGCTAGCGGTTACTAACTTCAGATGTTGCTCGCACCTTTCCCCTACCATCCACTTCCCTTCTTCTGCCATTCAGGTGTACAAGCTGTACCAAGAATGGACGCCGTTCTGGCATAGAATAAACCAATGTATAATCAACTCATCCCAGTGTTTATAAGAACCTACTTCAAGACAATCAATGAATTGAAATAGAGCTCCATGTATTATTAGTGAACGAACCCACGGACGTTTTTGCAGTGGGTCGCTCTTTGTCCATTCACTTTCCGCAACTTGCCAAATTGGGCTAGCCTGGTCGCTTAACACCGGTAGAGGACCATCTGCTCTGTTCTGCCGCCCTCTTCCCTTCGCTCTTATACCACCGTCACTTTTCTTCCAACTCGACCAGGTTCACGATTACAAACCCCATTTCTCAACCTCTCTGATTGTCAACCCAATCTCTAATCGTCGGACTCAACTCAAACCGTCAACTCCAACTGAAAAATTCAGCAACAGGCCGGAATAAAAGAGAACGATGGCGGAAGAGTGTCGTTTTTATCGTCCACCTTGCCTATGTCCCCAGTGCTCGAACACCTACCGTTCCCCTGTTGAACAACAGAATGACTGCTCCAACTACACAAGATCTATTTCGATCGCTGAGTCGTGAAAGGTCCTCCAAAAACTCTTCGACCAAATGAATGAGGACTTCATGTTCTTGAAAACCAAGTGCAGGTTGCACGGCGACAGAATCATGAGCCGTTGGAAGAAGCGGAGCAGGGAGAAGCGGGAGCTCTGGTTGCTGCAAGCTGATCCGAACCTTTGCGTGGATCGCTGGCACCTCCTGCGGTATGTTTGCATGGACGCGCACCTACCCTGGGAGGATGCTCGAAAACTTGGGAAGAATTTCCTCCTGCCGTACCTGAGCGTGGACGTTTTGAAAAATCATCTCGCTCTCTTTCTGAGCTTGCTCTACAATCGGACATATTATCACCCGTACATGTGGGCCCCTTCCGACAGCATGGAGTTGGCCACCGGCTGGAACTTGTGTTACCTAGATGTTGAGATCTCTGGTGCCTGTGTTGCCATGTACAGAGAAAAGTATGGGAGTCTGGTCGCTTGGGACGCACAAGCTGCTCATAGATCAGACATTGTCCCCTTTCCTCGAGCGAAACTCATTTTCGAAGCCCAGGCCTGCCTTCTTCGATTTCTCGCAATGTTGTCAATCAGATCCTCGGAGAAGCCGACATTCAGTCAGCCACTGGATCAGCAAAATTCATGGAAATGGCGCGTACAGCGTTCCGAAGTGGCCACAGTGGTTACCGATCACATCGCACTTATCACGCATTTTCAGCTCCCCCTTACATACATGTCGATGACCTCACGGCCCGGGCGAAGGTGCAGATGGACGCAGCAGCAGATCACCTCTGGCTTCTACAAACGCAGCCTTCATATCTACGGCGTTACGTGCAATTGATAAGACAAAACAGAAGCTTCAAGGCATTTAACACGACTGAAGGATACTATTATGTTCTGAGAAGACTATGCGATGACGCCGTCACCGCCTGGTTCTGGAAGTCTGTCTTGGATGAGCTAACCAACGCCAAGAATTGGCACGACTGGTCAAAAGATCAGATTGCTCCAGGCCTGCCACTCCCTCCAGAATACGATCAAGCACTCGGGGCGCTTGAGGTATTACTCTACAGTCGAATGCAAGAACAGACTCGACATCTCCTTCCTCGCATGATCTTTCAGCGGCCTGGCTTCAGTCACAAGTGGGACTTCCAGCCGGCTGCGGGAGGTGATGAATTATCATTCAATCGGAGGTCATCCGTTGAACTCGCCGATATCATGGATGAAGATCCGCTAGAGTGGTGTTTTATAATGCTGGTGGCCAAGCCAGAAAATCAGCCACTTCGGCTCGACAATGGTCCGCTTTCCCAAACCGTTTTGCTTTTTAATTTCCACGCCAACCATCTCGCTGAATGTTCCGCCAAAGAGCGCGAGCGCCTTGATGAAGTGCTGCTCACGCATTTGCAAGATCACGCAACCATCTCCACGATACTGCTCTGTCTTCGCCTGAATCGTCCGCAGAACACGCGCCGCCGTGCTGACCAAGTCCAAAGGGAAGATGACAGGTTCGCATAGAGGTCGCTCAACAAGCTCAAAGGACCGCTGCCGCCCGAGGTAGCGAGATCGCTTGCCTCCAAGCTAAAGCGCTTCTTCGACGTTGGCCCTCTCAGCGGACCCAAAAATCAGAACTGGCTGCAGGGGCTGGATGCAAGCCATGAAACTCTTCAAGATGTTTGGAAATTGTTTTCGCTGGCTTACAAAGATATGATGGTGCGAGAAAACCTGCCAGAGGAGGACATGCAACTAAGCCTTGAGTTCCTCTTGGGTCATGCCAGCAAGGAATACTTGGACGCTTGTGCGGAAGAGCGGGAGCAGGCTGTCAGAAAGGCACAAGCCAGTCGAACTCAAGGCCGTATGGCAATCCCAGATGTCAACCAGTTCTCGGCCATATCCGACTTGGGAGAGCCTCCGGAAAACGCCAAAAGGGAGATACATGAACCAAAGGCCAAAGCGAAGACGCGGGGACAAGGCTCAGGCAATCGAGAAACCCCGTCGCCCGAACCCGCCAAAGATGCAGGAGGCGAGAAGAAGGAGCTAGATGGAAGATTCGCAATTTCGAACAAACGAACCTTGAAAGTCCTCAAAGCCATGTTCCCGATTATAGGCGAAGATGTCTCCAAATCGATCGACTGGGGTGCTTTCGTGCAAGCTATGGCGGATATGGCGTTCTCGGCTCAGAACAATGGCGGCTCGTCGGTCGTGTTCCTCAACCAAGGACAGGCAGCGGGGACTTCTGGTGGAAAGATCATTTTCCATAAGCCGCATCCCGTACCAAAGATCGACCTTATCATGCTCCAGTCCTGGGGGAAGAGGATGATGAAGTGGTTTGGCTGGCATAGGGATCGTTTCTTTTTGGCGTCATGATAGTAGTAGCTGGATTTTGGCTCAGCCGGTCTTAATCTCTGGGTAATGATTTTGTAGAGAACTCGCCATACAACTGCCAATGGAGAGAATATCTGATGTGGTGTTCAAATGCTTCGTTTATCGTTGGCGTAAGACAAATATGCATGCATACAGAGGAGTGCTGCAGCCGACGGTTAAAGACTATGGCCTTCAACAAAAAAAAACATCTTCCATGGGAAACAGAAGCTTGTCTCTAGTAATGCAATACACTCGAGTCCGGATGAATAGTTCGAATCCCCATGGAAGATGTTTCAGGCCTTTGCCTGGCCTTTTGCTAGGAATATTATGTTCGGCGTTAACCGTCGGCTGCAGCACTCCTCTGTGTATCGTACGAAGGCTCGTTAGTTTTGGAAGGGTGCCGTACGGAGGTATTGATCGGCGACATTGGTCATGCATCCTTGGTCCTCGGTCCGCGGATCCGTCAAAAACATTCGGTTGACAGAGCTCTGTTTCAGATGAAACAAGCTTTGGCATGCTTCTGTTCTGGTGTAACCGAGCACCATCGTATGGAAGAACACATCGGTCCGCCACTGTTTTAGCGACGATGAAGATAATTAGTCATTCTGCACGACCGTATGTATGGCAGCAATCAACGTACGCTTGATGTTTGCTACGTAATGCCTCGTTCCTGGGCTCTCGTTGGTTGTAGAAGAATACGAGGA
Organism: Botryosphaeria dothidea; assembly: GCA_011503125.2. Lineage (NCBI taxonomy): Eukaryota > Fungi > Ascomycota > Dothideomycetes > Botryosphaeriales > Botryosphaeriaceae > Botryosphaeria > Botryosphaeria dothidea. Next base: position 1,844,783 of record WWBZ02000016.1, on the reverse strand, counting down.
TATGGTTGTTGAAACATTCGCCAAAAGTAGTCGAATACCGGGCCAAGCGATCTTGATTCATGTCTTTAGCTCAAGAGCGTCAAATGGCTTAGCGACTGTTGGCCTAACGTCTTCTGATCTGTCAGTGGCCTATTTCATGCGTTTTCAGGAGCCACAACCGCATGTTCACCATCGACTTTTCTAGAAAGACATAGAGTAATTAAAACTGTAGGGTACCGAAGACTGTGGAGCCATAGACTATGTGATTATAACAACGACTTCTCTGAAGCGAGTTCAAGCCGGATAATCAAGTTCCGCCAAGCCTTCCACTGTCTATAACAGGGAGATTACCCCTCGTGTTTGCCAAAGCGCAGCCTTGGTGCTCAACAAGAGGCGAGAAAGCTCGAAACACACGCTACACAATTGGCCGCCTGGGACTCCCCGCTTCCGTGGGCCTATTCCAAGGAAGAAACGGAAGGACCATCGCCTGATGTTTACAGGCGATCAACAGGAGGGGCCTTGGCGGATGTCTGTATATAAAGACACCCAGGGGGGGACCAGGAAGACTCGTTCCTTCCACCACCGACCAATCCGATCTCTCTAAAAATGAAGTTCTCACTCGCTGCCATTCTTTTCGCCGCCGGCATCCACGCCGCCACCATTCAGGCCCGCGCGGATCCTGGCTGCCCTGCCGACGCTCCTTGGCAGGTCTCCTCGCAGCCTTACCTTTGCTGCGCATACACGGTTACGGTGGTAAGTATTCATCTACTGCCCATCTCACTGTTACAATATCTAATCTTACATTATAGGACCAGTGCTGCGACCGCGATGGAGAGGGACGCGGTTACAAGGCGTGCCCGTAGATCATGACTTCAGGACAACAAGGGGCTGTGATCTATTCAGTCTCACGTTCAATGCAATGAATACAAATCAATTTATCACGTTCCATCTCATGTAGTGCTTCTCAGGTTCGACTTATGCGGACTGGTGTTTCTCTCAGCTGAAAGGATGACGGCGCCCTTACCGTGGGGACTGGAAGCACTCATCCAGATGCAAGTGTCTCAAAAGACCAATTACACTTGTATACGGATGAATGTTTATATATGTGTATTGCAGTCGTGATCGTTTGCACCGTCCGAGTCACATAAGCTGCACCTAAGAAGCACTGTAATACACGAAGATGTGGTTTCCATTAAGAACAAAATTTTCTTCAACGAAAACACGCCGCACAGACCCGTCCAAGTTATAGTACAAAAGCTTGCTCTGAATACATTGTCGAATGTGCAACTGCTAGTACTAGCTTCGAGGACGGGCTCCCTTTCGACATCACTCCGGTGGGCGCAGCGGCCAAAGACGCTGAACCTCCGAAGCCATTAATTCGTAACATACGAGGCCAAACAAGTCCCTATTCCAAAGTCTCCAACCCCACAGATCATTTGATCAGAAGCATAGGCTATGCGCCGTTGTCAGGGGAGGCTTCCTTCCTCTCCTTCGTCTCCGCCCTCGCCTCCGACTTCGCATTCCGCCGCGCCTCCTCCTTCAAGCGCGCCTCTTCCTGCAGCTTCTTGTCGTCCGCCCTCACGAGGCTGATCTGCGGCAAGAGCGCCAGCGCCACGAAGAACGCCACCGCAGCCAGCGCAGCATTGACATAGAACAGGATCCGAAAGGCGCTCTTGTACGCCGTCTTCAGCACCGCCCGGGTCTCATCAGCGGCCGCGCCGCCCCCGCCGAGCGCCGCCTCGGGGTTCTTCAGCAGCGCGCGGACGTCCGCGGCCGAGAGGCCCAGCGGCACCAGGGCGGCGCGCAGCGAGTTGTTGACGATGGTGCCGGCGATGGCGAGGCCCAGCGTGGCGCCGAGGTTGCGGATGAAGTTGCGGAACGACGTCACGACGGCCATGTCGCGGCGCTCGACGCCGGCCTGGATGGCGACGAGCGACGGCTGCAGCGTGTTGCCGACGCCCAGGCCCGTCAGGACCGCGTAGCCGATCTGCTTGCCCAGCCCGGACGCGTCGTCGAGCGTCGCGAAGAGGCCGAGGCCGACGGCCCAGAGCACCCAGCCGACGAGGATGTTTTCGCGGTAGCGGCCCGTCCACGTCACCATGAGCCCGGAGAGCGTGCTGCTGAGGGTTTGCGTCAGGGTGATGGGCAGGAGGAGCGCGCCGGCTTTGGTGGCCGAGTAGCCGTAGACGAGCTGGTAGAAGGTCGGGACGTAGTAGACTTGGGTGACGAAGTTCCAGCCGTTGATGAACATGGTGATGGAGGCGCCGTTGACGACTCTGCTCTTGAAGATGTACACTGCGCCGTGGATTAGTTGAGTGGTGTTGTGGGGGAATTCTCTTGGACTTACGCGGTACCAGCGGGACACTCGTTCCTTTCCACTGCCAGAGAACGAAGAAGACGCACACGGCGAACCCGACTACGAAAGACGCAATGACATGGGCTGAGCGCCACTCGTACTCTCCACCGGCCCAAGTGAGTGCAAGGACAAGGACGGCAGATCCGCCGAGAGCTAGGACGGCACCAATGAAATCAATGGCTTTCAGCTTTCTGGGAATCTCTCATGAGCAGAGGCTTGCAAAGAAGTCGCGGGAAAAGCTCACAGTCTCCAATCTCCTTCAACCTTCTTCAATGGCATGAAAAATATGACGCAAATGACCATTATGACGCTCAGAGGCAAGTTCAATCGGAAGATCCAACGCCTGAATTGTCAGCAAATACCCGCATGGCTGATGCATGTGGGAAGAATTACCATGAATCTGCAGACTGAGAAGCAAGTGCGCCACCAATGACTGGGCCGACACCGTTCCCTAATGCCACGAATGCACCCTGTAATCGAATTTGTTAGCTGCATACTGTGGGCCGAGATGCTGCTTCAGACATACCAGAATGCCTTGATATTTGCCTCGTTCCCTGAGAGGTACAACATCGCTAACAATGAATTGCGCCACAGTCATCAAGCCTCCACCTCCAACACCCGTGAACGCACGAAAAACGATGAGTTGAACGACATCCTGTGCAAGCGATGAAGCCAGCGAACCGAAGAAGAAGATGGCAATGCCGACAAGCAATATAATCTTTCGAGACCAGATGTCGGACAAGCGGCCATATAAAAGCTGAAATGAGGTTGAAGTTCTGCATTATTTTTGTCAGTTACTTTTTTCCCTCGCCATTTCAATTTTTGACGCTTACACGAAGTAACCTCCCGATATCCAAGAACTCTGGTTGCTTGCGTCGAGGGCATTTCCGATAATTGACAAACTGGCGGCAAGCGACGTCTGATCAAGAAGTGCAGCAAAATCAATACTTGCGCATGCTAAAAACACCTGGAGGACTATTAGAAATCCGCTTCCTAGCCAAAGAGTAGCTGTGACGGACCGCGACGATCCTTCGCTTCGGCAAATACTTTGTCTGCTCGTTAAACACCGGAGCTTTCTCGACATCGGACCTATCTCCCGCATCCGACAACTCAGTAGATGGTGTCTCCGTGGCGTCCGGGTTCTCTCTGCTCTGGTTCATCTTGGATGCAGGCAAAATGCTGCCGGTCAGCTGCTGGTGAAGGCCGGGGGAAACAGGGAGCCAGGAAAGAAGGCGCAACGTCTTTCAATCCATCGCGAATTCCGACAACGGGAGGTAGGTAATAATGTTACGCAACGACGTAGCAATAACTCACCGACAAGTGTTCTCGGTACCCCACAGGGCCAACAGTGTACCACACGCCAAGGCGCGGAGGGTGATCTTTATGGCTGGGCCGCCGCCACCATGGTGCCCGCTTTCCGCCGCACGCCATGCCCGCTAACGTTGACTGCCCCTTGCCGCCTCTCGGCCCGGCCGAGCAAGTAGTCCTTATTCGCGGACCGAGGGCTTAAACGAACTCCATTTTAATGCCTTATATGGGCTGAGATCAGCATTCCGGGTCTCACGGCGTGCCTTATTTGCTCATTCTCCCTCAAGCTCGAAACATTTAGCACTCGGATCCGAGCTTGGGCGAGGACGCGGCACCGTCAATACGTACAGTACCAGAGATGCAAGATGACGGATTTCAATCATCGTGTTTCACTGCGGCGACAACTACCCGATCTCACTTAGCTGACAAGTGATCAGCAGTATAGGCCCTGGAAGAATGTGACTAGGCGCCAACACGCCATCAATGTAGCGCCCGAAAACCCCTCCCACGCGGGTGGGTCCTCAGGAACTTCTGAGCACCTTGTGCTCCTTTGACCCATCCATTTCCGTTATCCGGCGGACCAGCTCTTATAAAATCTTTCCGGACCTCGCGGCTGTTGACGTGTAAGAACCAAGACTTGTCCCGTCAGTTGCTTAGAAAGAACGCAAGCATGGGCCAGCATAATCCCCTCAACGTGTATTCCGGAGAGGACTCTCTCAAGAAATACTTCGATCCGGATTATCAGCCCCCACTTCCATTGGTAGAGATCCCAGCATGTCTCAATCCGTACCGCAAAGATGGAGTGCGCATCTATGCAAAAATGATGACCATGCTTCCGGCCAACAATGTCAAAGCATTACCTGGTAAGTAAAATACACCTGTAGATCTCCGAGACTAACTAGCTAACTATACAAAGCAATGAACCTACTTGAGAAGAGCGTCGAGAAAGAGAAGACGAAGACCGTCATAGAGTACAGCTCTGGTTCAACTGTGATCTCCATGTCCCTGGTCGGAAGAGTCTTCCATGGGATCGATGACACCCGGGCGTACTTGAGCAACAAGACGAGTGACGCAAAGCTGAAGCTTATGCAATTCTTTGGTCTCAACATGTAAGTGAAATTACTCAAAACCCATTCAAGCAAGCAGCTGATCAGGCTCAGCACACTCTTCGGCGGCCCCTCCCAGCCGGAACCACTCGACGAGAGAGGCGGCATCCAAGCCGCACGGCGCAAAGCGATGGAAGACGAGACGGTCATAAATCCAAACCAGTACGAGAACGACGCGGTAACTATCTAGGGCATGTCGGGAGATGTTTCTCATGCTGATTCTACCAGAATTGGAAAGCGCACTACAAGTGGACAGGGCCACAAATATTGAAGCAGCTGCCTCAAATCAGTGTTCTCTGTGCGGGCATGGGAACTTCTGGAACCATGACGGGCCTGGGCACTTACTTCAAGGACAACAAGGCGTCCGTGGTAAGAGTAGGGTGAGTAGACAACACTGTCTGTTTTCATGGCATCGGCTGACAGGACTAGCGTCTGCACCGCAGCAGGAGACCGAGTTCCCGGCCCACGCTCGTACGCTCTCATGTCGCCAGTGACATTTCCTTGGCGCAATGCCATTGATACAATGGAGGAGGTTGGCTCAAAGGAGTCGTATACGCTGTCCCTTGCGCTTTCGCGTGAGGGCTTGGTCTGCGGACCTTCGTCTGGATTCAACATGCAAGGTAGGCATGCAACACCATACAAGTGGTACAAAATTGACATGGGACAGGCTTGTACCAGTTCATCGAGAAGCGCAAGGCAGCTGGAACCCTCTCGGAACTCGCAGACCAGAATGGAGAGATCAACTGCGTGTTCCTCTGCTGCGACCTGCCGTACCAATACATCAACGAATACTTCGACAAACTGGACGAGAGCCAGTTCCAACCGATAGTAAACCACGTAAGTGCAGCGAACAGCCAGATGAGCCAGCCCTCTTTAACACACGCAAACGCAGAAACTCACCACAGTCGACCTGTACCGCTACGACGAAGCATGGGAGCTCCAAGTCTCCGAAGCCATCAACCGCTTCTTCGACCTCTCCCAGCTCACCGCGACCGCCCACCTGTCGGCCCCCAAGCCCGCCTCACTCGTCCTCGACCTGCGCGAGCCGTCCGACTTCGCGGACTGGCACCTCCCCGGCGCGTTCAACATCCCGATGCGCACGGTGGCGCGCGGCACGCCCAGCCCGTTCGCGGACGCGGCGACGCTGGAGGCGCAGTGGCGCGAGCTCGACGACTTCTTCGCGCGGCAGGTGGAGCGCTGCATGCTGCCGGGCATGGTGTCGCTGCGCGAGCGGCGCGCGCTCCTGGTCTGCTACGACGGCGACGCGGCGCGCGTCGCGACCAGCGTGCTGCGGGCCAAGGGTATCGAGGCCGACAGCATCGCGGGCGGGGCGGCGGCCGTGGCGCGGTGGTGGTGGCCTGAGGTGCAGGCGCGGCAACAAGCGGCGGCGGCGGCGGCAGGCACGGGAGCGAACTGCCTGGAGAAGGGGAAGGCGGCGGCGGTGGAGGTGGTGAGGGTGGTGGAGACGGCGTGAGGAAACGTAGCGACGGGCATACATTGTTTGTTCTCTCTGAATTTCGATACCCTGATGGTGGCTGGTCTTCGTCATTGGCAGGCCGATGGATGGGAAGCGGGAGTGCCTGGTGCGGGCCCGGACAGACCAATCAGGTAATCTGCTCAATCGTGCGCACCTTCTCTTTGTCGTCAGCTCAACTTGCTCATTCGTGCGCTGTCGCTTGCCTTTGCTCTCTTCCTCCTACGCGCCCCGTCTCGGCGGTTGCATTTCCCATCGTGTCCATGCCCTCCGTTCCGAGCGAGTTCTTAGACATTATTTGCGCAGTCAATATGCCTTTCAGTTGATTGGAAAACCTTCTCATCGTGCGATCGGCATGGGAACGTCGGAGCAGAGGAGAGCCCGCTTCGGATGCTGCATGCGGTTAGCTAATGTGCTCTCATGCGCTGTGAGAGTCTGCCTCCACCTTTACATGGCCGAGTGTCCTCTGGCTTTCCCGGACACAACACCACAGTAGTTGGCCCACAACGTCGTCAACCATCTCGCCCATGTCATTCGCGATACTGCTCTTGTTGTCGACTCCGCTGTCGTGTTCTGCGATGAGCATGGACCACAGCGGCGGAGGAACCCCTTGGCTCGATTCACCTGTTATGCTGCACTCTTCCAGAGAAGACACTTGCAAATTGACTCCTGAGCAGTGTGCCTACCGCAATGGCTTCTGGAGATACTGGTAAGCCTATGAAAGTGCAGTCCAGTCTCTGTTTGATGATTTTGACCGGATTCGATGTACAGGTACAAGGCAGACTACCGCTTCGCTCTTACCACTGTTTACTTCATCCTCGCCATGATTGGCTTCTTCACGATCGGCAACATTATCACAAGGATCAGCCCTCCATCGATTCAGCGCAGTAACCTCTGGCGGAAAGCACAGGCTTCACTGCGCTATGTCGGCTACCGTGGCTTTCGCCTTCGTTTGTTCCGCTGGTATTCTCCTTCATTGGCCTACCTGCTGGTTGCTCTGGCTGGAGCCATATTCTTCTTTGGTCAGATTCTCTGAAAAATTGACTATGAGCTCTATACTGAACATCTAACAGGCCTTACTCTCGGTCCCAAGCCTTATTACTGGCCTAACACGAAAGATCTCTCATATGGCTCTTCACCACCGCTCGCTACGAGGACCGGCTGGATGGCAGTTGCCCTACTACCGTTTGTTGTGTATGTATGATCATCAAGGTACCAGCCTCTCATGCTGATGGTGAATTCAGTGTGCTAGCAGCAAAAGCCAACTGGGTCACAGCTGTCACCGGTGTCTCCCATGAGAAGCTTCAGGTCAGTAGGAAGAATGCTCCAAAAATTGAGAAAGTAGAAACTCACAGCTGTCCTGTTAGGTCTTCCACCGTTATACGAGCTACGCCATGTTCGTCCTTGCTCTTATCCACACATTCCCCTTCATCGTCTATCACATCTGGTACGGCGACATGACAAAGAAATGGAAAACGGACGTCGTATACTGGACCGGAGTCGTCGCCTTGATCTTCCAGGCTTACCTGACAGCCATGTCCTGTGGTCCCATCAGGTACGCTTCATCCATGAAACTCGAGCCCCGCAACGAGAGCTAAGACGCCACGCCACAGGAACCGCTTCTACGAGTTCTTCAAAGCAACCCACTACCTCGCCGCCCTCATCTTCATCATTTTCTTCTTCTTCCACTGCGACTTCCGCCTAACCTCCTGGTGCGCCCTCCCCATCACCCTCCCCCAACACAACCCTCTCACTAACAAACCCTCACAGGGACTACTTCATCGCCACCGGCACCCTCTACCTCTCCTCCCTCCTCTACTCCCACCTCCGCGCCTTCCTCGCCCACGGCGGGCCCCACCACACCGCACACCTGCACCCCCTCCCCGACTCCACCCACCTCGCCGTCACCATCCCCATCAACCCCTCCCTCGTCGCCCGCTCGCCCATCCCCCTCGACCTCGTCTGGTCCCCCGGCCAACACGTCTTCCTGCGCTTCTTCGGCTTGGGTCTCCACAGCGCGAGCGCGCACCCCTTCACCATCTGCTCCTTGCCGCCGCCCGCGGACGACGACGACGACGACGACGACGACGACGACGACGACGATTGGAACGAGAAGAAAGGGCGGGGCAACACGGAGCTCCGGTTCGTCGTCAAGCGCGGCGGCGGCCTGACGCGGAAGCTGTACGCGCTGGCGCAGGAGCGGCCGGGCGTCGGCGTGCGCGTCGGCATCGACGGGCCGTACGGCGGCGTGGGGCGGCGCTTGAGCTGGTTCGAGCGCGTGTTGGTGGTGGCGGGCGGGTCCGGGGCGGGCTTTACGCTGCCGGTCGTGGAGGAGGTGGTGAGGCGGAATGTGCGGGGAGGTGGGGGCGCGAGGAGGACTGAGGTGAGGGTTGTGATTGCGACGAGGGATGCGGCGACGAGGGAGTGGTATACGGGGGAGGTGAGGGGGTTGTTGGAGAGGTATGGTGGTGGGGCGAGGGAAATGCCGGTGGTGGTTAGCGTGCATGTCACAGGGGAGGCGGCGGAAGATATGGAGACGGGGAAGGTTCAGAATGGTGGGGAGCAGGGTGGGGGTGTGCTGTGGAAGACTGGGCGCCCGGAGCTGCCGAGGCTCATTCGTGAGTATGCTGCAGAGGATGGTGGATCTCTTGGGATCACGGTCTGTGGGGCGGCGGAGATGCTGTATGATGTCCGGAATGCGGCAGCGGAAGTGCAAAAGGATGTGATTGGCGGAAAGGGGCCGCGGGAGGTCTACTTGCACAGTGAACATTTCTCGTGAGTAACCCATTGTTCATGATTCTGGAACAGGAGCTGACCGAAGAACACAGATGGTGATTGTAATACACTTACATCCGGATGAATGCTTCCACACTCATAGCAGTATAAATTCGACCTTTTTCTAACCTGTTGGTGGGAATCTCGCATTTAGCGCCAACCGTCGGCTGCAATACCCCCTTATATACAACAGCTAATGAGGAGTACTCGCTGAAAATTAAACATTATCCCAACATTATCCCCCATGTCTAATCCACTGGGATATTCTGGACGAATGAACCGCGCTCACTTCTCTTCCGCTAACGCCTCCATATCCCTCTCCAAATGCCCACACACCCTCTTCGCCCACTCATCCTCATCCTGTTCCACACCAAGCACACCCTTCTGCCACGTCAACGACACGACCATATCCCCGCCCTTCGTCGTCACCACATTAAAGTTCACCGGCGACCCCGTCGCATTCGCCGGCTGCGAGAACACCATCCCATCAATCCCCCATCCACCACCACCACCACCACCGCTCCTCTGCTCCCCCTCCTCCGGATCAAACACCAAAATATTGCTAATCTCATATGACGAATCCCTCGTCTTCCCCATCATCCCTTCCAACCACCCCCTAAAGCTCCTCAAATACCTCAACAGCCCAATCGGCTGATCCACCAGCGTCCCCGCCCTCTCCGCCAAATGCGCCGTCGTCTCCTTCGCCGACGCCCAGAAGGCCTCATCGAACGCCGCCGCCGCCGCCGCGTCCGCGCGCGGGAACGCGTGGTACGCGACGCTCACGCCCAGCCCGAACGCGCCGCGCCACGCATCGCCCGGCACGAGGCGCCGGAGGTCGACGGCCGTCTGCGCGACGAACGCGCGTGCGCGCCCGTCCGCGGGCAGGCTGGCGCCGAGCGCGCGCACCGCCAGCGCGTGCAGCACGCCCGTCAGCTTGACGCCGCGGCGCGCCCGGCATTGCCGGAGCAGGGCCGCGACGGTGGCGGGCGCGGCGACGGCGAAGGCGGCGCCGGTGCGGAAGGCGGGCGCGTCGTACGCCGTGGGCGTGCCGGCCCACGTGTCGGGCGTCTGGGGCGTGACGGAGGCGCGGAAGAGGCGCGGGAGGAGGGTGGAGAGGGCGGTGGGGAGGTAGGAGGAGAGGACGGGGAGGAGGAAGGACCAGGTGATGGGGAGGGGCACGGTGAGCTCGATGGGGGCCAGAAGCGGCGTGGCGGGTGGGGTGAAGATGGGGTTGGTGGTGGTGGAGGGGGTGAGGGAGGGGTCGCGCAGGGCGTGGAGGAAGGTGCGGTGGAAGAAGAGGGCGGAGGGGCCGTCGCCGTGGGAGTGCGAGTAGGAGAAGAGGATCCAGCATGCGTTGGGATTGGCGTCGTTGGCGATGGGGACGACGACGATTTTCCATGGGGGAACGCTGTCGACGTTGGAGAACAGCTGGTCGTGCGTGTGGCAAAGACGAGGCTTCAGGGCTTCGAGCTCTGCATGCATGCCGGCGTTCGCTGGCTGAATGGACTCGAGAAATTCAACATGATCCGAGAGGTTGAGGGTCGCGGGCCTGATGAATTCCGGGGCTTCGGTCTGTTCGCCCTTGATAGCGGCGCTGAGCATGGGGTGCGTCGAGATGCAATGCTTCAGGGCGGGATAGAAGGACTCTTTGTTGAAGTAAAAGCCATCGGGCATGGTATAGCGGCCGGTGACAATGAGAGCACGGTAGTAGCCCAGCGCATGGCGCATAATACAACGTCGTTCGCTGGTACCTGGCCACCTATCAGAATGTTGCTGCCTGGGGCCTGAAGCACCGCTCACCAGCTGGCCGCAGAGTTTCGTAAGATTGGTTATTGTCCGGCATGATGTTTTCCAGCCGCTGTGTTACAGCTATCGTGATGTTGGTGTTTTAATGTGAGGCGGCTCTGTCCAAGGTGATGCTCAATGAGTCGTGAGTAAAGTTCTCGGGAGGAACCTAAATACTAAAAACCAGGTACCCGTTGACTCCGGGCTCTCGGGTTTCACAATCGAATCCTCCGGTCCGTGCACTTTTTGCGTGCACTGCTCGTTCGGGAAACTCTTGCGCGAAAGTGGGTAATGAACTTCACAAGGACTTTGAAAAGTGTTTGCATGGTTGTTCCCATCATTCAGAACTACATTCAAGGCAAGCGCGACGCGCTCTGTTCCACCGGACATGAGACCATGCCGAATCTTTGCCCCAGAATCTCCAGTTCCAGGTGCAATTCACGATGCGCAACGCCAGCCTAGCTAAAGCTTCCCAGGATCGATGTCTAGTCGTAAGAAAGCTGTGTAAAGAGACGAAACTCCTCCCTCGTTTGAGGGGCCATGGATATAAGAAACACAAAAAACTGCGCGCTAAAAAGCTAATTCATCACCGGAGTCGTCCGCCAACAAATCCACGAAACTCGTTCTTGCGCGCGGATCTGACTTGGTGATTCGATTGAGAGGAGAACTGCGTCCACTATCACCGAAGCTCTTCACTTGCGGGGTGATGGTGCCTCCAGGCTTATCCTGCCGTCGCCGCTTGGCGGGAGCCGACTTTGCCGGTTGCGTTACGCTTTTCTTCCAAGGTTGTGTCTGAGGAGTAGACTTAAGTGGGCTTGATCTCTGCAGCCTTTCTTCAACCGGCACTCTAGCAGACTTTGATGTAGAGGAACCAGGGGTTGGTCCAGCAGTCTTAGAATGCGGATTCGTTCCTGCAGCAAGAGAAGAGACAGAGGCTGGTCTGCCAATTTTGTCGGTGGTACGCTGTGCAGGAGTCTGAGTCGGCGCGCCCTTTCTTTGAGGATCTGATTTCTCCGTCATGCATGGGCCTGCCTTCGCATTGGTATTCCCAGTAATAGGTCTCTGGATGGGCACCTGTTGGATTTTCTTGCTTGAGGAGAATCGAGCGAGGCTTTCCGGGTCTGGCATTGACGCCTTGATGGGCGCTTGTTGCACTGACTTGTTCGACGTGTTCGAGAAGGAGCTGACACCCTTTTCCTCGACTGGTCTTGGACCCTGGGTGGGTGTCTGATGCGCTGACTTGTTTGAAAGGTGGTTGGCATGATTTTGCATCACTGGTTTTAGACTATGGATTGGTGCCTGTTGCAATGACTTGTCCGAGGAGGAGTTGACCCGATTTTGAACACTCGACTTTGAGCCTTGGGTTGCTGTCTCTTGTGTAGGCTTGTTCAAGGAGAACCCAACGCGGTTTGTCGAGAATGAACTTGATCCTTGAATCGGTGCCCGCTGCGCTGTACTGCTCGAGTAGTTGACCCGGTTTTCCATGACTGAACCTGGGACCTTCTGCGTTGGACCAACTTTGGCTTGCGGGATTGAGGATATCTGGGGGGGTTGAGGAGGTGATGTTTTTATCCCAAGGGTATTGTCTGGCACTTGAATGCGTTCTTGCACAGTCTGCGTCACCATGGACGTGGCTGCCATTGCGAGCAGTTGCGGGTCAATTGGAATTTGGCGCCCAGGTTGCTGTGATGTGACTACCTTATCAGAAACAGTGAACCTCTCGGGAAAGCCTCGGTGCGGACTCGTGGAAAATTCAGGCACAGACTCTACTGTGGAGCGCGTATCATTCTCGCGATTTTCGGCATTCTCAACGAACGCGAGACTTTCTTCGCTAGCCGCTGCACGCGTGGTTCCCGACGACTGTTGCGTAAACCCGTGGGATTCCCTGGATGCTTGTTGGACAGAACTTTCGTTCTTCTTTGACCGTTTTGAATGCTGGACAGTACCAGAGTCTGCAGGACCTGTTACGATGTCTTCCGCCTTCCTCTTTCGATGCGCGCCAGGATCATAGTTGATCAACCAGTTGTCTGGAATGCACTGCTCAGGGCGCCTTGTGTGTTCCCTGGCGTTGGAATGAGACGCCCAAGACTTGCCGCATAATGTGCAAAGATGCGTGCGCTCCATTTCCTCTCTGATGATGATGTTCGGGTTGAAGGGGGCAGGCCTTCCATTTGTGATGTCTACACCGGGAGGGACGGCGCTGGGGGGAGCCGCTTTGGGGGGAATGGCCGTTTTGTTTCGTCGTCCGGCCCAAGTTAAGCGGCCAGCTGGCAATCTTATGCACCGGCTAGGATCAGCAAAGTGGTATTTACTGGATGACTTTTGCTGCCAGGTTCTTCCGCACTTCTTACAGCCCCAAGGTTTCTTAGGGTCACCAGTGGCATACACTCGCTCATCTTCACATTCGGAGCCTAGCGGTGGGGTATGAGGTGTGTCCTGAGCTTCCAATGGCGTTTGGTCTGGGGGCATGTGAGGAGCAGGAGTTACAGTGCTTTTCAAACTGGAGCAGGCCCCGTCATCAGGCCGAGAGGCGGCCAGTTTCTGTATTTCATCCTGCAGAAGTGACGTCTGATCAGTTAGGTTGGCGCGGTCTGGTCTTGCCTTCTCAGGATTTTTCGGGACATAAGGTTTCATCCTGACTTTATTCGCGAGAATGGGTCCGCGCTCGATAGCCCGGCGGACATAGTCCGACATTTCTCCCCTCTTCTTGTCTTTGCGCATAGAGATAATTTTGTACCAGTGGTTTTCTATGCTCCTGGGGTTCCTGTCTGGAAAGTATCGGGCGACTTGTGGAAACGGTAGCTTGCGGACTTCTTTGAGCTCGATGAAGAGATCATCTTCATCCTTCGACCACTGCGGACCTCTGTTGAACTTTCTCTTCGGTGGAATCGGGATTTTGAATCCTCCAGGCAACTTCTGTTTGACAGGTTCTGCCCTGGTGGCACTTGCAGATACGCCTTGCCCAGGACCGGCACCGTTTCCTCCGGGTGTTGATGGAGCTTTATCAATTGTGTGATCTCGCGCAGGCGCAGATCTCCGGCGGTGAACTCTTTCAGGCTCATAATTATCATCGTCCTCGTCATCCGTGAATATCTCTTCCTCTTCTACCTCCATTTCCTCGTCAATATCAGGTTGGAGAACATAGTCAAGATCCATTGGGTCCTCGTCTGCAATCTCAAAGAATTCCTGGCTTTGATTTTCGTGTTGGGCATCAGCGTCGGTGAGAGCAATGGCATTCTGATACTGGGAAGTGGCCTGTGAATCGGCCTGCGCATCATCCTGATTCTCGTACCGAACGTTGTCTGCATCCGCACTTTCTTGTTCGTACTGGATCCTATCTTCATCCGAATTATCATGTTCGTCGTATTGGATCTCATCTTCATCTGCATTATCCTCTGCGTCATGCTGAAGCTCATCTTGATCCAAGTCACCCTGAAAGTCGTACTGGAGCTCATCTTGATCCGCATAATCCTGTACGTCGTACTGGAGCTCATCTCGGTCTGCATAACCCAAAATGTCGTGCCGGACATCATCTTCGTTGACATCATCCTGGCCCTCGTATCCGATCTCATCTCCATGTACTTGATCGTGTTCTTCGTACTGAACATGAGCATCTTCCAACTCCTCTGGCTCTTCAACCTGAGGTATCCGACTGTGAGGCGGCAAGTTTTCTGGTCTTTGCCCAGGATGATCAACGGGTTGTCTCCGTGACGCGTTGTTGCGGACGCTCGGGGATGCATTAGGAACTTCTGCGGGAGGACGAGGGTGTGTTCGAGGACGGCCAACAGGACGTCCAGTTGCCCACACTGATCTAGAAGGTGGATGGCGTGGCGACTCGGGAATCATCGCGCGCCTCTGCCGAGGTTGAGCTACATGGCGCCGAGACGAATCTGAGGGACGTGGTAATGGAGGAGCATCCCAGACAGGATCGGCTGGTCTGTCAGTGTCACGATAGACGGTCATGTACTGAGCAATTCCTTGAGCGATGCTCTGGCCCAAGGCCTGAAAAAAGGCGGGGTCATTGGCCAAGTCCATTCTCTGTGGAGTTTGCGGAACCTCCGGGAGAGATATAGCAGGCCGGTTGTTGGTGGAACGACCGCGGCGTGAGGCTGAAGTAGAGGAAGGATGGCCGATTGTAGAGGTCTGCCAAGTTAGCGAAGATAAAGACGTGAAAAGTTCCCCAGGCTGGCTCACGCGCCGGCGGGCCGTTCGCGGCGGGGAACTCAGTAACTCGTCCTCGTCTTCGCTGTCTCCTACCTCGTACTGAGTGTATGTGACCTCCCCGTACTCTTCTTGTTCGTCCCCTTCACCGTCGTCGTCCCAATCGTCAAACGCCTCGCCTGTGTCGCGCTCGTCCTGCAGCTGCGCAATGTGGCCGTTGTCAACGACTATCTCGCCGGTTTCGAGGTCAATTTCGTCGCCGATGGCGGAGAAGTCGCGCGAGTATTTGTCGAAGATGTGCTCGAACGTGTTCTTCAGGCGCATGTCATTTTCGTGGCGCTCGCGCTCGAGCTCGGAGAGGTCGTCATAGTGTTCGGCATCTGCAGGCGGTAGCAGACTAGGACGATGGTCCATGTGAGCGACGGCATGCGCGCGCGGCGAGCGTGAGGGTGCAGTTTCTGGATGCGCTGGTTGCAAGAAATTCAGGCAGGGTGCGGGTGGCGGGGCCAGAGGAGGTGCTTAGACTTCCGCTTCGGGCGAGCGCGACAGCGCGTTTGAGGCGCGTCGTGGAAGCGGCACTTTGGTGTGGCCCGAGCGTCTGCGTCATGAGCCCCGGTCACTAATGTGGCTGCTGTGAGCTGCCGAACCAAAGCAGTAGCTGCCGTTCAACACCAAACATCGCATTTCCACGATCCAGCACTTTTCGCCTCTCCGCTCGCCTCCCAACTGGCAGGGCCATGCGTGCAGCAACTTTCGCGTCCCTTCAACCATAGCTATCCTCCCGGCCGCCATGTACTGCCAGAAGTGCCGCACGCCTGTCAAGCTCGACGGCTCGCTCGAGGACCTGAATCCTGCCGCCTTCAAACTGCTAACAGGTGATTCAACATGGAACACGGGTCTGCGACATCCTGCTGACCGACCGTAGACTCTACCGCTCCCTCTGCCCAACAGCGCCCTCTCAGCGTGCATCAGTCTCGACCCGCCTACTCGCAAGACCGCCGCGATGCCTACGACCGTGTTGCCAGTAAAGCTTTGCAGCCCACATTCCGCCGTAATATTCCCTCGAGCAGACATGGCCGGGAATCCAGACATCACCCATCCATGTCCTTCGTCATGCTCACCGAATCCCAAGTCGTGCCACAAGGTCCGCATATTGTGCCCGATGGCGGTAGGCCAGACAGTGCAGGTCTTGATGGCGACCAGAACATGTCGGATAAAATGGAAACGGTTCAGCGCTTGTTTGAGGTTCTCTCGGCCCGGTCCGATATCGACCAGCCCATTTGTGTAGAGTGTACCGACATGCTTGTCGATGGCCTCCAGAAACATCTTTCGACCGCTACCAAGGAGCGCGATGCCTACGTCGAATACCTTCGCCAGGCCAACGCCGATATTCCCAGCGAGGAGGAGGTGGCACAAGCACGCAAGCAGCTTGAGGACGCACGAAAGGCTGAAGAGGCAGCAATGAAAGAGCTTGAGCGGCTGGAGCGGGAGAAAGCAGCCATGGACGAGGAGCTGCTGGTGCTGGGCGCCGAGGCACAGGACCTGGACAAGGAAGAAGAGGCCTTCTGGAAGGAGCGTAATGCTTTTGCAGTAACGCTGTCATCTTTCCAAAGTGAGCGTGACCGCATCAACAATCGGTACGATCACGACATCAAGCAGGCCCAGCGTTTGCAGCGCACCAATGTATACAATGATACGTTCACCATCGGTCACGACGGCAACTTCGCCACCATCAACGGCCTACGCCTAGGCAGAACTTCAGCAGTGATGGTAGGCTGGGAGGAGATCAACGCGGCATGGGGACAGACTTGCCTGCTTCTTGCGACGGTTGCTGAAAAGGTGGGTTACACCTTCAAGGGCTACCGTTTGTGTCCGATGGGATCCACTTCGACTATTGAGAAGTTGGACTATCCCCCATCCGCTTCAACTGATGACGCGGCACATCCACTTAAGCCGAAAGTCACGGTATTGGAGCTGTACTGCAGCGGAGACCTCCCGCTTGGCCTGAACTTCCTGCATAGAAGGTTCGACAACGCTATGGTCGCGTTCTTGGAGTGCTTGCGACAAATGGACGAGTTTGGGTTCAAGCTGCCGTATACGATTCGGAAGGACAAAATCCGCGATGCGAGCATCAAACTCAGCTTCAACCAGGAGGAGACATGGACGCGGGCATGCAAAGACACGCTTATCTGCTGCAAATATCTGCTTGCGTCTACAAGCGATATGGACCAGCGACAGCGCAGCGCCACACCGACAAACAGGCGTTGAAGGGCGCAAATGGGGCGTTTTCATGGCTAGGAGTACCGTGGATGATTGCAGTGCTCATCCGGATGCGGTTGCGCAAGCAAATGCGCGTGAGCAGCCGGACGAGAACTTCATGTACCGACGGGGCGTGCAGCATATGCAGGCCTCAGTGAAACAAGCTTGTAGGCCGATGGTCACAAGTATGGCGTTATGGCTTCATGTGACGGGGTTCCTGGTGTTTTAGATATGGGCACGACACGCAGGGTGATGTTTGATGAAGGCAATTTCGGAAATGAATCGCAGCAGCGGCCGATAAAGACGACCATCAGGCCGAAAGTGTGGGGTTTTAAGGGTTTGCCGACGCTAGCAGTTTAGGGGCCGCAGCCGGCAGCAACACGACGGTAACAACAATAATGCAGAAACAGTCGCGCATTGCTCTCTCGTCGGCATTTCGCAAGTCTCTCCCCTACCGCTATTGCGCTGCGAAAGTCTCGGGTCGGCAGGAGGGCCGTCAACACATAACGGCACATCGGAGTCATATGATGTTTGTGTATAGGCTCACAAGGTGTTGCACGGCGTTTCAATGTTTCCCTATCCGGGAGTGCGGCATGGCATGTCCGCAGGGGGCGCTAGCAATTCCAACACGATCCACCATGCACCACTTGCGCGCGCCAAGCGCTGCAATGCTCCTTTCCTTGCACCCCACCGTCCAATCGCCACTCGTATCGTGAACTTTTTTTCCCGCCAGAGCACTCGAGCGGCGGCCACGAAGCCGGTGACGAGTCGAGAGGGAGGAGGGGTGAGCAGGAGCGTGATCCCGGCAGCCCTATCGTCCCCGGCCGCATCTTAAGAATCACCAATTCCTATCTGTTTTATTAGTAGCGCGCAGAGCCCAACGCGCTTCCTCTTTCCCTCTCCTCGCTCACCCTAATGTCTCCGCCCCTCCTCCACCGTCGCTCTTTGCTCTGACCACCGCGTCGCCCCTTCTCTCTGTCCCTCACTCTGCGCATGTAGCACGCCGCCATGGACTTATGACCCGACGAGAATAAATCACAGCCTTGAAGACAATCATCCGACCACTTTCCAAACAAAAACGCCCGCGAACCCTCACCACCCATGCTGTTCTTCAGCCATTCGCGCCGATCGAGCGCCATCCTTGCCTTCTTCCTTGTCGCGCTGCTTCTGCTTCTCTGGAAACACGAAGAAGCAGCCGCTTCGCTGCCTTCGTCCATCTCCGGCCTCACGCCAGCAGTCTGGTCCGGCTACCTGTCGGCTGGCGACATTGCGCCGCTTGTCGGTACCGCCAATGCTACCCTTGGGGTAAGAAGATCCCCACCATACGCGCCGCCATCCCTGCACCGCATCCCTGCTATTTAAAAGTCGAAACGAACAAAAAGCCCACCGACCGAATGAGCGAATGCTAACGCACATGTTCCCGCCAGTTTGACGCCATCCTCGCTGTCTCGCCCTATTCGACATGGCGCTCCGACGGCCTCCATGCCGCCGCCCGGCGCACCAACCTCTCCGTCACTGTGTCCCCGCAGCGCCCGCCGACGCCCGAGGAGATCCGCGAATTCCAAGCGCGCAACCTGGCTGGCAGCCTGAATGAGGGCAGCGCGAAAGCCTGGCTCGGCCACCTGCAGGTTCTGGAGGCGGCGCGGAACTACTCGTCCGCGCTGATTATGGAAGATGATTCTGACTGGGACGTCAGAATCCATGAGCAAGCAGCGCTGGTGGCCGAGGCGGTGCGGAACCTGACGGTGCCGAAGACTGAAACAAGAGAATGGCCGTGGGGTGAGGACTGGGACGTGCTATGGTTGGGGCACTGCGGCGAGCGGTTGCCATACGAGGATGAGCCCGAAGATGTCGAGGAGGAGGGAGAGCACGAGGACGGCAGCGCAGCGCCGGACGAAGGTTCGGAAGCGGTAGCGCAGAAGGAGGATTTGGAGGCCAAGGTCAAGACCCCCAGCAAACCCGAGGAGAAGATGGAGAGGAGATCCCCGCTCCCCCCAGGCGAGCTCCCCGGTGAAGACGACTACATCACGCTCTACGACTCGACTCTCCCTCCCACCATCGGCTCTTACGACCCCCGCATGTCTGGCGACAGCCAGGACACCCGCTGGGTGCAGCACGCGGCCGGTCCCATCTGCACCTTCGCCTACGCCGTGACAGGCGCGTCGGTCGCCCGTATGCTCGCGATGAAGCACGGCAACGAGCAGGCCTTCGACCTGTGGATGCACACGCGTTGCCGCAACCGCGAGCTGCGCTGCTTCACCGTCAACCCGGAGATGTTCCACCACCACGTCGCCGCGGGTCTGCCGTCGAGTCTTGTGAATGAGGGACAGGTGGACAATGGCGGGAAGAACTACACCGAAAATATCATGTACAGTGCACGATGCAATTGGAATCGGCCGGATGATCAGTTGGTGAGCTGTCGGTCGCGATAGATCATGAACCCCAAGAGACACGGCCCGCGCTTCGTACGGACTTGTCCACGCATTATGCTTGACGTGTAGATGCTTCATTTCAAGTATCGTTTCAATTCTTCTATGTCCATATTCTGCATTTTGGCTTGAGGGTTTCTACCTCTTCTCCTTTCTTCACTTCTCAAATACCCCCTTTGGTACTGTTCTTTATTTCGACTTTTCTCGGATTTCACGAGTTCTATGCCGTTGTAGAAAACACAAGAAACTAAATACTTTTTGCTGAATGAATTCATCCTGTCGCTTTGTTTCAAGTCCAGAAAATTTTGTTCATCTTCATGGCTCGAAAGCATCTTTTTTCGACGCGGAAGATATCCACAGCGCATGCGTTTGAACATGAAGTGATGTGAGCAGCTTCACCAAAGGGATAATCCTATCATGCGTGCTGCAGTCCTCTTTTCACCCTTATCTTCCTATTCTGTCCACTACGTAGAACATCTGCCACCGTTTCTTTATCCGAATACTTCCAGAACCGCGTGCACCAATCCCCAACAATGAACTCGAATCTGCTGCTCCCACGACAAATAGAATACATTTTTCTTTGTCCAAACCCATTCTGCCATCCTTCCCCAACACATCCACCCTCACCAACGAGCGCTTACCGTGCACGTTCAGGTCGAACGTGCGACCTCGCCAGCCGCCCTAACCACACAAGGCAATGATGACCCCCGCCACCACCTTCGCTCTCTTCGACCCCGGCTCGCTCGTCTTCATCTCTGACTACAGCAGCGTCACCATCGACGGCTATGACGACGGTTGCTCAGCAACGACGGCTGTCCGCTCACCCAAGTCCTCTGCGCCCGACCTCCCAACAACCAAGAGTGATAACAAGTTCAGAAACCCAAAAGAGCCAGGGGCGGCCCGCGCTAGTATACCTTTGCAGATGGGCTTTCAAAAGTTGAAAGGGAAGAAGTGGGCTCAAATCGAAGGAAATGGCTTCGATTATGATCGCGACGAGTGCGGAGCGGCCTCGATCTGGATGCAGAAAAAGGAGCAAGGAGGGAGCGGCGAGAACGGCAGAACCTGCTGGAAATCAACGTTCAGAGCGGGGAGCTGGAGGCAGGTTGGCGGGGAGTTGGAGGCGTGGAGGTTGCGGGGCGCGGTGGCGATCTTGGAGATGTTCTGAACGGGGTTTGGGGCGAAAAGAAGGAGAGAAGTTTTCTGGTGACTGGCGGAATGAAAAATGGCAAGTCTGCTTCCTTCTTCGCCTATATATATCAGGCTTGACAGTATCTTTATCTGGAAGAATGCAGCATTCGGCGCTAGTCGTGGGCTGCAGCACCCCTCTGTACGTTGAAGGAATATCAAATCGGAATGATGCGTATTCGTTGACTCATGAATTTTTTACTTGAACACCAAATGAAGACATTTCTATAACACATGAACAGCTGAAGCTATACCTCGACTCCAGATAACATCAGAGGAGAAAAGGGGGGCCAAAACATGTCCAAGAAGGATGCCAAGTCGGAACACCTTACTCGCGCCGCAATTCGTCATCAACCCTGCATCCCAAAACTGAAAGAAGGCCCCGCGATTCGTATCACACAAACACGTGCAAGGCTCCCACGGAAAACAGCTCCACAAGTTCCACCGCCTCTTGACAAACTTCGCGTTCTTCTCTTCATCGGATTCATGCGTTCCTCTTCTTCATCCCCACCTCCAACGCCAACGGCTTCCTCAAGAAACCCTCCCTCGTCTCCATCTCGCCCTGCCTCAGCTCAAACTCATACCTCCTAAACACTGTGCTCACAATAAGCGCCAGCTCCATCTCCGCGACGTTCCTGCCCACGCAGGCCCGAGGGCCGTAGCTGAACGGAATGAACGCGGCCTTCTGCTTCTCGGTGACCTTCTCCCAGCGCTCCGGGCGGAAGGCGTCGGCGTCGGGGCCCCAGATGTCGGTGGAGTGGTGGATTGTGTAGCTAGGCACGGACAGGACGGTACCAGCGGGAAAGTAGCGGTCCGCGACGGTGACGCCGGCGCCGACGACCATGCGGGGCAGGCCGAGCGAGGAGGTGCTGTGGATGCGCATGGTTTCCTTGATGACGAAATCGAGGCTGTGGGACGGCGTTAGTATTTCTTTTTTCTTAAAAAGCAAAGAAAAGGTCCGTGAAATTCGGGAAATTCGACTTACTATGGCAGGTCCTTGACCATGTAGAACTCGGGCACGGTATCTATGTTGGGGATAGCGGCGTCGAGCTCCTTCTGCAGCTTCTTGATGACGTCCGGGTTGCGCAGGCAGTGGTACAGCAGGGCGCACGACGTGTTGCTCGTGGTGTCGCTGCCAGCGATGAGCTGGGTCAAGGCTTCGGCCGTGAGCTCCGCGCGGCCCAGCTTCTCGCCCTTCTCGTCCTTGCCCTCCATCAGGCGCGCCAGCAGGTCGACGCGGTCGACCTTGTCGGCATTGTCGAGGCGCTGCTTGACACGGGCGACGGCGATGCCGGCCAGGTTCTCGACGGCCTCGATGCCCTTGGAGAAGAAGGGATCCGGGAAGTACTTGGCCCAAGGCTTGATCCAGGGCATGCAGCCGATCGTACTACACTATCCGTCAGTCCAGGGATCATAATGCGCGACATATTCGGGATCAATCACTTACGCAGAAACTTCTCCTCTCCGGTTCAGTACCTCAATGGCCGGAGCCGTCCTGGGCGGCGCATCCGGTCTCTCGCGTACCTCCGCAAAATCCTTGCCCTTCTCCAGCATGCCGAAGGGAGCACCGAACGCCAGATCGCCGATTATGTCGAAGGCAAGGTAATTGAACCAGTGCAAGGCATCCATTTGTGCGTAACTGCCAGACGACTCCTTGGCCATACGGTCCCACTGCTTCACCAGCATCTCCAGATTGGAGTGCATGTACTGCTCGAACTGGCCGATCGACTTGGCGCTGAAGGTGTGGGAAACCGTCTTGCGCTTGCGGGAGTGCTCGGCGCGGTCGCGCGTGTTGAAGAGGCCGCGCTGGATCGAGACGAATGCATCGTAGTATTCACTAGAGGGCGATATTAGCTGCCAGGAGCGAAGAAGCGTCGTGAGCAGAGTGAGACCCACCTCTTGAGGAAGCCATTGCCGTGGCCGTAGATCAGCGGGATTGCGCTCGCGTCGGCGATGGAGACGTGATGCGGCTGGATGCGGACCAGCTTGCCCATCTTCTTGTGGATGTCATGCACGGCAAGGTAGCGGCGTCCTTGGCGGCACTGCCACAGCAGCCAGAGGTTGGAAAACTGGGCGGGGAAGGGTGCGGGGATGTCGCGGATGGCCTTGTTGCGCAGGTAGGGCAGGAGGTAGTACAGGATGGGCAGGGTCAGCAGCACCCACGGCGTGAAGAGGATGTCGAGAATCATGGCGGCGGAGGAGACGGCGGGGGATGGCGGCGGGCCGGAGGAAGAGCTCGAGCTCGCTCGGGTTGCGGAGGCTCAGTCAATGATGGTGGTGATGGAAGGTGCGGAGTGCAAATCAACACGAAGAGGAGCTGGAGAGAGATTGAGGGAGGGTTGACGCCGGGTTGTTTCCAGCTCCCGTCGTTGGCTTTAAGTCGTCCAGCTATTGCTCTTCAGTGATGCTTATTCTTGGGAGGAGCTTCCACCGAGCTAGTAGTCTGGCCAATCAGGGCGGGTTGGTTGAAGCCGAAGTCTGGGGCCGACCGCGTGGAGGAAGTAACCGAGAGCCGTGAGAAGACCGGCACTTTGACTTGAGGGCTCTGTGCGATCCCCTTCTGGATGGATCCGCGCGGGCCCACAAGACAGACTATGGGTCGGCGACCACACTTTGTCATGTCCTGTCTATCTATCTTTCCTACCATTCCGATTCACGCCAATATACTTTTCAAGAGCTATTCGGAGGCAACGAATATATTAACGACCAGCTGTAACCCGCCGCTCTCCGCGATTGCTATTCAGTGCGCTATCCGGTACCGATATTCGCGATTGGCGCATCCCTTTTCATGTCTGCACGAGGCCACGACTATTGGTCCCCTGCCCGAACAAGCTCCGAAGTGTGGGGATCGTGCATCATCGCCTTGGCTTGCGCTGCGGCGGGACGCGAAATGAGACCGTTCTGAGTGGCTGTCTTAGCGAGCTCTAGAATCTTGTGCCCTCTCGTCGCGTGCCCCGCCGTGCTGGTTTTCCTTCTGCACAACGCCGACCGTTGCAGCCGGCTTCTCGGGAGTAACCTTGGCTTGGGCCGAGCACTGCCGTTCTCGTTGCCGTGGATGGGACGGAACGGCTTACGGCCTTGGAAACTTTCATTTACTGTCAATTACGATGCATTAAGTCCTGAGTCTATTGTATCTATACCCTTGTATCCTCTCCTCCTAAACCAAATGGAATCAATAAAAAAATGGAGCTTAAGGTATCTCTAATCAAATCGAACCATTCCCAAGCCATGTGCACATGAACAAAATGGATAAGACGCCTTCGCCATGACAACTAAAGCCTCTCACGCCGTTGCAACCCTAATGTCCGACTCGTCTGCATCATTCGCTTCTCCTCTCCAATTTCTTGGGCTGGCGTCTACACCAATGGATGATTGGTCTGCACCTTCGTCGCCTCCACCCTTCCTTGTTCCCGAACTTTGGCTGTGCTTCTCGTACGGTTGGACCTTCTCGCATTCCTTTGGTACCCTGCACAGCCGCCTCGACTCCTCTGGCGCTGTCTTCCAGATAACCTCGCGCACCTCTTTGCCAACTTTCTCGATTGCATCCATCGACCAAATGACGTCAAGGTGCTCGTAGCCCTCGATGATTTTGCTGTGGACCACATCGACAAAAGGCTCACGCCCGCGCTCGAAGCGGCGCAGCAGTCGGCGTCCGTCCACTAGGTCGTCATTTCCCGCAACCCAGAACGCCATAGGCGGAGCGTGAGAGTCATACCAGGCAAATCGACCACGATCGGTGGTCCGACGTGCCTGTGACTGAGTACCATTGATGGGCGGGCTCTCAGAATCTTCCGAGCTCGAGGAAGAAGAATCTGCAGAGTGGGCGCGCTCGCTCGCAAGTTGGCCTCGGTTGGGTTGCTTGTTGTAATACTCTCGCATGCGCTGCTCGGCGCCGGCGTGCCCGTTCTGCTCCTCCTCCTTGTCCTCTTGCTCTTCCATCTCCTTTTCGCGTCGTGTCTGAAGAATGCATTTCTGGCTCGCGAAGCACTCACGCCCTAGCCACCAGCGCATCGACTCCGAGGACACGTAGACGGGCGCGAATTGGAAGAGGCGATTACGAAGATCCTTCTCCCAGCGTTCATCCGTCCAATTGAAGAGAAAGCTAAAGATGCGGTAGCCCATTGCACCGTAGAACTTTCCGGGAAGAACGGCATGCATCTGCATCATGAACGGAATAAAGGCATGGATGCCGAAAATGATGCGGAACATGCCCGGGCTGATGATCCGCATGAACTTGAAATACATTTTACCAATCAAACGGCCAGCGTAGGCGGCCGGGGCAAGGGCGCAAAAGACGCTGATTTTATCACCAAGCTCGGGCCGTTGCTCTTTCGCGAGGGCCACAAGTGTCTCAGTCGTGCCTTGTGAATGAGCGATGAGAGCAAGTTTCGGAAAGCCTGTTTCGTGCAGGACCCGGGAAACAAGCGCAGGCAGGTCCATGACGCCCATCTGACGGATGTTCCATGCCCACATGCGCGGATCGTTGTACTTGAGCAGGTTGTGGCGAGGAGTGAATCCACACCTGTTGTTTCCCAACCAAACATCATATCCGGATTTGGCCAGGAAAAACGCTAGGCTGTCGTCGTCATTCGAGCAAAATGCACCAGATGACTGGAGCAGGCCATGCATCATGAGAACAGGATACTTCCCCTTGTGGTCGAATGGATATCCATCAGCACTTTCGTTGGATTTTTCGTCATGTTGGAAGACATTGGGGGAATGTGGCGCCCTCACCGGTGTGGAAGCAGGTTGATGTTCGCGTGGGTTATAGAGATGCCACAGCTCTATTATGAAACCATCTTCAGTCTGAACATTGAAAGTCTCGCAGTCGAGGCCTACGCGGCGTGCATAGTATCCAACATCACAGACCAGGGGATCCGGGCCACCTTCGGTCGGGACAAACTCCTCGTTATCTCCTGGGGCATTCTCGCTGTCGGGTGTTCTTGCGTCAACAGCCGTGTCCTGCGTCTTCCTTCTCTTCCAAGCCTTTTCGGCCTCCCGTCTTGCAGCCTTTCTGCGCTTTTCTTCCTCGTAGAATGGCCGGTACTTGTTCGGGTTGCGGAAAGTGAATATGCGCCAGAGGTATTGGAAAAGAAGTGGAATGCTTGTGAATAGTGACCCCAACATGATCACATAAAGGAAAGCAAATGAGAGAATGGCTGAAGATACTCGAAAAGCAAAACACTGCAAATCTCTCAGGAGACCTGGTGGGCCATATACGGGTAAAGGGGGAAACAGAGGGTTTGTTTTCGACACAGGAACAGCCTCTCTCAACGGCGCATCTGCCTTCTGGCTCTCGCGAGAGTCCATGCTGGCGCGATTGGGCCTTGCACCATGAACGGTACCGTCCTTGGCTTCACGGGTGCGGCCTTCAACAGGCATGCTCTCAGACGGCTCGCGATCCTCCAGCACATCCTTCAACTTGTTGAGCTTCACAGCCTCGTCGACTGGCACAGCTGGAAGACGCCCTCCATTTGCAGTCTGTATTACCGGGTCCTGTGGTGTGATGAAGCGAGCCTCGACGGCTTGAGTGTGACCGGTTTGCGCATCTTCTTGGTCGGGGGTGTACTGGCCCAGGCGTTCGGCTTGGTGGGCAAACTCGATGGCGGGTTCGGCCTTGGATTGCAC
This sequence comes from Botryosphaeria dothidea, assembly GCA_011503125.2. Lineage (NCBI taxonomy): Eukaryota > Fungi > Ascomycota > Dothideomycetes > Botryosphaeriales > Botryosphaeriaceae > Botryosphaeria > Botryosphaeria dothidea. Next base: position 1,818,338 of record WWBZ02000016.1, on the reverse strand, counting down.
TTTTTCCTTTGCCTTCTCCTTCGCGGCAGAGACCTTGGATGGCATTGCTGTCGTTCGTTAAGGCACAGGCTATGGAACGCGAAGTCGGAGAGGGGATCCTGGCGTGTCTGTCATGAGGGAATAGGAGAAAAGTGCTGCAGTGTTTAGCAGAGGGGTAGATTGTGGTGAAAACATAGAAACAGGTTAACCCTGGCGCCCGATGGCGCGCAGATTGCACGGTGAAGGGCTTGCCGGGCTGCATCCTGCACAGCCATGGCGGCTGCCGGAGCGGGCGTGATGACGTAGGGCCGTTCGTTGCGCGAAGCCGATCTCTGACTTGAGCGCACATCGACGAAACGCCGCTAACCGTAATTTTCCCTATTCCATGCCAATCGTTGGGTAGGCGACATCATCCGACACATCTTCAGCACGTCCCTATCTTTTGAATCTGCAGAGATACATCGGCATATCCGAGACCCGTCATCGAGAGCACTAGAATAAGACAGAAACTTCCTGATCGAGCGCATGATGTACTGGATCAGCATCGATCTGCCCCCAGAATCCTTTTCCCAAGCCCTTCTTGGCATGTTGCTATTTCTACTTATTTTCACAGATGATGCTTCGATGCAGTATCTGTCGACCACATATCAAGAATGATTGGCATGGATTTGAACTGCTCTGGCAAATTGGCAACTTGCACATACGGTTCCACCGCAGCTTAAGCCTCACATCTCTTCAGCTGAATTCGTGCGGCATCTGCCGCGATTGCCTCTTGTGACACTGTATGACGAAAGTCGATGATACAGACGTGTCTCGCATAGCCACTAAAGTTCTTCAGATGAGCAGCATGTTGCATCGGAGCTTTGCAATTACCATGGAACTTTCGTCTACCTTCCTGGCGGATACTCGTCGAAAAACTCTATGTCAAGAAGAAAGTTGCACACTATTCAGTACACACTGATAGCTACTGGATCTTGTCAGTAGGGAGAAAACGGTTTCCAAGAATGGACGTTCTGACTTGTTTCAAGGCGTAGAAGACTGCGTGCATCATGATTGTTTAGTAAAAGGGCGCTTTTCGAGTTCATTTATGCCCCCTTTGAAGGGTGTAGAATGCGTATCATACTTGAGTACGATGACTTAGCAGTCATGCTTGCATTCGACTGATAGGCTGAGAATGCTGAGTGCATGGCTTCATCATGCATTGCGCACTTTTTTTTCATGTGAAAACGCCCCCGTTGGAGACGCCGGTCGAGGAAGTGCAGATGGCTGCTCTTGGCAATAAGTTCCTCCAATGAGCATGTTAGCATCTCGGAAATTGTGCAACTGCTCAGAGCTCAGGTATTTCTCTTGTCGAGTGCTGTTTCTTTGAGTGCGAGGCGCACGATTCAGGGTGCGGCCGTGGGTCCTTTACCTCGGCAGCTGCAGCTCCAGCCGCAGCTAAAGCGCGTGGTCCAACACCGCCGAGCTCCACCATCGCGACCCTGTCGCTCTACCGCATTCACGCAGCTACACCATGGCTGTCGACGCCGTCTTCAACCAGCGCAGGCGGCGTCGCAGGAGAAGACGCCAAGACAAGCCTGCCATCTCCGCTCGTCTACTCCCTGACGAACGACTGAAGGGTGAGGTTGGCCTGCTGTCCGAAGACCTGTTCCACGACCTCTTCCCCGCTGCGGCCCGCTCCTCCGGTATGCCCCAATTGATGCCTCCATGCGTCAGTCTTACTGACCACTATTGCACAGCCGAGATACTCGAAGGCACGCAGAGCCGCGTTTACCATGTCGCCATCACACCATGGGTGCCGAATTCCGTCAGCTCGCCTGAGTCCTGCTCGTGGACCATTCTGCCTGTCCGCCCTCAGGAAAAATCCGATCAGGATACATCACCGCTACCGCACTCGTCCCTTCAATTCCCTGCCAAATCGCTGTCCCTCCAATCCTTTGTACACGCCCTCCACTCGGCCGCGCCGAACCGCCCGCCCCGTCGCGATGCGCCGATCGAGATTCGCATCCTGGATACCGTTCCGCTGGGTTTGGACACCATATTTGTGAGTATTGATGCCGATGCGCTGCGGAAGTTGGAAGATGTCAAGGCCAAGTTTGGCGGGGGCTTCGGTGCGCAGGTCAAACAATTGCGACCGAACGGTGTGCAGAAGAAGTCGCACGACCCTCAGGAGCAGGAGCGCGCATGGCGGGATGCTGTGCGGAAGGCCCTCCAGGTCCCGAGCATCGTTCATACCGGTGACCTCCTACCACTGCCTGTCGACAGCCATCCCATCACCCATCAGCCTGCGCCGCCGGCCAGAGCTGTGTCTTGCGAGCCTGTTGCTCAGGGTTTGTTGCTACCGAGCACGAGAATTGTAGTGCTACACTCTCGCAATTCGAAGGCGGCAAAGCTGACCCAGCCTACCGTACCCAACCCGCGACCAGCGGGAGGTGCTACAGAAGATGAAGATACGGCTAACGAGACCTTCTACTCGGCTGCGGAGGACCGCACGTCATCGGACGCGCCATCCCCGCCTACAGAGGATGAGGCATCGGCAACTGACAACCTCGAGTCGGAGCTCTCGGGAACGGATGGTGGAGATCTTTCGGATGACTCGGACGACATGATATCTCTAAGCGCTCCTATGCTGCCCCCGCAATCTTCTGGTGTACTATCAGCATGGACATCGGCCACTCCGCGTGCTGGCGGTTTCCGCGCCACTGGCATGATGAGTCCCGGTGCCGGTTCTGTCTACTCGAGCTTCACGGCAACAACTACCCGCGGAGGTGGAGCAAAAGGAAGATTATTCAAGGCAGTCGGCCTTCTCGAGCAGGTTCCCGAAGAGATGGTCCACCCCAAGCCTGGATCCGATGACGATGAAGAGGCAAGAATTTTCGTGGACACAAGTACACTGGTTAAAGTTGGCTGTTTCTCTGGCGATTGGGTGCGCGTCGAGGCTGCTGAGGAGCCTCAGGGTCACGGTCTCGGCTCATGGGGCTTGGGAAATGCTTTTGGAGAACAGGACGAAGAGCCTGTTGATTTTCGCACGGTCAAGATCTTTGGCCTACCCGAGAGCATGGTCAAGAAAAACACGCGCTACCCGGTTAACCGGACACACCAGCGCATGTCAAGCGTAGCTATGCGAGCTACTAGCACGTCAACAAGCCAGGCTTATCTATCACCCCTATTGTTGGCGAATCTGGGAAGTCCTACGCATCTTCGCATCTCTGCTCTACAACTTCCTCAGCCTCCTGGGATCCCCAAGCCTTCTGTCAACCGACCGAGAATCACTTCTTCCTCGCTACCTCCCTTTGCCAAAGAAGTCACTCTCCTCAAACTCTCCACACCCCTAGCAACCGATCGGCTCTTGCAACCAAGTTTGTTTGCAGGGCTGAAAGACTATTTTGAACAGAAGCGTCGCATTGTGAAAAGTGGTGACCTTGTGGGCATTGCTGTAGATGAAGCTCTGGGCAGAGCAGTCTATCAAGGCACGTCTCCTGAAGGAGACATCGGAGCGGAGGAATTGCTTTCCAAATCCAGACCCGATGGTTCAACAGATACCAACCACGATACAGCCAAGGGACTGAAAAGCGTGGCTTGGTTCAAGGTTGGCAATGTGACCGCTGCCGTCTCACAAGAAGATCGAGAAGATGGTGAGCTCTCTGATGACATCTGGGGAGGGACTGTGTCCGTCGACGCGGCAAATACCAAAATGGTGCAAGCGGGGAGTGAGCAAAGCAAGGTGCCTCCTGCGACGACCAACCCGTGGCAATATTACCTTGGTGCCAAAAGAACCCCAGTCTCCCAAAGCACCTCTCAAGGAAAGCCAATCGGAATTTCTGACCTCCCTGGTCCTTACATGTCCCCACTCCGGCGGCGCTTGAGGGAGCTCATCCTCGCAGCCACAAGCCCCCGAGCAATCCACCTGGGTCTTCCGCCTCTCGCAATCCTCATTACTTCAAATCAACGTCAAATCGGCAAAGCCACCATTGCAGAAAGAGCATGTGAAGACCTTGGTCTCCATTCTTTTCCAATTGATTCTTTCGATATACTTACCGAAGGAGGCGCTGGCGGAGGCGATGTCAAGACTGAAGCATTTCTCAAGGCACGTGCCGAGAGAGCACTCACCTGCGGGCCTCAGTACACAGCACTTGTGCTGAAACACGTGGAAGCTCTGAATGCAGACCGCATGATCGCTGCAATGAAAGAGGTCTTGGCGGATTCGAGGGTCCTGATTGCTACGACAGCTGAGGTCGACAAGGTTCCCGACGGCATCCGCAGCCTCTTTACCCATGAACTGGAGATGTCTGCGCCTGATGAGGCGGAAAGAGAAGGGATTCTCAGGGGAATTGTAGAGGACCTTGGAATCCGTCTTTCCACAGATGTTGATCTGTCGAACATTGCTGTGAAGACTGCGGCGCTTGTTGCAGGGGATCTGGTCGATGTGATTGACCGGGCTTTGGTGGCTAAAAACAACCGTCTCGAAGCTATCGTCGCTACTGCGAACAAAGCTCTCCCCCAAGATACACCGCAGCTCACAGTCCAAGACCTCAAACTTGCCGGTGGTCATGCTACATCCAGCCTGACGACTGCCGACCTGGCCGCTGCCGTCGACGCGGCTCGCAAAAACTTCGCTGACGCCATCGGCGCGCCCAAGATCCCCAACGTCCAATGGTCTGACGTTGGTGGCCTGACTAATGTGAAGGAGGCCGTAACGGAGACCATTCAACTCCCGCTCTCCCGGCCGGAGCTCTTCGCCCGCGGCATGAAGAAGCGAAGCGGTATTCTCTTCTATGGACCTCCTGGCACTGGCAAGACTCTACTCGCCAAGGCCATCGCCACTTCCTTCTCCCTTAACTTCTTCTCTGTCAAGGGTCCTGAGCTGCTTAATATGTATATCGGTGAATCCGAAGCCAACGTCCGCCGCGTTTTCCAGCGTGCCCGAGACGCTCGGCCTTGTGTCGTTTTCTTCGACGAGCTGGACAGCGTGGCACCGAAGCGTGGTAACCAGGGCGATAGTGGTGGAGTCATGGACCGTATCGTCAGTCAGCTTCTCGCCGAGTTGGACGGCATGAGCGACGGCGATGGCGGCGGTGGGGGCGTCTTCGTGATCGGCGCGACGAACAGGCCGGATCTGCTGGATCAGGCATTGCTGAGACCGGGTCGTTTCGACAAGATGCTGTATCTGGGTGTCAGTGACACGCACGACAAGCAGCAGACGATCTTGGAGGCTCTGACGAGGAAGTAAGTTTTCTCCCCCGAAACGTCCTCTCACCACGTCCCAGCAGAATAACTATCACATGAGTGCATATATACTGACAACGTAACCCCGCAGATTCTCCCTCCATCCTTCCCTCTCCCTCGCCTCCATCGCGTCCACACTCCCCTTCACCTACACCGGCGCCGACCTATACGCGCTCTGCTCCGACGCCATGCTCAAGGCCATCACCCGCCAGGCCAACGCCGTCGACGCGAAGGTGCGCGCCGTCAACGCCGAGCGCGCCGCCCAGACTAAGGCGCCCATCACGACGGCGTACTTCTTCGACCACCTGGCGACCGACGAGGATACCGCCGTCATGGTCACGGAGGAGGACTTCTTGGGCGCGAAGGCGGAGTTGGTGCCGAGCGTGAGTGTGGATGAGCTGAGGCATTATGAGAAGGTCAGACAGACGTTTGAGGGGCAGGCCAAGGAGAAGGAGGGGCAGGGGCAGATGACGATCGGGCAGGCGGCTGCGGCCGCGGCGCAGGGCGGGGAGAAGGTGCCGATTGGTGCGTCGAGGTTGGACGGGGGGGATAGCGGGGCTAAAGGAAAGGGCAAGGGGAAGGAAAAGGAAAAGGAAAAGGGCAAGGGCAAGGGAAAGGGAAGGGCGTCGGCGGAGGGCGACGAAGGGATCGATGGAGAGGATGGTGACGGGAACGAGGCGGAGCACGAGGCGGGTGGAGATGAGGACGAAGACGAGGATGAGTACGTCATTCGGACAGATCATTTGAAGGCCAATGGTTCTGCTGAGAAAGGAAAGGGGAAGGCGATGGCCGCTGATGGAGGCGGAGAGATGAATGGTGGTGCGGCTTTTGGGGAGGGGGCGGAGGGCGATGAGGATATGTATCAGTGAATGATTTGATGTTTGGGAGGGGGGTATTTTCGTAACAGATTGCGTTGGACTGTTGAGACTTCTCAGAGAAATTTTTGTCCATGGAATTTGCTTGGCCGCAAATATTCTCCTGTATGACGAAGGATTTGCTGAAAGAGCTTTGGTCTACTTTTCCAGAAGATGGACAGCATTGTGGGCGGGCGTTCTGCGTCCAGGTTTAAACATCGAAAATACGCTATACGTTGAATCAATTTCTACATCGATTTCGTCCTCGATTGCAGCTACTGAACTCGATCGCCCCGCACACCCTGAGATCGTACCCACCTTGAGCAAGATTTGAGTTGAGAGAATGAAGACCGCGTAGGCAAAAGATACGCTGTACGGTGCCACGCCTAACGTTAAGGAGGCTCGCTATTGATATCTGCGCACCTGTCAGCAGGAGCCAATAGCGTCGGCCTATACTCCGTCTAGGTATTTCCGGCGCGCATCTTGCCGCCTTGGAGCAAACTAGGTCGTTGGGCGAATCTGGGGAAGCTGATGCGGCCAATGAGCGGTCGCCGATGGCGCAATCTAGTGATGTCACTACGGCTGTTGCCGTAGGAAATGCTTATCGTGGAGATTGAATCATGCGCAGTCTGAACTGTGTGAAGAGCTGGATGAGTCTGGCCCTTTGGATATTTGAAATCATTATTGAGCACTGGTGGAATGAATGTTTCGTGGGTGGTATAGCACCCGCGACCTGAGTCCTGAGTGGTGATGTCGCTAGAGGTGGAACAAGAAGGTTATGGCTAACGTTTGAAAGATAGTTCATCAACGCTGCGCATTTGGCGCCATCTCTGTAGGCTTGTGACTCCAGTGCTGACAGCGGGAGAGATCCGAACAGACCGTGGCTGAGAGGGGAAAAGAAGGTTGAGGCGCCTGCCGTGGTGGGTTCTCCAACCCGGGTTGCGCTCCAGTTCGTCAGTCCTCACTATTAGCAACGCGGCTCGGAGAGCACCGAAAAGACTAGAAGGCTGGGCGATGCCTGGGCGTCAAGGCCTAGCCAGGGCGAATCTCATCCACAGCCTCCCTCTTCCCGCTGTCTCGCTACTGGGTGAGTTGTTCCTAGCCAGGGCAGTAGTTTGCGATCTCACACGCCAGACGGGTAGCGTAGATCGGGAAGCGCGTAGCGTCAGGCAGTAGTTCCCGCGACGCCTCCAGACGCGCCTTCACACGGCTGGCTGCCGAATTCGGTCAGCCGCGAGCCGCTTTCGGCTAAGTGATCCACGGCGGGTCTGGGGCAGCGCAGATCCGATCCGGAGTATTCTCCTGGTCAATGGTTCAGCCCTCGCCTGCACATGCCTCCGATCTGGCCTGTGGCACTCAACCCTTGATTGATGATATATAACCCACTTTCGCAGGGTTCGACTTTGAGGATTCGCACGACAGGCCCTGTCCCACCTCCGTACCGGACCTATCCTATATTATTTTGAAATGGCAATACTGTCTGGGGGTTCGGACGGGGCAGTTGGCCACCATGGCGCTGATGATATGATTTCACGCATCGTATTCACTGTCGTGTCCCTGTTCTGCATGCTATCACTGGCATATATGTTTGGTGAGCAACGTTTGACAAGCCTCAAAATACCCGCCATGACTAATTGAGTGTAGGAACACGCGCAAGACATCTGAGAATCAACAACCTGTCGGGAATGAACATCGTGAGGGTGATCGTCTCGCTCATGTACCTCTTCGGCATGTGCTTCATTGCTTCAGCGGCAATACTACAGAGCGGTCTTGGCCTGGCATCATATTCCGACTGCTACAGTGCCATTATCATTTGCCTTATCTTCTACGTTGGCAGCAAGGTCTTCATGTACCTGTTCCTTGTATGCCCAACCGACTTTCCACATAACCAAGTCAAAAGGTCTAACGTAACTTACAGGTAGAGCGGGCCCACGTTATCCGCGCACCCTACAAACGTCGCATGTCGGACAAAGTGTGGCTGATCTGCATGACGGTTGTTTGCCTTGGTTTCGGAATCATCGCCATCATCGCCTTCATCTGGCCAATCGCCGAAATCTCCAAGATTGACGGCAAGTGTCGCATCGGCCTCCCGCTGAAAGTCACGGCACCCCTGCTATCCTTCGACATCATCGTCAACATCGGCTTCACCGGGCTCTTCATTTGCCTGCTCTGGCCGTTGCTTCAATTCCACCACAACCGATCCAACGCCGGCGGCAGTGGCAGCTGGCCGCAGTGGATCTTCCAGCGCAAACGGCAGAACGACGTCGAAATGCGCCAGCACGGCCGCCCGCAGCAGAGCAGCAACAACGACCGCCTGATGCGCGTCCTGCGCAAGCTCGTCATCAAGACCGTGATCGGCGGCTTGCTGATCATGATTCCCACGCTGGCCAACCTGACCGTGCTCTTCTTCATGCAGGGCCACGAGCAGGGTTGGCTGTGCTTCACCATCTGCTCGCTTGATGGTATGTCACAGGCGGTGTCTCCCTCCTTGGTGCCCGATCACTTGCTAATCAGCGTTTCACCCGTAGTTACTTGGGCCGTCATCATCATCCACTGGCTGACCGTCGACCCCGCGGACCTGGACGGCTCCGTCAGCTCGCTCGACGGCAGTGGCAGCGGCAAGGTCGAGCAGCACATGGTTGCCGACATCATCGCGCAGTCACGCAGCGGTAACAGAACCCAGAGAGAACTCGGACGTGATTCCATCGTTTCGGAAACACCAGGCTTGGTGAACGGCAGCGGGAAGCCCCTGACTGTTGTTGTATCGCACGATCTGTGCGAGTCGGATTCGGATTTGCCGTCTGGTGGCGTGCGGAAGACGACCAGTATAAGTCAAACCTCACACCAACGGGCAGAGTTGGATGGGGCAAGCGATAAGTGGGAGCTGATCAGTCCTGAGTCGAGGAAGGATATGATGGAGGAACGCTGAGGGTTTCAGCCTTCGAGTGATGACCGAATTATTTCATATGTATCTTAATATCACGATTACTTAATGTGTACGCTGATTCAAGTCTTTGCGATATGTGACGTGCGAGCGCGCAGCATAGCCCGCCTCTTTGTCACTGAGCACGTTGGCAGCTGCTTGGAAAAGGATCCTGAGATTTTGGTCAACCTAGCCAGCTTGGACAATAATATCTGCGACTGTGTCAGTATATAGGCTAAAATGCGGGGGCTCCAAGTTACATAAGAGGAGAAGGTGGCGTCAAGTTTGTCTCGACGCAGCGCAAAGGTTGTGTTCCGGTGGACGGAGCGGCCAAAGATGCTGAACCTCCGAAGCATCCCACGCTTTGCAAGATGCCTTCACAATACATTTTCTTTTCATAGAAGCCCTGAAGAAGGCAGACTCGTGGAGTAATCAAATCTAAAAGAGGGTGTCTCTCAACCCCTTTTATTTCTTTTTTTGCAGCGAAATCTACCAACAGCTCAGAGGTCAGTAAGGTATCCGACGTAACCTGAAAAGGCAATCCCACGCTGCGCTACATTATGCAGGCCGACCATTTCAGCAAAGATGTTCATTTTATCAGGCTAACCGACCTTCTCTAACTCACGAGAGCTCAAGAGGCTTTGGACACAGCGTCCAGACCTCCACAGCCATCAGGTTACGCAAACTCGCGCAGTTTCCCCCACCCAGGTGTTGAAAGCACTGCAATTCGCTCTTACAAAGACTATTTACCCCGCCCTGCCACCAATACCGTACAGACGCCGACTGTGTCCTAACGGAACGTTCACCGACCTTCGAGCCAAGACATTGCATATGTGACACACGACAGGCAGTTGACGCGTCAGGGCAAAGTCAAACAGGCCCAAGGAGCGCCCCGCCCGCCAGGATCCGAAACATTTCTCGGCAGCAACGCTCCCACTGCCGGCTGACTAGCATTGCCTGTTAAGGCTGCCCGTACCTGCAGCCCTTAAGAACAAGCGTACGCAGCATTCCACAAATGGGGCGGCATCGATAGAATACGCTCACGCTTGCCCTTTTTGGGGCACGCGGTCGCTTGCAAACCCCGGACAGAGAATGCGCTCACATTTCGCTAAGCTAATCGGGCGGCGTATGGGGACAGAGAGATTGGTTGTAGTCCTCAGCCTTACTGCTGTCTTTCATCTTTTCTGAGACAGCGCAAACTTGATAACAACGTGCATGGTAGGAAAGAACAGCGGCGAAACCGGTGCTATGATGATCTTCACAAAAGTTCTAAAAACAGAAAATCTGCGACACGAACAGATTGTGACAGCGAACAACCGCGACCATGCTGGCGGTGCTGCAGGGCAAACGTGCAAGCGTTGAGTTGGTTTGTAAGGTCCAAGTATGCTCAAGTGATTGGCGGTGGCGGTTGCAGCTCGCATAGAGACGGGACGAAAAGTGTTTCGCAATGACCAAGTGTATCCATGGAACTGGGAAAATGGCATGGAAGAACTCGACAAATCGGTTTGCTGCGGACGAGACTTGGAGAAAAGAGGAGTGGGTGTCGAATGCGATCACCGCCGAGTCTGGAAGAGGATTACGCCAGTTGCTTTTGGACAAAGAACGGTTGCTTTCCCATCAATCCTTTTTGTACGCGAGCCTCGTATCCCTCCATCGGCTATTAAACTCACGTCACGCACTGTTTTAAGGATAGCTAATGAATGCCAATCTCCACGGGTGAAATAGAGTTTCCAAACAAGCTTCCACCGTTAAACTTTCGCCCTTTTCCTCCAATAACGTGTCCACTGGGGCAGGAACACGAAGGAGATGTTATCTGTGTCTCAACTTCGCGGAGGAGTCGACGTTCCGCAGAGTGCCATTTGCTCGGTATCTGGCATCACAAGCCTTTGTGCTGGAAAAAATCAGGTATATGATGCAGCCCCGGATTCGCTGGTCGCGGATCAAAGCGGGCGCTAATCGGATGCTATAACTCAACCGCAGTTCCCTCCTCATATTTTCCACGGACACTATTGCATAGAGCACAAGACATTCTCAACATGGGCTGGGACCCCGCGATTTCCATACCGACTCTGACCGGTAGCATTCTCTCCTTTGTAGCATCTACGACGATTTTCATATTCTGGGCGGCCTTCGGAGGCCAACGAGGCGGCCAAAGACGTTCCTTTCGATATGCACTTATCTTGAATCTCACATTCGCTGGTAGGTGCCGACTGATACGAGCACAACTCGCCGCGCGCCAAGCTTATTCTCCACAGAACTTATGAACTCATTGGACAATTCGATATCGGGCCTATACATCGTCATACATCATGGTAGTAGCAAATTGGAGCACGGTCCGGCGTGTACCTTGAACGGGTATATTGGTCAACTCTCGGTGCAGGTGATTACTACGACGGTTTTCAATTGAAAGGTATGGCGCTTACCAAATTTTAGGCCGTCGATTTTTCTATTCTGGCCATTGCCGTGGTAACGCTCTTGACTATTCAATTCAAATCCTACATACTCTACGCCTCTTTGACGACCAAGATCCTGATCTGCGCTTCAGTCTGGGTTGTTCCACTCATTACAAGTACGTGCAGGAATTCCTGCTTTGTTGTTTTCGCGAGGTCAAGGTTCAACCAAACCCGATATAGTCACTGACTGATGTTCCAATGACCAGGCTTCACGGCTCTTGGCCTCAACCTCTATGAGCCTGTCTCGGGCAACTGGTGCTGGATCACCCCAAACCCCGTGTACCTGCGATACGCGCTGACCCACGGCTGGCGCTTCGCCATCATCCTCGTCACCCTCTGCATCTACGCATACGTCTTCGTGTACATGCATCGACGCCTGCGGATGCGCGACAACACGGACCGCTCCTACAGCTTCGACTACGGCGACGACGTCAACGGCTTCGAGATGAACTTCCGCATGGCCAACGACACCATCGTGAAAGGAGGCATGGCACAGACCAACGACAAGAACGGCGAAATCACGAACTGGTCGTCGCAGGTCGCGCTGGTGGGCGGCAAGGGCGACATCGAAGCGCCGTCAAGAGCGCAGGTCCCCGAGCAGAAAGGCCCTGCCGTCTCGGAAAATGGGGATGCTATTACTCCAGTACAGACGATTGGGCCGCCCGTTGCCCCGCCGAGGATTAGGATCAGACAGACGGCCAGTATTGATAAGGATGTGTGGAGGATGGTGCTGCTGAATCTGTATCCGGTCTCGTACTGTATCTTGTGGATTCCGGGGATATCGAATCGGATTGTGGAGGCTACTGGGGGCCACAGTCGAGTGCTAGCAATCTTGCAAGCATCTACGCAGTATACTGGGCTGGTGAACGCCTTGGTTTACGGGTTCAGAGAACACTGGGAAGATATCAGATTCTGGTGGAGCCAACGGCGGCGGTGAAGGCTTGCGGCTTCGAGGGATTTCTTAGAAAAAGTATACATTTAATTCATGACTTTGAAAGACTGATGAGCGGATTGATGTGGAAGGTGCCGATGGAAGGGATCATTGAAGACTTCACAATCGTTACCATGAAACTGGCTCAAACGGAAATGACGCATCCAGTGATCCGTCTCCCAAACAACCGCTTGACGGTCATTTGTTCGGCCAAGAATAGGACTGGTTGGCACAGAAAGCTTCAAGTTAACACAAGGACTTTATTACTGGCTACCAGAGAGGATATGGGAGTAGAGTATATTACCCTGGGAAGGCTCCGTCCAGCTCTCGCGTTTATTCCCTTCAGGGACTTGGCTTCGCCGCCGCCGCCTCCTCTCGTTCCTGGTGTAGTCTTTGCCTTAATAGCGGCTCGACAGCCTCCCATACTCGCCGGCTGGTACGCCGCTTAATCGATAACTGTAGCCCTGGCATTGTTGTTTAAAATAGAGGAAAAGTAGCAGTAAGCACTTTGGCAAGCGAAGGTTTTACAAACCACATTTTCCCCCTCTCCGTAAGAAAACGCCAGTGTTTGTCCGACCGCCGGCACACGGACAGAATCATGACCAATAAAACCAAAATGAATGGTAAATGGGGCGTTTTACAATAAAGCATGGGCCTAAAGGTCCGCTGTTAATGCCAAAGCCTGGTGTCCCCAGACCTGACTGAGATGTCCGATCACCACTCCAATTCTTTCCTGCTGCCACCACCGCTACAAACGCTCTGCTGCAGAATTTCCGACCTGCCCCAATCGTAAATACCACCTCGTTCAACAAACGATTTCTTGTCCCAAACAACCTGCTTCATAGCTTCCTTGACGCCGACTTGCAAAATCGACTCGCTCTTTGCCATCATACCTTCTCCCTTGTCCAGGAAACACATGTACTCATCTAGGAGCAAGTAGCTGCTCGCCATAGACTTATTGTCTTCCGGAACATAGCATGGAATATGTTTGTGTCGGTTGCAGAACGTTTGCCACTGTTCATCGGTCACCAGGAAGGTCTTCGCGTCTCGCTTTCTCGTCTCGTCGTCGTTCTCACCAGCGACGATGAGACACTGGAATACTTTCCATCGGAATGGTGCCAGCCGTTTAATATTGGCGACCATGTCTTCGTCCCAGTTATGAGTGTTAACGACGGTATTCAGCTTGAACTTGATTCCGTATTCCCTGCACCACTCCGCAATGCGAAACAACCGGACCACATTCCCTCCATCGTCGCCACGCCCAATTTATTTGTTCGTCTCCGGATCGAACGAGTCGCAAGATACGGCCAGGATATCCAACCACTGGCAATTTTCTCGCAACCACTTTTCCCTGATCTTGCTGCCGTTGCTCACGATGCTGGTACTCTCGATGCTTAGCTCCTCCTTGCAATAGCGGAGTAGTTCGGTGAGGAGATGAGGGTAAAGGAAGGGTTCTCCGCCCGCAATGTTGAGCTTGCGCATGCCGGCCTCTTTCAGCAGCCGCAGATCACGTTTCGCCTCACCGATAGGAAGGACGTAAGAAGAGGTGTCAGTGTGGAAATAGAAGCCGCATGTGTAGTTGCATTTTCGAGACGGGAAGTAGTTCACAGAAAGTGGGGCGTCCGGCCCTCTTGACGGGTCCTCAGCTGGCTTGTTGGTAGCGTTCGTTTTAGAGTGTTTCTTGATTCCGATGGACGTGAAAACGGCGGCGAGGACAACAATAAAGAGACATAGGGCAGCCGGTACGTTCGGCAGAAGAGGAATAACAGCCATGACTAGGTACGGCTCCGGCTATGCGTCGGAAAATACCTAATTAATAGGTATGAACTTGGTTTCCTCAGCAAGAGACGGGATGTGATAGTCACTGACGTGGCCACTTAGAAATACTTAAGGATTGATTGAGTTAGCCACGTACACGTGCCTGCGGCAATCCCGGATCGATTGCGAGATTGTTCGTAGTGTGCGTCCAGAACAATATCGAGCTTTCTGTTGAAAGATTGCTTGGCTCTTGCGTGTGTGTGAGAGTTGCTTGCGTGCAGAGGCCGGTTTGGGGTAGGTGCTGCCCCTTATACCCGCGTGAGCTGCAACTACCCTGACAGAGATAGTTATACACATGATTCCGCTCCACTCGCATTGCTACGCCGCACTTTCTTTTCTCTTGACCCCACCTACGCTGAAACTCTAGCTCCGTTTGACCTTACCGTCTACTAACACTATGGATACTATCCCCACTCCCCGCAGCTTTGCGGTTATTTTCGTCCTTGGTACGTGCTCTTAGCCCTTCTAATTGACACTGACCCTGCTCTAACAATGTTTCAGGAGCACCTGGCGCCGGCAAAGGAACACTCTGCACTCATCTCGCACAAACATACAACCTGACGCACTTCTCTGTCGGCGATAGCCTTCGCAGTTGGATGCGACAAAACCAAGCCACATCACTCGCAATCCAAATCCAAGACAAGCTCGATAATCAGGGATTTCTTACCTCTGCCGATTTGAATCCGTTCATCTGCCAAGCGATCAAGCACGCCATCTACCAAAATGAGCCGAGATCCCAAGGCATTTTGGTCGATGGATTCCCGCGATGCACAGAACAACTGGAATCCTTCCACACATGGCCGTTCCAGGAAGAATTGCCACTTGTTCCGATCAGCGACGGCGGGGCGAGAGCAACCGTAAAACCAGACATTGTGCTATCCTTCAAGGTTACCAAACAAAATGCGAAAGCGAGATATCTAGCCCGAGCGCGGGACAGCAATGACAGCAGGGAGAAGTTCGAGAGGCGTTTCGTGGAATATGAGGTGGAGACTGTGGCGGTTGAGGAAGCGTATCGGCAGCGTGGCGTTTTGATCGATGTTAGTATCCAACAATCTACATGCAGAGAGTGAGATGCTAACGTGTATAGGTTGATGTAAATGGAACGAAGGAGGAGAATGTTAATAGGTTGGCGAAGAAGCTTGAAGAAAGTGGGTTGTGGCACAAGAGTATCGTTGAAGGAAGTACAGAAGGGCATTTTCTCGTGTGAATGGCATGAGAAATGGAGGCATGGCTGATGTGGCACTGTCTTCCGTTCGCGCGGGCGTGTCGCTCGCTTAAGGTAAGAAATAGCTAGTCACATCCTGAATCGGGACTATTGCTCACAGTATTGTCAGAGCCCAGAGTTGCAATTTTGGAACCGGCTGTGGCAATTGAAGTTTCCGGCAAGACATCGGTACCTTCAACGACGGTAGTGCCTGTCCATGACCCTGTGGCACTGTCGTAAGCGGACCTGTTAATGCTATCGCGGTCGTCTTGGTGGTAAACCCGGTATCGTCAACTCGTGGAACTCACTTCCCAAGCGGCAGCAAGACTCAAGTCGTTACTAATGCCGGTATCGACGCCAGCAGATGAAGATCTCTGTCTAAAGTGGACAAAAGCTACGCCACGGAACTTAAGGCTGACGAAATATAATATGGTGTAATAGGAATGTGTTATAAGCGTCGTTCAATTTGGGTTCGCACATTCCTTCATCTTTCTGGGTTCGTAAGCAACAGATCGGGTAACGCTGAGAAATGCGGGACACATGACAACACCATTCATTGGGCAGTATCGGGGCACATGCGCGTTATCGGTTGCACAGAAATACCAGAATCGAGCTTCGATCGTCGGGTAGACAAGTATCGGCACAGCCGTGTTTGGTCTAGCGGCTGGTGCTGACGGTGGCGTCCAACCACTTGCAAGAGCTCTGTCCTTCGGGGTCTGTCATTTTCAATGCCACATTGCCGGATGCTGTATATATGAGATGTACCATACAAAGCAGGAATTTACACTCCTGTCAAAAGTGTCACTTCTGATATCCACACGTCAAAATGCACTGGAATAGCGTCGCTTTCGTCCACGCAAATAAGGTGGTACCGTTGCATATGGCGCTCTGTCAGCCTATATTCTTTATTTTGTTTGTTCTTGCTTTCGGTAGCTGAGGAAGGCGCGGGGATGGAATTTCCCAGACACTGCTACCTGAACTCGAGAAAGGTTTGGCCCTGCTTTTGTCAGTCTTGCCATTAAAACACATTCGTGGTGCAGTTTTGTGAGGCTGAAACATGAGGCGGGTACGCGCAAAAATGACGTCGCTAGATTGGGCTGAGTTGTCAAAGTTCTTGGCAGTTTCCTCGTCCGCGGGTGTTTGCATATAATTGAGACCATTGAAAGGGCTTTCCACTGCAGGAACTCCTCTGGCCCTACCAATCTCCCAGGATGTAATTGTGTTTATAAACAGGTGGATAAGGCGGAAAGCTTGGAAAATGACGAATACGCTCAACTAAGGCCATATCTCGCTGTAAGCACTGAGCACATTCAGTCAACGCAATCAATAAACAATGAGTTCGGTCATAAACGGAGCCGCTTACTCGTAACCAAAATGGTGCGAGAAAATTTGTAGTGAGAAAAGTCCGGAGAAGCATATGCTTTGTCGCAAATTTCTGAGTCAAGAAAGAACGCTTGCGGGTAACCCAATTAGTCAGAGGCTTACGATAGGGAGCCATTCGAGCCTAAGATGAGCTTAAATTGGTTGCACAAGGATCCCGTGCCCTGTCATTCCGCGATAGATTCACCAGGGTGATGAGGAACAGCATCAGAACCGGCCCCCTCTGTCTCCGTAGCAGTGTCACACAGCCAGTGTGGTCATCGGAGAAGTGGCGTTTAGAGACGCATCTCAACTTTCCATATCGGGTTACTACGGATGTGCTACATAGACCTCGGCTATGTACTTTTTATTCATGCACTTCAACGTGTCCAACAGCAAATTATCCCCACAATCCCAACTCTACACGCCGTCTCCGAAGGTATAGTGATTGGTCCACCTTTTGTCATACTCGCTTGCGCCGTCAACGAAGCGCAAATCAGTGCCAAGACGAATCTTGTTCTGGGGATCGTGGTTGATGGTAGAGGCGTGGATCATGTGAGGCTTGTGTAGCACTAGGTCCCCAGCCTCGTAATTGGTGACGAGCCATCTCTGCTTGTAGTCCCGGCCAAACTGGGCGGGACCATCAGCGAGGAGGCCAGTGCTCATCATGTTGTTGTTGAACGCGAATTTTGCTTCCTCGTCCGTGAAGCCAGCTGCCCTGGCCTTGTCTGTAAAATCTTTCTCAATCTCCTGGCCAAGTTTATCGCCTGTGAAAGTAGTCAGATTTAGAGTAGACAAGGCCAAGTGGTGGGTCTTACTGTTCTCCAAATAGATCAGGCCTCCGCCCTGGATATCGACATCGCCGATTGGAACCCAGGCAGTGACAGAGTTTGGCTCGCCGTAGCGGAGGAAGATCTGGTCGTAGTGAACCCCGATGGCCTTGTTGCCGGGGGTGTTGTTTCGCAGCAGCGTCCGGCGCAGGTTCAAAGTGCGGTCACCCCATCCCGTGAATTTGCTCACAAAATCATAGAGGACTGGGTGCCTGACGAAGTCCTCGCAGTCTGAAATGCCATCAGCCTTATGCGTAAATTTACAATAGCCTCCAAAAAAAAAAAAAACATACACCAATCTTCGTAATGCGCTTTGAGGGCGAGATTGACGAACTGCTCGGCAGTGTCTTCACCGGGGCGGCCGTTGCCCCCGACAGCTCCAGCGCCAATGCCGGGGTAATTTGACTTGTCCTTGGAAGCGTCGAAAATACCCTCGACGGGCTTCGTGTCCGGCTTTAGAACACCGCTGGGAGACATCATGGAGAAGTAGTTCTCCCTACATTTGAGAACGTCTTCCTTGGCCAGCAGACCTTTCAGGAACACATAGCCGTTCTCGTCGTACTTTTTCCGTAGTTCCTCAATGGGCTCGCCCGGACTTGAGGGGATGAGAGGCGCAATCTCGGCTTGGTCCAGGGCACCATCGTTGACAAACAACTTGCAGCCAGGCCAGCTGGCGTCACGCTCAGGGGGGGCGGCGTGGGGCATTTTGCAGGGTCGTGGTAAAAAGCTGAGCTGAGAAGTAAAAGGTTGGAGGGCGTTAAGAATGGAAAGGACGGGCTTGAGATATGGCGTTCGACAGGAGTGTAGACTGGATGAGCATATATACACAGGCCCATCAGCAGGATGCCGAGTTCAGCCACGGTGCCAGACGTGGCGGACGGAGCTTGGAGGTCGGAGCTCTTGACTGCATGCGGGTCCTTATCGTCCAATGGCGGCGAGGGTAAACGTGATGCTTCGAGGGCCATGTCGAAGCCGAAGGGCCGTCCGGGCGCCGCAGGGCTTTCCCCGCATTTCGGGACCCACAGGGCCACCCACGTCAGGGAGCGGGCCTAGATTCCCGATGCAGAATCAAAACAGTAAGTCGCCCCTGCAAGTAACACCCGCCCCAACCTTCGACCCCAATCTCCCAGACCTCCGTCTCAGGCGACTATGTCGTGGTGAGTGCTGCTGCCGTTCTCGCTGAGGTGGAGAGTCCCGCTGATCGCCCTCCCTTGCAGCACCTATTGTCGAGCACGACATTACAAATGTGTGGAGAAGCCGTAGTCCCGCTCGCGGCCAGCGGGCGTTGCACAGACACGGCAGCAGCTGACGGTGTGCGCAGGTGACGAAACCCTACCCAAATGCAAGAAATGCGAGCGTGCCGGCCGCCGTTGCGTGAGAGAGCCTCCACGGAGGTTTCGGCACTTCCATACCCCGACCCAGAGTGGTCGAAAGCAGATATGGCTGCCCGTCCCCCCAAAAGGTCCGCCCCGCCATTGCCTCGCCCGGCCCATCGTCCGTCTGACACCCCACAGTTGACTTCGTCGATGAAACCCCTCTCGTGGTCAATGGCATAGAAGACGCCGACAGCAGCCAGGAGGAACAAGACGAGCCTGCCCCGCCACAGCAGCCTTCGGACTTCGCAGCCCCGCCGCCGCCGCCGTCTGAGGAGATTCCCCGGGCCAGCTTACACGAGGTGGACAACAGCCCCACGCCTGCCGCACCGGCTTTGGAACACAGCTTTCCGTCACCGTCCGCAATATCCCCCTTCAGCAATCATCGGACCCGCCTGTCGCCGTACGCCTCCTCTCCAACTTACGATGCCTTACGAGAACTTGGTCGCTCTCAACATCGTGTTATTCCAGAGCCTTCGATATCTATTGCACCCTCCCCCAGCCAGCTCAGCCAGTCGTGGCTGAACAACCAATGGCCTCTTTCATCCGAGGACGAGGCCATGCTCCTCCGCTACTTCCTTGACCATGTCTCCACATTCGTGAGTCTATTCGCGGCATTCCCAGCACACCACTCTGACCGAACACTTCCCCAGTTCGACCTCTGCGAGCCCTACCGCTTCTTCCGCTACGAAGTCCCGCAGCGCGCGCGCACGAACAAGACGCTCGCCAACGCCATCCTCGCCATCTCGGCGCGCATGATGCACTGGAAAACGGGCTACAGCCCCTACGTCGCCGACCGCTACTACCAGCTCTGCCTCGAGACCCTGATACCCTCGCTCAGCGACGTTGAGGCCGTCATGGACGAGACACTCCTCGCCGCCACGGTCGTCCTCCGCATGCTGGAGGAAATGGACGGTTCGTGCCCAGAGAAAAACCCCCTCCTCCCCCGACACGGAACCCCAATAAAACCACCACTCGGCCCGTGCTCCGCGTGCGCTTTAGCGACAAACAGAATGCTAACAAAAAACTAACCTTCTTTCCGTGCGCAGTCCACGTCACCGGCTCCGACACCCAGGGCCACCTCACCGGCAGCCAGGCCATCATCTCGGTCGCCTCCTCCATGCACGCCGACCACCCGCCGACGGGGCTGCGCCGCGCGGCCTACTGGTCCGCCTTCCGCCAGGAGGTGTGGATCGCGCCGCAGACGCAGCAGCCCATCTGCATGAGCCCGGCCGTCTGCGGGTACGCGGTCGAGCACGCGTTCGCGCCCGCGCCGGACCACGTGTGGTGCGAGCGCAGCATCGCGCACTGCGGCGCCGCCATGAACGCGGCGCTGATGATCGACGGCCGGCAGCAGGGCAAGGAGGAGCAGGCCGCGCTGTGGAGGGCGCTGATGGAGGAGAACGAGCGGTGGTGGCGGTGCGTGCCGAGCGGGTTCGATCCGTTTTTTGGCAGCTGGGAGTGCCGGGAGGGCGAGTTGTTCCCGGATGTGAGGTTTCAGGCGGACTGGCATGGTGAGTGGTGGTCTTGTTGCGTGGAGGCTGGACGGTGCTGATGCGATGCTGAAGTCATGGGCTATTCGTACACCATCGAGGCCCACCTACTGCTGGTCGTGCATGACCCGAATATTCCAAAACTGGGTCCGCTGCGGAAGCGCGCAGTTGCGGATGTCGACGTAAGTGCTTTCTCCCTTGTAATTTTATCGGCGGATATTGAACGGGTATATGTGGATAGGAGAAGGCAAAGATGGACGTTCGGAATTTGTGCGGGCTTGCACAGTCCAATTCCTTTACTCCGGCAGCAAGCCTGATCGCATCTATGGCCATCGCTTTATGTAAGTCATCCTTTGAGCCGCATTCCCGAGTGGTTTGGAGTATATGTCTTCTCGATTACTGATCCGCTGCTTCCGAGAACTGCAGGCGGCGACCGCTTCTCCGCCCTCGAAGACCAAAGAAAACTTTACGATTTTCTTTTTCAGACAGAAAAACGCCATGGCTGGCCAACGGCGAAGGCGAGAGCACAGCTGGAAGAGGCATGGGGGTGGCAGCCGGTTGGAAGCAGTGGCGGCACCCCGGCAGATGCCTCAGTGGGCGTAGCCATGACACCGCCGCCTTGAACCATTTGCATTTTGCGGCGAATGGTGTGCTTCTTTTGCATATAGTTTTGGCTTGGGGATACCAATGTGTGTATTTAAGAGAATCCGAGCGCAAGCCGCGTCCAATCGCATACGTTTCCGTGATACGACTACGTTCGACGATGGAGTGAATGGTTGTTTCAATTGGCGCGAGGGACCCGGAGAATTCTTTCTGTGCATCATTTATTCCTGTCTGAGTCAGGGTCTATGCAATAAGTTTAGTTCTCCCTGTGGCTAGCGTCATAGTCCTTGTTTTCCGCCCACATGAGTTGTGGCTATGACCTCCCTATGATTATCCATCCACGAAACCATGTTAGACCTCGATGTTTCACCACTTGTTAAGTGCCACCACGGCCTAAGGGCTATAGCGAGCAGTCCAGCAACAAGAAAGATGCATCTTGAGCTGTGCATTTGATCAATAATGGGAATACTTCGAGGAAGTGTTTAAGACGTTGCAGGACAGACCTGGACGTCGTCGGGATTGCGTCGTATGGATACATGCCGAGGTGAATGGGCGTATCGCGGAATTCTAAATACGGAATACGGTATACGAGTCTACGTGTCTGGAAACTAATTCCCTGCCTCGGCTAACAAGGTTACGGAATGGAATGCTACAAGGCCTTTGCTTAATATGGATTGCGAGGCACACTATGTCTTCAGATGCGCTCCCACTATCTTGCTCCCTCACGTCCATTCATTTTCTTCCATCCGGGACGATGATTCTTGCAAATGCGAGGTGCAGAATCGACGCGAAACCAGGCGCAGACTAATCGGCTCTGTCGATAGTCTTTGCCATCCCAGCACAAGATTTCTTCTACGGATCGCACGGCCTCAAATACTCCCTGGCTGTTCTTCCTGTATTTCTGAGCAGTTACCGTACCTCTTTCCATCCCCAAAGACCGCCCACGAGGCCCCCGACGATTCCCAGACCCCCGGGCGGCAGCCGCATCGTTCCCGAATGAGGCAAGCAACACAGTCCAATCGGAAGGGCCGCCATTCTATCCCGTCATCTACCCTCAGATCCGGGACCGCCGTTGACGCCTATCACTCGATCGGGGCAAAGCCGAAGAAGCCTTGCCGCGGAGATGGATCTTGATCGCTCGGATGGACTTGCCGGAAGGAGTAAAAAACGGGTATAACCGGCCTATATGACTGTTCACTGGACCAATGACATCCGCCCCATTGCCAAACTGCTCGTCCACGACGCACGCAAGCTCGTGACTGATTGTTTGGCGATCGAACACGCCTTGCGTTCGCTCTATTGGAACTGCTTCTGGACAAAAGTGCGGAGACGCTGACAGGAGTCATCGGAGTTGTACTTTTGGAGAACCGGACTTCTGCAATCCGTTCAATCGAGACCGCCGTCAGAGGAGATAAAAATGCAAGCCATCCACCGATCGAGGAAAGCAAAGAAGCACCGACTCGAGGCGCCTCCACACGCTTCGAAAAGGACGATACCAGAGAGAGTCGAAAAGAAAGACGAACCACACCCCGTCAGAACCGCATCCACACGAGGAGGAACAGGAAAAAAAACAAAAAAAACTCACGAAAGATGCACCTCCGCGCCCCCCACGCCGAACACCACCTCCCCACCCTCCGCGCCTTCCTCCGCGCCCACCCCCTCGGCGTCCTCACCACCGCCATCGCCTCGCCCACCCGCTCCTTCCCCTTCCTCCAGAGCACCCACATCCCCTGGCTGCTCGACGTCGCCGACGACGAGTCCTCCGCCACCGAGCTGGGCATCCTGCGCGGCCACATGGCGCGCGCGAACCCGCAGGCCCAAGCCCTGATCGAGCACTTCAAGGGGAAAGGGGAGGATCCCGCCGCCGACGACGACGGCGCGCCCGGCATGCTGGAGCACGACGTCCTGGTCCTCTTCCAGGCGCCCGCACACCACTACGTCTCGCCCCGCTTCTACGCGCAGACGAAGCCGAGCACGGGGAAAGTCGTGCCGACGTGGGACTACGCGGCGGTGCAGGTGTACGGGCGGGCGCGCGTCTATTTCGACGCCAAGAGCGCCCGGACGGACGCGTTCCTCCAGAGGCAGGTGGGCGAGCTGTCGCAGATGGGGGAGCGGGGCGTCATGGGGTACGAGGAGCCGTGGAGCGTGGAGGACGCGCCGCGGCCGTACGTGGAGGCGTTGAAGAAGGCGATCATCGGGGTGGAGGTGGAGATCACGGACATGGCCGGGAAGTGGAAGGTGAGCCAGGAGATGCCCGAGGGGGATCGGAAGGGCGTGGCGGAGGGGTTTGAGGGCTTGGAGAGCGAGGTGGGGAGGGAGTTGGCGGGGATGGTGAGGGAGAGGGCCGAGTTGATGGTGAAGAAGAAGGCGGAGGGGAAGGCGTGAGGGATGTGTTGAGAGAGGAGAGGGTGTTGGAGGATGGAAGTATTGTGATGAAAAAATTGACCTGTTTACCACACACCACGTCGGCAATTGCTTTAGTGTGTTCGGCATTTGCATTTTACTTCTGAGGCTCAGATGATGAAGCGGTGGGAAGATTTCGGCATCGAAAAGATCAAAAAGGGGTCACGGTGCCTATTATTTCTTAGGCCAGCTTCTAGATGGGTGCCTGACCAGAGGCCTAGAAGATTTAGGGATCAAATTAGGATAGAGCCCCGATAGCTGCGCTTGGGCCTCTTCCACGCTCCGATATTTTTTTTTTTTTGGGCGACTGTGACTTCGATACTCAATTGGTTGAATGTCCGATCGGGTTCCACGGTTGAGAGGGTGTGTGTTGAGATGGAAGCGTGGTACTACTGTCGGAGCACGGCACGAGGAGTCCGGAGTAGGTAGCAGTGGCGAGAGGTGGCACGGCAGAAGGTGAGGAGTAATCTCACTCAACACCGGGGAAATTATGGCGGGGCCCCATCCATATTTCGCCGCGGGTGCGGGGTGAGTCTACTTGGCGCAGGTCTTGCGGACGTATGTGCCTGGGTGCGTTGGTCGTGGAGTGACCAATGTGCTGGGTGCAGGCTGTTGTGGGGTTTCGAAACATCAAGGTGTAGAGGCCGCAGAATATGCGTTTTGCTTTTCCGCAGTGATGCAGAGGATCTGAGCGAGGGTGCGGAACCGGATGGTGCGGGGGGAACACAACAGGGAAACAAAAGTCAGTCAACCAAAAACAAAAGTCAGAGCACACAGTTGGGTTCCAGCTCAACCCCGACTTCGGCCGAAAAATACTGGAAAGCAGAGCAGAATCAATGGATTCAGGCGAGCTCTGGAGGATTCTTCTCCTACTCAGCACCCCGCATTCGCGACGTCATGCCGCTGCAGCCAAGAGACTCAATCTCCGCGCTTCACCTCTGTCTTTACCCGCCCTGGCTAGAATCTCTCTGCACCTCCCGCTCCGCGCCCTCAATGGCATGCGGCTCGTGTGATTTGCACCCAAAATCCAGGAAGCTTCCCGCTCAACGCCGCACGCTTACTGACGCCTGATTCCAATGCGACCACGGCTCAATATCCCGCACCGCCCGTCCTATAAAGCTCCCGCCCGCCTCCGCTGACGCGCAATGTCACCGACCTCACCCCTCAGTCCTCACTCCCGAGCCATTGGCCGCCGAACCATCACCATGGCCTCTCAATCGTTGTCCGCCGCCTTCCTCGCGCTTCTGGCCGCCGCCAACGCCCAGGATGTTGTCATCCCCGGTTCCACCTCCTACAACGGCCTGAACCTGGTGCCTCAGATGGGCTGGAACAACTGGAATGCCTTCCATTGCGACGTCTCCGAGGAGCTCCTGCTCGACACCGCTCAGGCCATGGTTGACTACGGCCTGCGCGACTTGGGTTATAACTACGTCGTGCTCGATGATTGCTGGTCTGCCGGCCGCAATGACTCCGGCTACCTCGTCCACAACCCCAAGAAGTTTCCCAACGGCATGAAGGCTGTTGCCGACCGCGTCCACGACCTGGGCATGAAGTATGGAATGTATAGCTCGGCAGGCGTCTTCACCTGCGGCAAATATCCCGGCAGCCTGGGCTACGAGCAAAAGGACGCCGACGTCTTCGCCTCTTGGGGTGTGGATTACCTTAAGTATGATAACTGCTACAATCAAGGGCAATCCGGGACTCCCAAGCTCAGCTTCGACCGCTATAACGTTATGAGCAAGGCTCTGAACAATACCGGCCGCCCTATCGTCTATTCCCTTTGCAATTGGGGCAACGACGACCCCTACGACTGGGCCTACACCATTTCCAACAGCTACCGCATGAGCGGCGATATCTACGACAGTTTCCAGCGCCCCGACTCCCGCTGCCCCTGTGTTGATACTCCGTGCAATTGGCCCGGTTTCCATTGCTCCGTCATGAACATCCTGAACAAAATGGCCCCAATTGTCTCCCGCACCCAGCCGGGAGCTTTCAACGACATGGACATGCTTGAGGTTGGCAACGGTGGCCAGTCGGGTGAGCGCGCAACCCAGTCAAAATCTCCATCAGAACTCAGGACTAACCTTGTGCTATCCCGCAGACTCCGAATATGTAGTCCATTTCTCCATGTGGTCCCTGATGTCCTCCCCCCTCCTCATCGGCACCAACATTCCAACCCTCTCCCCGGCCAATCTCGCCATTTACTCCAACCCGGCCGTCATCGCCCTCAACCAGGACCCTTCCGGCACGGCCGCCAAGCGCGTCTGGCGCTACCACGTGGATGATGTTGACGCAGACGGCATGGGCGAGATCCAGCTGTGGACGCGCGATCTCGACAACGGCGACACGGCCGTCGCGCTCATCAACACAGGTAACAGCTCGCGCACCATGAACGCCAGCATCACCGACATCTTCCTCGACCAGGCGACTGCCGGCGCCTACAAGACTCCGGAGGAGCTCAGCACCACCTGGGACATCTACGACCTCTGGGCCAACCGCATGTCCGAGGAGGAGGCGAGCACCATCTTGGCTGGCAACGCGACGGCTATCGCTGAGGACAGCGTGACGAGGTACAACGCTACGGCGTTGTCGTATGCGGATGGTCTTGCGGCGAACCATACCGCCTTGTTTGGACAGAAGATTGGCCAGCTGCAGCCTGGTGGTACCCTGGAGGCTGAGGTTGACAGGCACAGCATTGGCTTGTTCAGGCTGAGACCTGTGGGCGGCAGCCTGAAGAAGAGAGATGAGTTGTAATGGGTGATGAAACGTGGGGAATGAACCTATAATGCCGTATGTGTGAATGCTTTCAGAGCCAATCTAATCTTTATACCCTGATTTTCTTTGGTGTTTTTATTTTCAAGTGATGTCTCACGCTTTCTAGAAGATCATAGCTTCGACTTGAAGCTATCGCTCCAGCAGGTCTCTCTGAGACATCGTGACGGGTTGATAACCCTTCTCCTTATCCGTCAGACCTCAGGTCGTCTACTATCAAATGTCAAATGCCGGCTTCTTCGACTGATCCTAGTCTGTCAAAGCTGAGGGAGGAGATCATATTTCTTCTCCCGTCAGTCTCGAAAACCACTTTCCTCACTTGCAGCCCACGCCCCTTATTTTGACGCTGCCGATCTCGGCTAGAACAGTGTGGGTATGCAAGCCCGTTCGTTCGAGCTGTCGAGCAAGCGGATACGGATGCGTATTCGGATTCCACAGTCGCTCCTCTACCTGAGGGCTAACGTCGATAGTTTCATTAACACGGACCGTCAACCTGCATAGAACACACCATCGAGAGCATGAAACATCCCGCCAAACGTACCACAGATGCTCCTTGTACCTGCTATGACTACCCTGAAGTCGTCAGCTGTTGTCGTCACACCTGCCGTCTCAGGAAACAAATATGAACATCCCTGATCGGCCCCGAGCTTGCCTCGGACATAAGCAGATATAAAAAGGTCCATGTACCATTGTTTTATGGAGTACGGCGATCAAACTCTACTTTCTTTAAAGAAACCTGCAAGATGAAGGCTGTGTCCACAGTTTTAACAGTTGGGTTTGTCCACGCAGCGTCAGCAGCGCTGTACGACGAGGTCATTCAGACAAAATACGGCCCGGTCCAAGGCATTCCCGCATTCGACAGCGAGCCGATCAACAACATCTCCAACTGGAAGGACATCACTGTTTGGAAAGGCATCCCCTTCGCCGCAGACACCTCCGGCAACAATCGATGGCGCCCACCACAGAAGCGTGCCGCATGGAACGCGACTCTCCAGGCCAACGCGTTCGGTGATGTTTGTCCTCAAGGGAGCCTCGGATTCGGCGGTCCTGCTAAACGACAGGCTTCTACCTCCGGCAATACCACCACCAGTGAAGACTGCCTGAACTTGAACGTCTGGACGTCTGCCAACTCTACAAACACCAAACTGCCCGTAATGCTCTGGTCGTATCCGGCTGGTGGCTCAGCCGCGCAACCGCTGTTCGACGGCGGAGGCATGGCAGCCCAAGGCATCGTCTTCGTCAACTACAACCGGCGAGACGGTGCAATCGGCTGGCTGGCCCACCCAGACCTCAACGCCGAGATGATGCAGGAGGTGGGCCACAACGCCTCCGGCAACTGGGGCATGCTCGACGAATTCGCCGCGCTCAAATGGGTGCACGAGAACATCGACGCCTTCGGCGGCGACCCGGACCAGATCACCGTCGCCGGGCAGTCCGCCGGCTCCGCCGCCACCTACCACATGGTCAACAGCCCGCTCACCAAGGGCCTCATCAAAGGCGCCATCGTCCAGAGCGGGATCCGCTACCCCCGCGACCCGCTCTGCTCGTCGCTCGCCGAAAACTACCGCAACATGTCCACCGCGCTCGCCGCCGGCACGACCCTCCTCTCCGCCCTCAACGTCACCACCATCGCCGAAGCCCGCCAACTGCCCCTCGACACGATCAACAGCGCGACCGGCTCCTGGGGCGCCGTCCTCGACTACTACGCCCTGCCCGCCACGTACATGCACACGCTCCTGCACGGGCCCGCCAACGACGTGCCCCTCATCACCGGCAACACCAAGGACGAGAGCGGCGCCGAGCTGCCCATCAGCATCACCGTCGCCGAGTACGTCGCCGACCTGCAGGCCCAGTACGGCAACGCCACCGCCCAGCGCTTCCTCCAACTCTACCCGGCCGCCAACGACACCCAGGCCGGCATGGCCTCCAACGCGCACTACCGCGACACCTCGCTCGTGTCGAGCGCGCTGTACGCGGACGCGTGGGACACGAGTCCGACCACGAGCCCGATCTACACGTACTACTGGGACCACGCGCCGCCCGGCCAGGACCGGGGCGCGTATCACGAGAGCGAGATCTGCTACGCTCTGGACAACCTGTACGGGACGGACCTGCCGTGGGAGGATGCCGACTTTGCGATCGCGCGGACGATGAACGGGTACTGGGCGAACTTCGTCAAGACGGGGGATCCGAACGAGGGGGGGTCGTATGCGGGGGAGTTGGTGCAGTGGAGGGCGAACGATCTGGCGGAGAATGCGACGATGCGGCTGGGGGATGGGTGGGGGGCGTGGCCGTTGGCGAGCGAGGCGCAGGTGGAGCTGATCAGTGGGTTTTTCGAGACGCAGCATGCGTATTAAGGGTTTGGCGGTTGGGAGAAAGATGTTTGCGGGAGGTGGTGCGGGCCAGGTTAAGCCTTCCAAGAAAAATGGTATACCCTGCCATTCGTCCAGGTCAGCATAGATCGGCGTTCCTTTCCCGTTGTAGCGATATGCGTGGGTACATTGCTAAGGCCCGAGCAGAACTCAGAAATGGATTATCTACTTTGATTTCAGTGACACAGGGACTACTGTAAACCCTCAAGTGAAAGGCATCACGCATGGGACGAGGTTGGCGGTGCGCGGACCGCATGCCCGACGAACCCGCTCTTCGCGCGTTTTGCTGGCGGGAATATCTTTCCGATCTTAACATGCGAAAGAAATGTGTCTCGGTGCTTTCTGTATCATTATTCAAAACGCCGTTATTGTACTTCGATGCATTCTCCAAGATTGAGAAAATGTATCCGAGACGCTGCGTAGGAGGTTCTAACATTTCCTCCTTCGGCTTCCCGAGCTTCCGCACGAATTCAAAGTCTTTCCATAGCACTGATGACAGGGCGTAATATGGCTCGCTTATGGCCGCTTACGGGCGGAATTATACAGTAGACAACCCCCGCAGTGACATAAGCTCTGAATGCGATAGCCGTTGATATGATGAGCTTCTTACATGCGATGGTGAGTTTATTTGAAGTAGCCTTTGGGTCCGTCCGATCTGATTCGTTGCAGATGCGGGGTCTGCAAACTACTCGCACGAGTTGACGCCGGCCTCAAACAACCGATATACCGAGGCCGGAACACATATAATAAACAGTGAAGTCCCACGATTGAACTGTTTGTTAGAAGTGATCAAACGTTCCCATTATTGTTGGAGTCTCAGTCTGTCACAATGCCGTTCCTCGCCACGAAGCACGTGGAGATTCCTACCAAAGATATCCTCACTTGGCTAATAGATGATTCCCGATGTGATCCAGAACAGCCTATCTATATCGATGCTGCACACCCATCAAGGTCGTACAATCTGCGCCAAGCACGCACTGCCATCCGCAAGCTATGCGCAGGTTTCAAAGCTGTCGGGCTGCAGAAAGGAGACGTAGTGTGTCTGGTCTCTTTCAATGACGTGAGACCTCCACTCGTAAGCAGGATCAATTCATGGAACGCCGCTAACGGCAGTTTGCAGATTGACTTCCCCATCGCCGTCAACGGCATCGTCGCGTTTGGCGGCATCTTCGCGGGCACCAACCCAGCATACACTCGATACGAAATCTCCCACGCCATCAAAACCGCCAAAGTCAAAGCCTTCATCGCCGAGCCCGATCTCCTGACGAACGTCCTCCCCGCCGCCAAAGCAGCCGGCATCCCGGCATCCCGCATCTTCGTCTTCGACCGGCCCAACCAAGCCGTGCCGGCCGGCCTGCAGTCCTGGACCGCGCTCATGCAGCACGGCGAAGCCGACTGGCTCCGCTTCGACGACCTGCACACCGCAAGGACGACCGAGGCGGCCCGCCTCTTCTCGAGCGGGACGACGGGCCTGCCCAAGGCGGCGCGGCTGTCGCACCGCAACTTCGTCGCGCAGCAGCACTGCGTCGAGAACCCGTCGCCCCCGCCCTTCGCCGTCAGGACGCTGATCGCCGCGCCGCTGTTCCACGCGGGCATGGTGCCGCGCACGCATTTCGCGCCGCTGCGGACGGGAACCCCGACGTACATCGTGCGCCGCTTCGACCCGGGGCTTTTTTTGCGGTATGTCGAGCGCTACCGGATCACCAACCTGAGCGTGGTCCCGCAGATGGCGATCGCGCTGCTGAGGGCGCCGGAGGAGCGGAGGCGCGCGCTGAAGTGCGTCAGGATGGCGGGGAGCGGGGGTGCGCCGTTGAGCGGGCAGGTGCAGGCGAGTCTGAAGAAGTATCTGGCTGACGGGGCGCCGTATACGCAGTGAGTATCCGCGTTGTTTTTTTTTTTTTTTTTGAGCTTTTGTCTCGGAGGACTGGGGGATACGAGCGCAATTTGTTCTCCTTGCTAATGGAGCGCTGAAGGGGCTGGGGGATGACAGAAACAACATGCATCGCGACACATCTCCTGTGGCCTGAAGATGACGATGGCACTGGTAGCGTAGGGCGCCCGGTGCCCGATCTCGACATGAAACTTGTCGACGAGTCCGGCCTTGACATCTCGGGCTACGACGTCCACGGCGAGATCTGGGTGCGCGGTCCGATCCTGTTCATGGGATATGTCGACAATCCGCAGGCTAATGCAGCGTGGGATTCGGACGGGTACTTTCCTACTGGGGACATCGGGTACTGTAGTAGCAAGAATAAGCGATGGTACATTGTGGATAGGAAGAAGGTTGGCCTTTTCTCTCTCTTCCGCATATCCCTGTGGCTTCGATGCTGATGAAAATGGGTTGATTGCAGGAGATGATCAAAGTTCGCGGCTTCCAGGTCGCACCTCCAGAGCTCGAAGGCATTCTGCTATCACACCCTCAAATTGTGGATGCAGGAGTCATAGGCGTCAAATTCGCCAAGAACGGCTCGGAGTTTCCGCGTGCATATGTCGTCAAGCATGAGGGCTCAGAAGGAGCTGCATTGACTGAAGAGGATGTCAAGAAACACGTGGCGGAAAGACTTTCGTCGTACAAGAGGCTTGAAGGTGGTGTGGTTTTCGTTGATGAGCTGCCGAGAAACCCGGCCGGAAAGATCCTGAAACAGCCTCTTAGGGACCGAGCAGCAAAAGAACTGGGGGCGAAGCTTTAGCAGCATA
The DNA here is from genome assembly GCA_011503125.2 of Botryosphaeria dothidea. Classification (NCBI taxonomy): domain Eukaryota; kingdom Fungi; phylum Ascomycota; class Dothideomycetes; order Botryosphaeriales; family Botryosphaeriaceae; genus Botryosphaeria; species Botryosphaeria dothidea. Next base: position 1,787,048 of record WWBZ02000016.1, on the reverse strand, counting down.
CAACGAGACATTGTAGAAGGTGGTTGGATTCATGGAAGAAAGATTTATGAGATCTGTGTTTGCCACAGAGGGGTTACTAGCAAGTGTTATTAGCGTGATCCTTCAACTATGAGCGAAGAACTACAACATTTCGCGTTTACTTCCCGATCTTCTCAATAGTCATGTGAACCAACACCTGATTTGAACCCCTCCTACGAACTATCCAAATCACTCTGATAAGGATGGCAGGATGTGGCAGTGCGGAGGCTACGACGAGAAGTGATGTGGCAAGGCTAGAGCTGATGCAGATCTGTGCAACAAACAGACCAATGAAGTCAGATCACGGCCACCCTTCCCGCTCCTTCACGCCCAAACAAGGAACCCCAACACGTAGTAGTCGAGGGACCCGCAAATCCGCTACCGGTCAGGATTCAGGCTGCTGCCTGTCAATCAGGGTCGGTCCTCTGCCCGCACTCAGCCACTGATCGCACGCAGCCGTCCAAGGCAACAGCCACGCCAAGTCAGCCTTATGTAGACCTCACGCATCCCATTGAAGGGTATTTAAGTCCAACGACAATATCGACAAGTCCAACAAAACAAACACGAACGCTCACGTCTTCCCGTAAATCCATACACACACCATGGGCCACAACTCCACCACCCTCCCCTCCGCCCTCGGCGACGACACCCCCGCCAACCCCTCCTCCTCCACCTCCTCCCAAATCTTCTCCGCCTTCCGCCACCACGCCGCCGGCCAGCGCGTCTCCTCCGACACCGTCCTCCAATCCGCCCTGCGCGCCGCCTACCCGGCCCACCACCTCGCCGCCACCCCGTGCAACCTGCTCGCCTACGCCAAAGCCGGCCACGCCACCGCCACGCCCGCCGCCGCCGCCGCCGCCGACACGCCCCTCCTGCGCGCCCGCGCCTACGAGCCGCCCGCGCGCCGCATCAGCGGCCGGCCGGGCACGCTCGCGGACAGCGTCGCGTTTGGCGTGTACGACTACGCGTGGCGCGGGCACGCGTTCGTCGTGTTCGCGGCGGACGGGCAGCCCAGCCAGTTCTGCCAGCCGGAGGCGCGCTTCTACGTGCTGCGCGAGGGCGGGGAGGGAGAGGACGTTCGGGCCGGGCAGTGCGGCGTGACGGACGAGCTGCTGGTGGCGGCGAACGCGTGGGCGGAGCAGAGCCACGACGAGGTGTGGGTGTTTGATCAGGGGCGGTGGCGGAAGGATAAGGAGCTGTGGGAGGCGGTGCAGGATGTGGAGTATGATAGTATTGTGTTGGAGGAGGAGATGAAGGAGGCGATCATGCGGGACGTGGTTGGGTTTTTTGACGCGAGGGAGCAGTACAAGTATTTTGGGACGCCGTGGAAGCGCGGGCTCATTTTTCATGGGACGCCCGGGAATGGGAAGACGATGACGGTGAAGGCGATTATGAAGACGTTGATGGGGAGGGAGGATCCGATCCCGACGCTGTACGTCAAGACGTTTGCGCAGAGGGGGTACGGGCCGCAGCAGTCCGTGCGGCAGATTTTCACCAAGGCGAGGAGGTCGGCGCCGTGTCTGTTATTGTTTGAGGATGTTGATTCTCTTGTTAAGGAGGAGGTCAGGTCGTACTTCCTGAACGAGATTGATGGGCTTGAGAACAATGACGGGATCCTGATGATCGGATCCACAAACAACCGTAAGTCGACGGTTTTGATCTGTCGTTGAATACTGCTAACAGTCTCGCAGTTGACAAGCTCGACCCCGGTCTTTCCAAGCGCCCGTCCCGCTTCGATAGGAAGTACCGCTTCAAGACTCCCTCGTTGGAAGCACGCATCCGCTACTGCGATTGGTGGAGGAACAAGTTCGCCGACAACCCCGACCTCAACACTGAGCCGGCCATCTCCACGCGTATTGCAGACTTGACAGAAGGATTTAGCTTTGCATACCTGAAGGAGGCTTGGGTGGCGTCATTGTTAACCCTGCTCTACTCGTCTTCGTCTACGGGTACGAAAGAGGCTTCGGGAAAGCTGCCGGAGACGTTGGAGAAACAGATCGAGATTCTGAAAGCTGAAATGGCTGAAGGGGAAGAAGGCAAGCAGAAAGAGGAAGAGAAGCCAAAGAAGAACTAAGAAAAAATTGTGATGGCTGGACAGATATTTCGTAGAGGTGGGGAAATAGAAATGGGTAAATTGCTTTTGATTTCTGCAACGAATGATGGGATTCTGCTAGGTACAAACTACTGGGAAATGACAGGTAGAATAACATGACTGTCATATCTGCCTCCAGTGTGAACAACGTGCCGTCCAATATTCTCATCTATCGGCTCAGTGGGCCGGAGCCTCTCGACTTCGGGAAGACGCAAATCATGGCCTGCAATTCTCAACATGACGCTCTCGCCCTCCTCGAAAACCATCCCAATCGGCCAAATAGGAATTTCCAGCGGCACAACCGTACCGGCGGGAATGGGCTCGCTCCTGGTCAAGGTGTAGAAGGGTCTACCATCCCGGTACTCGTTGGTGCAGCTGCTGCTCGCACGTAGCATCCCGTCCGGTCCGAGGAATTTGGCGACGTTGGTGTCGGCAACCTCTTCCTCTGGGATTGGACACGGGTAGTTGAGATACTTGAGTGGCCGGCCGTCGCGGCTGACTTTGCGGATCTGCACATGGACGTCCATGTCATCCTTTTCCTTGCAAGACATCCAGACTTTCACCACCGGATAGCCGGCGAGCTCAGTGTATTTTTCAAACTTGAAGGTGAAATCCTGGGCATGTGAGCGGCTGGAATTCCAAATGAAATTGTACATCATTACTCACAACAGTGTCAGTCAGACTGTGGGCTTCATACGAAGCGGAGGCCTCGTCTTGCAAGGGCGAAGTTGACAGCTTCTTCTGTGTGGAATCGAGGTAATACTTGACCTCCTTCGTGCGTGGAATCGGCCAGGTCTCCTCTGGTCTTTCAACAATGGTCTTCGCGGGACTGCCGTTGAAGCCCAACAGGGAAAGCCGGAAGCGCGGGGTATCCTTCCAACCGTTGTCAATGCCTTTGCAGTAATGGTCATAGAATTGTTGAAGCTCGTCATTGATCTCATCGCGATAGATGTCGTGCCCTACGTGGGTTAGCCTCGGGGAATGGATGAGTTGTGATATGCTCACATTCTTGGGAAGCATGCACGCGGAGCCACTTTTGCTTGGTTTGGGCTTTCATGAATGTATGGAAAGAACCTTCGGAGTGGATACCGGTTCTTTATGATTGGATAAGTATAGCACTGTGATATATGATGGTTGAATGCTTACGAGTATGAGGCTGTGAGGTACATCGGTACGTCCTTGATGTTCTCAACTTTGAAGGTCTTGTCCTCCCAGTAATCATCATGGAATGGATGCTTTGAGTACATTTCTCCAAAATTCTCAGCTCGGCTATGGCCTGGGAATGCAATTAGAACTGTTTCGTTGCGATTCCTTAACTGCGATTTTAATACCGGCAAATCCCTTGAGAATCATTTCCACAAATTTTATGCGTGGAACACCACCGCGGATGACGTTTTGCCGATAGACGTCAGTGAGGGCCTCCCAAGGAGCAAGGGCTTTGACAGCTGGATGACTGAAGCGTGATGCGAAGTTGATTTGAGAAATGGCCAACCACGAGTTGCCGCTGGTGGAAGTTAGCAGCGAAGACAGAAGCATAAAGCGACTGGCGATGGCACTCACGCAAATGCAACGGAGCCATTACACCAAGGTTGCCTGTACACCCAATCGACAACATCATATATGTCTTCAGCTTCTTGCTGTCCCCAGAAGACGATATCCCCTTCAGAGTCACCAGCACCACGGGCGTCTACGTTGATGATTGCGTATCCTCTCTCAGCCCATTCAGCTGGGTCGGGGGCCTAAATACTCAAAGATCAGCTGCGTTGACACGCAATAGTAAGGTGCGTTCCTGTGGAATATTACCTCGAACTTCTCATAGCCGGATGTCCGATCCAAAGGGATTCCCATACGAAATGGGCCCATAGTGTCATAGTTCTGAGGACCTATTCCATATTAGCACGCTGATCCTACAACTCTATCCAGAACTTACCTCTTCCAGTCTTGCCGTATGGGCTCCAAGGAATAACGGCAGGGACCTTTCCGGCCTCATTGTTGGAGGTGGCAGGTCGGAAGATGTCTGTGTAAATGGTCACACCATCGCGTAGTTTGATGCCCACATCCCGTTCGAAGACGGTCTCTACACCAAAAGGCCTTCTTCCAGGCGCCTTGGTATGGCCCTTTGGAAGTGTTTGCGTAGATGGGTTGAAACCGTCGTACAGATAGCCGGGATGATCAGCAGGAGCTGCGAGCTTCCCCAAAACGATATCGGGAAACAGCTTCTGGAGAGTTGTCATGGTTGTAGTGAGTATAGGCGTGAGGTAAGAGCAAAGGTCAGGGGTGCGGATTAAAGTCGCGATGGGCGACAGTATGCTTAAATGGGGAAATGCATGATGTGGTCCCGAAAACGACGGCCGCCATACCTGCAGTAGCCGTGCATGGCCGGTGGTAGTGTATACGGACGACGGTAAATCCGAATGTTCACAGGTGGAGGCGTTGGGCTGGTTACAAGCCAACTCAATAGCGCCGAAGAGGGGGCGTGGAGGCCGGATGTGCCCCACCGCGAGGCGACCCGGCGAGAGAGGGGCCTCTGCCACTAATCACGACACGTCAAAACACGCGCCTCTTAATCCGAGAAGTCCGACTTCGCTCTCCATCAATCACAGCCTGTCCTCGGATCCTCCACTCCAATCGCTGTCGTCCCCCATCTAGTGAGCCTTTGACCCTTCTCGGCATGTCATCCTCGCCGAGTCCAAGCTCACGCCCGCCTCCAACCTCGCCGCCCGCCGGCCTCAGGCAGCCCTCACGCCGCCCACGCCTGCTCGAGCTCCCCGCCGAGCTGCGTCAACTGATTCTCATCGAGACCCTGCGCGATCCCCAAGGCGTGCACGTCTCCTCCGAGCGCGTCAGGAGCTGTCAGCTCAAGACCCTGGCCGCCCTGCTGCTCGTCTCACGCTTCATCCACGACGAAGCCCTGGCCGTCTTCGCTTCCTCCAATCAGTTCACCGTCGACAATGCTGACGGCCTGTGCTCTCTTCTGAGGTTCGTGGGCGCCCAGGGCCGCCCGCAGCTGCGCCAAGCGGACGTCGTCTTCTCCAGGCCGACGGGCCGGGGCTTCGTGGAGGGCGAGGAGCTGAAGGAGGCGCTGGCACAGCTGCCCGGGTGTGCCCGCTTCAAGATCACGGTGGAGCTGGCACTGCGCGCGGTCCAAGCGCCGTGGAACCACGCGCACGAGAGGGAGAACGAGCACTGCCACCACTACCCGAATTCGGCCAAGAACAAGGCCGGCAAGAACTTTTGGATTCACCCCGCCAGCGTGTGCGACACGCCTTACTCCGAAGAGCTGCGCGAGCTGGTGCGAAAAGCGGTGGCCGTGCGCTGGTCGGGCAATCCGCAGTACTCCTGGTCCAGCTCCTCGGATGACTCTTTGGATTTTATCAGGAAATCCGAGCAATGGTTGAGGCCGCGCGATGACCCGGGGTTCAAGTATATTTGCTCTTGGGAGATTCCATCGCCTCCTCCGGTCGTGGTGCCGATAGAGAAGGATGAAGCGGTTGTGCGGCGTGTCACAGAGGTCTCGCGAGTTGTGCGATGAGCTGCAGAAGGTACGTAAACACGGGCCGCCGTTCCATCAGCCGTCTTTCCTTCAGGAAGATGGTGTTTGAGAAGGTTGTTGTAACGTCTGTTCAAAGCCAATCGGGTGAAGGGGCCGTGTGGCATGGATGGTGCCCAGAAACGACTCCAGGACGTCTTCTTTGATAAGCCCATATCCCTCATCGCAGGAGAGCACCTTCCACATGTGGAAGCTCATGGTAAGCTCCGCCTTCACTCACCATGTTCCATCGATCGAGCATTGAGATCAGCCTGCTCACCTTTGAAGTATTCGGTTGAACAAAATCTCTGAAGTGCGTTATCATGAGCAAACGAGCACTTACAAGAAAGCATGGCGGGCATAGAAAATCTCAAGAACATCCGCTGAGTGAGGAACACCAGCCACTAAATCTATACTCCTAACAGCATGCAGAGCCTAGTTGGTGACAACAATAGGATACGGTGATTTCAAATGGCTGATCCGCAAATAGAGAAATGCTGACCTACCATGCTACTCTTGTCTTGCAAGGTATGTACAGTTGGCGTCTGCTTGGCGCTCCCAGGTAGGCAGTATAGCGACGCCATCTTACACCGCAATGCTCTCCATCCTGGTCAGCAACGGCCCCCAGTTACCAATGAGGTGGATGCAGTAGCCATACGCTTGGTCGCCTACCCGACCGTTTGGGAAGGCTCCGGGAACCTGCCAAACGTTTAAGACAAATGAGGTCTGTATGCACGGTGGAGTTTCGAAGTTGCAGTCCGCCTATGGGAGCAGGCATTTCGTAGGCACCATACGATGGCTCCAAGATGATTGGTTAATCTCTGCCAGATCAGGAAGCACCGTCTGCGACCTTGACGCTTAGTGCTTATTCTCCGCATCCCTTTTTTATATCCGATCGTCAACGGGCAATGCCGGCAAACATCACGACGCGAGGTGAAAGCACTACCAGCAAGCCCCTCAGCACTGGCGGTACTAGAACCAAATCCCGTGCGGACTTGCACATGCCGGTTGTGGCCCAGCGCTGACGGCAGTTTTGGCTGTCAAAACTCTTGGGCTGACGTCCAGTGGCGCTGATTGGTTGCATTAAGCTAGCTTCTGTCCCGCACCATTAACCTTTCAAATGGTAGAACACGCTATTTTTGCTCGGCGGTTTCTAACCCGTTGTCAGCTTGTTCCGCCTCCACAAATCCGTATCAGCCATGTTGGGGGCTGCATAAGCCGTAGTATTTGAAGTGTTGACTGTCCAACTTCTGCTGAACCGGATTACACTTCCCTACGCGTTTTTGCCAGCATGAATGCGACAACCGGGGCTTTCACTTCCCAAGATGGGGTATCCTCCCCGCCGTCCTTCTCTCCGCTGGCCGCGGCAGGTCTAGGCGTTGCTCTACACGTCATTTCTCAGAACTTCGCGCTTGATGATTTTGCGTGGCGCCTCATCGGAGGCTTCAGTCTGCTCTTTTGGTCTTCCGTTGCGACTTCCGCCTTCTACTTCGGCAACGGAATCTTCACGTCTATCGTGCAGGTCGTGCCTCTCGCCGTCGCGGCTCTCACCGGACTATACACCAGCATTGCTGTTCGGAGGCTTTTCCTGTCCCCGCTTAGAAAATTCCCGGGACCCTGGCAGGCTCGTCTTTCCAAGTTTTACCAAATGCATTTGGAGGCCAAGAATATGCAGCTCATGGTGGAGACGCAAAAGTTGCACCAGAAGTACGGAGACTTCGTTCGCACCGGTCAGCGGATATCCTCAGTTGTAGTCATTTCACGACAGCTCTGACATGGTAGCAGGTCCCCGAGAGATTTCTATCTTGCGAGCTTCCGCCATCCCGATGTTTTACGGCGGGAAATCGCCTCTCAAGAAATCGCCATACTACCGGCACAATGAATTCGAGGATCCCGAAACTAGCCTGTTCAATATCATCAACTTCCAGTTGCACAACAAGCGGAGGAGAGTATTCGACCAGGGCTTTAGTACCAAAGGTAGACTCGTTACTCTAAGCAGCCTTGCATGTGACTGCGTTTCCTAACGTTGCTGTGACAGCGCTCAATAGCTACGAACCTCGCGTCCAAAACAAAGTAAACGCGCTCCTTGAGAAGCTCAGCGCCTTCGACCAGAAGCCTGTCAACGTTACCGAGTGGATGAGCTACTTCGCATTCGACGTCATGGGCGATGTCATTTTCTCCAAGGAATACAACCTGATGCAAGCCGGTGACGGCAAGATCTTGGCCAACGGCATCGAAACTACACTCACCAAGCTTCATGATGGCATGAAGATGCTCGGATACTTCGGCACGGTCCCATGGGTCCTTCGCATGCTCACACAGGCGGGAATTTCTGGCGACTGGGGCGTTATGCATGAGTGGTGCCGTGGCGCCATGCGGGACAAGCAAGCCGTAATGAACCCACCTTCCTCTACACTTGGATTGTCTTCCAATCTTGCTGACATCATACTACAGAAATGGGAAAAAGGCACAATTCCTCAGGACACAACGTCCTACCTTCTCAAGGACTTCCTCGAGGGCGAATCCCCGTCCGACCGCCAGACCAAGCAGTCTCTCCTGCAAGACTCCATCCTGCTCATCATTGCCGGCTCGTAAGCAACCCCCTCTCCCCACTCTACCACGCTCCCAGCTAACACGCATCCTCACCCCCAGCGACACCACCAGCTCCGCCGCCGTCAATGCCCTCTACTACCTCGTCCAGCACCCCGACGTCTACGCCTCCCTCCAATCCCAGCTCGACGCCGCTTTCCCGGGCGGCGTCGACGCCGTCACCAACGACGCCGTCCGCACCAAGGTGCCGCTGATCGACCACATCGCCAACGAGACAATGCGCCTCAAGCCGAGCGTCGGGCAGGGCCTGCAGCGCGAGACGCCGCCCGAGGGCGTCACCGTCGACGGCGTCTTCATCCCGGGCAACACGATCGTCAGCGTGCCGACGTGGAGCGTGCAGCGCGATGCGCGGTACTGGGAGGAGCCGGAGGCGTGGCGGCCGGAGAGGTGGGAGGGTGTGGATACGCGGGAGGAGGCGTTGGCGTTTTTGCCGTTTAGTAAGGGTGAGTTTCTTTCCCCTTCTCCCTTTGCTTTTCGATACGAGCGATCGGTTGTTGGTCTCGAGGAGATTGGTACTCAGAGGACCAAGGCTGACTTTTATTCATTCGTAGGCATCTTCTCGTGCCCCGGAAAGACACTGGCGTACCAGGAGCTGCGTCACTTGCTGAGCCGGATCGCGTTGAAGTTTGATGTCGAGTTTGCGCCGGGTGAGGACGGGGTTGAGTTTGAGAGGCATCCGATGGATACTTTCACGATGACGAATCAGCCGCTGCAGATGGTGTTCAAGGCGCGGAAGCGGGGATGAATGTTCATGCTGTGTAATTGGGGGGGAATGGAATTATGGCCAATAACGAATGCTCGCCTTGAAATTCTCAGAAGCTGATGCGGGTTTTCCGCAGAGTATTCATGCCTTCTTAATCGGGCGTCTAGGCGCTCCCGTTCATTCGTCAGAATCTCATACATATGTGCACCTCCCTCTGAATGGGTCAAGTTGATGGCGCCACTCGGGTAAGGATTGGCTGTAAGCGGCCCGCCTCCACACAGGTGCATCCTTCAGCCTCGTCGTTCTTTCAGGCTGACACTCAACATGAGCATAAGGCATGAAGGATGCCGCGTCTGTGGTTGATTCTCCAATCTGCATTCAGTTGAGTCTTTCAAAATCCCTTCCCCAGACCCGTGATTGGCGTATCACAAGTCGTCGAAATGTCCGATCCAAGCGAGTATACTGTTGGCTGGATCTGTGCAATACCAACAGAGCAAGTCGCCGCCCGGCAATTTCTTGATGAGGAGCATAAGCCTCCAACAGTTCAATCGACTACAGATAACAACAGCTACATCCTGGGCAAGATTGGCGGGCACAACGTGGTCATCGCCGTGTTGCCCATGGGAGAATATGGAACAAAATCTGCAGCCAGCGTGGCAAGGGACATTCTTCACACTTTCTCAAACATCATGTTTGGCCTGATGGTTGGCATTGGTGGAGGAGCACCTAGCAAGGAGCACGACATCCGACTTGGAGATGTGGTGGTGAGTTGCTCTGGGAATGGAAAAGGTGGATTCCTGCAATACGACTACGGCAAAGCGATCCAGGGTCTCGGTTTTCAGAAGACTGGTTTTCTCAACCAGCTTCCTCAAGTCTTGAGTACAGTGGTTGTGACATTGCGCGGACGTCATATCTCAGACGGGAATGAGATTGAAGAGGACATACGGACTGTTTTCGCCAAGAAGAAGAAGGTGACAAGAGAGTTCAAGAAGTTCCGAAGGCCGCCAAATGATACCGACAGACTGTATCGGTCGACTTGCATACATCGAGCTGGTTCAGACAGCAGCAAGCCGTGCACGGAGACATGCGAAGGGGAATCAAGAAGAAAATCAGTCTTGGGAGCCCGTTATGTTGGAACTAACGATTGTCTGGTAGCTCGGGCAGAGCGAGACGCCGACGAGGACAACCCAGCAGTCCATTATGGCCTCATTGCCTCGGCGAATCAACTGATGAAAGATGCGAAGATACGAGACGAACTGTTAGAGGCACAGGATGTGCTCTGCTTTGAGATGGAAGCAGCAGGACTGATGAATCATTTTCCATGTCTGTTCATTCGAGGAATATGCGATTACTCTGACTCGCACAAAAACAAGGACTGGCAAGGCTATGCAGCCATGACGGCGGCGGCATATGCCAAAAGTCTGCTACATCAAATATCGCCGTCACGAGTGGAACAAGAAAAGACGTTCTCGAAGGCCATTAATTCTCGTAAGTATATTAGCATTATTTCAGATACTGAATGCACTAACATCGGACGATGAAGTTACCAAAAGCGTCAACGACGCTACCAAGAGCGTCGAAGCCATGAGAGAGCAAGATCTACAACTTGAAATTACCCGCTGGTTATCGCCTTGTGACGTTTTCGCAAATCTCAATAAAGCTATCTGTGAGCGTTTTGATGGTTCTGGCAAATGGTTCTTCAAGAGTGATACATTCTGGAGCTGGATGGCTCGCCCAAAGTCATTTTTTGTGTCTCCGGGGAATCCCAGGTTGCGGGAAAACCATCCTCGCTGCATCGATAGTCGAGTACCTCGACACCGAGTGCCTCTACTTTTTCTTCGACTTTGCGGACAAAGAAAAGCAAACGCGCGATCAACCTCTTCGCTCTTTGATAGATCAGCTCTATTCCAGGGCTAAGCTTGAGGGACCCCGGTCAGTGCTGGAGAAGGAGTACCTCGCTGGTAGTCACCAAAGAACTACCGAGCAACTTAAGACTATTCTCGAAGACATGCTATACCGTTCACAGGGGCTCAAAATCGTCCTTGATGCGCTTGACGAATGCAGCACGAAGATGGACGTCATTTCGTGGTTGCAAGAGCTTCCGTTCCAGAAGCACCAAACAAGAATCCTGGTTACGAGTCGGAGCGGAGACGTGACGTTGTCGATTGCGAGCTTTTTCACCACCAAGGTATTCCTGGATGTGTCGAGCGGTGCTACAGAAACAGACATACAGCAATATGTGGAAAGCAGAGTTTCAAGTAGCAATGTACTAGAGCCATGGAAGGAATTCTCACATGAAGAACGTCAAAAGATAATTACCGAAGTCACGAAGAGCGCCGGCAGCATGTAAGGAGCAATCTTTTCCTTCAACCATTGATCCGCGTTAATTCCATAGCAGGTTCCGGTTGGCCACTTGCCAGCTCGATCTTCTGAAAGACTGCGTCACTTCCAGAGACCTTAGCTCAAAGCTTGCAGAGATCCCTCGAAGCTTGGATGGTGTTTATGCCCGTATCCTGGAGAACATACCTGAGGTTCAAAAAGAGCATGTCGTCAGGATGCTCCAACTTTTGGTCTTCTCCCAAAGGCCACTGACAATGAAGGAAGTGCGTCAAGCCCTCTACGTGGTTACGGAGCCTGCTGATGGAGAGCCCGCCTTCAGCTTGGAAAACACGCAGAACGGCGATCCCGGTGTGGTGTCTCGAATTTGCTCCAGTCTTGTGAACGAAGAGACCTCTGAAGATTTGAGAATCAGGTTGGCACATGCCTCTGTGAAGCAGTACCTACTCTCAGATCGATTGCCAGACGGCTTCAAAGACAAATTTGTCGGAATCCCTGCAAGGATATCCGTAGCCAAAGTTTGTCTGAGATACTTGTTTCAAGTGGTGAAGGAGAATCACTATCTTCACCAGAAAAACATGTTGGAAATTTATCCATTCGTCAAATGGACTGCCGCTAGCTGGGTGGATCAAGCACGGAACATTGAAGTGTAACGTGCCGTTCTACCGGAGATAATGGAGTTGTTTGAACCAGAACGGCTCATCAACGGATCTTACACTATTTGGACGCGCCTCATTCGTAATGAGCTTCCATCTGAAGACCTGTCGAGCTTTTCTTTCCGGATTCCATTGGATGCCCACCTCGGTCTTCCTCTAACAGTGAACTCCCTTCTAGACAACCCCAATGTCGGTGATCTGCCACTGCTCTCTCGCGCGCTTTCAGAAGGAAGCTTTCGGGGCCATCTGGAAGTAGTTCAGGTCCTTCTGAATTCGGGAGTTACAATCAACGAGAGACTGCCTTTCATCATCTGGAGTCTTGGCAAAACTCTTCTTTTTAAGATACTTATCGGACGAGTGGAAAACGACTTCAGCGTGGAGTACTACACCAACCTTTTGGCAACAGTGCTGCAGAGCCTACGAGGATGTTACGATCCCACAATCAGGAAGCTCATTGGTTTGGGAGCTAAAGTTGACTTGCAGGGCAGAGATTGGTTCCATTTCCGAGACCGTTCTTTGTTCAAGCTCTACCAGGAACGCAAGAACGACTTGATTAACTTGTTGATCAGCAACGGGCTCACCATTGATAAATGGGTCCACGTGGCCAACACCGCACGAGTAGCTGGTATCGTGGTCGTCGGACCTACGGCAACATTCCTGTCGCACAAGGACACATCTGTTGCTGCCAGATACTCGGAACTTCAGGAGTCGTCTTCTCGATGGTGTGATCAGTTTGCGATGAGTACTAGGCAAAGCGGATGGACGTGAAGAAATTCGGAATAGCCACCCCGGACAAATCATTTTCATGTAATTAAGTGGCGAGCAGACACCGTCATAGCAAGTATTGCCAAGTTCTTTCTTCCATGGCTCAAGAATTGCCGAACTTCATAGAATTGTGGGTGTGACGTGATTAGACATTGCTGTTCGGTAGGTACATGGATCTTTCGAACAAAGGAAAAGTATTGCTTCCGACAGAGCTCTATGGAGACGGAAAAAGGGGCGGCCAGCGCACGATGCTGTCGAGAGTAGATTACAAAAGTTCTACGTGCTCATGGCCGAGGAAAGCACATACGGAAGAAGCGAAAAGGTACTGTTACAGTGCCCAGAGAAACAAGGCCACTTGTACGGACGCGCGCATGCGTCCCGTCTATCCTGACATCCCGCTTGCTAGCGCAACCTTTATCCAGAAAAATGTACATGCCGCCGTAACGCCTGTGCCGCCAATGCTGAAAAAAGGTACGCCGTCTATCAACCAGCGATGAGGACCCAAAGAAGGAAGACTGCAAAGAACGTTAGCCGTGAACTTTATCGAAGAGTTAAGTAGACTAAAGGGAAACTCACAAATCATAAGAACACCAAACATCTTGGCGACCAGCCACCTGTTTCCGCTCACGCGGTTCCAGTATTTCATGAGTTCACGCTGGGCACCCTGGACGTTGTCTACAACGTCATCGGTGTTTGCGTCAATGCGTTGGATCATTTCGCTCTGCTCTGACACCATCTGTGCCAATTGGCCGAAGATACCGCCCAGTTCAGAGATTGTACGCTCGATAGCTTCGATAGCTTCACCACGCTGGTTGATGTAGGTGTTTGTTGGCTGGGCCTCTTCCATAAGCATCAGTTGTTGATCTGACATAGATCCATTGCCACCTCTGCCACCATTGAGCGCTGAAGAACCGGAACCATTGGGTTCGAGTGTGAGCAAGTCCTGTTGGGCGGCATTTGTGTTCTGAAACCCAGGCTTTGGACTACGGCCGCGCGAGGGTGTTTGGTAGAGAGGCGAGTCGGTGCGGCCCGGGTCGAGGCCGGAGGGTTGGGCTTGTTGAGAGACGGACGAAATGAAGTTTTCGGTACGGGACTTGGAGGCCTGGATGTTCTTGGTCCGGAGCTCGAGCACTTCCTTGAATGAGAGTCCAACGTCGGCAACACGACCCTGCAGCAGCAACAGCACATTCTTATTGTGTTCGCCCTCCTGATCCTTCTGGTCCTGAGGATGCTGGGCAACCGACAGCTGTTGCAGCTGCTTTATCGAGGTGTTGAGCTGAGCCAGGTCCTGCTTGATGACGTAGGTGAGTTCAGCAATCTCGACGGGACGGTCGTCGAAGAGCGTCTTGCGGCGAGCGAGCTGAGCGAGGCGTTCAAGCTTGGCCATGGCCCCCGAGATGCCGCGTCCGATCTCGGCTGCCTTGCGCGCAAATTCGCTGCGCTGGCGTTGAGGGGACTGAGCCTGCTGCTTCTGGGATTGCGACAGCAGCGACTGGCGCTGGGCGCTGGCCTTGTTGCTCTGCACGCGGCGCTGAGCCTGCTGCAGGATGCTCCGGAATTCGGGCGTGCGGTCTTGGATCGACGCGGCGGCCATGGTGGGCGAGGTGCGGATACGGGCGCGGGTGCGGGCGGATGCGAGCGAGCGCGGAGAGGGCGGAGAGGGTGGTCAGTGGACGGTGGAGGAGAAAGATCTAGCTCGAGTGGGCGGCGCAAGAGGGCGAGATTGCGCTGGAGACCGCAATTTCAGCGCTACGGTAGACCCAAGGCCAGGGCGGAACGCGGTCAAAAATGTAACGGGAGGGCGAGGTGACGTCGATAGGCTATGCGCCGGGTGAGAACATGGGCGGACAGGTGGTGGTTCAGTGTGCGCGGTCGAATTTGAGGAGATTAGAAAGGTAGTGAGAGGTACGTGTAGCGTGGCTGCAAGGACAAAGGCACAGACGGAGATGGTTGAGAGGCAGGGAGAGGCCGGAGCCTGGAGCGCAAGGTGGCCTGCCACTCGGCCGCTCGGCCACTTGGACCCGCCGCCCAAACGCGCGCTGCCACAGCGATCGCTGAAGGCTCAGGGGGCCGGCGCCTCGACGACGACGTCAGCGCGTGGCGGAAGCGATATGCCGTAACCGCCTGTAACAATCCTGCAATACGCGCTGCTCACGACCGTCATTGTCATCCGCACCGCGCGCTGCTTTGGCGCGTATGAGCACAGCAGCGAAATCGAGTCACGAGAGCTGGAGTCGCGCTGCATGTAATAGCCTCCAGATGTCTGGCCAGTCAAGGAATGAACCAAGTCTACACTCGGGTCTCTTCCCCCAGTCAAGCTCTTCAATGCAGCTGACACTACTGTGATTCGTGCGTAGGAAGCCGAAGACCCTTGCTTGGCTGTAATCTATTCCGGTTTGTCCACGTATAACCCCCTCTTTCTGGCTAAGCCTCTCCGCGCTGCGTCAACTCTGCGCCTGCACCTTGTTGCCCTGTCTGCCGCTGCCCTGCTCACGCCCCAAGATTCCGCCCGCGCCCGCCTCCGCGCCCAAGTCACCACCCTCGCTCTCGGCCACTCCTGCCGTCAAGCCTCTACTCCATCCTTTCCTCTCCGGATCCCCGTTTCTGGCCTGAATTGCAGGCTGTGCCGCGTCTTCCTAGCTGTCGCAGGGGAGCGGGCCGAGCGTCATCAGTCCACAGCCCTACCTAATTCCACGGCCTCGTAACCGCGCATCTCCCGCCCCGGCCTGCCACTACGCACCCACAAGAGTACGAGCCACTGCCACATTGATCGCCCCAAGCCATTCTGCGCCCGCTCTGCCTCCCTTGCTACCGCCGCTTCCACCCTGCCCGCCGCTCAAGTAAGCCCAATGCCGCCGCCTTGCTAGCTATACCCACCGCATAATCCACCATGTCGGGGCCCTACCGCTTCACGCCGGACCGCGTCACGTCCCCATTGTAAGTCCTTCCAGTCCTAGACGCATGAAACTTGCACAACTGACCGCCGCGCGCAGAGACCAGCGGCCCCCGAATCCCTTCCCAAGCGGCCAGCCCCCGTCGTTCAAGACCAACATCAACCGCAACAAGACCAAGAAGTGGGTGACTGCGAAGGCTGCCACCTATGATGGCGATGTATGCTACAACTTTCTTTAGACGTGGATCGGACAGCTTTGTTTTTCTAATCTCTTGGTTCAGGACTGGGGCGATTTCGATGAAGACGATGAATATGGCGTCAGGGCCGCCGCGCAGAATCCACAGGCTCCAACCGGTCTGAGGCAACGCGGTCAGAGTATAGACAAGACTGGCGCAACCCGGAGCTTCACAGAACCCGTACAGCCACCAGCCGCCTCGGGCCACGCCCGCCACCCATCGTTCGAGTACGGCGAAGAAAAGCGATCTTTCTCTGCTTCGCTCAATCACGCCCAAACCTTACCCACTCAGCCGCCGCCCATCGACACGTCGGTACACGACGGTAATGCCGCAGGAAAGGCGCCCGCACGCGATCCCGCATCCGGCGCAAGCCCACCTCCGCAAGCTCCCTCCTCAGCGCCCGCGCAAGCGCCTCCCAGCTCGTATCAGGAACCCGCAGCTGCGCAGAGCCACATGTCCAGCACGAGCTGGACCCCGTCAGTAGTGAGTGATTCTTCTGCATACCAGGACCCTCATCTCCGCCGCGACTTCTCAGAATCTGCCCTTCCGCCCCCGCTGCAAATGCGGTCATCCAACACATCTACTCCCACTGCACCCCAGGACACGCCCGCCCGCTTCCCTCCAAGGAAAAGCAGTCTCAGCCAAGTGTCGCCAGCAGATCCGTCTTCGTCCGGTGACACTGCGCAGTCAACCCCAACAGCGTCTCGGCCGCGCGCTCCCAGCAATCCTAATAAGCCCCTTCCCTTCATACGCCCGGCCGACATCTACAAGAGAGTTGAGGAGGAGCGTAGAAAGGCATCAATGGACTCAGAGAGACCAAGCCTGGATTCCGCAGGCCGTCCGTCGCAAGATGAGCTTCAGTCGCCTAGCGCCAGACAAGTCGGTAGCTCCGACAATCCTGGGCGCGTGCGCAGTCCCAGCGCGGAGCATTACGACGGCGGACGGGGACAAAACCTGGCCCCGCTCGAGACTGTTGCCGAGAGGAAAAGCGAGTATCTACCCGAGTTCTCTCTCGCACAGGCTGAGAAGGCTGCGAACGCTGGTTCGGCTCAGGCTACGCCCTCGCAATCAGGAGCACCACAAATTTCGTCACTGACCCCTGTTCCCGTGTCCTCATTTGGCGCGGAGTTTTGGGATTCTGCGGAGAAACCCTCCACAGCATCTTCAAGTGCACAGGATCTTGCAGAGGCTAACAAAACGCTTCCGCAGCCCGAGGTTGGCCCCACCGAAGAGTCGTCGCTGCATCACCAGCCCTCGCATGGTTTCCGCACCGCCGTCCGCAATGCTTTCGAACGCGTCGACGATAACTCTGTCCCGCCTACGCCCGTTTCTAAATCCAACTCTCTCTCTGCCGGTGGCTCTGGAGTCTCCAGGAGTAATACGGACAGCACAGCTGGAATTAGCCCAATCATGAGCCGGGTTCCTAGCGGCGCTAATCCTACGTCTTGGAAGAGGGAGATGGAGAATGCTACACCCGCAATTGCGGAAGAGCCCAGTGGTGGTTCGCGACCCACCTCGTCGGGAACTCTGCAAAAGATTCAGCAGAAGCCATCACCATCTCATTCGAGAGATGGTTCGTCTGGCTCAATACCCCGTATCGGCACGCCAACTGGACGTCGGCCACTGGGGACACCTAGTCCAAACCAGAGCCCTGCCAGATCGCCTTTTATTGAGACCGCAAAGCCATTGCCTTCCGGAGAATCTGGCGAGCTCAGTGGAGTCAGTCCCCTCGACGCTGCGAGCCCTACTAACTTTGCCACGAGAGAAGCGGACCTTGTCTCATCCCCGTCCAGCAGTAATAAGCGCACAAGTGCTAACATGGGTGCGGAGGAGAAACAGGCACAAACGTCATTTTTGGAACATCGCCGCCAATCCAACATCGAATCATCTCCCGAGCGGGCCTCACCTATCAACAGGGCTGAATCGCCCACGAAAGGCAGGGTCCGGGATCTTGCAGGGAAATTCAACGACATCGTCGACTCGAGACGGAACTCCACCCAATCAGTATCATCTGTTAAAAGCAATGGTTCAGGCAACAAGAGGTTCTCAAGGTCGCCATCACCTACAAAAGAATCGGCGAGTGAGCGCCCGCAGCCGGAAAGGGAAGTCAGCTTCAGACCGAAGCTGCCTGGCACCTGGGAGTCGTACACCACAGCAGGGCAGTCATCTCCTGATAAAGAAAAGCAAGAACCACTCATGGATACCTTGCAGGAGCGCGAGAGCTCGCCGCCTACAAAGAACAGCGATGCCCTTGAAGAAACGGATATTACTCCGACAACTGCTAAGCGGCCGGTCGATCACAAGGATGCTGTCGATCCGGTGCATGACCCGATGGGAGCTCTTGCTGCGGCCGGGGCTGCCATTGGAGAATCGCTCAAGTCAGCGGTCGCACCAGGACAACGGAGCCCGGCCAAGTCGGAACCTGAGTCTTGGGAAGGTTCCATTGCGTCGGACGATGAGCAACCCAAGGTCGAGGAAGAAAAGAAGGACAGGGCCGTTGGTGATGTTTATCTTCGTCCCCTGCAGCTCGACAGAAAAGCTTCTTCGATCGCATCGTCCAGCGATGGGCCCACCAAAGAGGATGACCGCGAGGACTATTCTCCTGTAAAGGCACCACCCCCGCTTAGATCGTCAAGGAGCCCGTCTGCTCAGCCGCCGGAGCTGGATACCCGTGGCACAACGCATCAGGGTCCGGAAGGATACAGCCCAGGTCCAGACACGTCGGATTTGGCGACGGATAGGCTGACTGCGGATATTATGAAGCGGCTTAGCACTCCCAGCTTGGTCGGCAGCGTTCAGGACGTTAACCGTACGCTAACGCCGCAACCACCGGTGCAAGATACGCCCAAGGCTTCGCAGGAGAACCGTGCCGGCTCTGCGGTGCCGAGGGAGTACGAAAATTATTGGGCTGCTGGCGGTGAAGAGCATGTGGGCGGCGGCTCGGACCACGGTGCGGCACCTCAAACCATTGTGCCGGAGTCCACGATTCGCGCGGTTAAACCAGAAGAGTCGCCGTCTCCTGCAGGTGACAGCTCGTCTCGGTCCGGCTTTTTGAGCCATCGCTTCAGTTGGGAGAGACAGGAAGCTGCTGGAAATGCCGCCGCTCAGGCCTCTGCGACCGGAGCACAGGCACCGGGAGCCAGCGAAGAGCCGGTTTCCACCGCTCTGGGAGCTGACAGCGCACACTTGGCAGCAGCGCGCAACTTTGAGGACCATCCGTCGGTGGCCAAGGCCATTGCTGAATTGCCCGATGCGCAAGAGCGCATTTCGGACGGCCTGCACATTGTCAACCCAGAGCCGGAGCTGTCGAGTTCGTCGGCCTCAGATGTGGAGCTGGAGGCCCCTGCGGCTCCCAATCAGCCACTGGACGCCGACGCGTGGCGAGCACAGACGCAAGAGGTCGATCCCCCATCCTCGCAAACTCCATTGACGCCGGTCCAACATCCACCAGCTGCAACCGCGCAGCAGCAGCCGCGCATCCCCCTGTTCCGTGAGATCCTTGCTCTCAAGTCCACCGAGGAGCGCTTTACCAAATACAACCAGGCGCGCGACCAGTTCGCGGGCATGGACACGGGCCTCCGCAACTGGGTCTCGTCCACGCTGGCTACTAAACCAGAGCACGCCGAGCTCACAAATCTTCCCAAGCAGCCGTTGCCGCCGATTCAAAGCACCCACAGCAGCAGCGGCGGCGGCTTGATGCGGCACCACAAGCACAACGCTTCCATTTCGCACTTTGCGACGGGCTTCCGAAAGAACAACCAAACAGCAGCCGGGATCACTTCTGGACCTACCGTGCATGAGAGCACGCCTAGCCCAACGGATGGCGGACAGCAGAGCAGCGCCGGGCGCGAGAAGATGCAGGCCAAGGGCAAGGACCTTCTCAAGGGCGCGGGTGTTTTGGGTGGAAAGGGAATGAAGGAGGCCAAGGGTCTCTTCGCCAAAGGACGGAGCCGGTTCAGAGGCGAAAGCAAGGTAGATTGATGATTTTCTTGCCTCTTTTTTTCTTACACGATTTTCCCTTGTCAATGCACCTCAGCCCTTCGTTAGGAGTTTCAATTGCTTGGATTAGGTCAGGAACGTCATCGGCAAGCTCTTCCAGTTTCGGTTCTCCTGTTCTTATTTCAGCCATGGTCGGTCCGTAAACGTTGCGACGGCACCGCAGCACATGGACAGTTGAAGCAGCATTCTGGACGAGGATATCACGGTATCTCGCACCTGGACGGTTGCGTAACTGACTATGCGCAATGCGCCGTGTTGCAATTTCTTCTTCTATGAACCCATACGACTCACGGCCGCCTCCTTTTGTTCTATTCCCCCTTCGTGCTTTTCACCTGCATGAGCAACACCTGTACGAATAGGCGAAGTTTTTGATCCCTCCTAGCATTTGCGTATTTTGTATAATTTCTTCAATCCTAATTCCTCATCCGAATTGCTTGCCTGTCACCGCTTGAAACCACAGCTTTCCACTTGTAGGATGTGTAGGTTGATTCGTTTCCGTGTTAAAAGCAGGCCACCTTCCGTAACATCACTCCCTACGACCATCCCTCTCCCAGCAACGTTACCGCACCATCTCTTCCCGCACAGCCTCCCCAGCCCGAGCCCACCAGTGCAACCGCTTCCTTGCCTCCAGCTGCCCAGGCCTCCGTTCCAGGTGACGCTTCCCGCAAATCAGGTGAAAACGACCGGCCCATACTCTCACCTCTCAGTACTACTCAAGAATCAATCACGCTACAGTCTCCAGCAACTCCAGCGACTCCATTCGATGATGGAGCGACTAAAGAGAGGGAAAAGAAAAAGCGGACATTTTCATTCGGCAAGCTGCGACAGAGGAGTAAGAGTGCGAGCAGAAGCCGACCAACCAGCGTTGTCCTCGATGAAGTTCCGGAGTCGTCATCTCCTCCCCCGCCACCTCCGCTTCCAAAGGATTTCGCGCATGAGAACAGCAACACGGAAGACGTGAATGTTGCCGAAGATGAGCAAGAGAAGAATGTGCAAACGGAGAAAAAGCAGGAAGAAGAGCCGACGGTTCAGCGAGAATCTCCAGAAAAGAAGGTGGATGTAGAGAAGGTTGAAGATCGTCAAGAAGGCCAAGAACTCGCGAAAACGGTATCGAAGGATCGGAATACGGCAGTGGACGCCTTCGATTTTGGAACCGAGGCTGGGACTGCCGATCGACCCTCGACAGAAGTGGAAGCGAAGCCAAGTATTGAAGCCCCTGGCGCACCCGAGATTGCTCAAGAGACCACTCTCAGTCAGGGTCGTCCAAGCCAGGACCGAGACAGCAAAAAGGATCGCCCTGAGATGAACGTTAGCAAGCCCGTCAGCCGCCAGATCTCTCGAGTCAACTCGCCCGTCGGCAGCCGTCCGGTCAGCAGCGTCGGCAGCGGCTCAGCTTTCGTCGCGCCAGAGGAGTGGGAATCCGTCCCGGACCCCGCGTCAGGCGCAGCGTCTCCTGTCAACCGCTCTCTGAACCAGTCTCCCGTGTCGCGGGTTGGAACACCGGGGAGGTCGTTCGCGGAGCGTGCGCAGTCGCCCATCCAACGGTCGGCAACGCCGGGAAGCATCACCATGCCAGCTGCGCAGTATGGCGAAGGTAACCAGAAGGGCAACGGCAGGTGGGAGCGCCTAGGTGTGTTGCCCAGCCCAAATATCGAACCGTTGTCGTGGCTGGATGAAAAGGAAAAGAGGAGGAGCTTGGCGGCGGAGCAGAGGATGGAACGGGTGATCGAGAGCGTGGTGCGGAACAGCACGCCGGTAAGCGTAAGAAGCAAGGGCAGCGCGGGAAGCATGGGCAGGATTGTCGGCGAGGAGCAAGAAGCTGGAAAGAGCAAGGGCGTTGATTCGGATAACGAGGAGCCGGTGGCTGGTGGCAAGTCGTCCAGGCAATCCTTCGCGCAACGGGCTACGGGCGCTTCGTCCCGCCAGTCCATTCGCACGAGGGGTTCAAGAGGTTCGATTGCGTCGCTCTTGCCTATACCGCTTGATGAGATGGCGAAGAAGGATCTCACGCTCGAGGACCATGAGCTTGACAGGCCGAAGTTTGATGTCTCACCCATCGACTTGGGCGATCCTGCGCAGCGGGATGAGCAATTCCGGGAGGCGACATCGAAAGAGAAGGTTGGTGGTGAAGAGGAGGAACATGGCGCAGAGCAGTACAGCGCTCCGGATGCGCATGCTGGAGCGCAACGCTCGCCGTCTCCGTCGCCTGAGTTTCACCACGCCGATGCTTCCGCTGAGCAACCACCTCGTGTTGCATCTCCACTTCAAGATATCAGCGCCGCTGCGGCTAGTCCAGGCCCTTCACGACAGGCTTCTATTGGTGCCCAGGCCCCTGCTGAGAATGAAAGTCGCAAGTACCAAGTCAGCCCATTGAATCCGGAGTTCGACGTTACCCGTCAAAGGCAGCCGAGAGGCGACACCGATCAAGGCCCTCGTCCGTTCTCATATATGGAAGGCCAGAGTACGCAGGAAGAGAGCCTTCAACAAGGGTACATGGGCCCTCGCGGGTCGGCTCCAGGATCCATGTCTGGCACGGAGCGTGGCATGCGGTACAGTCGACGTGGTCCTCACAGTTGGCAACCTCCACCCCCAGGATTGGGTGGCTTTGGACCATCGCAGCAAGGCCCGTATCCTCAGCGCCAATTCCAATCCCCGCCGCCTAGTATGGTTGAGTATGGTGCTCAGCAGGATCCTCGTTCCAAGCGTCAGAGCTTCCAATCGCCGCCGCCAGGCCTCGTGGAAGGCCGACTGGGACAACCTCAAGGACAGGAAAATTTCAACCGCCAGGACTTCGATCCGCGTTCCTATTCTTCTGAGTTTACTTTGCCCGGAGTTGGCCCGCCTGATCATTCGGAAGGCTCCGAATTGCGGCAGAAGAGGAGGTCGATCCTCGGTGGCATTGGTTCGAGCAAGGCTACGCCGTCCGGATCCAACACTCCGGCATCTAAGTCGAGCGAGCGCGTCAATGAGCGCATCAACCCTCAGCATGTCGACCAGCAACTTCACCGCACCTTCTCATATCAATCCAGTGTTAATGAGAACGAGCTTGGTCTCACCAAGGGCGGGAAGAAAGAGCAGAAGAAGGAAGGTCCGGACGTGCTTGAAGAGATGGCCAAATTTACGGACCCGGCGAATCAGAAACACAAGAGGCAGCGTTCCGGCATCCTTTCGCCGTTCAAGAAGAGTGATACCAGCACCCAGCAGCAGAAAGAGGCCACCGCGGCCGAGCATGGTCATTTCTCCACGCCTCCGCCTGAAGCCGCTACTCCGCCGGTTGGCCACAGAGATTCGAAGAAGGGACGTAACAAATTGCAGCGCAATGCCAGTTCCGGTCGTCTTCCCGAAGAAGCTATTGTGCCTGAAAAGAAGGAAAAGAAGAAGCGGACGTCTCTCTTGGGAAGCATCTTCGGCAGGTCTGGTTCAGAAGCTAAGCAGCGTGAGAAGGAAGAGAAGAAAATCCGCAAGAGCGAGAGTAAGGGCAAGCTTTCGAAGCTTAGGAAGGCCAACCTCAGCCAGCCACCTGTGCCCGAGGCTCGCTCTGCCGCATACGCGCCTGTGCCGGAACCTCCATCCAGCTTCCAGGGTCCAGGAGAAGCAGTTCAGAATCCCCCGGCGGATGAGCCTCAACCGGAATACTTTGCGGCCGGCGATCAAAAATCTCCGGCCCCTGGCCCAGGATATCCACCAGGCCTGCAGAACATACCACCTCCTCCTGGATTTGCCGGTGGACCTGGATACCCACCACCGGCTGGTCGGGCTATGTACAGTGGTAACGGCTATCCGCCGCCTGGTTTCCCGCCTCAGCAGCAGCCCGCAATGCGAAACCGCTACTACCAGCCCCAGCGTGCCGTGTCCCATGACCGCGCTCTGTACCCCAACGGCCCACCTCCCCCGATGATGCAGGGCTACCCACCCCAGCAGCGCCGCTTCTCGGAGCAAATGCTCCAGCAATTCCCACCGAGCCGCGCATACCAGACGCCGCCGCCACCGCAGCAGTACCGCCATCCCAGCGCTTCGGGATCGGCGCACGGCAGCGAGTATAACGCGCTCTCGCCGCAGGTCTCGGCCATGACTTCGACGCCGCCACCGGGCGGGCCGTTCCCGAGGCACGGAAGCAGCGGCGGGGAGGACTTGCTCGTCAGCCCCGTCACTTCGGGCTCGTACGAGTACGGCGGCAGTGGAAGGGGGGAGTACTTTGGACCACGCAGCAGCCCCGGCAGGACTCGTGTGCCGTCGGATCCGTTTGAGAGGCAGCGGATGTGGTACCAGCAGCAGTCGCAGCAGCAGCAGATGATGATGCAGCAGCGCCGGATGGGCAGGATCGCGGAAGGTCAGCAGCAGCAGCATCACGGTGCTCATCCGCACCAACATGTTCCGTATCAGCAGCAGCAGCGGCCGTTTGAGTTGAGTCTTCCGACGGATGACTCGGAAAATGAGGACTCTTTCAGAGACGATAGGAACCTCGCGCCGGCCGATGCGGAGAAGGAACAGGCGGCGTGGGCTCCTGCTCCCGGTAGCAGCACTGGCGGCAGTGGTGGTGGGGGCGGCTACAGAGAAGTGCTGCCGCGCCCCAGCGGCTACGCGCCCCCGGTCATCACGACGTCCGCCGCGCCCAACCCTCCTCCTTCCCACTCCACCAACTCCCCCGCCGGCTTCGCCCTCCAACACCCGTCCTCGCCCGCCCGCCCTTCCCCGACGCGCGTCGAGGCTAAGTGGAAGGAGGTCTTACCCGAGGAGGGCGAGGCCGAGCTCGAGAAGCTGCGCGAGCACAAGGCCCGCGAGCAGCTCGCCGCCCAGGAGCACGAGCGCAGCGTCCACCCGGCCTATCGGCACAGCCCGAACCCCAGCTTGGGAGGTGGCAGTGTCGTTCTCACGCCTTCGGGCCACTCGCCGCGTCTGGCGCCGCCGGGGCTCGAGGGCCATCACCATCAGCGTAGCAGCAGTGGTACCCTGCAGATGGATCCGGCGTATGCGAAGGAGTACGGCATCGTTACGCCGCCTGCTGGTGGCGGTGGCGGAAAGGTTACAGGTGCTGGTGGCGCGGGCGGTGAGAGCAGCGATGACGACGACGACGACGACGACGACGACGACGAGGATTTGTACGCCGAGCCGACGGTTTACCGCAGCAAGGAGTCCGGGCAGCAGGGCGCGCAGGTGCTGGAGCGCGCGCAGAAGGAGGCGGGCGATACGCCGAGCCCGCCGACGGTGCCGGCGTCGATGGTGCAGGAGAGCGAGAGGAGCGTGAGCCAGGAGAAGGAGGTCGTTAAGAGTGAGGAGCGGAGCGGGGGAGGCGGAGGCGCGGCGGCGGGCGAGAGGCGCTCGGATGAGGATGAGGAGCCTGTTGTTATGCAGGCGGCGAGTTATCCGGGGATGGAGTGGACGCCGAGGTGGGATGGAACGATTGAGTGAGTGAGTGCATATAAGGTCGTGGGGTGGTGGTGGATACATTTCCTTTTTCTTTGCTTTTCCTCTTTCATCGCGCATCGTTTCCTACCCTCTGTCTCTGCCTCTTATTTCCTATCTCCTTTCCGTTTTCGTGTTGTACGCGCTTTCGAGAGCGGGGTGCGGTTCAGACCAGATTGTTGTTGCTGTTGATATCCAAGTTGCAGTATACCTGACTGGTTTCTTTTTTCTTTTTCTTGTCCATTATTTGTTCATTGCATCCCCTTTTCCTTATGTTGCGAGGGCGGCCAGTTTGTCAAATTGCGGAAGGATCGAGGGACGGCGGTGCATTTTGGCGGATGTTGGTGGCAGAAGGGTAATGGAAGGTGTGTTTGGTAGGCTGTCTGTATCTGGTTTTTTGCTTGCTTTATTCCCATATAGCGCTGTCTTTGGTCTTTGTTTGTTGGAAATCTGTTTGATTCCCCCTACCAAGCGTTGCGAGCTCCTTCCGCATTCATTCATCGGTTTCTTGCTCTAAGTGCTTCTTCGCCGTTCAAGCGTGGATAATATATGAGCGTCGCTTTACTTGCACTTCGGATCTTTCCCGACTATTCGGACGTGTAAGCTTTGCTGAATAATAGTCAATCTGCTGTTGCAGGAAATATCAAGCCCCCGAGTACAAGGCACGGTTTTGTGTCTCAGCCATCTGTCAGGATTACACGCTGCGGGATTCCTTTGAGCTAAACAGCACCAACTCAACTTAGGTACCAGCATGAAACAAGCCACATACGTGCCGTGACCAGGGAGAGAAATGGGTAACTTGGCTTAGTTGTTGGGTTCGGCCGGCCGCTGGCTCCTCACGTGCCTTGTATGTACTTTAATACTTGGCGACACCGACGTTGAATGCGAGACAGAGGATGCGAAGCATTCTCCACCGTGTCTGACGATACTCTTCTTCTTCAGATGGAAGAGATTTATAATTACTTATACTTCCATCTGCGTACTGTTTTCCATCTTCCAAGCTCTTTTCGCTCTTTACCTTCTTCCCTCTTTCAAATTGACGCAAGTCGTTTCACCCATTTGTTGTTGTTCTTCTTCCAGACTCGTTTCCGCCGTGATTGAACTCAGGCTTTTCTTCGTTCCTGCATACCTATTGATGGCAGTACACGCAGTTCCGACCATAAAACAACGTTGGGATCTGGACGGGAATGGCACACCTGACTTTTGCTATTCGGATGCTGGTGGTGCTGCGCACTGCATGCGACCTGATGGGACATGGACGTCTCTCTCCCCTTCAAGTGCTGTCTCCACGTCAACCATTGCATCTATCCATTCCGTATCTCCGGAACCATCTATTTCAGTCACGACTACGGCCAACCGGAGCTCTGCTCTGCCCACCGGTAACCCCCCTGATCCGGCAACCTTCAAGGCACAGAATGGCAGTAAATGGAAAATCGAGTACGTCGGAGACCTCAAGTTCACGGGTTCCGTGGGGGAGAAAGCCCTGGGCGGTGACAAATGCCGCAGCAGTGTCCTCGGAAATAAAGTCATCTGGAACTGCGGAGACATGGAATGCAATGGCGATTGGCAAGTCTGCGGATTCTCCATGGGGCATGTCCGCCAATCCCCGAATCTCATATTCATTCGATTTTGCTAACCACCCCTGCAGCCCTGCATTCTATGGAACTGACGACGTGATGACCGTACACACCACCGGGCTCACATCCGTCCAAGACAACGACTTCGCCCAAGCATGGTCCGGCGATCGCGCTCCCGAAGCGCCACAGACGGCTTGGGGCATGGACACGTCCAACGTCGCCGCCATCAACGACACGATCGGCATCGCGTACGCCTGGGAGATCTGGCGCGGCGCCGCCGACGGCTCGCACGTCGACCGCGGCAACGCCATCGCGGCCGTCACGCTGGGCCCCGGCAAGCCCATCGCCACGCGCGTCGGGCCCCTCCTCAGCGGCCCCTCCGCCGTCCAGCTCGGCCTCCTCGCCATCCTCCGCGACGGAGACCACGTCTACAGCTACTCGATGGGCGGCCCCACCGGCAGCGTCGTGGGCCGGGTGCGCGCCGCCGACAACGCCTTCGCCGCGTCCAACTACGAGTTCCTGTCTTCCGCTGACTACACCGCGTGGCACGCGCCGGGTGCGATACCCGCGCCAGAGACGACGGAGTACGGCATGCGGACGGAGCATCCGGGTGGGAAGTTTGGCTGCAACGTGTACGGCTCCGTGTTCTATTCCAACTACCTCCGGAAGTACGTGATGATCTGCACGATCTACATGTCCTTCACGAACATGCACGTTGCGGAGAAGCCATGGGGCCCGTGGAGTGCGGTGTATGGGTTGCTGAGCGGGTGGGGGCAGGGGTATGGGAGCCATGCGCATCCGGAGAACTCGCCGGATGGTTCGCATAAGGAGGTTTATTTCTCGCAGGGGCCGAACGGGCCGTTCACCATGTTCAAGGTCACTTTTGATTTTTGATGTGGGCGTTTGATGATCAGCTATGGACTTAGATCTTTTTTTTTTTTTTGGTGAACTCATTCAAATTTCAAGAAGACCCGTACGCCTGATCCTTATTGTATCCTCAGTGAGTGTAAGACTGCAAACAGCAGTAACAACTTGTCATGGAGTGACGAGAAGATACCTGCCAAGCACTTGGAAAGAGCGATCAAATCCTTAAAGTGTCGCAAGCGCCTTCTTAGGCGCAGCTTTCCCTGCCAGGACGGACTCGACCGTCAACTTCGTCTCTCCATCATAAACCTTCAGCCTCTCCCGCGCCTCCGCCGCCTCCCTCTCCAACAGCTCCCTGATCCCCTCCGACCGGGGCGTGAACCGGGCCTTGAAAGGCAGCGGCCGCATGTTCTCGCTGTCACTGTACGCGAAGACATCGAGTTTCTCTCCGTTTCCCTGTCCGTTGGACGATCGTCAGCTTCGACACACGACAACAGAATCACTTTCAACTCACGTTCTCATCCAACCCCGGCTCGACCCTAAACGCCCACAACAACCTCGCCACCACCATGAACAGCGACTGCTCCGCCAACGGCTGCCCGCTGCACTGCCTCCTCCCCCACCCAAACGCATTATGCCCGCGGCTATTCGGATACTCGAACTTCAGCCCTCCCAAATACCTCTCCGGCACCACGACATCCGGATCCGGAAACTCGCGCGGATGGCGGTGGATGGCCCAGACGTTACACGTGATCTGCGTGCCGCGCGGGATGCGGTAGCCGCGGTACTCGTCGTCGCGCAGCGGCGCGTGCGGGATGCCACCGAGGACGGTGACGGTGCGCCAGCGCAGGATCTCCTTGACGAGAGCCTGCAGGTAAGGGAGGCGCGGCTCGTCGTCCGCGGTCGGGGAGCGGGCGTGGCCGACGACGGCGTCGAGCTCGGCCTGGGCGCGGCGCTGGACGTCCGGGAAGACGCACGCGGCGAGGACGGCCGAGACGAGCGACGAGCTCGTCGTGTCGACGCCGCCGCCGACGAGGTTGGTGGCCAGCGCCGCGACCTCGACGTCGCCGAGGCCGTGGGCGCGCTGCTCGCGCAGGAGCGTGCGCGCGAAGCTGGCGGGCGCGCCGGCGGGGGCGGCGGCGCTTTCTTCGCTGAGGGCGTAGAAGTAGGCCCAGTTGGCGCTGGAGTGGGCGCGCAGCATGGAGGGGAGGCGGTAGAGCCACGAGGGCAGCTTGGCCAGGACGGGCAGGGACTCGAGGAGCAGGTAGCCCGGGATGATCAGGTTGACGGCTTCCATGCCCTCGAGCGCCTTCTGGGCGACGTAGTCGTTCTTGCGCGAGATGCGCCGCCCCCAGCCGACGATGGAGACGGTGCTGACGGAGTAACGCTCGATGGACATGACGTAGTCGTCCGGGTCGGCGAGGAGGTCCTGCGTCAGGATCTTGGACTCGTCGCCTTGGAAGGAGCGGTAGTTGCGGACTGCTTGGCTTCCGACGACCGAGTGCTGTGGCACTTCGTGAGCACGCAGGTATGCAAGGGTAGGGGTTATGAGGGGGCTTACAGTGAGTTTCCTGTGCAGCCTCCAACGGTCGCCGTACACCAGCGTTGTCTGGTTGGTCTCGGTTGCGTTTATTAGATCCCCCATGGCGATCATGTGCGGCCGCGACGAGTAGATATCAGCCCGCTTCTCAAGCAAGTCCGAAGCCGTCCATGCATCGTTGAGCACGATCACCGGCTTGCTCCCCAGCCAGATGGTGATCATAGGATTGTCGTATTGCCGGCTCCATTCCTCGAACTTTATCCAAGGCTTTGGATGTGGAATGTGGTAGTGGTTGCCAACAACTGGTAAAGGAAACGGGCCCGGCGGAAGACGACGACGCAGGGAGAGGACTTTCACGTAGTTGACTGTGACGATGGTAATGCCGGCTAAGGCTACCAAGGCAGCTAGTCGGAGAAGTAGGCGGGGTATTTCTGTGTACAAGTTATCAAGAAGCAGCGGCATGGTGGAATCTTTCCTGAAGTGCCGGAAGGTAGGGAGATCTAACAGTGAAGTGTTCACTCCAGAAACGTGAGCTTCTACAGACACGGCGTTCAGTTTAAGTACCGACCGTCAGAGCATGCGAGCGCAGGCCGCTTACTAAAAGAGGATGTGGATGGTGGGCTCCTTTGTCCGACAACCCCGCCAGGCCGGGGCCCCACATGCAGCTTTGGGTGCCTGAGGACGTATGTGGGGCCCCGCATATCATAGATGCAGCTATGTAAACATTCTCCGCTGAGTATATTCATCTTTCCATACTCAGAGAAATCAGTGTTAGGTGCTCAATATGCAGTGTTCCTTCTTTACGGAGCTACCAAATCTCCACCTCATCCGCGCCAGGGCCCCTACTCAACTCCTTCAACACCTCCGCCAACGACCTAATTTTCCACCTCCCCAGCCCTTCCATCAGCGTCGCAAAATGCATCATCGACCTCCTCGCCGACACCCTCCCGCCCGTAATCAGCGCTCCCCCAGCACTAAACGCGCCGCCCTCCCTGATGAACCTCACCGCCGCCGACACCCCTTCACCAGCCCCCCCACCTCGCGCATCCTCACCCCCTCCAAACCCTTCCTCCCCAACCCCGACCCAGTCCACCCCCTGGAATATCTCCACCACCGCCGCCGCAGCGCCCTCCCCCTCCCGCGGCATCCCCAGAATGTACAGCCCCAGCGCCAGGCTCGCCTCGAACAGCCACACCCCGACGCCCGGCGCCATCTCGTCCGCGACCCGCCGCGACCACAGCGCGACGAAGACCTGGCTGGCGTGCAGCGCGGCGCGAGCGCTTCGGCGGCGGCGGCGGGGCCGGACGTGCCGGCTGCGAGGGCGAGGAGCGGGAGGGGCGTGAGGGCGCGGATGTGGAGGGTGTGGTAGCGGAGGAGGGGGAGGAGGGGGAGGGGTGGGTTGGTGGTGGTGATGGAGGGGGCGAGGGAGTGGAGGTGTGTGAGGAGGGCGCGGGCGGTGGCGTCGGAGGGGTAGGCGAGGGAAGGGGGCTCGTGGGGGGAGAGGTGGGAACGGAGGCGGTGGTCGGTGGTCTGCTGTTGGATGTCGAGGAGGAGGAGGAGAAGGCGAGTGGAGTTGGTGGTTGGTGGGTCGGCGGTCGAGGAGGCTGGTGCTGGGGCGTTGTGGAGGGTGATCGGGGCGGCGGGTTGGAATGCTTGGTAATACCTTTGCCAGATAGTTGCAGATGGGGCGTGGAAGAGAACAGTGTCCGAGGGGCTGGCGATGGAGAGTCCTTCAGGTCGGGTGATTGGTGGTTCCGATAGGTAGGATGAGTACCACACATCTATTTCCAGGAGCCCAACGACCAGTCTCCGCTCGTCAGTTTCTGCAGAAGAACAAGAAGATGGTGGTTTCTTTACCGTTTGGCGCTTTCAAGCCGACTCCACGCCTGCCATCTGGTTTCAATGTCCTTCGTGTGTCCGAAAACGGCGTCGGATGCATCACGGTTACTGATGTAGAATAGCCCACAAGATTGTGCTACCTGATCGAAAGAGGTAAGCATTGGACTGCTGGACTGGGAGGTACAACTGACCGATAAGGCCGTGGCACGCAGTGGGTGAGTTTGGGCGACACGCCCCTCGTGCTGAGGATTTAAGCTCACGTTAGGACTAAAGCTGCTGAAAAGTGGGCTTAGAGCTTACCTCAAGCAGAGGTGCAATGTGGAGTAGGAGCAATGCGGCCGCAACCGATGACAAAGACGGCGTTGCTTGTGGTTTGGCAGATGTGAAGGATGCCAGATCAACGGTGACAATACGGACTAATGCCTAAGCAGCATTAGCGGGGCATTCTAAAGTGCCTTTTTTCCTGAGCGTCTTACATCAAATGCACTCTCAAGAAAATCAGAGCTACTCCCATTGCGGAGCATCATCAGACCGATAAGACATATGGAGAGTAGTAAAGGTGTTGGAGCGGATTTCGTGGAAAAGGTTGGAATATGTATGAATGGGAGTGTTGCATGGAAATAGACAAAGTACTGATCAAGTGCATATTCCAAGGTCTCAGCACAGGGAAACTCCAGCACGGACTGACTTGAAGCATGGTCTTCCGCAAGATGCGTCGACGCCAACGCGTTGGTGATGGCGTTCGAAAGGCGTTGCCGGCAGGCCTCGTCCACTCGTCGAGAACGCGAGTAGGGGTCCTCGCAACCAGGCGTCAAGCAAACGCTATGTGCTGGTGAACCAGCTATGCGTTCCCAAATGGATCTCGCATCCTCTCTTCCTTTGGAGCGGACGCTCCATGCTTCGCGTGCCCTGGTAAAACGACCTCGCGATTCTGCAAAAGATGAGGCAATTGGAGCGAGTGGCTGGGAAGAGCTTTCAGGAGGTGAGATATCATCGATGAGTTCAGGAATCTCAAGATTCCAGTCGAAGCTGAAAGCCTGCCAGGATGAAAGTAGTTCGGAGCCAGGAAGGGTCGACGGGTCGGCATGGTTTGCGGTGGCGTGAATGCCGCCTGAGTCATGGCAGAGTGACCCATTCCAAGAATGCACAGTGTCCTCTGAGCCAAACCCCCATGGATTGATCAAGGAAGAGGCGCTGAGCGGGTTGTGCGTGATCTGAGTCAGTTCGGCGGCGATGGAGAGAGCTGATGTGGAATCGTCGGGTGGCTGCGGTGGGGAAGCATTCATCAAGTGTTCCGTGTTGCTCAACCCCGCAGTATCCGGTGACGTATGCGAAGATGAGCCTGGTTTCAAAGACTCACACGAGGACTGAGCCTGGATGTTATCATCTCCTCCTGGACTGGCTGAGTTCTGCCCGTGACCCTTGACATGGCGGTGCAGGACGTCGCTGTGAACGTCCGGGTTAGTTGCGGCAAAGACAAGATTTAAAGAAACGCGAACCTTCTTCCAAAACTCTTCCCGCAATTCCGGCATTTGAATGGTCTCTCCCTAGTATCTGCCGAATGTTAATGTTTCGCTGCGCGTGGCCAACTCGCGGTAGACATACGCGATCTTTCGTGTCTTTTGAGGTGTTCAGCTTTCGTGAAGGTACGTTCGCACTTGCTGCATTGTTTGATGGCCATTGAGAGGATAGTTTTGGCCGGGGAAGATGGAAGGTTTGGGCGGGGAAGATGGAAGGTTTGGGCGGGGAATTGTGACAGATTGGCTCGGGCTAGCTGCGGATGGCGGATGCGGAGTGCATCGGCCGCCTCGTTCTGCCCCACATTTTTGGAACTCCTCCAAGTCCGAATAGTCGTCACTAACGACCCAAATCAATACAGCTTGTTTCTTCCTTTTCCCTCCCGCCTGCGACTATGTACATTGTCTTCGAAACTCTCCTCCATCTTCCATGATGACTTTGCAACCCCCAAGCTCTGCTGTGGGATTGTGTCAATTTACATACCAGCAACTGATGAAGACAAGTTTGACTCTAGATTTTCAGGCATTTAGAAGTCGCTGTCCACGAATATTCATTCACAGCTGTGAGGATGTGTAGTCACGCGGGACACTTAAGTCCCTTGAAATTAAGGCGAGACCAAATGAGAAAGCAGATCGAATCATCACCTATACCACGTCATCACTACACAGTCCCTACCAGACTTTTCAGCTTATCCACAATATCCTTCTGAAATAGCTGCTGGGCATAGTACTCGCTGGCTTGCGGTTCGCTCTTTTCCCCTCTTCCGACTCGCCTTTCCCCGAGCTCTCTCCTCGAGATTCCATTTCGGCTGTACAGTTGTAGTAACTCCTGCGACTCTCCGGCCTCCAGCTTGTGTGTTCCTGCGGCTTGCTGGTACATTGGGGTCCAAATGCCAAACAAAAACAGCTGTGGAGCTCGCCGTGGAAATATCCCACGCATGGGAGAACTTCGAGGCTTGTACGGTTCGGATTGCAGAGAATCCCAGCCATGTTTTCCACTTGATTCACCGTTTCAGGATATGGGTCTCCGGTTTCAAGGGTGGGATCGTATCCGAACATCTCTAATAGGATTGGTCGGCCATCGATAGATCCATTTCTGAAGCGATCACCTCTATCTTGTAGAATCATGTTTGATTCAGATATTTCTGTCCCTTTGACTGAAAGGATGGAACCCGCAACTACTCGACGGGGCGCGAAGGAGTCTGCAAATTTCATCGCGAGTTGGCCCCTTTCCTGGAGGGCATCGTCAAGAGCTTTCTTGTTGAAATAAAGTAGTGCCGGTGTCTCGACAGCTGTATTCACAGCTGCTACGCCATCCTTAATTGATTCGAGTGTCTTTGAAATCATAGCCTCATTGCCTTCTGGGTCAGTGGCGTTTAGGTTAGAGTTGTAGCCGCATTTGACATGGTGTGAAGGCTCCGCAAGCTCCGACGAATCATTTGCTGAGCGTCTGAAGGTAGCCTTCGGAAGAGAAAATCCGGGGGAAAGTAATTTATACAAATTAGCAGCTCAAGACGTCATTTCTGCCTAATTTCCCTGCAAGGTTCACACTGACTCTCGTGAATAAGAAAACATGCAATGAAATTGAATCCCTGTAACTCTGGCCCAGTAGACTAATCTCATGCCGTCGCAAACTTCCAACGCTTGTCGATCCTCTGAAGATTGAAATACGGCGAAATGTCGGAACCTTCGCGTACCTGACAAAGGGGTCTTCCAATTCCCATGAATGCGAATCGGTTGTACTTCTGATTCCATGGGATCGCGTTAGTCCGTTGGGTTATTACCACACTTGCGAGTACTTACGTTGGTATAGCGGATATCCATGTCTTCCCAGCGTACGGAAGACAGCATGTCCGAATAGTGGAGAGAGTGACCGCAATACACAGCTCTGCGAAACAGTCAGCACTGATGCCGTGTAATTTTTATCTGACGTACGTGAGGCGACCAGTTTGCAAGTCCCTGTACCAATTCCTGCAGTTCTGGGACCAAACGGTCTTCTTAGCCCATATTTGCGTGTGCTCATTGTACTCATCTGTGACATCTTGCCTCGGGCAGAAGCTGTGAAGCCAATCGCTCTGCAGCTTCTTGATACATTTCACCGCGTAGCTTCCGTTGGAATCAACAGCTCCAATGATGCTACCCTGTGCGACTGGCCTGAAGTTTGTTTTTGTTCGTCAGCATTTGGCATTATAGCGCTATGGTAGTCTTACCAGTTCGGACCCAAGAAGGTTATCCAATTTGGCATGTCAGGGCATGCCAGGCCGAAATAGGCTGCGGGGGCGTCCTTCCACTTCTCTCTGAGGTCAACGCCGTTGCGACCTACGACGGGAAAGCAAGGTCTCCAAGTCGTGTCAAAGCCGGTAGCGCAGATGATGGTGTCGCATTTGATAACGGTTCCGTCTTCGCCGAGCACGCCATCCGCTGTGATACGTGCAGCGCCAGTGAAATGCATGTCGACATTCGGTTCCTGGATGGCATGCAAGTATGGGTCTCCAGGTGTGACTCTCCGACAGGAGACTGGGAAAGAGGGCGTTATGGCTGCGCCCAGGTGTTAGCCATTGCCTGAAAAGCCATTTATGGCCCTACCACACACCTTTTAAGAGCCTATCGTCTTTTACAACATTTCTCATATGCTCAGCAGTCATCTTGATCGCTTTCTCTTGTAGCTCTGTTCCCATGATATTGTTATCCCACGTCGAGTTGTACATCACTTCGGTCTCTTTGATGTGTCTTAACAGGTCTTCAGGATTCTTGCGAAAGTGTTCGCGCTCGCTTGGGTCATCTGCCATATTGATTAGAAGCGAAAGTAGTAACGACTTTTGGTCCTTACAGGGACGGTTGTTGCCGCGATGGCCGGCAAGCTGGACAAACCAGTTAGGCGTCCTCGCAAATACATCCATATGCTCTACGTATTTCTGCACAATATCAGCAAGCCTTTCGGAGCGGTTCGAGGTTTCTGGAGCAGCCATACTTGCATCTTTGGAACGACCTGGACGGAGCTGGCACCGCTACCTATCACAGCAACGTTCTGTCCTTTCCAATGTTGCTCCTGGTAGTCATCAGGCCATCCTGCAGTGTGAATGACACGGCCCTTGAATGACTCCAATCCTGGGATATTTGGGAATGACCAACGGTTAAGGATGCCCGTCGCGTGAAGGACAATATCCCCTTCATCCCAAAACTCACGAATCACTCTGAGAGGCTCCCTCGAGCTCCAGTCCACTTTCGGCTCCACAATTTGGATCTTTACTTTCCATTTACCCCTCTCCTCGTCCCAGAAGCATCCAGCCACCTGATGATTCAAGTGAATGTACTGCTGTAGGTCAAAGCAATCGGCGACCTTGTTCAGGTAATCGGAAATCTCACTCGCTCCTGCCAGCATGCTGGTCCACTCTGGATTTGGAGCCCACGGAAAGACGTAGGCGTGTGCAGGAACATCGCAACTGCAGAGAACATCAGAACCATCACAAACAGAAATGTGCGACCGGTAGATTTACGCGCATCTGAAGGACAGTCAGTAATGGACGGAGGAATGCCGCGCTCAATTTATGCTGGAGCGTACCCGGGATAGCGGTTTTCAAACCATGTTCCCCCAACGTTGGGGTTCTTCTCGTAGATCTTGAGCTCTACATTCTCGCATTCGGTCTGGATCTTGTACGCCATCATCAAGCCAGAGACGCCTGCACCGATTCCGATCACCTTGACTGGGCGGTTGGCTGGATCAAACAGCGTGGTATCTGAGATTTCGTAAACCCCGGAATCTGGGGAGGAGGACATTTTGCGGATCGTTGAACTCAAGTGTGGAAGTAGATATAACCAGCAGTTGCGTCGTGTGCTGGCAATCGAGCTGTTACATCGGGCTTTGCACGGTATTTATTACAATGCGATTACGATGCGAGACCGTCCGTAGGTACAAGGCAGCGACCCGGGCCGTCTCGGTCCGCACTCCACGAGAACCGGGCAAAGGGGTAGAACGGCATCGGTGCCGCTCATGTGCGAAGGTCAATTGCTATTCACTTCAACATGGAGTCAAACAAAGCAGTATCAGGTGAGGTAGCTTTACAGAAGTAGAGAGCGGGAGGCTAAAGCTACTTTCGACATGAAGGACTGGCCTTTCTCTCGTCTCACTGCAGATAGGGGACACGGAGCAAGACCGCACAAACTTTGTTCCATCTGGTAGAAGCCGAAATTTCCGTGCGCCATGATGATGATGTGACGGGGAAAGAGGACCAAAAAGCGGGTCTCGTAGGGCTCGGTCCGACCTTACCCGTGTCTTCCCTTGTACCTTCTCCCGGCCCGGACCGCTTGCTCCGTGCCCTAGCAGTCTCTGTTTCCTGTGGCCTTCCAATCTGCGGTGGATCTCACTGGGCCTAAAGAAGCCCTAGAGTATCAACTAAGCTCTGCTCAGCTTTCCCAGAAGCACGGATGTCGTTTGCTGCTTGCATACCAGAGGATTACTCTGTGTTTGACCCAGTACTGCTAGACATATCTGCATAATCTTACCTGGTTCCTAGCCGAGAGTGCTGAGACGGTGTATCTTTCCTAACCGTCTGTCTCTGAGGAGTCAGAAATGCCCCCAGGAGAGAAAGGCCGCTACGCTACAAAGAAAGACACGGTGGCGACCTTCAAGCACAATCAAGCCGTGACTTTTGAAAGCAAGGTGCGGCCGATAGAGAAGTACCGTACGTATTGCTAAGATGATCGGTTTCACCACTCACGAATGCACAGAAGTGTTCAATCAAATCGAACGGGAGGTATATTGTGCTATTTAGCCTGGCGCACACCTTGAGCTTGATCCCTCGCAATCACGGCTTGGCATGAGCGCGCACGAATTTGAAAATCTCGGACAACCCTTCGTCGGTAGACTCGGAGGGAATTAGAGTGAATCCATGGAATGCCTCATCCACAATCTTTAGGGCTGCCGGATTACCTGCCAGAGCCCACTTTGCCGCCATAAAGATCGAATCATCAATAAGTGGGTCCACCGTCCCGACCATAAACAGAGCAGGCGGCAAGTCCTTTAGCTCGGCGAAGATGGGGGATATTTTGGCGTCTCTTCGGGCTTCCGGGCCAAGGGGGAAGGAAGTATCGATGAAGTTGATAGTGTCTGCCGCACTAAGAACAACACTCCGAGTGTGCTGGTGCACTGAGGGGGTGTAGTTTAGGTCGTAGATGCCGTAGGAGCACACAAGGGCTGGAATTTCGGCTCTGACATGGACGCCCTTGTCTCTAAGCTGCAGTGTTGTCCAGACGGTCAGATAGGAGCCAGCTGACTCGCCACCAATGATGCGCAGCTTCCCCCCGAGCGAGCTCTGGCCTTGTTCAGAGAGCGCATAAAGTGCAGCGTCGAGGCAATCCTCTCCAGCAGCGGGGAACGGGTGCTCCGGAGCGAGGCGGTACTCGACAGAGACTACCGTCACGCATAGCTCATCTGCAAGCTGGGTGAGGAGGCCGTCGCACATGGAGTTGGAGCCGATCACAAAGCCGCCGGTTGAAGAGGTCAGCAGCTTATTGCCAGCGGAGATGGGCGAGGATTCTACTTGCCTGCGTGGAAATGCAGCCACACCCCCTTAGGGTCCCGAGTGGTAGGCTTGATGCAACGAAGCGGAATCTTGTGGCCTCCGTGGCTCGACTCAATCTCCAGCGTGCGGGCGTGCTTGTTGAACGAGCCTGCTGAGTGGGCCTTTCGGTATGCGTCGGCAGACTCATACTCGTGCCATTTCTTCTCGGCCTTGGACGCGGCTTCGATGTGGTGGTTCTGCCGCTTGCGGGCCGCCAGCTTGTCGGTCGAGCATGGGCTCACCCGAATCTCAATGCCGCCTTTCATATTTGCTGGATCAGGAAACTGGGAAGTTTTTTTTTTTTTGCCTTGGTCTTGTTGCGAGAGGTCAAAGCAACGTTTATGGGCAGCCAACTCGCGGCCCAGGACGGACCGAAGTCCCACGGCCCCCGAGCGCGTGCAGCTGGGGGATGAGAATCGGACCGCCACCTCCGAGCATGAAGAGACAGTGCTTTACTTATCATGTTTGCCGCCCTCTTCCCCGTCCAGCTCTCCACGCTATCTGCGCTCAGCACCAGTACACTCCGAACGTCTGCACGAGGGTGTACCCCGTCGGCGAATGGCACATCAATACCTTCTTGGGCGCCGGCACTCGGACCAAGTGGTCCCGGTAAGCCGGATGCCAGCCAGCCGAGAAAAAGGACACCGAGGCCAAAGTCTGGAATACGACAGGCAGGAAGTGTTCGCCCAACCAGTGTAATCTTGTTGGCGCCGCGAAATTGCTAATGATGCAGGTCGCTGTATTGCACTCCTCACCGAAAGCTTCTAGGGTGACATCAGATTGCCATTTCTTCGCGTCTCCCCCTACTCTGATACAAGTCCGGAACTCCGGTGCCAGCATGGTGGTGGGTGCCCTGGCCGCTAGCAGTTCCCCGCACACACGGGTACCTATGCCTATACCTCCTATACGCACTGCATCCGCTTGCACCCCGACTGCCATCGCCCGCCACCATGTCGAACAGCGCCATCAGACGCATTCGCCAGGCATGTATCGTCTGCCGGTACGCATCTTCCGCCTTGCTCTGCCCCGCCTCGGCCACTGACGCGTGCAGACAGCCGCAAGAAGATCCGATGCTCCGGCGACAGGCCTACCTGCGCCTACTGTCGCCGCGTTGGCCGCGACTGTCGCTACGAGGACAGGACGTCACCACCGCAACAGCAGCAGCAGCAGCAGCAGCAGCAGGAGTCGCTGGCTGAGCGCATCCGAGCTCTCGAGACGCGGATGCACGTGCTGACGGAGAGCCTGCCGCAGCAGCTCACCGTGCCGTCCTCCGAGTCAGACGTGGTACGCCGCGCGGTGGACGCCTACTTTGCCCGCTGCCACAACCAGCCCTATTCGCTCTTTACTGAGCACCACTTCCGCCAGCGCCTCGTCCAGGGCTTGCTCCCCGACGCGTCAGTACTGGCCGTTGCTGCAGCGGCCTCGAGCCTCGAGCCCAATGTGCCCGCCTCCACTGCCGACGGCTGGCGCGGCCGCAGCTGGGACATGCTGCGCGGCGATGTCGAGCAGGGCGGAGGTCTTGAGACTGCCCAGGCCGTTCTCCTGCACGCCCACATGGACTGCGCAGACGGCCTCATGCAGCGCGGCCTGCTCCGCACCGACATCGTCGTCCGTATCTGCCAGCGGCTGCTCCTGATGAACGAGCCCGACGCTGCGCTCCCCGTCCTTGGGCGTGAGGAGCGCCGTCGCCTGTTCTGGTCCGTCTACATCCTCGACAAGCTGCTGTCCTGCGCCAGGGACAGGCCTCCCGCGCTTCTCGACGGCCACTGCAGGCTGCGCCTGCCCCGTGACGAGCACGACCCCCAGGACACGAGCAGCGACATGCCGCTGCTCCGTCGAGTGAATTTTCCAGACGCCCCTGCGCTGGAAAGCGCCTTCGGTCTCGCAGTTGCCATCACTTCCATCCTTGCCGCCTGCTTCCAGCAGATGCGGTTGGATGAACCTGAGCCTCACGCGCTGCCCGGCCGATGCACGCATGTCTCCGACCTCGCCGCCACGCAGTCCCGGCTCTTGCTCTTTGAGGTGAACCACGGCCCGGGCGAGGACTTCAAGCACTTGCTGAGCTCCCGCGCCCTTGGCCCCGATGGCACCCTCGATCCCCGGAGAGCGGGCCACATCGTCTACACGTACGCTGCGTTTGGTCTGTGCTACCTCCTGCTGAACCACCCACTGGCGCTGCGACGGAACCTGGACACCGGCGGGAAACCGCTGAAGGCAGGCTTTCTCCAGCGCTGTCTGCACATATGCACCACCTTCAGCCTGTATCTCGTCAGCGTCTTGCGCGACGCCCAGGACCTCGGCGTGGTCCTATGCAGCCCCTTCTACAGCTACTGTCTTACGATTGCTGCCGGCGTGTTGGTACTACAGATTCAGGCAGGCAGCCATCCGCGGGACGCGCAGCTACTTGTGGATCTTGAGTTTTGTCAAGACCTTCTGCGTGATATGTCGGGCTCCTTGCCTTGCGCCCGCCACATGGTAAGAATTCCTCCTGCATCTCCGCTCTCGCCTAATCGCTCCATGCAGTTCAATTCGATAAACAACGTTCGGGCAAACAGCGGCCAGTACGTGGGCATTCTCGACCCTTCCCAGCCCTACGATTTCCCCTCTCTGGACCATCTCTGCGGCTTTCTCGATTACGGATTTCTCATGTCATCTGATTTCCGCTTCCCGACCAGCTCCTTAGAAGAGCGAAGCTCCGTCTTACTCCGACAAGCTAGCACTGCCAGGATGCAGCTGGATGGAATTGAACTATTCTCAGACACCGGTAGCTACGACTTTAGTACAGAAAGTTTTATGATTGACAATTTTACCCTATAAAATTCCTATTATGCCTTTGCTCAACGGAGAAAAGGCAGCACTGCTAGCCTGACTAAGAGTTACCATCTTCAGGCTACGGTTAAACCTTAGTTGACGTTACACCAGAGTCACTTGATCACTGTCAGTCTGTACACGAACCACGTGTATTGAAAACCAGTCCAATCCTCGTGGCAGAAATTGAGGGCGACGTGGCCTGATTACCGTGAAGGAGTGCTTGTGCCCATGGAACACAAAGAAAACGGCGGGAATCCCCCGCTGCAGATGCCGTTGCGCCCCATCACTCAACCTTACCAAGCTGCACAGCTCTGGATGAGGCATGCCAACCATTCTCAGACTGACTGACATTAGACTACGTCTAATTCGATCCTTTCTGTGCTTTGGCTTAGGCTTTTCTGGGAGAAGCGAAGAGCCGCCCATTGACTTGATTCCCCTCCAGACGCTCCAGTCCGTTTGGGATGTCTTCGAAACGGATTTCCTCGACTTTTGGCGAGATAAGGCCGGAAGCTATAAGGCCCAAAACGGTCTCCAGCTCTTCCACAGTCCCTCCCAAAGACGATCGCAGAGTGATATCTCGTGTGACGAACGAAGACAATGGGATGTGCACGCTTGTCGCGCCTAGCCGTACAAGGACGCCGGTTTCTGGAGTCCTCCTAGCCGAAACGGCCACAGCAGTTGTCGAACCCATGCCGACCAAGTCGATGACGACGTCAAATGAGACATCTGAGAAATAATCCAAGCTTGAGGAGCATTCGATGGTGCCGCAACGCTTGGCTTCGTCGAATTTAGCCGTGTTGACGTCAACGCCGTACACTTCTGCCCTTTGTGGTGCTGAGATGGTAACGCCATTGAGGCCGAGCCCTCGCAGGCCGATAATTCCCACCACGGTCGATTTGTTACCGCCGGCAGAGACGACGACGGCGTGGTACGCTGTCACCATCGAGTCCAGTAAAGTAGTTTTCGAAACGAAATGCTTTCATCACGATGGAGTTTATCGATCATTGCTCTGGACGATATTTCCGTTCAGAAGAATTTAGTTCACCATCACCACAGCTTTATATGGGTATGTATCCATTGGTCAGATAGAAGCAATTACAGTCGTCCGGCTTTTTTGTCGTTCGGACCGCTTCTCGATTCGGACCGTCGCTCGGACCGTGGTCGGACCGTCGCGGTATGCGTAGCCGGTAGCCGGCAGGCAACGGTCGTCTATTTGTGTAGCTAGATAAACAGGAGAATCCCAAGCAGGCGAATGTTAAGTCTATTAAGACTAATAGTAAGTTCGCTCTAATAAGATTATCTTTTAGAGAAGAAAAAGTCTAACTAAATTAATAGAGCTACTAGATAGAAATTTCAACTTTATATACTTCCTGTTAGTATAAGCGGGAACCTCCCCTACACCACCTACGACTCCATGCCAAGACCAATACGATTATCTACCGTCATCAATTATTTAACAGCAGTAGTGGAGAGCTTTTTTTTTTTTCAGAATCATCTCTCTGGTCAAGGTCTTGAACCAAGGGGAGAACACGAGAAAGCTTCCAAGTGCTGAACTTCCTGTTTCTGGCGTCCCCGACCACGCTCGAGTCAATGTTTCCACCTTCAAGAAGCGGTTAGTCTATATTATAAATTCGTCGAGATTCCCGAAAGCCTGCCTCGTCATCTCATTAACATCTTGCGGAGACAGTGGAACACGCTTTGAGAATTCCGAACGTCCAGCATTTGGCTTGTGCAGATCATTTTTCTGAGACACGGCCAGATCAACTTGGTCTCTGATCTTTTTGATTGCCATATTATCAGGGCAGTCGTCGGCAGCCTCAGAAAAGTAGTCAAATGAGCGCTTTCTGTCTGATTTCACTCCAAATCCTATATGGTAGCAAACACTCAGCTGTATCAGAGCATGGCCTCTTTCAGATACCGCTTCGCCAGCGAACCTTGAGTTGCGCTTCTAGAGGTTGACTGGGATGTTTGGGCAGCAGTACGCTCCAGCTCTTCCACGAGCCGCTCTTGCAATTCCACCGTGGACGTTCGAGGTCC
The DNA here is from genome assembly GCA_011503125.2 of Botryosphaeria dothidea. Taxonomy (NCBI): domain Eukaryota; kingdom Fungi; phylum Ascomycota; class Dothideomycetes; order Botryosphaeriales; family Botryosphaeriaceae; genus Botryosphaeria; species Botryosphaeria dothidea. The sequence continues at coordinate 1,744,061 of WWBZ02000016.1, read as the reverse complement.
GCAATTGAAGTCTGTAGTGTAGTGTTGATCATTGCTCCGACGTCAGGAGGTATGCTACTACATATCTCAAGGAAATTGAAGCGTTGCTCGATGAAATCTCTTGGTTTGGGGATCGCCAGTCTTCCACGCAAGTGATCGATCACTCCGTATCCCTCTTTGATCTCTTCGAGGCCTCCGACCCGTCGAAGAGGCGATCCCGAACAATTCTTTGTCGAGACCGGTGATTATTTCACGGTTGACCTGGAAGCTCTTGCCCGCTCCTATATCGCAGTCATGCCTTAAGACGTGAGGAGGGATCTGAGGCAAGCTGCTCGCAGTTGTCACAAGAGGACCACCGATCTGCTTGAATAGGACGGTGCCATCATCGCAGATTCTTGTAGACCACAGAGACAAGCTTTGAAATGCCGTGGTAAGAGCGCCATCCACTGTGGAAGAATCCATGGCCGATGTAAAAAGCGAAGCCGAAAGAGCATCGCGGTCGGCCGAAACAATCGGTTGCAGGCAGGCAGGCAACGGTACCCAATATGCGGCCGGCGAATCCATTGATGACATAAACTTAGGGCTCTCAAGTCTCACGTGAGTCGACAACAGGCGAGGATCCAGCATGCACGTAAGCGTTTAGCCCGACGTAAAATGTCGTGCAGCTCGACTGGGGGCTGTCCTAGGCGGCAGGTGCCAAGCCCAATCGCGGACCTATCAGCAGGATTTCAATCACTGACAACTGGACTAAAATATATCATGGATGTATAAGCGCTTCGTTCTGCTCGGCGAGTTTGGACTAAGCACATTCTGGGGCATTGCTAGCATTCGAAGATCGTCGGCCTGTGCGCTTCTTCTTTGAAGTCAGGAAGCTAAGTCACTCCACAAAAACCTTGCGGTGGTAAGTGGGCATTAGGAACGACTTTCTAGGAATAATGAAAAGAGCAAGCACCAACATGAAGTCGGCGTTCCCGAAGAAATGTGCTCGCCGTTGCCTACAGGGTCAGAAGGCTTTATCACTTGGCAAAGCGTGTAGTTCAAGAAATGATGGAGAGAGGCCCATCCGCAAGCCCGCGGCGGAAGTGGGGTCACACTAGAAATTGCACTAGTTATACAGATACGGGCCTTGAGCCGCATCCTTCGCGCTGTTGCCTGACTGCGCGCCTCGATGATAACAACAAACAGCCATGTATAAAACCTCGAAGCCCCTCCATAAAACATTTCGAAACTCGCACTTTCCGCCATCGTATCGCACCAAAAAAAAAAAAAAATATGAGCGGCGGCATCTGTAGCCTTCCGGTGGAGCTCATCCGGTACATCACCGACGATCTCCCCTTCTCCGACATCCTGACGCTTCGCCTGACATGCCGGACCCTCCGCGCCAAAGCCACCGACAGGCGGTTCGAGCAGCGCTTCACCTCGCCAACCTGCGACATGTCTCCGCGCTCGCTCGCGCGCCTCGCCGCCATCGCCGCTAGCCCGATCGGTCATCTGGTCCGCGCCATCACGCTCGTGACGACGCTGCTGGACGGCGGGGGCGACCGGCAGCGCCCCAGCGAGGACGCGATCGGACGAGACGATTCCTCGAGCGCCAGCGACGCGGAAGACGCGGCGGTGCACGAGGTCTTCCCGGACCACCACCGGGCGGCGCGGGAAGCGGGCGAGGAGCTGCGGGCGAGCGGCCGCGACCTGGAGCTGCTGTGCGCCGCCTTCGGCGCGCTGGGGAAGCTGGAGCGGCTCGCACTGGATGCCGTGGGGCTGAGGAGCTGGGAGACGCCGCCGGGCCGGAAGGCGCGTCTGCGCGCGTCGGGGGCGACGATGGGGCGGGCACGACGTCCTCCTGCCGGTGGCCATCCGATAGACGATTATGGGTGCGGCGACAGGGACGACCTGCGGATGATGGCGAATCACGACTTTGCGATCGTGCTGAAAGCGATGGTGCGCACCAAGATAGCCATCGAGAGCATCTCGGCGTATTCAAGAGCGTGGGGATGCAGCCTTCTGGCTACGGAGTTGCGGGAACTCATTCAGACGATGCCAAAGGCCGAGCTCGAGACGGCCTTGTCGTGTGTGACATCCCTGACCGTAAGCATTACTGGAATTGGGTTGCTGACGTGGGGAAAATTTGCGAAGAAAGAGCCGCGGCCTCCCGTTGACGGAGCTCTCGAAGGGTTTGAGCAGCTGCTTGCGGCCGCGGGTAGATTGAGAAATGTTGACATCCTGCGCGTCAAGCCCAATATAAGGGTCGTCGACGAAGGAGAGGAGCAGGACTTCTCTGCTTTCGCCAGGAGGGTAGCAGCATCCAGCCTACGTTCCCTTACATTGCGTGGCTTCCGCATACGAACGGACGACCTGGTGAACCTGCTCCAGAGATGCGACAAGTTGGAGGAAGTGGAGTTCCGGGAAGCGTCTATTGTTGAAGGGCAGTGGAGCCAGGTGTTTCAGTGCTTAGGCACCATGGCACAACTGCGACAGGTGACACTGTTTCGCTGTTACGAGGACCGCCTGATTCTCATTACGCGGCCGGCGGGAGCAGAAATCGACGAAATGCCGGCTAACCTCGGTTGTGAGTGTACAAGGACGACGAGAATGACACCAAGTCAGATCCGGGATGGAGTAGAGTATCATCAGCAGATGGTGAGCTGGAAATGCAGGCCGTGGGACTATTACTACAGGCTTGCAAGGGTGCGAGTGTACAGCTTCTGAAATGGAAGAAACGCCAAGGGTATGCATGGTCCGTGATGGCCAAAAGCCTCATATACGAGGAGGAGCAGCCAGCAATAGATGGAAAGAAATAATGGCGGAAAGAGGCGGGAAACGCTGGAAAACGGGCCGACCGAATTTGGAAAGGTAGAAATGGACATTGCACGAGGCGGCTAGACAAACTCCTTTTGGGTTGCGGGTTTTTGCTGGCCGTCCAGCGAGGGATGCATCTGTGAGAGCTGGAAGGAGCTGCCCTCGTTGCGCAGGTACATGTTCGGGTTTGAGAGGTAGTTGTTGTTCGAATCGCCGGGACCGGTGCTCTGTCGGTTGTTGGAGCGCGAGGGCTGCATGGGTGCGCGAGGCGGCGAGCTCTTCTTGCCGCGCTTGTGCTGCGGCTCGTCGTCGTCGAAGCCCAGGTCGGCGTACTTCTGGCGGGCCTTCTCCTCAGCAATGCGCTCGGCCATGCGGCGCTTGCGCATGATCATGTAGAAAACGATGCCGGCGGTCAGGAAGATGCTTTTCTCGGGGTTAGTCTTGGCAGAGCGTCGCCTGGCGGGCGTCAGGCTTACACTGCGAAGATGGAGACGGGCACGGCGGTCTTGAGCACGTCGCTGACGGGCTTCTCGCACGCCGAGTTGTTGGGGTCGGTGTCGCAGTCAACCATGGCGATGGTGGTGCTGGATGATTATTGCTGGGTAGGCAGGCGGCGGGCGGGCGGCGAGCAGTGATGAGCGGTGCGCTGGTGGGTTGGTGGGGCTTGGGAGGCCTGCTTGAAGATGCTTGTAGGGAAGAAGAGAGCGTTCGGCAGCAGCGAAGGGGGCTCAGCGGCTAGTATTATCGTAGCGTGAGCTCGCGCGTGGAGCGATCTTTAATGAGCTTTCTGCTCGAGTGGTAGGCAGGGAAATTGGAGGGGCCGCGACGGACGGCCAATCAATACGAGCGCCCACATCCCGGCCCGTGTTCTGCGCCCAATGAGCGCGGCCGCTGTGCGCATCCCCGGCGAGCAATATTCAGGGCTCCGCGCCTGCGCCGTGCCTTATCACTCCCTAATCCCGGTCAACCCCATCTTTCCACCTCGTCGCATTGATTGTCTGCCACGCGAATCTGACGCGCCGCCCGTCAACATGACCCCTTCCCCGCATCCGTCCAGGCGCCGCCCCAAGTAAAGCCATCAGCCTCAGCTCCAGACTCTCCGAGCCATCCCCGTCCACCTCCAAGCCCTGCTGAAACCCAGGGTAAATGGATGCTATAACAAAGTGCTGGCCTGCGGCACCACCGCTCGATAGACTTCCTCGGTCGCCACAGCTGCGCCATCTAGCTTCCATCAGCTGTGCCGTCAGTCGGCCTAACATGCACGAGACGCCCTGATTCGCTCTGTAAGATCGTCAGAATAATGAAACTCCATTAAGCCCAGGCATGGCGCACCCGTTGCTCACCTCTAATGCTGATCCAACACACGTCGGCACTGCCGTGTGACCGGCTCTTCCTCACGCGCTGCTTCCAGGGTCGACAAGCACATCGGCCGTGCTTCATCCCGCTCGGCTGCCCTGCGCCTGAACTTCTTCAAATCTTGACTTTGTCGCTCTTGCTCCTCAATTCACCGCTGGACTTCCTTCCGCACTCGTTCAAATCAGGGTGTAGCTTAGTAGCGGTTGATGGCCCTGCAGTTGTCCTCGTCGGTTTGAGGTGTTGATGACGGAGCTTATGCTCATGCATTCCAGACGGCAACATCAATGGTGCGCTGAAGGAAAACGTCGCGGCAAGGAGGGTGATAAAAGACTCGATAATGGCAGCTTCAGACCGCCGAAGCAAGAAGTTTGAATCCATGTTGGTTGATTCCATGCTTTTCCTCTTGACCCTTTATAGCACCACACGCAGTCTGAACAGTCTGTCGTTTTCGCTTTCAACGAATACGCAATACGATCGTTCCGTCTCCTCGTCTTCCTCTTGCCGGATTCTCGCCTGGAAAATCCGGGTGGCACTATTTTGTGGCGGAGATTGATCCACCGCCTAGAGCGGAGGCTATAGGTACTCTGGAAATACCGGAGATGAGCATTCATTTTTGGCAGAACTGAGGCTTGCACCGGGGTATGTGTCGGCCAAGGGGCTCGCAAAATACCGAATGTCGTCGGGTAGCTGATGTGTGAGTCCGACTGCAACAGCCACCGCCACCGATCGCTACCGTATTCGGATCTGCCGGAACACGGTCTTGAAAGAGGTCACTTTCGCGAATGCGCACCGGCATAATATGCATTCGCAATCCCGAAGACGTAATTGGGACGGTGGGGCTGGCTTCCGGTCTCAAAGCCGGCTAGTCTCGTACCTTTTCTGTCCTTTGGCATTCACCGCACGCTTGAAACTACTCAACAAGCCGGACAACTCACACAGGCCTACCTCTTAGAATCATCTCCCACAAGAAATGGACTTCGTCTATCTTATCAGTTCATCTCGCTGTGCCTTTTCCATCTTTTATCTGTTTTTGTGTTCTTGCCGGTTCGTTAAATTCCTGAAGGATGATCACTTTCCGACATGTCTTGGGCCTATAGTTTGGGCGGAAGTCAAGCACATTATTCCAGCAAACGAAGCTCTGCAGCATCGCTTTGAATGATGAGTTAAGTTCCATGCAGCAAAGAGAGCTGCGCAGTGATCCCAGTCTACAAGCTACGTGAATTCGCACATCACTGTTGAATTGCCCCACATACAGCTGCATGTCGAAGACCTACCAAACCAGTTCACTTTCCACTAAATTTGCAGAACCACCAAAAGAGTAAGCAGCCTGATTGCCTTACGGCTGATTTCCGGCTCCCTTCGTCCACATGGCTTATCTTTGTCGGACTTCGGACTTCCAGGTGCGGATCTGTCCACGAACGTTACTTCACGGGGGTCTGGGATTGAAAGCCCGAAGTGAGGCTGAATAGAAGCTTGGAAGACCCCACATGGCATCAACATGGATCCTACGTAGCACGAGACGGGGAAGTCTGGTCCATCTTTCAGCTTCGCCGAGCTCATCGCGGAATTGGAGAAATCCTACCGCGTTATGCCGCAACAGAGACAAAATCATTCTCTACCTTCAGAACTCATGGCCTAGTTTCAAAGCTCCAAGCCTTCTGAGTGCGTTTGCATTTTGAGCTGCTGAAGCTCTTGGGAAGACATCTTGTGATGGTAGCTTCGGGGGTTGATTACTTGCTTTCTACTCTGAATTCGTATGATGCAAGATATCCAAGGCCTTTGATCGTGACTGATCTGTGCCGATTTTCCGTGCTCGCGTCCGTCCAGGATGAAAATTCGGTACTTTCACTGACAGTTGTGATGTTCAAATGCGGCAATGCCATACCGTGTGTGAGGGCACGTATCGCCCACCTCGGAATAAGCAAAACCATCCAGATATGCTGGCTCGAGGCGACCACTAGGATTACACCCAAGAATCGGTTGTCGAGCTGCGCGTTAAATATCTCGCTACGTCCCGCCAAAATGAGCCGCCAGCCATAACGCCCCGGAGTAACGTCCGCCTGTCAAGGAGAAAGATCGTCACAAACCCCACAAGCCAAGTGGAGACCAACGCTCGGCAAGAGTGAGATCCGGCAAGAGGCGGCCAATCCAAAGATCCGATGTGGCAGGAGTATTACCAAGTTGGGCGCTATATTCTGTCGACATCTTTGAGATCGGGACAAAAGCGGCTGCGGGTACATCCGATCTCACTTGTTTCGGGTCTAGCACCGTTTGAAGAACGCATCTTTGCACATCGCGAGCCGCTTCTCGATTGTATGCTTTTGGTTCTCCGGCAGGTATTTCATATCTACCCCACAGATGAACGGGAAAAAGCAATACGTTTATCTCGGTGCTCGCCAAAGCGTCTTGCGAGATGGATCTGGATCAACCTCCTGCCCGTGCTAAGGTCTGTCAATTGAGTTTCTTGGCCCGTAGACACATTTCTTTTCCAGCAATTCCACCAGTTGAATTCCCATTCACGGTTGTACAGAGACGCACATGAACTCTAGCCGCATGCATAGCCAGGGAAAGAGGTCCCGTAATGCGGAATCGCCTCACGAACTCAGCCGCACCCCCTCTAGACTGGGGCCATGTGTAGGTAGAGATTCCAAATTCACGAGGCTCACGATAGGATAAAGCTTCTTCATTGTCCCGCTTGAAGCAACAACAGTATCACCTCCTGCCGGTGTGCACCGCTCACCAGGCAATCTAGTTCCAGGAAAGCCCAGGATGGCAAGAACCAGTTTTGAGTACGGCTTCACTCCAGAAGCTTTCATACTGCTGTCCCTGGGAGTCCTTATCATCTGCCTCCGCGTCACTCTCAATGCAACATCGCGAGGAATTCGGGGCCTTGAATGGGACGATTATTGCATGCTCCTTGTTATGGTGGTAACCTTTCACTATTTTTTAGCAATGACTAACTCACCTAGAGATAGTATACACTCTCGAGACCGTCACTGCCTACGCGCAGGGAGCTTTCTGGGCCGGCTTGGCGAACAATGGAATGACGGACGAACAACGGAGACAACTGGATCTACGATCATACGAGTACTACCTCAGAGTCAACGGATCAAAGACACAGCTCGTCGGATGGGCTCTTTATATCCTGATGCTTTGGCTGTGTAAGCTCTCTGTCTGCTTCTTTTACTCAAGACTTACGTGAGTGCGAAGAGTCACTGCGCGGACTGGAAGTACTCTTGCTGAAGAAGACAAAGGTCTGGATTACAACAATACGACACCCGCCTCAAAATATGCTACGGCATCATCCTCGCCACGTTCATCGCAACCGAAGCCACCGCCCTCCTCGGTTGCCAACCCTTCCACCACAACTGGCAAGTCCACCCCGACCCAGGAAGTAAGCAAAACCCACATACCTCGACCAACCAACCTTCCAACCCTGACCCTCCCCCTCACAGACCACTGCCAACCCGCCATCTCCAAACCCAACCTCTACGTCACCGTCGTCCTCAACACCTCGACCGACGCCCTCCTCACCTCCATCCCGCTCCGCATGCTCTGGACCGCCAAAACCCTGCCCCTCCGCACCAAGCTCTCCCTGACCGTCATTTTCTGCGGCGCCATCTTCGTCATGGCCGCCGGCATCCTGCGCTGCGCCCTCATATTGAGCGTAAGTCCCACCTCTGACCCATCGCCTACCCTTTGCTGTTTAAAAAAAAAAAAAAACCCCACCCCCCCCCCCACCACCAAACACTTCGCACTAACACACTCCCCCCAAACAGGACCCGTCCAACGCCGCACCCGCCCGCGCAACCAGCTGGGCCTGCCGCGAGACCTTCGTCGCGGTCGTCATCAGCAACGCGCCGATGCTGTACCAGCACGCCGGCCGGGGCGTGCGGTACGTGCGCGCGCACGAGGGTTTCGTGCGGCGGTGGTCGGGCGGGGCGTCGGCGGTGCAGGAGATCGGGTGTCGGATGCGGACGTTTGGTACCGGGCGGCAGCAGCAGCAGCAGCAGCGGCCGAGGATGGCGGGGGCGTCGAGGTTGGCGTCGACGGGTGGGGATGAGGAGGAGGAGGAGGGGGGCAGTATAGCGGTGGTGGAGAGGGGCGGGTCGTGGTTTGTCGATTGATCGGTGTGGGGTGTTGGGAAGGCAGGGTGACGAGAGGGTTGAACGCTCGTGTTTTGTGTTTCGTTTATGTTAGGGAGTTGGGTTGGTTTGTATATACTTTTCGGTTTTTCTTGTTGGAATGTGCAGTAACGTAGAATAATTCGAAGTACATGTATGATACAAACCTGTAAATAATGAACTTGGACATCTCGAACGGGAATTGAGCGCTGGTGTTATCGTTCAAATCAGAGTATTGGTTACTTTCTATGTATGATAGGCATTCCCATTAGTCAAGGGGAATCAGTGACCCAGTTTAAAAGGGGAAAGTGACATGAGCCCGATGTGCAGGAGTATAAGAATGTTCGTATCAACTACGACAAGTATAAAAAAGCTCAACTAATATATGAGGATACAAGAGTGAAATGGACAGGTTGAAGAGAGATTAAAAACAAACATAGCCTCAACCATGGTGGACAGTATTGACATGACAGTGTCAAATCATTGTCAGCGGACAAGAGTACCTGGAGTGTGTAGTAAAATGTACATGAACGGAAACCCACTGCTGTGAACGCCACTGGAGATGACACGCGTGTGGCTTGCTCAACGCCGGGACCTAAGAAGCGTAGCGTTGCTTAGCTCGGAAGATCTCAGCAATGTCGGCGATCCGTAAAAGCGCCGGATCCTGATGGAGTCAAGAACCACTGCATCAAATGAGAGCTGCGGGGTTGATTGTCCGGTCAGCTTGGAATGCAAGCTGTATGGATAGTAGTTGGGTAAACATGATGACAGCGTTTAAGATTGCATTGGCGCGCTTTCGACGAGGATAATAGACCTGGTCCGATCGATCTACCTGCCTTTACCGTGACGGTCACGCAGCAGGCACAGGACCAAGGTTCTTGTGGTCAAGCCATCAATGTGGCTGAATAGGGAAACTTTCATTGATGGAGTATCGTCATCCGCTAATTTGCCTTTTGGGCATGCTCAATTGCATCCTGTATCCCTCTCGGCCTGCTCTACGAGCCGAATTTCTTGTCCTTGTCGGCGACGGGGAAGTCGGAGCCAGTGGTGGCCTTGTACTTGGAGCGGATGAAGTCGGAGATCTGCTCGTCTTTGGCCTGCTCGACAGCGCTCTCGTTGTCCTGGGGGCCCTGGCCGAAGAACTTCTCCTGCACGAAGTCGACACCTGCGAGCTGTGTTAGAATGAAGGATGCGAGAAAGGCGAGGGGGATGGAGGGCTGACCCTTGTCGAGGGCGTCCTCGTTCTTCTCGCTCTCGCGACCACCGCCAGCCATGCCGTTGAGCTTGTCCATGAAGCCGCCGCTGGACTTCTGCTCGGTCTGCTCCTGCTTCTTGCTCTCGGAGGAGCCGCCGGCGAGCTTGTTGACGAAGTCCATGTTTGTTGGTGGAAGAAGTGGTTTCGAAAGGCTAATTGAGGGCGATTGGCTGTTGTGGTGTTTGTTGCTGCTCGGTGCGGGGGCGGGGTTTTTGGGTTCTTATCGAGATTGGCAGCTGGGTCGCACTTGGCGTTCTGGTCACACAGGAGCCTTGGATGACATCATGGGCCGCCAGCTCAGCCGGTTTCAAGAGTCGAGACCAAGCTTTTCAGCTGCCATGGAACACTCAAGAGTCAGCGGCAGCTAGTTGATTCGACGTTCGCAGCACTTGGCGCTCGATAGGTATCCATCTGTTGTCGCTGTCGGACCACTGCCGGCTAATTGCCCTCTCCGGGAGCTGTCCCTTGTCAAACCCTGTAAATCCTGCACTCTCTAGGCTGATCGAAGCGGAGTGCTGCAGATCGGCGGGTCCAACAGCCGGGGCACAGCCACAACCAACTGCCTGCCTGAGAGCCTCGCAACCTCGCCAACAGCTAGCTTTCTCTTTGCTCGTCTTCATCGACCTCTAGCATCGAAACTGCACATGCCATCCGCTGTCGGGTAACCCAGTATCTGTCGGGTAACCCAGTATTCCCGGAATGAAAAAAGCACAGGCTACTCCGGCCACGGAAATACCTCCGATCCCTGGATGTGGAGGCCGGAACGCTGATGGCATTCCAGCTATGGCACAGCGCAGGCCCAAGGGTTCTTCATGCGTTTTTATAACACAGCATCCCAAATGCCATCTTTTGCCATGCACAATCTATGGCGGGGGTAAATCGGCTCCGTTAAGGATAGGGACAGGCGCCGGCCCGGATACGCTTCGTTCCGGCACCCGCCCCAAATGACTCCATCAAGTCGGCCATCGCCCGAGCAGATCGGAAAATAAAGTCCTTGCATATTGAATCTGCTCTGCTGTCGTTCTTAAAACCGTCTATGTCCGCCCTATCTCCTTGCTGGTGGGGACTGTAAAACGCATTAAGCCCACCATGGCTGTTCCGCAGTTCGTCCGCCGCTACTCAGAAGTAGAGAAGAGTAGGGAAGTTAATAGTCATCTCACTGCCTCAATATTCGTAACTCCGTACTGTACATCCGACTCTAGTAAAGAAAGTATAGGTATAATTATAGCCGGCTGCCTTACGGGAAATCACACACCAGCAGTCACAATATCAACCTCTTCTTTGAAACCACGTTACTCATCACCATACCATCATGTCTCGCTACGCCGCCGCTCACGAGAACCCTCAAGGTCTCGGCGACGCTCGGCCAACTGCCCTTCAAATCATCAAGGACGAGGGCCTTGAAGGCAAACTCGGTGACAAAGTATTCGTCGTGACGGGAGGTTCTGCTGGCATTGGTGTCGAAACTATCCGTGCCCTCCATTCCACTGGCGCCACTGTCATCACAACCGTCCGCAACGTGCCCAAGGGACAAGCCGTAGTCGACGAAATCCTGGCATCCTCCCCATCCAACACGGCCCCAATCCACGTGGTCAAAGCAGAGCTCGACTCTCTCGATTCCATCAAAGAAGGCGCCAAAGAAATCCTGGCAAAGAGCAACGGAAAAGTCAACGTGCTCATCAACAACGCAGGCGTAAGTCCCCCAAGACCGGCGATTCACCAACCCATCGCTAAAAACAAACACCACAGGTCATGGCCACGCCCTTCGGCCACAACAAGGACGGCTTCGAAACGCAATTCGGCACCAACCACCTCGGCCACTTCCTCCTCTTCCAGCTCCTCAAGCCCGCCCTCCTCGCCGCCGCCACGCCCGCCTCCCCCTCCCGCGTCGTCAGCCTCAGCAGCTCCGCCCACCGCCTCGCCCCCGTGCGCTTCGACGACTTCCACTTCGCCAACGGCGACTACGACCCGTGGGCGGCGTACGGCCAGGCCAAGACGGCCAACATCTGGCTGGCCAACGAGGTCGAGCGGCGCTACGGCGCGCGCGGCCTGCACGCGACGAGCGTGCACCCAGGGATCATCTGGACGGGCCTGCAGGTGCACATGGAAGCGTCTGCGGACGCGTGGAAGAAGGATCCGGAGATGGCACGCAACATGAAGAGCGCGGCGCAGGGCGCGGCGACGACGGTGTACGCGGCCGTGTCGGCCGAGTGGGCGCGCAAGGGCGGCCGGTTTCTGGCCGACTGCGTCGAGCAGGGGCCGCTGAGGGAGGGCGACGATGTCATGTCGCTCAGGAATTCGGGGCATGCGGCGTGGGCGTATGACGAGGAGAAGGAGGCGCGGCTGTGGAAGGAGTCGCTGAAGATGGTTGGCTTGCAGGATGACTTGTGATGGAGCGTTCCATGTGTATTCTGGTTTCGGCGACTGGCCCTTCGAAAGGAGGACTGGCGATACTAGCGTTTGCTTGCAAACCAACGGCCATTCGCCATGTTTGAACACATCGCTAGATTTTTTTAGATGATGGAGATGCCACCAAGTAGAAGTGGCGGATAGAAATTAAACCAATGTCATTGTGTTTTCTGCGTGTTGCTATTCTCTATTTATTCCAAGGAAATAAAAGTATCTATATTTTCCAACGCCGCAGATAATTAGTAAAAAAAAGGGAACCGTGTCAAAACATCAGACCTAGTGCAAGCTATACTGGAACTATCTACTCCACCCAAGCTTTCTCCAGCTTCGGCTCCCAATTCGCATCAATGAACGGACAATTCGCATCCCCAAACTTCGCCGCATTCAGCGCATTCTTCACCACATCCTTCATCACCTCCCAATCCCACATCGCATACTCCTTCCCCGGACTCGTCTTGAACTGCAGCTCGTGATTCGTCGGGAAGTTCGTAAAGTACTCGACCTGCGGGTGCGTACCGTCGCGCGTCTGCGGCGTCTTCGTCGTCGTGTAGCCGCTGTGGCTGGAGGCGGCCGCGCCGAGGAGCGTCGGGTCGGTTTTGGCGGCGTCGTCGATCCACACGACAATGTGCTCCCAGTCGTGCCGGTGGCCGCCGGCGATGTCGCCGTCGTTGGGCTGGTCCTTCGGGAAGTACCACGCGTACATGATGGCGTAGCGGCCCCGGTACGCGCCACCGCGCACGTACGTCTGCCCTTTGCTTTCGTCCTTGCAGCCACCGGTGGAGCTGCCCGTGTCTTGGAGGCCGCCGCTGGGGTTGAGGTTAGTTATGTGGAGGCATGGGGTGTGGCGGTCTGTGGGGGCTCACCTGATGTCCCCGTTTTCGTTGACGGCTGGGTACGGCTGGCAGCCGGAGGCGATGTGGAGGTATGGCTCAAACTTCTTGATGGCTTCGCCCTCGGCGCCGGCTCTGATCTCCTCGGCGTGAGGGCTAAGCGAGTCGTGGGGTACTGTGCCGCGTGCCTCCAGATGGGCGGGGGCGGCGCATGCAGCAGTGGCGAAGAGAGTAACGAGAGTGTTGAACAGCATGGTGTGAGTTGCTGGAAGTTGTTGGACTGGATGGTTGTCTTGCAGTGTTTGGAGTGCAAGCCGCCTGCCCTTATATAGACGAGCTGGACAACTTCGAAGCCTTTCGATCAGTTCTCTAGACAGTCGAAGGTCACTGTCGAATCCTCGAAATAGTAGCGCAAGGGCTTAAGGCTGAGCCGCGTAGACCCGTTGAGCCCTGGACGATGTACTCCATAAGTCATGCCCCTTGATGCGTGCCTTGGCATTTCTGATCAATGATAGCCTGTTGTTTTAATCAGTCAGGAGACAGTTTGATGAAGAGGATCTGTCTCTGCTTGGGAGTGTTTCTGAAGAGACAATACATAATGCAGACATAGGATTGCTCACAGGTCTAAGACCACCCTGGCAACAACGTCAAGATGGCCATCCAAAAACCACGTCTCTCGCGGTTCACGATGGTATGCAATTCAATAGCCGACTATCCGTTTAAACAAGTATAAACGGTCCAAGGGTGTGGCCGGTACGCATAAGATGTTTAATTGAACAAACTTCCGGGAAAAAGAAGGTGTTGACCTCCGAGGATGCGCGACAACGCCGAAGATGAAGCGGCTCCGAGGCCGGCATGAGGGTTCCGCAGATCATCACCAATTCTCCGGTGGGCGGAAACCTCTGATAGTCACAAATGTGGTTGCCAAGAATAGTTGAGAAACGGGAGACGGACCGGCAAGTCAAAGCCGGGGCTCTCAGCAGGGTCAAGCAGGCGGAGCATGATTCAACAAGCGACTGCCATGACGTACCTTAAATTGAGGGACTAGCCTGCCCACATGGCCAGTGTATGCATGAATACTCAAGCTCTGGGTTCAAGTTCTTGGCCGTTCCAGAACACAGTACAGTGCTACGTTCAGGCAAAGAAAACTCGGGATGGGCCGTCAGTTGTAATAAGAGCCTGGCACATAGGACGATCCCCTTTCATGTGCCTTTATCACAGGATAATTGTCTCTGCGAGATCAATTGACGGCATCCGGCAGGTTGTTTCCCGGGTGCTGAGCCTTCCAGGTTCACGGGGAGAGGACGGCAGAGAAACACCAGGATATTCAATTACGATGCTGTGGGCTGATAATGATTGAGGGCCGGACTTGCGCAATACAAGGGTAAAACACCTAGGTGTCTTTGGAGTGAATCCCATTTGGTGATGCCGACATGGCTTCGTCTCCGATTAATAGTGCTGGGGAAAGTGATTGGCTACTTACGCGAAGCGCGGCTGCCGGGAGGAGAGATGGCGGAATAGAGAGCAGGGGCCAAGGAACTCACGACTACAGGCAGTGTCGTATAGTATACGATAGAGTTTCGCCGCAGTGGCGTACTAGCTCGGCAGTGGCGTATAGAAGCTTCTTCGTGACCATTCACACAGGGAGGTGGAGGGATATCGAGAGACAGAGCCGCGATAAAAATTTATTACGAGAAACGATGGGTTCCACATTTGCTGTCTAGTCTTTTGCTCATTCGGAAGAACAGAAGGAAAAAAAAGAAAAAGAAAAATGCAACATTCGGTAAGAGGGCAAAAGGAGATCAGAATCCATGTGCCTCGAGGATGTGAATAGAGCGGTATCCCTTGTCGTAACGGAAAATACAGGCTATGAGCGGCGTGGCGAGGGAAGAACTCGAACCAGGGACGTGGAAGCTCTCGGATGATGGACAGAAACACTAACGCAGGGGAAGAAAAGACAACAGCCTTATGAGACATCCGCTCGCTTCGGAGTTCATGCGGCCTGCGAAATATCACATTCCGCTGTTAGATGCAGGGAGCGACGTGAAAATAAGCTTGTTACTTATGCGCTTTCCGGGCCTTGTTGCCGAAGCTGAGTGTGTCTGAAACGATGGACGCCGGATAACCCACCATCCGGCAGTTTCTCTATCCACGCAGTACGAGCTTCGCTTCTTCGTGATCAGAAATCGCAGTTTATGTGTCTACTCTATTTTCGGTCCATTTTGGCAACCCTAAAGAGGGCTCAGCACTCGAATCTCACGTTGGCCAGCTACCCGGAGTTCAGCCGTAGAGTAAATGAATAGAACATCGCTCATCCTTGAGCAGAGGGGTTCAGTTGCTTTATCGAAAAAAGCATAACCGACAAAGATAACCTGATGATCGCTTAACGGCACGCAAAGAATGTCCGGCCTAAGCTTAATGTTCTGTAGGAAAATTTGAAAGCGCAGCGAGCGCCTGCACGTCGACGTCAGCCACCCCCCTCAAGACCATGTAGCCTTGAACTTCTCATTGAACTCTTCAGCCAGCTTCTTGAATGCCTCCAAAACATCCAGCAAGTTCCCCTCTCCGCCATCCTCCCATCCCGGCGTCTTCGCATCCCAATCCGAGGATCCGTCCGCGGCATCCTTTTCGCCGCCATCCGTGTCTTCATCCTCGCTACCATCGTCCCAGCTCTCGGCAACCACCTGCTTCTTCGCTTTCTTGACCTGAACGGGCAGAGCCTTCTCCGGCTCCTTCGGCGCCTCGGCCTCGCAAAGCCCGTCCTCCAGCTGCTCCTCCCTCGCATCCCCATCACCCACGGCCCCCAAACCATCCTCATCGCCCTCTGCGCCCTGCGCGACGAAGTTCGTCAGACTGGTGATGATCGTCGCCAAGACCATCGAGAAGTCGTTCAGCACGAACCACACCTCGCCCTTCTTGATCTTGTTCGCCTCCACGAGCGCAGTGATGTCGCCGTGCTTGAAGAAGTCGAGCAGGTACGCGTTGAGCGGGAGCTCCGGGTCCAGCGACACGTGCGGGATGACGGCTTCCTCGAGGAAAATGCCGGTGCGGACGGTGCTGCACAGCTCCGAGACCGAGCTGAACTCGTCGCCGTGGCCGGAGAGGGCGACGAAGTGGGAGCGGACCTGGGGGACGACGGCGCCGTTGTCGTCCGCGCCACCGAATTTGACGCCAGAGAGCGGGAGCGTGCAGTCGTCTTCGGCGATGTGTTGTTCGGCGAACGTGCGGACGTAGTTGCTGAAGATGTCGAGAGTCTCCTTGTTGTGCCCTTGCAGGATGGCTGCTGCGTCGTCGGGGAGCGGCGGGAGGAAGACGCTGGATGGCGAGTTTTTGATCACTTCCTCTATGAATTCTTGGTCAACCTGCCGACAGAAGACTCTTCCGAAGATGTGAGCCAGAACAAGCATCAGCGTCCTGGTGATTCGCTCTGTACTTTGTGGGTTGCGGCGTATGCCAGCGCAGAGATGGTGAAAGTATCCCTCCTTGAGTAGAGCATGGAAGGCAAAGTTCGAGTTTTCCGTATAGTACAGGTGTGAGACGCAGCCGGCAAAGTTGAGCGGCTGACCGGACTGGTCAAGGAGAAATTGTCTCCGCAGGTACTCAATTGAGAAGCGGAGGTGGTGCAGGACTGTCATGCGGTTCTCCTCTCCGCCCAGGTATAAGCGAGGCTGTGAGAGAAGTGCATCGACGGATCGAGTGGCAAATGCTGAATACTTGGACTCAGAAAGCAGTGTGCTCAACCTTAGGACCAGAGTGGTAGTGATGGGAAAATGGCCCGTGAGATCAGGGAGGCGGGAACTCAGTAGTTGGCGAACCTTGGAGACGGGGATGCCGTGGAAGACGACATTGCCCAGAACGTCAAATCCTCTGCGGCCGGCACGACCTGCGGCTTGGCGGAAATTGAGAGCGGTGAGGAAGATCGAGTCTCCGCAGAAGACGACCGTTTTGCAGGGCATGTTGATACCCAGTGCCAAGGTACCAGTAGCGACTATGACACGTAGATAGCCCCTTCTGAAGAGTAACTCGACGACGTGACGATACTTCCTGTTCATACCCGCATGGTGGACGCCGACTCCGCGCGACAAAGCCTCGATCAATGAATCCGGAACACCCCGCCAACGGAGTTCATCAGCGTATTCTTCCAGCTGAGATTGCATGAGCTTTGTCCTGTCTGTGAAGTGGAATCCATCAATAGGAGCGTTCGGGTCGAAGCTCTCCCAAGAATCCGCTTCCATGGAGGCAGCTTCTCTCTCAAGGTCGGCCTTTCCCATACCATCCTCCTGCGCGTTGGAGGATTTCTTCGCCGGGCCTTTCTTGGACGCGCCTTTCCGGTTCTTCTTCCATGCCTCCCAGCCTGCCATCTTCTTTGCCCATACAGGCGAGGTCTCTTTCCATTCTTCCTCTGCCTTCTTCAGCTGGCTCAAGATATGCTGGCAAATGGCCTCACAGTTGGTGCGATCGTAGTTGAAGAGGATTGCCGGGAGAGCTGATTGTTCCTGCAAATGGTAGAGGAGCGGCATCACTGACTCTGTGAGATTTTCCAGATCGAGATGGGTGTCACCTTGTGCTTCCAGATCGTACACCTCATGGCCGAGCTCATTGATCACATCGGCGAACGGGGAAGCGTCATCATCCATCCAATTTTTCAGAAGCTGCTTCAGAGAATGAGTCCATTTGATGATGTCGGCCTGTGTGATCACTTCGGGCAAGGCGACTTCAGGGTTGAGTGAGGCTGGGACCTTGTGTGTTTCACTTTCGTGAGACTTCATTGACTTCCACAGGGTGTAGCAGTCGCGTGCCTCCAGCGAAAAGTCATCCGGAATGCCACGAGAGCGGTTGACCAGACTGCTTGCCGGATGGACGAACCTGAAATTCTCATCCTTGTCAAGGCCGATACGCGCAACGATCGGAGCGACAGGGAGCTGGGAAAACTTGAACTCCTTGGGTGGCACGTAGATGAATTTTCGCAGCTCAGAATAGCGATGGGGGTGATGGACCATCACAAGGTCAATCCCGCTGGCCTTTTGCGCAGAAGCCAACCAGTTGTAGAACTCCTGAGGGTTCCCGACCGTAGCCGACAGAGCGATGATTGGGCACGGTGCGAGCAAGAGCAGCTGCTCCCAAACGATACCGTCATCAGCCTGACCAATGCAATGAACTTCGTCAAAGACAATGCGCTTGATTCGGCATGACCAAGAGTTGGCGTTAGCCGGGGCCAGGAGCATGGTTTGAAGGATGTGCGGTACGGTCACAAGGACCTGACAGCCAGTGGCGTTGTTGACCCGATAGTCACGAGTGTGGATACCCCAGACAGACTTCCCAGCATGCTTGTAGAATTTGGAGAAGCGCGCCTGGATCTCAGCAGCAATCTGGTTGACCAGGGCTTTGGTCGGAGCAACATAAACAAGGACCCCCTCGTTTGAGTCTTCGAGGACCTTCTTCATGGCATAGAAAGAGATGAAGGTTTTACCTGCACTTGTAGGAGCGACGACAAACAGGCTCTTCTCGGAGTCAATGACATCCAGGACCTTGCGTTGCCAACCATCTGGGAGGAAGGGAACACGATCGTCAGGTGCGGAATCCATCTTTCGATCGAAGTAGGGACCGCAATGCATCAATTGAAACTCTTTTGAAGGAAGAGGGATGCTCAAGCTGGCGGTTTTGGCTGGACCCAAGGCAAATTCGAACGGGAGCTTCCGGTCCGGAGAGTCTCCATTTCCAAATGAGAATGGGAGCTCCAGAGCGTCAATAGTTTGACGAATCTTCAATGCCATGGTTGTAGTGATTCCAGGGATATTCTTCAATCGAGCCACAGAATCCCAGATTCTGGCAGCAAGCCCGTAGTTTGGAGATTTTGGGTTCGCGGTCATTGACAACTTCCAAAGCTGAAGCAGACAGCTCAATGCATAGAGTTCCACCTCAGTACGGATGACATCATACTTCGACGTGGGAAGGGAGTTGAGATACTGAAGGGCTTTTGCATGGCACACTGCAGGCTGCTGCGCCTTCTCGATATCCCTACAAACAGAATGCCATGCGGCCAACACCTTGGAGTTGTTCTCCACCTCTTTCCTCTCTTTGTCTGCAGCAATCTTGTCCAACATTTCTTGCTTTTTGTTCTTCTGTTTTCCCTTTCCACCAGCGGGCTTGCTGGGCTGCTTGTGCTGTTTACTGTCTTGGCTCGAGTGCTTGTCAGATGGCTTGGTGTCTTGAATGACGATGGTCTCCGGCTCAAGAACCTTTCCCACAGCATTCGTCAGACTGGCTGCATATGCCATCATCTCAGCCATGAATCGTTGATCACGGCGCCGCGCATAGAATGCGGAGCGGTCCTTCGCAACTATGATGGCTTTGCGGTTCAGGGGACGCTTTGAATTGTGCCAATGCGTCACCTCTCGGAAAATCCTTGAGTTGTCGACTGTGTAACGTTGTGTTGCCTCCTCGTCAACGTCTAGCTTGATTGTCTCAAGGTGCTTATCAAAGACCTTGTCAGTGAAAGGAAGTAGCTTGCGGTGCGGTTGTGATGATTGTGCACTGTTCTGATGCGAGACGGATTTATCCCACACATTTGTGGGAATTTCCTGCTGGCTAGCTAGCTGGGACACTAGACTCATGAGGTCACAGAATGTCTTTCTTGACTCTTGGCTCAACTGATGGATTAGGTTTTGATCGTGTAAGACGGTTCTGAACAGCCTGCCGTCAATCAGGTCACCGATGTCGACTTTGGGTTGGGCCTTGCTCAGAAACTCTTGCCAGGAAGAGGAGTGCATTATGCCACGGGAGACGTCGGCGAAGCGGTGGAGGAATGCCTGCGAATCCTCAATCTCTGCTTCAGCAGCAGCATAAGGACGTGCGGCCAAGCGAAACTGATCTTGCATCGCGGTATGGGCAAGGAAAGCTGCAACATGCCCTCTTGATATGTCATCCATACCCAGAAGGATGCCGGCGGTGGCCGCGGCGAGGTAAAGGCGTTCCGAAATGGGTTCTTCTGAGAGCTCGTGGCGCTTTAGGAGAATGTGACACTTGTCATGGTCAAACAGGTCCGTGAAGGGGATCTTTTCCCGACGCTCTGTGGCTTGGCTTGCGGGCTGGGTGAAGTTTATCATCCGAGCGGAACCTTCGATGACGTCGGTGATGGCCTTGGTATCCCTCCACTCAATGCCGTTGATCAGGGCAACGCTGCAACCGTGCCCGATTACGGCACCGATGTTGAGACGGAGAGCGGACTTATCCTGGTGATGAAGAGAACAGCGGCAGTCGTCGGCAGCGCCATCGTTCATCATGATAAAGATGTAGCCCTTCTGCGACAGACAAGCTTTGAAAGATGCAGTCTGAAGAGAGGGAAACACGATGACGTTGAAGGGACAAGAAGCATCAGTGGTGAAGGCCTGCAGGTGGCGCAAGATGACGGCGCGAGCGAGTAGGTACTTGGGCCTGTCATCTTCACCGGCATGAGAAGGGGCGCACAGACTTTCGTGGTCCTCGAAGAACACGATGTCGAAGTTGCATTTGCGATGGAGCAGATTGCGCAGGAAACGCTCAACTAGCCACACCGCATGCAACAGCTGGAAGCCATCTGAAAGAGTCAGCAAGGAGCGCCAAAAGCCAAGGCGCAGCACTTACCTTGGAAGTCCAACCTCTCGTCAGCAAAGCAGTGCAAGAGTAACGAGTCTCCGTCGAGTAGAAAAGGCTCGTTGCCGGCGTAGTCGCCAATGAGATCAACACGACGCGAGAGAAGCGTTGAGTAAACGTCGCCGCAGCCAGGCGGGGTGGTGTTGCTTCCCATGACACTGGGCGCAGACGGTGGCTTGGGCCGGGTGGTGCAGAACGAGAAAGCTGGATGTTGCCGTTTGTTAGTTGGTGAGGGCGTGGATGGCGTTTGAGGTTGGTTGGTGAGGACGGAGGAATGCAGGCTCTGCAGGGCCAGAAATACCTGTCCTTCCCGCAAGGCCCTACTAAAGATGCGCGCAAGCGAATAGGCTTGTCATGCACTCTAAAGCGGCAAGCTGCGCACCGGCCAAGGCTAGGTAAGTACGGGGGCTCTGAGCGTGCGGCCCGCTGCGGGCGCATGCCGGGGCAGCCTGTTGCGGCGCGTGCGTGGCGCAGGCGGCGTGCACCTTTCGCGCCGCCCTTCGCTCACCCCGCCCACCAACACTTGCCTCGCATCCACCCCCACTTGCCTCGCATCCACCCCAACATGCTGCAGCCACTTCGCCCGATACAAGACAAATCTCCCCTGGCCTTAGCCGACTGTCTGTCGCTCCTACCCGCGACTTCTGGACGCCAACAAGGCTCCCTCGGCAACCTGCGTCAAAATCTGCCAACGATTCTTTCCGCCCGTTTGCATCACTCGCATCAACGGCAGCAGGAAAAACCATATCAGAACTTCTCAATACGCAGTGGTTCCATTGTTTGCCAGCCATAATGTCCCAAGATAGGCAACAGAATCAAGCCTATTCTCCTTTGAAGAAGATCTGTGGCTGTGCACTTCGCAAATGTGACAAGGCAGAGTCCTTGCCACTGCGACCCAGTTCATGGTGTGCTATCTTTGCCTATCCAATTATCAATATGTCGTTAGGCGGCTTTGAGCCCATTTTGCGCCCTGCTTGCTGGCGCTTGCCTCAGACATTGTCTCCACCCGATTCTTCTTCATTCGATCCCCGAGACAGGCATGTCACGCACCTTCTATCGAGGAAGACACCAGCCGACCGTATTTTTGCCTGCTAGAACCCGATAGTTTGTCTGCGTCCATGTGGTGACCCGCTTTGATGCCAGCAGAGACTTAACATGACGCCCATCCCCTCAAATCCTCATAAACTCCGAACTCCAAAATCCTGCCATTACTCCTCTCCGCATTCTCCTTTGTCAAACCCCAATGTCAGGCTCCAAGCCTTGCAGATTCATCAACCGACCAGGAGGCTGCCGGTTTGGCGCCTCCTGCAAGTTTTCCCACGCCGCTCATCCTGGTTCCGCCCAGACCCACCGCTCGCTTCCGAGTGGGCAGAAACGCGAAGTGTCAAGCTCTGAGGCTGAGTTCCGTGCCTGGAGATTTCTGATCCCCAAGGAAGGTGACCCTGTGGTCCCACTGGGACCCGAGCTGTCGAAATTCTTCCAAAAGAGTGCTGAGCTTGTTTCCTCCGATACGGGCACACTTCAAGATGTCATTTCTCGCCTCGCCTCCCCTGGTGGTCTATCGCGCATCCGTGAGATGGTCGAACAGGAAATGTCATCTCTCAGTGGTTCGATGAAGCTTCGAAGATTCCTGAGCCAGCATGTACCGTTTTTCAAAGCCCTTGCACATCCTGACGTTCTGTCCTCCATCCTACTCGAGCAACCTCTGGCCGGCATCTTCACGACACTTTACGGCATCGGCGGACAACGCGCTGTTAAGGTCTTCTCATTCACTGCCGACGTCCTGTATGTCCTAGTGGAGAAAGGAGCATTTGCCCCGTCTGATGCCCCTTCCTTTTCCGATGTTGAGATATTCAACGCGTCTTTCCAAGTGCTCGCTATGATTCTCGATCACAACGGCGGTGCTCCAATCCATAAAGAGTTGCGGGACCTTGTTGAAATCCTGTCAGCTTCACATGGCAGGCACGTGGAGGCTCTCGGTGAAGCACTTTGTTACCGGTCCACGGTCTACTTGGCAAAAATGCAGCAACGTCTGGGAGTAGGCCATGCCATCCCGCAATTACAGAACGCTCCAAAGATCCCCTCCAAGGAAACTTTCTTTAATCTGCAGATCGACCCGCCCGGCGCCTTGTCCCCGAAGGGACCACGTCACGACAACGATCACGAAGACATCCGTCGCATCGAGATCCTTCCGACCTGGGAAGAGGTTAATTCGCATAGGCCAGAATATCTCCCCATGAAAGACCCCGACACTTGGCACAAGGCAGGAATACAGGGTTTGCTGGACCGTCATTTCCGACTTCTCCGGGAAGACACTGTGGGTCAGCTCCGAGATGTCATCCAGTCAGAGCTGCAACACATGAACGAACCTGACGGCCATACAAACACCCGTCGAGGCAGAAGCCAGGGTCTTCGCACGTACACCTACTACGGCGTCAACGTGACAGACCTCTCGGTTGAGCGTCGCGATGGTCTTCGGTGCCAGGTTGCATTCGACCAGCCGGGACCTGTACGCTCAATGACAGCAAGCAAGAGGCAGGAATGGTGGTCCAAGACACGTCGTCTGCAAGCGGACGCGTTGGTGTGTCTATTGGACAAGACTGGGCTACTACTCTTCTGTTCAGTCGTCATGGACGACAAAAAGCCAGCCAAGCCCTCGAAAACTGAAGAGAACAGCTCTAAGAAAGATAGCAAGTTTAATCTACATGCAGATAGCAAAACGGCATACCTCAGCCTCAACTTGGCAGTCCAAGATGATCATTCGGCGAATGATCTCCTACGACGTTGCCACAAACCCCAGCGCATGACTCTTGTGGAGTTTCCGGGTGTTCTGCTTCCAGCTTTCAAACCCACTCTCGAAGCCCTACAGCAAATGGCCAAGAGTGAGGATGTTCCCTTCCCAGAGTTTTTGGCCCCGGATGATTCGGAATCAGGCCTTGTTCACGTACCACCTCCGACATATTCACGGGCTCCGGGCTTCCGTTTCAATCTTCGCACAATCCTCGAAGGCAACAGAAGACTTCATCTCCCAACACAGAGCGCATTCAATATCAAGCAACTGTCTGATGGCTCATCTTTGGATGACGCACAGGCGCACGCCGTTGTGGATGCACTCTCCCGCAACCTCGCTCTCATTCAGGGTCCTCCCGGAACGGGAAAAAGCTACACTGGAATCGCCCTTATCAAGGTCCTCCTTGACAACCGAGCCGAAGCAAAGCTGGGTCCGATTCTTTGTGTGTGTTACACGAATCACGCCCTGGATCAGCTCCTTGAGCACCTTGTCGACGGCGGTGTCAGTCAGATCATTCGTGTTGGATCAAGGTCTAAATCGGAGGCACTTGAACCACTCTTGCTTCGCAATGTGGCCAGAAAGATGGAAGGCACTAAGGCAGAGAAACGAAGAGCATGGGAACTGGGTGGATCGCTGGAGAATGACGAAAAGGAACTCCACAAACTCATCAACACCTTCACTTTCGCGGAATCGTGGTCTTCCATCAAGCAGTACCTCAATGATTACCTTCCCAGCCACCACGACGAGCTATTCGGAGGCTACGTGGATGAAGAAGGGTTTGAGTACCCTGGCCGTGACCCAAGAGCCGCCCTGTCCGATTGGCTGCGTGGAGGCGCTCCTGCCCTTCCAGGTCAACAGCAACGACCAATCTCTGCTTTAGAATCCATCCCTCTTCTAACAATGTCCAATGGCGAACGGAGGAAGATTCATAATTACTGGGTGCAACGCCTTCGAGGGACTGCTCAATACCAACTTGTTCAGGCACTTCGTGAGTACAACGACCGCAGGACCAAGTATCAACGCAATCGTATGGAATTGGATCTTCGATGCCTGCAGCAAGCACAGGTCATAGGCATCACTACCAGCGGGCTTGCTCGTAATCTTGACATCTTACGCCGCATCCGAACGAAGGTCATGATCTGCGAAGAAGCCGGCGAGGTCCTGGAGTCTCACACCCTCACGGCCATGTTACCGTCCGTTGAGCATGCCATTCTTATAGGAGACCATCTGCAGCTGCGCCCACAGATACAACGCTTTGATCTAGGGCGTGAGCACCCACGAGGCGCGCAATACTCTTTGGATGTCTCCCTCTTTGAGAGACTGGTGCAGCCCAACGCTACTACAATCCAGCTTCCTTTCACCACCCTAGAGAAGCAGCGCAGAATGCACCCGATGGTCTCCCAGCTGGTCCGAGACACGCTCTATCCATCACTCAAAGATGCACCATCAACAGAGACTTATCCGATGATCCCCGGCATGAAGCACCGGCTGTTCTGGTTTGACCATCGAGAGTTCGAAGCCAGCTCGGACGAATCTCAAGGCGTCGCATCGACAAGCCACACCAACGAATTTGAGATTGACATGACACTGGGCCTCGTTTCCCATCTGATGAAGCAGGGCGCCTATCATGCCGAAGACATTGCAGTGCTGACCCCATACCTGGGCCAGCTCCACAAGCTTCGGGCCCGACTGGGTAAAATGTGGGAGTTGGTCCTCAATGATCGAGACATCGATCAGCTGGAGCAAGCAGGCATGGCGGCCGATGAAGTACCACAGGCCAGCAAGTCATCAGCCCTCAAGGCTCTCAAAGTGGCCACTGTCGACAACTTCCAGGGCGAGGAAGCAAAGGTCGTTGTCATCTCCCTCGTCCGCTCCAACCCCAACAACAAATGCGGCTTCTTGAGAACTTCCAACAGGATCAATGTCCTTCTCTCGCGTGCACAGCATGGAATGTTTCTGATCGGAAATTCCGAGACGGCAGGAAGCGTACAGATGTGGGCCGACGTCCTCGACATCTTACGACTTGGAGGCAACTTCGGACCTACCTTGGAACTTCAGTGCCCCAGACATCCTAATGACCCCATCGAAGTGAAGCGGCCCGAGGATTTCACTCAATTCTCTCCAGAAGGAGGCTGTAACAAGAAGTGCGACAAGAGATTACGCTGTGGCCACTCCTGCATCAACAAGTGCCATTCATCTCTGCTTCATGACGCCGTTGTATGCTTAGAGCCCTGCCCCCGGCCAATGAAAGGATGCGATCATTCTTGTTCACGAGCCTGTGGGGAGAATTGCCCGGAGAAATGTGTTGTCACCGTTCACGATCCATCCCGAATCCTTCCATGCGGACATTTCAAAGCGGACCTGCCCTGTTGGCAATCTCAGGATCTTTCGACGGTGGCCTGCACAATAAAGGTCTCGCAGACCATTCCAGGATGCCAGCACAAGGTTGAGCTCCCCTGCCACATTGACTCCGGAGCAGATAGCTTCCAATGTCCCGCCCGCTGTGACGTCGTGCTACAGTGTGGCCATACGTGCAAGAACAAATGCAGCACATGCAAAACAAGGGAGAACGGGGAAGTTGTCCAAGAGGACCATGGCATCTGCAAGCAGGTTTGCGGGCGTGATTACAGCACCTGTCGCCATAGCTGTAAGGAAACCTGTCACGGCGACAAGCCATGTCCACTTTGTGCAGCACCTTGCGAGAACTCCTGCAGTCATTCAAGATGCAACAAGAAGTGTCACGAACCATGCAGCCCTTGCGCCCAGAGGAACTGCGACTCTTGTTGCCCTCACAGTCAATGTTCCTTGCCATGTGCAGCTCCTTGTGACTGGCTTCCCTGCTCGAAGAGATGCATTAAGCAGCTCTCATGTGGACACCAATGTAAGTTGCCCAAGGTTTTACCTCAATTCAAGACACTACTTTGGAGGACGATCTGACACTTTAACAGGCCCATCACTCTGCGGAGAAGCATGCCCGGACAAGAAGTTCTGTCAAGTGTGCGCCGAACAAAGCATCAAGGAAATGCAAGTCGACTACATTGAAATGCTTACGTACAAAGAGGTTGATCTCGACTCTGACCCCTGCCTTTTCCCACAGTGTGGCCACATCATGACCGTCCAGAACATGGACGGCCACATGGACATGGCGAAGCACTACATCGTCTCACCAGACGGGGCTTTCACCGGCCTACACCCCTCTCCTCCCTTCTCCAACGACGAACTCAAGCACTGCCCGACCTGCCGTGGCTCGCTGCGGAACATCTGCAGATACGGACGCATCATCCGCCGCGCCCTGCTCGACGAGTCCACGAAGAAATTCATCGTGTGGTCCCACAACGAATACGTGGCTCTGCAAGCCCAGTTCCAAGCCATCCAAGACCAGCTCGTCAACACCGCAGACGCCGTCGTCGTCGACACCAGAGCACCCATGACGCTCAACATCTCCAAAACGCCCTCAGCCCAGCTCAAGCAGTTCCGCGAAGCCGCCGCCGAACTGACGCTGACCGCGCGCTTCAAAGACATCTTCGCGCTGCGCAACCGCATCCAAACGCACGTCAACAAAGCCAGCAAGGAAGAGCAGCCCTTCAAACGCGTCTACAACTCCTGTCAAGATGCGCGCCGGCGCCGCCAACCGGCCGCACGACCGTCTTTCCAGCCGCACCCCGAAGTCCCTCAAACGCGCGCCCACCTCCTCGGCTCCGCCCTGCTCATCCGCTGCGACCTGGCCATCCTCGGCGCCCTCGTCTCCGCCTGGCGCGACAAGCTCCCCTCCCGCCTCCGCGCCGCGTGCGTCCTCGACCTCGCCGCCAACCGCCAGCGCTGCGCCACCCTCCTGCACGACGCGCAGCAGGGCGCCGCGCCGCTCCAGTGCGCCGAGGCCCTCCTCTTCCTCGCGCACTACGCCGCCATCGAGCGGCCCTTCGCGCCCGCCTGCCAGAGCGAACGCCTGCGCGCCGACGCGCTCGCGCACGTCGCGCGAGCGAGGGGGATCTGCGCCGCGCACCCCGGGGCGACGGGCGGGATGGGCGCGGAGGCGGACGCGGTCGAGGGGATGCTGGTGCGGGCGGAGACGTTCTTCGCGGTCGTGACGGGCGAGGAGCGGCGGGCCGTGCTGGCGGCCATGGCGACGGAGATGCGCGGCACGGGGCATTGGTACACGTGCGCGCGCGGCCATCCGTTCACCGTTGGCGAGTGCGGCATGCCGATGCAGCAGACGCGGTGTCCGCAGTGCGGGGCGGCGGTGGGCGGGCGCGATCACGCGCCGGCGGAGGGGGTGCGCAGGGCGGAGGAGTTGGAGGCGGAGTTGAGGGAGTTGCGGTTGTAGGGGTTCCGCGTGTGGGAAGAGATTGCTTTCTTTTTTCTTTTTCTTTTTTTAAGCAGGATGGAGGTTTTGAGTGCGCGTTCAGGATGTGAGTAGAGAAGGGGTGAGTCTTTAACGAAAAAGGGTAGATGCAGGTATGATGTAGAGCTCGTTTTAGTTGTCCTTGGTGACTGGTAGCAGGACTACAGTTTTTCTATGCTGTCATCGTGGTGAGAGCAACCTATGTCGAGGGCTTTCGTGTGGATATAAAGGGCATTGCTTTGGGCCAATGATTAATACGGGGATTGAGAACGGGGCAGGCAAGAGGAAGGAGTGGAGGAGATTGAAACCAGGAAGTATTACAAAAGGCCAGAATCATCTCAGAGACCAAAGTCCTTCGAGTTGAGGTCGTTCAAAATGCGATCACCCAATCTTGTCGGGGCTTTTCTGAACGGGAATTCGGATTACGGTTCCGCTGAGTCCCGGTCCAGAAAACCAGAGGAAGATATACTCACCATCCAGAACGTACCAATGATGAGCTGTCGGAATAGTCGGATGTAGACACACGGGAACTCTAAATATTCCCCCACATCGGCATGGAGTGTATCGAAATAAAAGCGCAGCTTGCCGGCGGCACAGCCCAACTCCAAGACTTACCGTCAAGCATCGGCGCCAATTCTTACCACCGAGAGATAAAGCGTCATGCCTGTCGCCGAAGTAGTGAAGAAATTCCGCGAGCAGGAAAAAGGAACTGATGTTCTCAAACAGCGATGGTACATTGCTGCGGTAAGAGCCAATTGAATGGCAACACTGTCAACCGAGGAGCTCATTCCAAGCCAGATTGCTGCCCTCGCCGCAGCCAGCGCAGGCACGGAAACGCCGGATCTGTATCATCTCGCCACCGAAGGCCTCCCGCTGGAAAAGGAAAAGCTGGTCCAGCGACGACTCAAGGAAGCAGTCTTGAAGACAAGCCTTCTTTACGGTGTTCCCAAATCTCTTCAGGCGCTGTACCCTCTCTACCACTCGCTGAGAGAGGAGCAAATTGACACATATGGACCTCGGTAATTCTGGCCTTGCACGCTTTCCCTAGCTCTTCTCACCCACACAATGTAGGTATGAGGCGGTGAAAGCCGGTGCCAGTGCCAAAGAGCGAGAGGAGCGAGGCAAAAAATACTTCGACGTAACATGGACGCCGCCAGTCGCGCAGGCAAATCGGGAGAAGAACTTCAAATATCATCCAGATCTTGGTAAGAGGTGTTTGCGTGCCAGCTGTGCTTTTTAGAGGCTGACCGAGTTCCGAAGCTCTGCTGAATCAACAGATGCTGTATGAGTGGTGGGTCAGCGAGGACGCGATCCTGTCGCCCATCGAGACGCAAGTGTGCACAGCAGCAGCTCTGATCTGCTCCAACTCGCCTGTGCAGGCGCTCTGGCACACTCGAGGAATCGTGCGGCATGGCGGGTCGATGGAGGATGCGCAGTTTGCTCAAGATATTGGGCTAGCGATTGCCAAAGCTTATGATTGCAAGACCGGAGAAATCACGCCCGTGGCGGACATAGATTTTGCGGACTTGACCCCACCTTGAGCTTCTGCCGACTCTTGGCGGCTACTCTGAGGGTGGGATTTGGGAGTCCCCACCTTGGCTTCATCAACTTGTTCGGCGCATCTCGCTCCGGTAACATGTGGAATATGTAGCCAGAGGGAGAATTTGATGGGTTTCATGTGCTATTACTAGGATGCCAAATCCTCAGCTGACGCCCCACGACATTTCCGATCTCATGCGACGGATAGGTCATGCGAATTGGAGATAAATGGGAGGCACCCGTCAGGTGCAGGCGCCGTGTTGACCTCAGAAAAACCCAGCCCAGCACAACAGTCGAAACCCCAGTAACTCAAGCGGAACCTGCTGCCCTGCTGTAGGTGCGTCTCAGCCTACCAAGGCTTCAGAAGGATCAAACTAACACCAAAAAGCAAGCATGTCGACCAACGAGGCAGACTTCAACACTCCGATCCGCCGTGTGGTTACTGGCCACAACGAGGATGCTGTTGCGGTTATCACGCGGGATGATTTGATTGCCGGAAAGAAGGCCCCGCATGGACCCGTGATCGTTCCGGTATGGTCTACCGCTGAGCTCCCACCCGACGTCAACTCTGCCGAAGACAAGGGGCTGGCCCAGACGGGAATTGCCAACGATGGCGCAATCTTCCGCATAGTCGGTCTGCCGCCAAAATCCAAGAGTGTCTTTCACCGCACACTTACTTTGGACTACATGTTTGTGATAGAGGGGACGATTACGATGTCGCTTGATGATGGGTCGAGAACGGAACTCAAGAAGAACGACGTGGTGGTGCAGCAGGCTACGATGCACAGATGGGACAACGACACCGATGAATGGGCGCGGGCTCTCTTCATCCTCATCAAGTCACAGGCACCCAAGGTCGGCGACAAGGTACTTGAAGCCGACATCCCCATGAAAGTTTAAAGCACAGCCGACCTCAGCGAGCGCCGTTCGCCCGGTTCTCCCGAGGGTATTGCTGCCTAAATCAGCTCAGTGAGGCTACAACACTCTAGAAGAACGAATCAATTCACGACTCATACACCGTTTCCAGATTGACCTGCTCAAAACAAAGTCTTGGCGAGGGAGCAGAAGTCCCACTGTGGCTCAATACGAGATACGTGATTGGTGCCACGCGCCACTGTACGCGAGAGCCAAGCCGGTGCATACTCAAAGAGGCATCGTTGATCAACACGTTTTGCTTGAATTGGCTCCCGTTTCTCTGATCTGAATGTGGCTTTATCCTGGTTCAATAACGCCAAAAGCCTCACCGGATGCTGCTACACCAGATATCGATTGGCTTTGCCGGCTATCCGCGCTGTTGCGGGAAAGGGTTGCGGCGTGATCAACAGCCTTGCAGTCAGTCATTCCACCCTGCATGGTGAGGCTGAAACGGCGGCCTGGTAGGTATGAATAGGCATAGTCGTGGGTGTCCAGCTTCCACCCGCCATCCGGTTTTTCAGTTCTCTCCGCCGGCGGAATGTCGTCTACAGTTGAAGTGTACAAAGGGGTCTGGAAAGACCATGCCAATGGTGTCTGGACCCTAACCCTTTCCGAACGCAGTGGAGGTATCCTATCGGCAGCTCTGATCATCTTTGCCGGCTTTGCAGCGGTGCAGGCGTGGAACATCGTCAAGTTCGTGCTCCATCAGGCTCTGTCTTCTCAATCGCCGCAGGATGGATACCGCCACAACCTCCGAGCCGTTCTCCGAAACAGCAACTCGCACACACAAGCCCTCTGGCTCTTCGCACGACTTTCAGTAGGATGGCGAAAGAAGCTCGGCTTATCCAGAGCTTTGTTCCGAGGTTCTCTACTTACAACACTGGCATTGACCTTCGTTGTTGCATCGGCCATCATCCGCCTGTATATTCCACTCATCTGGACAGCAAACGGAAATCAAGTTTTGATACAGAACACTCAGTGTGGCTACGTTTCGATAGGGCCGGAGAACATTACATACTGGAGCGTATACTGGGCTGACCGTATGGAATCTGCAACGACGTACGTCCGACAGTGCTACAGCGAAGCGAACAGTGCGAGCATTTGCAACAGGCAGCCCGCCGCTCAACTCAACTGGACATCCGGCGACGCAGACTGTCCCTTCACGGACCCTGAGCTCTGTGTGAACACTACAGTACCTTTCGTCATGGATTCCGGGTACATCAACACGAACCGTGATCTTGGGATGAACAGCAAGGACGGGGATGCTATCGACTACCGCAAGGTCGTTACCTGTTCACCCATGGCATCCAACTACGCCGAAATCGCGTACAGAAATTCAACGGACGAAAACGTCTTGGAATACTACTACGGAAGCCTTGACGACAATACTACAGTCACCCTAAGCTATCCCGAGAACGCTCTGAGATATATCAACGGGTACACATTGACGTAAGTGGAACAACGGCATAGCACGACCTACACGCTGACATGGAAAAGCTCGCTTGGATTCGACCCGCTTGGAACCGCCAATCAGTGGTACCCAAACGCTACCATCCTTGACCGCACTGACGCTGCTGCCTCAATCTTCTTCCTCTCCGCCAACTGGATGTCATACCTTTGGCCTGTCAGTGACCGCTGGTTCGAGAACGAACCATCTGACTGGGGAGACGACCTCGACCCCCCGCAGACCATCTACCTCCAAGTGCGGCCCGTATCTGTGCTCGGCTGCATCGAACAGCACCAGCTCTGCCAAGCAGCCACAGACGGCAACGACCGACACTGCACGCCGATGCTCTCCTCTCGCGGCATACCAAGCGCGGCGCTGAAACTGGGGATGAGCGATCGCCAAACCGCCACGGCGGTCCGCCTCATCTTCGCCGCCGTCGCGACGCAGCTCGACTACGGCTTCGTCGCGCGGATGATGCCGGGCGACCAGCTGCTGGCGTCCAAGACGCAGATCGACACCACGCAGTACGGCAAGCTGCCCTCGAACCAGTGGCGCCTGGAGCTCAGCCGCTGGTTCTCCATCTCGCTGGCGCTGATCCAGGAGGGCGTCGTCGAATACGTCACCGGGCCGTCCGACGCGTCGATGGAGCAGTTCGTCGTGGAGCAGACGGATGCCAATGCTCTGGCGGACTGCACGGAGCAGCGCATTCGCGCGAGCTCGGGATATACGAACTTCCATCTCCCTGCTGTCATCGTCGTTATTGTGATCGGGTGCTGTATTTCCTTTGTTGGCCTGTTTATCGATACATTTGTGGGGTTGATTCAGTCGTTCTTTCACATTTGGGAGTACGGAAGACTGCAGTGGTTGCTGGATGGCTCATTCCAGCAGCAGAGACTGGTCTACGAAGCAGTTGGAGTGGGTAGCTGGGGAGATGTCAACACATATGTGCCGGTGACGGATGAGTCCAAGTTCCCACTGATTGACGGCTTGGATCGGGACCACCCACGCTTACATCATAGTAATAACGGTAGAGAGGGCGAGGTTACATTGATGGATCGAGGACCTCCAAAAGCTTGATATTTAGTGGTGACCTGTAGGAAGTGATAGTAAGGTAGTTTAAAGAGCTTGAGGTGGTTGTTCATGGTCGTTTGAAATCTTTCTTAACCATTCCATACTTGCATTCTGGTGTATTCTCACATGAAGCTTCGACTGTGCCCGCTACCATTCATCTTTCAATCTTTTTATAAGGCTGTCCAAGATTCGTGGTGTTGAAACATCATTTCCGTCATGACGGGAACACGTACCCCTCGTTGCCTGAAACAGGAGAGAGCGAATAATTGACAGGAAGTCACGCCATGTAATAACGAACCATAATCCGCCTGAGCTATTCAAGCAATCCCAATAGGTAAACATAAGGCCGCTACTGCCTTAGCATCCACCAAGAGTTTCACTAAGGGTAGTTTCGCCGTGAATTCTTCAAGTTTTTATCCTTCAAATTCAATCTTGCAGCTCAATGCAAGTATCACACCTTCCTTTTTGAGGCTTATGACATTGCTTTCTGTAGTAGTTTCAAGCAATCGCACGCGCGTGTGTCATGAAACAGGGCCAATATGGTAAAATGTGATGTGGAAGTATGTGCTTAGCTAATACTCTCAAGAGGCTTACGCAACACAGACGAACCATGTTGGAACCCAGGTGGGATGCTGACATGGGATAGATTTGTCCAATGGCCATTAAACACCTTGGGAAATAGATGAAAGGATTTCTTGGCGAACAAGGCACACGAGGGGCCGTTCCCGGTCGCGTGCATATTAAACTATGCCGACAGCCTCATCTGCTCACTGCTCCTCTCAAGTTCTCACATCCACTGTCTGCGTGCGACCGAAGAGGCTCTCAATCTTTTTTCTCTGCTCCGAACATTTCTCCAGAATTCTGGCACCTCTGAAAAGCCATAATACAACCCTCTCAGTCATAAACTCCTGAGCAATATAGTGGAGAGATGGCGTCAGTCAAAAGGACTCTGACATATCGTACTCAAAAGCTTCCGCTTGAGATCAATAGGACCGGAGTATGTCAAAACCTTGGGCAGAGTTTGCGCACCAAGGTCAAAGTCTTCTCGCTTGCCCGAAGACTCAAGTGGCGATCACCTCTTCGAGTTGGTTTTACTTTCTAGACATAGTCTATGCTTTACTAATTATTTACAGCCTTATTGCCATCCGCGGACTCGCAAGCCACCCGTTTGGCTCATGGCAACAGCAAGGAGGAGGAGACATGTGGCTTCGTGATGGTCTTCCACACGATATCCCGTGTGTTAGGGTAATCTTATACGGCTATACGACTCCACTGGAGACAAATTCTCATCAGACCATTGTGGACCTAAGCAGAGGATTCTTGAGTCGGTTCAGACCTGTTCGGCTCAAACAGATGTCGGCAAAGACGGTCATTTACGTGGCTCACAGTCCGGATGGTATCGTCCTCAAAGAAGCCATGATCGGAGATTTGCAGTATCTGGCGGAAACCAGGGCATGTCTATTTTTTGGTGCTCCAAACAAGGGCATGAGTAATGAGAAGCTGCTTTCCATGGTGAAAGGCATCCATCCAACCGAGCGACTAATCGAGCGACTCGCTGAAAAATCTGATTATCTCCAAGATAACAGCTCCAGATTCGAGGGTCTTCAAGAGAAACAAAAATTCCGTGTTATAAATTGCCACACGACGTCGGAATACTATGGGCAGATGCGTGCGTGCGGCCGGGACAGAAAATCCATGGCCAGGGCTTCCACTTGGCAAGTCAAGCCAAATTAAGCCAGGTGACCCCCCCGCCCAGCTTGTCAAGATCAAGTCAGCCGCCGTAGCCGCTTGGTAAGCCGACCCTCTAGGGCCCGCTTGACTTAATATCTTGGTAGTTGGCTTAGATCCGTACCCTCTTACGTGTACCTACTATAAATAGCTAAGCGTCCCTCCATACGTCCCTCCGTACGTCCCTCCGTGCGTTCCCGGTATCCGAGAGGAGGACCGAAGGTTTATCTCTTAAGTTTTAGCTAATAGAAGAGGTTCCTCTAAGATATACTCTACTTACCAAGTCGTTATTATAGATAGATTCTTCGTATCTAAAAGATATAGAAAGATTTAAAGAAATACGCTTATCGCGCAATTTAGTCTAAGATCTTAGACTAAGCCGGCCCTCTACGCTCGCTTAACAAGTCAAGGCAAAAATTTAACGAGCCGGGGCTGAGGCCGGCTTGCCAAGTGGAAGCCCTGCAATAAACCACGTACCGGTACATCGCTGAACAGGTCGTAGACAAAACATCATATGAAGTTTTGTGACTCGAGAGTATAAGGACTCCCGAAGGCGAGAATCGTTTAATATGGTCAATTATATGGAGCAACGCGCACTCAAAGCTTTGAAAAGGTTAAGCGCCAGTTCAGGCAGGTTGCAAATATGCTCGGTAGTAACCACGGTTTCCATGGGGACTTGTCTTAGAATAGCTACTAATTTAAAGTCATTCAAGTTCTTGCTTTCTGTGCTACTCCTACAGCCTTCAAGCCTATTTTCAAGAGTGAAATCCTAAACTCATTTAGTTGCAAAAGTCCTTGCTGCGCATCATCAACAGTGAGAGTGGCTCCAACAAACAAACCTCAAGCCAGCTGTCTGTAATCACGCGTCGACAATTTTCTCTACAATGCGGACAGCCGTTAGTGGGGCGCGCGGGTCGGGCCTTCCCTCCCACCTTACCGCTCGGAATGCACATCAAATAATCTGTCTCTCCCGGGAAAAGAACATACTACCATTTGAAGATATCCATTTCAGGTGGAATGGTCAACTACCATGGCCTTGGCTCATGGCCAGGCGGGCTAACGTGTGGAATAGGGTGGGGCGCCGACCGTCGGTTAACGTAGGGCATTCCTTGAAGCGCGCGTGGGAAGCCACTTTGCGACCGACAGGCATTCTTAATGCTTGAATCAACAGCTTAGGATTCCAAGCTTCGCTTGGCAACGTGGAGCGGAGTCCAGCCCAAGCTACAAGTTACATCAGCATTTCATACTCTGATGTCGAACCGGTAACAACCACAGAGTCGCTATTTTGCGTCACAAGGAATCATATATTTAAGAGTCTCGACATGCACATCTCAGCCTTTTTGCCTGCATTCAATCTCTGAAACTTTTGTCACACTTGGACACACTCCTTGAACACCGAACATGCACTCCCAACTCGGTCTTCCTCTTGTTCTCTCGTTGGCGCTTTCAGCCGCCGCGGCAAAATTGAGCACACGTCAGTCTTCGGGAATGAGCATCGACCCCAGTCTCTATCTTTGCAATGGGGCTTCTTTCGAAGGCTCTTGTGTATACTACCCCGTTGCATATGGGGAATGCAGTAAGCCGTTCACAAATACAGCCTCTGCATTGTGTGGGCCATTCACTGATGCAAATGCCAGACGCTATCACGGGTGAATTCTCGGCTGGAAAGGGTGGCGTCAAGTCGGCTACTGCTGGTCCGAACAACGTGTGCACCATGTTCTCGTAAGTTCTGCGGTATCTCATCAGTCAAGTCCGTTTTCCTCCGATTAACCTGTGACTACTCAGCGACGAGGGATGCACCGGTGAAGAAATTCGTGTCGATGCTCCAGGACATGCGAACCTGGGATCTGTTGATTGGTCAGAGAAGGCGAGGAGCTACCAGTGTGCTGCCATTTGAAGGCCTTCACAGCCGATAGATTTTGGATCGTTGAACAAACAAAAGCAGGCCATGCAGTCAACTTCAGAGGACATTTCATAGATAATTCTACACTGTGTTTCTTGCTAGTTCCTACGTACTGGTGTGCGCTTGCTAAGTAATGCGCTGGCCGAGACTCGACAATCTTATGGGACAGCAATACTTCAAGTGATAGTTGAAAGCTTGGCAACTTGAATTCACTTCCACGTCTCGCTAGAAACAGTGTCTTCGTCGAACATAATCCTATGAGAGCCCCCAATGCGCGAAAGACTTGAACTCTTTTCTGCACAATAGTCAAGCAACAGACCATACACAGGGTAGTTACTCATTAGCGGTCTACAGCTCGTTATCAGTGCTCGAAATCGGTGGCGATGTGCGTTGCCATAGTGTGCTGTCAGTATGCTGGTCTAGTAGCGAGCCATTATTCCCGTCATAAATGGAGAGTTGGTAGTTGTTCGGGGGTTTGGACGCGGAGAGTTACTGGGACGACGGTCGGGTCAAGCGGGGAGCTCGGGTTACGAGCACGCGCAGAAAAATGCGTTACTCTGACCCACCCCACATTGCCGCGCAACCACAGCGACGCTTCGATACGCATCAAATCTGCAAAATCCACCGAGGAGTCTCTATGGTGATGGAGAGTCGAGCATCTGTTCCTGGGGCAAAGGCCGAAAGCCCCACCGAATTGCCTCTCAGCCTTGCTCCTTCAAAACTCCTCTTGAGCTTATAAAAGAGAGGAAAGAAGCAAGCAGAATCATCCCAGATAGCAAAGCCACAACCACCCTTCCTTCCTAGCCTCCTGTTATCCTCCAACTTCATATTCGGCTCTCCATCACTCACTTCGGCCAGGTCTTTTCATAGACCGCCATGCGCTCACTACCAGCGGTTATTCTTTGGGGAATATTGACGCGACGGGTCACTGCTGCACCGACACGACCAGATGGATATGAGGGCAACGATGGTCAGGTGTTTCCTCGACAGCTTGCTGCTAACTCTCTGCAGAAAATTTGTCCAGCGATCACAGACTTCATGTCGCAACTCCCCCAAGAGGTCCAGGATGTCGCACGTGAACTCAACGATCTCATCAACAAAGCTGTAGCAGCAGACCCATCGCTTGCCTTGTGCGGCAATCCTCTGGCCTCTTACCTGGGTTGCGGACCAAGTTCCCCATCTTCTGCATCCAGCTCCCCTGCGATTCCTTCCCTACTGTCCAGTCTTACCACGCTCTCCATTTCATCTGTTTCTCCTATCCCTCCCTTCTTTTCGTCGTCTGCTTTCGATTTTTCCCTTCCGAGTTCTTATACTGTCTCATCTGCTTCCCTTCCTGTCTCGTCCCCCATCGCTGATGTTTTCTCGTCTGTTGTCCTATCGTCCATTTCCGTTTCCTCATTCTCTCCATCGGCCCCCCCAGTGGATTTCTCTTCTAGCTCTCTAACAGTGTTGAGTACAAGCTCACCTATTATACCCATTCCGCCCACGGATCTAGTTCCGCCGCAATCGTCGACGTTGCCGTCCTCATTCACCCTGCCATTGTCACTCAGTGACTCTTTTTCGGCATCAGGGTCGTCTCAGGTCCCGTCCAGCACAGTTTCCTACATCTTCACTTCAACAATTTCAGAGCTCTCGACTTCGACCATACCAGGGACATCGACATACCCTCCGGTGATAGACACTTCGGCGGTCTTCTCACCTTCATCTTCAACCAACACCGTTATCGTTCCCTCGAGCTCTTTCAGCTTGCCACCGTTCCCACCGTTCGACTCATCTATATTCACCTCTCAGCCCAACACCGCAACAATCCCGATTTCTTCCACGCCAACGTCTCCGACAACCTTGGATTTCTCTACCATTACTCCATCAATCATTTCGCTTTCAACACCGATGGAATCACCTTTCTACAGCTCGGAATTGTTTTCCAGCAGTCTATTCTCAGGCTTCTCATTTACCACAGCCCCCGATTATTCGAGTCTGTTGTCGGAATCTTCGTCCCCAAGCATCCAAACACCTACTTTTATGCCTAGTTTCGATACTTCGTCATTTTTCCTAAGCGTTCCATCCACGCTTCCGACCATGGCTCCCTCATTCAGCGAGTCATACAGCAGCAGCTTGGTGCCTTCCAGCCTATCGAGCCTGAGTTTGCCTGAGCCTTCAAGTTCGTCGGATTTTTCCGTTCCAACTTTCTACTCTTCAAGCATACCTGTGCCGTCGGACACCGTCAGCAGTACTCCTGTACTCGTTCCATCCGGTCCCTCGCTCATAGTCATCCTTTCTTCCAGCTCTTCCGGTGTCTCTACTTCAGCTACGCCTCTGATCCCAAGCTCTCTGGTTTCGAGCTCTCTGGTCCCCAGCTCTCTGGCTACGAGCTCCCTAGTCCCTAGCTCTGTGGTTCTAAGTTCTGTGGCCCCTAGCTCCCTTATCTCGAGCTCTTTAATTCCTAGCTCTTTGGTTCTAAGCTCTTTGGTTCTAAGCTCTCTGGTCTCGAGTTCTTTAGTTCCGAGCTCTCTGGCTAGCAGCTCTCTGGTCCCCGGCTCTTTGGTTCCAAGCTCTCTAATTTCGAGCTCTCTAGCAGCCAGCTCTTTAGTTCCAAGCTCTCTAGTCCCCAGCTCTGTGGTCCCCAGCTCTGTGGTCCCTAGCTCTGTGGCCCCTAGCTCTATGGTTGCCAGTTCTATAACCTCGAGCTCTCTGGTACCCAGCTCTCTGGTTCTAAGCTCTCTGACCCCAAGCTCTCCGATCCCCAGCTCTCTTAGCTCGGGAATCACGCTCTTGAGTCCTACCACCTCGGCGCTCCCGAGTTCTTCATCAGCAAGCTTCTCGAGCTTTTCGCCCATTCCTAACGCCTTGACATTTTCGAGCCTCGCCACTTCCTCAGCGACGCCTCTGATCTCTAGTACCGTTAGCTCGGCAGTCACGCCCCTTAGTTCCACCTCACCGACGCTTCTGAGTTCCACGCCTATAATCGTCCCGAGCTTTCCTACCATCTCCTTATCTACGCCTCCGAGTGGAAGCGTCAGCAGTACTCCTATACTCGTCCCCTCCGGCCCCACGCGCATCGTTATCCCTTCATCCAGCTCTTCGGACGTCTACACCTCAGCTACGCCTCTCATCCCCAGTGCTTCCTCGGATCTCATATCTTTGAGTCCCATTTCATCTGTGCTTCCGAGTTCCACACCGGAGCCCTTCCCGAGCATTTCGACCATCTCCTCGCCCATCCCATCCCCGTTCCCCCTCACCACCCCGACCGACCTAACGCCCACCTTCCCCGGCACCCCCTCAGCAACCTATCCCCGCCCCTCACCGACGCCTCCAGGCCCCGAATGCCCGAACGGCTGCGACCTGGACCTCTCGCTGCTCCCAGCGCTTCCGTCGCTCCCGTCGTCGGCCAACGACCTGCAGTCGCCCATCACGTCCGGCACCGTTTACCAGCACACGTTCACGTACATTTTCTACGCCAGCACGGTGGTCGGCGTCGACGGCCACATCCTCGACCCGCGGTCGGGCTTCCTGAGCGGGCTGCTGCCGGGCGGTCAGGTGGCCGCGCTGCTGTGCGACGGCCTGCACCTCGGCGCCGCCATGGTGGTGCCGTATCCGCCGGCCTGGGCAGCGGCGGTGGAGCAGCTG
This sequence comes from Botryosphaeria dothidea, assembly GCA_011503125.2. Taxonomy (NCBI): domain Eukaryota; kingdom Fungi; phylum Ascomycota; class Dothideomycetes; order Botryosphaeriales; family Botryosphaeriaceae; genus Botryosphaeria; species Botryosphaeria dothidea. Next base: position 1,704,317 of record WWBZ02000016.1, on the reverse strand, counting down.
GGCATCAGGCTGCCGGTTTCTATTGGAGCGCCGGCGATTTACGTTCCGAATTAGGGGTGGGAAAGAAGGAGGATATGATTTTTTGGGTTTTTAAACGGCAATTGAGATTATGGCGATTAATGAAGGATTTCGAAACATTTCACTGGGCATTTGATAGCTATATTGGAAAAGAACATTGGTGCAACGAACGTTGCAGGGATATTTAGATGCGTTTTGGCTGGATTTCAACGCTGGTTTTTGGTAGCATGGTTCTCTCGCGAATGGATTTCTGCTGTGGCAGCATCGAAAACAACTTCACGTGTCTCTCCGTCTGTCTCTCTTTGCATGCATCTTCTCCTGAAGTTCGCCCCACAAGTCATATCATCCCATACACATTTTCCCGGCTGATAACCTCAGCACCCACAAGCACCTAGCGACGCTTGAAAATAACATCGGGCTGTCATAAGCCTCGCTCTCCCTGTCCACAACCAAATCTTCGGCCGTCCCAAGCTCTCCTTTCCCACGCGCACGTATCCAGCTGCCGTCCACGACATTCAGCCAATACAACCCAGCTGCCCCATTAGATCTCGGTTGCGACTGCACCGCATGCGCCACGCACTTTGAATCAACCACCGTCTTGACGCAGCATTGCCCCTTTCGGAACAGCGCAAACACCTCCACCTTCTCCCCTCCCTTCTCCACACAATACCCCCGCTCGCACAACGACGACACGCTCAGCATGTTGTATTCCGTGCCAGGCACATACAAGACGTCTTCCAGGTACCAGTAATATATCTCCCCTTCATCACTGACAAGCGGCAGGAGCACGGTACCCCTACCCATGATGCGCATCCTGCCGCCTACACCGAAGACATAGCCAAAGCTCTCGCCGTTATTCGCGAATTCGGATTGCGCGGGGACGAAGTGGGTGGCTGTGTTGACGACGTGGTGGTCGCTGCCAGAGTCGAGGATGTACCAGGCCTTCTCGTCGTATCGTGCCTGGGCTTCGTCTGCGCGGTCGTCGTCGTTCTCTGGTGCAGCTTTCCCATATGTTCGTGAGGGCTGATTCTGTTACGGTCGCTCATGAATGAATGCAGAGGGGGAGGTACCTTGGGCGTGAGGCGTTTGCGAGGATTTCTTAGTACCGCCACGTGGTCTCCCGACTACGAGTTCCGGCATATTGATATGATCCACTCTATTAGGAAGATCACCAGTGGGCGAGGCTGAAAAGCGGAGGAGAGCAGCTTTGGCACAGAGAAGCAGATGCGCGTGGTGAGTGCAGTTGGCGGGCCAAGTGCCAGTGCCGGCACCTTCTTCTCGAGAGGCTTATATACATGACTCTCGTGTTCTTCAATATACCCAGATCCGTAGAGTTGAAAATGAAGTTTCCATGGCGCAGGCTGTAAGCGTGGTGCGCTCAGCCGTTGAAGCGCGTCGGTACCGAAGAGGCACTGTGCTGCCTTGGATGGATGACGTAACAGAGAAAACTAATACTTCTTTTAATAAGAAAGGCCACTTTCCTGCCTCTTTTCAAGAAGATTCTCCGAATTTCCGCACTTTTATTATCTTTAGCAAGATGCAGTGTCATGGTATCGCAGGACTGATCCATGGGGCGTTAGTCGAAGCCCCCACAGGTAACCTCATCACTAGTACACCTTTCCAAAGCGCAGAACTCACCTAGCGAGCCATAAAACTTCGATGATACACGCGGTAGTTAATTGCTTTGGGTTTCAAGCCGCAGTCTCAACAAATTGAAACCAAGCCAAATTGCGGACATCACGATGCAGTGCTTGGGCACCAGGTAGAAGAGAAACTTGGGCGTGTACCACAGCAATCTACTACTATAAGCTCTTCTCTCTCTTAAAGTAGTTAAGCTAATAAGCGCGATATCTAATAGAAAAGACTAGATTATAAGAGGTAGGGCACTAGGGTCAACATTACGTGTTGGAGTGTTCGTGGCGTACGGAGAACAGTTTGTTGCGGGAGCGAGGGTCTGCAATGTGAAGATACTCTGCAGTTGAACAATTGGAGTACGCCCCTCTTTTTCCTTTTCCCTGGCTTTCAAATATCCGGCTGGAAATCAGGCCGAGAACGAAAAGGCTCCTGGGCGTTTATGAGAAGTAAAGCCTCTCCAGATTTCTTTTTTGTTGAGCTTGATCTGCATTGCCGATGACCACTCGCAAGCGTAAAACGGGAATGCCGTGTTTAGGCATTCTTACTGCCTGCGCCGTCGGGCTCGATGACGTGTCTTGAGCAATTTCAAAAGAGAAGCGAGAGGTCCATTGCCGTTTTACAGCGGCACTTCACGCATAAAGGGGAGTCTTCAGCGGGTGACAGTTTCGGCCAGGGTCTGCAACGAATTGGCCGAGAGAAGCAGCCGAAAACGGCGGCCGCATGTGGTTCGGAGGGGTTCATCTCGCATCGGAGGGAGGCGATAGAGAAGAAGAAATGACTGCGCCGCAGGGCAGTGGAGAGAACGGAGGAGACTGTGCCGCGTCCGGCTTCTTCGCCCGCCCGCGCCGCCGCCAACCGAGCCAATCCACCACCACCGATCATCGCAAACCCACCAAACTGTCTCGAGACCACGTTGCTTCGACGCCGCTTCGGCACTGACTGCATACGCGAGCACCGCGTCCCTTGTCCTCGCTGCCCGTCAGCCCATCTCGCTGCAGATTCCAACCCGCTGCTGCAATGTGCCGAGTCCTGAAACACCATAACCCTCAACGCTGACGATAACCACCCGTCGAATTTGCACTGCTTTCGCCGGCCTCACTTGTTTCAGCGAACTCCTGGACCGGGCCTCTGCTGGGAGCCACTTGCGCCATCGCGGATGATTTGCCCACCAGCACCGTTCTGGCCCCCAACCGCAGGTCGGCTTTCCTAATTGGGCCTCTTTTCCTGCCTCATCACAAGCTCGAGCCTCTGTCGCACCGACCAAGCTGACCGTTCTCTCCGGGGGATGCGCCGTCACTGTCAGCCGTTATGTGGACCTCCCGTTTCGACCGCCGCCACACGCCTGGCTCTCTCTGTCTGCATGCCCGCGCGGCCGCATCCTTCAGCCCACTTCTCCGTCCCTATTCGCGCCAAGACTGTGCGAGGAGAATTTCTTTTGCGTAAATCCTCCCCCAAAATGGCAATACACCGTACCCTAGGCCAAACCGTCTGCATGGTTCCTGGGTAATGGGCCAGCTCGACCTACTCTCAGAGCCAGTCTATTTCCTCATCTTCTCCCGTCACGCCGGGTGATGTGCCTCAAATAAGACCCGGGGATCATCGCTATGCATCCTACTGCTATTCCCAGCGCGAGACGCCGTCGTAGGCGACCTCCTGCCCACGTTACATACGCCCGTATCTGCCCTGCCCTCTCTGGTCCAGCCGTTCTCGCGAATGCCTGGACCGCCGTGGGACGACCGATTCTCTGCGGGATGGATCTGCACCCTTTGGAATACGTCCTGATACCCACGAACCTAAGCCTTACATCCACTTTCTCTCACTGAGTCAGGCCCGTGTTTCTGATCTTCCCATTCTTCGGTGGACCGCTCGACCATGCGGTGCTTCTGGCTGCTGGTGCTCGTACTGAGTCCGCTGCTAACGTTGGCCGAATTGAATCCTCTTGAGCCAGTCTTGAAGGCGCTACCAGCGTGCGGGGTATGTACAAGATCTCTTGGCCCAAGGAGGCTCACATGTGAAGAAGTTGGTGGCTGACGCTGCTTGGCAGAGAACATGTCTCATGCAAGGCGTGCAGTATTTCTCCAAATGCTCTGCAACAAATGTGACGTGCATCTGCACCGACGAGGCGATGACAAAAGAGGTGGAAGCATGTGTTGCTGCAGAGTGCACCATCAAGCAGGCCTTGTTCACGAAGAACGTCACCCTCGGCTCCTGCGGTGCGGAGCATCGCGACAGGACGAAGCATGTCTCCTATATCGGCATTGGAGGAGCCATCATCGCCTCGGTGGCTATTGCTTTACGGCTCCTGGCGCGCCTGCCTTCGCTTGGTGGAGACTTTGGATGGGATGACACGGTCATCTTGCTGACGCTGGTGAGTGTTGTGGTAACGTTCTTGATGAAGCGGTGCTAAGTCTGGTTAAACAGCTCACGATGATACCGCTTTCCGCTCTCTCCGTTGTTTGTGAGTTCCCGAAAGATCAAGATTTTGGTTGGGATGCTGATGGTCATGATACAGTGGCCGATTCTGGGCTGGGAAAGGATATGTGGACCGTCTCTCCAAAAGACATCACGCACATTCTCTACGTGAGCCAACTCACTCTACCGTCGAACTTCAGCGTAGACTAACTTGGATGCTCATAGATCTACTTCTTCGATGAGTCTCTCTACATCACGTCCCTTTCGCTGGTCAAGATCTCCATCTGCTGCTTCTACCTCCGCATCTTCCCCGACCGGCGCTTCCGCATCATCGTCTACTTCGTCATCCTCTGCTGCGCCGCCTACGCCATCTCCTTCGTGGTCGCCGTCACCTTCCAATGCAAGCCTATGAATCTCGCCTGGAAGCGCTGGGACGAGGAGCACGAGGGCCAATGCATCAACGTGAACGCGCTCGGTTGGTCGGCCGCAACGCTCAACATCGTGCTCGACATCGTCGTCATCACACTGCCAGTACCGCAAGTATGGAAGCTGGTGCTGAGCACGCGGAAGAAGTTTCACGTCTTGTGCATGTTTTCGGTTGGGTTGTTGTAAGTCCCCCGGCCTCGCCCCTTAACAGCACTCACTACTTTCCCCTCTCCGCGGACCCCCCTTTCTTCCACTCCATCCATGCCCAGCCTGCGCTACGCAATGCCAGGATTCTAGAAGAATGACGAACTGACTTCCCTCCCCTCATCGACAGCGTCACCATCGTCTCCATGCTCCGCCTCAAATGGATGATCCAATTCGCGTCCACCCAAAACGTCACCTGGGACTACGTCCCCATCGGCTACTGGTCGACCATCGAGGTCCACGCGGGCATCCTGTGCGCCTGCCTGCCCGCCATGCGCGCGCTCCTCTACAAGTGGTTCCCGCGGCTTCGCGGCGCCTCGAGGGCGCGCAGCGGCAAGTACAGCAACGGCTACTACGGCGACGGCACCAACCGGAGCAGGGGCGGCGCGATCGACGCCAGCACGAGTATCGTGCAGCGTGTCAGCAAGGCCGATGAGGGGTATAGGTTCGGGTATGGGGTAGGCGCCGAGTGGGTGAAGCTGGACGAGGTGGATAGCGTGGAGAGGAGGGCGAGTGCGGCGAGTAAGGAGAGGAGGGGGAGTGGTGCTGCGGCGAGCTTGGGTGGGGGTGCGCCGCGGGGCGTGATTGTGAGCACGCGGTGTTATGCTGAGTAAGGAAGGAGATTGTGGTGGCATTGTTTTGTTGTTGGGGGGGAGGGGGGGGGTTAAGGTAATATCACAAGCATTGAAGAGTTATGAGACCTCGGACCTGGGTTGGCATTGGGTTGGGCGGCTATTTTGAAAGAAAGAACTTTTTCTTTGCGAGCTTCTTCCCTAGCGTCTATGAAAACAATAAATTTAGATGAGCAAAAGCGTTGTTCAATCCTCTGATCGAAGAAAATGCTGCCATGGCTTCAAATTTCCTTCAAATGCACGCCATCGCTCTCACTTTCACATGCCAATAGCCCCCAAGAACCAGGCAGAAAAGCCAAGGACCACCGGGCCAGCCCACTCCTTTGGTTTTAGCAGAGTGACCCCTCCTACAATACTCTCTCACGGCCCCACAAAAGTAACGTGTTGCACACATTTCAAACAGCAGGCGGAAGCGACGGCTTGTGGAGTTGCCGACGGTGGCACACGGACCTGCCATTTTGAGCTAGTCGGCCGTCGGAGCTTTATTTTCTACGCCATTCTTCTGGATCTGCCAAAATGGAGATGCGTGTCTGTTAAGCACGAGATTACAAGATGCGAGGGTGTAGAGGATAAGAAGGAAGTTCTGAGTAGGCATTGTTGCGGTGTGGTGGTGATCCCATTTGTTGCGCTCGCCGCTGACAGTATTGAAGTGTGGCGAAGGCGTGGGATAGTTGCCATGAGGTGATTGTTGATCTATGTTGACTGGGGCTTCGGAGGTATTGTATAAAACCATGCTGCCTGAAAATTGTGGAGAGAAAGGAGCACTATCGTGCGGAGCATGTCCAGTGCGGAAGGCAACTGCGTGCAGTTTGACGTGCAGTAGCGACGCGCACACGCATGAGCCAGACTGCTCCACACAGCGTGGTCGCTTATTAGATTGCAGGCCCTTTTTTCTGTTGCCAAACTTTGATGGGTTCCTCCATCTCACCTACAGCAATGTCAAAGAACCCTTATCTCAGGAACATGTTCAAAATACTATCATTAGTTCGTGCTCAGATATAAAAGATTCCGTGGCACATACAAACGTGTGAATATGTCATGGAGACAATGCACAGTAGAGATGGAAGACGCGTTCCGTGTTCCATAGCTCAACAGCGCGACGTCATCACGCAACCTCCATCAGATGAACACGCTACACAGACAGGCGTTTGTGACACCATCACCAATTGTCTTGTGGAAAAATTGCAAGGCGCACCACCAAGTCACAATTGCTCTATCGATCCCTCTTCCCGATGCATAGCCGCGGATCTAAGCGGTCGGCAATCTGCTCCCACGATCGATCCTTAAGATCGGCGCTTAACCCGTTGCAGCTCTGGAAACTCTTAACTCCAGCGCCCTTTCACCTGTCTTAACAAAGTCATGACGCACATAACTCGAAGTTTGGATGAAGCCTCCTGCCATCACGCGTGCACGCGCCGCGAAACAAAAGTGTGCGTCTACCCCGCCTCCACGCCCATCGTCATCCCTTGATTGAGCAAGCTCGTCGTAGTACCATCGGCTTCCAGGTCGTAACGCAGGCTTGCTAAAGGAAGTGTCTCACGAAACAGCTGCCTTACCTATTGCCCGCATCCAGCGAGCAGTCCCCGCCGCTGCTGCCAATTACGAACGACATGGCGAGCAATAAGGAGGGAAAGAAGAAGGTGTTGGTGGTAGGAGCCGGAGCGGCTGGTATGCAACCACAGCACTCACACACCGATTCCCTCACGAGCAACGCATCAACCCGCAATCATGATACTGTCGACCACAAATCCACAGCTCCAATTCACCTCCAGCAGCTAACAGCCCCCCAGGCATGTCCTGCGCCTACCACCTCTCCCAGCACCCCGACAAATTCGCCGTCACGCTCATCGACAGCGTCTCCTACTGCGGCGGGCAAGCCTTCTCAATTCCGCTCGACAAGCGCAAGCACGGCGCCTCCTGGCTGAACCAGGGCGTGCAGGGCGGCTCCTACATCTTCCACCACACCCTCACCATGTTCGCGCGCCAGGGCTACGCCGCCAACCCCGTCGAGCTGCACGTCTCGTTCGGCAAGGGCGACTCCTTTTGGACCAACGTCTACCCCACCAAGCTGCTCGAGCGCCACCAGAAGGAGGTCAAGCGCTTCGCGCGCATGCTGCACATCGTGCGCGCCTGCGAGGTCCTCTTCGCGCTTCTGCCAATCAAGCTCCTGATGAAGCTGTTCGCGTTCAGCTACGAGTTCGCGAACGCGGTGGCGCTGCCGATGGTCGCGCTGTTCCTGGGCACGGGCAACTACACGCCGGAGGTGCCGAGCATCATTCTCGAGCGGCTGTGCACCAGTCCGACGTACGGCATGTGGTATCCGCCGGACGACAAGAGCATCGCGAGCAACACGCCGCCGATGGTGGTGTTTCCGAACTTCGGGAACTTCTACGACGACTGGCGCAAGGATCTGGAGCGCCGGGGCGTCGAGGTGCGGCTGGCGACGGAGCTGACGCAGGTGGTCGAGAGGGGCAGGAAGGGTGTCGTGGTCAAGACGATCGAGAGGACGCCAGCGCAGGACGGGCACAACCCGGCCAGCGCGTGGGCGCCCGAGGACGAGACGAGCAATGCGGATGCGGGGGCCGTGGAGGTGGAGGAGCGGTATGATGAATTGGTGTTGTGTTGTCTGTACGTCATCGATTCTCCCTCGTTGCCCGTTACGGCAATTGGATGGCGGACTGTGCACGCTAACGGATGTTTTCTTCCTCTAGTGCCGACACGTCTAAACGCCTTCTGGGCAAGACAGCGTCGTGGCGCGAATCCCGCGTGCTCGGCTCAGCTAAGTTCTCCGACGACATTACCATCACGCACTGCGACGCTGACTACATGCGGCGCCACTACGAGAACGGTTTCAACGCGGAGCAGGCCGTTTCGAGCCTCGGCGGCGTCGACATGTCGGCCCGCTGCGAGTACGCCAAGAAGTCGTTCCGGCCCATGTACTACATCAAGCCGTACGAGCAGGACATGACCAAGCTCGAAATGTGCTTCGATTGCACCAACTACCAGGCCCAGTTCCCGCCGGATGTTGACTTTGATAATCACGTGTTTCAGACCATCTTCCTCAATAAGAAGCGGGACGGGCATCTGTGGACGGATAATGAGATTGATGAGTCCAAGGTTATCAGGAAGGATTGGTGGCATCAGCTTTGCCACTCGTGGACGCATTATGCGTTTGTGGTGCCGTGGATGTGGCTGCTGCAAGGTCGCCGGCACACGCGGTTTGCGTCGTCGTGGACGCTGCTCAATGCGCATGAGGTGGCTATCATGAGTGGTCTCGCTGCGGCGGTCGATCTGGGCGCTACGTATCCCGAAGATCTTGAGAGAGATAAGTTTGCGCTGCTGGCTTTCAGGCTATACTATCTGCTGGTGTACGGAAGGTGGTACCGCAGGAAGGCGCCGAAGAAGGGCGAAGGTGAAGACTGGGCATCAGGACTGTATGGCAGTGTATATAAGGGCCCAGGCGTCGTCGACGAAGAGAGGTTGATGTGGAAGGAGGAGGTGAAGAAGGGAAATTCGCTGGAAGCTAAGCGAAGTTGAGAGACAATCCTGTTGGATGATGGATGCGCATGTCCCACGAAGATGCCAGAGTGATGAACATATGATAATATTTCCTGAATCCGAACTATCCGGAAGAAAATTATCGTCTTGATTCGATGTGTCTCGGTAAAGACAGCCGCGTGATGGCCAAGACCATGTTGTAGACATGCATGTTGAAACAGGGCCTGCGCCGATAATGGCGAAAGGGATGTTGCAAATCTCACCAATATCCTTTCTTGAGCTGGTTTCGATTCCACAAGGAGGCCGGTAGATTACTAAGACAGCAAGAATGTCGGCTGGGAGATGAGGAGGATGACGTGCATCGCAATCTCGCCAAAAAGTTGAGGGCGTGCCCGGTAATGCATCGGCATATGCGATCAGGGGGGAATCACGATGTACTTGGGCACCAGAGACACAATGTCCATGAGGTCAGAAGTGGTGGATCGAGCTGTGTGCGCAGAATGTTTTGTGTTGATGGACGAAAGGGGTGACGGCGCCGGTGGGATGAAAGGGCGATGGGGGAGACCGGGGTCCGGGGCGAGATGGGGCACTGAGACGGCAGTTGAGTCAAGTATAAGGCGGGCAAAGGGCCAGAATGGTGGCCTGGAACGGCCAACGGGGAGAAATTGTCTCGATGAAGACGTTGACTGCGAGAGGTCTTTGACGTCGGGGAGCGGCTGGACAGTGCCGGGAGAGTGGTCGCAGGGCCACAGGGCCAAAAATTGACAAAGGCAGCCGAGGGGCAGGTGTGGCGCAAAGCGGAGGTGGCGCAGTGGGCTCTTCGTGGTTTGCTCGAATCTTGGAGGAGGATGCCTGCAAACAGGGATGCTGTTTCAAGGGATCGGGATGCAGATATGCGAGATCTGTCCTGCGATACGGATATCCTCTACAGCTCTCCTCGCTCGGCGCGACGAGGACTGTGACGGGCAGAAGGGAGGCAACTGAGCATTGTTGAAGCTGGAGACACGGATGGTTTGCTCGGTACGCGTACGGGCCAGAGTTTGGGTGGGTGGCGGGGGTTGGGGTGCTCGGGAAGGACGGCGCTGCGGATCGGCACGACAAATGGACGGACGGGTCTCGTGCAGCCAGGAGAGACCAACGGCCACGCAAGGAGTGGTTGCAGTTTGTTTTGCTTCCACCGATGACGATGTTGGTGGCATGCTGCGTGAACTGTGCAATGGATCCGCGAGCGCGGTGGAGCAGAGCGTCATTAGAGTTGCTGTTCCCCCATGCGACGATCACGCAGCGATGCAGGGCGCAGAAAATGTGTTTCGGATTCGGCCCTGCGGCAGAAAGCGTTGGTCGAGAGCGCCCCGCCGAGCGCCTGTTGTCGCCGCGGCCCTCTCGCAACGCCGGTCTCGCCACTGGCCACCTATGCGCCGGCGGTCGAGGCGCGCGCAGAATGCTGAGTTGTGCTGGCGCCAAGCGGGCAAACGACGCGGCGGCAGAGACAAGCCAATCACGCTGGTGACGTCGACGGCTTTGCGCCGGTACAAGGGTCCACTCTTGTTTGGGGCTGCGCACCAGTGCACGGAGCTCTAGACGCGGCAGCGCTGGCCTCACTCGCCCACACTTAGCCCACTCTGCGCCCTCCGCTGCTGCACCTTTCGAAAGCGAACTGACCTACTTCTCTTGCGCCTCCACCCAAACCCAACCATTCCTCTCCGCATCGCTCCACTCCGCAATCCTCCTACCGCATCTTAACCCCCCATGCATCCCGCGACAGCATAGCACCCGCCGCCAACATGTCTGTCTGGGACAATCTCACCTCCTCGGATCCCAACTCCAGCAAGGCCCTGCAGAATGAGGGCATCTCCTTCGGCCAGCTCATGGCCTCGCTGGTCGCGGGTATGGCCTTCTTCGGCGTCTTCTTCTGGACCTTCTATCTGCTGCGTCTGAAGTACCAGCGCATCTAGTGCGTCCCCTATTTCCACCCGCTACCATGGCGCTATCTAACGCACCACCTCAGCTCTCCGACGACCTACCTCGTACCTGAGCGCCAACGATTCGACCCTCCGCCCCCCGGCTGGTTCACCTGGATCAAGCCCGTTTTCGAAACGAAGCGCAAGCCCTTTATCGAAAAATGTGGTCTCGACGCATACTGCTTTGTTCGCCTGCTTTTCATGGAGCTCAAACTATTTCTACCTCTGATGCTCGTCGTCCTACCCATTATCCTTCCGCTAAACACCGTCGGTATCGACAATCCGAGCAATAACGGTCTTGACGAGTACGGCTGGGGCAATCTCGACAATAAACATACCAATCGCTATACCGGCCATTTGGTCATCGCCATTGTCGTCATCGTCTGGGTTTGCTATGTCTTCTACGACGAATTGCTCAACTATATTCAGGAGCGCCAGCGTTGGATGACCTCGCCTTCTCACCGCATTCGCGCCTCGGCCACTACCGTCCTGGTCAGCAACATTCCCGACAAGTGGTGCAACGTCGATGCCCTTGATGCCTTGTTCGATGCCTTCCCTGGTGGAATCCGTAACATCTGGGTCAACAGAGACTACGGCGATTTGCTGGACAAGAAAAACAAGCAGCTGGAAATTGCGAGGCGACTGGAAGCTGCCGAAACTTCTTTGATCCGCGCCTGCAAACGCAAGGCCTTGCAAATGCGCAGGAAGGAAGATAAAAGGGCTGGCAAAAAGACGCAGGCAGAGAAAGAGGCCGATGATGCCAACGACCAGCGTCTGGCCGAAGCCATGGCAAATGATGCTGGTCTTGCCGTTAACAGTCCCAACATACCCCACGACGTCGACGAGGAGCTCGACCAGGCCATTGCACATGCCGAGGAGGAAGATAGCAAGAGCACGAAATCTGCAAAGCGCGGCAGGCTCCCCATCCCTTTTGGCCAAGGTCTGCAAGCCGTCGGCCGCGGATTTGGCGCTGTTGGTCATGGAATTGGTCGTGGCTTTGAAAGTGTTGGTCATGGTGTGGAGAAATTGGGTAAAGAGACTGCCACAGGCGTAGTGACCGGCATTGGAAGAGCTCGTAACAATCTCGACAAGAGCTTCAGCGCTGCTAATCCTGTTGGCTATGTCCCAGACCTCGATGGAGAGGATGAGACGGTGGCCGATTTACCATCAGGCGCTGGTCACCTCGGTCCAGCGAAGGACCATCTCCGCCGCGCCCACACCGCACCCCACAAAAGCCCTCGCACTAACAGCAAAGACTATCTCCACAGGGGGTCAGATGGGAGACGCATCTCTTCAAGCGGAGCTCCCTTCAAGTCTCCTGCCATGCATTCTTCCCCGAACGTGTCTCGTTCTCGTGTACGCACAGAGCCGATTGCTGAAGAGGGGAAGAAAGACGACAGTGAACTTCACCACATGAACCCTCTACGTCTCTTCCGTAGGAACAGTGCATTCCCCAGCCCCGAGCCTTTCCAGCGCGAGTCAGATGAGTACCCACTGAGCATGCCTATCCCTCAACTGGATCCCACTCCTGAGGCGTCTCCTGATCCTGAAACCGATGGACTCAAGGCCGCCGATGGGCTCAAGGCCACCGATACTGAACAACAACTGGAAGAGAAGAAGCAACGAGACAAGTACGCCAAGAAGCCACCGATCATCGACTGGGACAAATATAGGAGCGAATTGGAGAAAGAGAAGACCGAGGGCGAGTGGCTCAAGTACCTGAAGCCCAACCAGCGTGAGACGATGAGATTGTCTCTTTTTCCTCGATGCAACTGGTGGTGGAAGATTTGGCCCACTTGGTGGTTCTCATTCGGATCCAAGGTTGACGTCATTGTTTATTGCCGTCTGCAACTAATCGAGCTGAGCAAAGAAATCGAAGAGGATGAGAAGAATTTGGACAAATTCCCGCTGATGAACTCGGCTTTTATCCAGTTCAACCATCAAGTCGCTGCTCACATGGCATGTCAGTCGATCACGCACCACAGGCCAAAGAACATGGGGCCCCGTGTTCTCGAAATCGACCCGAAGGACGTCATCTGGGACAATCTGTCCACGCCCTGGTGGACTGCTTACGCGAAAACCGCGCTTGTGATTGCCATCATTATCGGTATCATCATCCTTTGGGCTTTCCCTATGGCCTTTGTCGGTTTGCTGTCCCAGCTTGACAGTATTGCGGACGCTTTCCACTGGTTGAAATGGGTTGCCGATCTTCCTAAATGGTTAAAGTCCCTCATTCAGGGTGCTTTACCTCCAGCTCTCCAGGCGGTCCTCCTCATGGTCCTTCCTATGGTCTTCCGTCTCCTGATCAATTTCACTGGAGTCTTCACGGGTGTCGAGGAAGAGCTTGAAACGCAGGGCTATTGGTTCATTTTCCTGTTTGTCCAAGTCTTCCTCGTCGTTACTCTCAGTTCCGGAATCACAGCCACCCTCGACGAAATTCTAAACTCTCCTTTGGAGGTGCCAACCATCCTGGCCGAGAACTTGCCGAGAGGAGCCAACTACTTCTTCTCTTATCTCCTCCTTCAGGCTCTCTATGGTTCCGCTCAGCAACTGGTCCAGCTTCCACAGCTCTTCATCTGGTTTGTTCTGGGAAAGATTGTGGATGATACGGCACGAGCCAAGTTCAACAGGCAGAAGACGCTCCCCAACACCATGTGGGGTACTCTTTTCCCGGTGCACACAAACTTTGCTTGCATTGTCATCATTTACTCGGTCATCACGCCGTTTATGCTCATCTTCGGCTCTTTTGTCGCTGCCTTGTTTTGGGTTGTTTACCGCTACAACTCATTCTATGTGCTCCGCTGGAACGTCGACAGTGGCGGTCTGTATTTCCCACGCGCGGTCAACCAGATGTTCACAGGCCTGTACGTCATGCAGCTCTGTCTGATTGGCCTGTTCTTCCTCGTACGTGACGAGAAGAACCGGGTCATCTGTGCGCCGCACGCAATTGTCATGATCGTAACCCTGATCTTGACGATCATTTACCAGTACATGCTTAACAAATCTCTCAGCCCCTTGTTCAAGTATGTTCCCATCACCATGGAAGATGAGGCTCAAGAACGTCAAGAGCAGTTTGAAGCTGTGCTCGCACAGAAATGGGCGGAGCTTGAGGAGGAGGAGAACGTTCCTACCGAGAAGGCAAAGACTCCCGGATCCAGCAACCCCTCCTTGCGTGAGAAAAATAGTGCCATCGAGCTGCAGGACCTGGACACGAAACCGCCATCGCGTCGTCTGACTGGCGTCGCCAAGCCGGAAAGCACGCCGTCCATGGACAGCAGGCCAAAGCGCGTGAGCCGGCACCACCATCACCGCAACCTCAACCACGCCTCCCACTCTTCGCCCTCCAACCCGTCAGACCCAGAGCTCGGCAAGACGCCGCAGACTTCCGGCTACCTGTTCCAGGGGTACCATGACGAATTGGAGGACCTGACGCCGGACGAGCGCGACGTGCTGGTGCGCAAAGCGTTCGAGCACGCGGCGCTGCGTATGACCAAGCCCTGCATCTGGATCCCGCGTGACGAGTTTGGCGTGAGCGACGACGAGATCCGGCGCACCGCCGCGTTGTGCGAGACGCTGCCCGACGAGGACTGGGGCATCTGGATCACCAACCAGTACACGGCGCTGGACGCGAAGGCGCGCGTCATCTTCAGGAAGCCGCCGCCGGACTTCAACTCGGCGGAGGAGTTTATGCAACTGTAATTGTACGTAGAGGGAGGTTTTTGGTTTTTGGTTTTATGGTTTTGTGGGTTTAAAATATGGCATAGCGAGGCGTTGGTTGGACCTCTCCCTTTTTTTTTCCTTCAGCCGCACATCATCAAGGATGAGGCAGGCTACGGCTGGGTGCATCAATAGCTGCATGAGGCTGGAATAGACTTGAGTGGGTGGGGATTTGACATTAGCATCGGCAGTTGAGCGAGTGAGATAAAAATGCATGATAGCGAGTGGGTGCTAGGCACGCGAGATTGCTTTTACCTTGAATTATTTTGATCCTCTTGATGTGATATGTGATATTTCCGTTCGTGCCCTTGGCTGAATTTTTCAACCATTCAGCCTGTAAGGTTTGACATGTTCATGCATTCAACTACCTCAGCCCTGTGTCTCTAATTGCCTAATTCGCTTACGTGATTCACACCGTCCATGAGTTGTCCCAACCCCAAGCACTCTCGCAGTCAGAGACTGGGGAGCCGTCTGACAAATGAGTAGAGCTCTCGTACTACGATCCTAATCTACAGGGCTTCGCATGGCTGCTGCCTGTTCACCGCACCTTTTCTTTACTCCGCACACCCTCGAAAGCCTTGTTCGACGCTGGCCAATTCACTTAAAAAAGGGAGAATCGAATGCACAGCAGCAATGAAAATACTACCTGAGGTTTCCTGCCGTGCTCGGATAGATGCACATATCCCCCACGCTATACGCACACTTCCGCCTCGCCACGCCGCCAGCATGCTGCGGGCCTTCTGTTCCTGCATGCACCCACGCCTAGCTATTTCTGATGCGTTTTTGTCTGCTGCTGTGCTGCGAAGTTGGTGCAGAATGCTGCCGCAGCTCAACGGTTCCCCCGCAGGGCGTGGCGGTGGTGGCACTGGAGGAAGCGCGCTAAAAGGCCTATGCGTAGACCGGGGAGTGATAGGCCGTGAAGAACACGTTTGAGACGCGTGGCCTACGCGTGGGTCTGGAAAATGAAGAGGTCTGTGGGCATTGCATTGAGGATGTGAGGGAGGAGTGTGGACGGAAGATGGACCGGCTCCACCGCACGGGCACCTATGTTTTTTATTTCTAGAGCTAGACTTAGGTATTAATTCTCCGCGGTTGTCCATTAAGGTGCCAGTAGAGATTACAGACGTCACTGTCCCTTTTACCGTTGTGGACCGCGAAACCACCAAGGCAAAACTCCTCCGGTTGCTGCTCCGAAGCACCTCGATTGAGCTAAGATGGCAATGACGATTGGCATCCCACCCCCAGCACAGGTGTGGGAGAGAATTCTTTCCTCTATCTACTAATGCATGTACATCCTGACTTCACATCATCTCCCTTCTCTTCCTTTCCTTTCCTTTCCACTCCACTCCATCCCTCGCCTCCGCTCCGCATATTCCGAACGGACCACCCACGCAGTCCGCCCCAACGTGACGCCCTTACTTCCTCCGGCTCCTCCAATGGCTCTCCCACATTCTCTTACCTCCGCTCCGCTCATTCGTGCTGGCTCCCATTTTCAACTACATCTGCAAGAAAGTATTGGACTATCACGACGGAACAGCAGCTTTCCCGCAACGAACATCGTCTGGGACGCCGCTTTTCAGCTCACACAATGTCCCCCACGCCACACCAACAGCCTACCAAATTTTTTTTTTCTCAAGCAACCATCTCCCTAGATCCCGCAGATCTCCAACCACCGACCCAGCCCTCACAGTCCCGCCCCCACACCGAGGGATGCTGTAGCCGATGATCATGTCCACAGAAGACTAGATGAAAAACAACTTGGTGGGGAGTCGAAGCATTCGTCCGGAACTAATTGTATCGCATTCTAGGATACAAAGCCATCCGGACGAATGCTTCAACTCCCCACGAGGTCATGCTTCTTCCGCCACTACACCCGCTCCCAGCCTCAACCCCCAGCCAGCTCCCCCCAACCACCGAGGCGCCACGCCCCTCGTACAACCATCATCAGCCCGCCGGAGCGAGCGCACCCTCCTATAGGCCGCACCTCCCCGCCGTGCGACCGTTGGCTGCGCCGCCCCCCTCCCAAAACCCCCCACAAACCAAATGCGGCAAAAAGAACAGCCTAGGCGCCTCTCAGCAAATCGGGAGACCGCCTCCGCCTGTTGGCGTGATCGCACACTTTCCCGCATTATCGCGACCGTCAGGCACAGCCTGCATTCGTTCGCCGAGAGTTCTCTTTTTTTTAAATTCCTTGTGTATCGATGCTACGCTTCTTTTTTTTTTGTTTAATCTTTTCAGCTGAGCGGGCGGGCTGACTGCGTGTGTTGCGTGCAACAACAAGTGCGAGAGCGAAGTGCTACATGTACGGCTTGCTGGAGTAGGACGGTTCGGTTTGAGAGGTTGTTTCCGGACCTTGTGTGCTTACTCGGAGTTACCACGACAAGAATTTTTTTGACCTGAGAGAGGGAAGTTTTCTTGGGTATGGTCGAAGGTTGTGCGGCTGATGCCCACCCGTCGGGATAAGATGGCACCGTTAAGCGTTGCGTGCGGCTGGAGTCACGGGGGGCGTTTGGCCATGTGTGTACTCGTGGGAACGCAGCGGGAGGTGAGAGAAGCTCAAGTGAGATTGGATAGGGGTGGCTGGTGCGATGGCACGGTGAGAGAGGGGAATCTTAGAAGCGGACGAGCCATCGGTGAGAGCTGAGCGAGATCTGAGCGGGTTGGCCGGTATTGGTCAATTGCGCTCTGCTGATGCGGAACGATAGAGTGGGATGGGCGGGTGGGATTCTGGCAGTGCCGCAGCCGCCGAGCCTTGTTATTGAATGGTTTGCTTGGTGCAGATGGGGGGGTGGGGGGGGGCGAAAAAGGCGCGGCGGGCACAGGATGCGTGCATGCATGCATGGCTGCATGTACCCTTGTACCCATGTAGCCCTTTTCCTTGTGTACGCGCGTATGGGTATTGCATCTTGTGCCGCCTCGCTTTTTCCCCGTCAGCCCACCACAGCTCGCGCTGTCCTCGGTGAGCGAATCGATGTTGTGCTGGATATCTCCATGCACGGAGGGCAATTATGTAGTGTTGACAGGTGTGCCTTCAGCCACGCATTGAACAGTGGCAGACGGCAAATATCCGCATCCAACGGCAGCGGCAGCGGTAGCGGCTCATCCGCATCGCAAATCATCCGACACGCACCGGTGCAAGAACCAGGTACCCGGTAGAAGGAGCGGCGCAACTCATGCGGGTCATCAAAATACCTCTGCGGGAAGGATGCGCTACCCTACCGGCCCGGGCGCCTAATAAATCTTTCACATGTCGACGGTGTTCAGTTTGTCAATGCGTGCAGTGCTGTCAAGTCCTGGACCCTGTGTTTCAGTTGCGGATGCGGTTGCTGGGAAGGCCTGGTGTTGCTGCAGCTGGAAATCAACTTGGCGAATCGTTGCAGCGGGTCCCCGGTAGGTATTGAAAGTTTTCAGTTCGTTCATGCGCTCGTGTTAAAAGCCCAGCTCTCCGGGCTGATGGGTTTGCCTCTGAAACATCCTCCATTCTCCCGGTCTCTGGGAGAGTCGACGTTTCAGAGCTTTGGCGATTGTACCGCTCTAAGCATGAATGCCGCTGTAGACGGAGCGGCTGGCGAAATTTCGAAGCTTACTCCATTCAGCAGTGTGCATGCACACCCTTGTAGGGCGGGTCCCGCAGGCGGTGAGTGAGAAAATCTCGCCTGATGCCGCCAATATCTACTGTTCAAAAATAGCAAAAGCCAAGGCAAAAGGGTCCAGGGGAGACGTAGGAAATATTGCCTTCTGATTTGGCACCCCTACCAAGCTCACTCAAGCCGTGCAGTTGGGGCACGAGAGGCTGGATGGACGTAAGGAGGTTGGGTGGGGTAGTTGGCCTGGTGTGACTGTCGACGGCGGCGGAGGTAAGGGGTTCAATGAATGGGAGAGGAAGATGCGGGCCGGGCCGTTGGGCGGGCGCGGGGCGAGTGAGGGATTGACGGAGAGGAGGACGGAGAAGCCACATCAGGTGAGAAAGGAGGAGGGGAAGTAGGAATGCGGAAAAAAGGGGCGGAATGGTAGGGGAAGGAGAGTCTATGGTTACGTATGTCAGCAAGGATTCACTTGCTTGGAGGAGGCAGGGCAGTCGGAGAGAACCAACTTGCGCAGAAGATACGAATGACGTTCATTCAGATAATCCATGACTCTCGTAATGATGCTACACCGAGATAAAAAGAATAACAAAGACCGAAAGTACGTACACCCACGTCTATGCTGTCGTTAAAACACTTTTTGAAGTCCTCATGCAACCAAAAGCGGTCATGAGACATTGCCGCTCCAAGATAGAAAGCAAACAGCCACCAACACCATTTCATTCCCAATGCAAGGCCGTGAAGCTCGTGATGAAACCGTTTATACCACCATAGAAAGGGAAAGCGCTGCCTTTGAGAGAGCTCAATGATGAGACGAGAAAAGGGTGAATGGGTGACTCTTTCCAGCATGTACCAAGATGTCCTCCAATATAGCGAAATTTGTATGATGAGTCCAGAGGAGATTGCGTGCAATGAAGTACTGAAGAATGGTATCCCTCCAAGAATGCAATAAGCCGCCAGTCATCAAGATGTCATGACCCAAGGGTAACAATTAAGAAATTCAGAAGGCAATTCTGTACAGAATTAGACCCGATTGGCATCACTGCAAGAAGCAGTGGTATGCGGGGTGTCAACTATGAGTGCTCCTCCTTGCTGTCGCCGCAGCGGAACACGCGAACCATTGCCTGGCGGACAGTGCTCCTTCTCCTGCGACCACCAGTCGGTCGCTTGTCGGAACTGTGCGTGCTGTCCATGCTCTCCTTCCTCCTCTCCTTCCCTCTTTCCCGTTCCTTCTCTTTAGGATCTCTGTCACGATCTGCGGAGAAGGAAGTCTTGCTTGCATGCAGAGTACGCCTCACATATTCCATCAATCCTGTCTTATCTTCCTCGTCGTCATCATCATCCTCCCACACTGAAATGAGCTGACGTTGCAGTGCAAAGGATGCATCCCGGACGGGAGTGGTAGGGGGGGTGGGCTCCAAGAATTGAATCGGGGGCTGGGGTTCCAGGTTGGGAAGCGCCGGAGTGGATCTGCATGAGAAAGGAGGCGTATGATCCGTATGGATAATTTTGATGTTTGACGGCGCAGCAGAACGGCGTTCTTGTTGGACGACAGGCTTACGCACAACACGGTTAGGATGCGGAGAGGGAGTGGTAGGGAGACCGATGAAAAAGGTCTCCTCGGGACGCGGAGGCCTCGGAGGGCATTTCCGAGGTGTCTTGGTAGGTTCAGCCGCATGCTGCTTCGGAGAGGTTCTCGCCGGAACAGGAGATGCGAGGGTCTGGCCCTCCTTCCGCAGTCCCTGGATTTTGATTGATGAGGTCGAACGAGAGCTGGAGTTGTGCTTGCTCTTCTTGGTGGCTAGGGGTTGTGGGAACAACTCGAGGGCTTGAGCCATGGTCTCAATATCATGAGCCGAGTCTGCCCTGTCACGCTCATGGCGGAAACCGAAGTCGAAAGAGGCAGGGTTCTGCGGTGAGGCGCCGGGCGCAAGGTCAGAGTCATCACTGTAGCTTGAAATAATGTCGAGGACCATCCGGTTTGTCTGGCGTGGGATCAGTGGCTTCCCCTCGGGTGAGTTCTGGGCGGCTGCTTGTCGCAACCGGCGCCTCTCCTCCAGCTTCTCGACGCAGCGATCCCAGTATTCTGCGGTCCTCTGTGGCGAGGCTGGCGGCGTAGAATTTTCCGAGATGACTGAGTCAGGATGGGAGCGGGTCCCGCTTTGCGACGTTCTCTTGGGTGGAGAACTGTGACCCGACGGCTGTCGGGAGACATCGACGTCGGCCATGTTTGAGGGAGAGAGTCCTTGGCTTGAACCGAGACCCGGCGGCTGGCAGTACGGATGGGAAGGTAGCGGCTGGCTGAGAAGCAGTATGCAAAGTCTGTTTCCAGATAAGACTATCGGGAAGCTACTGGATCATATATGTGCAGTGGGAGGGCAGTCCCATTCTCCGGATTCAAGGGGGCCGAGAAAAAAAAAGAAGGCTTCTGTTTACCCAAGGGTTCGCTTGGACTTGTGGCTCCATGACCGGGGGAGGCATAGTCCGGCGTTACGTGAACCTTTGCGCTGGAGTCTGGCTGGGTTCCATGAACGAGCGATTCTGGACACGTTGTTTGGCCCTTGTTTTGGCTCAGTAGCATGGCCGTCAGCAGGGGCCAATGAGCACGGGGCGGCGCGCGTAAAGCTGACGCTGTGTACTCAATGTTGTCTTTGAGGCGTGCGGCGATCGAAGTAAGGGGCGCAGGCATTGGCTGGAGCGTGCCTTGCCTGGGCAAGAAGCGCGGCGCAGGAAGTGATGCATCACAGGCTGCTTGAGCGGCAATTGTCGGGAGATCTGGTCAGGCACAGATTGCGTGCAGCATAAGGCAAAATTTTGAATGGATCGCCAACGGTGCTGCCGGGCGGACGCAGGCCTGGTGCATCCGGCAAGCGAGAGTAAGATCCAGACGAGATGGGGCACAAGGATCCACCCGGGGGAGAAGCGACCTGCAGTTCGTGGGCAATCGAGAGAAACGTGGTCGCACAGCAATGAGGAATGAGACAAGAGGAGCCCGAGACATCGAGATAAACATGGCTCACACTGGCCGGGGCGATGGGCCTCACGGGAAGCCCTTCTGCGATGGAGGAGAGCGGACTCGGCGTCCGGCGAATAGTATGGGCGCAAAATCGTGAGGGCCGCCGTTTATGATCCTTGCGTTTTTGCGCATCGCGAACGGGCGCGTAGGCGGGCAGCAGCGGCAGTCAGCATAAGCGCCGGGGATGGCCGGGATCTGGACTCTTGGAGAGAGCTCAGTTGACCCTCGAGCATTGACGCGGCGGACGCTGAAGACGACTGACCTGGACCGCGGTTACGAGAGACTGAAGCACCTGTGCAACGGACGTGTCATACAGCTGCTCTCTGGCTCCAGGCATTGCTGAACTCAAGCATACGCGGTTGGTGGTGACGTCGGCTTCAACCGCCTTGCAGACGCCTGCCACCACTCCCATTCTTCCCGCTCAGAGCAGCAGGTCACGGCCTTTTCAGGGCTGACAGGCGCATAAAGTCTCAGACTCGACCCGAATTCGAGCAGCCGGTGTCGTCGGCCAGCCTCGATCGGGGCGTCTCAGGTGGCCGCGCCGGTGATGCGATTTCTCACATCCCAGTCACATTCTGCTCGCCATGTGATGAGAGGCGGGCAGCAATGGATTTGCCCTCGCATTTGCGGGGGCCCACAGCCGCGTATCGCCCCACAGCGCGATCGCGCGCCATCTCACAGAAGGGCGGTGGAAGAGAGAAGGCGTTTGGAATTCGGGGAGATCGGAGAGAAGTTCTTTTTTTTTAATGCGCGGCATCGCGGCACCCGATCCGGATGGGCTGGGCGGAGAAAAAAGAGGTGGTTCTCGCCGAAAAAGCAAGCGGCATGGCAGCGCGGGCGTCGGACCGTTGGCTGTCAACAACGGCCATACAGAGGGGGCAGCATCAGGCTGACGAGCGGACTCATCTCCTGAATCAAACCCCGACTTGGAATGAGCTGCGCCTCTCGCTCTGGTCGCGCCACAGACCCCGGGAGCGAAGCGTCATTCCTGAGAGCGCCATGTCGGACCAGAGGCGCGGAGCGGCCGAGCTGGGAGCGGTCGACGAGGGAGAGCGGTGTTGCAGTCGCTAGCTGGTGTTCTGTCTGAGATGAAGGGTGAGAGCGAGGGTCAGCGTGAGAGGGCGATGACGGAGGCGCGGCAGGGACGAGGCCACGGCCGGCCGAGGAAGCCCCACGCCTGCTCCCCCACCATCCACAGCTAGCAGTCGCCCTCCTACACTGCGCTGCTGCTGACCCGGACCCGCATATCTTCATCCACCACACCGGCTATTGTGTGTCTCGGACCCTTCCCACCACCGCGTTTCTGTTTCAATTCGACTCCCCATCTCCTTTGAGCCGGGTATCAGGGCTGCAACACACAATGCCAGAACCCACCGCCGAACCCATGCTTCGGGAAGAAGAGGGAGTCCATGTGGAACTCACATACGACCACCTGGACGTGGTGTCTATCATGCAGCGAGTCAAGAGTCCCAAAGCAGGCGCCGTCGTCCTCTTCGCCGGTAAGCTATTGAGAAAAGAAAGAAAAAAATTCCTCCACCGTCGCCACAAATAATCCCTGCCCGAGCCCCTACAACACTCATTCCTCACTTCTACATTTTTACCCATGTTCTCAATCTCCACCGCAGCCGCTGTATCCCTGATCCCTGCTCGTGCGCAAAATGCCTCCACCATCCCTTCTACCAGTAGATTTTCCTCGGCCTGTCGCTGGTATGCGATGTGCTTCATCACAATTCGCAAAGAGAAGGTGACTATACTTTTGGCGCACATCAGCTCTCCACCAGACACAGGAGAGCTGCCGTCATCCGAGCAGCAGACGAGAAAAATCCCTCAAAGTGGTCTTGATGTCTTGGTCGATGAGATGAATGCGATGCCTTGGCGGTTGTACGCTGAGAAGCAGTGCGGCTTCGTGTCAGCAACTTCTGCCATCATCCGCATACCGCCAAATCCAAGCTGACGATCCTTCACCTGCCGCTTGTACCTGGGCCTTGAAACGGCTCTGATCGGCATGATCTGGCGGGAGGAAGATGCCCGTGTCCCAGGTACGAATGACTTGCCTAATCGCCAATCGAGCATGGATTAGCAATCTTGTCTATCATCAGATTCGGCACGTCTGGACCGAACACACCTCCACCATGAATGCCTATATACATTTCCGAATCAGTGACCAACATCTCTCTCCGCCACAGCCAGCAACAAACAACAACAACAACAACACGGGACCGGAATACAGCGCATCCAAGACACTCCTCCCACCACTTCCCCATCGAGCAACACCTCCGCCTGAGCAAACACAAAACACTCCCAAACGCTCTCAACGAAGGAGGCACTCCTTTCAGCTCCACCCGCAACTTTCCAATTGTCTCCATCCACTCCCCCCCCCCACCACATCCAGTTCTCACACACCTCCCCTCCGAACCACACAACGCCCCCACCATTCCACGCGCACAAGCATACTGAACCACTAACAAACCCCACCAAGGCACGACCCGCGACACCTTCGCCTCCCGCCCCGTCAAGCAGCTGACGTACACGTCCTACGCACCCCTGGCCCTGACGACCCTCCTCGGTCTCGCGCGCGCCGTGCGGGCCGCCCACGCGCTGACGGCCGTCGCCGTCGCGCACCGGCTGGGCACCGTGCCCATCGGCGAGGAGAGCATCCTGATCGCCGTTTCGGCGCCGCACCGGCAGGCGGCGTGGCGGGGCGGCGAGGAGGCGCTGGAGGTGTGTAAGGAGAAGGTCGAGATCTGGAAGTTGGAGGAGTTTGCGGACGAGGAGGGGGGCGTGTGGAGGGCGAATAGGGATGGGGCGATGGGGGTGAGGATGGATGGGGAGGAGGAGGAAGAGGGAGAGGGGAAGGGGAAGGGGAATGCCGGGTAGGGGGGGGGGGGGGTCTGAGGAGAGGGGGGGAGGCAGGGCAGGAGCAGACGTTGGAAGCGATGAGGAAGTGGCCTGGCTAGGAATGTGGTGATGATGTGCAGGCGTAAACCTCTGGGAGGAAGAGGGGAAGCATGAAGCTTGGAACGGGACGAATGGCGGCAATTTAGTAAAGTAGCAGAGTCATGAACGGATTCATGGATTATTTTTAGAAGTAGGTGGAGGCAGGATGACAGGTGGATGACAGACTGAAGGTGTGGTTGGGCAGATGCAGAGGGCCTCTATAGTCATAGGTGCGCAAGAGGCTGAGTCGAGCGAGAATCAAGCGGGAAGGCCCGCGTGCACCACATGCTGCTGGTTTAGCTGCTAAGCTGAACGTTTCAGGGATGATCGAAGTCCAGTTATGGGGGAAAGTAATCCCGTACACACATTAGTGGGAGCGCGGCTCATCGGAAAACACAAATCATGTTGCTCTACGCGGCACGACTTGGGTGGTGCACTAATCCATGCTTTCTATTCTTGCTTTGCTTGTGCGCCATTTCCGACGAGCTACAGCATCCATCGTTGTGGAACGAGGCGAATCTACCGTCGATTCCGACGCACGCTTCCTCGAGTATGAACTCCCCCGCCTGGCTAGATTCTTCCGTACTGAGGGGGCTGTCGCGCTGGCCAGCACGAGGTCAATCCCGCGTTCCGAGGGCTGAGGAAGGCCGAAGTGTTGGTTGCTTGAATTATGCAGGAGCCCGCCATTCGATTAAGGAGACTGCTTCACGTGGCGCTCGACGTGGCGAGGTCGTTGGCGCTCATGGTAATACTACATGGAGTGGAGAAGATTGGTGCAGAAGGATCAGCAAGGCTGATTCACCACCTACCGCGGGCTTCGGTCTTCGAAATGAAGCTCGGGTGAGGTCATAGTCGTGCGACGATACTCGTCCACACGAGCAGCTGCCGCCAGCCTCTTCGGATACCGCTGAGACAGGCAGTGTGCAAAGGTCGCAACGGTCGGTTCCGCAGACCACACAGCAGCCCTGGGCCTGAGCAGGAGAAAACAGGGCGTGGCTGTGGTTACCTCGCAGAGCCTCCGTCGCTCTGCTCATCCTCTTTCGCCTTGGCGTCTTTCAAGAGCTGCTCCAGCTTGACGCCAGTGGCAGCCTTGACGGCCTCCTTCATGTCCTTGCGGGCCAACACCTCGGCTATCCATTCCTCTATCTCCTCGGTCGATTTCTGTGCGTCTCCGGTGCCAACGCGGTGCTTGACCCTGCTTCTGATATCCTCCAAGGTGCTAATGTCGAAGGCCCACATGGTACCACCGGTGAGCATGATGGCTGCGCTAACAACGTTGACTGTGGCCAGGTTCAGGGCCTCGAATGCGTCCATGGCACCGCTGACCTCGCCGTGGGGCACGTTGCTGGGGTGGTAGAACGGGGGCATAGATGTCCTGAAGCGGCGACCGAGCTGGCGTCGGGTGATGAGCTGGGCAGCGGTGAAGAAAGTGGCGCCTGCAAAGAACAGGCCGAGTTGCCTAAGCGATCGGCGGGAAGTGAAGGTGTCGCGGAATGAGAACTGGGTCGGCTCGGGCGGCGGCGCCTGGTTCTGCGGCTCTTCTGCGCCGTCAGGCATGTCTAAGTCGGCGGGCTGGGGCTGGGGGTGGGCGGGTCGGGAGAAAGGCAGCGAGTGTGACCGCGGGAGGTTTTGGCCGAATATGTGCTCAGGTGGGCTCGGGAGCTGCAGCGTCGGCCAGGCACGACTGGGGCTGAAAAGCCGTCGCGAGCCTGTTCGGGCGGGATGGCGGGTTGTCCCTGCAGCGTCAGAGAGCTGAGGCGGCCGTTTCGAGGGCGCAGGTGGGCAATTGAGGAGTCAAGCTTCCGGACTATTGAAAGACTGCAGTCAGCGAGGGCGGCATCGGACGAGAAGAGACAGACAGAGAGTTGGCTGACTTCCCGTTGAGGCGCGCGGGTCGATCAGGCGTGCTGCGGTTATGTCAGCCGGCTGCAGCCAATCGCGCGCGAGAACCCTGTCCGCTCTCCGGCCTGGCCATTCCCCACACTCTCGCTCTCCGCACCCTCCGTCAACAACTGCCCGCGGCGCCGCAAGCCCTGCCGCCACAAGCGGCTTGCAGGTACGAACAGCTGCTCCCGGCGTGCCTGGTCTCGTTCAGCCTTGCCCCACGAGCTCAGAGCTGGCCCGACAACAGTGGTCGGCTCGTCGTATTCTCCCGCCGTCGATCCCGTCCTAGACACGGGCTTCCAGCCAGGCAGAGACGCCCGACGAGTTTTCTGCGATGCGTACTGTCCTACCATCATGGGTCCCTGATGCTGTGTTGCTGTCGCCGCCGCCGCCCCTCAAGCCTTACCACGACAACCACGGTACTACTCCAATCCTCCGTGCTCTGACCATAGAGCAAGCGAATACGGGCACCGTGCAATCGGCGCCCTGTATCCCCGCACTCTGCTCCTCTAAGAATGCCTGCCCCATCTGCAGCGATATATTGCTCTGAGCAACTGCCAAGCTACTATGACGTGCAGATTCAGCCCGTGCTATGACATTCAGCCTACAGCCCGATGCTATTTCGGGAAATTTGGCCCTGTTCACTCCGCGAGATCTCTGCACTATTGTGCCGTGAAGCCCCTGTCCCTGCTGCGGATTGCTTCCTATGCTTCCGCTTCTGGTAATTAGAGCTGACATGACCTGTTTCTCTTACGAAACTTTGCTTTTGAGAGCCTACTCCATTCACATCCCGGCCCCAGAGTTTGCCTGATGCCTTCTCGATGGTACATGCTGTCTCTGTGGTGCATGCATGAGATGCGTCCACTTCCACCACGAGAATGTGCGGAGACCCGATTACAGTTCTGACCCAAGGACCACGAGCCAACGCCATGTCTTGAGTGCAGCATGGTGGCCCGGAGCGCCATCAGCTTGACCATCGTCGAGTCTTGTTCCCTGTTCACCCCATCTCACGGTGGCTATAAAGTCGAGGGCAGTCCTCACCACAGCAGCATCTCCATCAGCATCAGCCAGCTTCTCCTTCGCTCAATAGCCCTCGTTGCAAATCCCCCATCTACAGCTACCCTCAGAGCCATCACTACACTTCCCCCTTCATCTTAACCCATCACTTCAAAATGCTTTCCAACATGAAGGTTGCTCTCCTTGCCCTCGTGGCCTCCAGGTATAACGTTCCCGTTCTCCATCTTGCGAGGTGTGCTTCTAATCTCGCAGCAGCTCCGTTGTTGTTGCTCTGCCCGGTGGCGGTGGCTATGGCGGGGAGTCCACTTGCAGCATCAAGTACTGGACTGACTACATCACCACCTCGTCTGCCTACGTCGCGACCGTGACGAAGTCCTATCCCGTCGTTGTTACGGTATGCTCAGTCCCCCACTCCATTCTTCTGTCGGACGATTAACCAACAAAAATACAGAACACTGTCACCAAGTCCTACACTGAGACTACGGAGGTTCCTTACACCTTCACCACCACCGTGACCGTGGTCAAGCCCACCACTTCCCCGGTCGTTTACACCAAGACTGGAAGCACGGTCATTACCTCGGTAAGCCAACTATCGCTGCTTATCTTGCAGCTCACTTCCGCTAATTCAATCGGTAGTACTACACCACCGTCTACACCAGCAACGTGGTCGGCAGCACCACCAACGTCGATAAGAGCACCGGTACCGGCAAGACCACTTCGACCATCGTCAAGGGCAAGCCGTACCCCGTCGTCAGCACCTCCTACTCGCAGAGCCTGTGCCCGACTACCACCTACACGCCCATCACCACCTCCGTGGTCAAGTCCAAGGAGGAGTGCCAGACCAAGTCCAAGGGCTACGGCGGCTACTAAGCTGCTGTCGCTTTCACCCTCGGTGCATCAAGCAAAGCAGCAAAAATCAAGTGAAGGGAGATGTATTCGCCGGTTGGGGTGGAATAGATGGCTCTGCATGAGTTGTAGTTATGTGGCGACGACTAGCTTGGTGTGGATTCGCTAGGGTAATAGCGTTGGGGTTTTTCTCTTTGCGAAACACATCATCTCTATGAACTGGCTATGATTGGCATCTTCATCACGCTCATTTAACTTTATTTATTTAGTTCGAGGTAGTTTTCTTGGTTGCGTCGCAAATTTATCGCTCTTGCCGGCTTACAAAATTCTGCTCTCCTTTCCTCATGTGTGATCAAAAATTAGACTGAATTCCGCAGCATCTGGATAAAATTAGGGGAGAGTACCTCTAGCTCCAGAGACGTGCCAGCAGTGTAAAGCATGCCGTTGCATGCGGCACTTCCCGCTCTAGTCAGAAAGCATTCCAGTGTCAAGTGAAATTACGCATGTGGAGTTTTTGAAGGATTCATCTGTACGTAAACGTTGTCCATCCTTTTTCCAACAACCCCGGAAACCCCCAACCGGACGAACGCTTCATCCCATCCACCCCTGGTTGCAATCACATCACCATTGGCACCAACACCATATCCCGTTTTACCACCAACCGCATGGCGTTGAGAGGCTTGAGGCGAAGAATAGACCTCAGCATACGAGCCGCGTCCCGCGGTTCTCGCTGGAAGTTTAAAAATAAACTTTCGCCGCTACTTGCTTGGAGCTTGGTGGTTGAGAAGCTTGGTCGTGCCGGGGTCAACCACCAACCAGGATTCTACCCCACACACTCTCCCAATAGCTCCCGTCCACCAAGCCTGGCCACGCGATTTCGGCCACTTTCTTTTTTTCTTTTCGTCGAGGCGGCTGATGCCAGGGCCTGAAGGATCTGCTTACGCGCATACCTTCCTCCGAGAAAGGCAAACCGGTCACCCGCCCACTAGCCGGAAACCCGGTCTTCGCGCCTCTTTCTTTTCGTCGTGTAAAGTTGCAAGTGCTGCTTATGGGGTGTGTGCTTCTTGACGGTCAGGTTTTGGGGGGGGGCCGCGGAGCAACTCCACGTCTCACGGCTTGGCTCAGCCGATCCCATCGAGGCAGGATTGTTGTTGCTGGTTGAACGATGCAATGCATGTCTGTTCAGGATCTCGCGCATGCTGTGCTCGTAATATGGGGCTACATGGGCGGGAAAGGCTGTCTTAGACAAGGCTGTTCCGACTGTCCGGTTCTGGCTCCATCTTGCGAAGGTTTATTGAGGCATATCGAAAGAGGGTATACCTATAGCCATGAAAAGAGAGCGTTGAGGCTTTGCTGTACATTATGAAGATCTGCGAGTATGGCTTTGGCGTTGCTGGACGAGTACGATGTTGTATGGTGGCGTATAGTGAGTGTTTGAGACAAGGCTGAGTAGTTGGCTTTCGGCCTCCTCAGAACTGCAGGTGCCACAAACAAGACCTCATTAGGATGACGATGCGGTGGGGAGACATTTTCGACAAGACGGAATACACTCGGACATTCTGGCCTCGACAAGGTTGTAATGATTATGACTTTGGTTTTTCTTCATCTGCAAGAGATGTTATGCTTCCGTCCACTTTCGGTTTTCGTCTCAGGTGATATAGGTTCTGCCTGCTGCAGATCTGTAGTCGAATAAGGTCACTCAAATAGTCAGCGAATGACGATCCCTTGCGTCCACTCGTGCACCTTTTGGGTGTGACAGCATGCGGCTCCCCAAGACGCTTGCTGCAGATGTGGTCGTCGTGAGTGCAACCCTCAATGGACGTTGTACGGCAGTTGGGGAGCCGACGTCCCCAACACTTCGCCTGTCACCGCAGATACATAAGAAAAAAGTTCAAGGAAGAGAATCCATCTAGTCGAGTGTGAACGCGAGGGTCATGTGGTTCAAACCGAAGGACTTTCAAGCTCAAAAAATTAATTGCTGCATTATCCGCAGACCAGGGCCGGGATGGTGAGAAGCTTATGCGGAGATCGAGCAGCAAGTTCAAGGATTAGCAGTACGATTGAGTTGACTTTCACCGCTCAAAGACCGCCCGACAGGAATGCAAGCTTCTCCGCTTACGGTGTGAGTCAAGCTCTTCAAAAGGGGCACTTGCCATGCGTTTCGTGCGTCTCTTACAAAAGCGGTCGTCACTGGCTGATTTACGGACAGGAACCGGCAATCATGTCCGGCTTACTGGTCCCGTGCAAGCGAAGAGGTGAAGTCAAAAGAAAGTTTTGGGTTTGAAACCCGAAAATGGGCGAACGGAGACTGTTTCCAGAGAAAGTAATGCGCGAAAGGATTGCGGCGCGGCAAAGAGGCGTCCAGTCGGGGAGCCTTTTCGCAATAAGGGGGCGCCGCAAGTCCGTGGATGCATCGGCGCATGTCGGGGCCACGAGAAGTCTTCGGCGCAGCGTAAGCCGAGGTAATATCGGAAAGAAGCGTCTTTGCCTGGTCAGTGAATGGCAGTGGGAGGGAGTGGAAGCGCAAGGACAGTGAAGGATTTCGGAAGAGCTGTGTGTGGACCTTCGCGGAAACAATTTTCCTCGACGAAGTTCGATCAAGCAGCATGTGGGTATGGGCGGGAGATGGGCGCTTGACTAGAGCCTGGTCTTGTGCAGGAACCTGGGCGCCGTTGCAGCGGGAGCGATCGCTCGAGCCCATGGCGCTGGTAGCTTCGGGGAGATCTCTGACCGGGAGTGAAGGCGTGCAGCGACCGGGTAAGGGAGGCCGTGAGGGCTGGGGTTTGGACTTGTTGTTGGCCAATGTGGAGAAGCTTGACGGTCACACGGACAGGAGTTCAACTGCTTTCGTATTTCGTGGGATCGCAGATTGGATGGATCTGGGGCCCCAGGGCGGCTTTCTCCAGGGACCCTTTTTTTCAGGCTGAAGTGATTCCCGCTTGTGGCTTGTGGGCGAGTCAGCCTTCGGTGCAGAGTGTTGCGAGGAGGGCACGCGCGCGAGATACAAAACGATCCGCCCCCCGGACTTTCTCCACAAACCGTCTCCATACAAAACCAACCGCACTCCACGGGGCACCACATTGAAATCAAGTTTTCGCATTCCTCGTCACACCACGCCATTGCTCACCGCAGCTTCAACATAAGACCTTAGCTGCTCCCGTCCGCCGTTTCTCTGCCCCAGGCCGCCTGTCTTCAATTTCTGCGCGCGCGACGACACCGCTTTTCGTTTTCTCGGCAATCTGGACACATCCCGGTCGTGAGATTCCCCGGCGCCGGGGGAAAGTGCCATGGATCTTCGTGCGAGCAGTCTGGATGTTTGGCGCAACGCTCGAAATGGTGACTCAGATGGCCGCACTCATGCAGTTTGCAGTGGCAGGCACAGCCAAGGCGGTATTGCCTGCTGCTGCTGCGCCGTCTCTGCTGTCTCGTGCTGCCACGCTGCCGAGAAGGACCGATGCCCATTTTCGCCGACTGGAGGAGCGAGTTGAGGATTGATCTGTCGGTTTTGGCTGGATACCCACCGCCATCACCCCACGGAGCTCGAGCTGAGAAGCTATATGCCCAGACAAACAATGCCAACCTCAGCCAGACCTACAGAACATGTGGTGGTCTCCAAATCCGGATAGCTACTGTGCAACGCAAACGATGACACGATAAGCACAACACCAACGACACCGTAAGTCTGCATATCTTTTTCCAGCTTTTGTCTCATCCCCTCCTTCTCTGTCGTGCGTACGACACAATCGTTGCTCATGTCGAGTCTTCCCTCAGGTTCTCTCACGCCCTCCGCCTCTACCTTATGTCCGCAATCCCCGGCGCCTAGTCCCTCTATCACCACACCTCTATACGATCACCTCCAGGTTACTGAGATGCACACAGGCCAAATGCGAGACATACATCTGGATCTATGCGGAGAGATATCTCGAGGGGCCCCTCAGAATTAACGCGGAGTCTCCAGTGTCGGCAATCCGCGGAGTCGATCTGGTCTGAGATCAACGCCGCCGTGGCCATTCTCGCTCGCCTCACCTCACCCACACGCACGCACGCACGCACACTGCGCTACTGGCGGCACACACCGAAATATTGGGCACACCCCGTGGGCACGGAATTATCAATCGCCTCTATTTTTTCGCCAACTGCGTAATGGCAACTTTCAGCCGCTCCTCGACCTCTCCGCATGGCGTTTCATCTCCGACGCCTCAACTTCGGGCGCTGCCAACCCGCGTCCGAGCATCGGGAAAACGGCGAAACTGGGATGTGGACGAGAGAGTCGAGAACACAAGGAAAGGGGAACGGTCAGAGGCACAGGTCGCCCGCAGCGCAGCGTCTTGCATATGCGGCGGGGCGATGGGTTTTCTCGGGGACACGCGATTCTCACGCCGGGACACCGCCCTCGTGGTTGAATCCGGGGCACAGCTGATAACGCGAACGAGGGGAAGATGGAGACACCTGGAGCAAGTGCTGCGGAGTTTGTGGGAGGACGGAGAGACATGGAGTGCAGAATCTCCGTCTGGAGGCTCCTCATTTCCCAGCGTCACCCCCCCCCCCCTTTCTCCCACGCAGACTCTCCACTGTGGGCAATCTGTCCACCCTCCCACCATCGGGCTCGTTGGTGGAGAGCACCAAGTGGAGCTGCGCCGAAGAGGAGCGTTGGAAGTGGATCCGGCGCCAGGCTCAACGCGGTCTCGGACAGGCGCTGTTGGCGCTCCAACTCTCCGAAGTTGCATATTGATGTCGCGAAACCCACCTTTACGTGAGCCTCCGTCGCACTCGGTCGGGCCGGCTGCCATGGTCCTGGCTCGCGACGTGCATGCGCGCAGGGATGGAACGGGAGTTTCCTCCGGCCCCTGCGACAGAGCAAGGCGCGCCACGAGGAAAGCTTCAGCAGTCATCACGGAATCCTACCTCGGCACCCGCCGGCGGCGCGGTCGATGTGTCCGCTTGAGGCTCCGGACGCCTCTGACGGCAGCCCAGGCGTCTGTGAAGAAAGCACGGGTGGCGTGAACCTCTGGCGCGCTCAGGGTCTCGAGGTGTGGTGATCTGGTGACAGCAGAGCCGCAGCGGTAAATCCGAATGGCAGCGTTTCGTACGAACACGGCGAAGCGCAGCGGCAAGCGGCACAGGCGCCGAACCCCAACGCTCTCGAACGTCGGCACCGACAGCCAACCACCAGCGGCACGAGAGCAGGCGCTTACTAACACGAGGCTCGACCCGGTTCGTTGCCGTGATCCCTACCGCTTGACCTTCCAAAATTCTTCGGCTGGCGTTGCAGCGCCATCGTGGTACGACGCGGGTCGGCAGGCGATTCAGGCTCCCGAAGATTTTTTTCGCGTCAGGGGCAGGGACCGGCGCGCCACCGCGCGCGCCAAGGCAGCCACCCGCGCGAGGATCACCGACGCTCGCAGCAGGCGGCAGAGGCACAACGCTGCATTTGTACTGCATGGCTAGCGAGACCGAGAGATTGCGATGGCCACCTGCACGGAACGGCCACTGGCACTAATTGTGTCGGTCAGCAAGCGAGTTGGCAACGCAGGGCGGAGCCAAAACCCCAGCGCAAAAAGGCGCCGTCGTTTGGCGCGCTCGCACGAGGCAGATCTTCGGAAGGCGGACGAAGACCGGGCCGCTCGCCGCTCGCCGCTGCCCGCTGCCACACTGCCGCCCGGCGTTGCTGATGCCGACTGCTAATAAGCGTTGACGTCAGCAGGGTCAGCACACTATCGTTACCCAGCTGCCGTTTCACGCAGATGAGGCTGTTGCTCGGCGCAGCGCCGGCTTCGAGAAGCAAAAAAACTCTGACAGCGGCGTCAACCAAGTTGCGATGCGGCCACAGAACGGTGGATCAATGGTGGATCAAGTACGTAGTTTCCGTCTCAGCCCTACGGAAATATCGCTCACCCGCCACAGCGCCGCCTGCCATTGGCCGCAGAACACACGCCGTTCACAGCTTATCGGGGATGAGCGCTCTTCCCTGCCGTTCCGTTTTGATGGGACCGCCCAGGCAGGCAAGGCGTACGCGATCTGGCGATGATGGCCCTGTTTGGCGTTGAGAGCTGGCAATGCGCTAGCAGCAGGCCGACAGCTGATGAGCAGCAAGCGATGGGCGTGCGCGCCCTCTGCAGATTTGCGTCGCTTGCCCGACATCACGACCGCAGGAAGGCGCGGCCGTACACCTGTGCCTCGCCGTCGGACTGCAGCGTCGGAGCGCGCAGGGCTCCATATTTTTTTCTCGAAGCGGAGCCGGCTTCGGCAGTCAGGGCTGCAGTCACAGTGTTGTGTGTGCGAAGGCGTGGTGGGCAGATGCTCGGAGACCAGGCGGATTCTCGGGAGCGAGTGGGTCCTGCGTTCCAATTTGGCCGGCTCACGCACCACCGACCTGTCCTTGTCGCAAGACCCGCGACTGACAGTCCGCACAACGCCCGCGCCTCGACCCGGCCGCCATGAGTAGCATCCCCCACCAGTCCAAGCATGCTCTCCCATCTGGAGATGTCTGCACGCCCCGTGACGGCGTGGGCCCCGGTCACCGTCATCCTCCGCTGTTTATCCCTTTGCCCCATGGTTAACCCCGATTAACCCACTGCCCGGCTTTCTCCATTCCCCAGCTGTATAAATCGTCGACCCCAGCCCTGGGGCTGCTCTCGTCTTCACTTGTTCACCAACACTTCACTCAAACAATAACCACTGCACTTTCCCGTGCCTGCCAATCACATACATACACGGGCCACAACTTCCCAAAATGGGTCTCTTCAACAAGAAGTCAGCTCCCGTTGAGGATGCTGCTCTCGAGAAGTCCTCGCCTGCCGAGACCACTCCCACCGACTCTCCTCGCAATGGCTCCAAGACGGAGCTCCCTCAGGGCCAGCTTCAGACTAGGTCCGGCGCCGTCGCTGGCGCCAGGAAGGCTCCCCCGATTGCCTTCATCATGGGTGCCGTTGCATCCATGGGTGGCTTCATGTTCGGTTACGAATCTGGTCAGATCTCGGGTATCATGGCCATGAGCGATTTCATCAGCCGTTTTGCCGACTCCAATGGCAACTTCAGTCCTGCCCGCAACGGTACCATCGTCGGTCTTCTCTGCATTGGTACCCTGCTTGGCTGCCTCATCTCCGCTCCTCTTGCCGACAAGATTGGCCGCAAGCTCTCCATCTCCTTCTGGGCTTTCTTCTACATCATCGGTGTCATCATTGAGATCACCAGCGATCACGTCTGGGCGCAGTTCGCTGTCGGCAGACTGATCGGTGGCTTCGGTATCGGTTCGCTCTCCACCTGCGTTCCCATGTACCAGTCCGAGTCCGTCCCTGCCGCCATTCGTGGCGCAGTCGTCGCCTCGTACCAGTTGTTCATTACTCTCGGTATCTGGACCGCCTACATGGTAAGCTCCGGCCCGCACCGAAACTCCTCTCACCTTCCCCGCTTACGCTAACTCTATCCGAACAGGTCACCTACGGTACTGAGGATGCCTACCACAACAGCGCCCAATGGCGCATTCCCAACGGTCTCTCCGCCCTCTGGGCCATCCTCCTCGGTAGCTCGATCCTGTTCATGCCCGAGTCTCCTCGCTGGCTCTACCGCCAGGGCAACATTGAGCAGGCCCGCAACATCATGGCTCGTCTGAACGGTGTTGCCCCCGATGACGAGCTCATCAACCGCGAGATTCAGGACATTGAGGACAAGCAGCAGGCTGAGTCCACTGGCGGCGATCACCCCTGGTACGAGGTCTTCACCGGCCCGCGTATGCTCTACCGCACCCTTCTCGGTATGGTTCTTCAGGCTGGCCAGCAGCTCACGGGCGCCAACTATTTCTTCTACTACGGCACCACCATCTTCCAGGCCACCGGCTTGTCTAACTCGTACGTTACCTCGATCATTCTCGGTTCCGTCAACGTTGGCGCTACTCTGATTTCTCTGTGGGTTGTTGAGCGCTGCGGCCGCCGCAAGTGTCTCATGGTCGGCGCTGCCTGGATGTTCATGTGCTTGTTCATCTACGCCTTCGTTGGTCACTACAAGCTCCCCAACGGTAACGGCACCAACAACGCCCAGGCCGGTCAGATCATGATTGTCTTCACCTGCTTGTTCATCGTCGCCTTCGCCATCACCTGGGGTCCCCTGGTCTGGGCCGTCGTCGGCGAGCTGTACCCCGCCCGCTACCGTGCCACCGCCATGGCTCTGGCTACCGCTTCCAACTGGCTGTTCAACTTCCTGATCTCGTTCTTCTCCACTTTCATCACCAAGAAGATCGACTACTTCTACGGTCTGGTTTTCGGTAGCTCTTGCTTCGGTCTGTTCTGGATTGTCTACTTCTTCATGATTGAGACCAAGGGCCGCACTCTTGAGGAGATCGACACCATGTACGTCCTGCACGTCAACCCTATCACCTCCGCCCACTGGGATGGCAGCAGCCTCAACGCTGAGGGTGCCCCCAACACCGATGCTCTGCACCTTGGCCCCGGCGGCAGGACCATCGTCAAGGACCAGGAGTCTGGCCTTGGTGGTGTTCGTGGCCGCAGCATCCACCACGAGGGTGGTGAGGAGGCTGCGACTCAGGCATGAAGTTAACGCTTTTTCCTGATTTTGATTTTTTCTCTTTTCTGTTTATAACACATGTGCATACGACACATACTACCAAACATAGCCTCGGTGTAATGGTGCTGGGTTGACGATCTATACTGTAACAATACTATCTCTACGATGAATCATTGGACGAGAAGGGATGATGGGGAAGGAGGGAAAGGAAAACGGGAGGGAAGGAACTATTGATGTTCCACTCAAATTTTCAAACTTTTTCTCAAAGATCTTCTAGACAATCTAGACTACCTAAGAGAAGAGAAGGGAAGGGAAGGAAAGTGGGGGGGGGAGCTGGGGATGAAGATATCTATTTTTAATGCAAATACCCACTGTCTTTCGACAACTACTATAACACTTGCTCCACTTGCTTTGCTGGTTGTAATAAGTGAGCTGACCATGTAGTGCTACAAAGCCTACCCTTCTGGAGCACCAAGTTTGCATCGCGTTCGTTATAGCTGCATGGTTTACCGTTTTCTCTACTAACCTCTGCTCTCCTTGATGGTACGATTCTGCGCTGTTCGCGCTAAACTTAAGCTTAGTTTTGCAGGTACGATCGTTCGCACCGGGTCCCAGGTTAGAGGTTAAAGAAATGGGGGGAAGGCGGGGTTGAATGGGTGGTTGGGGACACGATAGACCCAGTTTCCCCCACCTCTCGTTTGACGCTCATCATTTGGTCGGCTTGGTCATCGGCTGAGAGAGCATAAAATCGGTGACGCAATTGTCCGAGACACAGAAAACTCCGCGTTCGCCCCACCCTCCACCCTCTCCACGTTGCATTGCGTTGAAGGTAGCATCGTGGCAAAAGCAGGTGATCCTGAGACTATAGGATAGACGCGTTGCCTTTCTGATTATCACGATCTGTTGGAGTATGTTGTCATGGTCTTTCTCGGCGTGGCACGAGATCAGGCGAGGAGACGAGTCAGTGTCTTCGCGTTCCTGCCCGGTGCAGGCGAATGAAGGGGATTCGCCGTTCCTCCGCACTTTCCCCGGAGGTGAGCTCTCCTCCTTTCACCCTCGCCCTCGCTTTCTGCGCCACTTCCCTCTCAACTCCGAATGGCTACTCGCAACATTACTGTGGCTACGCATGCCTCTCTAAGGCTTTCTTCCGTCTTTGCTTGCTAGGCGTTCCTGGCTGACCGCATCATGAGTCCGCTTTGTTGGCATCCGTCAATCCTGCACCTGATCGATGCCGTCGCCACTCGCACGCTCTCCGCGGTTGTGCAAGGCCTTTTCGTATCATTCTCAATTTTTTAGTCTGGTTCCATCTACCTGGCTGGCAGCGTCTTGCTCCTCCGTGGTTATAGCGCTCTCAGCGTTGATTCCGTGCGCGCTCTGAGTGACTTCCGATGAGCGCCGCTTCCTCTACTCTTCTCGTCCGCCATGATGTTTCACTCGATGTCTCTCTCTTACTTCGAGCTACGGCAACACCAATTGTCGTCGACAATAATTATTCGACCCACCGCTCGCAAGGCCATGAGTTGTCCCTGCGCTCCGGTCTTACCTTTCAGTTCCGGCGTCCGAACAACATCCTCGAAGGTGAGGATTTGTCCGTACTTGCGGCTCAGAAGGTGATGACAGCCTGCCGGTGGACGGATTACTTGGGGTGGTTCAAAGATTTAACATCGTGTGAAGTTTATTACCGCCCTTCGCTAGATTGATCCTTGAGCTCTCACGTGCAGTGATTTTTTTGGCGGTTATGCTTGGCAAAGAACGCTCACTGCACCCAATCAAACGCATGCACGCATACACTTAACCTCTACTAGCTCGGCTGGGGTGACTTCGGCATTGCATTTTCAACTAGCATCGTGATGTCTCCACTGGTAGGCATTGATACTGACATCGTCTCCTCCTCAACTCCTTCCTCAACGCCGTCCTCACAGTCGAACTTTCAAGGCCACCATCTTCTCCACATACACCCGACTATAGTCAACCACGTCTTCGTCAGTTCCAGTCTGTTGCGGTAATGCATGCTCCTGATATGAAGCGCTTCCCTCTTTACATCCCATTGCAAGAGACGCACTTATGCTGCATTTTGAATTACAGGACTCACAATTTCCATGGGCAAAATCGAGGCGATACAGGAGAGCCACTCGAACAAACACCATGGCCTTGGTACGGTTCCCCACCGCAATTACCTCCTATGGCAGTACGGACCTACAGCTGGTAAGCTTCGGCCATTGCCTTCCATTGCGATCAACCTGCTCACGGCATGAAGGCTTCACCTTGATTGCGGCTTTCTGGGGACAAGTCGTGTATCGCGCAAAGCAGCTCGCACCATGGCAATTGATGGCTGAAGGTCCTCAGCCTGCTGAGCGCAGTATACTCCTCGACTTTGTGTCTCCGTTCAACCCTACAATCTTGTTTCGATCGCTACGAACTCCGGGGACTCGAACCGTCGCATTGGCCATCATCGGTAGCATGCTACTCAGGTTGATCACCATCCTCAGCACTGGACTCTTCTTCGTGCAATCAATTCTCATGGAGCATGAGCATAAAGCGAGCGTACTCGACACTTTCTCTGGCCCCATCCTGACCGAT
The DNA here is from genome assembly GCA_011503125.2 of Botryosphaeria dothidea. Taxonomy (NCBI): domain Eukaryota; kingdom Fungi; phylum Ascomycota; class Dothideomycetes; order Botryosphaeriales; family Botryosphaeriaceae; genus Botryosphaeria; species Botryosphaeria dothidea. Next base: position 1,665,430 of record WWBZ02000016.1, on the reverse strand, counting down.
TTCAACTCCTCGAGCATCGATCACCGCCCGATATCTCGAGTGTCTGCCATAAACAGCAACAATCTTCCATATCCCCTAGGAACGACGCCAGATTATGCTTTTCAGCAGATCGATTTGACAAATGGTAGGCTCTTCCAGCTCATGCCATCCTGTACTGTAGCTGACACCTGTAAGTGCCCAAGAACGCCCAGAGCTTGACTGGGACCATGGATGCCTTCTATGTGAACATCACGTGCGAGCCGCTATCCCCGCATTCAACTTATATCTGGAAGGAAGTGAATGTACAAAATCAGTCTCTGCTACACTTCCACTTGAAGTTCCATCCGGAAAAGCGTGGAATCTTAAATGCCAACCAAATAATAGCTATCGCCGGCAATTACTTCTACGACTTGGATCTCGCACCAAAACTGGAGCATGCCGACGAGGAAGCTCGATTTTTTGTGATATCACTGGGAAAGACGGTGGCTACGTACGACCGCAGTACCTTGGATCCAAACTACATCAATATGTCGAACATCCTGTGTCAACCGGATTATGGCATCTCTCCAGCAATGATCACTCTCGACCTGAATGGCTCCACCATCTCGATTCCCAATGTCACACTTGCGGACGATGAGCTCCATCACAAATTGCCAGGGCTATCTTCCCTAGATCTCGTCAATCTTTGGGGTTCTTCGACTACTGTCAATGGATTGTCAATTTTAGAGGTTCTGACGACCATGCTCCGGGGTCCCAATTCGTCCGATCTTGTTTCGAATTCAACTCTCCTTTCAAAGGGGGTAGAGCAAATTTACCGATCAGTTACTGCCCAAATTGCTAAAATCTACCTCATGAGCCCAACTTCAGAGCCCACGAACACCGCTGTTCTTGTATCCGAAGACCGGTTGGTCATACGGAAGCCGATTTATGGTATCATCCAGGGCCTTTTGCTTTGCTTGGTGGTTCTGACCACTGGGCTTGTGCTGCTTGTTCCGACGGATACCCTTTCTTGTAATCCAGGCTCTGTAGGCGGTTCACTCATGATATTTGCACGATGTCCCGACCTCACTGCTTCTCTACGCGGGATGGGAGCTTTCCACCTTACGATACTCCGCCAAAAAGTAAGATTTAGTCAATTGTGGCTTACAGAGAGGGCTTCCACCCAGGCAGGCCAAGGATTCCGGATCAGCGCACAGCCCAGTTTAGACACTGACGCGGCGGCTCCTCGCCTGGTGCAGAGAGAAACAGAGAATCCTAGATGGTACATTCCTCCATCAGTCCGACTTCCAGTCCGATTTTTCCTAATGGCCGCCATTTTCCTCATCATCGCCGCTCTCGATGTCCTTTACCGGTTCAGCCAATTGCACACAGGGATAATCGACCTTGGATCTGCCAGCACCTATGTCACCTACGCATTCACGATCATTCCAGCCTTCATGCTAGCATCCATCGGCTTGATGTTTGCTGGTTTCGATTTCAATGTGCGCCTCTTCCAACCATACCACGTGCTCCGACATGTCGGGAGCAAAACTTCGGGCCGCAACGCGCTTTTTCTGGACTACCTTGGCAAAGTTCGCCTTCACTGCTTGTGGAGCGCATTGCGACACCGCCACATTCTGGTAGTTGCATCTTCGATTGGGATGATGGCTGCCCCGTTCCTGACCATCGTCGTGAGTGACCTCTATCATACCTCGCAGATCCCTGGTACTTTTGAGGTGAAGCTGTCGCACAATACTTCATTCTTTATGGAGTTTCCAGCCTTAGGGTCGCCGGATTGGTACGAACAACTTGAATTGGACGAATTGTACGCCACGTATCAGCAGGGCACCGCAAATGCGAATCTCATGGCGCTGGATAATACGGGCGAGCCACCCCTCACGGATGGTCATTTGGCGTTTCCACAGCTGACAGCTCTGTGGCCGAATGACTCCCACGCGGCCACGAGAGACTTTGAGCGTGGGCAGATCTTCGCACGGGTGCCGACTGTAAGATCCAGGGCCAATTGCACCGCCATCCCGGCAGAGGGAGTGTACGCAGACGAAACATACCCGGTAATGAAAAGGCGCATTATCAATTTCTGCGCGAAGCATGATCAATCGCCATCAGATTGTTTGGTCTTTAGTCCGGGACCAAATTTGGAATCAGCGACGTGCCTCGACAGCAGGCCACACCGTAACGGCTATGGAGTACCGATTGGCTTCAAGACCCAACCGGGTATGTACTTCGGCTACTTTTACGATGCGAAATCGGGATTCCAATCGTGCCTATCTCAAAGATACCTTGCGGTATTCGGACAGGTGGATTTGGACGGCGTCCGGGCCAGCAACTTGAGCGCCTTCACCTGCAGTCCGTTCGTGGAGAGCGTCATGACAGACGTGGTACTGCATGTCAACGATCTCTCCATCGATCGTAGCTCCTTCCCCAAACCGGACGAACGCACGGCAGTCCTGATTCACAATCTGATTCCGCCTTTCCTGTCAAGCATGCTGTACGGGGGTTTTGTACCGCACGCCATCACGAACGACAGTCAAACGTTCCAGCTCGACAACCTCACAGACTCGCCAGCAACACCGTCTCAGGCCATGGTCGACGGCTTCTTCGCCCTCATGCTGGCCGGCAAGAGAGCCCATTCCCCGGCGGACCTCGCCGGCCCCGCCAACCAGGAAACCCTCCTCGCCGCCATGGAGGACCTCTACAGCCACATAGTCGCCCAGGTCTTCAACGTCTACCGCGTGCCGCCTACCCCGAACGACGCTGTCCTCACCTTCCGCGCCAACGCCTCGTTCCCGACGCAGCGCCTCCGGCAGAACCACGTCTCCACCCGCATCCTCCAGGCCTTGCTGGGGGCGATGCTCCTCTGCATGCTCGTCACGCAGCTGACGCTGAGGTTCAACGGCGTCTTGCCCAAGAATCCGTGCTCGATCGCTGCCGGGGCGAGTCTGCTCGTCGACGCGGATATGCTGGATGTCGTGCCCGAGGGGGCGGAGTGGATGACGCCCAAAGAGATGGAGGGCGTGTTGGGGGATTTGAGGGTCAGCATGGGGTGGTGGCGAGATGGCAGGTTTGGGATTGGGGTTGGAAGGGCGGAGAAGGAGAATCTGGCGGGGTGATGGGGGCAGTGGATGAGGGGATTTGAGGGAGGTCTGGATGGCGGTGAGAATCTGGGTTGTATGGACGTGGGAGGCTCACATTTTTGCATTTGCGAGATGGCGTTTTGTGGTGGATGGGGAGAGAGGCATGGGTAGATGGCTTTGCATGGGAGGATCATATGGGTGGGTTAGAGGGACGCGGGAGAAAAACAATTTCATGATATGCGGGTCTCTTCATGAACTCTTGTAAACGCAAATGATATTAATCGCTACAGCAAAGCAAGGTTCAACAAAACCTTCGTATTTTCAAGACAGCTGACGAGAAAGACCTCTAAATGTCACGTAGAAGGGCCACAGCTCTGCCGTACACGTGGAGGCTTGTTGGTGTCAGACGGCCTCTCAAAATAAGCATTTCCCCATGATGCTCCTCCTCCTTTGGATTATATATTTAACTATGCCCAGACTGAAATCCGGATCCAAACAACATGCAGCTTCCAATTGAGAATTCTGCGCTAAGTCTTACGGACACTACACTCCGCTGTCTCTCGGAGCGCTCGTCAAAGCAGTTCCAAAGTGCATAGAAAGATCACTGACGACAGGCATGCATGTCTTACGTTTCCGTCACTGCTGAAACTTAAACGCTGACCCGGAGTTTTACGTGGCTCCAGCAGTAGTTGATGACGATTTTCAGCAAGAGATGGCAGCCCTGGATAGTGCGACCGTTATCGGCGCCGAACGGAAGCCCGGAGTATTTGTTAATGGGCTCATCGAGAAACAAAAAAGAAAAAACAAGTTGTATTTTCCTACCATGATCGTTCCACTAAATCTAGCCTTGCAGTGGCGAATACCACAAGCAAAATCCCTTTAGAAACTCTAAAAAGAGCTTAAAAGGCAATCACGAGAGACTGTCAGACATGTGAGACTATCTTTGTGTTTATCCCATGAAGGTACTTGGCCGAAGAAGGACGGTCACTGCAGCCTCAACAATTAAAACTCCAGCAATAAGAAAACGCATCTCATGTTCCCGAAGTTGATTAACCAGAGGATGTGCAAGAGACTTGCGTAAACACACCTACGGCGCTGACGAATTTAGCACCATTTGTGAGCATTTACGTTCAGATCACTTTTCCAACCACCCATGATTGCCGGAAGATACCTCCTCTGTCAATCATTCCCCGCCATCCTCATGACCATCACCAAATCACATGTCATCAGCACCAAGCAGAGAAAAGAGACATTCGTAACGTTGAGTTGATAATTATTGATCCTGCACTATTCGAGTTGCCTTTAAGTATCTAATCTCTGTTCGTTCCCTCCCTTCCTTTTCCATGCCAATATCCACCACTATCCGTAGCGTGCATGAAGTAAGCCTCTCTTCCATCACTCATCAATATCCACCACCACCGCCTAATTATTCATCCAAGAGAATTATACATACAAGCAAGAAAAAGAAAAAGAAAACGCCTCCCTTATACTTTATGATATACTTTGCTTCTCTCACGAAACCATGACCGTCTTGCCGACTGCAGGAATGCCATCAACGACGACATACACGACATACGGACCGGGCGGCGCGACGTTCGTGCTGGGCGGTCCGGTGACGGTGATCTTCTGAGCGGTGGCACCGGCCTTCCAGCCTGTGCTATCGAGGTACACCATGCGGTGGCCCATGTGGACGCTGTGGGTGACGAAGCCGCCATGGTAGAGGGCGACCTTGACGCTCTTCGCAGCAGCAGGCGCAGTGAACGAGATGCTGAACGTCGTCTTGCCATCAGCCTTGACCGCGGTGCTGGACAGCGCAACGGCCGTGGGGCGCTTTTTCGCGTTCGTACCCTGCAGGTACGGCGGGGTGTAGATCTCGACGCGGAACTCGGTGTCGTACGGGAAAGCGGTGTTACCGTTCTTCGAGATGACGGGCTGCTCAACGGGGTTGGAGCCAGTCACCATGAGCGTTCCGTCGAGCAGCAGTAGCGCAACCGAGTGATAGAGGCGGGGAATGTTGGTCGTGCCGGCGGTGCTCCAGCGTTGGCCCAGCTTGGCATCAGGGTTGTAGAGCAGCGCGTCGAATGTCGGATCGGTGCCGAGTCCGAAACCTTGGGCACCGTGATTGCAGCCGTTAAGCCAGATGACAGTGCCATCAGGTAGGAGGGTGCCTTCAACCATACCACGGCCCTGGGGCATCGAGTCCATCTCCCAGGCGGGGTTGGCGGACAGCGGGCTGATACGACCGCAAGAGGGATCGGTCGGGGAGGTAATGTCCTGGTAGGCACCACCACCGCAGATGATAACGTCGCTGATGTAGTTGTTGGCGGAGCTCAGGGGGAGCATGACTGAACCGCCCGTGTTGGGGTAGGTGCGGTAGTCGCCGGGAAGGTCCTTGAAGGTCTTGGTGGTCTTGTTGTTCTTAACGTCGAAAAGCTCGGCCGACTTGGAGACGAACACGAAGAGGCTGCCATCCTTCAGAAGGTGAACGAAGGGATACATGTAGTAAGGCTGGTTTTTCTCCAGGATTTCCATGGGACGGTTAATGCCGTCAGAGACACCCTTGGCATTCAGCAGTTCCCAAGTGGGGTTGTTGTTGGCCGAAACCGTGGGGTCCAGGCCGTTGAGACTGCCGGAAGCAACGAAGACGGTGCCATCACCCATAACCTGGGCAGAGGCGTACCAACGCTTGCTGGCAAGCTTGTTGCCAGGCTCTTGCCAGGCCTGACCGTCAAGGCTGGCATCGCTGATCGAACGCTTGAGGTAACGAATGCCGTCGAATCCGTCTCCCACTGTGGGATCAATGAAGTCAAGGGGTCCATTGCCGCCGAGGGAAACGAAAGAGCCATCAGCAAGGAATGCACCGCCAGCGCAGAAGGCGTTGGTTTTGTAAGAAAGGGGCACGTAAGTATTCTTGGCCGTATCGAACTCAGCCGAGTAGGCATACTGGCCGTTGGGAAGCTTGACCTGCGTGTAGTTCTCGACCTTGTCCAGGAAAGCGACCTTTCCATTGGGGAGGAGACCAGCGTGCATGACGGGGACACCGGAATCGCCAACGACCTTGAAGGTACCGGGGGTTGGCGCCGCCGGAGCCGGACTGGCACCGGGTGCCTGCACTGCAGCACCGTTGGAGCAGGGCCCGGACTGGCAGCCCTCGCCGCAGTGAGAGGTGGTGTTTCCGCAGAATCCGTACATGGAACAGCAGCCGCCCTTGGACCAATTGCCGCAGATGGTTCCGCCGTTGCTCGCGCCGCACGTGCCATCAGTCGTCACTTGGCCAGTAGCACTCGCAGAACCGGAAGAAGAGGCCGCCGTAGGGGATCCAAGGACGGGCTCCTGGGTTGAGCTGGACACGGTAGTGGCCGGCTTGCTGGTAGCCGCCGCCTTACTTGTGCCGGCGGCAGAAGAGGATGCACCCTTGCAGCCGTTCTGACAGCCATTGGAGGCGAGGCAGTGGTCGTCGGTCTTACCGCAGTAGCTGTGCAACCGTCAGAGTGAAACGATCAACCACGTGGTAGGTACCACTTACCCATACTGAGAGCAGCAACCACCGTAAGCGCCGTTGGCATCACAAGTGGCACCGCCAAAGTCCTCGCCACAGCGGCCGTCGGAGCGCGGCGCTGCGCCGGAGCTTGCTGCTGTTGCTGCGACAACGGTCTTTGTAGCGGAATTTGAGGCAGAGGAAGCGGAAGATGAGCTAGATGAGAGGCAAGCACCCGATGTGCAACCGGTGCCGCAGTGATCCGGTGTGTTCCCGCACTGTCCAATCGTCAGCAATCGGCTCTTCATTATTTTCAGAACAAGCCTACCCATCCGTACGGACTGCAGCACGTGCCCTTGTAGACGGTGCTATTGGGATCGCAGAGAAGGTTGCCGTTGTTGGGGCCGCACTTGCCATCCTGCGAGTAGGCGGGAGCGGAAGCACGCTCCTCGACAGAGCGCACGAAGGATCCCGAGTAGTCATCGTCGCTTGTCACGAATGCGTCGCACCTGGGATCGAATTTAGATTGGGTAGCAGTGGATGCAGGGACGAAGCTTACTGGTTCTGCTCAGAGCAGCGCTGGCCGCGCAAACAGGTCGAGTAGTCTGCGTTGAAGTCGCAGGTGGGTTGAACCCAGTTGAAGATGATGTTGGCATTGGCGGAGGCGGCCAAGAGGCCCAAAGAAAGAAAAGAAGACTTCATTGGTAAGAGAGGCTGGCCTAATCAGGACGAATTAAGTGAGCATAGAACGTGCCAGGTATTTTGTGGAAGGTTGATCATGCAAGCAGAAAGACGGGCCAAAGATGAGGAGTGAAGAAGGTGAAGTAAGGCGGCGATGTCCCAGCAGAAGGAGGTGGTGCGGTGGTGCTTAAGTGCACATGTCGAGCAGGAGCAGATGGACGAGTGCTGCCCGCGTTTACCCTGTGTGGTGGGTGGACGGGTTGATGGGTGGCTGGTCGCGGCTACTGCACAACATGGAAGGGGCAAGGGCGGCTGCAGCCTTCCGGTAGGGCCAAGAGGTGATTTGGGCTGCAGGCAGGAAGGAGCGGTACAAGTGACTTACCTCGCGATCCAGCAGCGCTGTGATATTGGAAATTAATCTGTCTCAAAAGAGATATTGATGACTGCAGCAAACAACGGAGCCAGGTGAAGGTCACGAGGGCGCACGGCAACACGAAGGCTGCGCACTCAGAGTCGATGTACACAGCAGGTCGAAGGAGCGAGAGAGGTGCAGGTTGGATAAAAAGAAAGAGAGTGAAAAATCAGAAGGCTAGACAACAGGCATCAGACGAAACGGCCATCGTGTCCGCGGGCGCGGGCAGCGGGCGCAATATATGCTGCTATGCCCGAAGCCGCAAGCCACCTGGGCTGGCGGTTAGAGCTGGCAAGTCAAGCTTCTGGTCAAGCTTAGCCCCGGTTAGACGCCGCCGACGGGCCTTCCATGCGACGATCGCCTAATTTTGGCTCGATTGAGCCCGGACAGGCAGTTCTAAAGCTTGGCTGTGTTTCCAAACGCCCACACTGGCCAACCGACCGCGCCAACCTTCCATCGTCTCTGTTCCGCTCCGGCACGGCACCGCGCATCGGCCGACAGGGTGTGCTGAGCCGAGTGGTGGTGCGCTGCCGCTCGTCAACGAGAGGCTTCGCATTGAAACAGCGTGACTCGGCACAAGTCACACTGGCAGTGCAAGCAGGCACTCGTTGATGACAGAGGAGGGGAGGCGAGAGGAGCGGCGTCGGTGGTGGCGGCGCAAGACGAGAGGGCGGCCTTCCCCTCGGCCGCCATTGGCCCCCCTGCACGCGCAGCAACAGGAACAGGCCTAGCCGCCGCCGACAGCGCTGTCACCCAAATCCACCCAGACTGCTGTCCGCCAACCGACGACGAGCCCGCATTGTTTCTGGCGCCGCCGGCCCAGCGCCCAGATTTGCACCGCATGCGCTGGCAGCAATGCACGGCAGCGACGGCACGCGCTGACAGCTCCCGCACCCTTCAGCTCGTATAGCCCGATTTTCAGGAGCCCTGCTTTTTCTCGCGCACCTGGGGCACGCCGCCTCCGGCCTCTCTGCCTTTTATGTGCAACGTCCGCTCGCCTGAGATGTTTCCCCAACGCCTGATCGCCCGCCAGGGTCGCCACAGATCTGCTCTGGAGCGGAGTCTCGCCGTCGCCACAATCTAAGTAGAAGAAACACCTGCAGACTGCGCGAAAACAACGAAGCCAGAAACTGTCGCTCGCATGACGGACGACAGAGTCGCATTGCATCATTGCAGTCGGGCGGCAAGCGCCGACCCACCGAACACGAGCAAGAGAGATGGCGGGTGCATTAAGCAGACAAGCCTCCAGCACCTGCGCTAAACAGCCACCAAGCTTTTTCGCCCATCCGCGCTGCCGCTTCCTGCATGCTCTCCCAATAATTCCTCTTACCAAACGCTGTTCACTGTCCTGCAAGTCATCTCGACATCCTTCAAATCTCGGCCAAACCGTATCTTGATCCCTCCCCTGAAGCTTGCATCCACCCAAAACGTAAACCTATTAAGCTTTTCCGCGTCGGGTCATCCTTCCTTTCCCTCTTTTGTTTCCCCCACATCCTAGCATCCGGATCGACCCGACCCCGTGTTCTGACTTTCCACGATTCATTTAGCCGGGAGCGCAGCTAGATACGCAATCCAATTCCCCCAAGGCATCCTGCGCCATGACCGCATTTGCCATAGCTTCTTACACCCACTACTCTGGCGTGCCCCCTATGCTAGTGCCCGCCTCGGCACTCGGAGAGATCCAGTCCCAGACGAGGTTGACGATGCGCCGCCGCAGAAATGAAATTAAGAGAGGTCATGGATCCTCTAAGACATTCGTGGCGTGCGGAGGAGGCGTTCACGTCCTGCCTTCTGCCTTCTGCCGAGTGTCTGAGGCTGCAATCAATATGGGTGATCGCCGCTGTCGCTTGACGTTTGCAAAAAATGAGCAGATGGCTACAGGTGAGACAGCGCCATGCAGTGGCGTATTGCGGAATGCGGCTCTCTGCTTTTCAGCTAAGTGGGGTACGTATCACGCGGCGGGAAGGGCGGCGTTTTGAGCTGAAACTTTGGTTTCTCAAGAGCGTTGAAGGGCTAGATGCTTTGTTTATACCTACGGGGTGACAGCAGGCCATACCTTGATTGAGCCCTGCCGCCGAGAAGACAAGCATTTGAAGGCAAGCGCATCTCGTGGAGGTCACAGTTGGACGATACGCTGTGTGATGGGTTTGTGCAGCTATCTTCGATTGACATGATGCTGGCCTGAGAGAGACTGCAGGTTCAGCTCTTCGAGTAGTGCAACACCAAACTCAACCCTTCGCTGGCTCCAGCGATCTGAAATTGACCCCGACGGCAACTTCTGGCTTCCGGATTTGAAGTCCAGTGCAGCTGAATTTGGTCACTCCTCACTATCCCATATTTTAAATGCAAGGTCATGTCCAAATCCTCACAGCAGCATGCATTAGGTCTATGTGGAGTCACAACACTCACCTGGACTCCAATGCACCCGTAACACAAACCCAATCCTCTACTCCGTCAACGTCAGATCATGACCCATCCTCCCAGTCATCCTAACAGCTAACAGCTATCCCTCACCCCTCTCTTTCTTCCCCAACTCTTGCGCTTTCTCATTATCCACCTTGACTGGCGGCTCCCGACCCTTTTGCAGCACATAAAGCCCTTTCCTCCTCTCTCTCTCAATCCCCATGCCATCACTGATGCATCTGATTTCCTCATGAACACGCAATACTCGCCGTCACACTGAAGCGACAGGTCTCCGCTATACTGATCACATAGCGCCAGCACGCTGATCAGGTTCAGTGCCCCGGGCACGTAGCCCACCTTCTTAAGCTCGATGTTCGCCGGTGCCTGATCGTTCAGATGGGTGGCGGAGAGCTGCACGTTTCCGTAGCCGCGAATGCGCAAATGCCCGACAACCTGCCAGCCGACTTGGAAACACGGCTGGAAAGTCGAGGGCGTGTAGTATCTTTTGAAGCCGGTGATGTGGCTAGTCGCACCGCTGTCGATGATCCAGTCGGAGGGGCTGGCGGGGTTGTCGGGTTCGTCGCAGAGCTGGCGCATGAGGAAGTCGAGGAGCCACATGATTGTTCCGACGTTTTTCTTTTTCTCTTGATAGATTTTGGAACTGGTTACTTTGTTGGAGAGCTGGTTGGGAGAGAGTGGATTGTATTTAAGTGCTGGGTGAGTCTTGCTCACTATCCCTGGGACGAGTCCGAAGGGGAATGTCCCATGCAGAGCTGGGGACTGAAGCCGTGGGTGCGTCTCTCTACGCCATCATCGGTACGGGACTCAATCTACTTTGAACTGCAGAAAGTTTCTTTCTCTTTCGTCTACCCTGAAGACGACCAAGCTTCCTTAAATTCAGGATGCTTCTCGCAAATGTTTTGGATGCTTCTTACCCATGGTTGCGAGTAGTATCTGGACAACTTTGGCCTTGGTCTATTTTTTAGTATTCAAGTCTTATCTCGACACAGAAACGCCGCGACTGGGACCGGTCAAGTTGGTGAGGAAGGAGTGAAGGCGTAGCGAAGGGGGATCCGAGGAATGACAGTCATGTCCCACGCGTGAGACTACCCATCATCACCGTTTATACAACAAAGTCAATGGCATCGGGCAAAAGCTAAAAATATGAGAATCATTCCTGATTTGTGTGTTAAATATTGTACTGGGAATCCCTGTGGCTTAGGTGATCGGTTTTTCCATTGCTCTGCTTCAAACACCATTTCCGAAAGTAGTGCGACATCACAGTAAACACTTTAATAATACATGATGAACTAATTAAATCTCAAAATGGGTGCCGATGACTCATCTAGATAGCTACTGCTTCTACACTCTATCTTCAGTTCATTGTATTTGCTCGTTTGAGTTTGGTAGCTCCTTTGTTCATTGCCACATGCGGAAGTCTTCACTGCACACAGACAAAATACAAAGAATGACACAATATTCACAGCCCCTTGTTCAAGAATTTCCGCATCAAAAGCACATCCAAAACCACCTTGTCTACCATAATCTCCGAACATTCATTCTCCGTCCAGAGTGCGTTCTGACCGCTTATAGTCACGAGCTGTGAAGATGCCTCCAAATGTCAATCCGAATATTCGAAACCTCAACCAGACTGCCCGCGAGGAGTATATCAAACCTGCTTTGAGGGACCCCGCGTTTGTCAGCCGACGCCGCTATGACTCAGAGAAGGAGTTCAATAAGTCAAGCTCTACGTGTAGGTTCGGCAATGAGAAACGTACCGAAGCTGGTCTGGCTAATGCTTTATCAGACAAGAGGGCTTGGATAACTCACAAGAATGCATTTTAACACTTTCCAGAGTACAAGAAACGACTTTATCAGTACCGACTTGTCGAACGGTGCGAGAAAGAATTCACCGCTGGTCTTCTTATCATTGCTACTGAGCTCTGCTATATACGTATGATGATCGGATTTACGGAAATACGCATAATCGGGGTAAATGAGGTGTGTAGGGGTAAGTGTATGGTGCGGCAAAAAGCAAAGAAAGAACGCGTGTATAAGCAAAAGCAAAATAAAACACGTGATCACGGGCCAATGTGGTTGACACGACTCGAAAAGAAGTGGCTACTGCATTTCGAGCGGCCGAATAGCGCCATCGCCGATGACTAAATTTATCCGGGCCCAGAACAGGTTGTTAAGCGCGAACTCACCTACTTCTCCGAAAACAAGGGCAAGACTGAATATGAGCCGGACCGCAGTACACCGTCTCTTCTCTGTCGGACCAACGAAATTTGCTGATGCCGTCGTAGGAAAGTTCCTGAAGAGAAAGCGAGCTGAGTTGGCTGGGATGGAGTTCTTTGAACGCCAGGAAGTCAGAACCAAATGGCGGCACATTCGCAGGTCTCGAGGGATTCCAGGGCGTAGGATACCCGCTGCGTCTGCAACACCAGGGAACAACACCGACGGGCGTCCATTGCCGTCAGATCTCGACCAGAGAGTTGATGCCACAGTCGCGCTGCAACGGGGACAAACCATTAGCGGCACTAACTGGAAAGCTCATAAGGTACTGAAGTCGTCGTTTGGCCAGGGGCAGGAAGGTACTTATGTATGCGTCTATCGGCAACAGGATGCACTCAACCGGACGACGGATGTAAGTTCCTCCCGCATATGCAACCTTACGCTCAGGTTCTTAAGATCAGTCATATGAATAGGTTGCCGTGATCAAAAAAGAGTTTTACTCAGATGATAAATCAAAGGCTCCTCCACATCATCCACTCAGCAGTGAAGAAGGCGATGTACACGCCCGGGTCGCAAGCAACTGCCCCAGACATGTTGTCCCATTGAGAGGTCGATGGTACGAGTATATGGACGATAACAACATCATTAAGTTTGTAGCGACGAAGTGGATTCCACATGGGACTCTCCTCAGCCTCATCTGGTCATATTCTCAGGATGATTACCTGATCCCAGAACCATTTATTTGGTATGCATCAGAACAGAATACCGACGAGGCAAATATTTCCTGACAAATTGCGATACAGGTATTGCTTCAAAGTGTTCGTGGAAGTTGCGCTTGTCTGCTGGAATGGCCATGCGGGCAGGGGCTTGCAAGCTGGTTGGGACCGCATCGTCAATTTGGACATCAAGCCAGACAACATCTTTATAGATGTCAACGACACCACGGAACCGATGCTGTGGGCAAGACAATACCCTCATGTAAGTGATAGCATTCTCACGCATTCAATTCCAGAATCTTTTCTCTTTTTCCACACACGGTGACTGACTTTTTTTTTCTAGCCTAAGGTCGGTGATTTCGGCATGGCGTACTTTACGGAACAGGGCAGAGATGAGCGAGGTCATTCAAATTTTTACCGGGACCGAGTCAACCTTCCAGACTTTCGAGAATGGGGCACTCCAGGGCATATGGCACCGGTAAGACCTCTGAAATCATCGCAAAGATGGAATCGAAGAGTGAAAGCGTTTACTGTTCTAATTCAGCCTCAACACAGGAATGCCTTGGAAGGAATGTAGGTAGCCTTCAGGCGATATGGCACATCACTCCCGCTCGCGCCCCCGAAACAGTCAAACGCCTCAACACCGAGCTGATGCCCCCGTTGCCAGGAGCAACGACAGACTACACGGCAGTCAATTCGTGGACGATGGTCTGGGAGATCGGCATGGTCATGTGGAACATGCTTAGCGGGAACCACCTTGGAGGAGGCGGTCAGGACCGTGAAAAGAAGCTGGTTACTGACTTCTCATCGCCAACCCGAGACTACCCGCCGAGAGGAGTAGGAAGAGAGTGGGCAGACTTCAGGCCAGCATACTCGGGTAGGTTGGTAGAGCTGGCTTACCAGTGCCTCGCGTTCCACCCAGCGGACAGGATCGATCTGGAGGACTTGTGGGACGAAGTGCTGGCTGGATGCCAGGATATCACGAATGTATACGGGGCCAATCAGCAGAATGCACCACCGCTTGGCCCTAACCCGGTAAGCCATGTGGCTGATAAGTATCCAGTGGGCGAGAATGTTCTCAATGATGTTCCTACGAGGTATTGAGATGTTGCGTAGGGTCGGTTGGCGGAGACTGGAGAGCCATACGAGCAAAGATTTGTTCTGTAAGAGAGTGCGGGATATCGAAATGTCCTTATGAATGGAATTAAGCAGTAATGGAGCCAGTTGGTAGGCGAGCGGAGCTATAGTAGCGGTGTGCTCATTTTAAAGCGGCCCCGTGCGGCGACTCGTACCTGCGGGCCAAGGTGGCAGAAGCGTCATAGACTCGTGAAGGGCACACGGATCGTATTGGACGACATTCACTGTGCTCGTCGACTTTGCGTTCCGCTGTCCGTGTCGAGTAATAGCGTGGTGTTGATTGGAGAAAGCTGGTCCCTGCGCGATCGATCCGCCCGCGCTGTGCTGGTTCGGGCTAAGTGCGGCGGACTTTTGGGTTGATCCGACCGGAGATTCGGCGCGGGGGAAGCATCCCTGCGCGGACGTCACAGCTGAGCCCTTCGCTCGCTGCCCCATTGACTCTCGCCTCCTCGCTGACATTCCCACCCTCTTTGTTTGCCCGGCCTCGTCGTCTCACCCACTCTCTTCTTATTCCTAGCTTTGTTCGCTTTTACTTTCAGCTTTTCGCGGTGATTGATGCTTGACTCCGGCTGCTCGAAATTTGCACGCTGAGCTTCAGCCTGATCGCCGCCGCTTCTGTTGTCCGCCATGTCGCCCCCCGATTCCTATCGAGGCTGCCGTGACGACCGAGGTTATGAGGATTACGACCGTCCCCCATCCTCGTACCGTGCCAGAGACCGCAGCAGCGACCACGACAGCTATCGCCGTGCGCCGTCGTCGCACTCACACTCGTCCTACCACGATTACCCCAACGATGCCTACGACCAGCGCCGCCCACCGCGGAGAACTAGCCCGGAGTATGATTCATACTATGATCGCGACCGGCCCCGCGACTACTACTATGACGATCGGCGCGAATCGCGTCCGTCGCGCTCGCGCTCGCCGCGCCGCAGCTATCGCAATGGGGCCGAGCGGCGCGGCCACCGCGGCGCTTCCTACGACTCGCAAGAGAACTACATGGGTACCTCATTAGCATCATGATGACGAGTTAAGACACCTGAGTATTGCAGTCTTAACTAATGACGTTTTTTTCTTGATTGAAGATTACCACCGCTCGGACCGTAGCCAATCGCCCTACCGCAGGAGTGCGGACGGACACCACAGGAGGGGCTCGCACCAGTCTGCGGACCTGGAGCCGCACCCGCACGACCCGCTTGGAGTCATTCGCCGTCATGCTCGCAATGCCGAGCACGACACAGCGTATGATGGCCAGCACACGCAGTTCCTCTTAGTTTCTGGTCTTCACGTGTCAACCGACGAGAAAGCCCTTGCCGACGGCTTGACTCAACTTTACAAGGCTGATGATGACATACAGGCTGTTGGCCCTTCTCAGCCCGTCATCGGCTCAGGCCTCAGATCCACTGGCCTCAAGCCGACCTCTGTGCCTAGGAATCCCGGTGCAAAGAAGGACAGCCTGAAACGCGTCTTCTTGGTTCGGGAGAAGAGGTCCCGTTTCAGTTGTGGCTATGGCCTGGCTGAATTTCACAGCAAGGAGGTCGGTAGTTTAAAGTGCATCGCGAGCAGAGTAGTCTGACCGAAAACAGGAAGCAAAGGCAGCCTACGAGAAGTTTGTGTATGAGAAGGGCCTCAGGATCTCTTCTACCGACGTGATCATTGCCTATGCCCACCTCGGCGTGTTTGTTCCTGCTAGGGATGGGACACCGGATGAGTATTCTCATCTTGCTGGCAGTGACACAACCCAGCGTTTCGAGTATCGCATTCCGAAACTGTTCGCCAACCAGGAGATGGTGTCCGAGAACCCTCCTGAGGAAGCCAAAGCGCCTGAAGTGTCACAGCCTCCACAGAAGGGAGGTAGTGATGGTAACAGTACGGATCAGGGTGAAAAGAAGACAAAGAAGAGGAAGGCTGAGGAAGGCACGGCTCCGAAGAGCAAGGTAAGTTGAAGATTTGAAGCTTGCTGCATCGCACAGAGAGCACTTAGTAACAAAGAGTAGAGCCGTATGACGATCTCGGCTTTCGATACGTGGAAGCAGAGACAGGCGGAACTGGGAACCGAAGAACCTGAGAAGGCATTGCCCACAGATCCACTCGTAGACTTCGCTGCAGGGAAGTGCTACCTCTGCGGACGCGTTTTCAAGAACGATACCCTGAATGCCCATGTCGAGAAGTCGGAACTGCACAAGAAGAATCTCAAGAACCAGAAAGAGATCGAAGCCGGATGGGAGAGGCTGAAGAAAGCTCACCCGGACACCGTCGTACCCATCACCGCACCCCCACCCCCACCAAAGGAGTTCCGCGACCGTGCGAAGGAGCGTCGGAAGCAGTATGGCAGCACGGCACCTCCGTCGAAGGATCCTGCACCTCGTCCAAAGGCGCGCTCTCCGTCACCACCACCGCAGCCTAGCATAGGCGCCAAGCTTCTTGCTAAAGCAGGCTACACGGCTGGGGATGGCTTGGGAGCATCCGGAAGTGGCATTACGGCTCCCATCGAGACGCAGATGTACCGGCAAGGCGTTGGTCTTGGTGCAGAAGGCGGCAAGTTAGGAGAGGCACACACTGTTGCGCAACAGGGCTATCTAGAAAGCGTTCAGGAGTCCGCAAGAGATAGGTACAAGGCGCTACAAGAGCGTGAAGGGTAGGCGACCATGACCACGAGATGTGGCAGAGTCCGCGACACATGACATTTTGGCATGATTTGCATGGTGTTGGATGGAAAAGGAACATTGGACTGGATAAGGCACTATGCACGTGATACTGGGGCGATGAACGGCAGTGTATTTATAGGCATCTGCAAAAAACGAACACGATGAAGATCCCATTAATTGCATGCGCGCACTGAGGTAGTCCTCTTGAGGCAATGATGCTCTCTTATGTCTCACGTGTGGGGACAGCAGGGCGCCAATTTCGCCCTTCGACTGTCTCGTACCACGCTATGCTATAAGAAGCGGGACGGAAGTAAGTGTTTCAATAGTTTGGCAGGAAACCGTTATAATCCGCGGCTAACTATAACCTCAAACCGGACAAAGGTATGACGAAAGCAGCAGTGGTTGTCGCGTGTAGGTTGCGATTAGGGCCGACGCAGCGCCGCGGAGCGACGACCGTTCAAGGCGCGCACGTTCCGCCCATCTCTTGCGTTCATCTCGTCAAAGGAGGTGCCACCTCCAGAGGGCGCAAATTTGACGATTTGCCTATCGCGCGGTTCTGGCCCGCGACGATCCGGCGTGAGCCGCACGAGGCCGGGCATTAACGCAGCGTTTCCGCCGAGGCACTTGCCCAGTATCGACGTGGGCGGGACGGGCGGTTGCTGAAAGCGGGTTGGAGGTGATGGTTTGGTCGTGCTCAGAAATTGTTTCTGGAGGCTGACAGCAGGGAAACCATGGTGAGGAATGGAGTCAAGCGATAAAATTGGGCTGAGAGCGTGATTATTCGCGGGCAGATGAGCTTCGAGTCGTTGACAGCGGGCAGGCGGCCGGGGAATTTGCCGGGAGCAGGCAAGGCGCCTTGCGGGCTGTCGGGTGCGTTGCGATCGTCCGACATACTGCTGGGTGGTTGTCGTGGCGGCTTCTCATTTTGGCGTGCTGGGCCTTGGCGGCTGGCGTGCCTGCAGCTCCGCGCTGGTAGGGCGGCAGCCCGGCCGGATCGCGTTGTTGGGTGGCTGCGATATTATTGATCCTGCGCAACGACAACCACAGTGATGACGCTGATATCGGCCGGCTGGCGGCTACAGCACTCGCTGGACGTGCACGCGCTGGCTCGCGCAAGGCGAAGAAGGGTCCAGCAGTAGCCGGCGAAGGGACCAGCGGATCGCACAAGCTTGACTCTTGGAGCCGCGGGGAAGGGCTCCACCGCGACGCTCCTGGCCATGGTGCCAATTCCGACGACGCATCCTCTCGTGCCACGCAGCACTGCCGCGTGGTGGCTCGCGCAGCCCAGTCAGCCAGTTTCAGCGCCAGCCGATCGACGGCTGTCTTCGAGAAAGGATACGCTGCCGTGGCTTGTTTCATCAATCCCCGACGCCCCCGGCTGATTGGCTGCCAAAATGATTGCTCCAGCATGCCCTGAGGGTGTCGCGCGCTTCAGGGGCGCCAGCCCGAGAGCAGCGTGTGCGACTGATCTGACTGCCGCCGGCTCTCCTCTGCTGTGATTGCTGTGTCCCTCCGCCAATTGCTCCAGCCGCGACCGCTGCTGTTTGCGCGCAGCTCCCCGAGGCCACCGCTAATCCCCATATCGACATCAGGGCTCTTCTGCCAGCCTCTGCTTTGCCTGGCGCAAGCGCTTCCCCGCGACATCGATCTTCCCGGGACCTGGCAGCTCTCTCAGTAGGTACTTTCATTTACGCATCCCTGGGCGGCATGAAGTAGACGGCGCTGGGCGCTCCGCCCGGCGCGTCGCGCCTGTCCAGCGGCTCTTCGCAGTTACAGTACTGACCTCTGTCCTGGGCGCGCCGCAGAGAGAATTCCCCCTCGATCCACGTCCTCTTCCCTTGTACACGGCTGGTCCTGTGTCTCATGTGTGCGTAACGCCGAACTGGCAAGCTAGCACATCTGGCCCGTGAAGCAACGATAGTTCCGTTGATACAAGCCTGCCCTGCGCGCGACTCGTCCTCGCTCCGCTCCGCAGTCCTCGTTCATAATGGCGACTCCCTCCGCTGCCGACCAGCCTGCTGGAAAGTCCCAAGACGCGCAGCAACAGCCCGCAGAGCCGCGCCGCACCAGTTTCTCCTTCCTGCGCCGCCAGAAATCTAACACCGGTCTTGCCGGCCGCAGCGCATCGGGCGGAAAGATGAGCAAGAAGCAGAAGGCGCTCGCCCAGGAGGAGCTCCTGCGGCAACAGCGCGAGGCCGCCCAACTGCCCAAGCAGCCACCGCAGCTTCCGCAGCCGCCGCCGCTCCCCACCATCAACACCTTTGGCGGCGAGAACGCCCGCCCCGACTCGTACCAGTACGTCTCCCGCCAGGCCGGTGGCTATCGTGGTCCTCCGCCCACCAACAACATCCGACCCTCCATGGATTACAAGACGCCCACCTCGCCGCAAGCTGCGGTGCCGATTCCCCCGATTCCAGGCAGCCCTAACAACAATGGCGAGTATGTCGACCCGTACGCCCGCACCGAGAGCATGACACACCGTGGTCGGTACAGCTACGCCAGCAGCGCTGTCAGCACCCTCAATAGCCCGCGTCGTGTCCGCAGGAGGAAGGACCCCACGCCGTTCAAGTAAGTTGTCGATCTCCCGCCGCACACGTTTGCGTTGTGTCACTGACATCCGCCTCTCCCTTGCAGCATTCTCGTCATTGGCGCGAAGAATTCCGGCAAGACCTCCTTCATCAACTTCCTCCAGACCTCGCTCAGCATGCCCAAGCACAAGCGGGTGCAGACCCCGCCTCCTCAGCCGCCTGTCGATCCGGACTCGCCCTTCACTTCGCAGTACCTTGAGACGGAGATTGAGAGCGAGCGCGTCGGCGTCACGCTGTGGGATTCGCAGGGCCTGGAGAAGAACGTTGTTGACCTCCAGCTCCGCGAGATGTCCTCTTTCATCGAGTCAAAGTTCGAGGAGACATTTTCTGAGGAGCAGAAGGTTGTGCGTTCCGCCGGCGTCCGTGACACGCACATTCACTGCGTCTTCCTGCTGCTCGACCCCAGCCGTCTGGATGCCAATGTTGGCGCTGCCCGTGGCATGACGCCGGGCAAGTTTGCAGTCCAGTCTAACTTAGTCGGCGCTCTTGACGAGGACTTGGATCTTCAGGTTCTGCGCACTCTCCAGGGCAAGACCGCGGTCGTTCCTGTTATCAGCAAGGCCGATACCATCACCGCTGCCCACATGGCCCATCTCAAGAAGAGTGTTTGGGACAGCCTGAAGCAGGCCAAGCTCGACCCATTGGAGGCTCTCAGCTTCTCCGACTCGGACGACGAATCAGCACTTGATGAGCGTGACGAGGACGAATACGAGGACTCTGACGAGGAGAAGGAGGACGAGGTGGAGAAGTCTGGTGATGTCATTGACAACTTCGACAAGTCGGACTCGAACGCATCTGACGATGAGTCGTCCACCTCGGCGTCCTCTCCGCCTCCCAAGTCTCCCTCGTCGAATAGCAAGAAGCACTCGCGCAGAGTATCCACCATGTCCGCTCAAATCGAAGAGGAGGAGGACGACGAGCCACCGCTCCCTCTCAGCATCCTTTCTCCTGACATGTACGAGCCCAACGTCATTGGCCGCCGCTTCCCTTGGGGTTTCGCCGATCCCATGAACCCCGAACACTGCGATTTCTTGCGCCTCAAGGAGAGTGTCTTCAGTGAGTGGCGCGGCGAGTTGCGTGAGGCTAGCAGGGAGAGATGGTACGAGGGTTGGAGGACAAGCAGGTTGAAGAGAAGGACGGGCGGTACCGGTTCAGTTACCCCGAGGCGTATGACGGATAACTACGGCAGCAGCCCTTCTCTCGGAAACGGCGTTCGCAGTCCCGTCAACCCGGCGGCGTCGTACAAGCCCATGGCTGCATACTAATCCTCAACTTCACGGCCGGATTTTAGCCCTTGCGAGGTGCGAATTCTTCTCGAGCAGCTTCCACTCGTCGACAATATCCACGCATGATCTCTGCCTGAGATTACCGCACTTTCCCTTTCGTCTGTACCTCATCACAAGAAAATTTCCCCTTCGTAGTTCAGGTCCAACAGTGGTTGTGCTGCACAGAGTTTGTTACGTCAATACCCCCTCATACCAGCGGCACAGCATGCACAGCAAATAAATACCCTCACCAACGTCTCGCTTGCTCAGCGAAGACATCACCCGCTTCAAGGCACATTTCCTATCATCTGGTGCTTTTCAGACATGTGCGTGTGTGCTGCCTGCTTCTAGGCTTTACTGTTGGCATTGGTTTATGTTCATTTCTTCCCTTCTACGAAGCAACTAGCGCTGCTTGGTCCAGCCGTCGCGGATGCAGACAGTGTCCGCCTCTCCTGAGCTAAGCTGTGCTTACGCTTGTCGATTTTATATTCTCTTTGCTTCTCTCTGGCAGTTTCACGCCCGGTAATGACGAGGACTGGGAGGGAAGAATTCGACCTAAGTTTTATACCTTTTTTTGTTCTTGTTATCCACCTCTGGTTTTTCTTGAAAGTGTGGCTTTGATAGTGGCCTTTTAACTTTGAAACTTTTGATTCTCCGTGGAGAAAAAGAATGACTATTGAAGTGGCTCGATTGCTTGCTCTACTTTTTCTTCGACTTTCCTTGGACTTTCCTTGAATCCTGAGTGAGGTCAACGGTCTGAGGTGGTATGAGACACGTGGAAGCTGACAGTACCGGAGAGACAGGAGCTGGAAATAGCATGCGGATTGCGTATGAGGACGATTGAGTTCATTGCTTGATGTCAATTTGATTGCGGGGCAGTAGTAGCGCTAGGTATCGTTGCAACGCTTTCTTCCCAGGTGCCTGGCGAATTTTGTCTGGGGAAGACTTTCCACTCCTTAGCGGTCAGAAGAAAGCTAATGAAGTATAATCTTTCCCCTATCGCTTGCATGCGTCTGTTTCAATCATGATTATTCTGGAATGCGCCAATGCAGGTTTCCATCAATCGTGGACGAGGAGCGTTAGAAGATTACTCAAACAGTCGCACGCTGAGGTGTCAGGAGCGTCGCGTTGGGCCCTGACACAAATGCTATGATGTCATACCATAGCTCCTTTAAGCACAGGCGCGGGTGTTCGATTTCCTGACCAGGCGACTTGTGGACTGATGAGGATGGTTCGTTCCTGGCGCGCAGATGGTGGGTGCCAGTTCCACACCTTTCAGGCGACATCGGAGATGGCGGCGGAGCCGCGGGGCTGATCGATAAGATAACAAATTTCCCAACGCCAAGCCCGTGCGTAAGCGGCTCGGAGGCATTTGTGTTGCAATTGCGCAAACGACTCTCTCGGGAATTATCGCTCGAGAGCTCTGTCTCTCTCTCAACCCTTTCCTTCAGTTCCATCCCATCCGCCACCTACTCGAAAACCATGGCCGCCGCACCCCGCTACGCGTGCCTCAGGCGCGGCGCCTCGTCCCTCACCTCCCAGGCCTCGCTCAGGGCGCCGCAGCCCTCCCAATGGGCGGCGGTCTCACGACGAGCCCTCGCCACCGCGGTCGGCGAGCCGGGCTCCACGCCGACACCAACGCCGACCTCCTCAATCACGAAGCCGCCTCGCCCCCGCACAAAGTTCTCCGACCGCCTCAACTCGGGGCCGTCGCTCGGCGACTTCGTCGGCGGCGGCCCCAAGGAGGAGGCCCTCTCCGCCGACGAGATGCTCGAGCTGCGCACCGCCATGGTGGGGCCGGCGGGCAAGAAGAAGCAGATCACACGCCTGCCCGAGTGGCTGAAGACGCCCATTCCGGGCACGAGCGAGAACTACAAGAAGATCCGCAACGACCTGCGCGGGCTGAACCTGCACACCGTGTGCGAGGAGGCGCGCTGCCCGAACATCGGCGACTGCTGGGGCGGCTCGACCAAGAGCGCGGCGACGGCGACCATCATGCTGATGGGCGACACGTGCACGCGCGGCTGCCGGTTCTGCAGCGTCAAGACGAACAGGCGGCCGCCGCCGCTGGATCCGCACGAGCCGGAGAACACGGCCGAGGCGCTGAAGCGGTGGGGGTTGGGATACGTTGTGCTGACGAGCGTGGATCGCGACGATCTGGCGGATGGCGGCGCGCGGCATTTCGCGGAGACGATCACGAAGATCAAGCAGAAGGCGCCGGCGATGCTGGTGGAGGCGTTGACGGGCGATTATATGGGCGACCTGGAGATGGTCGGCGTGGTGGCGAGGAGTGGGTTGGACGTCTACGCGCACAACGTCGAGACGACCGAGGCTTTGACGCCGTACGTGAGAGATAGGCGAGCCACTTTCAGGCAGAGTCTGAGGGTGTTGGAGGCGGCGAAGGCGGCGAAGGAGGGATTGATCACGAAGACGAGTATGATGTTGGGGTTGGGAGAGACGGATGAACAGATTTATGAGGCATTGAAAGGTGAGTTCCTGTTCCTTTGGAGCAAGACATCATTAGAGGTTATCATGAGAGAGAGAGACTGACAGGACGAAACAACAGAACTCAGGAAAGTCAACGTCGACGTCGTCACCTTCGGTCAGTACATGCGCCCCACAAAGCGCCACATGAAGGTCGAGGAGTACGTCACGCCCGCTAGGTTCGAGCTCTGGCGTCAGCGCGCCCTCGACATGGGCTTCCTCTACTGTGCTTCCGGCCCGCTCGTCCGCTCGTCGTACAAGGCCGGCGAGGCGTTCATCGAGAATGTGCTCAAGAAGAGGGCGGCTGAGAGAGCGGGCCAGGAGGTGCCTCGGGTGGCGAAGGACGGCCCGTTGACGACTGCGGAGGCGGTGAAGGAGATGCAGTCTTCGTGATGATGATGTTTTATGGATACTTTCGTTCTTCGTTCAAAAAGAAATGATGGGGCTTCAGCCGGTTGAGGCTGGTCTCTTCCTCTGAGGATGGTTCAACATTCTTGTAATCCTGTTTGAGCATGGCTTTTGGCGTTCTTGGGACTGTGGCCGACAGGTGCATGGACATGCGTTGGCTACACACATGATGGGAGGCGCTTTAGCGGAAAGCTTTTGCCCGCTAGCGAAGGGGTTCTGGTCTTGGATAGAACGTGGTTCAGATGGAAAGCACCTCTTGGCATCCTTCAACAGGTGCTTTATTCTTCAGCTGGGAGTGTTTAATGCGTGGCCGGGTGTAAGTGACGGTGAGATTCTGACATTGGGGTTGAGGGACGTAACGAGATAACAGAGCGGCCAAGATTATGGCTCGCGCCCGAAAAATTCATGTACGATGTCGGTTAGATGATGCGACAAGAATTTCGATACAGAGAAGTAATGACCTTGACACAGACGTTCGGAAACACCTTGCTGGTGACGCTGGCATCCAGGCTTGTGCCTGAGCTGTACACAGCATGTGAGATAGCTGCACTGCCGCAATACTCGCGTTCATTTCCATACTCCTCGCAAGTGGAATAGTTCCTTGACATTTTTTAGTCCAACTTCAGGTCACTTGCAGGCTGGCATCCATCAAGTAAACTCTCTTCGAAAACAAGAGCAAACGCCGTAACCCTTGCACCTTGTCTTTGTGGGATTTGGCATGTTGTCTTTCAGAACCTGGACTTTCCGCATGAAGCGGCAGGGATAACAGTATTCCGTGATGACCGGCTTGTTGAATTTGAGGTGGTGGTGGTCTGAATTCGTTCACGATGGTGATAGAAGGGATTAAAGGACGCGACGTGGTAGACGGGTTATCTCCAAATGAAGTCATAGCTAACAACTCGGACCTCCCGAAACCCACAAAGCCAGTACACGACTTCTTCATTTCCACAGTGAGTATTTAGACAGACTCTGCCGAGCTGCTTATGCAAACAGTGATGTCTGTGGAGGGGGATAGGCAAAGAAGAAGAGAGGACTCCTTTTCAACCGTAATTCCAGAAGTCTGTAGCTGTATCAGGCGGACGCCGTATTATAGGTTGCTTGATTCAGGGTGTCACCGGCGTGAATATCCAGGGGTTGGTCTCGTCCTTTCATCAGCTCCGCGTTTCCTCGTCACGGCGTACGAACTCCCAGACGATAGGTTCATCAACACCACACAGGTTCGTCACTAGCATGGTCTGCTACTGATGAAGTACGATGATACTTCTGAAATGCTGTCGACAATATTCATCCTCAATAATAATTTCCAAAGTCTTCAGCGCCACACACGTATAGTAGACTGGTGTTGAGCCTGCCAGCTCCTTAAGGGAGTAAATATAATGCTCTTGTTCTCGACAAGAGCATAGTGTCAGATATAGAAAGGCCGGATACTGTAAATCCCTCTTTGCATTATAAGTCTAGAAAGCATAGAGGAGTTGCTTTTAAACTGCTGGTAACACCTGACCCCTGCGGTCAAGATCATCAATATTTGACCAACAATTGAGTAAAGAGCATGTGACGTAAACGGAAAGGTGAACGCAGACTGTACAAACAGATTGCGTTTCAACCTTGTTCAACCCCCGTTAGGTCTTGTGGGGAACGACTGGGGAAGCAACAACAATTGCACCTACAGAACATGTCTATAGAGCCATGGGGGGTCTTGGCATGGATCTCACGACTCCGCGAAATCTACGTCAATAATATCTGTTGAGCGGAAAGGTCAACTCATGGCTCATATCAACAGCTCACTCTTCTGCATTAATTCGTAATTCCACCGGTCCTCAATCCCTTCTTCTTCTTCTTCTTCTTCTTCTTCTTCTTCTTGCAGATATGAAGACAAGATAAAATGTGCATCAAGCTATTGACGTGGCAGTTCTCGCATTCATAGCTCAAATCACCGAACGCCTTTTATGTCTACTCGGAGTGACTTGATTACCTGGCTACCGCTTAGCTATGCACTGACTTGTTCTACATTATTCAAGCGCACCATTATCCGTCAATACTCACCTCACAGAACAATCTAGGAAGAGACAAAAAAGTTTACTATTTCATTCCACAGCAAGCTAAAGAAGCAGCAGCACCACCGCACACCATCATCGTCGGTATTCGTATGCTTCTTCACTTCAATAAGCCACAACTACTCTCCCAACCTATTTTAAATAAAAAGAACACCGCTCTGTGTCTGTTTCGCGCACCCAGTCTATGCCACGCTATTAACCACCAAGCTCGCCACGCCCTCTTCTTCCGACCGGACGTTTATCTTCATCGTCACTCCCGTCTTGGCCGAGAAGGCCATGCGCACCTGTGCCGCCACCTTGCCGCCCGTCACCGTCTTGCCGTACAGCTTGAGCGCGTGTGTTGACGTGCTGAGCGCCACGTCCGTGCCCTCGAGCGGTTGCAGCGAGAGCGCCTTGGGGATTTGCTCGACGGCATCTGGAAGAAGTGACAGGTCAGTACAGATTCAAGAAGTTGCTGAGAAGGTGAGAACAAACCTTGTATGCTCTTGAGAGCGCTGAGCTGCAGAGTCTCGGTTGCCTCCTCGCCCGAGCCCGACTGCTCCCAGATGTTTTCGAAGCTTCCAGCGTATGCGGGAACGATGTAGTCGGCACCGTTGAGGTCGAGGTCCTCGACCTGGTACTCGTCTTCGTAGCCACCCTCCTCGGGCTCGCCCGTGGACGGGTCGATCTCCTTGAGGGTGAACTTGAGGATGTTCGTGAAGCTGGATGCGACGTATGTAGCCTCATCAGCAGTACGCTTGAATGAGACATAAACGGTGCCAGGCTCATCCGTCTTGAGTACCGGCGCGGGGATGATGAACTCTTCCTCGAGACCAGACTCTTCCTCCTCGGTCGGGGTGACGACCATGGTGACGTCGGCGAGGACGGTGTCGGGAAGAGTGTTCTTGATCTCGTACTGGATAACAATGTGTTCCTTGAAGATGTGCTTGATTGCCGATACGACGTACTCGGTCTCCGATTCAGTAAGCTCGACAACAGGTGATGACTTGAGGACACCGCCAAAGGCTGCGATCTCGGGAATGGCTTGGAGCTGTGCAGCGTATTTTTGGGCGGCGGCAGTTGCAGACGCAGCAGCATCAGCACCACTGCGGCTGGCAGGCTTGGGACCAGCCGAAGGAGCCTTGAGAGTAGGGGTTGCAGAAGTGAGCTTCTTGGTGCGGTCCTCTGCGTCGGCCTGTTCCCGGGTGACAACAGGAATCTTTGAGAGGTCGAAAGGCTGAGAGAAGGTCTCCTTGTCGTCCGCAGTGACGTACATGACAAGCTGGTGCTCGAGGGTAGGGAGAGAGAACATGGAGTCGTTACGGATGAACTTATGAGCATCCTCATCTTCATCATCCATGAGTCTCAAGTTCAGAGCAGCACGATCACGTACTTCGTCATCAGTATCATCAAGACAGCGAGTCAAGAGAACACGGACACTGCTCTTGACCTCGGGGTCCTTCTGGCCAACGCCGAACTTGGCAAGCGCAGTAACGGCGGCGGCGCGGACAATGGCGTTCTCGAGGACAACACGGTTGTAGATGTAGCGGATGTACTTGGTCGGCTGAGGAGTCTTGGGGCCTTCCATGCCGAGCAAGTGCAGGATCCGGACTGCAAGCTTGGTGAACTCGCAGTCCTCAATGAACTCGCAGAGATGGGCCAGAGCGTCCTCCTTGCTCTCAGGAACGAACTTGATGAGATCGAACATCGACTCAACGACGGCACGCTTGAATTCATAGCCACCCTCGTCCCTCAGAATGCCGCTGAGGAAAGCGAGCATGCCGGCTTGCTTGGACGGAAACTTCAAGCACAGTGTCCTGATAGCCTCGACAATGGTAACCTTGAACTCATCCGTAATCTCAGCCATGAAGCCGGAGATTTGCTTCATCAGGCGGTCGACACTAGACTCGTTTCCAGTCTTGAGAAGAGTGGTGATAGCGAACGTGGCAATGGAGCGGTTGCTGTTTGTGATCAAAGCCTCGATATCAGGATTGCACTGGCGCACAGCATCGGGCTTGAACGTAGCGAAGTTGTGGAGAATGCGAATAGCGGCAAACTTGGTGACAGCGCGAGGAGATGTCAGGAACAACTGGAGGACATGGACAGCCTGCACAATCTCGGTGTCGGAGACATCCCTCATATCACAGATGGCCTTGGCGGCCTCAAAGTTGACCATCTCGCTCTTGTGACGCAACCATCCGTCAAGGAGCTGCATCATGGGCTTGCGCAGGTTGGGGTCCTCCTCGGCGAGCTTAGCCGCCAGCCTGACGAGCAGGACGGTTGCCGCAGGGCTCTTGACCACACCGGCGGCGCTGTACTGCTGCACCATCTTCACAAGGGCCATCCGGTCGTGAGAGCGCATCTGATAAAGCAGACCAATGGCATGGTATTGGGTCATGAAGTTCGTGTTCGCGGCGGTGAGGTTCGAGTGCGAGGTGCCGAAGCCTAGAGAGAAACCGCCGGAGGACTTGGTACCCGAGGCAGCTTCCTGTGTCTCGCTCTGCCATCTCCGGACAACGTCGCGGGCCACGGGAAGCAGGTGGTAGGAGGAAACAAGGGCCGCAGATGAGACGGACGGGGTCTTGTCGACAATGGCGGTCTTAATCAGACGCTCAATGGCTGGTACTGTCGAAGCCTGCAGGGTGTCAGCGCAATTCATGTACCGGACTCCTTTCAATGCTCACATCAATGACACGGCAGAGAGCTCTTATGGCGTTCGCGCGGTATACAACATCACTTCCGACGGCCGTGTCCTTCATGATACTGCTCGTGACCATGATAACATCCTCTGCAGTGTTGGCCAGCTCCTTGATGACCAGGTAGACCATCTGGCGCAGGCTAGCATCCTTATTCTGGAACAGCTTCGAGATGCCAAAGAAAAGGGAGGTGGCCTCATTGGTGGGGAACTTCTCGCCGGTAAATAGGAGCAGGGCAATCTTTGTGAGGAGGATGCGGCATCTGCGTGGGGAGATTGGCGAAGAGTTGAAGACGCGAGCTGGTTAGGCGTAAGCTAGAGCTATAGGGCACGCACACAGCGGGGGCAGCGAACCTTCCTGGAAAACGGAAGTGCGGTCAACCTTGACGATGGCGCCCTCGGCGTCCTCATCCTTCTTGTTGTAGCTCATGGTTGTGCGGGCGCTGGGCGGGAGCGCAGACTAGGCAGGAGAGGAAGCTGGTATGGGGGAAATGTGTCCTTGTCCGCCGGCCAGGGTGCTGCGACTCGATGGATGGTGCGGCGGCGGCAAGAAGTCGCGGGAGAGGTAGTGAGGAGGGTTCAGGGCGGCAGACGGAAGTCGAGCATGCGAATGGCCGGTCGCCGCGTTGAGGGGAGTGGAGAGAGAGTTGCGCTCGGCGGATGCTGCCGTGGTCGCGCCCTTGGTGTTGCGTTGCGCTTCCGCTGCCAAGAAAGCCAGGGTAGGCCGCCGGCCACGACGAATCTCCGTCCTTCAGCCCTGCGGCGGAGCGTCATCGCGCCCGCCCCTCCGCCAGGCCCCAGAGAACTTCCACCACCCCTCTGAGCGCAATTGCTGCCTGCCCCCGTCCCAGCCAGAGCTCATCAGGTCGCATACGCACCTCATCACTTGCCATTCTTCGCCGCAGCTCACCGTATAACACATTCTTCCCCGAGCGCACGCCGCAGCCCGTCCTGAATCGCGACCAAAATGAACCCGGGAATGCCAGATGTACCTATGCAGGTCGAGGTCGACCCCAATGAAGACACCGAGTGGTAAGGAAATTAGCATGTCTATTCTAGGCAATGTCTGATGTCCCTGCAGGAACGATATCCTCCGTAAGCATGGTATCATCCCCGAGAAGCCTCCGTCGCCCACCCCCATGATCGAGGAGGCCCTCACCGAAGCACGGAGGCTAGCACACGAGAACAGACTAGAGGGCAAGGATCTGGACGAACTTGCGGAGCTGGAGGATGAAGAGGATGACGATTTCCTTGAGCAATATCGGTAGGTCTTCAGGGTTCTGCTGAAGAGTTGTGAGATGGTTACCATCTAGAAGGAGCTGAAGCATTCATCCGGAGTGGACCTATTTGAAACCTTCTGCCATGCTATGACTGGCTGAGTGCTCCTGCTTCTTCTGACTGGTAAACGGCAACCGGAACTTTTGGTGCCTCGCTTGCCGGTCTTGCGATAGTCATACTGACCCTTGAACAGGAAGAAGCGCATGGCCGAGCTTTCCTCCATCCAGACCGCCTCAAAGTTCAACCAAGTCTACCACCTGCAGAAACCCGACTATTCGCGCGATGTGACCGACGCATCTAAAGAAGCTTGGGTTCTTGTTCTCCTCACTGCTGCAAGCACCAACACCGAGTCCCAGAGGGCAGTCGAGCTTTGGCGTGAACTGGCTCGCAAATTCGGCGACATCAAGTTCTGCCAGATCAGGGCCAACATGTGCATCGAAGGATACCCAGATCGAAACACGCCCACTGTCTTGACCTATAAGGATGGTGACATTAAGAGGCAGATTGTAACGTTGAAAGAACTCAATGGACCGCGCACATCTGTAGAAGGTAAGGCGATTCAGATAAATCTGCCCGAGATCTTTCCTCGTATCCCTGATGGGTTTCAGTATTCGGCTGGGACCATCATATCAAGCGCATGGATTGCTGACGCAAACCTGTTACAGATGTCGAGAAGCTGCTGATAGATCTCGGTGCCCTCAAACATGGCGACCCCCGGCTCAAGCAGAAGGAAGAAGAGCCTGACGAGAGCTCGAAAAAGATTCGCCAGACCCGCGTTGATGACGACGAGGATAGTGACTGGGATTGAATGGTAGCCCGAACACCGGATCAACCAACGGCAGGGCCCATCTTCCCACTGCTCGTTCGGAGCTGAGCTCCAGCGCCCAGTTCTATATACCAGGAAAGAGATCCTGGATGACGACAACATGCATACCTGGGCTTTCTCCAGGGTCTGCTGGTCTATGCATCTCTTTACGGCAGTGCAAGAGCGAAACCGAGCAGCAAGCTGCAGGAAGACGAAGCAGTCTTCTAGCCCGCAGCGGGATTCTTCACGCATATACAGTCGGAGCGAGAAGCTTCGGCCTACCAAATCCAGATCTGACTGCGCCTTGTCACTTTTGATCATATTTGTGTGGACTGATACGTTATCTCGCTCCGGGATAGATATGCAAGTGGACCCTAGTCAGACAACGCAGTGCCCGGTTTCGTCAATCGTCCGGCTGCCTCTGCCCTTTAACCGTCAACGACAACTATCCTGCTGACTTCCACCCCGCCTTCAGCCCAGTTTCTCTTGGCTGCCTTACCTCAGCGCCCTCTGCAGTTTTTGCTGTGCTGACATCGTCCACGCTTCTCCTAAATGGTCTCAGTGTAGGAACTCATGCATGCATTCCCTGGCCCGATCCTCCTGCTTCTGCAGGGAGACTGTCCCCATCTTGTTCCGACCAACGGGAAACAACGGGAGGCACGGGTATCGGGCCAGACTAACTCATCACTCTATCTCACTCCTCAAAGGTTAATTCGCACGGCCCTTGACCTTCGTACCGAACGCGTAAGGCAGCGCCACCATTGCGTTCACTACAGCTTCCCTGATACTCCCTTCTCGCCGTTTTTCCGCCTATGAGGCGCCTCCTAGTGCGACATTTTTTCCAACTGACCATCTCTTGGACGATTGAATGGAGACGGTGCTATTCGCGTTCTCTAACCAGCCCTTCCTGCGGGGACGAGTCCATCTCGGGAGCGGCTGTCTTGAAGTGTTGAGGCTCTCTGGCTTATTGCCGGATTATTTCCAAATTCTTACTGCCTTTCCTTCGACTACGCATCTTTCCACGGAAACGTATTCATGCCCGTGGTAAAATGATCTTATCCCTCGGTACATGCTCCGGCCCTGTCAGCATTTAGTCGGCTCGTAATCAGGCAACAAATTCACCTTCCGCACGTGCAACTCGCATTTTGTCCTACCCCAACCCCGCCCGCTTCCCCACTAAACAGCGCTCTTCAAGGTCATGCGAAAATCTTGAAACTCTGAAACGTTGCATGCATTCTGCAGTCCAACGTACGCGGAAGCGTAGGGTCAAGTAGGTAATACAGGGCAGAGCACGTTGAACCAGCGGCTCCGCATCGGCATTACGCATGCCCACCATTCCAGAATGCCGGGAAACGTCGTAGTTCTACAAACACGAGCGTATCTCAACTTCTCGCTGCCTCACAGGGGATTGATATGCCTATACCAGGCTGACACAAAGCTCCAGTCGCACCCAAAATACGCAATTCCCGCGTGCCGTGCCGCGTGCTCCCGCTGCTCGGGATTCCCACTCACTGGCACGACGTCAGACCACTCTTCGTAGGTGGTGCACCTATTCTAAAACATCTGTTGTTGCTCCTCCCCCAACCACGTCTCTCGGCTTAACCCGTTTAACCGTCATCGCGCTTTCTTCTCATCCAATCATGGCCAACCCCCACTCAACTCCTTCCACGAAACGAAAGTGTCTCAAACACACTCACGTACAGAGAAATGCTACAGCCGAAGACTGATGGTAATGACCTCTCAAAAACGAAACTTCATAGACAATTGAAGTCTTAGTCCTGGCAGGAATGAATTGTGTTTCTGTTGATAAGCCTACCCGGGTAAATGCTTCAAATTCCCCGTAGTAGTTCTGGTCTGATCTTTGTCCATGGGAATATCATACTCGGAGCTCACCGCCGGCTGCAACACCCTTCTGTACCGCAGACCAAAAACAAGACCAGAAATTTTCCTTCCTTCTCAGCCCTACGCCCTAATCAATCAACCCGAATCTAATTGCTGACTCTTAACCACTTTCTGCCTCCCTTAACAACCCCCCGAAGGAACCCCGCTTTTCTCCCTAAGCCTTCTCGTAGGAGCAACAAGCCTGTTCCCGTTTATCAGTCGCATCGCAGCTCATGGCGGTCGTCGGCGTACGCGTGGCCGGGACCGCCCTTTCTCGTCGCGCCGTGCCGCACACGGGCTCCGGCCAGCCTTGCAGTCGCGCTGTCTCCGCACCCAAACTCGGCTCCGTAGGAATGGCGTGCTTTTCATCCTGCTCTTGACCTACACAGGCAAGACCCCTGCCGTGTTGTTCTGCCTCTCCCTTCCCCGCCACGCGAGAGGCCTGCCGCATCCTGCACCACCAATCCATCCATGCCTTTCTAGTCCCCGCATGCATACTCGCGATTCTTTCCCCCGAAAGAAAAAAAACCACGCGTATTCCAGACAGCGCTAGGAATGCCTGGAGAAAATGCTTGAACGGCGATAGGCGCGCGTAATGCAACCTTTTCGCGTCACCTTGCCCTCCACCCCTTCTCGTTCAAATGCCTAATCAACGCGGCTGCCGTCAGATGCCGGATGGCGCCCTTAGTAACCGCGCGTGCAGACCGGCCGTATCGGCATGCTTGATGTGGTACACCGAAAATGCCGTGTTTCGCCGGTTTCTGTCGTTGTTTTTGCCGGGTCGGGTCGGCAGCGGCGAAAGAGAGCTGAGAGGTGGTGTCAGCGTTGTGCTTTGTCGGTGTGCGTGAGTGGGGTGATGCTGCGTGTTTGTTCCCCCTTTTCTTTTCTGTTTCTTCTTCCCTTCCCTTCCTTTTCATGAACTCTGGCGTGACTTTGCTGCTCGGGTCGTACTTGTTTTAATAGAACGTACCTGGGATTAGTGCTACTTAGTCACGTTTTATGTGCAAGGCTGAAGGATTTTGAGGCTGAGGCAGATAAAAGAGAAAAGAGAAACAGTAGGGAAGGAAGCCGATATATGCTACGGAGGCAATCGGTATTCACGTAAGAGAATTCTATTTTGACAACGTTCTCGTCATCAAGGTCAACGGATAACGACGTTCGTGCTGTGTCATTTGGTTGAAGATGTCTGCCCAGATAATCCTGATCACTAAATCGTAATGGACATGATGATGAAAATGTGATATCATTCGATCCCGACGGCAGTCATCATAATAGGTATTTTCTGATAGAGCGCCAGAGCAGTGGCAAGATATCCCAGCCAACCGACCAACTCCAAAAAAAAAGGGTATATACAGTGAAAAAAAGCAAAAATTTAGGCGTGAAAGTCAAAGAGTCCAAAAGCGAGCGGTACTCAGATTTCCCACTCCTCTTTTCCAATACTTGACCTTCTCTGATAAAGCCCAAAACGAAGTCCCAGATCAACCCTACGATGTAGGCGCCGAGTTCCCACTTCCCAATGGTATATGCCGCTCCATGACATTCCCGCTCATCTATCTTTTTTTTTTCCGTCTCTCCTCATCATATCAATGCATCCCCACCTCCCCTGCTGCTCTCCTCCTCAATAACCTTGTAAATAACTCCCTCCTCAAATACCGGACCCTGGCCATCACACCTCGCTGCCGTCCTCAACCTCTCGCACACATCCGCCACATCCACGGCACCCGACCGCACCAACGGATGCGACTGTATCAGATCCCACGTCTGACTCGCCCCCAGCAGATGCTGCGTCCGGCTGTGCCCACGACCGCTACGACCCGCCCTCTGCCCCGAACTCCCCGCGCTCGGGCTGCCATTCCCACTCCCCCTCGAACCGCCCGACGAGCTCGACGCCACCGCTCCCGCACCCCCGGCCGCCGACACCGTCGTGTACGCATCCCTGTCCAAATCCATCTCCATCCCGCCCGCGTCCGCCGAGCTGGCACCGCTGCCCGGACTGCCCGGCCTCGACCCTCGCGTCGCCCTCAGAATCTCATTTTCCGTCTTGGCCCGCTGGAGCAGGAGTTTGAGCCGCTCGTTGTCGCTCTGCAGCGAGTGCGTCGAGTTCTCGAGGGACCGCAGCTTGTCCTCGAGCTCGCGCACGTGGCGCTCCTTGCGTTCGCGAAAGGCGCGCTGGGCGGCACGGTTCTGGGCTTTGCGGCGCGACTGCGCGGGCGTGAGGTTGGCGCCCGAGAGGTTGTTGCCGTCTTTCTCCTCGGAAGACGAGCGTGTGCGGGTGGTTGGGGAGGCGGGTACTTGTTGGGGCGGCGGGGAGGCGCTGGCGGCGGCGGAGGAGGAGGTGGTGTTGTAGGTGGATGGGCCGGCGGCGGCGGGATGCGGGAGGCCTGAGGTGCTTAGGTTGGCGTGGATGGGCGAGGCTTGGGTGTGGTGGTGGGCGTGTGAGGCCTGCTGGGTGTCGAGGTCGAGGGAGATGCCGCTGTCGACGCTGCCAACTGCGTCGAGAGCTGGCGGGACGGTCGAGTGCGACTGGTGGTGGTGGTGGTGGTGGTGGTGATGGGCGGGTGGCGAGCCGGAGGGAAGCGAGGAAAACGAAAAGGCGTCGTATTGCAGGAATGAGGCCGGGTCGAGGTGGCTCTGGAAGTTCATCGCAATGTTAGCTGAGCGGTACATTGCGGCGGTTGCTTGTTGTTCGTGTTGTGGGCATGGGGGCGGGTGCGGGAAGAGGCGGAGATGAGGTTGAGGACTGGGGGGAAGCTGCTCGAGCTTCCGCAAAGCTTAATACCTGCAAGTTGAGCTTGTCGGCGGTGCTGTCGTAGGAGGGCGTGGGCGGGAGGCCCATGTAGTACTGGTGAGGAGGCGGCGCGGAGAAATAGGAAGAGTAGTCCATGGCTCTCGGGGGAATGTGGCGGCTCGTTTGGGTAAGGCAGAGGGTTGAGGAGAGGTAAGACGGGGAAACAACAGCGGCGGGAAGATTATGTATGAGTCGAGGATAGGCACAGCTAGCTACCTTTGGCGGGCGTGTATCGAGCGGAGTGGGGCCAATGCGTCTCGCGGGATCGGCGCGTAGATATAGCTCGGCGCGGGGATGGGCTGGTCTAGCGGGCTCTATCTGGTCGTCTGGAGGCGTGTGGAAGCTGGACGGACAGGGAGGGCAGCGCAGTTGGCGGGCAGGGATTGTGCGTGCTCGTGCATCACGACGATACCGGCAGACACGTACCTGGAACCTCGCACAGGACGGAGCAGCAGGGCCGTTTGCCGCGGCGCATCAGTGCTGGGGCTGGGCGTAAGCTGCGCGGTGTCAGGCCTGGTGCATCTGGGGGAGCTGGACGCGAGGGAAGTGAAGCTGAAGATCGGCAGCCAATGGCAGCGTAAGGCTGAAGTGTCTGGGCCTGTCCCCGCCTGCTGCGACGCGGCCAGCAGACAGCAGCAGCGACAGCGCTAGATGGCCGCCCCCAAAGCTCAACGGCCCCAACCACGCCCGCCCGGCGCAACGGCTGCACTGACGACCCAACGCCCCCGGCCAGCACCTCATCGCACCGCTGCTTGGACGCCACCAAACCCAAACTCACGGGGCTACCACCGCCGCCGCACTCAAGCTTTCTCGCCCATCGCCCGTCGCGCCTCCTCGAGCCCTCTGCTCGTCGCCGCAGACCGCAACAGTCGCTGACACGAGCACCGCCAACCACGCCCAATCGCTTCCTTCCCGAGCGCGCAACCTCCCTCCAAAAATAGCCGTCTTTGGAATCCCGCTTGCCGCTTTCGGTATGTGCTCCACCGCGACCGGGCGCTGCCGTGCCACCACAGGCTGCCCGCCCGAGTGCAACGGCCCGCCAGAGATAACCGCCCTTTTGAGCCGCTGTATTTGCCGTCATCCGATGCCTTGGTTGGTGGAATTTCCAGCTGTTCAGCCCCTGCTTCCTGTGTTGCCTACAAGTCGCTCATTACCTATGCTCACCCAAGAATACTCGTGTGTAGTCATCGCAGAGCGTGTCCGCAATCGTATATACACCCGCTTGCCCTGCATACTTTAACCTCCCACTACCCGCCTAGATCACATCGCCCCGCTCTCCATGTCTGCTTGAAGAAATTGCCCTGCATACAGATCTTCGACAGCGAGTCAGTAACGATGTTTTCTCGCGTCTTAAAAGATCACCTGCATCTTGACCGCAATAGTGCAACAACATTGGGGGATTGTTCGCCCCATCTCGCATTCAAGCGCAGAAGCTACCGGAAGAGAACTCATGTTTGACAGCCTTCACGTGTTCCCACGTTTCGCTAAGGCTAATTTCGCAGCGCAGCACGAAAGGGTAGCATCACTCTGAGTCTAAACCTGAAACTGTCCTTTGGAAAGAGACACGGTTCGCATAGATCGCAGCCTCATTGGAGATCTGAGCGAAGCAGACACGTGGAAACTTACCGGACGCCACTGCTCCTTTTGAAATATGTCAAAGGTTCCGAGCAAAAGCAAGAAGTTGAACCAACCTCTGATGTTTCCAGGAGAGGAACTTCAAACGAGAAACAAGCTCAAAAGCCATTCCTTCATCCCCACTTTGATCGCTAGCTTTCCAATATCGTGGAAGGCAAGGAACATCGAACTATCTTCACGAGCTCCGGTACGCCGGGAATATTTGGCTGACTGCGCCGCATTGGCGGTCGTCAAGGAGAGTTGTGCTAGAGAGCACCTGATCCGACTTAAGCTTTCTGTGGCCGATTGGTGCGCTCCTCCAGCGAATGGGGAGGAGAAGGTGCCTGTGTTCGGCGCGCAAGCAGCGAGGGAAAACCCGCGGGCACACATGCGCATCATAGGCTCCCGTCCCTTTGACTTGCGTCCGTTTCCGCTTGCCCTTCTTTCGTTTCTTCTTGCTGTGTGGAGGAGAGGCGCATGTGCGCGCGGATTTCCCGGGGTTCACACTGCTCAGCGAGTAGTGCGCCGCCGCATCGCAGCCTGCGATTTGCGGGCTTGATGGTGCGGCTGGAAGCACTAGTGCTACGCCAAACTTTACTTGCTCTCACCCCTCCAAGTTCTTGCGGTTCGGCTGGCCGGGATGGAAGCCTATCTCTCCCCATCCGGGGGCCCTGTTTAGCGGGCCTCGAACTGGTTTGAATCTGTCTCGATCTCGGCTCCAGTTACTGATCCACGGTGGAAGCGGCTTACTGCTGCAGGTAAGTCAAGATCTGCCGAGCGGCTCCAGGACGAACCTTTGCCGTGAGGGCGTCAAGGGATAAGAATAGACGTACGGATTACTGCAACAGGAAGCTCAGGAATTTGTGCAAACTTGGGGCATTGTTTGGACTATCGATGTAAGTCTATTAGACTGGTGTCTGGACAAAGATTTCCACCCCGCACACGTGTCAGTACTTGCTTTTGCAACACTCATGGGGCCGAAGCCGTAGTCGAATCCCTGGGTACGTTACGCACGAGCGAATTTGCTGGACTGACGAGACACCTTAACGCAGCCCAGAACCGTAACGCTAACTTTGCGTCACACGCGTTGTCTCCAGAGACGGCTGTTACCGCTGCGTCTGGGATAGTCAAGAGTGCATATCCTGGAAAAGGCATGGGAAGTTGGACCGTAAGCACCTGGCATCGACTGTGTCTCTCACTGCTTGTGCAGGCGCGGCATACATATATGCCCCCATGGCTAACACCAGAGCTTTTCTCAAGCGATTTATCAGTGGCCTTCGTCGCTGGAACCCTTCGCATGATCACTACTTTTTCGGGGTTGACATTTTTTGACTCGCTTTGCATCCACACTTCGGTAGATTGATGCCGATCTGATTTACAGCCGAGACTTATCTTCCATCTTATTGCCATCTCTACACTTCAATAGTTGTCTTGAGCAGAGTTCGTTAATTTTCTCTACCATCGATTATGTAGCATAACAGCCTACATTAATCAGACTTACCTCTCATCTGCAGCTTACGAAGATGGACAATAGTCAAGATGTCTCAAGAAGCTGGGATGTCGAGTTCGCCACAGGTGGCAGAACACAAGAGCGCCCGACTCCGTAATTTCAAATTTTGAAAAAAAAAAAATACATCAGAGCAGTTGTAGTTCTGCATGTGTGTATGCAGACTCAAGACAGTAGCAGTGCCTGTTTAATAGAAGAAGTTTCCATGAAGGTCTATCTCTGAATCTTTATCCCTCGCAGCACACTGAGGTCTCCCAATACGCCACACGGATCTTGCTCTCGTGTCTCATTCTTTCATCAAAGTCCCTACTTCCCCACTCCATTTGACCGGCGCCGGTATTGCTAGGAATACGCCTTACTTCAGCTGCAGGTAGCCATCTTTGGCGTCTAATTTAAGCCAACATTTTCATAGTCTTTTCCATAGGTGCACTCAGTAACGATCCATGTTGAGACTCCGAAACGTTTTGCCAGAACTGACTCCGAGGCTTGTTCGGTATTGCAAGAATGCACGCTAAGACCCATCTCAGCGGATCGTCTGGGCAGATAAGTCTTGTCGGAAATGGTCACGATGCACTTCTAGTATTGAGCAATACTTCTGGCTATGTTAGAACAGCATCTCTCTAGTATTGGATACGCGTCCTTCATCATCAATCGCCCTTGATGTTTGACGTAACTTCATCCCCGAGGCACTTCAATCAAACGGAAAAGGGAAGCCAGGCCCAGTGACTCAGTTTCTCGTGTTGTGAAAGGTCTTCCAAGATGTCAAGGGCGTCATACGTGACCGATTGGGTACGAGAAAGGCTTAAAGGATCCCTCAAGAGGCCTTAAGAGTAGGAAAGATCTAAGTCAAACCCACGAGGAGACTGCCGAATCAGCACATGGCAGTCGAAACGCACGAGGAATCATCTGATTAGCTGCATAGAACGGTAAGAGAAATCCGCGAGATGTCATGTTGGTAAGTATCCATGCTGGTGGCGAACACTGCCACCGCGTGGCCTGCCCGAAGCTCAAAGTTCCAATCTAGAACGCCAGAACGCCTCATTAAATATTATGACTAGTAGTGATCCATCCAGCTGGGACTAATGGCGTACAAAAGATTACGCTGGCAGTAATGCCAGCCTAACCATTTTCACTGGCTTTTGGCAGGATCCTGGTTTCTCAAATCGTGTGAAAAGTGCCATCTCAGCGACTCTGTCCCCGTCTTGATCAGTTTCTGAGGAATCGAGAGGATTCATCAGCAGGAACCATTGAGGGCGAGCTTAGTTTCAAGAACTCGTTCTGAAACGTATGTCTGCTTCTCCGCACAAAGCTTTTTGGCAGTGGTTCTCTGGAAAGACCCGCCTTGCACAGCCCGACTTCTAAACGCTAGAGAGAAGGAAATAACTTTCAACTCTTCTCATGGATTTTACCACTTTGAAAACGGTAGTAAAGTATAGACACGCGAATTACTTTCCGGAGGGCGTTGATACGAGAAGAGATCGAGCACGAGCAACCCCGTAGACAATGCGGCAGAAGACAAGATATATATGCTCAGATTACGGTGTCATGTCCGCTTACGAGGCACTTTTGGCGATGCTGGCAAGGTCCAATGAACCCATAAGTGTAGTCCACCTGCTTAGGCCGGGCTCCTTGTTGTAAAGTTACCGGGCGCGATGGTCTGCCTGACTGGAAGGATGCGAACCAAAAGAGGTAAAAGGCTCCTCGGAAAACTCTTAAATGTGATCAAGACGATAAGGCCGGTTGCAGAAGTATAGTCGTGATGTTTAAAACAGCGTCTCTGGTGAACGATTCCTTCCGCGTGTTAAGATCCACGATCTGATGCCTTATAGTGCTCTGATCGATGGCCTTCAACTTCATGACCTTGCAGCCCATCAAGATTGGCATCTCTTTGTGGCATTCGGCCTTTCCCTGCATTGTTGACCGTCGATATTCCAAACCACATTTGCTCACTAACGACATGGCGCCTTAGCGGTGCCGGAGACGCACAGGCTCGTCCGAGGATAACCAGTGATTGTCAAGACCATCTCTTTTTCTCTGCACATCTATCTTTTTGCCAAAGAAGTGATGTAAACAAAAAGGACAAGGAAAAGGAAACGATGGCGCTCCCTTCCATTCCAATCCCGATAGCGACAACAACAGAGCGAGAGAGCCTTGGATGATATGAAAAAAGATTTCCGAACAGGGTCCAAAACGACGATGACTATGCAATACCTACAAATACTCTCGCTCTCGTCATGCCATCCAGCCATCCATCCATCGGTCATGATAAACAAAAACACACCAAGTGTAACCAAAGTAAACCCCCAAGCGCTTTCCGCGAATACCAACAACCCCGTGAGATAGCTGGGAATGCCCACATGATAGAAAAAAAAAAGAACTAAACGCCTTGAAATACGAGTAATAATGTTCCGAAATTATAAACGCCCGTAAGAGATTTAGTGATGCACAAAACGCCCGTAGGGTGTCCCTGAAGATGCGGAGAATGCACAAAGAGAAGTTGACCAACGATACGCGGGCATAGAATCCGATCGACCTCCAAAATGATGAGTACCCATCCCTAGCAAACAAATAAGAACGGAAGTTGAGGCAAGAAGAGTGCTCCTTGATGGAGGTCCAAGGGCGAGACAGGTAGTCAGGTAATCATCTGATCCGACATTTTGGTTAGGGTGTTGAAGTAGGCATCCTCTCAAACTTTCTTGGCATCGAACAACGTCAGGCTCAGTGCGGTGTCGTTCGGGCCAGACCCGCTAGTCGAGTCCGGTAAGATTTCCCAGCGACGGGGATGATACGGGACGGGCTTGCCATATTCGACAGGCTGAGCAGAACCGCCACTCACAGTGCCAGTGTGAGCTGCCGCACCAGCACTGGTGGCTCCAAGGCGCTGCTGCTGCGCTTGAGTGCGCTGCGCTTGCGCCTGCCAGAAGCCTTGATGCTGGTGCTGCGCTGCTGTGCCGCGGGCTGCAGCCGCGACACTAGCAGGAGGATTGCTGCCGGAGGGTTGAGGTTGAGTTGGAGTGATGAGACCGAGCCAAGAATCCTGTATGGCCGCAGGAAGGCCCAGTATGAAGACCACACGAGGGTCATGTGTCGATTTGGCAGCTTCATATTTGAGGAGCTGCGCGCGGGCTTCGTCAGGGAGGTCGTCGGAAAGAGATGCTGCAACGTCGAGAATATATTCCGTAGTTTGGGAAAACGGTTGAAGATCCTGATGAAGAAGGAATGTGCGCAATGTCCAGAGCAAACTTGCTTGGTGACTGGTGTGTGCTTTTCCAGGCTGGCAGATCGATTTGTGGACAACAATGAGGTGGAGCATGGCGCAAATCCATGGGCAGAGAGCATTGGCAACAGCGTATCCTTGCCGCAATTTCGTCACTTCCTCTCTCGAATCGCTCGCCTGACCAGTTTGGTTTGACGGAGAAAGCAGATCAAGCAAGTTACGGAGTTTCTCTAAGATCGCAGCACAGATCTGGCTTTGGGTCTTGTCGTCTATGCTCCATGCGGTTAAGTTGAGCACAGAAAGATATCTGTGAAGCATCTTCTGATGATCTTCCTTGCTTGTCGAGACTATCGGCTCCTCGGTTCCGGAACGTGCTTTCGAGAGAGTGGTGACGGCGGATAGTATGTGCGTCTCTGCATATTCACGGATCTTCCGGGTCATTTCTGCATCCAGCCCGGTGAGGAGATCGGACCAAATAGACTTGTCGTTCTCCACAGCTTCCTTGACAGCCTGGATGATCGCATCTGCTACACCAATCTCGCCCTCTTCATCGGAGAGGACCTGGATCTTGAAGAGCAATTGCAGTTCCAGTTGGCAGAAGGGTACTGAGAGATCATCCGCGGCGTTTACAAGGGTGCTTGCCTGGTCTTCGGCATCGAGATTTGCAAGGCCTAAGCTGCTGCTCGGATCCATCAAAGCATCGAATAGTGCCTTGAAGAGTGTCGAGCGCTTTTCATCCAGTGCCATGGCAGCATTAGCGTTCTCCGAAGAGGGGCTGATTCCCATTGCCACGCAAAAATCTTGCGCATTCCGAGATGCATGGTATCGGAGGACCTTGAGCAGACGCTGATTCCTCAGCAATTCCTCAAGCTGTGCCGGCTGATTAGAGTTCTTGGAATCAGAGCAAAGCTCAATAGCCTGGCGCAGAAGTTGTAAAGCAGTGCCTTGCGGGCTTTGGCACAACTTCTCCTGCTCAATTCTGTAGCGATAGATCTCTTGCACCAGTCCAAAACCCTGGAGTCCCTCCATGGGAAGGATGGCATCCAGCACGTGAAGGGAAGCGTTGGCAGCAGCAGAAACGTTCGTCTTTCGCAGGAAGCCGATCGTAGTCTCGGAGAAGGAGATGAAGTTTTCCAACGATAGCGATCCGGATCCTACTGCGCATGGCAGAATATGTAGGAGTGATTGCCCGTTGCTGAGCATCATGCTGGAGATCGTGTCGGACATATGGCGATCAAAAGTCTTGTCATCGAAAGCCTTCAAACGTTGAAGCCACTGTCCAAATTTGCTGCTGCGACCATTTTCCTTGCCGATCTGCTCCTCAATCCGCGTTACAACCTTCGCAAAAACTCGAGCAACCATATTCTCGTCCATGCTCGTTCCGCTGGCGAGGATACGGTCGATTTCTTCGTCGAAGTCCATCTTACCCCCATGGAAATCAGCCATGTTGTCTGAAGCTGGCGAACAGGCGGCGACAGCAGATCGTTGTTCTAGTCGGGTGACGTCTGAGGTGAGCTGAACAACAAGGTTTGGTTCTGTTTGCAATCTGCAGCACAAGTCGGCAAGCGCAAGCAGGAATGCCCGTTCCAATGGTTTCTCCAGCCTGGCTTTACCATACTGCTCGACGAGACCATTGAACAACGGCCGAAGCGCACCAATCGCTGCGAAGGTGCGGTAGTGGTGGTTGAGAGTGTCAGCGATGGCTGCAAAGACAACCATATCGTTTGACTGCATGGCGATACCTAGAATATCAGCAAGAATGGTAAAGTCCTCGAGCTGCTCTACAATATCTCTAATGGCATAGAAACGGGTCGCAGTGAGGATATAGTCATCTCTCATCTCGTCATCTTCAAGAGTTGGGCTACAAGAT
Organism: Botryosphaeria dothidea; assembly: GCA_011503125.2. Classification (NCBI taxonomy): domain Eukaryota; kingdom Fungi; phylum Ascomycota; class Dothideomycetes; order Botryosphaeriales; family Botryosphaeriaceae; genus Botryosphaeria; species Botryosphaeria dothidea. The sequence continues at coordinate 1,622,237 of WWBZ02000016.1, read as the reverse complement.
ATCGTTAGTGAAAAGGACGGAACGGAACTAGCGATGAACGTACTCTAGTCGAGCTAAAAGCTCTTGGCGTAACCAGCGACTGATCTCAATTCTGACACTCGTGCTCAAGTCAGCAAAGGGAATGTCGAAGGCAATCTCATTCCCTGTCTCCGGTCCAAAAATAGCCCAGAGCTGCTTAATGATGGCGCTTTGGTCGTCCAATAACGTCACGGCTTCGTATGCGCCGTTTTGAAGGTTTGTTTGAAGAAGCGATTGTCGTAGATTGAGCACGTGCTCTGGAAGTCCCTGAAGGGGGATCTCCGCGATGAGACGAACATTACAGGCCTCGCTCTAAAATGATGTTAGCTTGAAGCTGCAAGAGGGAATGAGAGGGATCATCTTACTTTGGTGACGTCTCCACCGCCGGATAAACTTCCGCTCGCAATCAGCCACTGAAGATATCTGCCAACTGAAAAATGCTTCGAACGCACAAGCTCTGCAACGAGTCTGAAAAAATCCCGATGCCTGATACCCTTCAGCTTCTGCCCATCGCTTAAGACGGTAAGAATGGCACTGTCGATATCAGCTCCTCTGGACTTCCATTTTCGGAGCAGGCGAACTGCGATGTAGAGCCTGTGTGATCCTTCACGGTACAGAGAACAAGCCCATTGCAGAACACTGACTGCAAGTCCGTGGGTATCTGGCATTAGAGCGAGGCATGTTGCAGAGAAGTCATTGAGGTTGAAGTCAAGTGAAATGGCGTCTAAGGCGGAAAGAACGCTCTTCTGCGGCGATTGGTGGGTTTGCGTGGGGGTGTGGTTCCAGCCATTGAGTCGCTCATTTCTTCTGATGACAGAGCGAATCGCACTTTGAAGTGCAGGCTGGCTGCTGATAATGAGCATTTGCTCGAAGATATGCTTGTTCTTCTTCCAGGTTCTTGGGATAACCATGCAGTTGCGGTGGCCCATGAGGAGTACGATGATCAGCTGTCGTGCGCGCTGGACCAGTGGGTTGTCAGCCTCAGCTTTGTCAGCGGATGTCATGTTGCCCAGGTGTAGGAGTAACGCTTCGGTTAAGCGCCGTCCTCGCCGTCGCAAGGCAACAATGTCCTGCCAGTAGATCTGAACCAGTAGAAACCATATGGGCAGTCGCTCGACCTCCGTCCCTTCTAGGGAAGAAAGAAGCCAGTCCAGGTAGTGGTCCTGGTCCAGAAGACGCTCGGTGTACAGCTGTGAAGCAAGCCGGATGGTGTAGTCCATTTTGTCCCGCCAGCCTTCTTGACCGCAAGTGCTGATGGTGCTGTCGACAAACTGTTCCACGAACACCGTCCATTCGCGAACCCACTTCAGTTCACCACCCATGCCTCCCGTACTACTGGCTCCCTTTCGCATCCATGCGCGCATTTCATTTGCGCCAACACATTTCGCCAGCCATATGGCTCGCGCAATCGGTATGTTCTTGCTGAGACACTGTTCGAGTAGAAGTTTTCCGCGAATGCCGTGTGGTATCCTGCGCTTGGGGGGAAGGGAGGGATTGGCCAGATCTCGGAGCCATTCTTCGCGTTGGGTATCTTTGACGGTAATTCTGGGAGGCGGTTTAAAGGATGAGGGTTCTCGCACACGCCCAGATGCCTGGCGCTTTTCGAGCACCTGGACAAACAGGGAGGATAAGGTTTGTAGGGTGGATTTGTTCTTGATCTGGGGGCCGACGTGTGACTTCCCCGCATTGAGGTCAACCTGACCCTTGCGATCGTCAAAGTAGCCAACCTTCACGACTTCGGCCGATAGATTGTCTTCCGCATGATTTCCAGCCCAGGGATAGAAATCCACCGTCTTCCCACGCGACACTCGCACAGCATCGGGAGGAGGCTCCACGACGCCGCTGCGCTGCGATGCATCCTTCTTCACGCCAGCAGCCGACGAGACGGCTCTTGCTCCCTGCGATTGTCGCTTGTGGACGCGGAATCCTGGGCGCGGGGGCAGAGGTAGACTCCCGTAATTTGAGATGGCCGTGGCGCGCAGAGCGGCAGATGCGGCCCTTCCGAAACCCGAGGTGGCCGCCTCGGAAATATCCTCAAAGGAGATCTGGGGGCGGCCACGAGGAGGGGGTTTCGAGAAGCCATCCTGCACGGCGAACTGAGCATCTTGGGCGGCCCAGCGAGCGTCGTCTGTGGCGTTGGCCTGCTTTGAGGCGTGATGCTTCGGCGGCGCATCAGTGGTCGGCTGCTTGCCCTCGTCGGCGGTAAGGTCGATCACATCGGCGGGTGGACGAGCATTGGCGGAGAAGGCGTGCTGCTGGACAGCAGGACGTGCTTGCGTGGGCGGGCGCGGGAGACCTCCAGCGGTGGTGCGCTGAGCTGCAGTCGGGCCAGGACGGGAAGTCATCGCATTGAGCCTCCATGCGTGATCAGGCGCGGGACTGCATGTTTACTGCGAGGGTAATGCGGGCGATATGAGGGGCAGCTGGTGCGCAGGAGGATCGGACATCTGGCGAGGTCAGCGAGCGCTGGCAGCGGCGAGGGCGAACGTACGGGCGCAGCGAGAGGCGTGGAGTTGGGATGCGGTGGGCTGAAGAGTGAGGTATGGCGGCGCGACAGCCGGAGGACAGGACTGGGATCTGCGAGCTTAGTGGCCGTAAGCGTCTGGCGCGCTCGCCGCAGGCTTGCGTGATATGCCCTGGGTGACCTGCCAGTCCGGGGGGCAGATACCGACTAAAGCACAGCCTTTTCGGCTGTGTCCGCGGTGCCAGATCTCGCGCGGGCAGCCTGGAGACCCTTCGCGGCGCGCGACATGAGGCCGCACAGCGCTGCCCTGACCGCTCCGGTGCACCTGTGACTGCCTCCGACACTCAGTGACAATCTGCTATGTGTGGCACGCCGGCACGTAGGCTCCACTTGCAGCCCTGGCACTGGCACTGGCACTGGCACCGTCCGTCGCCGAGCGCCCGCGCGCATGGATGTCCGCGGGCGTCCCTGCGCAACCTGGCAACCCACGGAATTGTGGCTTCGGAAGCCAAACTGGCTAGATTCGCCCAGGTCCTGAGCCGAAACAGACCTCCGCCATTCGCTCAACACCAAACAATCTGGGGCCCCAACCACGCTCAGCCCACCGCACACCACCGACATGGCCGTCAGGAAGGATATGCGCCGCGACGACCTGAGTACGCTGCTGCCCACCGCCCTGCCCCCCCGGCTGCCCCCGCCTGGCCGCCCACACCTGTCGTCATGTCGCACGTGAGAGCTGACCAGCCTGCAGTCGTCCCCTACGCCGACCCCAATGAGAAGGCGAATTCCGACCCAGATTTCGCTGGTATGTATGCCGTCCGCTGGATCACGCGCGCGAGCTCTAACGGCCGTCCTAGGTACTATGGCCAGCACGCTCCCTATGGCTGCCGTAAGTCTGCCCGCCGGGTTTCCTGAGCTATCTCAACGCTGACTTGGCGCAATAGATATTTACGAGGAACAAGTAAGCTAAGCCGGACGATGCGCTGGGCCCGACTTCATGAAAATGCTAACGATGCGTACCCGAAACAGGATGATCGGCTGGTACGTATGCACGACCGCCGCCCCTTGCGCTTCCCTAGCGACGTGTGCTGACCCCGACCCAGGACTGCTGTCATCTTTGCCCTCCAGACCTGGCTGGCGGAGACGCCGGAGCAGAAGAAGAAGGCCTCCACGCCCGGTTACTTCAGCGTCCTGATGGCCTGTAGGTGGCCCCGTTTTGTCTTTAATGAGTGTTGGTGCTGACCTCGGCGAAATAGTCATGTCCCTGCTTGTCGTACGTACATAGAAACCCGTTGAGACGTGCAGCCGCGCATATACTAACATCCTCTTACCAGTCCTACATGCCTCTCTTCCTGCCGCCTCCTCCCAACAGGGCCAAGGCGGGTTCTGGAACCGAGGCCCCGGCAGCGGTGCCTCCGGCTTAAGCAAAAAGTCAAGTGGTTGTACTAGTACGGATAGACGGACGAACATCCAGATAATACCAGATGCAAAAGCATGTTCTATGCACGACTTTATTTTCGTCGACTTTGAGACTTTTTTCTAATGATCTTGCAACCGTGATTAAGCTTGCTGAATTGCCCAACCGCGCATATGCGCTCCACCGGCCCGGCTGGACGCATCTTGGGTTAGGCTATTTGGAAGCAGAGTTCGAACAGCTGTCTTTGCGGACATAAAAAGAAACAGCGATTATGGGTTGTCGCCGGAGGCCGCGCCGGCCAGTGCGCGAGCAAAGCAGTGAATAGCGGTAGCGAAGAGGACGTGTTTCATAGGTTGGGTGTACGGTGCGTCGCCATGCAGCGAGGCGATCCGGGGTCTGGCGATAGGCAAATCACGGCCTGAGTGTTTGAGAAGGCATACTGTTCCGCGAGCTTCTCCCAGACGCCCGTCCGCAGCTGACGCTGTCGTATTGTGACCGCCCTCGTTCGAGAGCATTGAGCGGCCCCCGCGCTTGCAGCCCAGTCAAGAGTGCGAGGGTGACAAGAGTGTATCGCGTGGAGTCATCTGGAAGCGGTAGCGTGAGCGGACAAGGCCGCAGAAGCTCGAGTTCTTTGGCGCTTTGATGGCAGTGCAGGCAAGCCGGTCCCTATGATTCGCGGGACAGTGTTCTGGCTCGGAAGTGGCGACTTGTTGGCTCTGACCGCCCCGCGCAAGCAGGACCCGTGCTCGCAGGCTTATTTAGCAGCCCACTTGCCGCCCAAACACTCCTCCGCCTTCCTCACAACAGACCCGATCAACCACCTCCGCTTCTCGACGACCGTACCCTCTGCGACTCTCGCACCACCCAGCGCACGCTCTTCCTACCACCACTTAGCAAGAGACCTCGAAAAAGATAGGTGTATGTCCACTATCGAAAACCTCAAGACCTTCGGTGCGTCCAGTCTGCCCCGCTCTACCCACCGCCCTCGTGCCCCTCCGTCGGCCTGATGATGCTGCGCGCGCGCGCATACTGCCTTTCGCCTCACCGCGACGGCGGTTCTACTTGGTCGCGCGGCGGTGCCCCCAGCTTCTCTACCGTCCTACCGAGCTCTGCGTGAACGCGTCGCTGATCGCCTGACTCTACAGACCCCTTCGCCGAGGCCGACGAAGACACAGGCGAGACTAAGCAGTCTCAAAATTACATACACATTCGAATCCAACGTACGTACCACCACCCCTCGCGACGTGGCGATTCCGGTGTCGTTGCCTCTGACGTACACTGGCGCTGCTCGCGTGCGACTCTTGACTGTGCGGCGGCTAATCTTTGGAACGTGCAGAGCGCAATGGCCGTAAGACCCTGACCACGGTTCAGGGCTTGCCCAAGAAGTTCGACCAGAAGAAGATCCTCAAGGTCATCAAGAAGAAGTTTGCCTGCAATGGCACCATTGTCAACGACTCGGAGATGGGCGAGGTGATCCAGCTCCAGGGTGACCAGCGCAAGGATGTCCAGGAATTCCTCACCGACAAGAAGGAAGGCCTTGAGCTCGATGCCAAGACCATTAAGGTATACCCGGTCTGCCCTGTTGGTTCCTGCACGACGCTTACAATATTATTTTCAGGTCCACGGTTTCTAAGCACCCTCCAGGTCGTCCCGCCCGCCGCAGCGACTGAAGGAGATACGCTTTTCATACACGGTACTAGGGATTGCCTCCGCGCGAGCGACATCACTCGCGGTACACCGTGTCTATTACTTCTTTTGCGATACCCGGCTTTGTAACGGCGGCTGCACCGGGGCGGGCGTTGGCGAGATACCCATGTGGCTGGAATGGTTGCCTACAATTGCAGTCTTCTTTTCTTTTTCTCCCGACCGACGACTGGCCGGGCTTTCGTTTGCCTCTGCTTCGTTGCTTGCAGGGAAAGGTTTGCAATCTGCACTCTCTCAATTGGCTTGATTTCCCTTTTGTAGCTAGGATATTTGCTACGGAGGACATGGATTTCTCAAGGCATAACATGGAGGGCAATGCATGCAGACTATCGCTTCCTTGGCTTTCTCGTGTTTCCTTGCATATTTTGATTCATGCAGTTTGTGTGCCGTGCATTCCGTGAACCACCGCAGATCATGATCGACCGCCGCCCATCTCGGGCATCGGGGAAGACAAAACAATCCGAAATGAAAAAGCCGCCAACTTTTGGCTTCCCGCTCATCGGACGAATCGATCTTGACAGGTGCTCCGCATACAGACAAGTGATTGCAGCGCACTTGACCGAAAGAGTGTACGAGGGCTACCTGAAGCTAGCAAACCTTGTAGCGAACCCAGAACGGAATCGGTCGGTAACCTTATCACCCCTGTATAGTGTAGTACAGACCACATACATGAATTTGGCATTTTTCTCAAGCGACGATCGTCACGTAGAAAGACAACGCGCTGTGATGCTTTCAGGCAGCAATAAATGCCGCTATTGCCGAGGGACTAGCAATCGGGCTGCCTAAAAGAGTGAATGTCTCATCGGCAGTTGGAGAGGGCTGTTGCCTCAGGCGACATCAATCCAGTTTGGTGAACGCCAATCACGTTACACGCGTAACTCGACGTCTGCATTTCGCACATGTGCACATTCAGCAGCGCCCATCGTGAGTTATCAGCAAAAGTACCCATTACTCTCCTCTCATGAGGCACCTACCTCAATCCAACCCACAAAGACCCGGCACCCTCCCCGCGCCCACGCCCACCAACCCATCAAAATACTCCAACAACACCTCCACGTCCACCATATCCAGCACGCCCAAATCCGGATGCGAACTCCGCAACACCTGCCCGCCCCACAAGACTCTGACATACGCCTTCTTCTCCCCCTCCCCTTTCCTCCGATACACCTCAAACACCACCTCCGCCCCCATCCCCGGCCACACCATCACCTCAGCCTGCAGCACGCTCAAGAGCCTCGACACCGACCCATCGTGCGCGACATTATGCCTGTACCGCACCTTCTTTCCCGCCTCCTCCCCCGCCCCCGCCACCGCCGCCCGCACGTGCGCCGCCACCTCCGCGACCATGATCCCGTACCCGCCCACGCTCGCCGCCAACGTCTCCGGGCCTGCGCCGCGGTACAGGTACGCGTACTCGTACTGGCCCAGGCGGAAAACGGCGTCCGCCTGCTCGGGCGTCGCGCAGAGGGACGCGTTGGCGGCGCTGCAGGGGAGCGGCTTCGCGTGGCACAGCCGCGCCGACAGGTTGTCGAAGTAGTGGTCCCAGCTCGCGTGCCAGTCGGCGTCGTGCGCGGGCACGCCCGAGAGGGCGTCGAGGGCGGCGAAGAGCGGGCCGCTGGCGCGCAGGTGCGCGGTCCAGCGCGGCGAGGGGCTGGTGGGCGAGGAGGGGCCGTAGAGGGCGGCGAGGGCGGTCGCGGCGGGGCAGGGGTAGGATGGCTCGAGGGAGTCGATGGAGGAGGGCTGGATCTTGAGGGGCGTCGGGGTGGAGGCGTCGTGGGATGGAAGCATGCCGGCGATGAGCATGCTGGCGACTTGCGAGGTGATGACGTTGTTGGTGACGCGGAACTCGATGGCCGAGAGCGGGTCGGAGGAGGGGAGGAAGGAGAGCAGGTCGTGGTAGACGCCCCACAGGTCGCGGCCGTGCTGCCAGGAGTCGTCGAGGCCGCCGCGCGTTATCTGGGGGAATTGGCAGGTGCCGTTGAAGCCGGTCGGAGCGAGCGGGTTGGCGGCGGAGGTGAAGACGCTCCAGTAGGTGCGCGCGGAGGAGTTGCCGGGTGGGTTGAGCGGCGCGCCGGAGTAGAAGAGGCCTTCGTCGGAGCATTCCCAGGGATAGGACTCGGTGGGGAAGGTGTTTGAGGCGTAGGGTGTACGTTTGTGGTGGCGGTGGAACTGTGAATGTGTGTTGGTGATGAGACAGCATAACCCATTCACGTGTGGTGCTTTGACAAAGGGTTGCTTGCTTCTAAGATATTCTTCGTTTCTTTTCATGGAGATGGCTGGAAATAAATGGAAAGAAAAACAAGCAAATGAAGGCGGAAAATGAAAGCGACCAGAAATAAGACGCGAGGCTCGATGACTCCTTGATTGGAAAAATTGTGTAACTTACCACTTCTACATACTCGAGCTGATATTCATCTGGAGCCCTTGGATACTCAGAAGCACGTACATGTGGCATGTTACACCAGTTGTACGTGCCATAAGGGACCCCATCTGGTAGCTGAGAGCTGTTGAATACAAAGCCATGGACACCGGTCCCGTTGATGACGGCTCCAAGGTCGGTGATCCAGGTTGAATTTGGCGGATGCCACCCGGAAACAGAGCTGTTCAACGATGCCGCCGACATATTTTTCTCAAACGAGTGTATCGACGGCGATTGTCCACTCAAGGGTACTCGCGCCGGGTGGTTCTGGAAGACGGCGGCGGCACCGGACAGCAGCAGAGCGCCCGCGAAGAGGACGGCAAGTAGCAGAGCTATATAGCCATTACGGACTGGAAAGCCCGTCGCAGTGTCCCACTTTGCGTCCATGGCGAAGGGTTCATGACGGGGCCGAATACCTGGTTAGGGAGGTTGTTCAAGCGGCCAGGGTCGGCGTGCGCTTGCCAGCGAATCTAATTGGCGCCCCGCCCTGTGCCGCGCAACAGCCCGAAGTAACAGACGCCGGCGAGAGGGTGCAGGCGTTGCCGATGTTACATTTCGCTTCGAGAGCGGGCGGAAATGAGATGGCAAGATCCGACGCGGTAGACCTCGTGTTTAGGATGAAGAGGGATGGATGAAGGTGCGCGCGCCGAAGCCAAAGAGTCAAGGTCCACAGTGGACCTCGGTTGATTGGCCGACCTTCTCACCACAACATTGCCATCAGTCTGGCCACGGTAACAGAACTCGATCGATGCTCTCGCATGCATATTTTCTGTTTACAAAAACCTCTCAACAACATACGAAAACCAATGATAGTAAATAATTAACTAAGCTAGTCTCTACACATCTCACCAAATGAAAACTCGCCGCATAATGGAAAACTGTACGGAAGCCTCGAAAGTTGGGCCATCTTTGTTGCCCGTGTTGTTCACTGCTTCTCCCATACTTCAGGAAGAACAGCTCAAATACGGGCGTTTTGATCTTGGCCAAGCACTGCCGCGGTTTCTTTCGAACCCAGACAAACAGCTACCAGCAAAGTCCCCCGATGGTGGAGAAGCGGAGGACTGCCGAATATTTGGCCGCAAGAGAGACATATCATTGGTATATCCCATTTCTAAGTCACTTGTTCTTCAACTAGTCTGAAGAGCAGTTCTCTGAGAAATGGTTGTCGCTCTCGGCCTTAACCGTCGCGGCTTCTGACGAAACCGAGCAAACAGTTACCAGCTGCTATCCCATTGCGTGAGCGGAAGACCTGCCGGATCTGATGGCCTTATGTACCAGAGACTATTCACCACCCGTCCGTTCCTCGAGACGGACGGCCATTGAAGCCGGCTTCTTTTTTATCTTGGCCATTCGCTGCTGCGGCTTCTGGAGAAACCAAGGCGACAGCTTGCCATCCAACCTTCCGATGGGGAACAGAAGGCTGGCTGGACTCTGGCCGTGAAGAGACATTCCAGGGTATGTAACGGTGCTGGTAAACCACAAATCAATATTTTTGAGAAGAGCGCCTGTTGGCATCGGTTTGTTGATCTTGGCCAGCACTACAGAGGTTCCATGAGGGACCGTGCATGCAGCAGTGAGCCGCTCAATTCCTATGGAAGCAGCAGAAACCGAGCGGGCTCTCTGGCCGAGAAGAGACAAATGCATCATCACAACACTGGCATATTTCTAGTGAAGGACTCGTCCCACTCCGGTATTCACAAAGGGGGCGTATTTCATGGCATGTCAGCTTACCCAGCTGGTCCTCAGATGGAGGAGAGCAGAGACCAGCCGAATTTCTGGCCGTGTAATGTATGTTCGTACGTCCTGCAGAGGCCATGCCACAGTGGCGAGGCAGGCTCCCAAATATCGCACAATTTCAATCTTTGCCGCTGTACCCTGACGGATTCTCCAAGAAGGCCGCCAGAAGAACGTGGCCGTTGCTGGAAAGTTTCACCGGCTCAAAGAGTCTTGGAAAACAGCGGCCGACATCTGACCGTGCCTTCACCCAAACATGTCTTCCTGCGCTTGTCTAGCGCGCAAAAACTTCCATGCACGCTCTCGAGTTCGCAGGAGTGTTTGATCTTGGCCGTTTCTGGCTTTGCCAGCCGGTCCGATCTTCGAGTGGAGCCAAGATCGGCCGGGGCTCTTGGCCGTGGGTAGGAGGGAGAAGGGTCGTGAAAACTAAGAAATGAAAGGAGATATGAAAGACTGACCGAGCGGAATAGAGAAAGAAGTAAACTTGAGCGAAAAAAGATTGAGAATCAGAGAGAGATAAGGCAACAGATTAGAAAAGACTAAAAGTGGGAGATAGACTATAGCAAAAGAAATAATGAGAGAAATAAGGAAACTAAAGAAAAGACTAGAGTAGTGAAAGAAGAAGTAGAGAGAAAAGAGACGTAGACTACTCAGGAATGTACCTTGAGGTCGTCAGTAAGTGTGTTATCGGTCATCGTGAAAATTTCAACGAAATAAGTTAGTAATTGACGATAGGAAAGAAAAACCATGGTTTGTAGTAAGCTCTGTCTCCCCGGTTGGCTGGAACAAGACCGATCATCTTCAGAGTGTGTTCCGAGATTGGAAATGACATAGCACACGGGGATTTTGATCTTGGCCTTCAGTTGGATCTACCAACCACGGCCGATCTTCCATGGCAAAGAAGGAAGACCGACCGGCTCTCTGGCCGTTGTTTTGAAGCAGATTGTCAAGCAGGCTGGATCTCGAGAATGAACGGCAGCGGAAGTGCGTGTTCATACATGGAGGCAGCCTTCGACCTTCGCACCCGCGAGTATTTCAATCTTGGCCATATTTTGTTCCTGCCAAGCTGACTGAAGTAATGTAGAGGGGGCGTTCGTCCTCGAAATTATGTCAATCGCTGTTCAGCGGGGGATGCAGATGGCATGGAGGTGCAGCGGAACCCAGCTATAAATTAGTGTTAGTGTGGCTTGTTCTACTCTTATTAGAGAAAAAAATATACATACAAATAGAGTCTACAGCATCTTGGATATTCTGGTTTCGAACAACAGCAGCAGCTCACAGAATAGTTCCATGTTAAGCACTCTGAGCCAAAGACTTTGATGATTGTTGCAAAAGATTGGTCCACAAGATGGGCTTGCATGCTTTGCAGAACTACGCCATGGTTAGTTCATGTACTACAAAAGAAATTAATGTCCCCTGGTTTAGAAGAGCAAGCTCGTATTTTTAGAACAGGCTCGAGAGCGAAGTGACGCAGGGTTTTGATCTTGGCCGCACGCATGCGCCGGTTTTCTTGCGGACCCCAGGCACATGTGCCCGAAGCTCATTCCCGAAGTCCAGCAAAACTGAGCTCGGCGGAATAATCTTGATGGCGGCGGCCGATTGTGTAGAATGGGGCTGGACTTACCCTAGCAAGCTCTGTTGTCTGTCTTGAAAATGGCGAGATTGGAAGCGTGGTCTGGCCGGAGCGTCACTGTTGAATACTCTACTTGGTGATTTCTTTGTCCCTTCACTTGCAGCGAGCTACGCCGGAAATGACAAGACGAGCTCGTTTGTTCATGAGGTTTTTGATCTGGGCCGCTTTTCCGCTACCACACAGGTTCCACTGAGGGCCTCTGGTGGAGGTGTGGTAGGCCAGCTCCCGAAGCACAGCTGAGCTGGTCGTGGCGGAGCCGGCCGCACTGCAGCCGTCGGAGAAACAATGGTAGAGGAGAAAATAAAGTAGAAGACTTATCTGGGCGTCCGATTGGGGTCTTTATATGGTGATTAGAAGCTTCCCGCTAAGTAAATCTTCGCTGACGAGAGCGAAGGAAAAAACACTAGAGAGAGACTCGTTAGTAGAAAATCTGAAAAGGAAAAGATTAAAGGCGGCTGGAGGAGGGAAACAAGGTACGGAATAGCCAGTAATCTAAAATATCTCAGTGAAAACGGAGAGCAATGTCGTCACCTTTACCTGGAGTTCACAGCTGACCGTAAGCTAGACCCCTACAAAGAGAACCTTTGATATTGGCCGTCGCACGTTTCTGCCGGTTCTCGAAGGATTCAAGGTCGAAAATGGGCCCCGTTGAACCCTTCCTGTGTCGATTAAGAGGGCTCGAAAGCAATGACCGTAAAGCAAAAACAGTCCCAAGCTCATCCATGCTTGACACGGTCCATGAAATACCCTCAATGTGACCGTACTCGACTTATGTGGTCCTGGAAGATCTGATTTGTTCAATCGCGATATGATAAAAAGGTGGTGTCGAGGGCTATTGGAAGAGCAGGAGAGATACTTGCGACGGGGGTAGGATCTGATATGGCTGTAAAATATGTCTGCGACTGTGAGATTGAGAGAATCAGTACGAAGATTGGAAATACGTTGAGGATGGACTTTACTGAACCAGTGAAACTTCAAGATGGAATATACAACAGTCTACAACGTAAGTCAACCAAATTCTCGGAGACTTCTACGTGCGAAGAGGTAGAGCGGGAGCATCTCCAACATCTTTCTAATTTATTGCCAGCAAATGCGTTGATGTAATGTATGGCGCTCAGTGGAGTGTCGATGGGCTCTTCCGGCTGGTTCCTGAGAAATAATAGTGTTGGTAGCCGTCATGAACTTCCTTATGTGTAAAAATCGCCAAAGCTATCAAATATAGAATATGGTGTTTCAGAAACCACATTCCCACATGGAAGGATGACCGGGTTCCGCTTTTGCGGGCCATCAGTACCCTTTGTGATTCGGATTTTTTCCATCATGCTTTGAGATAAATAGAACAGAAAAACGAAGAAATTGTACTTACTTGCTTTGAACGTGGCATCTGCACCAAGGTATAGGATAGATGATGACTCCAAGGAACTGGTTTCGCAGGAATAACCACAATGGTTAACAAAAGTACTTATCGGAATTATTAAGGAATGGGTGTTGTGAGATGTGTGATCAGTGCGACAACATTATCGAGGTCATCCAGCCAAGGGCTATCCGACTGAGTGGATATGGTTCATCATCAAAATAGAGACTTGAACATGGTGTCAGAATGGGATGGTGACTTACTTTATTAAAAAGATTGCAGCAACATTCCCTTTATGAACCATAGACAATGTCGCGCAAGAATAGTATCCTGCCGAAAGATGTTCGGCGCCTGCGTGGTGTTGTTGTCACCTGAAGGAATGTTGCTGTGAACGGATTAAGCCTTCAGTGCTAGGCCACTCTCATGTAGATAGTGAAATTGAAGCGGTACCTCAGTACCTTTCTGTGCTTGCACAATCATAGAGGACATCTTGATGGTAGGAAGGAGGGCCCGCTTCCCGTATCGACGTCTTTCTCGTGGTACCAATATCGGGGTGCTGGTCATGAGCTGATCGTGCGACCGGCACAATACCGTACAGGGTCAGTTGAGGTTCAACTTCCATGAAAGGAGGCGGCTTTGTCCAGACTCAAGTTGAGGAAAATGTATGCTTGCTTTGGACCAGAACCACCACTGAGAAGATGGGCTAGACACGTGAAGCGAGAAGACAGGTCCATGAAGCCAGTAGCCCATCCTCTGTTTCAATATAAGGCTGGACGTGGAAGAACAAAAAGACTTTGTTCTATAGCTTGCGTCCAGCCTGGTTGTTGTAAAATGTTGTTGTGTCAAGGATTGAATCAAGGGTAGCTTACAGGGGTGATATATTGAGTGAGGTGACGCTTGGGTCTTGCAAGGCAGAAGGGAGGCGTTCATGGAAGTTATCAGCAGCTTCAATGATGCTAGCTCGCACTTGTGTTGGAAGAGAGAGCTTTCCTTCTGCGGAGCTAGGTCACTGGGCCAGCGGTCGACCTGCGTCGGTCGCATCGCATTGTCGTGAGCGCGGGTTGGCGTTACGGAATGTTCTGCGACTAGAATCAAGAAGAAAAACAGCCTTGTGAGCCTTTTTATGCAGTGGCAAGCGCCGCATGTCTAGCGATATGGTCAGCTTTCGAAGTGTCGGGAGGGCGCGCATGAAGTTGCGACGGCTTTAGGTGAGGTTGATAAGGAGCGAGTGATCAGGAAGATCTCGCGGAGTCGTATGTAAGATAGTGCTATTGGTATCTTTAGGAAGAACGACCTACCTTGTGCGAAGCTGTCAGAAGCTGCTGGAGGAAGGAGGACTAGGGAGTGTGAGCTGGAGAGATTCCGTCGCAGACAGAAGCGCGCGCATCACCAGCGCGGTTGACGGCGCACGACTGCGACCGGAACCGATGAGCGCGCGAGAGGGCGGACGAAGATCTTTGCTACTCACTGATTAGCAGTTGTGAGGGAGAAAGGATACTGGCCAAGGAGGTTGTACTGCGGCGTCACTTGTGGAGCGCGGGGGATGGATGTGGACGACAAGCTCGGTGCCAGCCTCTGCCAGCAACCAGGGCCGTCGAGAAGCGTATCAGTTGCTTCGAAAAGGCTCTTTAAGTCTCTACCATGCAGTGTGATCCCCTCTCAAGGAAGCTATCGTGCTAAAGGGGGAGGCGTTGAGCCGGCGACGCCTCGCATGCCACCAGGTCATCCAGCCTGGTCGCACGCCTTTGCGAAGACCAGGAAGGAAGATCTGGGGCTAAGAGGCAAATGTGTCCTTTAGATAGACCAGTACTTACTGTGGTAGCGCGTGTAAGGAGAGGAGAAGCTGGTAATGAGCTGCGGCGGCGTGGGGTGGAGTTGTTGTGGCAGAGGCTGAGGGCGCGATGACGAGGAGTGAAAAACAACACCTGCCCTCGTCTGTGTGCGCCGACAGTCCAAGCGCCGAATCGAGCAGGTACGTCATTGTAGACTCTAGGCACCGCCGCACAGCTGCTTCAATGTCAACTGCCCCTAGCTGCACTCGACTCCCGTCCCAGCACCAACATCCGCTTGCAAGCAGCCTCCTTCAGCCCCTGCGCACCATCTTCGATTCAAGCATCCAATACAACGCCCTAGCCCTCCTAATCTCTGCCTCATTCGTGGCCTCGACCCATAAACAGGCAGCAAAGGAATCTTCTCCCATCAAACTCCTTCCATCCTCCTCCTCCTCCACCACCACCAGCCACTTGCCCACAAGATGGCCGACAAGATGCGTGCCGCCCTCAATGTAAGCATTGGTCGTCTACCATACTTCCTATAGCCTGTCTAATACTTCTTGCAGAAGGTCAAGAGCAAGCTCAAGAAGCTGTTCGGCCGCCGCCGCAAGCCCGCCAACTACTAGTAGGCGCTCCTGCAATTCATTCCAAAACTCAACATCAGCTGACAAATTAATTTCAAGTGCCCCTCTGCCTTCCTACGACGCCCCTGGACCCGGTCCGGAGTGGACTGGCGCCAGGCAGACCGGCCAGCCTACCACCTACGACCTGATCACACTCCACTCCGACTCCAACAACTCAGTTTTGACGATTGTTGGATAGACAAACCAAGACAAGCGGATAGTTGGCCATGATACGAGCTCTTCGTGGCCGCGGCTACATGCTGCGATAATGCAATTGATTGCTTGCGATGATCTTGATGACTCAACGTTGTCTCATAAGTGTCTTCGTTGTCATTATGCCGCTGATGTTCTGATTGTTGAACGGGAACGGTGAGACACTGACAACCGGCAGCTTCTATCAGGATCTATTAACATCAAAGGGACTATCTAAAGACTTCCTGCAAATGAGCTCTCGAAGGAAAGTGGTATATCAAGGTTGAAGGCAACAACAAGAAGTTTGTGTCCTCTGCTTTGCGTATTGATAAAGCAGTGCGCTGCAAGAAAATCATCAGACCGCAATCCTCAACCAGCGATTCCACTACTCAATACGATCCTGTTACCGTTTGGCATCAAGCAAATACTACTCGAGGGCATACCACGTCTTGGTTGCCAAGTTTTCCTCCTCTTCTGCTATCGGACAAGGACAGATATGTGCAAAGCTACGCAGGATTGCGCCTCAATCGGCTCAACAGAACCGGATGGACCAGCCATGGTGATATCAATCCATTGCCTGGAGCTGAAGACAGCTCGCAATGGAGTGTACATCTTGAGGGTCCTAGCCGCATGCATGCTGATTTCCAAGGTACCTGTCGCCGCTGCAGGATCTTCTCAGAGCTTCCACCTTCCATGCAGTCTTCGGAGCACCCGCTTCCTCGTCCCCGCAATATGATAATTCTACTTAATAACGTACACACCTGGCATCGATAGTGCCACTTCCCCTCAGCGCATGGGGCGGAAAAGACGTTGCTGGCCCGGTGGTTGAGCATGGAATTGAAGCACAGCAGTTTGGTGTGCAAGAAATCAAGAAGGCAGGAATGGAGCAGGTCTTGCGGTACAGCTAACTGGCGGTACCACTTACTGGAGCCATTCGGAAATTCTTTGATATTGAAGCTGGAAATGACCGTTGACGGTCCTTACCTGTATCGCTTTTCCAAAGAGACTCGACAGCGGCTTAGCGAAAGCCTGTCTGAGCCGGATGACGCAAGTTGAATGACATGAAGGGGGTCCAGTCATGGAGTGTCAGGCTCAGGTGGGGACATATTGAAGATGCAGAGCGTTTGGGTCATGGAACAACCAACCAGGAGCCAATGCTTCATCAGGGCTAGTAACTTGGGCTTGCACTTGGTCGAGCTGTCGTCGTTGATCGGAAGGGAGTTAAAGAGCACTTCTTTAGCATCACTTGGCGCGAAATCATTTCATGAAGTCACCCAGAATTCTAAGAAACGAGAGGCTTGATGTACAAGAGCGCTAATTTAACATAGTACTCCCGAAAGATTAGTTAACGTCTTAAAGCTGACATACTTCTGATCCAGACATGTGAAGCAAGATGAAACCTTTCCATGCCATTCAGTTCGCTGCAGTAGTCCCACGGACGGAATTGTTGTCGTCGTATTTTTCAAGCGGGCTTCCATAACTCCCAGGATTTCCGAAACCAGGCAAAGTGGCTGAAGATTCAAGAACCATAGTATTTATATTCGTTTTGATGCAAGGGATTATTCATGCAAGGGGAATGCTCGTTGCTTGGCTACTGCAAATGCATCCGCCTTGGCAATAATATCGTGAAGTAGTTCCTCGGTATTGCATGGCCCATCGAGTCCATACCTCATGAAACTTTTTAGTTGCTCATACTATGTCTGAAAGCATTGCTCTTACTTCCCCAGTTTCGTTACGAATACAAAGATGAGGTGGCTGCGAATGTCACCATAAATGAAAATTACTACTGGCGAGTCTGCATTCCGTAAAACAGTAAAATCACTTCGTATGCTGGACATTATGCTCTTGTTTGCACTACGTTCATGATATGATTTGGGAAGCGACTATTACCGAATGTTCATAGGGCTCATCATTACAGGAAGGAGCTGGCTAACATCAATGGTATCTTACGTCCTTCTGACTTTCACAACAGTGTCATCCGGACACAAAAAGTATTGGGCTGGAAGAATTCCTCCAATTCGGCAGAAAACAGGAAGCCCGAAAGTGAGCGCCGTGTGCGCCATGGCATCTTTCAGTAGAGGTTCTTCCGCGAACGAACACGACGGGTCCCCGCAACATTCAACCACATCTTTTTTAAGCGCGACCGCCCCATCTACATACCGCACAATCAACAGAACACGCGGTGAGCCGGGATCCTACAAGCCTGCTCCGCGTGATGTTTCCCAAACAAGCTCTCCGTGACACACCCGGGGATGTACCTGCCGAGCTAGCCTCCGCCCCGATATAAAAGCCGGCTTCTTCTTCAGAAGGCTTTCTGTACAGTGCAAAATTATGATGAAGAAGCAGATTAAAAAAAAAAAAGAAACAGCATTCCGTATCAGACATGACTTCCGCTGCCCAGAATCTTCTATAGTCTTCCTGCACGGTCCCTATCTTATGTATTTCCTGGCACATCATGGACCGCAGCAATACATCATTAGAGGATCTTGGTGCCTCTCTTCAATCGTCGTGTTGATGACCCGAGACATCTATATTCATACTTCGGAAATTCAGCTGTCCCCTGCTGTCTTCTGCTTCATTTGAGGATGTTTGATACTGATCGGATGCAAGAAAGAGTGGTAGATGGGAAATTCACGCAACTGGCTGGTAAGTCCTACCTCAGAAGAAAGAGTAGTGAAGAAAGGGGGAAGGGACAACGGAGGGGCAAATTTTACGATGGCGCTTTTCATAGGAATAAGAACCGCGTGGCTCTTCTCGTGCACGGTTCGGTACTCGTCAATATCAAGAACCACGAAGTATGAGCTCAAGCCAGCAAGTTTTCGATGTGCGAGGACACAGTGAGAGATGAACAATGTTTGACATACTCGCTCATATCACGTTTTCAACAGGATCTCGGAAGTTTTTCAAATATTGGTTATACATTCGCTATCAATTCGTAAAAGTTATTCGTAACGCCATCACCAATGCAGGGGTATATATGATGACAACATCCCACACGACAAATTCTTACACAACACCATTTTACACCTTCATATCCTGCACCAGCTCATCCGCGCGCCTAGCGCCACCGCTCCTGACCACCTCAGCCATGATCTCCTGTTCCTCCTGAGCCGAATTGTCGCCAAAGACCTCATCCATCTGCTCAAGCGTCTTGCCCTTGGTCTCGGGGACGAGGTAGAAAGCCCAGACGGCAGCCAACAGACACCAAGCGGCGAAGAATACGTAGGTGCCGAAGCCGGCGTCGGCGATCATGGTGGGGACGATGACGCCGATGATGAAGTTCGAGATCCAGACGGTGGCGGTGGAGAGGGCGACGCCCTTGGAGCGGGTGCCGTTGGGGAAGACCTCGGAGGGCAGGGACCAGGCGAGCGGCGAGTAGGAGACGCCGTAGGCGAGGATGTA
This sequence comes from Botryosphaeria dothidea, assembly GCA_011503125.2. Lineage (NCBI taxonomy): Eukaryota > Fungi > Ascomycota > Dothideomycetes > Botryosphaeriales > Botryosphaeriaceae > Botryosphaeria > Botryosphaeria dothidea. The sequence continues at coordinate 1,603,505 of WWBZ02000016.1, read as the reverse complement.
GATGTAGGCCATGGCGATGGTGCCCCAGCCGGCAGCCTTGTTGCCCGCCCAGTCGCTCGAGTAGATGCCGACCAGCACGCTCATGATGATGTAGGGCGTGGCCATGCCGAGGGCGCCGTAGATGGCGAGGGGGCGACGGCCGACGTGGTCGATGATGAAGAAACAGATGACGACGGCCACCAGCTGGCCGACGTTCAGCGTACCGGAGAGGATGAGGGACATATTGTCGGTCTGGCCTAGGGAGCGGAAGAGGATGGGCGCGTAGTAGATAAACCCGTTGATTCCGCTGAATTGTTGGAAGAAAGCGACACCGACACCGACGGCGGTACGCTTCCAGCTCTTCCTGCGGAAGAGATCGAACCAGGTGGCGAGCTCGAGCTTGAAACCGGTAACACCAGGGTGATTGCGCTCGACGATCTTCTTCTGGAACTCGACTTCGGTCATGATGGCCTGGAACTCGGTCTGGACACGGTTGTCGGTAGGGGGAAGGCGGCGAAGCTGCGACAAGCTCTGCAGGCAGTCTGCCTCACGGCCGACCAGTCCGAGCCAACGGGGGCTGTAGGGGAAGAAGTGGATCCCAGTGCCGAGCATGATGGCGCAAACCATCTGGAGACCGAAGGGAAGGCGGAAAGCAATTTCGCCTTCCATGTACTGGGTGCCGTAGGTGATCCAGTAGGAGATGACCACACCAGAGACAACGGAAACAGATTCGAGCACAAGAAGGGAGCCACGAAGGTTGGGTGGAGCAATCTCGGAAATGTAAAGCGGAGCACCCTACCGAACAGTCAGTGAGGAATATTTAGGGGAGATATTAAGTCTTGGGCTTACCAATGCCAAAGTGCCGACGCCAATGCCACCGAAGAAGCGGCCGAAGACGAGAAGAGCGTAGTTGTGAGCAGCAGTCTGAATGATGGCACCAATGCAGAAGATGACCACGACAACGCTCAGGGCCCACTTTCGGCTGATTCGGTCAGCCATGTAAGGCATGAAGAAGCAGCCCAAGAAGGCACCGAGCTCCAGCATGGCAGTCATGAGACCAGTGTAGAAACCACCATCATTCAAGATAGGGTACGTGTCGAGGAACTGGGGCATGACGTTGATGATGGAGATGACACCTTGGTCGTAACCAAAAGAGAAACCACCGAGAGATGCCAGGAAGGCAGCACCAAAGACGAAAGGAGATTCGACAATGCCGGCGAGACCACCCTTACCATACGAAACCTCCTCAAAAGTCAGATCAGGAAGGTCTGCGGTAGGGATGGTCTTCATGGCGTTGACGTCCTCATGGTGCTCGGCGAAGACTCCAGAGAGCTTGCCGCTGTCCTTGTCGGAATTATCCATACTGGATTAGGAGGCAAATGAAGAACAAGACACAAGATTGATTGAGTGGTGTTGAGTGTCTGGAGATGCCAGATGCAGAACAGCCAAACGGTGGTGGACAAGCTAAGACTTTATAATGGTGTCTGGCAGGGCGACGGCATGGAAGGGCATGGCGTACGGACATGCAGGTTTGAGTGAGCCTGCAGGCCGTGCACAAGTCCGGGGCTCCAGACTAGGGCATAGTCCGTGATCTGGGGATGTAACTGTGGAGCAGCTGGGGGATGTTGAGCTTGACACACTGGGATTCCCAGGCCGGAAGCCCATTCCCGTTAGGGCGAAGAGAGATATGGTTTCGCGGCGAAATGGTGGAGAAAGATGCCTCAAGGGACGCAAACGGCATCTGAGCGGGGCGGGCTGACTTGCCGTGTGGGGTGGACGAATCAGAGGGTGCAGGTTTGCTGGTTGGGCGGCGTTGGAGGGTAAGGGTTTAGCAGAGGAGTGGCGATGGCAGCGTCAAAGGCCGACGTCAGAGGCGGCGCAGCGAACAGTGTCGCCGAGGCGTTCGGGCCAGCCGGTGAGCCTCCCGGCGCATCAAACGCCAACCGCGTCCACCACGACTCGCCCGCTCGCCGACGTCATCGCCCTCGCTCTTACCCCGTGGACCTCCTCGTGGAGAACAGCCGGGTATCGTGCGGATCGGAACGAGCTGGTGGTCCACCTGCACCGCGTTCCCTGGCCATTGCTGTCGCTCTCATTGGCCTGCCCGCATCACGAGGCTGCTATCACAGCAGCGCTCTCGTGGTGTTTTGCTGGCACTGCAGCGCTCGCAAGGGCGGCCGACCGTTTCAAGGCTGCAAGCCTCGTGTTTTCAGCCGCACCAGTCTCGGCGCCGACGACCAAGGCACCCGACCAAGCGCCAACTGCCGCCCGCCGCTTCGCGAACCTTCGTCTCACTGGTCATCTGTCCCAGGTCACCGCCTCGTCATTGCCATCCCCGTCCAAGCGCCCGATAGGCCTGGACGCCCGACTCCAGGAACGCGTCATTTACCCATCCCCACGCGTGGTCACCTTACTCGTCACGCGCGCCGCTGCAGGAGGGTCTCTGGGACGTCACTTGTCGACAGACACCACACAGTCAGGTTTCTTCACCCTCACGCGTTTGCCAAGTTTTCCTGTCGGCAACCGCCTGCTCATTACTGTCGGCTTTTGACGGGTCCGTAAGCATGCCATGCCATGCCGTCGCCTCACGCCAAGCCCAGCAAGGCCATGATCGGCTCGCTGCTACCCGGCATCCTTGCATCTGCTCCTTCTATTATCAACCTCGTCTCCTCCCTTCATTGCATTGATTTCTCCAGTTTATGTGCCGCTACCGTTGCTCATGTTACTCCATGCGTTCGTCTCCGCGCACATCTCATCCGCCATGCTCGCTTTGTCGTGGGAGGGTGATTCTTCATACTCGTGCGACAATTTGCTCCGCCATCTCCGCCATGAAATCATACGGGAACCCCTTTTCCGTCCATACCAGTTCCCCAATTTGATAACATCTACGCTAAGTACCACGCATTTTCTTCTCATAACAGTCCTCTCCAGCGAATCACATTTCTCCCGCTGCTTGCGTGGCCTCCAATGCTCCAGTAATACTCCCCTCTCTTTTCCTAGCTCGTCATAATTGCTTCTCGCCTCCATGTCCGAGCACAGCGAAAACTCCGGACTTGGGCGTCTTCCTCCCGGCGGCTTAGTCCAATAGAGCACACCGATCGCCTTCATTAGCCGCCCACCTTCCGTTCTGACCCGCATTGCGGTTCCAATCGGTCTTTTACTGTCGGCGAGCCCTCTGCTCCGCCGACCAAGTGAGTCCCAACATATGCAGAGTTCTCAATAATTCGCCACGATGATGCTGCTTCTGGGCCCTGTGGCCTCCGTCGCACATTTACGGAGATGCGTTGCATCAAAAGATCTAGAGATGAGATCCAGACTGTCAAGCGACGACGAAAATGCCGCTCGGCAGGAGGATTACTCCCTTGCGTCCTCCAGGACCGAGTACAGCAGGCCAATCCCTTCGCTTTCAGGCCGAGAAGTTTTCCGGCCCAACCAGGAACATGGTGCCACTGGCCAAGCTCTGCCTAGACTGCGGTCAGCGCGCGGACATCACCGCGATATCTCTCGGCCCTCCACCACCCCGGGCATCCGCACAGGGCCGGCCGTTCCTTTTGGCCACAATCGCACAATGAGACCCCTACAAACGCGTGTGGATGTATCCTACACCATCTCCACTGTTATGTGGAGTTGCTTTTGTCAATGTTCCAGATTCTGGTTGTCCCATGCGCCTCGAGCCGAGACTGACGGAATTGACTTTCCTCGCTTTGACCAGGCGGAAGTGCCTCCTCGCCAGTGCTGGCTCTTGACATCCACTTTCTTATCTTTGGTGCCAAGTACACCAAAGAGACCATCTTTCCTTACAACGTGTCTAGTTCACCTCGGTGTGTGAATCAGCAAAATGATCGGATAGTTGAGACTGAGCCGTGGACCGGTTGGGGGTAACATATCCCCCAAGTCTCATTCTCGAAACTGACACATCTTGTACGTGGCAAATTTGGTTCAACACCTTTGTACCTTCCTATTACGTTCTTTCCTGCAAAAGTCCTGGTACCGCTTGGATTCTCGTGTGCCGGTGCCTCCCGAGCATGCGAACGGTCATGGAATATTCTCCCTACTCGATCGCCCCGTACGACCTCAAACAAGACATCTACTGCTTTACTGCAAAGATGTCTGATCATTCGCTCTTCTTGAAGCCCTCGCACACTCTTCCTATGCGGCAGCAGGGTGTTTGGCTTTGAAGCTGCTGACAACCGGCAGTGTCGAAACGTCTCGAGATGCTTTCGTGCTGCATCACTCGACAACCGCGTCCGTTGCCATCAGTAGCAATCCCGCTCTTCATTTGCCCTACGCAGCTCTCCACCGAACGTCTGGCCGGGTCCTGATCAAGGAGGCACTGAACCGGGTACCTCCCGCCAAGTAATGTGGTACAGCGCGAGGCTGCGTCCTCGACATGAGCGATACCCCCAAATCTGGATGGGCTCATTCCTGGACCCTTTCTTGGAGCATTCAAGTGGGGGAAATACTCATTCCAAGAGCTATGCAGAGGCCATGGTTCTCAGGCGTCACTAGCGGACGATCAACGGACTTGCAGACGCCGGGTGTGCCGGGTGACCTTTTTGTGGCCCATGACTGATATGCTGCCTGCATACACAGGAGCGTTCGTCGTTAGCACTGCTCCAGTCCATGAAAGCAATGCCAATGACTTAGCGCCCCTCATCTCCCGCTTCGGAGTTCGAGAAAGTCTTCGCTGCTTTGAAGGGAAATCCGGTTCTGTGAACCGGCTCCTTCTTGTTCGTATGAGTTCCCCACACTACTCCTTCGTTTCGTGGAAAGCGCTCGCTGGCAGCACCAAACGTAAGCTCACCGCATCCGCGTAATGCTAGCCACATTCACGATCGAAGGATGCGGCGTCTCGTCCTCGCCGATAACTGTCGATGGGCATCGGCAAGACGAGTCCGTGAGGAAGATCTGTTGGATCCTGGACATTCCCCTGAGACTCTTGTAATGCAAAGTCAGGACGAGCAGGCGAGTCTCCATCTCCATTGCAGTTATCTCCAAGCCACTTAACCGTGGCGTGAATTTGTTGACAGAGGACTCCTCGTGGTTGGAGAATTTTCTAAGTGCTCTAACAAGCCGGTTATTAAGGCACTGAGATGGCATTCATGTAAGCCAGCTCAGGTGCGGAAGTCACGGTGTGTGAGAGCTGCTGGGCGTGTCCGGGCGCTTGGTCGTGAGAGGCAAGTAGCGCGGACCTGCGGCCGAGTTTTTGCAGGTCGAGGACGAGATATTTAAGACTTGTAGTTTCTTCCCTTAGTTTTTTGCACTACATGATGCGAGGGATGCGTTGTGCATTCAATTAGCGATAGTGGTAGCGCTGGACTTGGTCTTGGTGTCTGGTTCGTTTTTGGCGTTGCCAGAAGTCTGGCATGATGTCCGACGCCACCATCTGAAAGCCGTAACCATTGCCGTCGAAGCTTATCATGTGTGCCCGTCATCATTATTCGGTGTTGAAAGTACGGCTGTCTTTGATTTAGTCCCAAAATTCTGTTTCGCGCGGGGAGTCATGGTTCCGACACGTTTGAAGGGAGAGCTGTGAAATTTCAGAATGTAGTCATAGCAGACGCAAGAAGAGTCAGATCGGGATATTTCTTCTGTTACATCTATGGTCAGTGGCAGGTGTGCTGGCTGGTTGAATTGATGGGAGGCCGTGGTTTTGAGTCGGAAGGTCGAGGCTGGCAGTTTGGCCGCTGAAGGCTCGTGACGTGCCGGTACTTGATGCCGCTCGATATGGAATTGGCGCAAGGACTGGGGAGTTCCTTCTTTGATGTGGGTATAAAACCAGTGGCGCGGAAGGAGCAGCACGGCTTTAAGAGAAGCATCAGAGCTGCTTTTCACTTCACAAACTACAGCGATCACGGTGTCTTCTCTTGCCGGAGAGGAATCGATGCCACCTCTCTTCACATAAGAATTGAGCGTCATTTCTCACGTACAGCAGATGGAGCCAACCCCCAAAGGCATCCGTCGGTAAAGACATTGCCGTCGAAATCCATGCGTTCATGGTGGAATTGTTAGATAGATCGTCTCTGGAGTACATGAAATATCCGCGACCCTTGCAAAACGGCCTCACAGCAACGTTCGTCGTCAAGTACTTGGTGTTGAGCCGTTGCGACACTCCAACACTAACAACCAAACGCCATTCTCAAAAGCCGACGTTCCCCATCCGGCAAAAAAGCAGGAAGGGAAGGAAACAGAAAGCCGCAAAAAGCCTCACCCGCATCCGCTTACCCGCCATAAGCCATGCGCCGCCCGTCCCGTTGCCGCTACCCGACAGTCCGCCGCGCGTACCACAAGCCACAAGCCCGGGCGCGGCCCAAAAAGACGAAATGCCGGGGAAAGCGCCAGATCTGCAATGTGCGCTTGTCTTATCTGCATCTGCGCGGCATTGTACAGCAGGCGGCGTTTCCGGGCATACCCGCGAACTTACCCCAGCCGGTCGGATAATCGCTGACGAAAGAGCGGCCGAGGATGGGGAATAATGCCTCCCTTTGCTTTTCGGATTTTGCGGGGCAGGTTTCCCCGCGGGGAAGGTCAAATGTGGGGGTGATGGGGCGACGATAATTCTTCCGACGGCTCGACGCGGGGAAGGTTGGCCCGGGGGCTCTTTTTTGAAAATTGCTGTTTCAGGTAAGTATGTTGAGTAATGCGGGATACCGAAAGGAAGGGCCGATCACTTGCAGCGAGGGTTGCAGGTGGGACGGAGGGTCAACACGGGTTCACGGTTGCGGATGACGTCGCTTGGAGGGGTGTGGACCTGGTGCGCGTTTCGAGCGGGATCGAGGCGCTTAAGAATACTTTGTGATTCCTGACAGGGATGGTCTGCTGGCAGATTTCTCTGGCTTTCTCGCTCAGAGACTCCAAATACGGATTATCGTGGAGAGTGGTATATTGGTAGCCGAGAGCACGCCATTAGCTGGCTCTCCTTGTTTCAACAGCATGCTCCACCTCCAATCGGTCTCTACCTGGTATTATAATTATTTTGCATAGCAGTTTTCTGCAGCACGCAGGAAAACCACGAAAAGTAAAGTCGCAAGCAACCATCGTGAAATATTGATGAACAGATACAACATTTCAGTGCTGATGCTTACTTGCTTTACGCCGAGCGGTACCTCGACAATACCGGGTTATTTCAAAAGTGCCGTCAAGACATGAAAAGCAATTTTTCTGATCTCGAGGAAGGAGTACAAGCCTCATGAGTCAGGCTTGAGGGTGTCGGACAGAGACTCGAAGAAGCCAGTTTATCATTGGTCTCGGAAACTTCGCACTGGCTGCCGTGACTGAAGCGCCAGAATCGTATGAGATCTTCGAGAATAAAACCTTTGAACCATTCAGGGAACTATGAATTACGTTCATATTTGAGCACAACGAAAGTATTGAAGACGAAAAGCTCAATCATCCAAGCGGATGACCTTCCTAATCATACCAGACACAAATCCCACAAAACAATATCAAAGCAATCTATTGAAGCTGTGTATACAAAAACAGCGGCTGCTCTCCGTCTTTCAGTTTCTTTTTTTTTTTCAAATTTACGTATCCAAAGCTTCTCCAGATAATACTTTGGGGTTCAATTGCACAAGGCAAATTTTCATATCCACCTGGCCGGGTTAATGTCCGTCATTTATGTATAGGATGGAGAGGATCAGTTGCTCATGTATCTGGGAACGAAAGCAAGCTCCATAGCTACTCTTCAATTCCTTAGTAGCCAAGTGAATATACAGTGAAGCTTAAATACTGTGGACCGAGCAACTGATCCTTTGCGGCCACAGGCGAGTCGATTACCGGACTCTCCAGTCCACTCCCGAGGCAGTGGTTATGGCATACCATACACCAATGGTGCTGCAGCCGGCGGTCAATAGGAGACGAACCTTCTAAATTGTAGCCTCAGAAGAAGGTTGAAGCCGCCGAGGACAAGTTTTCGATTCCCGCGTTATTCTTACCCAGGGCTTTGTCCGGTATGGGCGTGGGAATATTAAATGTGCCGTTGACTCTCGGCTGTAGCTCCTTCTGTTAATGATACAAGACAAAGTCGTCGGAGCTAATGATAGCACAACTCTCTCTCTCTCTCTCACTCATCCTTACCTTGGTGCTTTCAAAGTCGAATTTTAAAAATAATAGACGTAGTGTTTAACTTAAACCTTTAGGTACTCACAAGAAATCTCTAAGAGGCTTACAGCACTTCCTATCCTATTAATCCTCTCCATCTCCCTTATTCCGGGTACTCGTCGGTATTGAACAAGTCCATCCAGTACCCAATGGCATCACTCCGGAATTCATGCTTCTCAGTACGGCACGGCTAGGTGCCATTAGCATCAAATACGAGGATTTTAGGATCACTCGATTGGCATTTACGCCAGAAGTCAGTACCGTTTACTGTAGGTACGCAGCCCTTCGTTAATAGTGAACAATGAAACCATTATCATCATTCATTTTTCACAACACAAATTCCCTCTAAAGGGTGTATATCAATACAGTAGTGCCACTTACTTGGAATATTGTTGGGGCTCAGAGTGTTGAAGAAATTGATCCACATGCTAGCCATCACGTAACTCAGCGGCTCGAAGGTCTTCTCCTTCTGATCGGCCTGATCGGAGGAGGACAGCGATTCGGACAGCGTGACGTCGTGGAAGAAGAAGAAGAAGAAGAAGAAGAAGAAGAAGAAGAAGAAGAAGAAGAAGAAGAAGAAGAAGAAGGCGATGTAGTCCTGCTCCTGTGCACCGGTCTCCCACCACTTGGCGTGAAACAGGACGTCGTACATGTACGCATAGACGTCGACACCATGCTTAGCCCACTAGTTAAACATTGAAGTGTTAGTCATTACCTTCCCAGCGGTGTTACAGGTGCCTGATGAGAAACTCAGAAGTGACAACTCATCGTGTTGTTACAATAGTCTTTACTGGAATATGCTAGAAGGGCAAAATGAACTCTCGAAATTATTTTAAATAGAACTCCACGCACATCCCTTTTCTCTCCATCGACTACAAGTCTCACTGCACAAACAGACAACGAGCCTTTCACAAGAGAAAAGAAGACATCAAATGTGTCGTAGAAAATTGCTTCCATATTCCAATGCTACTCTCTTGCCGCCACTTGGACGACGAAGCCCCCCGAATCCCGGAAACGAGCAACGAAAAACACCCAGAAAACCTACCAGCAAGCCCCGCAAAAGCCATCCACCATGAAACCCCAAATGAAGAAAAAAGACACGAACGAAAGTGAAACTCCAAGCTCATCACAGCTCCCCACCGCCACCGAGCTCCCTTGCATCCCTCCACGCCCTGCCCACCCTCTCCACAACCCCTACGAGCGGTGCGGTCTTCCACGTCCCGCGCTCGACGTGGCTCTGCAACAACCAAATGAACAGCGAGACGGTGCTGGTCACCCAGAAAGCACGGACGGCGGCGCGGGTCTCGCGGCGGATATTCACGTGGCGATGGGCTAGGTGGTAGAGGATGGTCAAGGTCTGTGAGAAAAATGCCCTCTTCGTTAGTCTCACGGAAGACCCATTTTCGGGTTGTTCAATTGGGAGCGGGGATATGACGGATCTGCTTCACTTACGCTGGCAATGCATATCCACGCGGGAAGCAGGAGACGAGGGTCAAAGGTCGCGCCGGAGAGATAGAGCCACCAGGAGGCGGTGTAGACGTTGATGGCTGATATGGTGAAGAGGCGAACGAGGGTTGCGGAGGGGGTGTAGTTGAGGAGCCTGAGATGTGGTCAGGTTTTGTGACTCGTTTTGTGGTTCCCGTGCTTGCAACCCGGTCTCCTCCAAGCTGTGCTTGACTTCCAGGCCACTAATTCCACCTCTTGTTCTCTTCTGCCTTCTGCCATTTCCACAGTCTTGCCATAAACAGTCCAGCAACATCAAAAAGCAGCAAAGACAGAATATTCTTACCATCTCGACATGAGGCAATCCGCAAAGTAAAACGACAGGTATCCCGAAGCCCCGCACTGCGCGAAAACCTCAACGGATCAGCCAAGACCTCTCACAACACCAACCTCTCCCGAATCAGTCTCTCATCTTTTCTCCCATCTTTTCCTCCCCATTTCAACACCCTTCCATACCCCGAGGTTTCTCCCCCGTGCAAATAAAAATCATAACTCACCCACAACGCCGCCAACGCCACCTCCATGACAACCAGACTCGCCGCCTGCCCTCCTCCCTTCCCCGACGCACCATCCCCAAACCCCGCGTTCTCGCCCACACCCCCACCCCTCCACCCGCCCGCGCCCCACTCGACATCCCTCTCCTCCCCGCCCTTCGCGTAGCTGATCAGCAGCCGCCACAGCAGCGCCCAACACTTCCCGAACCACCAGATGGCCGGCGCGGTCGCGAGGCCGCGGCACAGCAGTAGCGGTACGTGGAACGACTCGTTGATGCCCAGCAAGACGGCGACGCGCGGATGCAGGGCGGACGAAGGCGGCTCCTGGGCGTCGTTGGCGGCCGAGGCTTCGTCATTTGGTGCGGCAGCGTCGTCGCGGGAGAGGGTGCGGCTGAGGTCGGGTGTGGATGCGGATGTGCGGGCGGCGCTGGAGCGGCGGCGGGCGTGTTGCTGGTGCGAAGAGCTTGCCGCTGTGCCGTGCGTCGGCGTGGTCGCCGTCATGGCTATGGCGGGGTTGGACGGAATGGAAGAGCGACGGCCTGTTGGGATGGAGGAAGAAAGACGCCGCGGTGGTACTGCTGATGCAGTTGGATACGGCGCCGGTCTGTGATCTGCTATGAGCGGGTCCTCGGGTGTGTATGATGGAGGAGGGGTGGAGGGAACCGGTGGTGTTTGGGTGAGCGGAGAGGGAGCTGATGCGGCGAAAGGATGGCGGGGACCGGGACGGGGACGGTGAGGCGGTTGGGCCGCCATCTGGCTGTCCGCTGGTGTTGACGCTGCTCAGTAGCGTAACGATGGTGCCTCTGAGGATTTTTGCCTCGAGGTGTTGTGTTTTCAGAGAGATGCAATTTCCAATGTCTCAATTGGATGTTTGCGGGCCGACTAGAAAGGAAGGCAAATAAGGAGAGACGAAAGATAAGAAGTGACGACTACAGGCAGATGCCAAAGGAGGCAAGAGCTAACGGATTGCGGGATGTAAACGCTGGTTCTGGCTGTGTAGTTCTCCACGCGTCATTGATATGTAGAGGAAAAGAAAATTGAGATGTCTGCACGAAGGACGACGCGGATGGCGGAGGAAACGCGGCGACGAAACAACGAAGAGAGAGACCCTGTATCGAAGAGGAGACGTGGAGTTTATTTTTGGCGGGAATGAGGAAGCAAGAGAAGATGGGACCCTGTTTTTTTTGTTGTGCGCACGCGTTCAAGGCATGACGACAGGGCGCCGACGGAGCCGCTAGCAAGGAAGGTGGGGGCAGGGGAAGGGAGAAAAAAACTGGCGGGCTGCGACAAAGGAACCGCTTGATCCGGGCGCGGGTGGATCGCGGTTGCGTTTGCCGGGCAGATCGCAAGCTCAGCGTAGTAGAGCGCCGGGACTTGTAGCGCAGCTAAAGGAGAGAAGGCTGAGAGGGGAATGTCCACGTGTGGTTGCTTTCCCCGGATTACATACACATAGGGCTTAGCGGGGGACCCTGAAGCCAAGCCCTGCTGCGGGATCGTCCTCCGTCATCTAGAGGATTGACTATTTCCGCTGCGATATTCTATCCCGTGCCAGTAGATGTACAAGTATCCATACAGCATGCCTTATTTTCCTGGCCCTCTCCACTCCAGCGCTTCCTGCCCGGCCCAATGCAAGAACCCTGCTCTCAATAAACCCCTTGCAGCCACACGCATGCAATCGGAGAAGGTTCCGACATCATTCGCTATCGTCCCCTCCAGCCCTACCGCTCAATCGAGCTTATCCACATCCGCTTCCTCCACCAGTCCCCACGCAAGCCAGCTCTCTTCCTTACCCATCCACATCCTCTTCTGCAGCACAAAGTACTCCTGCACATCCTTTGCATCCTGCTGCATCCGCTCCGTTGTCACCTCTCCGTCCTCATCCACCGGTAGCTCCTTTCCAGCAGCATCCAGCAGTTTCTTTGTGCCATTCCTGTCCTTCCTCACGATCCCCTTCACCAACGACTGTTTCGACTTTATCCGGAAGATAACCTGCCTGATGCAGCAGGGCCTTTTCTGGGTGTCCACTCCGGGCACGGGGATCTTGACGACACGGTCCGAAACAATTCGGGGGCGCGAATGCGATAACCGTGTCCAGTAGTAGCGTTCATTCGGATTGCGAGCGTTGATGCGGGAGCGGAAGGAGCCGAAAACGCCATCTGTGCATATGCGAGAAAGGTGCTGGACATCGCCGCTGGGAGGAGGGTCAGCACAGCAGTAAAGAGCAATTGGCGGCAGGTTTTCCTTACTAGGCGAATGCAGTGTACATATCCTTATGCAGCTCAAGTGCAAGCCTCGGGATGCCGCGCCTGCTGATGACCGGACGCGGCTTCGTGGTCGTCGACCACTTGTACACCAACCGGCTGTTCAATTGCGCAACGTCAGCACCATCCCAAAGCTTCCCTATCCCTCTGCCATTGGCACGGAGCCCCGAGGTGGGAACTGACCTACCTCACGATGTCGTAAAACCGCGTCTTCACCCACAACTTCTCCACCTTCAACCTCAACCTCGGCTCCGTGAAAAGACTCGGCATCTTCGCGCCCGTCGGCCTGACAAATGTATCTGTCCAGCGCGCCAAAAGTCAGCACCGCCTGCAATCCATTTCCCCGTAAACCTCAACCAATATCCCTAGCACCTATCCCCTCAACTGCCCTCCAGTTCGTTCGGGCACGGGCTCTCTCTTACCAGGCATCAACCCCACATCATTCGGCATCTCGTCAATACTCTGTTTCGTCATCGTGCTCGTGTGCGGCATGGCCTTGTGCTTCTGCATGTCCTTGACCATGCGCTTCATGTTGGCCGGCATCTCCGACCCCCTGGGCGCCGAGGTGGCGAACGTCCTCCTCGCATGCAATGTCCTCGAGACATTGTACTGTATCCGGGTGTTCGTAGAGGAAGCGAGGCATTGGTAGCCAGCAGCGGAGCGCGCCGCGCTTCGGATGGGAAGCGAGAAGGGCGCGCGCCGGAGTGCTAGCGAGCAAGCCATTGCCGTTGGGGGGAATTCGCCCGGCGCGGGGAGGGAAGGAGGAAAAGGCGGGCGGCCGGGTGTCTTGTGCGGTGGGTTAGGAAGGGCGATGAGAGATCTCTCTCGCGCGCGGAGGACGCTCGGATGATGGTTGCTTCGAAAAATCGAAGCTTTGACCGCGGTCACGTGAAGTCCCGCTGGTTGACCATTCGCGTCGTCCAATAGCTTTAACTTTAATATTGCTGAATTTTCTTACATGCATATAGTAAGAAGGTGCTTCCGAAGGAATTGATGCATGCTATGAAATACGCTCGCTCCTGTTGAACAATAAGAGGTATATCCAGCTATCGCAAAGACGCCAGCGCAATCCCAAGCAGCCCATACAAAATTCCCAATGCCTTTCTTTTGGTTTTCCCTCCAATGCTTTAGACAAAACGCCCTTAAATGCTATTCGGCTTACCTCTCGCCGTTATGCCTGACGTAGTCGCTGAATGCCATTAGCCCCAGCCAAACCGCCTCCTCGCAGCGGATTGTGCGGCTTCCCTGATTCGGCACAAGATTCACCCACGCGTCAAAGATATCTCCCACATTCTTGCCCGTCACCCCCTTCTCCACAAGGTCCTTGTCAGCCATGGCGGCCACCTCCAACCCACTAACACCACCAAACACGAGGATCAGATGCTGGAACTTGACAGGCAGAGCGTACCCACCACCGCCCTCGACGCCCCCACCGCCCGCATCCTCCTTCGGCTCGGCCCCAGAACCCAGGATCTGCGACAATGGGACGCCGCGCTCGCTCGTGCCAACCGAGATGTCGTACCCGCCATCCCAGGGACACTCGGTGAACACGGCCGACAGGCTGCCTGCCTGGCGCGTCTGGTAGCCCCAGTAGTACCCTGCATCCTCGCGCGGGAACTGCGGGTCGACCGCCTGCGCCTCAAGACTCTCATACTCGCCGGGATCCTCCTGGCTCGCGAATCTCAGTGTCACGCGCGTGTGCGGTGGGATCGGGGCGGGCAGGTCGAGCTGGATGGGGTTGGGCAGGCCCGCGTCGACGAGCGTGTGCGGGGCGGCGGCACCCGCCATCGTGTCCGGCGCTACGGGTTGCTGCGCCTTCTTGCCCTTCTTGTGCTTCTTGTTGCTCGGCTTGTTCGGTGCGGGCGGCGAGCCCGTGTGGGAGCCGGCGTAGGACCCGGCGTAGGAGCCGGTGAAGCTGCTGGCGTCGTCGTATGCGGAGGGGTCGAGCACGACGCCTTCGCGGTATTGGCACCACTCCTCGGCGCGCAGGTGGTGCGGCATGTCGAGCGAGGGCAGCGTGCCGGCGGTGCGCAGGTTGGGGTGCAGCGGGAAGAGAGCTTTGCGCAGGTTCGGCGGCGTCTCGAGGTATGAGAGCAGGTGGTAGAGGAAGTAGTCCGGATCCGAGTAGCCTGTGTAGCTCGTGTAGTCGCCGGCGCCGTTGGTATGGCCGTTGCTGAGCTCGCGTCTGCCCTTGTTCAGGACCTGACTCTGGCCGTCGTCAAAGATGACGATCTCGTCGACGCTGAAGACCGCTGCAGCGCGCGCAATGGCGCCGGCCATGGCAGTCTTGAGGTCGTGCGATTGGGCACTGCGGCACAGTCATGTCAGCCCTCACGGTCTGAGCATCAATTGGTTCCAACTTGGGTGTCTCCGTACTTTGCAATGATACTGCCCGGCAAAGCAATGCTCAGAGTATGGGATCGGCCTTGGGTGGGGGTGTAGACGGCGGTCGGTTTGGAGGTGTCGGCACCATCGCTGCTTGCGTGGGCCTGGCGCTCGGTCTGGTGCAGGACGACGTTCGGGCGCTTGCGCTTCTGGAAGAAGGATCAGCGTTGAGGAAGGCGTTGGCACGGGGATCAAGGGGTAGCTGACCTTGGATTGGGACTGGAGAGCCATGTTCTAGTGCGGCTGACGGTCGCGTGTCGAGATTTCGCTCCGGATGCGATCAGGAACCCTGCCATCGACAGAGCCCTCCAGCGATCAGCCTTACGCACGGCCCCAACGACGTCACACAAAGCGGGCCCTGGATGCCGTAACAAAAATCCTCCCGCGAGAGTCCACGGCCATCTTCGAGCTCTTGACACGAGCAATGCCTCCCACAATGCGACCATAACACAACCATGAGGAGAATTCAGCTATGCTTTGAAAAGCCTCAACGCGTTGTTCTTCCCCGCATTTCGCCAGGCTGGCCGAGAGCTCTCTGACTCGCGCCTCTGCCGCTCGACTGCGGGTGATCTACCTTCATCCGCGCCGGCGCTTCCCCTCTAACTTCAACCTTCCCACATGCTTTCCTTCGTCTCAACCAACTTCCTTCTCCAGCTTGCATTTTACCCCATCAACCGAGACGTATTCTTGATTCTTGCACAGATGAATCTGACTCTGCCGTCATCGCGCCGAATAATTGGCTCCAAGAAGGCGACAGTGGAGCAAGACTCAATCCATTGCCGCCGCTTCAGCTGGCTGTTTCCTCCGTCATGTTCCATGACTAATCAAATTTGGTACATTTGTACTCCTTCAGGTCAAAATCCAACCACAGTTGAACGTTTCGATAACGCCATGCCTCTCCCACGCGTTGGCTTGTCTCCCGGTTGCCTCCCGCGGTCCTTTTACTTTTAGCGCCAGAGTGAGTGTGCATCCGCCAGACATACTAAGTTGATCGGGAAGAGAAATTGTTCAGCCATACCACAGCTGGTGCATGTTGGAGGGTTTCTCAAAAGTGTCCACTTTCATGTGCCAGGTTGCAGGATGAGGACGGCGGCAGAAAGTAGTAAACCGCCTAGGAAGAAGCGAAGTGATCGGAAACTAGCATTCACGGAGTTCAATCACGGAATTGATGAGCGTGCGGGGCCTTGTCCCACACAGAAACGAACGTGTTCAGCGGCCATCGCATAGCTTGAATAGTGGAGCGCAAAGGGCTTACGCGATGCTTAATGACTCAAAAGACTCCCTTTCTAGGTCATTGAATTCGCAGGGATCGGTCAGAATTCTTTACGTTCGGATCTTATGAGGACCTTGTATTAGGACTATGAATGGAATAACACTGGTTTGTACATCTCACCCTCAGGTCAAGTATATAAGTTTGGTTGCCGGGCAGTGCCTGCAGCCTGAGAAGGCTTGTAGAGATGGGCTAGTAGAGGTGACTCGGCAGCGCGGGCGCCACTTGCTGGCATCAAGTCAAGTGTATAGCTGAGTGGAGTTTCCTTGTTGTCTTCTGTTCTTCCCTCTGCAAAGTTTCTCGCAGACAGCCTCGATGGCTCTTGAGCTTTCCACACATGCCTCTCACTTACGCGCTCCTCGAGTCGCTCATACCATCTTCTCGAAATCGAATCAAAACGTCGCGTCACATTCTCGCCTATTGCAGCTCTCCACGACATTAGTTATCTAGACGCGATCTCTTTGCTTGTCTTTGTGCAGCTATGCAGGATGGAGGGAGTCGATGTGCCGAGGCTGCGGGGCTACTTCGCTCGTTCCTGTCAGCTATATCATTTGGCTTATCGGCGCCGAAGGTTGTGGCGCCGACAACAGAAGGCAAAAGAAACAGGCATGGCCAGACGAAACCCGGTTTGGCGAGGACCGATGAAACAAGGCGCATGTTTTGGCCCTCCAACGAGAGGAAGGTTTATTCCCGGCGGCCACCCGCTCGCTAAGGCTTCCGCTGGTGCCTCGGTCGAGCGACGATTGGAGTAGTTGCAGGACATTCTGGAACCCAGCAGGATGGAGGCGATGGTGTGGCGAGCCAAGTCTGGCGATTGTATGCCTGGCTCTTCTTTCGTTTCGCTGCCTCGGCCTATCGATACGGCAGAGATTGCGCAGGACGAGTTGCGTCTCACCAGTCCACGAATGAGATCGACAGTGTTCAGTTTCCCTTTTTCCTTGTGTGTGTTCTGACATTGACAGTAGATTGCTTCCGATGTGCTGTTGTCTTACATGGAGTGTCCGGGAATGCGGGCAGGTCTGGTGTACCTCGGCAGAGTCCCATTTGGATGATGGTGATGGTCCCGCGCCAAGCTTCCCTGTCCCACTACAAATGAAAACTGGAGTCGCTCTGCGGGTGCATCGCCCTCTGTCGCTGGGATTCAATCCGGCAAGAGCCGCCGTTGCTAGGGCTGACAGGGACTCGGAGCCCTTCCAGACGGCCCCTCTCGTTTGAGATAGGCATCTATTCTGCAACTGCAGCACAGAGCCGGCCCAAAACACGAAAAGCGGATCTGAGCCTCTGAACGACGGGAGGGTACGCCGATGCCAGGGATGAGCGAGGTCTTCGCATTTGGGTTACTCGCGCGAAAGTTGCATGGCATTCATGGCTCTCCCTGCTCCACCACGATGCTTGTCAACAGTCCCGCGCATCGTTCTCGACCACGTGCGACGCCAGATACGCCACAGGCCGCCATTGATGCCGTCAGGAGCTGACGATGGGTTTTGACGACTTGTTAGCCTGTCCGCTATCACCGGCACTAGGCCCTATTGCCGGTCTAGGTCCAAACATCACCTCCCCTCTGATGCACCCGGCGACTCGGGTTTCGACAACCGCACCGCTGACCTCACACACTGTCCCCAGCCAACCAACGCGTCCAAACGCCCTCTACCAGCACCCTCGGGCCTCGAACCAATGCAGCTGTGACGGAGAATCCAGACCCACCCACCTCCCAAGCCTTGACCGCATGAACACGAACGTCAGAATGCCTGCAGTTCAGCTTTCCCCTCAACGTATACCGCTGCCGGTATTCTTCAGCGTTCTGGCGACTCAGGGCTCACTGCTGTTCCACTCGCCCTCGGTCCGCGGAAGCTCACTTCACTTTCCGCATTTCCCGACCATTGCGAGCAGTCTTTCTTCTTCAAGAACAGATAGCGTGCTTTGCAATGACTACGCGAAAGAAAGCGCCTTCCATCTTTGACTGCGCTGCAACTTCACGACAACACCACAAATGGGAATCCCAAGACTCCGTGCTAAGCTCACCATGGCACTCTTCGACGTCACACCAAATGGATCTAAGTAGCTGTAGCTATTCTTGTCTGTGATGGTTCTGTTCCCCCCCCGCGGCGGCGTGTGTTGTGCTCGAGCCAACGCTCCAAAACATCGAGGCTTCACAGTAATTGGATGAACTTTGCAGGTCTCAGACACTGTGGGTCCAATCTCCCTGCGGTGATCCGATTTTTCTAAGCCACAGGATCGGGAAGGAGGGCAAAGAAAACAAGGATGACCAAAATAATTCCAATAGGTAAGCACTGCCACCCCTCCAAGCCGCGGCGACAGTACGCACGGAAACCTTGGCCGGACTGTCGGCCCTACTTCGTACTTCCTCCCTACAATATTGTTTCTGCTGCCAGAGCAACTTACCGCGGCTCTTCTGGTATCTGCCTATGCAGGTAAGTTTGTGGCTGCTGTGTCACCTGTCAGGTAAGCCTGGTAGGTCCATATAAGACGCTGCGGCATCCAGCCTCTGGGTGTTTACTGCACCAAATCGACCGGTTCGCATTCATTCACTTTTCATTCTTCTCATCCCACAACCACCACAGCTCTAGAAGCTTCACTTCACATTCACTCACTCTGCTTCTTTCACTTCTCAAACCCAACACCACACCCAAGACAAAATGGTTGCCGTCACTCCCCACATCCTTCTAGCGCTAGCCGCTACTGCCATGGCCCTTCCCGCCGACAAGCCTACTCGCGTTGAGGCTCGCGCCCCGCAATTCTCCATCCCGGATGGCGGACTCGGCGTCGGCGGCTCCTCCTCTGCCAACGACGTCACTTCCGGTGCCTGCAAGCCCATCACCTATATCTTCGCCCGCGGAACCACTGAGACCGGTAACCTCGGTACCACAGTCGGTCCTGCTCTGCAGCAGAAGCTCGAGCAGGCTCTCGGCGCCGACAAAGTTGCCACGCAGGGCGTGAACTACCCCGCCGATTTCTCCGGTGCTGTACAGGGCAGCATCAGCCCGAAGACCGCTGCTGGAAGCACCAACTGTGCACAGTTGGTCAAGCAAGCAGTTTCGAGCTGCCCCGACACCCAGATTGTTCTTGCAGGTTATTCGCAGGGTGCCCAGCAGGTTCATGGATGCCTGATGAACCTGGACTCCAGTCAAGCAAGCAAGGTCGCGGTAAGTGCTTTCTATTTCTTTGGATATTGGCATGAGCGCTGCAATCATACTCTGCTCTCCTTCCCATCAAGTTAGCTTCAACATGTCCCTATTCTCCCTTGCCATGCCTCTTTTCGAAGCTATTTTACGCTGCGAATACTGACATTTCTTTAACTCGCTTTAGGCTGCTGTCACTTTCGGTGATCCTCTCCGTGCACAGCCTTTCCAGAACATCGATTCAAGCAAGACCAAGATCTTCTGTGCCACTGGCGATCTCGTGTGCACCAACCAGTTCATCATCACTGCGGCCCATCTCTCCTATGCCACTGCCAGCACTGGCCCCGCGGCTGAATTCATCCAGAGCAAGCTCTCTTCTTAAATGGGCAACAACATTTTCATGTGGCGGGCAAGAAAAAGAAAGGAGGAAATACGTGATCTGACGATCAGCGGAGTTCAAGCTTCGGCCGCGTCCCCTGATGCCAAACCGGCCTGTCAAAACGTCCGCCCCCGCAGAGCTCAATCACAGACATGGCCCGGCCTCCTTTCTCTTACCTTCCGGCCCATTGATGGCATACCAATATTTTGTTTTTACTTCTCTGTGGATCTCTTTTTTATCTTCATGTTGGACATCTTACCGGTCGACGATCTTTTGAGATTGACATTTTCGACCTGTACGCTTTTCTCAAACTTTTCAAACAACTTTCATGTACAGTTACGAAAAAAGAACGACACAAAATATGAAGCGGCAAGCCGAAAAAAAGAGCAACTCATGACAAAATTTGTTTTATCAGCCTCGAAGACCCAATATCGCTCAGTTACAACCTTTCTCAGCATCAGCTTCTTCACACAGTCCACAGAAAGCAAAGGTTCAATCTCGAGTGCCTTGAGGATGCATGGCTTTATGGTAAGCGAAATGGATGATAAGGTAGGCTGACTGATTATGCCTCACCTGAATATGTCCTCCCGAGCTTTCTCCTACTCCCCCACCAATCTTCTTTTCCTTTCCGGAGCAGTATAACCCTTCCTACCCAAGCAGGAGCTACAATCACATCCTTCCTTACCGTACTAATGCCCATTAATTATAATCCCTCTACTCTCTTAGCTTGTCCTCGATTGCATATACTTTGTCTTTGCACCAGTCTCTAAATAATCCGCTATACGTCTTGCGATGATTTCTCTCCCAACACTCATATCTCACTCCCTTTCCACTCACTTCACGATCAATCTCCCAGATCACTGAAACACCAATCTCATGAGCCCTCAGCACAAAACCCCAAACTAATTGCCAGTTCCCGACACCCGCGAGAGATTCAGAGAAACAGAAAATGCCAGCACGGTCAAGGTAAGCCGTTTCTCTTCTCAGGAGAACCAAAGAAGGTAATGAGACTTTGGCAAGATCATTCTGCAAAATCAGCTCTTCAAACTTCGCGTGCAGCTTAAAGAAGGTATCCTCTCATCTTACCATCAGTCACATCCTTGCAAAAATTCGTCCCACTTGCCGAAATTCAGAGTCAACGAACCCACATTCCCTCTGTGCTTCTCGCCCCCATCCGCCCCCGCAAAGAACACAACATTCCAGTAGCACCTCCGCACATTTCCCCCATTCCAGTTCTACCATTTCATCTGCCAATATTGCAATCCTGATGTAACCGCAGTGCTCTAAGAACCTCAGTACGTATTTTCTTAAAAGAGTAAGTCTGATTGGTAAGTAAGATGTCATTAGAGAGAAGGTAGGTCACGATAGAGTAAGCGGAGAAATAAACGTACAGATAAGCTCAGAGGTATACGGAAAGGGGTTCCAGGTAAAGGGAAGGTATAGTATCCACTTTATCCCCGTCTGCCTTTTCTTTCGCGGTCCTTCTTCCCTTCTGAACTCATTTACCCACCCGCCATCCCCTCCAGCCCACATACTTCGCTGAACGCGTTAACATTAGCCACGTGTTGGGAGGAATAGGGTCTAGTTGAACCAAGGGTCAATATCGAAAATTTGTCACATAGCTACTATATAAGAGGGTACCGGGTCACCACCCTCCTACTCCTCATGCCAATCTACGATGAACTTCACTCCCTATACAAATAACCCACTTGTTCAACACCACGACATATTTGTATGCAACTTTCCTCCCTTCTCCCTACAACATACTCTTACCAGCTTCTCCCTCGGAACATAACCAATCGCGACACTGACCATCGAGAACGCAATCGTCATCTTGACCTCATTCCCCAAGCCGTCAACAAAGAAAAAAAATCCCAGATCCATACGCCCAAGCAGGACTCTCATCAAACCCTCGAACCCTCTGCCCCGTCAAGAAGGGAGATCCACGTAAGTAGTCACAACAAACATTCCTCACCAGTCCAATAAACCTCCCCAACACTCTCCCTTCCAGCTTCCCCCACGCCTGCCCGTCCCGGCCGCTCCCACAGCCAATTCCCACCCCAAAAGACAACAGTCCGAAAAAGAGAAGTAAGAACGACACCAAGCAATGCCCCCTAAGGACCAAAAGAAAACAAGTATCCCGAAGAGCCTTTCTCTATTTTTCTAACAAGAGATTAAAGCCTCCCCACCTACTTCCAAAAAAAAAAAGATCAAAGCATACCACAAGCCTCCCCCAGCTGCTTCTCGTGGCCTCAACTCCACTTCAACAAAAAAAAGTGGGCCCCAAATTTACATCTGTCCCTCTCTTTCTTCAGATCGGTGGGTATAGATTTTGCCTCTCCCCCTCTCCCAATCCACACATCTTCCACACATCCCTCTCTCTCTCTCTCTCTCTCTCTCTCTCTCTCTCTCTCTCTCTCTCTCTCTCTCTTTCTCTCTCGCTCTCTTCTCCCTCTTAGCAAACCCTCCTCCGCACACACTTCACACAAAAGCCCAAACACATTCCTTCCAACCCCTCAGACTTACTCCCCATCCCTCCACTCCAGCACAGCACAAACAGAACACCACACTCACACACAAATCCGCGCAAGACGAAACAAGGCAAGAAAAAACAGAGAGAGGAAGAACCAAGAAAGCCTCGACCAAGATGTATCTCAATTCTCGAAAAAAAAACCCCCCTCGCTTGATGATGCCATAAAAAAGTACGAATAACCCTACCCTACCAACCAACCAACCAACCAACCGACCATCACACGAAAAAAAACGCCGAATGCAAACTACTTCCCATCCCCTTTCCCTCTCTCTCACACACGTCTGATCATCATCCATCCCCGTTACCATCATTCCTCGGAACCGCCTTCCTCGAAACGCTCCCCGAATGCCTCGGCTCGCCCCCCGACACCTTGGGCTCGCCAAACCACCCGCTACCCTGCGACCTACGACCCGTCGACGCTGAAGACGACGACCTATTCGGCGAGCGCTCCGGCGTGGCAGCGTTGGCGGGCGAAGCGGGGAGATTCGGCGAGAGGACCGAACTCGTCGACAAAGACGGCGGGGGCAGGGTTGTCGTTGCTGCGGCAGCAGTAGCAGAAGGGAGCAGAGAAGGTATCGTAGCCACATCCCTCCCGCCCTTATCCTCACTGGCAGGTGGTGTTGCTGCTACTGTCGGCGTCCTCGGCAATTCCGGCCGCGCAGCACCCTCGTCCATCTCGAGAGAAAACACCGACTCCGCCATCCCATCCTCCTCATCCTCGCCATCCTCGTCTTCCCGATCCTCCTCCTCTTTCCCACCATTCCCTTGACCCCCACCAAACCTCTTGGCCCTCCCCCTCTCGTCCACCGCCTCCGGCGTGGCCGGCGCCGACACATCGCTCCCGGCGGCGGGCGCGGCGATGACCAAGAACTGCGGTCCATCATCGCCGGCTCCATCCGAATGAACGCGGTGATTTCTGCCCCTCTTACTCGCCCTATTATTTCCCCTCCCACCATTATTCGCCGACGTCGATCCCGTATTCTTCCCAGCACCGTCCGTCACGGGCGCCGGTTTCCTCGGTGGCAGCGGCGGAGGTGGCGGCGACATGGACGAGGACGGCGGCGAAGGAGGACGAGAGGTCGACTGCGGAGAAGAAGGTGAGCTGTCCTTCTTCGCATCCTTCTCCTCTTTCTCCTCCTCCATCTCCTCCAATCGGCTGTGATTGTTATCATTATTCCCATCCAACGAGCCCCCTTCACTCCCCTTTCTCTCCTTCCCGCCACCCGCCGGTCCTGACGACGATGTCGTCCGCGTCCGGGCGAGAGACGGCTGCTGATGATGCTCGGCGTCCTTGCCGTGCATGCCCGCAGGTGCCGCCGTCGCGGCAGGGACCTGTATATCCGCGACCGCCGACACGCTGTGGTTATCTCCACCGTTACCATTGCCACCCTGGCCACCCACCAACGGCAAAATGGTGGATGACGAGGATGCCGATTGCGGCGGAGGCACGCTCTTCCTCTTCGCCAAGCCGAGCAGCTGCGCGCTGCCCTGCACCCACTTACTCTCCGGTTTCACGGGCGGTGGGAGCGGGACGCCTGGCGGCGGTAGCGGCTGACCTCTTCCCATCGGCACGCTGATCGAGCTGCTTCGCGACGGACCGTTCTCTGCTTGCGGCTGCGGCTTGGGCGGGGAAGCTGCGGGCGTCGGGGGCTTGGCGGCCGAAGAAAGTGAAGACAGAGGGGTGGTGGGTGTGCGATCGTGGTTGGGTTGCTGCAGCGTCGACTCCGAATGGATGCTTTGGCTCCACAGAGACTGCGGCTGCTGCTGCTGTTGTTGTTGCTGCTGCTGCTGCTGCTGCTGCTGCTGCTGCTGGTCACGACTCGGGCTGCTGGGGCGGGCAGGCGTTCCGGAACCGGACACCGGAGTGGAAGACGGTGGGAAGGAGGGAGAGGCGTGGCCAGGCGTGGTAGCAGATCCTGGGCCGCCGGAATGCTGCTGGCGCGACGCAAACCATTTCTTGGCTGCGGTGGTGGCCGAGTTCAGCGACATGTTGAGCATCTGCCGCTTCTCCGATAGCGACGTCTTGCGCGAAGACAGAAAGCTCTTGGCGCTGAGGTCCGAATGCGCGGTTGAGGAGTCAGTGGCCTGGGAGTAAAGCGAGCTTTGCTCCGAGTTTGCGGAGAAGGCAGCAGGCTCTGGACGGGAGATTGGCTCGGTATGAGAGTGAACAACTTCCCCAAACAGGTCAGTGATACTACTAACATCGTCCTCAGTCTTGCCGAATGACGGTCCGCGTTCTCTCTTCCCTTCTGGCACCTCGGCTTCCGCATCTTTGTTTCCTGGCGTTTGTTTCGATTCTCGCTGGGCCGATGCCTCGGTCAGCGGGCCTGGGGGTGCTGCCGGAGAGCCAACAGGTGATTCGGCCGGTGAGGTTGGTAGGGAACGCGATGAGATGTCTTTGATCGCTGCAATGGCATCGTGTGAATGCTTCTGAGGGCTCTTCTGCGCCTCGACAATTGCGGTATCCGGCGCTACCACTGGCCGTGCAATGCTGGCGAAGGATCCCGACCGCATAGATTTCGGCTTCACAGGCGACGCCCTGACTTCAACGCCACTGGCGGACGCGCTATCACTGGCAGCGCTGACAGACACGACTGACCTGGCCGTCTTCCGCGACTTCAGGCTTGGCGTATCCGCATCACCCAGGTTCGGCATGCTCATGGTCTTCTCATCCTTGCGGACGAATTGGGAGATTGACGGTTCTTCATGCTGCTTCGATCCATCTTCTACCACCGAATCATCCAGAGGAGGTTCGTGGGCCACATCATGGGTGACTGGGGCTTTGTCAGCATCTTCCCAGATGCCGCCTCTCAGCGGTTGGGCGAGAGTATCGAAGAAGGGCATGTCATCCCAGTTAGGCAACACTAGCGTCTCGGCAACAACTTCGCGTATCCGGTTCTCAATAGTTCGTAGAATCATTCCATACGTGATCTGGCGCGAGCTGACGATGGGCTCAATCGTCATGTCCATCTTGGGCGGGTGCTCAAACGTGAGCCATAAACGGTTGCTGGGCGGGGGCTTCACGCGAATCAAGATGTGGCCTTCCAGCTTTTTCAAGATACCTGCAAGAACCATGTTGACATGGCGCGCCTTGAAGCGCGAGCCAAGGTCGATGCGCGCCACGGCGGCTATCTCCAGACGGAAACTCCCATTGTACTTGATATCGGCCTCTGCTGTTAGATCCCCGTCAAGTGTCAGCTCTCGCAGCTTGGGGTTCGTGATCATGGGGGCACTGTCTCCCATCACGATGCGCTGTATGTTGATGCTCTGGATGAAGGCCGGCTTGGCCACACGGGCAATCTTCTTGGTGATCTTCAAGCGAATGAACTCTTCAACATTGGGGGTCTTGTACAGGGCAAGGAAGAGCCTGCCGGCCAGGGCGTTGATCCACCGCGTCTGCAGGTTCTCCTCCGAAGCATGCAGCTGTTGCACCAGCTTGACCACGTGCGGTTGCTCGAACTGGAGCGGCGGCGATATGGGCATGCCGGTCTGGCGCTCCTGATTGCGCAGCAGAGCAAAATAGAAATCCTCCTTCTCTGAGCAGTTTTCCGAGAACAGGTAGAAAGGACGGGACTCGGCTTCGGAATCGGCGGCATGGCGGGCACGGCGGAGGCGGATGCAGTTGCGCTTGATCCAAAGCTCGCCCTCAGGGATGGCGTCACCGCCGGCGTAGACATCGACGATGCGGTGGGCCAGGGAGATGACGTAGCGGACCTCGACCTGCTCGGAGTCGTCGAAGAGGATCAGATGGCCGTGTCTGGTGCGGTGAGTGGGAAGCTTCGCGGGGGCGGGGAGCGGAGACGCGGGACAAACCTCAAGACGACGAAGAAGACATTGCGGGCCTTCTTCTGGGCCTTGGCGTTCTTTGCGCCCTCCATGCTGGGGCCCTGGGCACGGTTCCGCTCGAAGATGCTCCGATACATGCTCTGGTAGACGCTGGGGCTCTCGACGCCAACGACGGTGCCGGCGGGCGTGGTGCGCTCGGGCGGCTTGCCGTTGACACCACCAGGCACGTACTCGCGACACACGGCAAAGTATCCGGCGGCAACATCGGGCTCGGCGGCGCGGGCCGGGAGGTCGTGCGGGAGGTCGGCGGGATGAGCGTCGCGGAGATCATGGTCATCGGAGGCGTGAGGATCGTGGACGGGACAGGCCAGCACGGCGAGGTAGAGGGCGGCGGCGAGGCATATGGGCACGAAGGTCAGGCCGCCGATCACGTAGACCAGCAGAAAGGCGGCAAAGGTGGCCATAGTCGCAGTGGAGGATCGGTGGGATCAGCGGCGGCCATTGGGGACACGCAGCGCAGGTGGACGGACAGCTGCTCGAGATGGGGAGGGCGGGCGTGTCGCGCACCTGCGTATGACTTCCGCCCGCTAGCGAGCGCGCCTGATTTCTCCGCCGCGTCCACCGAGACAGCCCGCTGATCCGCGCACCCGCCACGGCGCCGCCAACAATCATGCCGTGTGTCTCAGGGCCCAGCCAATCGCCGGCCTCTGCCCTTCCCCGTCTGCGGCGCGGACGACGGGGGAAACGGCTGCGAGAGCGAGCGCGCTCTGACCGGCAGGGCCATCATCCTGTTGAAGCTTTCAGGCGCGCGCGGTGGAGCTGGCTGGAGCTGGCCGGGCGATCCTGGTCGAGCAGCCGTCGGCCCGTTCCTTTTCCGCGCCGTCGCACCTCACGCCCGTCACTGCATCGTCGCTCCCACGCGCCAGCACCCATCACTGCATCGTCACTCCCACGCCCCAACACCCGTCACTGCACCGCCACTCCCATTCGCGAAGCACATCTGTAGCACGGCCGATGCTTTGATTGGTACCGCCCTCGGGGCTTGCTATCTAATACCATGTGCTTTGTCCGCATCCATCCGTGCTTTCTTTGCCGCTGCCATGACCCGCTTGAATCTCTTTGTCCGAGCTCCGCATCCGAGACAAGCTGTCGGGCCTCACCACCCCCGCTGTCCCTGCGATCAATCAGGTTGCCAAAGGAGAAAGGAGAAGGAAAATGGAGAACCTCCGCGTATGCAGATCAAGCGGCCGTCTGGACGAGCAATTCCACCGCTGAGACCAAAGCTGTCCGAACGACTGCTTCGGCTCCCCCATGTGATCCGTTGAAAGAGATTTGAGAAAAGGATAAGGAAAGAAGATCCACATGCACACCCGCCGAACCCTAGGCATTGCTTGTGTCCGAATATGAGAGCTTTTAGCTTCTCACGTGAACCGTTGTCTGCCAATCTTGTGTGCAACTCTGTTTCAGCCAGATCGTCAAGCCAGAGACCCGTCCATCCATTACATCTTGCTGGTGCCCCATTTGTTCCTAGCCACCTGCTTCAGCGGCAGGGGCCACCAAAAGGGCATCGGCTCCTTGGGCCGGATGTAGCGCTGCACCTTGCGCTGCATTCGGGCCTTGAAGGTGCGCAGTGTGTGCTTTTTGGGTAGGTTGGCGCCAACAAAAGCAACGTGCTCCCTTTCAAACCTGAGCCGCACTGTTCGCCACTCATAATGTCAGCGCAGTGCGCATATCAAAGCCTTTGAGCTAGGAAAATACTCACGGTACCTCTTGAGGCTCTCTGGCGCCACGTCCAGGGCCACCATCAGGCACCCCTGATCCAGACCGCTTAGGCCCTTGCTGACCCCAAGGACCTCCTCGAGAAGGCCTAACATCTGCCGCCTCTTCAACTTCCTCTCCCGCGCCATATAAGGCAGACCCGCATTCTGGGCCTCATATTGACCCGAACCGAACGAAGACGCCGCGGTGAACACAGGCGCCGTGGTAGTGAGCACGTACCCAAGGATCCTGAAGCGCGCATCGGTCCACCTGTTGCTGGTCAGTACTGTTCATCTGTATCTTGGTGAATGCTCCAAGCATCTACTTACTCTGTAAATCTCTGACGGATTGCAACGCGCATGAGGGCGAGTTTGCGGAAACGCTGATTTGCTGCCTCCTCACGGTTCTTAATGGCGGTGGACTTTGCCAGCACCAACATCTGGTCCGCAAGCTCTTGCTCGGCCTCGAGGATCTGCTTCATTGCCAGGAGAAGACAATTATTTGGCGTGTCCTCAGGCCTGGGGAATTGGAAACTCCGGGACATCGGCATAACTTCCATCCTCGAGTGGTGGTTGTTTGATACGTTTGCTCCGCGCACCTCCAAGATCTCAGAGTTGTCGATCGCTTTGACGAAGCCGTCCAAAGTACTGAGAAGGGACTGCTCCTTGGTGCCGGCGGGGTTGCGCAAGTTCCATTTCAGGTTGTTCAACGTGAAGTCGCTTTTGTGCGCCATTGTTGATTCGTGTTGCTCCCAGGTGAGAGCTTCTGTCAAGAAAGTAAAAGTGTAGGAGGGAGACTGGTGGTGAAGCAGAAAGAGAGGGGAGTTCAAGTACGCGACAGTGAGAAGGCGCAGCGGGCAGCGAAGGTGAGCATTTCACGCATTGCCCTTTCACGCGCTTACCATTTCGGGCACCCAGCCACACAGGTAAACATTTGCGGTACCCGAGCTCACATATATCTTGACCTTCGTGCCACTAACTTTCAACTCCGACACCTTACACCTTCAACTCCACAGTCTGGTACAACTTCCAGCTTCCCTTGTCGTTTCTTTGCTCAACTCCTCGTCGCTTCACTTCACGATGTCCTCCGTGTACGTTGCGAAGGCTCCGCCCGGTGTCGAGGGTGAAGAGCTGCGCAGTGTCAATGTGAATATCGCAACCCAGCTCGCAATCAAGAAGCTCCGTTCTGGATCTCACGAGATCACCTACCCTGAGCTTATTCTCAACGCCCTCGAGGAAGATGGCATGCGCCAGCTTGTGGAACGCATCAGGTACAGCCCCTCGCATCCGATACCAGAGCATGATACTGATTATCAGCAGCACTATCGTCAACGCCCAGGTCGTGAGCTTCCATGACTCCATCAACTCGGTCGTTCGCATCCTCTTCCCTCCTGGATACGTCGCACCCGCTCCCAACTTCATCGAGCACAACGCGGGTGGACTTCAGCAGGTCTTGGCCTCGCCGAGCCAGGATCAGCTAGCCATGATCACCCAGCAGCTCCTAGTCCAGCCGGACTTCGCTCAGCAGATCCTGAGTCCAGGTTCTGCGCAACAGCAGGTTTCACCTCCGCAGGTTGTCTACCCGCCCGTCACTTTGAACGGCAATGGAATGGACGACAGCACCCAGAGCAACCATGCTGCTGCTGACCGCCCTCGTCGCCCCATGAACAGCTTCATGCTCTACCGCCAGGCTCTGCATCCGCAGATTGCTAGGATCCATCCCACGATGAGCAACTGCAACATGTGTAAGTGAGCCAAGTCTTATTTTTGGTACTTTTTTCTGACATTATTCACAGCTAAGCTTATCGCTAGAATCTGGAAGAGGGAGAGCCCCATCATCAAGGCTCGCTACAAGGCTCGCGCCGACAAGGAGGCTGAGGAGTTCGCTGTGAAGTATCCGAACTATCGCTACAAGCCCCGCAAGACCGCAGAGATCAAGAAGCGTGCGAAGAAGAACAAGAATCAGTCTTACCACGTCTCGGACGCCCCGTTGAACTTCGTCGCGCCCAGCATCCTTGAGAAGATTCACACCGAGCCCATGGAGAGTGGACTCAACATCAACTCTGACAACATCACTCCTTTCGAGTCTGGTAGCATGATTCGCGGTTTCGCCTCAGCTGACCGCCCTTTCGTCAACATGAGTGAAGCCAGCCGCGCCGATCAGCTTGCGTACGGCAGGGTCCTTGATGACAATGCGCTCGTTCAGCAGGTCTGTGACAACCTGGCTTTCGAGGAGAATGTCGCCCGCAACCTGTCGGGTGCTATCAACCCGCACGAAGCTTCCTCTGACCTCACTTCTTCCGGTGCTGCTGTCTCGGATGACGACTTCATTGCTACTACCCTGCGCAACTATGGCCTTCTCGCTGAGGGTGCTTTGGACCCGCTTGAAAGCTTTGCCTTGCCTGAGCGCGACTTCACCACCGATCTCAGTGATCTTGCTGGCATGGAACCCGTCAACTTCACCTACTAAACCACCATGCTTCCACTCCAAGACTTGTACTAGGCGTTCCGACTTTCGCTTCGCCTGGTACACCACGCTCAGTGACTCTCACCTAGAGCCTACTCATTTCACTTACACTGTACTCTTGGAGGCCCATACTCAGACCCAGCCAGTTTTCTTTTCAACCGCTAAGCTATGCTCATAACCGGACTCTTAATTCCCGACTTCTCTCCGGCCACCTGGACTTCCGATTATCATCACAGTTCTCGATTAGCCGGATGAGAATCAGGTCATCATGTCCATGTTTGTTTTCTTTACTTCGATACAGGGCTCAAGCGATCTCTTGGCAATTGGATGGTCGGCGGTGGTCAACTTCTGGGACTGGCAGCTAGCATAGATAGCAATCAAAAATTCGGAATGAAAGTCACAACAACTCCTGTATTCAATGACATCGTCATCACAGATCGCAGCACCACGCGCATGAGGACGAATTTGCGGAGACGCTAATTTGTTATGCTACATCTCAAAAAGTTGGCTATAGCCTTTCAACACAAGTGATGTTTCAATATCAATTTTGAGCCCATGTTTGAATTGTTTTCTACCATCACGATGCCAGTCCCATGCCTATGACCAGTTACGCGCATGATAGCTGCGCAGAATGCTATCGTGTCATCAGCACAAGAAAAGAACCATCGCCTGCCCAATTGCTCAAGGATTTTCCAGTATCTCAGCCCTTCCGATCTGTGGTATAGAATAATTAGACCTCCTCAAAGGCTGCCAATGACCCAGAAATCCATAAGGCCCAATTCATGTTTCCTTCATAACAAAAGCCGATCGCTTGTTCAATCAATGCAAGATGAAGCCCGTTCGTCTGCTCGTAAGGTTGTAGCGTTCATAAACGCCAAAGTTCAGGTGAGTGGACAACCAGTAAAAGTGCTGGCCCACAGTTCCGAGAGAATCGGTTGCCCGAGTTGCTCGCCATCTACTTCTCCGACCAGTTGGTGAGGTCGTTCATGTCGAAAGCATCGAAGTCGTTCAGGTACGTGCTGTTATGGATCGTAGGGTAGTTCTGTCCAGGAATGAACTGATCATTGTGAGGCCACTTCGATCCACTGTCCCAGAGCTCTGTCGCGAGTGCAGCGTAGCCGTTGCGTCCACACTTGCTCGGGTCGGACTTGTCAACTGAAGCGTTGTCCATGTAAGCACCAGCACTAGGGGGGCTGGCAGGGTAGTATGCGCGAGTGTCATGACCACTAGTAACCTGAGTATTGATCGAATGCTCGAACAAGAAAGGATCGCCATGATTCTTGCGCTCGAGAGTGATGTGCTCCGGAGCGGGATCGAGGAAGTCAAGAAGTGAGATAACCGAGTTGGGGTCATTCTGGTCTGACAACATGATGTGATCATCCAGAGTAGTAGTGCCAGAGGTATAGGGATTCTGGTTTAGCTGAGTGACCTGAGCAGTCTGAACAGCGGGATGAGCAGCCTGTGGAGCCGGCTGAGCAGCCTGATAAGACACCTGAGCGTTTTGAGTGGCCTGCTGGACATGCTGAAGCGAATACTGAGCAGTCTGATGAGCTGAGTGAGCAGCCTGAGGGACCGGGTGAGCAACCTGAAGGGCCGGCTGAGTAGCCATGGTGAGGTACGCGCCACTAAGGTCGTTGGTGACAGCGGGAGTCTGACTCGGAATACCATAGCCGCGGTCACGAGCAATCTTCACCATGTCTTCAGCTGACAGCATGGTAGAGAAGAAGCCAGCTGGAAAGGAACCCTGGTGAGGAATGTTGTGGCGAATGAGCTCCCAGGAAGTGCCATTCTGGACGAGCTCCCAGCCGAAGGTGCTGAGGTAGACGTCGCGATCGGCAATGCCAATCTCCGGGCAGGCGACGGCGAGGAATACATCCATAGGGGCGTTATTGGTGCCGACTTCGTCGCGGATGA
This sequence comes from Botryosphaeria dothidea, assembly GCA_011503125.2. Lineage (NCBI taxonomy): Eukaryota > Fungi > Ascomycota > Dothideomycetes > Botryosphaeriales > Botryosphaeriaceae > Botryosphaeria > Botryosphaeria dothidea. The sequence continues at coordinate 1,571,537 of WWBZ02000016.1, read as the reverse complement.
TGGAGTAAGCCTTCGCCAGAATGGTCCACTTGGCCTTGGCCAGCTCAGACTGCCACAGAATCTTGATGAAACCCGACCGCTCCTTCTGCTGGAACTTGTTGAAGATCGGGGAAGCGTAGCCTGAAAGATGTCAGAGGTGGAAGGGTAGTCAGGAAGAATAGACTTCACTTACAGCGAAAAGCGACGAAGGAGTTGACAGAGCGCTTCTTCTTGGGCTGCTGAGCAGGAGCCGATGAAGTTGAAACAGGCTGGGCTTGAGTGTCGTGATAGGTGTTGGCAAGCAATTGCTGAAGTGAGGTGGACGAGTTCCCTTGCAAGTGCGCCATAAATTTCTGGTAACCAGCCGAGTCCAGAGCAATCACGACCGACTTGACATGGGGAGGGAGTTGAGGAGTCGGCATTGTGCGTTGACGAGGCGGTCTTGAGGTTGAAGGGATTGTGCAACAATGCGGGTACGAATGCGACGCCTCAAAGAAATTGAGACAAAGAAGGTTTGTCGGAATTGTCGAAAAGGTTGAGAAAGCTGGCGCTTTGGCGAAGATATAAGTGCCACAAACAAGGTGGCTGGTGCGGGGGCATAAAGGACCTGACTTCACTTCACAGTACTAGTTGCCCGGGACACGTGCATGTGTAGTGGAAATCTTGCTGCCCTTCACACACCCAGCACAAGTATTGTTTCCTCATCTATCCCAAGTCTTCGCTCTTCCCTACGCCGTTGCTCTTCCTCAACTTTTCCTCTCCCTCAACACTTGGATCTTCCTCTACACCTCACCTCAAAGACAATCCAGAGAACTAAAACCACGCGCGAGAGTCACATTTGCAATGAGCGCAATGTCATGCAGAATGTGGCAGCCGGAGTGTGGTCTGCTCCCAATTCCCGATCACTCTGGACCGCCGCCAATTCCTCAAGCCGCAATGCACAATGAGGCTAAGAGGTTGGGAATTCACTCGGACGTTCCTCCTACCGGATCCCAAGACCATCTCAACGAACTTCTCGACGGGATCCACCACCTCTGCGATGATATTGTCCTCAGCGGGCCGGATCAACTCGATTCCTCGTCCTTCCATGACGCGTTTGAAGCCATGGTCTCGGACTGTCTTAAGTTACTTGATCCACCGGATACCATCCAAGATCCGGAATCCCGCAAGGCCTTCTTCACTACGGTGCGCAAGCTTGTGACCCACGTCATGGATGTTATCAAGAAGCATCAACACCTACAGAGCCGCGTACGAGCTCTCGCGGAGATCAATAGCGGCAATATAAACAAGATCACTAAGCACGATGACAACTTGCCTCGTTGGTCTCAATTTCTCGGATTCAACGCGCCAGGTGCCGAGAAGCTCCAGCTGGAAGAGCGTGGAACATACCTTCAGAGGCAGCGCCGGGGTTACCAGGTGCTCCCTCACGCAGGCATCGCCATTCTGCGCAACTGGGACAAGGAGATGACGGATATGATTTCAGCCATCGATCCAGACTGGGAGCACGGTTACTGGGGTCCACGTTTCGAGTGGGGAAGTTCGAGCCAGCATCGTCTTGCGCTTGGCATTCGCAGGTTCGATGCGTTAACCGTGAGCCCCTCACCTTGGGCGAAGTTTCCTCGCTTCGAGAACGCGGAAGACATGGTTCACGTGAATGACGAACGTGCGGAGTTCGAGGCGATTGAACGCCTCCTTGGTAAGTCAACACGTGAATATTTGAATACGTCTGGATAGTTGAAATGCGCTAACTAATCTCTACTATCACAGGAAACATGTACTTCAAGGACGAAGGCAATTACTGGTCTGTTACCGAGCTATTCGGACGTTCTACTGGAGGAAATGTCGGCAGCTACGCGACTGCGACATCTGCATACACATCGGCCAACGAATCTTATGTCGACCACTTCGACTGCGTCGTGATCCAGCGCTTCATTCGCGAGGAAGAACTGGAGTGGTTGCGCGAACGTGACACACTTTCTCTAGAGGAACTGAAGAAGCTGATCGAGATGCGTATGACCCAGCAGAGTGTTATCACAGCGGGACCATCGGCTCAGCCTGCAACCTCTATCCAGGCCGACCCTCATGTACATCCTAGCCAACAGACAGTTCATCTAGGTCCTACTATCCAGTCAGTTGGTCCTGAACCCGCAGGCGCTTCTGGGCAGACCGCACCTTCTGCACAGACCGCACCTGCACAGACCGATCTTTCTTCTTATGCGGGCCCTTCCACTCAAGGCGCATCCTCCAGTCAAGCCGAACCCTCTACTGCGGAAAACTCGAAAACTCTACTCTTTGTTGTAAAGCCTAAGGACGGGGCCGACAATTTATCCTCGCGCGACTACGTATTCCTGAAATTACCCGAGGGCGGTATTGTTGCCATCCACCGGGACCATACCGGAACCGTATTGGGATCGATTCAGGCCCGTTCCTCTATCTCGAAAGGACCGAAAACGATGGCTTTGGCTCAGCAGCCTGACGGCCAGCTCCAATTCGCGCCTTTGAATGAGTGTGTATATATGGAGTTGCCTGAGTCCGGTGCTGCTCTCGTCCACCGGGACCATCTCCAAGCTATACTGGAAACCATGCAAGCCGGATCTTTCGTTCCAGCCAAGTCTTTTGCCTCGGAAGACCCAAATTCGATGGTTATGGCCCTACAGCCTAATAGCCAGCTTCACTTCCCGACTTTGGGCGAGTGCGTCTCGATGCGGATGTATGATGGTTATAATGCCTTCTTCCTCCGGGACCATATCCCAGCTATCATGGCAGCCAGCCGAACCGGACCGTCTGCCTCCCAAAACCCGGAGGATATGGTTTTGGCCCTAAAGCCCAATGGTCAGCGTCACTGCGTCGTCAGGCGCGAGTGCTTCTGGATGGACTTGCCCGAGGGTGGTAGTGCTTGGATTCACCAGGACGACGTCGAGATCGTGTTGGGACCCAATGGGGAGCTGGTTCGCATCCCCGTTCCCCAACAGGGTGCTGCTATCTACCCCTCGGCACAACCTGGCTATATCTCGAACGCCGGTAAGCCTCGGCTTTAGCTTTTTGTTTCCAATCGCCGGAGTCGACCTGCTGCTGCGGGATCAAAACGAGCTATGATGATAGCCTCATACGCCTGGATCTTGGTTGCTTCATCGGATCCCCCTTTGGGGTCCATTCCTAGAAGCTTACTTCCCCTATGCGAGTCCGAGCATTTGCGATTTTCATTTGTGCATTTTTTTTTTCAACAAGTAGTGATGATAGGGTCCATGATTGGCTTTACGGCTCTCTTGAGGATCCCACCCATTCCCCGAACAACACCACTCGACATCCCCATTCACAGCACAAACGTTAGATAGCCCACCACCCCCCCCCAATTATTTGCAGATAGAATAAAATCAGAAAACCATACTCGAAAAATCCGCTGCCTTTAAAACTCTAATGTGAAGTAACAAAGCCTGCAGCCGATGGTTGACGCCAAATCATTGTAACATCTCCACAGACGGCCAAATCAAAATTGTCTTTGTGGGGAGACGAATAATGCGCCAAGAAGCAAGTCAATTGCAATATCGTTGAATTGACGTCCCTATCCGGACTCGCCACGGATTTATGCGCGTAAAGCGCTCCTATGACGAACTCCGCTGCACATACCGGTCACTGAGGACGGGGACGAGGATTGTGGTCTCCGATTTTCCATGCTGCGGGCCATTGGCATATTTTTCTTTTTCTCTCGCGCTCGGCCGGCTGTTGACGCTGCTTGAAGTTGGCGTGTGGGACCGGGGGGATGCGGATTCGCGCTGGCGGCACCCCATCCGCTGTAGCGGCCAGCCACAACCTGCGTGGATCCCCGGTCGCACGGCATGAAACGCCCCACAAAATAAGCAGCGGGCCAAGCAGCGCCAGGCGCAAGCCACAGCCGGATCGCCGCTATCAAAAAAAAGTGTCTCCCATGAAGATTGCGCTTCTGACCAGAGGTGACCGGCTGCCTCGCCCTCCCTCGCCCTGCCCGGCACACTCACCACCCGCAGAAAAAGAGGGGGCTGGGGGTGACGGGCATCGCAACTTTTTTTCCAATGTTTACGCACTTCCTAGACGAGTAAACAAGCGGCGATCCGCTGCTGCCTAGACACCTGGTGGCTGGGAGCAACGGCGGCGGTCACGTGTAGGGGTGAGGTTTTGGCTGGCGCTGCGCAGCACTGCGCGGCCGGCCAGCCACCAAAATCTTCCAGAGCCGCCAGTCACTCACAGCCGCAGCGGCTGTTAAGGTCGCTCAAGCTGTTGGTTTTGTCAGCGCCGTCGCTGCTGCGCAGGCGCGCTATTGCGTCTTCACTGGCGGGGTGGCGGCTGGAGAGGATGGACATGGCAGACACTTGAGCGTCACCCGCCAACGCCGCCAAACCGGCGTCCGCCACACCACTCACGTCAACCACGATGATGAGCGGCGGCTGCCCCCCCCGAATGGGTGTTAAGGTCCCGCTCGAGATAACGCAACGAGCGGTAACCCCGTTTCTCGCCCAGCGCAGAACACTTCGCCATTGTTCTCCCAAGGCAGCGGCTGAGGTCGCTAAAACTACTGGATCGGTAGCAGTGAACCCTCATAATTGTTTGATTTCCATTATCAAAATGCTGGGCCGCTACAGCCCATGAGCTTTCCCCTGCCGCGCGCGCAGACTCATGGAAAATTGAAGCATTCATCAGGACGTGGATGTTCAAACAGACCAATAACACTTGTATCCTGAACAATGCTTCGACCATCTTCAAAGCAATCAGAAGTCCGCTATGCTATTTCTTGCGCTTTCATCTTCTCGTGCATTAGGAGTAGCCTGTCCGAGCAGTGACGTTCGCTCCCGCTTCCCGTCACCACCTTATCGATAAGCATATATCCCCTTTCAGCACTACCACCAACGTTCTCCTCCCGTCCGTCTCTTCACCCACCAATTCCACGCTCGCGAAGATGAAACGCGAATTCGGTGTTGAGCCAATGCAGCCGGCTGAAGCAAGGCGCGCAGCCAGCATAACAGCAACGGCAGCCTTGCCTATCCAAATTTCCATAGCTACGTATTCCCATGACGTCCCTAAAGATCCCAAGATAATTCCCCGATTGCCGTCAAACGCCGCGCCTATATGCCGCTGCAAGGTGGACCAGAAACACCTCGCCACTTTTACCCTCTCTAACTATCTCTCGCCTTCGCAGCCGCGTCACCCACTCCAATCGCTCGCCCAAATAAACGTCCTACACCTCCACTGCGTATTCTTCTCCTTCCCACCCGTCGGCCCCACCGGTCTCGGACAGATCCAGAACGCGCGCCCGCAGTTGACACCCGGCTTCTTCGTTGTTAGGCTGATGCAGGGCTCGTTGTGGTCTTCGCAGCGCGGTGGGTTCGGCTTGGAGAAGAGCTTGTCCCATGATTCCTTTGAGACGATAGGGTCGATGAAGGGCGGGGAGGACGGTCCGCTTGCGTCAAGTTCCGCGGGATCGGCGGGGTTGGCATTGACAGCGGTGCTCCGGTTGTCGGCGTTGGGCTGCTTGCTCGGCGACTGGGAGGAAGAGCCCTTCGAGGAGGATGTTGCTGGGGAAGCGCGAGCGCTGGGGCTGCCCTTCCCCAAGCCATTGGCTGCCTGCGCCGTCGATATAGACTCTGATTTGCCTTGAAGCTGCTCGCGCTGAGAAGTTCCAGCTTTTGACATCTGAGCGGCAGCGGCTTGCGGCGACTGCCGTACAGGTGACGCAGACGGGCTGTCGGTAGTCTTGGTTGAAATAGCGCTTTCATCGCGGGGAAGCGATGCCTTTGGCCTGAAGAATCCTTTAAGAGATTGCTGTCCTTTTACAGGACTTGGCTGCGTCTGAGCCGAACCAGATTGCTTCTTCTTTTTGACAGCCTTAGCAGCTGGTGGGCCGGCAGCGGGACGCTTCTTTTCTGGACCTGCTGTAGAACGAGATTGGATGCTCCCGTTAAACTGTGAAGATACTGATGTCCAGCTTTGCTGGGTGTCCTCCACTTCAGTGGATCCCTTGGGTTCTTGCGTTGAAAAAGCGACGGTACTACTGATTGTTTGCGCAACGTCTTTTGTTCCTTGCCCATTCGTCACGGGCTGGCTGCTGGCGGCTTTGCGCGAAAACATATCCTTGATGCTTCTTCTCCCGTCGAACTCTGGGAGGAGTCTCCCAGAAAAGGGCGGCGAGTCTTTCAACATCCAATCGCGCAACCTCTTCCCGTTTTCGAATATGCCCGGTGGGTTCATGATGTCAACCAGTTGCACTTCCTGGCCATCCACGGCGACCTTCTCTTTCAGGACTGCATAGACAGGACAATGGTCAGAACCCTGAGCTCCACGTTAGAGACCTACAATTTCAAGGACAAAAGAGAACTTACCATCAGCCCTTCCTGAATATCAGCATTCTCGACCCACTGCTTCATTGAAACGCTGCAGAGCACGAAATCAATTCTTGACCCATAATTTCCCGGCCTGGCATTGATCTTCTGCTCCCAGTGCGTGAACATGCTCTTCCTATTGGGATGGAACTCGCGACTCGTATCCCACAGCACCGGCGACTCCCGCCCCTCATCTCTCGGCAATACGACGTCTCCACCCACCAACATCTGATTGAAGATGCGTCGATTACCCATAGAGACGTACTCTTCATGCGTTATTCCCTCCTTGCGCAAACTCTCTTCTGAATTGGCCGTATCAATCTCCGAGCGGGACACGTTCAGGTCGCCGCAGAGCACAACCCGTTTCCCTTCCCTCGTGAGATTGCGTATGCGAGTATCCAGGCAGCAGAAAAACGCATGTCGGAAGTCGTCGCGCATGCCGTTGCTATTGGCCGGACTATACACACCCAACAGCACAAACGCCGGGAATTCGACGGCCACGCAGCGGCCCTCGGCATCCAGCGCCGCAGGGTCTACTCCTCCAGCCTCTTCGATCTGCTCGTCTGTTGGGTAGCCGCCGATGTGGCGATCGGGGGGAAGGTCGCGGTAGGAAGTCGAGGAGCCAGGAGGGCAGAGGACGCCGAGGACACCTTCTTCGGCACGGATTGGGGCGCACTGGGAAGTGCGGGTGTAAATTGCGACGCCGGAATAGCCTGCAGCAGTCAGTTGCGATTCTTCAATGGGCATTCTCCACAGCCAAAGCAACTCGCCTCAACGCATTGCCATGCATTACCGACCTTTCTTATGCTTGGGCAGACTAAAGAAGCAGTCCCATCCAGGCACTAGCACCATGTCATCGCGCAAGTCCTTCCGTTGGATCTTCAACTCTTGCATAATCACGATGTCCGCCTCAAGCAGATCGAACATGGCGTCGAAGGTACGCTTGTCCCGCCATGGTTGATATCCGAACGGGTTTCGGATGCCGTTGACATTCCATGTCGTTATGCGGAGTGGCGGCATTTGCGGATGCAGCGCAATATGAACAATGCACTGCGCAATTCTTTATGGCGAAAAGGGAAAAGGAAAGACGATGCACGGCAATTGATGGAGGAAGCTCGTTAGCCGGACGGCGGGCGGTTGTGCGCTGGGCGACGGACGCGACGGTAGCGCGAGGTCATGACCGGCGTGGGCAGTGAGTGCGCTGCAGGCGTGGTGCAAGGAAGCTCCGGGACATGCGAGACTTCCGTGAGAGAAAGCTGGGCGGACGCGTTGTCGCGTGCGCAGAGAGAGAGAGAGAGCTCCCCCAGATCTCAAGCGTCGCAGTCGCAAGGATCTCGGACCAGTCGCGTTGCGCGTAAATGCGATGTCGTCAGAGGCGAGCGAGCGGAGGCGACGCGTGAGGGCGGAGCGCCAAGAACGCGGGAACAGCCGGGGGTGAAGGGAGGAAAGCGCAGGTGGTGTGACGGAGCGGCGCCGAGAAGCCGCACAGCATCGACCTGCAGCTTCGACATCAACCCGCACCACCCCCATCAACCGTTAACCCCATCTCCACTCCAACCGCCGCCGATCGAATCCGCGACAATGCTGTCCCGCGCCGTCCTCCGTCGCTCCACCCAGGCCCTGCGCACTCCGGCTTCGCGCCGCTGGGCCTCCCAGACCCATTTCGAGGGCGCCGCTGACAACGCCTTCAACCGCGAGCGCGCTGCCGTCAAGCAGCACGCCGCCGAGACCAGCGGTGCGTACCCACCATACTTGCTATTTACCTTTTGTCGGCGGGTGGAATTCGTTGGAGATGAGGGAGCAAGAGAGGGGTGGAGAGGCAGGATACGGTTTTGACGAGGGGAGGGGGATTGTGTTTTTGGTGCCGTGCGTGGGATTGAAGCTGCAATAATGCTGACTTGGTGTTTCGTACAGACCTCTGGCGCAAGCTTTCCATCTAGTGAGTGTCAATGCCGCTTCTTACCTTTTTCGCGTCGCGGTAAAGATCCGCTGGTCCGGGGTGAGCTTTGGATTGCCGACACGGCAGCTGTTGTACTATCTTTGAGCTACCTGATGAGGACTCACCTGCGATGTTGTCCCAATGGTCGTCGCATGAGAAGAAGGCAGAGCAACGGAGGGACAGGATTCAAGGACACGGGCCACGCACTCACCGCGGAAGGACAGCCGCTAGAAAGATCAATTAGCTGACCACATACCTTTCTAGCGTCGTTGTTCCCGCTGTCGCCATCGCTGGCGCCAACGCCTACAGGCTGTGGAACGAGCACTGGGAGCACGAGGCCCACGCTCCCCCGCGTGAGGAGCGTCCCGAGTACCCTTACCAGAACCTCCGCACCAAGAACTTCTTCTGGGGTGACGGTGACAAGGTGAGCAAGCTTTCCTACCTGTTAGATCATGCTTGTTGCTCTTTTTCGGGTGTGCAATGTAGAGAGGAAGAGAAAGAAAAGAGGCCTGCAATGCTATATGAAGCATGACGCGTGCACCTGCAGGGTCCAATATCTTGGCAGCCGAACCGAGAAAGAGGACTACACAGATGCATTCGGAAGCTGCCTGAGAAGGAAGCAGCAGACCCCTTCGTCTATAGACTTCAAAGAGGAAAGCATAGCAGACTGACGCCGTCTCTCACAGACCCTCTTCTGGAACGACAAAGTCAACTACCACAAGAAGGAGTAAACGTCTCTCCTCACCAGAGATTTATTACTTCCCGCTCGTTTGACGTAATTGGGAAAGGAGCAAGCAAAATCTGCAACTTGTACATAGAGCCAAACGAGGAAGCAAAGTGGCCTTTGAAACTTGCAAAGAAAGATGGGGACCCCAACTACCGTGTGCTGAAGAGAAACAAACGCTCGAAGACATATATTCCTGCACAGGACATTGTACTACAAATGTCATTTCCCTTTGTTCTACTTGCTCTATCTGTGTCGACGACACATCTATGATGCTCGTTCTCCAACGACGAAATACCGTAGCCCCAATCTTCTCGCTCGCAACTGCAGAGGTGATGGACAAGAACTTCTCAATGCAACCCCTCTCGTCCCTTTCTCCCAGCGTCTCCTACCCCATCGTTTCCCCCAGCCCTCTTTCCCCATCGAAGACGCTCTTATATTGACTGATTAACCCCACGGCCTCCTCCACCGCCGTATCATCCTTCCACGCAGCCGACGCGGCACCACCGCCAGCGCCGCCACTACCGCTATCCGCCGTCGCCGCCTTCAGCTTCTCCAGCAGCGCGCGCTTGGCCATGCATTCGCACTCACCTCGGATGTCTTCGATATTCGTGAAGCACGTCCTTGCCTTTTCCAGGAAGAGCAGCGCTTCGTCGATCCTCGTCGGCGCGAGGACGAGGCCGTTCCGCTCCTCCACGGCCGTGGATGTCAAGGCAGTGGTGATGAAGGTGGATGGTTGGGCTGCTGTTGCCGTTGCCGTGACGGCGGCGGACGCGGCGTGTTGCTGCTGCTGCTGCTCTTCGCCTGCGATCCCGATGCAGGCGTCAGCCTGGGTGAGGTAGAGTTTTGCGCAGAGGGCTTCGTCGCCAGCTTCTAGCGCCTGATGTATCTGCGTCAGCAAGAAAGCAAAGGAGAGTGAGAGAAGAGACATACCAACGGACACACCGCATCGCCGACCCTCCTCGCGGCCCTGCACTCGCCCAGCTCGACCAACACCCCCATCACAACCCCCAGCGCTTCCCACAGCGCCGGCCAGAGCCGCGCGCGGTGCGCCGCGCTGGCCGCCCGCATCGCCAGGCTGAACCCTTTCTCCGGGATACCCGTCTTCGCGAATAGCGATGCCTTGAGAACGAGAAGGTGTACGCGCTGGTAGACGTCGGCGTCCTCGGACTTGAGCTCTGCCAGCAGCTCGTCGATGCGTTCGTAGGCTGCGGCGAAGGCGCCGGACCGGGTCAGAGCGTCGATCTCAAGGATGGAGAGTTGGTACTGAATTTCTGGGTCGGTGGGTCGGAAAGCGCGGAGGGAGGAAATAAGGTGGGTCGAAGTTGTGGTGTCTCCTCTGTGGGATGTGGTCAGCGGTATTCTTGAGTAATCTGATGCGTTTCAAGCTGGGAAGAACACTGCGCCATGAATGACCTCCGCAGATTGTTCTGCGGCAGCGAGGGCAAGATAGATTTGATAGCTTCCAAGACTGCCATTAAGCATGCGTACCTTCTTAATGCTCTCGTTGCCTGTAGTAGGGCTGAGTAGTTGCTGATGTATTGGTGAAATTTAAGTGTGCGGTGATCCGCTTGGTCGATGGAGTCGAGCATCTCAAAAGCTTCTGCGTATTTCCCCGCTTGAGATCGCTGCAGATTCGTAAGCAATTATGGCTGGTGCAGGCCTTATTGGTGTCTCCTACAATGTACGCGCTGTGGCAAGTCGATCTTAGTATCTCCTCAATGGGGCAGAAATGGCCGTAACACTCCCGGAGAATGTCACAAACCACATCCGACAAGTCCGTGACGCCTGAGATGAAAAACATCAGTGACCATGCAAACAGTAAAGCAAGGGGTACCTACCAAGTCTACCGTATAGCGAGGCTTGCATCAACATCTGAGATCCAATGTTGCTCCTGATGTTATGCACCACGTTAAGATGTGCAGACTGATAAATTTGCTCGAATGCGCGAGGTACACTGGAACCCTGCAATGAAATCAGTGGAAGAGTAAGGCGTATTACAACACTCGTGCACGTACGTTTGAGAGGAGCATCTTGGCTTCACTCAAGAGAGTAGAGCTCAGCAAGCCCCACGTCTTGGTTTCCCTTGCTTTAGACTTCAAAAATGAGAGTCCATCCCGCTCTGACCCCAGCATGCCTCCATAGCCGGATGCTCTGATCTGCTTTGGATGAGCCTTGGCAAGGTGATTCAGGTAACTCAAACTGAAGTTAAGGCAGCTCATGTCTTGATTCTCACGAGCGGTGGCGATGGTCTCGTTCATTGCAGCAATGGCCTCACTAAAGCATCCAAAGTCTGCTTGAAGGATAGCCATGTGGAGAAGAGCGTATTGATAGTGCGTCTTATCCCTCGTCTGCATCGTATAATCGAAATAGCGATGCAGATTGTCGAAAGAGGACGTGTAGTCGCCTGCTCTCCACGCATCAAAGAACCTGCAGCTAGTCAGCCCATTGTCGACTACCCCAAAAAAGAACACCAGAGCAGGCTGACTTGACGAAATGCGCAAGACTCGGCACCGCCCCCGTCGGGGCCAGCATCCTACGCAGACGATCTCTCATGTCATCCGGCACACGGTTCCCGTACTCTGTCCTCAAGTCAGCATCGAGACCACAAACAAAGCTGGTAATAATCCATCTTACTCTGCAGACGATCGATTTGGAACGCCAACACGCGCTCAATCTCATCCATACTCGCCAACCCCTCCTCCTCGCCCATCTCCTCCAACGCCCCATACGCCACCCTCCACAAACCATCTCCCCTCTCCGCCCCCAGCTCCCCCAGATTCGCATCGAACCCGGCGTCTTCGGCCGCAGCGCGCTCCCGCCACGCCTCTGCGGTAGTCAGCTTGTAGTTGACGAAGGCCAACCACAGCTTGCTCGCGTCGTGAAACTGCAGGCGCGCGAACTCGAGCTGCGCGCGCCTCACGAAGAGGCCGAGCGGTGACGTGCGCGAGAGACGGATCCGCCGTGGGCGGTCTGCATCGTCCGGCGCGCGTGGTGGCTGCTGCTTTGGGGAAAGCAGGTCGGACAGGCCGTCGAAGAAGGCGTGCAGCGCGTCCAGGCTGTCGATCGCCCACAGCCGGTCCAGGAACGCGTCGAACAAGGTGGTAGTGCTATCTCCATCGTCGTCGGCGGCGGCGTCGTCCGGGTTGGGTTCGTGCGGGTGCGCGGCAAGGACTTTTTCGAAGTGGTGCAGGGTGAGGATGCAGTCGTCCGCGTGCTTGGGCTGCGCGCCGGCGGCCGCGGCATCGGACGGGGAAGAGAGTAGATGCGAGGTCAGGAAGGAAAGTATGGGTATCGTCGCGGCGGAAGGACCGGCCGCTTCGCAGTAGAGGCTTGTGAGGACCAAGAGGCTGATTTTCTGAGGGTTGAGGTAACGTGCCATGGTCGCTGATGGTTGTGAATTCGTTTTTGTTGTTCTTCAGCGGCGTGTGTCCGAGTTTTGTTTCGGATTTTTGGAATGAGGTCGCATGGTCAATGAATCTCCACCCGAAGTTGAAAGTCCGTTTTGGCTGAAGAAGGCAGCGTTGGGATGGTAAACATGGCGGGGCAAGGCACGGTGTTTTGTCGCTGCGGGAAGGTGTTAAACGCGTGGGCACCAGTGAAGCTTGGACAGGAACAACGCCGTCTCACATGCTGCTGCTGCACAAGAAATAATCGCATCATCGTCCGTACCTATTTGAACATTCCATAGATTGCAAATTACCAGCTTGAATTCCAGATCAGTTCATCTTCGTAAATGTACAATAATTGTCTTGGTAGTTTATTTCCCAAACACGGTAGCTGACCATGAGTGCCTACCCCTCAACGTCTGCTCCTACCACTCGGACATTGATGCCAGAATTTGTGTCCTGAGCCCGTAGGGACTCCAGAATCCGTATAGATTCATCAGGGCTATTAAAACGAACCCAAGGTTCTCAGCACGAATTCCGGGCCAACCGAAGTGGGCTTGCTGCCATACTTTCATGATGGACCACATTCACTCCGCGAAAATGCTGCTCGCTGTGCGCCAGACTCCATATGCCAAACATACGAACATACCCGATTCCGTTTTTCGGGCTCATTTCTGCTTCTCCGTCTCGTTGGCCTCCAATGAAGGTGCGCTTGATATCTCATCTACGCGGGCATCCTCCTGAGCCTCCCCCTCGCTCAGCTCATTCGTAGCCCAAATCTTTTGGATGCAGAGCTCATAAGGTCCAGGAACCCTGTCTGTTAAGCTGATACCAACGGAACGTACTCTCTGTCTCATCATCTCCTTCTGCGGCTCTACAGGAATGCCGTGGTTGGTCCGCACGAATTCACTCATCTTGATAAGGACCGTCTCCCAATCGCCAGGCTTGCGCGCGTAAAGGCGGTGCTGGTGCAAGTCCGTCGGCACTACGGACTCGGTCTGCACATTGACGAAATACTTGCGGCCATCCGACTTCACGCGCAGAGCCAAATACTTGTACGGGTCCAGATCGAAGAGCGACTTGCCAAAAAGCGTGGACGGTCGATCGTATGTCCTCCAGCCGGCAAAGCCGGTGCGTGTAACGTGAGGATTGTTCTGAGGCAGTTGAATGGAGATGCTTCCATGGAAACGTGCGTGTGGAGGCTCGTCGGCGGACCCGGGCTCGAAGTCAAGGTCGATCTCGGAGTAGCCGCCAATGTCGGCGTCGGACATTGGCTTGCATTGGCTAATTGAAGAAGGGTCGGAAAAGGTGACGAGAGGCAACGGCGCAGCGCCTTTCATGGCCTCGAGCTTGAAGACTGCAGGCAATTAGCAAGCGCGGACTTGTGGCGGCGGCGTGGTGGCGGGCATGCCTGTGTTGGAGCGGCGCTTGAGCTCGTCGATACTGCGCTTCCAGAAGCCTGGAGCGCTGAGAATATAGGTGGACCGCATAGCTGTATTTCCTGTAAAAGGGCGCCGCAGAGAAGAAGAGGTGCTTGGTGGAAGGGGGGGGGGGGGGGGGGGGGGCGGCAACGGAGCTCTTGCAGATCGACACAGCTCAAGCACTGCGAATGGGCGCGTCGCGTGGGCGATGCAGTGCATGACGCCGACTCGACCGGGGTCAGGAATTTCTCATCAGCGCGTCCTCCCGCAGCAGAGCTATCCTCTCGCGCCACACCCACTTCTCTCCATTTTTCTTGCGCCTCTTCTGCGACATCACATGCTCACTCTCCGCCGTCTCACGACACTCTCCTAGCACAGGCGCCGCGAACAAACCCGACAATATCCGCGCCTGAGCCCGTTTCCGCCCCTCACGCCAAAAGTTCCGCAGCAGCTTCATCCGTACCGTATATGACCCTCGAACGCGCTCAAGAAAGCCGCCCACTCGGAGCGGCCCGCTCTGCGATAGAGCAGAGCCCATTGCCTCAGCCGAGAGAAGCTGGAGATCCTCTGCTGCCGAGAGATTCCAATGGACCCCAAGCCGCCGCAAAAGCCTCGCCGTTCGCCAAATCATGGGCGCATTTCGTAGCTGGCGCGTATGTAGAATATTTGCATCATCCAGACGTGTGGGCTGACTGTGCTTTTTCTTCAGGTTGGGCGGAACAGCTGCGGCGACGCTGACAGCGCCCTTCGACGTATTGAAGACCCGGCTGCAGTCCGATTATTACCACCAACAATTGCTCGCCTCCCGAGCAGCCCGCGGCGTGCCTTCTCCATCCTCCATGTCCTTTACACGCAGTGCCCTTCTCCATTTCCGAGAAACCTTCCAAATCCTCTTCGCCATCCCGCGTACTGAGGGCTACAGAGCCCTATTCAAGGGCCTTGGCCCCAATTTGATTGGCGTCGTTCCCGCCCGCGCCATCAACTTTTACACCTACGGCAACGGCAAGCGAGTGCTCAGCACATACTTCAATGATGGAAAGGAATCGGCATGGGTACATCTCTGCGCCGCAGCCACCGCTGGTATCGTCACGGGCACTGCGACCAATCCCATTTGGCTGGTCAAGACGAGATTGCAGCTGGACAAGAACAATGCAAAGGCCCAGGGCGGTAGGCAGTACAAGAATGCGCTTGACTGCACCATGCAAACCATTCGTCAGGAAGGTATTCGGGGACTGTACAAGGGTCTTACGGCAAGCTACCTGGGTGTGTCGGAGAGCACCATGCAGTGGGTGCTGTACGAGCAAATGAAGCTGGGTCTGGCAAACAGGCAACAGAGGCTTGAAGCTTCCGGCCGGGAGCCTTCAGTCTGGGACAAGACTATCCAATGGACTGGAGGCGTTGGAGCAGCTGGCTTCGCCAAGTTCATCGCGACCATCCTGACGTATCCCCACGAGGTAAGGCACACTCCCATTGCTAACCCCATATGTTTTCCAGCTAAGGTTGAGACAGGTGGTGCGGACTCGTTTGCGGTTGGCGCCGATGGAGAACGGGCACCAGAAGTACACCGGTCTGGTCCAATGCTTCCGACTGGTTGCCAAGGAAGAAGGTCTCCTTGGTCTCTATGGTGGTCTGACGCCCCATCTCTTGCGTGTCGTCCCCAGCGCAGCCATCATGTTCGGTACATACGAGAGTGCGCTCAAGCTTTTGGGCACGACTTCTCAAGTATAAAGATTCCTCCCTGCTTGTGACGAATCAGAAAAAGGACGTTTATGTTCATGTATTACTACAATTAGGGCGCTTTTCGGCGAAGCGTACATGGGGCGGCGTTGCATCTGGTATGTTCAGGGTCCTTGCTCCGCTCCGGTGTATGAAGAAAGATTTGGAAATGGCGCTTTCACAGGTGGATAGGTTGCTGCGGGTTGTACAACGACGGCGGACGATGTGCAGAGATTGCTTTGGCTACACTTTTGTACGATACTGTTTCCGTGCGGCATGCACGATGTACACCAAAATAATCACTCTTTGACTTGGTAGTGTCACGTGATGCTTTCAAGTCAGCTCCTCCGTAAATCCAAAAATGCTTTTACACAAATAACACAACGGACGCGGGTACAGCGGCAGCTAAGATGCCGTTCCAACTTGGTCCACCATGCGTCGTCACCAGATGTGATCTCTTAACACCGTTTACTATGGGAAAGCTTTCTGGGAGAATCTTGGCTAATAGCAGATGATTGAAGATAATTTTGCCTGTTCGAAGCCTGATCAGGTGTTTGGAGAGTAGTGTTAACACGAGGCCGGAGCATCGGTCGGGTAATCGGTTTCTGAAGGCACGCCGCCTTGTTTACCCGCTTTCTACGTTTATTAGTTCAACCTTTTTCTCCCAACACATGACAACCACGTCCCTTTCGTGCAGCTAAAACAGGACTCCGTTGCCGATATCCGTCACCTCTCCCGTAAACCGAGCTCCACTAGGTGTCTTCATCTCGCACGATTTATCCGCAACTCCAGCTGTTCCCCCATCTCGCCCGGTCAAACGGCGCGATTCAAAAGAAGTGGCCGCCGTATAGCCGAAGATTTTCTTTCGACATCGTCAACCTCTCTCTGACTCAATCCACGCCACTATCCAGACAACTTTTCTCAAGCAAGCAACGAAGATGTCGTCCATTGACCCTGCTGCTACTGCCGTCGTTACCACCAACCTGGAGGACCATGGCTTCAAGCTGCTGGCCCGTGGCAAGGTTCGCGATGTCTACGAGATCGATAACGACACCCTGCTTTTCGTAGCCACGGACCGCATCAGCGCCTACGATGTTATTATGAAGAATGTATGTATGATCTCTCACGTCTCCTTTTTGTTATCTATCTCATTGCAACCCTTTTTTTTTTTTGATGTGCTTCATTTTTTTCACTATCACTTCCGCTTCTTTTGCTTCCTTGCGGCCGGTCAAGCTTTGATCATCCAACCTTCATCTCTTCAGTCAAGAATCTATGACCTCGTGCCAATTAAGACACCAAATTTCCTTTCTCGCAATTGCTTCCTACTTCCAAGGCTCTCGTCTTTTTGTCATCAGATCAATTCGGCCTGCAAGTGTCCTTCATTGCACTGCCCACCATCTCGTCATCCTGCAGCGCCGAGTATATCATGCCTCATCATAACCCAATCTTCGCTTCGTTCAACCATCAACCTCTCTCAATGAGACTAACATCTCGTTTCACAGGGCATTCCGCAGAAAGGCGCTCTCCTGACCAAGATCTCGGCCTACTGGTTCCGCTACCTGAGCACGCAAATCCCGTCGCTCCACACGCACTTCGTCTCGACGGACCTCCCGCCCTCCGTCACCGCGGCCTCGCCCACGCTCTCCCCCTTGCAGCTCACCGGCCTGCAAGGCCGCTCGATGCACGTGCGCCGCCTCAAGATCCTCCCCATCGAGGCCATCGTGCGCGGCTACATCACCGGCTCCGCGTGGAGCGAGTACGCGCGCTCGCGCACCATCCACGGCGAGGCGGCGCCGGCCGGCCTGCAGGAGTCGCAGCAGCTGCCCGCGCCCATCTACACGCCCTCGACCAAGGCCGAGGTCGGCGGCAAGGACGAGAACATCACGCGCGAGCGCGCCGCCGAGGTCGTCGGCGACGCCAAGATCGCCGCGCGCATCGAGGAGCTCGCGCTCGCGCTCTACAAGGCCGCCGCCGCGCACGCCCGCGAGCGCGGCATCATCATCGCCGACACCAAGTTCGAGTTTGGCTACGATCCTGCTGATCCGGAGAAGACGGTCGTGCTGGTCGATGAGGTGCTGACGCCGGATAGCAGCCGCTTCTGGCCGGCTGAGGGGTATGCGGTTGGTAGGGGTCAGGACAGCTTCGATAAGCAGTTCTTGCGCGATTGGTTGACGAGGGAGGGGTTGAAGGGGAAGGAGGGCGTGGCCATGCCGGACGAGATCGCGCACAGGACGAGGGAGAAGTACATCGAGGCGTACGAAAAACTGACCGGCGAGGAGTGGACTTCTTAAGTCGGCTGGGTAGATGGGTGGGTGAGGGATTGCTTTACAAGTGGGATTTGCTTGCGGGAGAAAAACAATGGTAAGGGATCGAGATTCCGATGGAGGTACTGACTTCTTGCTCGCTCTCAAAACAAACTATTCAGAATGGATGTCTTATGCTACAGCTTTGTCAATTTGTCCAGAGCGCCCGTCAACGGCGTTACACCATGACCCTGACTTTTGGAGCCTAAAAACAAGCCGGTGGGCCCTTTGCCCTACGCCTGGTCTTAGATTGCTACCTCGCCTTCTGGATAGTCATATGTTGTCTGCAGCATCCCTCTGAAAAGCATCTTCCTTGGGCCTGCTGATCCCGCCAACTATCCTGGAAGAATAATTTTTTCCTGAAGGAAAACGAAAGGCATTGAGAACAGATAGGAAGAACAGTAATGTTTGAGTCCCGAGTGGAAGCTTAGCTCGCCTGCGGTGTTGGATGACTTTCTAAGGCTTGTGAGCGGATAGTCCCGCGTGACCCTCGGGCGAAAAAGCAATGCAAGGAGTACAACAACTTTGCACAACATCTGTACTCTGGAAACGGCTGACTCACAGACAGGCGCGACAAGAGGGAGAGATGGAAGGCAACATGGAGGATCTGGAGATAGAGGGCAATACTGCTCAGCGGACAAGGGAGAAAAATGGGGAGAAAAATCAAGACACGACATCACGCGCATGGAGCGTGAGAAGAAAGACGGGCGGACTTGTTACCGAAATCGGGCTAGAGAGGGCGCACGGGTGGCGCGAGATCGGTTGTACTGGAATGAGCAGGCGGCCAAATAAAATCTCTCCGCGGGGACCTTCCAAAAAGTCCACCCAACACCTTTTTGTCCTTCTTCCTCGCTTCACCTCCTCCTCGAGCCAGTACTCGCAGACTGCAGTCCTACACGTGCCTCTTTCTTGTTCGGGTAACAGCCGGAGTCCTGCCGACATGGGTGTTCCGTCTTTTCAGGCGTCCAACGCCATCATCTACCTTACCTACGGAGCTTTTTTGTAAGATATTTGATTCTGGTGGCTCGGTTCGGAGAAATCCAAGGAGCTGACTCTTGGTACTCTTTCGGCAGGATATGCGGTGTCTTCGTGGCATGGAAGCTCCGCCATCAGTCCAAGACGGATTATCTGTCCAGCAATCGGACTCAGAAGGGTCAGAAAGACATGCGCGACCTTCATTTCTCTCTGGCCATATACTTGGCCAGCAACGGCAATTTGAAACTGCCGCTTTTGGCTCAGCTCACTAACTTCTTTGCATTGTAGCGATCCCACTCGCCCTGAACTTCATAGCTTCGGGTGAGTGATGCAAAGACGAGCGAATGCGTTTCTGCATTTCCATGTTTCCAGCATCCGTACCGTACAGCGGCAGCAACGCTTCTCCATCCATGACCGGGACCGGATGTTCCCCTAGTAAATTGGCACTCTTCAGCGCAAGGTGGAATCCCTTTGCTACTGAGGACTGCCAACCCGCGAGAGATATTTTCTTCGAAGTGTCCAAGACGGACAAGTTTCTGGCCAGGTTCGTATTAAAGATCGATTCTTCGCAGTGGTAAAGTCCGCTGGTGAGATCCTCTTCGCATCATCGCCGGGCGGCATGGTTTCCGGAATTGTTACCCAGGACGGGAACCCCGAGCTTGGTAGGCGAACTCACGGCATTTCTCTTCCGCCTGTACGAGCTTGGCGAAATAATTCCGCGCTTCGTTCAACATGGCTCCGGAGAGACGCATGCCGTGCTCTTATCAATGATGAGACGGCGATGACGTGGAGAGCTATTCCCAGCTGGATGACTCCCTGTGCGGCTTCACTACGGGCGCTGAGTCGAGCGGAGAGCACCCACTGTATCCACCCTTTCTTTCCCCATGCCGTCTCACCTGAGAACTGTTTGGCAAGAAGGAGATGCAGCGGCCTTCCGCGGCGACGAAGCTGAGAAGTACCGTTTAAACTCGATCAAGATAATACTTGCGTGAGGAATGTGCTGCCGCTAACGACCCCTTCCTTCCTTCCCTCGCTTTATCTCTGTTGTTCAATCAAGCTGACCTAGGAATTTCTACTTTGCGGTTGGACAGCTCTTGGTTCTGGAATCTTGTTCACATATCCGGAAATCGCGACCATTGCCGGTGTGCAGGGTCTGATTGTCTACTCCCTGTCGTCTGGACTGCCGCTTCTGATCTTTGGTTATCTTGGTCCTCTCATCAGGAAGAAGTGTCCGGAGGGCTTCGTGCTTACGGAATGGACGAGGCAGCGGTATGGCACCGTAGCGGCGCTGTTTCTCAGCCTCATGACGTGAGTATCCCATCTTTGAAAATAATTGAAACATAGCAAAAATCTGACAGCAAAACAGGCTCATCACTTTGTTTCTCTACATGGTTGCGGAGCTGTCTGCCCTTCAGCAGATCATTACTGCCCTGACCGGTCTTGACGGCCTTCCGGCCGTCATTGTGCAGTGTGCTGTCACTACGATATACACCTGTAAGGCACTCCCCGGCCCCCTTTTCAGAGCTCTGCGCTAAACAACTCCCAGCTCTCGGTGGCTTCAAGGTCTCATTCGTGACGGACAACATCCAGGGAGTCATGGTCCTCGGCCTCATCATCATCGGTGTCGTCACCGTCGGCGTCGAGACCAAGATCGACCGCTCGCTGATCGACTCGTCGGGCTACCTCAACTCGTCGCTGCTCGGCTGGCAGCTGATCTACATCCTGCCCGTCGCCATCCTGACCAACGACTTCTTCCTCTCGGGCTTCTGGCTGCGCACCTTCGCCTCGCGCACCGACCGCGACCTGCGCATCGGCGTCAGCATCGCCGCCGTCGTCGTGACCTGCATCCTCACGCTCGTCGGCTGCACCGGCCTGCTGGCCGCGTGGTCGGGCGTGCTCGAGGACGGTGAGGGCTCCATCGCCTTCTTCACGCTCCTGTCCACGCTCCCCGCCTGGACCGTCGGCATCGTGCTCGTCATGGTCATCGCGCTCTCGACCGCGGCCTTCGACTCATTCCAGTCCGCCATGGTCTCGACCGGCTCCAACGACCTCTTCCGCAACAAGCTGGGGATGTGGTGGATCCGCGCGCTCGTCGTCGTCGCCATCGTGCCCGTCGTCGTCGTCGCGCTGCGCTCGCCGTCCGTCCTCCAGGTCTACCTCATCTCCGACCTCGTCTCAGCCTCGCTCGTGCCCGTCCTCGTCGTCGGCCTCAGCGACGCCTGCTGGTGGTGGTCCGGCGCCGAGGTCGTCGTCGGCGGGCTCGGCGGCATCTTGACCGTGTTCCTCTTTGGCACCGTCTACTACGGCGACGACGCCCGCCAGGGCGCCAGGCTCATCCTACTCGAGAACGGCCTGTACGGCGAGGACTGGAGCGCCTTCGGCGCGTTCGTGGCGGCGCCCGTGGGCGCGCTGCTCTGGGCCGGCGCGTGCTGGTGCGTGAGGATTGGTGGGTTGTGGATCATCGCGAGGGTGAAGGGGGAGAGGTTCAGTGCGCTGGATGGGCCGAAGGCGTCGTCGGGCTCCGAGAGCACCGGCAGCGATGAGACGAGAGGCCTTGGGGAAGGCGCGAGGGATATGGAAGGGTACGGAAGTGTCAACAGGCTTCAGGCGGAGCCGGGCAAGGGAGGCTCGTTCTCTTGAAGTTCAAACTTCACTGCAGTGGCTTGTGGATGAGGGGGTTGTGAGGGATGTGAAGTATAGAGGTTACGAGAAGCTGTTCATGGGTGGGGAGAGGGAAACGTGGTGCTGGTGAAACGACATAAACAGCCATTGATCATGACATGTGAGAGTCATGGATTTTTGGTTCAAAATAGATGGAGGATAGAGGTATGGATTTTCGAAGAGCCTATAGAGGTAGAGCGTTGGTATATCAGTACAGAGCGGCGTCTAAATTGCATAGTCGCTTTGTCGTAATACTCATGGATTTCACGCAACCGAATTTTGAGATCAGAGTCCACGCATACGTCAAGTATACACTGTGTTTCTCAAGTTCGGCTTACGGGGAGGTGACATCGCGAGTAAGCATTTTCCTCAGTTCCAGAGGCCACACACCATTTAATAATATTGCAACATGCAATTACCGAAGGGGGTGCCAGCATTGATCCGGACGCTAATGTCTCGCAAGACAAATTACACCTATATATGTGGGATATAGGGATTGCGAGAGGCTCTTGATGGGCAAGAGGGAAATGCGGCAGTGAAAGGCCAGCAATAGTCATCGATCATGATCGGGATGGTACAAAGGAATCCTGCCCAGCCACACCAACCGTCGTTTGCAGATTGCACATAAAGTTATGAATCACGGAACGTCCGCCAAAAGAATATTAAGAATTACGGTCCATTGGACAGGAACTACTTCTATCCAGGCTTCCGTCATCCAATAAACCCATTGCCAATCCAAACAGATTCACCTCTATCTCTCTCTGATCTCTCTCTGCGTGTCAAACATTCTCCCCATGCCATGAAGCTATATCGTAGTCTGATACAACACAGCTACGCCTCCTCTCTTGCGGTAATTCTTCCACCTTGATTCAATTTCGAACCATCCACGGGGGTCATCACCAAAGATTAGTTATGGATCCTTCTGTTTAACACGCCTGGCAAGGGTTCGTAAACTTCGTCATCCGAGTCCGGTGTAGCTACATCCTGATCTTCCGGCGTGACCGGCGGCTTGGCGTTCTTGATTTCCGTCGGGCTTTCCACCGCCTTTGGTTGATCAACACCGGACAGCCAAGCGACCGTCGAGGTACCCATTAGGGGTTTGGCCCTCTCCTTATTCGCGCTCTTGGGCTCGTCCGGCGAAGAGGTCGGAATGGTGGGGGAATCTGACGTCGAAGATCAGTTAGCCAAGCATGGTTTTACTGGCTGAATGCGCTTTTGCTTTTTGGCTCACCCTGCCTCTTGTCCCCGTCATTGTCGCCGGACTTTCCCCCCTCGGGCGTACTGATGGTCAGTGACTTGGTGTGGGTCATCAGCTTTGGGGCTGAAGGTTGCTCCCGCTGCTGCTGCTGCTGCTTCTGGTGGTCAAAGCCAGAGCCAGCTTGAGCGTTGGAAGTAGGAGCCATCATCTGCTCACCGGATGTAGTCTGGTCAGAGGACTGGATGGCGGCGCTTAGCGGAGTGTTTCGCCAGTCTCTGCATCCGTTATGATATCTTCTGTCAGGGCTTCAACAAAAGCAATTTCAACAAGCGCAAGCGTAAAACTATTTTAAACTGCCTCCAAAGACACCAAGACTGGGTGAACTTAATTGTTATAACTATGAGCGCTTGCACATAATCAGAGGGATTATCATTGGATGGGATAATGTTTGGAATTCGCCTACCCTTGTTAAACACACCCGGCTTTGGTTAACTCTACAGGTTCCCCCATGCGGAATCTGATTATACTATCTTTCTCATTAGTTCTTTGAGACTATTTGATTAACTTTCGGTTTTCCGGGGCATAAATGATCTGCTTAATGAAACTCCTATTGCCAGTCCAAGCAAAAAGTCGAACTACCAAGAAACTGCTTAGAAGTTTGCAGTTCTGAACTGTTTGGTGGAATCCCTGTGTTCTGTTGGTAGATTTAGAGAGTCAAATCCACCAAAGTTCACACCAACGAAGGAAGCATAGCAGAAGAGGCGCTAAAGAACCTCCATTCTCGCTACTTTAGTGGTTCTCACCATATAATATCGAGACCGAACTCGTACAGATTCCTGCACTGGCCGTGGTCATTTGCGCGGCCCGGTCCGCATTATTCAAACCTGAGAAACATTGCGCGGACTGACAAAGCCCTTCGAACACTGCCACCATCAGCTAAGCACGATTGGAGAGTCAGCACTTATTTTTAACGTTTTTTTGTATTTTATGCTGTTCTTTATGGTCATAACTCGTTATCATGTCTCGCTGAAGGTCATCTCTGGGTATCTCCCTTTTTCATACCGCCGTTTTCGCCAGAACCGAGACCGAACCCATGATATCTCGCATGCTCGCGCATGGAATGTCTTGAAAACAAATGAAATCAAAAATAGAACAAGCAAGTAACTTTTTGATCGAGCCCATCAGAAAACTCAGTAGACCCGTGGTGCACATTCATGACATCGAATGTCGAAATGCAGGCTCGAGACGATCATAGTCGAACAGCAATCGGAATAGAAAGAAAGAAAAGACAGACCAGCCGGAGGATCAGATGATGTACTTAATCCCGCGCATTACATGTGGTGCGTGGTGCACGAGACGTAATGAACTTTGGATACAGTATCACAGGACTGAAATGGCTGAACTTAGCGCGTAAAAAGAAAATTGTTGAAGATCATCTCGCAGTCACGCTGGTCGGTATAATGGGATGTCGGGATATGTTTAGCGCCTACCAGTGAAGTAGGTGCCGTTGGCGACCGGGTATCCGGCGGTGGTGCCAACACTGGTTGAATGGAAGCCGGAGTTGGCGAAGCCACCATTGTTGACGGGATAAACACCATTAAACAGGCTGTTTGGACCATTGGAAAAGCCACCGCTTGCCGTGCCCGGAATGTAGGGCGGGTTGTTGGTCAAGCCACCCAAGGCGAATGGACCCATGGGGCCCGACTGACGAGTATGAGCAGGAAACTCAGTGGGGCGGTACATAGGCAATGGAGCAAGGCGATCGATACAGTTGGAATTGGAACCCGGGAAGATGTTTAGACCAAATGCCGTGTTATGGAAACCGGTCATGGGGCTGGGGATGCCGAGACCTCCGTTCGTCAGGCCATTGCCGAAAATACCCGGACTGGAGATGTTCGAAGCATCAAAGGCAGCGCTGTTGGCACGAAACGGTCTCAGCCTCCATTCAATCTGGACCATCTCGCCGGTGGTAAGGCGCAACCTATTGTGCGTGCACAAAGCAGCCCTCAAAGCCGCATGCCAGTCCGCAAAGTAGATAGTTGCGTGGGACAATAGTGCTAAGGCCTGTTCAGTACAACGAAACCAGAGAAAGCCGAGAAGTGAGATACTTACCGCTCTCGTCAGAGTTCCTACGGATGTTCAGATGAACCTCGGTAACGCGTGACATACTGTTATCGAAGACACGGAACAGCTGAAGCTTCGTCATGGTGGGGGGAAGCTTGCCGACCCAGAGAGCATGCGGGACATGTTTCACTGGGTTAAACCGAGGACATGTCGACAACGCGTTGGGATCCAGAAGGTACGAGCTCTTGTGGAATGCGTAGATCCCTTCAAGCCTGTCTGCCGCGTGAAATGACTCCACGTGGTAGATGGCATTGTTCCTTTCGAGCTACGACGAATTAGGCTTGAAGTGTACAGTCATGTATTTTGGGAAGGGATGCTCACAGCGATGGCGTTGGTTGCATCCTGATAAAACGCGAAACGGCAGCAGAAGCCGGGTGCCAGTCCGTGACGTTCCCTTTCAGTCTCATTAGGTGCCCAGGTCTTCTCGATTTGGCCGATGGCCATGACCAACGAGATGACTTCGTCCTCCGAAGGACATTGACCATCGCGGCGCGAGATGAAGACGCAACGGGGAGCCCTGGCCTTCTCAATGCGGCACGGGCGACCGAGAATGAGATTTCCCTTGGTGAGCTCCATGGCCCTATCAGCCGTGGCCCTGTCATGGTACTGTACGAAAGCCACAGGCATGCCACGAGCACGCTTCACCTTCACATAACACTTGCCGTGCGGTTGGAATTCCGCGGACAGCGCGCGGTGAAGCTGAGAATCTGTCTTGTCCCTCGTGAGACTGTTCGAAACGGTCAGTTCAGACAGCTAAAAAAAACAAAAACAAAAAACAAGATTACTTACCTTGCTACGAAGAGGCATGCATCGGGAGGAAGAAAGGACTGAGCATTAGCCGGGGTAATCTCATCAGGTGAAGCAGAACCGGCCAAAGGACTGGATTTGGAGAAATCATTGGTCGAGGTAGGATGGACCGGGGATTCGGCCTTGTGAGACGCGGTCTTGTGGGATTCGGTCTTCCGAGACTCAGCAAGGCGGGACGAAGGCGAGAATATGTCTCGATCGTAATATCCCTGGACGAAGGAGACTTCTCGGGGTTAGACTGAAAAGAGGTCTGTGGCAAGGAGGCTTACCGTCAATGGGCCGAGAAAGTTCACTGTCAGTCATCGAGTAGAGGCCAGCCGGGTCGGAGCGAGTGGCAAACAATGAGGCACGGCGAGTGGTTGGCTTCAAGGAATCCTTCGCAATACGGGCATTCATGACGGCGACCTCATGTTCACTGGGCGTCGTGGGGCAATCAGCCGGTTTGTCAGGGCTCTCAGTGAAGATCTCGAAGTTGTAAATCGGCTTGGTCTCAGCGGCAGACCCAGGCGATCCCAGGACCTTGGAGCGCTCATCATCACGAGACTTCTCCGAGCAAGCCAGGCCTATTGAGCCGATGTGAGCGCAAATCCAAAGTGAGGTGTGAAATTATGTGTAAGGCCAGCTGAGATAGCCAAGGTGAGGTGAAGTTGTGAAGTGAAGTGGATGAGTAAAATGAGGTAAGGTGTTCAGTGACAATGGCGAGAGTAGGTGAGGCGCCAGGTGACTGCGCAGCATGGGTAGAGTCTCAAATTGGTTTGAGGGCGGTGTTGAGAGGGGCAGACGAGTGAGGATAGCTTACCAGTGAGTGGAGGCGTGATAGGCGTGCTTGGATTGAGGGATATGCCACCATGACGAGACTCGTCCGGGCTGATGGGAGTCGAAGGCTCAGGAGAGGTGGAAAGAAGAGCGTCATCGCCAGAACTGCCAGTGGATACGTGGTCGGGCGTCGACTGCGCGCGACGGTGTGTGCCTTTGGCAGTTGGAGGAGGGGTCATCGGAGTCATCGGAGCCATTGTTTGACGCGATTTACTCCAAGACTGTCGGTATTCTGTGAGGTTGAGGGTCAGCAAAGCCTGTGCAGGCGCATTGGATGAGACGGGTCGGTGGAGCGCAGTGCAAGGTTCGCGCTGGAAATGGACTGGATGGATGCTGGCATGCGGAGTGAGCTTACCAAGTGGTGAAGTTGTATAGGCAACACGCGGTGCAATGCGCAAGCAGAGTTGCGGAGACTGTCAGCACGGAGTTGCGAAGAGTTAAAATTGAGCAGCTGCAAGTTGCGACTAGAGCGAGAAAGCGTGGCGTCCGATCGCGAACAAGGAGTGTGGTGTTTAGGGGAAGGTTGTTGTTTGGTGGAGGGTGAGGGGTTTTTATAGGCAGCCAGAGTCGGGGTGGTGAATGGGATGGCAGTGGAGCCCACTTCGATATTCCATCTTCACAACCTAACCCGTTTTGATCACACAAAATGCCACGCGTTTGCAGACTCTCCACTGCAACGGTACGGGTCCATGCGAATACTATGCTGGCTAGCTCTTTTGAGAAGGCGCGGCTGCCAAATTCGCCTGGCCAACTTGCCGCGACTGCCAATTAGCCCGGCACGCATTGCCACTTCGTGCAGGTCACTGCCCAAGGCCCACCCAGAAACGACGAAAAACACGGGCACGTTTGCTAGCGCTGCTGACCATGACGGCACTCGAGTCCCTCACTCTCGTGACTGCTTAGTAAAGGTATTCTTCGATTGTGGTGCGGTCAAGCGCACAGCTGCTACGGATCATACAAAGTGAGAGCCCCAAACTTTTAGCCTGTGTACCCAACGTTAGCAGCTGTACCCTTATAGGAGTAAAGGCCTTGTTACTTGGACGTACCATTCCTTAACACTTTTTGAAAATGACCTCTGCCACTGCCTGAAACATCAATCTGAACTAAGTCCGCTTGCTCTTTTGGTCAATCTTGGGACCGCCCTTCTGCTTGTCGAAGAACCCGAGGAAGTAAAGACTCCGGATGATGAACAGCCCAACTGTGACGCCAATGTTGCCCCAGGTTACAGCGTTCCAGTTGAAGAAGTTGAGCGTCCCCTGCAAGCCTAGTCCCCACGCGGTGATGGCTACATGACCGATGTCTCCGAGCCAGAGGGCGGCCAAGTAGGCCTTCACCGTCGGAGGATCCAAGGTGGTGTTGAGGATGAATACGCCAAGCATACCCAGGAGTAGGTACGCGTTGCCGAGCTGGAGAGCCAGAACATGTTCAGTCGGACTGAGCACGTGAGCTTCTGCCGCATCCTTGCTGGTCGCCAATTGAGAAGCAGCAAAGAACTGCGGGGAGACCAAAGGACCGAGGAAACCGGCAACGCTGAAACAGTCAGAAGTGAGGGTGGACAAGAGGAAGTAAATTAGCATACAGGGAGATCGGCTCAAAGATGGTGAACACAAAGCGCGGGAAGGCGGGAAGAGAGGAGGCCATGTTGAGGTTTCAGATATTCCTACGAATGAGGGAGGAATGGTGGGAGGGCTGCATGCTGTGGATTCGTCAGCGGGTTTCGTCTGAAAAGGCACTGTTGCTCTGTGGTAGACCGTCGGGCCTTGGTTCCAGTATGCATGGGAAATTGCTTACCAAGTAAAGGGCACGGAATTGATTGGGAGGTTCGCAAATGGCAGATAGATCACTGGAAAGGCTGTGTGAGACCGGTCAGCATTGTGTCGCGCCTAAAAGCCCCTTCCTTCTTGCCTCTGCCCTTTCCTCTCTTACATTTCTGCTTTTGGAAGGATGCTTAAGGAAAGCACTGAATGCCAAGGTACAGGGATGCGGGACAACGTCTATACACGAAAGTAGATACGAAAAAGGCAATTTGCACAAAGAACCCTGGAGTCTGCATTCAAAAGAAATGTCTTCCCACAATAATGATTTACAGAGAAGCTTGAAAATAGGAAGCTAGGATTGTGGGCAGGCTTGCTCGGATGCGGGCTGGTACACCGCCGGAGATCATACCATGCCACGGGCTCCGGAAGATCCGCGCACGTCGAGATCACATCCCACCGCCCACCGAAAAGAAGACCGAGGTTGCGGAATGAAAGGGAAAAGCGACAAAGCTCAACTTACGGCGTGGTCGGGTCTGCGGCAGAGTGTGAGGCAGAAGTAGATTAAATGCGCGGGTTCTCGTGATGTATGTACGTTGGTGTCGTACGGAGGAGATGAGCTGGCGGGAGGCCTGGACGAGGTCAACAGCAGCCAAGGCGAATAGAAGGGAAGCACAACGGGCGCGCATGCACAGGTCTTCGCGTGCGTCAGCAACACAAGGCTTCGGCGAAAGGCAACGGTGCAGCGCTCGGCGGTGCCATGTGGACACTTACCTAGCAATCGATCTGAAAAGTGGGCGGCCGTGGCATGCGTGGAAGCTGGGAGAAACCGGCAACGCTGATAGCTGTCGCAGTTCTATTACTGGTATCCTACGTTCCCCGGCGGGGGCTGACTTGCCGCTGGCGGCGTGTGCGTTCTTGCCGGGATGGATCGCCTATGGTGCCCC
Source organism: Botryosphaeria dothidea (assembly GCA_011503125.2). Taxonomy (NCBI): domain Eukaryota; kingdom Fungi; phylum Ascomycota; class Dothideomycetes; order Botryosphaeriales; family Botryosphaeriaceae; genus Botryosphaeria; species Botryosphaeria dothidea. Next base: position 1,542,434 of record WWBZ02000016.1, on the reverse strand, counting down.
TCATTCTCTGCCTGACGCCGAAACCACCACTCTATCCAGCCTTGACCGCTGACCTGCCTTGTCGTCAATTCTTCTCTCAATCTCTCTGCCACCCGACTGCACCAGACGCACCCGCGCACGCACACGATCCTCGCCCGCCGCAGCTGCACGCATACGACACGAGCTCCCACCCCCGACCCACTCAACGCTCGACCGCCGATCCCCAGGCATCACACGAGAGCTCTGACATCCACGCACGTCGGCGAAGACTTCCGACCTACTGCCTCGCACCAACCACAGCCGCAACGCCGCCTCCTGCATAGCTGCAACGTGCGTGAAGCTTGAGCATACCTTGAAGGCACCCTAGCCTCGGCGCCGCTACCCACGAGACAAACCACGCAAACAACCACACACAACCTCCGATAGCCCCCCCGCACACAGTCGTCAAACTGGCTACCACCGGCGGAAGGAAGCTGCCCAGCGCAATGCAGTCGCTCCCCGACTCCCGAGCTCAGACCTACGAGGAGCTGTACGGCCCTCCGGAGAACTTCCTGGAGATTGAGGTACGCACGTCTCAGACCCATCCCTCCCACCGCCACTCTTGGAGCCCTTTGATCCCCCACACATCCCTCTCCAGACGTCACATCCTCCCCTCACCCCCCGAGAAAGGCTCAAACGTAATTCCCCCTCGAAACAGGTCCGCAACCCCCAAACCCACGGCACCGGCCGCGGCATGTACACGACCTACGAGATCAGCATGAAGACCAACATCCCAGCCTTCAAGCTCAAGCAGTCGTCGGTGCGCCGGCGCTACTCGGACTTCGAGGCCTTCCGCGACATCCTCGAGCGCGAGTCCGCCCGCGTCACCATCCCCCCCTTGCCGGGCAAGGTCTTCACCAACCGCTTCTCCGACGACGTCATCGAGCACCGCCGCGAGGGCCTGCAGCGCTTCCTGCAGATCGTCGTCGGCCACCCGCTGCTGCAGACGGGGAGCAAGGTCTTGGCCGCTTTTGTGCAAGGTGAGTTCTATCTGGGTCCCGACATATTGCCGCTCCCTTCCATTTCCCTTACCGCCGGAATGACTGCGAGGTCACACGTCAGCTTTGAGGGAATGAAAAGAGCGGGCCAGACAGCATCCCCGGCGCTGAAGGAGAACGGTAATCTCCATGAGAAAGCTGTGCGCTAATATAAACGTACTGTGCATTCTAGATCCAAACTGGGATCGTAACCAGTGGTGAGCCAAGTACGAAAAACGGTAAAACGAGATTGTAAAACAAAGTAAAAGCCCTTTGTATATCTGGAGAAAGTATCATGGTCGAACAGTCCGGCAATGAACATCTCCGGCCATGACAGTATGGAAAATCCCACCTGTGTATGTTGCGAATCATCCTTTTTTTTGGAGGAAGGGGGAAAAGAAGCGAGCTTGCATCAAGGCCCACGAAAGCTTGACATAGATACCCTTTTGCTGCTGTCAATCTAAGCTTGAAACTTATTCCATCCTTCTTCCATTGGTGCGTGTGCCCTTGAGACCAGGTCACCGGGATTGGGTACTTAAAAGCAAATGCACTCTGATATCAATGGTACCCGGCTGCACGGTGAGATTATAATACCCTTAGGAGTTGCTTTTATTGTAAATGCCGTTTTCCATTGCTAATATTATGCTTTCCATTACAGCGAACAATTTGTTTATATAAAGGCCTGACTCCGGCGACTCCTATAGTAGCTCATCTCAGTTCCATTCCCGTGTCCGAGAGCATTTGACAAAAACACCATTTTCCCGTAGAATGCCAGCCGGAGCAGTGCTGATTGTAGACAGATAACAAAAGGTTGTCGAATAATGGAATACGGAAAAGTAGGAGAAACAAGATACGGTTTTGGCTGGCCAGGATTATTCGAGTGCTACCTTAGATGGGAAAGAGCCGAGAAAGAGAGAATCTGCTGCCAGCAATAGTTTAAGCTCGCGCTTCGGTTGAGATTGGGGAAAAGTCGGGAAAGTAGGATAGAAGGCGATGCCTAAAAATTCCAAGATAAGGGCACCCTGAGGCAGATGGTCTTATTGAGGTCGTGACGGGCGTTTCCTAAAGATATAATGCGAACATTGAAGATGGAAGAACTGTTGAGGACTGTGGAGTTGCGCCAAAGAAAACAACCAGGAGTGGATATGATAGACGCGGGGAAAGAAGCAAGCTAATGCTTTCAAAGATAACGGGCAAAGCAGAACTGCATTCGCTGGACTTCGTTAAGGATGCTATGCAACGACAATTCGAAAGGCTGGGCAAGCGCAGCTGCGGTTCCATCATCGATCGAATAGAACTCGAGGCCACGGTTTCGACCGAGGATGTGGCGCGGATGTTCAAGCGCACTATTGGGACGTGGATTTGTGACGTCCTCGGCTATTGGAGGAGTACTCGGTATCAGGTGACCATTCTTCTGGTTGGAAATCTGGATTCAGGAAATGCGCAGTATTGTAGTGAGAACTGAATCATGTTAGCAACGGCCAACGGCATACAGTAACTTACGACGACCTACTTCTTGAAAATGGACGTCTGGAAAGTGGGTGAATGAGAAGGACCGGAGGCAAAGTCCTGCTTCAACTCATACATAGATGGCCTAAATGGACCACCACGCTCAACTTTGCCTGATGGTGGAATCAACAGGGCAACAGGCGGCGCCTCAAGCGGCACGCTGGGCGCAACGTAATCCTGGCTGTGAGAAACTGGTAATGGCGAGTAGAGTTGGGGGGTAGGCTGTGGCGGCTGAGCCGGGGTTGGTGAAAAGGTTGCGAAGGGGTCAGACATGTACGACGGCTGTCCGAGGCTAGGGGCGAAGCTTTGAGGGCCCATGCCGGGAATGTAAGCTAGTACGTCCGAGAACTCCCTGTTCATATGCACGTAATCTTCGTTGAAGTGGGGCGCCAGATTGACAGCGACCTGGGTCGGCATCTGAGGCGCAATCGTATGCTGGACTTCCTCTGCCTTGTACAGAATATCATAATGGCCCCTGGGATGCGGTCAGAAATACACCATAAACCCTGTTCGGCCGAGAATTGGGCGCTTACGGTCGATAGAGCAATCTCACGGTGGGCGCGTCCATGATCTGCATTCCTTCGTGAGTTGTTGCATCGAAGCGGTACATGTCCCCCTCGTCGCCAGCGCTGCGGTCCAGATACAGGACTTCCAGAGCAAATCCAGCAGGCTTGAGCAAGACCTGGAAAAGAGCCGTTAAAGTGACGTGCTCAATTTCGCAATTGCTGGCTTCGACCGAAGTCCGGCAGTACTGCTGCAAGTCTTGGCCCAAGAGGAATGGCTCAAAGTCCTGGGGGTGAGTCTGGATCCAAGCGCTGGTCAAGAGCTGCGAGGGCCAAGGTTAGCATACGTCGCACACGACCGTCATGTGAACACTTGCCTTGAGATGGGTGATGATACCCATCGACGCCATCAGATCATTGAAGGCTTCGAGCAGAGGGGCATCGTCGGCAGTAGGCAGGCTAGCCAGTTTTCTGAGCAAGCCCAAGGTCTCGTCGGCGAAGTCGTCGTACATGTCGGCCTGCAGGCCGATCTGGTTGAGCAGGTTGGCGAGCGAGCGCAGGCGGCTCTGCTCCTCGAGGAACTTGGTGCGGTCGCCTATCCGCTGGAGAGCCTCAAAGTAGCCAAAGGCCACCGCTGTGCATCATGTCAGCGAGGGCGTGTCTGCCTCGAGCGTGCAATGCATACCTCTCCACCCGCAGTGTCCATCGCCGCGACACGTTCGGTAGTGGGAATACTTGTAGGGCAGGTTCTGGCACGAGTTCAGCGTCGGGGCACTAGGCGGGCAGGGCGAGCACACGACGAACCTGGGTTTTCGCACGATAGACGGGGTCGCCGTTTGCGTACTCGGTGGTGATGGCGGCCGTGGATTGTCTTGGCCCGACGAGCGGGCCCTGCGGGCAGTCAGCAACAGCAACATCACGGCAGCGCGGCGGTGGGGCGCGGGGGCGGCAGCACTCACGGTAGCCTCGGGCTGGTACTCGTTGGAAAGCTTCTGCAGCTGGGCAAGGTCGTCGTCGGAGGCCATGGCGTAGCTCATCCTTGCGGCTGGCGGGCGCGGAGGCAGTGGTGTTGGGTTGTAGCCGGCGGGAAGCTCCGCGGTCCGATGGGGGAGCTGGAAGGACCTGTACGACAGCGTCGACACCGAAGCAAGGGCCGGGTCATGGAATGGCTGCGCAGGGTAGTGGTGAAAGTTGGGCGAGAGGACGGGTTGTCGATTCATGGCCGCGTCGGGGCGCTGGGGCTCTGGGGCGCGCCTGCTGGGGCTCTGGCTGGGGCAGCGGCGATCAGGCACGCGTCACGATGGTGTTGAAGGGCTGCACTGGACTTGCGAGCAGAAGCAGCAAAGGCAGGACAGGAAATTGCACGGCGGCGGCGCGGGATTGCAGGTCACCCACGAGCGGCCATGGAGGAATGGCAGCGGAGTCGGTTTTAGTATGCGCAGAGACCCGCGCCCGTGATTGCAGCAGCGACTTCTCCTGTAACACGGCGAGCTTTTGCCAGGGGCAGCAGGAGGATGCCAATATATGGAGGCAACGCTGAGCTGTGGGGATGGGGCTTGCGAGTCTCTCGACTATGCTGCCAGGTACCGTACCAGCGCGCACGGCAACACTCGCGCACACGGCGATGAAACGGCGAGGGCCTCCGTTGCACTCGATGGCCGGCCCAGCATTGAAGAACCTCATCGAGCGCGGACGCCGCTAGCCAGCGCCTCATGCACCGCGAGCGATGCGGTAAGCCAGGTGAGACAGGCTGCGAGAGGGATAGTGACGGCGCACAGAGTGCTCTCATGAAGCGGAGGGCCCGTAGTCCCTCCCGCTGCTCACGCCGGCGGCAGCCATCAACACCTCCACTCGCTCGCCCAGCATGTACATCCGTCATGCACAGCACACACAGCGCATCACCGCCGCCCGGCCGCCCTGCATGGGCGGGCGGCCGCTGGCTGCTCTGCCGCTGCCGCTGGCGAGCTGCGAGGAGGCCAGCGCTGCTCTGCTGGGCGGAATGTCGACGGGAAAGTGATATGTAACATCAGAGTAGCTCGCCCGCCTCCACTGGGCGTGCAGGCGCTGCATGGGCGGCCGTCTGATTCGCCGCGCCAGGTGGAGCGGCGGCCAAGATGCACGCCCGCAGCATTATAACCAGCTGCCCCGGACTCGCACAACGCGCGCCCCGAGGCGATCTGTCGCCCTTCGCAGCCCCTAAGCAACACAGCGCGCGCGAGACACGGAGGGAGACCTGGTTCGAGGTCATCGCGAGACTCCACCGTGGCGGCCAGCCCTTCCGCAGCCTCGGAACCTTGGCTGAAGGTCGCACCCATCAGTCTGCAGTTACGCGCCTGCGCCCGCGCCCGCACAGCAGCAGCAAGTCCGCCCGATCGCATGCCGCCTCACACCAATGGCCCAGCCAAAAGGAAAGCGCTCGCTACGCGCCCGAGAAAAAGGAATGCCCATTGTCTACCGCATGTTTCAGCCTTTAGAGTAGAAGCAACTTCCATGACCGCATCGTGCCAGTGCCCGCCAGAAAGAAGGACGTTTCACGCGCCAGCCAGGTCCCGTCCATTGGCCCCCCCCCCTCGCACAAGGGCTTGCAGGCCACCGCTGCAAGTCATTACCTCAACCCAGCTCCCGGCAGTCGTCCCGAGAAACCCTTGCCCTTCGTCCCGCGGCCGAGCTTTGCGCTGGGTCCATGGCGTCCTCCAAGATCCGATAGGCTCTGTGCTCCCGTGCTGCCCTGGAACTGAGAAGCTTCTTCCGACCGGAAGCCCTCGCCCTCGTTCAGCACCGTCGCCCAGAGCGACCCTATCGCCGCCGTCCATTCCTGCATCGCATGCACCCGATCCCTGTCTGTGCTACTCTCGATCTCCACCGTGCCGTTCTGTTGGTTGATCTTCCCGCGTAGCTTCTTATCCACGATAAGGAAGCCCACTATGTCTTGCACTTCTGGTAGCGAGATCTTGAGTTGCTTCGAAATGAAACCAAGCGTGAACCGCGTGTACGGCGCAATGAGCTTGAGGACCGCCTTGGTCCGCATGTTACGCGTCACTTCGTCGATGTTTTCGGCAATGAACGGATCAGCAAGGAGGTCCTTGTTGTTCTGCAGGATCTTCTCGTAGCCGTGGATGTCGTCTCTCTGGTACGCGTCTACCAGGTCAGTCATGGCTGCAATGCGTGGGTCGTTCTTGTACGGCTTCGTCTCCTGCGAGTCGAACGGGTTGATGTCCGACCCCATCAGCATCGTTGTGAGCACCAGGTACTTAAGAACCTGGATGCGCTGTAGGGAGCCAGCCTCGTCGTAGTTGCGGAAGCTCTCGAAGAAGTCGCTCTGCGCTTCCTTCCAGTTCTCTGTCTCATTGTCAGCTGAAGTCGTGAAGAGAACGCTTACGTGAGGTCGTACCTTCGCTCATGTGCATCTTGCCACCGCATTCACGAATGATTCCCATGATCTTCGGGTGAGGGACCGCTGAGCGCACTTTGAGCGCACGTTGGTACAGTGCCTGTACACGCGGATTAGAAACTTGTCTCGTCTAGCATAGAGCGTACGCGTCAAACATACCTTGAGCCTCTTGTTATTCCTCGTCTCGGCGTACATGAGAATCTCGAGTGAGTAGACTTCCAGCGAGTACGTTCCCTTGCTAGGGTCGTCCGAGCCGTCTTCCATCTGGCATGCCTTGTGAAGCTCTCGCAGCTTTTCCGTCAGCTGACGGTAGTCCTTGCGCTCTAGCCACAGTTTGGCTAGCTTGATGTTGGTTTTCAGCCATAACCGCTCGTTGTTGGTGCTCTGGAAGGACTCAAGCGTCAAGGCGTAGAACTTCTCCATGCAACGGTAAGCCTCATCATCCTCTGCAGCCTTCTCGATGAAATCCAGCATGTTGTTGATTGACTTCTCCGAATAGTTCCGCGTGACCGCCGACTTGACATAGGTGAGTAACTCCTTGTAGTGTTCGACAGCCTGTATCGGCCCGTGTTAGCATCACTATCTCCGCTGCAGAGTATATGCTCGAAGAAAATGGCGAGCGTACCTCAGCATACTTGCCGAGCTTGAACTCAAGCTTGATGGCTTGCTTAAGGCCCTTAAATCCCCTTCAATTCATCAGCGCGGAGCCTGAAGTGACACTGCCATAGAGGCTTACCAGTCGCCCTTCTCATCCTCTAGGGCGGGCACGCCCAGGAATTCTTCTATCGCATCCTCCGGGTTGTCTGCCTTCATCTGCTTGGCACCATAATACTTGTTCTCGATATCCACATCGCCGGTTTGCTCGTCGTCGTCGTCTTCGTACTCAAAGTCATATCTTGCAAGTGATTAGCGCGGCGCCTTTGTAAGACGGGTGCAGAGTGGCAAACTCACTCCTCCTGGTCCGATTCTTGCATGAAATCATCGTCAGAAGACATGGTGGAGGTTGCGCGACTGAGAGCAGCTGTAGAGTGCAGTTACTATAAAGCTGGCAATCCCGCGGTTGGTAGACGCGATCCGGAGTAGCTAGCTAGCTAGGACGTGACGCAGCGGGGCGCGCACGGGCCAATTGCGGCCAATCAACGAAACCTCCGCGGGCAAGCACGCAGGCAGCAGGCGGCAAGGAATTTTCCACACGACGTAGCGAGTGGCGGCTCTCGTCCGGATGTAAGTGCTGAGATTTCGCTGAGCCTTACTTACTTGTCTGAACGGATGCTTTAGCTTCCGATGATTATAGCATCACGTGCCAGATAGGCCGCCAAAAATCGTTGCCGTCGTTTGTCCGCATGCCAAGCAGCCAGAACTGAATTGAACGAGCCGCAACGCGGAGGAAACAACATCACCGCTGCCCACGCTGCGACTTCACACAGCGCACACAACACATCTGCTCGCCCAGCACACCCCTGCAGTCGCTTCGCAGCCTACCTCAGACACTTATATCTCACGTATCCTCGACCGCCACTCTCGTCGCTCCATAACATAGTCTTCGCCGCAAATTCGCCCCCGAAAACACCCTAACCCATCTCACGCCCCAACCGACTTCCACCGTACGACCGCCAAAATGGGTGGAGACCTTAACTTAAAGAAGAGCTGGCACCCGCTCTTGATGAGCAACCAGCGACGAGTATGGGAAGAAGAACAGAAGGCGCTCGAGGAGCGCAAGCGTATCGACCAAATGGTGAAGGAACGCGCTGAGGAGAGGGCGATCCAGGAACTTCAGGAAATGCAGGAGGCCGCAGGTGGCAAAAAGAGGCTGAACCGCGTGGACTGGATGTATTCTGGCCCCTCCAGTGGCCAGACTGGTACGACGGAGGAAATGGAGGGATATCTTCTCGGCAAGCGTCGCGTGGACAACCTGATCAAGAACGAAGAAAACAAGAAGTTGGAGAAGGACGCTGGCCAGGAGGCGTTCATGGCTGCTCAACCGAGCGTGAATAACCCAAGAGATGCAGTGGCCAAAATTTCCCTTGACCCTATGGCGGCGATCAAGAAACAGGAGCAAGCTGCACTAGAGGCTATGATGAACGATCCCGTGCGTCGTCGCGCCCTTCTTAAGGAGGCAGGGGGATCATCGGAAAGTGATCGGAAGCACAGGAAGCATCGCCATAGGGACGACGAAAGCAGACATCGCAGCAGGCGGCACAGGAGGGACGAAGAAGACGACAGGAGACACAGCCACCGCTCACGCCACCATCGTAGCTCTCGCTCAAGGTCGAGGTCTCCCTACAGATGGAGCCGCCGCGACGAGGATTATGAACGTCGTCGGGACGACGATTACGACCGCAAGCGGGATTCTCGCAGACGTCGTGATGTTTCACAGTCCCGTTCGAGGTCTCGTTCACCTTATGAGCGTCGCAGCAAGCGCGACGAGCGTCCTGAGCACGACTACTCCAGAAGGAACTACCACGATACTGGAGCAGCTGCATCTCGCTCCCGATCTCCCAATCGCCGGAGAGGACCACCAGAAAGAAACTCTCAGCAGCGGCCCATCTCCCCAAAAGCGAAGAAAGACGACGCTGAAGAGCGTGCCAAGAAACTGACGGCTATGCAGTCGAGTGCTGCAAACCTTGAGGAGGATCGCAAGAAGCGTTTGGCTGCCATTGAAGCTAAGGAAGAAGAGGAGCGGCTGGCAGATGATAAGAAACGTTCAGAGAAGGGACGATTCGTATCGGGCCTGCATCGTCAAGCACAGGAGAACATTGACCTAGGCGAACGCTTGAAGAGGTCTAGAAGCGGCCTTGAGAAGCTTGAAGCGTATTGAGCATGGAATTGAGTAGCATGTAGTCCGTTCGAAAGGACTTCGACAACAAGGTGTAAAGGAGCGCCGAGGGTCGAAACAATCGTTCAGGCGTTAGTAGTATTTTTGACTGACGACATTTGCGTCTAAATAACTTCTTCATTTCGGAATGGGCTCGACCGTCAGTTGGAGTGGTTCTCGAATCAAATTTTCAGGGCACAATGCATGGGTAGGCGTTTAAAGCCAGGAGGGTGGTTGGTGACGGGGCTAGGGTACGGTTATGGACAGGACCTCGGGCAAGTTGAGTAATTAGGCCTGAAGAAAACCTAAATAGGCATGGTATTTTGTTCGACAGGTCGGAAGGAAGGATAAGCTCGGGGCTGTATTGGCGAGGCACGACATCATGGGCGCCACGACACAGCGCAGCGCTGAGCACACGTAATAGATATGGACATAGTTGATGGCAACCGTCGAGCAAACGGATGCGAATGAGCTCAGCTGATGGCCACTTGGCAATGAAGATGCAAACGTAAGCAGTGCGTGAGGCGGCTCGCCTTGAGCTCCATTATTGGCGAAGGATCCTGGCTGTACAGCCGCTGTCTGCATGGAGAGCCGTCGTCGGCTGTACTGTTGCGGCAGCCCCATCATTGCAGGCGCTAATTTAGGCGTTTGGGCGAATCTCTAATCGATCTCCATCATACACCTACCTCCAGCTGCACCGCGCTTCCTCCCGCCGACCCCCCAAATCTTGACTGCTGTGGTCGCCGTACTTCCCACGCTCTGCTCGACTGGTTATGAGGCCTGCTTGCGCATAACGCTCTCCTCCGCACGACGTCCGCCGCTTCGCATCGCGCCGACTCCCGACACGACCTTGGCCTCGCCTCCCCACACCAGCTCTCGCCCGCATTGCATGCTCCAGTGACGACGCTGCCGACTCGCCTCCGTCTCCGTCTCTCCGTCATCTCCGAACCTCCTCTTCAACCTCCTGACAATGCCTCTCTGTGGCGGCACCAAGACAGTGCAGCGGAAGCTCGTGCTTCTGTACGTATCACCGGGCTTGGATTCGATTCCGTTGAGAATGCGCACGCGCGCGCAAGCTGGGCCGGCCAAGACACACGTGTGCTGACGCTGGGAAATGCAGAGGCGATGGTGCCTGCGGAAAGACGTCGCTGTTGAACGTCTTCACAAGAGGGTGAGGTCGCGGTCCTTGGAGCTGCCTTGTCAATTGTCTCGCCGGTCTCGGTGCGGATAGCTAATCGACGTCAACTCACACAGGTACTTCCCAACGGTATAGTGAGTCTCAGCTGCTGCATCTGCCCGCGAAAGGACCCGGAATTGACGCTTTGTTTCTCCACCAAGCGAACCGACTGTCTTTGGTATGCTCACTCCGATTTCGCCATGATCGAGGCGCGGCAGCTAACGAAACTCTCAGAGAACTACGTGCACGGTAATAACTGCCAACAACTACGGCCGCGCGATGACGTGATTCTAATGAGACCAATCTAGACATCTTCATCGACAATGTCCACGTTGAGCTGAGTCTCTGGGATACGGCTGGCCAAGAAGAATTCGACAGGCTGCGTTCGCTATCCTATGACGACACCCATGCAATCATGCTGTGCTTCAGCGTACGCGTCTCCCATCTCGCCAAATTTTTATCACATTTCGCCTCGCCCTAACCCCGAAATGCGACAGGTCGACTCGCCCGATTCCTTGGAAAACGTCGAGACCAAGTGGGTGGGCGAAATTGCGGAGAACTGCCCCGGCGTGAAGCTCGTGCTCGTGGCACTCAAGTGCGACCTCCGAGAACAGACCGACGCCGATGACGAGGAAGGCCAGCAAGGCGAGAAGCCAGCCTTGATCAACTACGACCAGGGACTGAAGGTCGCAGAAAAGATTCGCGCCCTGAGATATCTCGGTACGTGGTGTGCATTGCGCCAACAATTTGGGCTCATTATTCAGGCCCATTTTTTATTTTGGCTATTCTCGTTTATAGAGGCTTGGACACGTGAGAGATTGCTGACGACTTGATAGAGTGCTCCGCGATGAAGAACAGAGGCGTCAACGAGGCCTTTACGGAGGCAGCGAGAGTAGCACTCACCGTGAAAAACGCAAAGGATAACGACAGCAAGTGCGTTGTCATGTAAGGTGAAAGGGCATGGATACGTCAGGCGCCCTGATCATTTCTTTTTGATTTCTTCTCCGGCAGATACCTTCAGCGTCGGCCACTGGAGTTGGAGGCGTACTCGGCTACTAAACGGTGTGGATCGCTCCATCGCCATGGTTATTATTGATTGGGTTCGGGTGGACGTTTTTTACTTTTTCGATAGTTCAGTGCCTTTACTTCCTGTATATGGCCAAAAACCACCGTGCATTCCCCGAGGCGGTATTTTTTCCTTCCTCTCCGAGCTATATTATCTGTTCGTTTATGCTTTGCTTCCAGTATGCCGAGTACCCCCATTTCTATTGTCAGATTTCATCGTCATTGAATATTGTAAGTCAGTCAAGTGTAGCAAAGGTGCGTACAAAGCGTTCGAGTTCAGGTTTCACATTCGTTCGAAGTGTGGGCATAATTGCTTTGACACGGGAAAAGATTTCAAATGTGGTACTGTATAAAGCCCTTGCAGCAGCACCATCAATACCAAACGCATGAATGGAGCACCCGGATCTGGTCGATCACGCTCAGATCGAAGATTCCCGTGGCATTTGGAGCTGCTCCACCTGGCCGACTGTGTTGCAATGCTTCAAAATCACCGCCTTTCAGAAAAATTTTGGGGAATCCAGAATCTTGATTTTTTCAGGACTGAAGCATGATGTCCCTAAGTAAACAGCGCCAGAGCCATGCCCATACTGTGTCCGACCCAACTTCAACCACTCCCTTCACCCTTTTCGCCTCCTTAGATCGTGGTCTCGTACGGGATGGGGGTGATGGTCTCGGGGATGTTGTCCTTCATGCTGACGGTCCTGGCGTCCCTGGGGAGAGCAGGCTGCCTCTTGAGCTGGACGCTCTGACCCTCGGCCTTGGCCGCCTTCCTCCTGGCGGCGTTCTCCTTGACGCGGACAAGGAACTCCTCACGCGAGCGGGAGTGGCGGACGTGCTCGATGCGGACGTTGATGCGCTTCTCGATGTAGCGGTTGCCGACCTGCTTGTAGAGGATGACACCGACCGCAGACTTGGTGACGTTGTAGATGACACCGGTCTTGCCGTGGTAGACCTTGTAGGGCATACTGTGCGACCAGTCAGATTTCCTTCCTCTTTGCCTTCATTCAAATTTCCGCGAGCTTGACTGACCCCTTCTGGACGGCACCGTTGCAGACGACATCGACGATGTCACCGACCCTGCGCGATTGCGTTAGAAAATTTGCGCAATCAATGCAGGCAATCTCGCGGCTCACTTGTAGGTCTTCAGGTAGGTGGATAGCGGGATGTAGCCGCTCTTCTTGAAGCCGCGGCTGAAGGCATATCTGGTGCCAGCGCGGAGACCTGCGGAGTGACCCATTGCGATGGATTTGTAGCTGGCGGGGCGGTCAGTGACGGCGAAGCGGAAGAGTGCAAAGGTCGGGCAGCGCACGTACGGAGGGAAGTCGGGAGGTCGATGTTTGTTGCTGGCGTCGCCGTCGTCTCGATGCAAACGCGGGCGGCGGAGTTGCGATGGTCAAAATCATCAGTGGCCGCCCTCGGCTAAACTGGTTTCGCCGACAAGCGAACCCACACCCGGGCGAAAAGCACCAACACCGCAACCATCGTCCTCCGCCTCTCGACAACGACGACGACCACCGCCTCTCCACCTCCCCAAACTCCGTCGAGACGCTACCATGGCTCCCAGGAGTTACTCCAAGACCTACAAGGTCCCGCGCCGTCCGTTCGAGTCCGCGCGTCTGTACGTCTCTCTCTCTCGCGGCCACTGAGCGAGGCTTGTCCTCCGCTTAAGTCGTTGAGAATGGTTGATTAATTGGTTTGCATTGGGTAGGGACTCTGAACTTAAGATTGTCGGCGAGTATGGCCTGCGCAACAAGCGCGAGGTCTGGCGCGTCCAGCTCACTCTCTCCAAGATCCGTCGTGCTGCCCGGTACGTGCGCCGAAAAAAGTTTCCGACACCGCGAGAGACATCCGATCTAACAATTGTGCAGTCAGCTTCTCACTCTTGACGAGAAGGACCCCAAGCGTCTTTTCGAGGGTAACGCCTTGATTCGCCGTCTCGTCCGCGTCGGTGTTCTCGACGAGTCCCGCATGAAGCTCGATTACGTCTTGGCCCTTAAGGTCGAGGACTTCTTGGAGCGCCGCCTCCAGACCTGCGTCTACAAGCTCGGTCTCGCCAAGTCCATCCACCACGCTCGTGTCCTGATCAAGCAGAGGCACATCCGGTAAGCGCCGCACCGATTGCGCTCCGCATTCTATTCCCTTGGTTCTGACTTTGCATCACAGCGTCGGCAAGCAGATCGTCAACGTTCCCTCCTTCGTTGTCCGTCTCGACTCCCAGAAGCACATCGACTTCGCCCTCACCTCGCCCTTTGGTGGTGGCCGCCCCGGCCGTGTCAGGAGAAAGAAGGCCAAGGCCGCCGAGAAAGGTGACGACGCCGGCGAGGAGGAGGACGAGGAGTAAATCACTCGAAACTCACGATGGCGGTTCGGTCGAACGGGTTCGGATTCTGAAATTGGGGCATGAAATTCTACCTCAGCATGGTGTCTGGCATGCATATCTGGGAAAAGTAGATATGCCAAATAAAAAAAGGTGCCCCGGTTCTGTCACGACCCTTATCTATCAGTGGTATTCCCGTGTTGGAGCAAGCTTCAGTAGCGTGGAATAAAAAATTACTTCATGATATCCAAAGATGCATATCCATTCAAATTACTCGCACGACCTATTAAGGAGACTACCGATCGCATTAGTTATTCGAAGACCGTGGTGTTTAAAGATTCACGCTAAAGGGATTCGCCCGAGCAATCAACCTTCATGCGGCTACAACGCCCTTGTCGAGGTGCAGTACCTCGTGGATGATTGGTTTCCAAGCCTACAGCTTATGCAGCAACCTGACACATTCCCGTCTCACTCAAAGCTATTTCTAGGCCAACGATAGCTGCGGGTGCTGAAATAGTACCAAACGATTGTCTAAGGGGTTCACAACGCGGACGTGGCGCGCGGGCGGGCGGCTACACCAATCATATTTCCTAATCGGGACACTGACAGTGCGACAACACTGGCCTTTCAACCGTCAGCATAGACGTTCAAGTACCTAGAATCTCAGTGATGCCATGATAGCTTGTCAATTTGAGATGGGAGAGCAAAGTAGTTGCTCTCTTGTCATGTTTTTTCCCTTGCTCTACCACGAGCGCTGCTTCCGGGCCACGTAAAACATTGATTACGCTTTTAGACAATTATGAGTTGTTACCGAACTAGGTTAAATGGTGATTGCACTTTCAGGCAATTCTGGTATTGCCTAATTGATTACCAAGGACATTGGCGCTGCTCTCCTACACCTGCCTTTACCCTTCAGCTGAGCAGTGTTGCGTCATTGACAACGATTTCTGGCAAGGATAACGTTTTTGTTTTTGCCTCGGGAGATTGAACCATAGCATACCAGAGCTTAGGAAACAATATCTCAAAAAAAATATCCAAGGAAGAAGGATAGAGCCGTACCAGAAACTGTACTTTTGGTACCTTGTTCCACTCGTGGGAAGGTGACATCCCAGAGATCCCTCTTCTGAAATTTTGACGGTTGATGTTGTCATCAAGTCCGCTGAATCCATCCTTCTGTCTGATTATATGAGCAACCACGAGACTATCTACTGTCGGGATACTGGTAGCAACGTTAAGAGAGGGGACTTCGGGAGCATGTACGTCATCGAAGTGGCTTGAAAGTCAAGTGAAACACTACTGTCTGAACTTCAAGCATCAAGATAAGGTTCAAATTAAGCCGTGACCCTCCCGTGGGGAGTCGAAGCATTCGTCCTGACGGGAATGTCACTAAACGTCTTATATACTTGCGCCCGGACGAATGCTTCGACTCCCTCCGCGCAAGATTTGTTGCAATACTTTTGTTACCAACTCCACACCCGGAGATCTCTCATTTCACTGTAATATTTCGATGGATGACATCAGCCATGTCTGCTCACCAGAATGGGACTTTGGCCACACTCCCAGTCAGTCTTGTTATGCTCTCACACCTGAGGAGCGTGAGAAGGGCAAAAAATACAATTCCGGGCCAGAACATCTCACTTGACACTGAAACCAGACCGCTGATGCAGTAACCGCAGTAGGACACCAGCGAGATTCAGATCCAAGCGTGCGAGACAATCCAGCCCGGAGAGATAACCTTTGAAGACCACCAAGCCCCGACGTCTTTACGTTCCGGTGATGCGGTATGGAACCGTAGCCTTTCCCGCACACCGGTTTTCTTGTTGTAGGATGTTTCGCTCTCAGGACAAGCCATGCCTAGGTCTGGAATGGCTTTCATGTCTCCGTGCTAGGTGCTGTTGTTCACACGTCCAGAAGGCAGCGTGAAGGATTGCTGATATTAGCTGTAGAGTGGATATTTGTCCCTTTTTTAATAACTTTATGTTACAAGTTTCCCAGCCTCTGGTCCCGTCCACGGCTAATCTAGAACAGCCATTTAACAGCATTCCCTCCGCTTAGTACTGGCTGGCAGCCTGCTGGCAAGCCTTCAGCTGGTCGAGGTACCAGCCGCAAATGGTCAACGAACCCTGGTTCTCGTCCATGCACTTCCTGAAGTTCTGGATGTCCTGCGCGCACACGGTGGAGCCGTTGTTCTGCTGAGCGCTGGAGTAGCTGTCGACGGCGGTCTGCTGCTGCTGGGCCTCGGCGGGTGCGGAAGAGCCGCCACCGCCGAAGAAGCCGCCGATGGCGTGGCCAATGGAAGAGCCGACGGCGACACCGCTGTGATGAATTCGTTAGCATCTCAGTCTTTAGATATGTACGCGCATCTTTCTTCCGGGTGAACTGCTTGGATGGTGTCGCAACCGGATAGGTCCCCGGATACTCGGAGTTGCTGTATGTGCCAACCTCCAAAGTACAGTAGAGCCGTGGCGACACCAAGACCCGAACAGTTTCCCATAGCTTCCATCTCTTTCTATAGCTGACTGGGCCAAAACAACGGGACTACTCACGCGGCAGTGCTAGCCATCTGGCCGAAGAGACCGGGGCCCTGCTGCTGAGGAGCCTGCATCTGCTGCGGGGGCGCCTGTTGTTGCGCAGGCGGGTGGGCAGCGGTCGAGGCAGGGCGCGCCTGCGAAGGCGGCGGCGCGGCAACGGTGGGCCTGGCAGGCGCCGGAGCAGGCGCAGAGCGGCGAGGAGGAGCGGAACCACGAGATTGGCGAGGCATGTTGATGGAAGTTGTCGTGAGACTTGGGCGGGGGAAGCGGTCGGTAGGGTGAAAGCGTTAAAGGTCGACGTGGAGAAGAGGAAAGGGAATGGCCGAGGTGACGGAGGACGTTGGCAAAATATTGGAGAAGATCCGGAGGCCGAGAGAGCACGGATCCTTGCCGCCGCAGGTGCGATCCTCTACAGGGGGCGCGACGGCGAATCACTGCGCGTGGATTTGCACGCCGTCGAGAAACGAGACGATTTGCTCTCCAATGCAGCAAGATCTGTAAATTTTGTTTTACTACTATTACACATGTTTTGCCTGTATATAGGCTCACGGTATAGTAGAGCATGGAACCGGTCTAACTGCTGAACCATCATGTTGAGGCGGACTAGCTAGCCAGAGCCTCAGGTACCATCCGTCCTAACGTTTAAGCACACTTGATTTGAAAACAAAAGATAATCAAGAGATTTCCCTGGAACTCTTCCCTGTAGAATGACCCTTCAGCCCATGCGGGTATCCAATCATCGCTCTGGAGCCCAGCCCTCAAAGCTAGTAGCTGGCGCCAAGCACAGGCTGCAGCATCCTTCAGTACGGATTGATGACTTCATGAATCATATGCGGGGTCTCGGATCCACGCGGCTTTGCTCAGAGGACCAGCTAAACAGATTAGTCTTCCCATGTGAAGACACACGGAGATATAGAGAAGACCACGCAAAATCCACAGCCTCAGATCCAGCAAGAGGAGAAGAGGCGGCATCATACTGGGGCGGGAGAGCGGTGAATCCCCCACGACCCGTGCACAAAGTGGCCCTCCCGCTTTCAATATGCAGGCAGTCTGGGCGATCAGAACGCAGAAATGGACCCTGTGGCAATACGTGTGACATCGTTGATGGCGAATTGGTCGGGCTTTCAACTTGTAGTTGGGTCAGTTCATCAGGGTGCTCTGGCGGGCCTCTGAGCACACAAAGAGCGGATTCTACGCCAACTGCGGCGTATGCAAATGCATTAAAAACATCAGCTTCGCACGTGAATATGAAGAACAAAAAAGCGAGATCATTCAGCTAATAGGCAGTCTCCAGAAATGTCCAGGCGGTGGTGGTCACGGGGTGGCCAGCTTGCACCGCCCTGAGATGATTCCAGACTGCGCCGGATTTGCCAGCGCTGCAAACTTTCGAGAGAGTCGATGAGGCAATTAGAATGAGTGAGAAGGTAGATTGAGAATTTGCAGGCTGTTGTTGTCTGGTGGCGTGGTCGTGCAGCATGGCGAAAGGCGAGCGGGAACTTCTTTTTGGCGCTAGCGGCCCAAAGCGGGCAACTCAATGAGAGAATTTGATGGATGCCCCATTTCGGCATTTAGTTCCTCCGCGCGCTAGTGGCTCACCTTAGCGACGGCACACACCGACCGACCGCCTTGCCTGCGCACTTCTTCCCTCCGGAACCATTGACTATCACCTGCACACGCTGCTTCCATTTCCAAACGCCTCCGTGCCGACCAGCCAAGGAAACAGCAAACTAGTGATCCTCGACAACAGTCAAGATGGTGAGCCTGCTCTTCCACACGCGCCCGCAAGAGGAGAAGACGGTGGCGACTCGACCCGCTGCACGAAGCACACGACATAGACACGATCCGCGACCGACCTTGACAACACGCGTTTGCTTCTGTAATGGGGACGACACTCGGCCAGCCTGCGTCCATTGGGACTTTTTGTGGCGATGCGACACGGACACGACGTGAGCCCGGTGCTGACAATTTTTCGCGTACAGGTTCTCGCCGTTGACCTCCTCAACCCTACCCCCGCGGCCGAGGCCCGCAAGCACAAGCTCAAGGTTGGCATTCTCCAGTCTCTGCTACGTTGAGCACAGGCTGACCTGCTCCCAAGACTCTTGTCCCGGGCCCCCGCTCCTTCTTCATGGACGTCAAGTGCCCCGGCTGCTTTACCATCACCACCGTCTTCTCGCACGCCCAGACCGTCGTCGTTTGCCAGGGCTGCTCGCAGGTCCTGTGCCAACCCACTGGTGGCAAGGCGCGTCTCACTGAGGGCTGCTCTTTCAGGAGGAAGTAAACTGCTCGCTTCAATGAGCTAGGGGCGGTGCAGGGCATGGTGTGAAAAATCTACGGCGGTGGCGGTTGCTTCTCCAAGAGACACGAAATTCATGGACTTTCAAAAAATGGCGTGTTAGAGACCACACGGAATCACCTTGCAGGATAGAAGAGGGATCCATCCTGGTTACCGAATGCGAAGCAAGCCAGCACTGCTGCAAAGCGGCTGAATCGAACAAAAATCGGGAGTTCCGGATATCTTGGCGACATGATTACGCCTTTTCCCCGCGTGTGCTGCTGGTTCTAGCGCGTCAAAGCTCTCTCCTTCCCTTTCTTTTTCCTCTCTGTTTTTGTGTATAACGCATGCTGGGAGGGGAGATGATGACATTCGCATGAGCCTCCTTTGTTTTACTCGGAGGTGAGGACCCGTTTGTAGCATCGAGGATACCTACAACATGCTCTTGCGGTCTTTCGTGTAACTCAATTTCTGAACCAAACTTTTTGCGTGCTCAGTTGGCCCAGCTCCGTGACGTGAATCATGAACGAGACACCCTGACGCTCGCCAACGGCTACCGGCGCCCACCGATGGCCGGTGTCTCCAGTCTATCTCCGCTTCGACCACCCCACAGCTAAACTCGATCCAGCAAAATGCCACAGGACGCAGGTCCCACCTTCTGTATGTGGCACATTGCGGCGCTCGTGTTTTAATTTTCCCACGTGCCCCTCTGCTTTGTTTTTTTTTTTCGCCGCAACGGCTTGGTCAAGTCCTTGGTTGAGTGCCTCCCTGTTTTTAAAAGAGGCTTGTTGCCCCGCGTGCAAGCCACTTTTTCCTCCACGCCATCCCACCTTCGAGAGCTAGCGCACCCCTCACTGCGCAGACAGCCGCATTACAAACATTTGCATACATCCACCAACCGCTGCTATTACTTGTCACCAACTCGACCCCCATAGTCTGAGATCTTACCAAAAATGCCGCTCATTTCGACCGCACCATCCACTGATGCCGACTGGCAGAAGCTGGCGGATGAGACGCAGAGCAAGTTGGTGATCGACGAGGTTGCCGGCAAGGACCTGGTCTCCAACCTTACCCTGGACAGCCTGGCCAAGACTGTCGACCACACTCTGCTGAAGCTCGACGCCACGGAGGCCCAGATTGATGCACTGTGTGAGGAAGCAAAGAAGGATAAGTTTGCGGTAAGTTGACAGTGTTGCTTTTTCATTAATTTTTGCTTTCTTTCATGTTGTGCTCTCGCTCTGAGAAAGATGCTGCCTCGCTCCATGTTTTCAAGTTCGAAGGATTGCAATATTTTCTTTCTATTATCACTTTCTCAACTATCAGTCGACCCTTTTAATGGGGGATCTTACCTCCATTGTTGCATTGTATTCCCATGCTCCATACAGTGATGCAGAAGTCTATTGTCGCTGCAATTTACCCATCCCGACGTTGTCGAAGTCATGGTTCGGAGACGATTTGTTCTGCTCCTACCGTCTGCAGCCACTTCAAACTCCAACCACCCATGAACACATGTGTTGTAATGCTTCACTGTTCTGCTTTATATCAGTTTATATCTTCCGGAAGATTTGTTTGTATGCTTTGATCGAACTGGCAAGATGGGGCATCCGGAAATATCACTGTCGGTCGGTATGCTGCCAACCTTCTTTCACAGCTCTCTGTGCACTACTTCATTTGCTACTTTGGTCTTTCCTCAGACACTTGTACAGCTCCTAACATCGTTCCATTCAGACCGTCTGCGTTCGCCTCAACTTCGTTCCTCGCGCCGTTTCCAACCTCAAGGGCACCGGCGTCGGCGTAGCCTGCGTCGTCGGCTTCCACGAGGGCACCTATACCACCGAGGAGAAAGTCAAGTAAGTCATCCTCTCTTCCCTCGAACTCAGCGCTCCGAGTTGAACACCGTCCACAGGGAGGCCACCAACGCCGTCGCCGCGGGCGCCTCGGAACTCGACGTCGTCATCAACTACCCGCAGCTGCTAGCCAAGAAGTACGCCGCCGTCTACACCGAGCTGATTACGCTGCGCGCCGCCACGCTGCCCACGCCCATCAAGCTCATCCTTGAGACCTCGCAGCTCGCCTCTTCTGATATTGTCGCTGCCACCACCCTGGCTGCTTACGCTGGCATCGACTGCGTCAAGACATCGACCGGCTTCAACGGTAGGGGCGCCACAGTCGAGGACGTGCGGACCATGGTTGGCGCGATTAAGGCCATCGGCAGGAGCGAGGGCAAGGAGAGGATGTGGGTCAAGGCGAGTGGTGGTGTTAGGGGTCTGGAGAGCGCGAGGAAGGTGCTGCTGGCGGGTGCAGAGAGGATTGGCACGAGTTCAGGTGTGCCGATTCTGAAGGAGGCGAGAGAGGCTGTGAGTGCGAATGGCATTATTGATGAGGGTAGCAAGGGTGCGGACAGTGGCGCCGGCTATTAGAGTCCTGGGAGACTCTTGGGCGAGAAGTGTGGAGATAATGGTTTGGACAGAGCTATCATGCATTGTAGGTAGCCTGAACAGAAGGAAAAAAAATATATAGCATAACTTCGGTATTATTTTTTGCTCTTACTCTGACTGTCCCACTGTCCCCACTTGTTTAGCGGTTAGCAAGGAGAGTCTTCCAGCCTTGTTCTACGTAAGTAATTACTGGGTTTACTCTTTATGGGAGCGCAGTGCCATGCAGCTATGCCGCTTATCATCATCCAACTCTCAGCCAATGTTCTTTCTAATAGCCTTCCTTGCTCGTCCAATCTCAATCTCGAGCTCTCGCATTTCTGCCGCCAGGTTCACCAACTTTGGCACCGGCCCTTCCACCGTCTTCACGAATGTGCTCTGTGCGCTACGCAGGGCCGGTGGGACGAGAATGCCGAACCATCGGATCGGGTCGTCCGGCCTAGCCTTTTGGCTGCCTTCTTTGCTTTCCTTATTGTCCGCCTTGTCTTTCTTCTCCTTCGCTGCATCCGGCGCAAGTGTTTCGGCGGAGGATTGAATATCGATTTCGGTATTGATGTCGAGCTTGGCTATGGACGCGGAGACCGGGTCGGTAGTTTCTTCGCTCTTGTATTCCTCAGCAGACTTGGCCTTAGAGGAAGCGGTCTTCTTCTTGTCGTCGGTGGATTCGGCAGGAGGGTCGACGAGACGGATTGATCTAATAGGCGTGGGTTCTTTCTCTTCAACGGTTCTGTAATAGCATCAATTAGTATCTCAGGTTATATATACCAAAAAGAGATTCTTACACTCGGCGCAGCGCCTGCATGCGCTCGTCGTAGAAATCCTGTCCATATCGGAGACGGTTGGAGGCGTTGAAGTTTGCTTGCGCGAGGGAGATGTAGCTCTGTTGATTTAAATTAGCCATTGCTCTCTCAGAGTCATGAACCAAGGGAGCATATCATACGGAGGATAGATCGGACGAAAGCTGCTGGCGCGCCTGTATGTATTGGTCGAGAAGCAGCAGGTAGCGCTTCAGAAGCTCGTCAAGAGCAGCTTCAAGCTTCGCGCGTGTCTCTCCAACCGCGACCTTCTCGTCGACCTCCGGTGTCGCTCTCGGGGTTGGAAGGACGTCTGCCATAATCGCGGGGAGTTTGGTGGAGCTTGGGGAAGAAGACAGCTTAGCAGGGACCCATGACGTTCCCGCGCTAGGGAATCTTCAGCCCTACGCCGCGAAGATCACGTCTCGGGAAACACCAACAGCTCTACTCTCTCTCCTCCGAACATATCCACCACCACCCGTCATGAGCGCGCCGCCCTTCTTGCTGCGCCAATCCGTGCGGACCGCCGCTCCCGGCCTGCGCAATCTCTCCCAAACGACGTCGCGACGACCGCAATGGCGCTGCCCGCAATGCGCTCACCGGCCGCAACCGCGGAAGACACAGCAGCGCCGCTTCCAGAGCACGCAGCAAACGCCGGGACCGCAGCCCGGTGACGACCCCAGCTTCAGCTCAATTGTCGACCAGCCGGCGCAACTGGTCAAGACAGGGAGGAAACACGGGCCGGGCTTGATTGTTCTAGGTAATACACGCCACCGAATCCCACAACCCATACAATGCCCATTCCGAGCAGGAATAACACCCTCAGCAACTTTCAATGGAAATCCCTGACTGATGGTGAATTCCAGCGCTTATCCCCATCACCGCCTTCGCCCTCGGGACATGGCAAGTCCAGCGCCTGGGCTGGAAGACCGACCTGATCGCGCGCTTCGAGGACCGGCTGATCCAGCCGCCGCTGCCGTTGCCGCCGCGCGTCGACCCGGCCGCCGTCGCCGATTTCGACTACCGCCGCGTCTACGCCACAGGCGTGCTCAACCATCGCAAGGAGATGCTGGTCGGCCCGCGCCTCAACGACGGCGAGGACGGCTTCCTCGTCGTCACACCGCTCGAGCGGACGGACGAGGAGGGGAAAGGAAGCACATCGATTCTGGTGAACAGAGGGTGGATTCCGAAGACCAAGAAGGCGCACAGGGACAGGGACCCGGCGGCGCTGCCGAGGGGTGAGGTGACAGTGCAGGGGCTGCTGCGGGAGCCGTGGAAGAAGAACTCGTTCACGCCGGATAACCAGCCGGAGAGGGGCGTGTGGTATTTCCCAGACGTGAATGAGATGGCTGAGTGGGCAGGAACGCAGCCCATATGGATCGAGGAGACAATGAGTACGTTTACTCCTAGTCCCCTCTAGGATTTCTAAGAGATTGAATGGCGGCTCGGGGAAATTCCAGGGCCAGGTGGGGAAGTTGAGTCCAGATTGCTGACAAGGGTTATATTGAACAGAGCCTGACCTCATCGAGTCTATGACCCGCGCGGATAAGGGCATTCCCATCGGAAGGGCGCCGGAAGTCAATCTTCGCAACAATCACACGCAGTACATCTTCACATGGTAAGTCATTCCTTGATTTCCCGTCAACTCCCTATACTACTCCGCTTCATACTCCCCATGGGTATCATCGCAGAAAGAAACAGCGTGTCAGAACAAGCTGACTATTCCCAGGTATGCACTCTCGGCGGCAACATCCGTCATGCTCTGGATGGTCATCAAGAAGCCCGCCGGCGGTGTTGCTCATCGCGTCCGCCAGAGCAGGGAGTGGTAATTGTGCTCGCCCACGCGACTTACAACAACTCTAGGTGATTCCCTTAGAGATTCTTGTAGCTTAAGTGAGCGGTCTGTTGAGTCTCCACTCACTCCTCCGCTTCCTCCTCGATCGTCTCCATCTCCATCCTGCTCCTCTTCCGACCAGCGGAGCGCTTGGATTTTAGTGCCGCCCGCGGCATACGTATTTCTTGAAGTAGCTCGCGCGGAAGATACTTCTGCGCGAGAGAAAAGGGCGTGATCGACGCACTGATTTGGCGTTGTCTATAGGGAAAGCAATCAATCAGCTCGAAGATCCATCCAATGCTTGAAAGGGGTTGATATTGCAGGAAAGCAAGCTTGCTGCTGTTGCCCGGCAAGCGCAAAACTTGTAACGATATTGTATCATATGATGAATCGTACAAACAGAAGAATCAAAAGCAAATGACGAGTACTCACCTGCTCATCAGGGCAACCACGTCGGCCTCCTCAATCGTCTTACGACCAGCATGCTCAGCGTAACTAGATAAATCTTCACCCACTTGCTCAAAGTACCAGTCCGAGGCTTGTGAGATGGCATCGAGCGTGTCTTTACTAAGTTTCGTTGTGGGGCCGCTATGTAGTCGGGCAAAGCTTGTGGCTATCCGTTTGACAACGCTAGATGGGAGGGATGGGTATGACGTGCCATAGCGGGAAACTTTGAGAGACTTGCGCCGAGCTTGAACTTGCTTCTTCGATTGTAGAGTTGGGGATGCAGAACGAGGAATCGATGCTTGACGGAGATGCAGTGTTGAGGCTTCCTGGACTTCCATTTCTTGGTCGAGGTCACCATCAGGGTCAGTCTCGTAGTCGACTTCTTCTTCTTCGTCGTCGTCCCCAGCAGGAATGCCAGCAGGCCCCTCCTCTGCTTCAGTTACAGCATCCTGCTCGTCTACTTCGTCCTCGGCATCTTCTTCTTCGTCATCGTCTTGCACAGGGAGTAGGATCGACGGGTCTCTAGAGCGAGTAGGCATTGTGAAGCGGAAGGTTGGTTCGTCGTCGAGGTTGACCCCAGCCGGAAGATTGATGTCGCTCACGCGGGAGCGCGTCCGTGATGCGAGCATTGCACGGAGCTCTTGCGTAGTATCACTGCGGACCGAAGTCAGTATTCACTTCCATAGAGCCTGAAATGGAATAATCATACTCTTCCCCAAACCTGTTCGTGATGTCTTGGTCCAGCGCATCCTCAGCCTCGCCGTTGAACATCAGCGGGCCAATCGTCTCGTCGTAAACCTCGGCATCATGCTCGCTCAAAGCCTCCAACTCATCGCCAAACCTCTCACTGAGTCTCAACCGCGCCATAGAGAGCCTTGGCCGCGGATCTTCGCTCACAGCGCGCCGTCCGCCCTCAATCGAATGCAGAGTTGCATCTTCCATATCTTCCATTGCTAGGGATAACCGCGGCGGCGCCTCATGGAAGCTATCGTCATCCTCGTTCAAGGGCATGGATAGTCGCGGGCGAGGGATATCCGGTCCATCGTCAAGGTCATCGTACGCTACTCTCGACCGCGTGGTTTGTGGCACATCCGGGGATGGCACAATCGGGTGGGATATCGGAGCCAACCCTATACACTGAATTAACCTCCATTTTCTCAATGTCGATATGCAATGCCCACTCACGCCGACTCAGAGCCCTCAGAATGTCTCGCGGCGTCGCCCTCTCTTGTAGCGCGCTGCGCCGCCTGTTCCTCCCGCCTGTCGCTGCAAGCGCAGCATCGCGACGTTCCCGAAGCGCGCGAATTGCATGCGGCGTAGTCGGCGGGCCTACTCGACGCGACACAGGGAATTGACGGAGGCTGGCTCCGGGCGTGCGGTTTGCGGTGCCGGGGGTGCGGCTGGGACCGGCGCTGGCGGCGCGCTGGGGCGTGCGTGTCTGCTGCTGGTAAAGGGCATTGGCGAGCGCGCGGAGCTATTTGTTCGACGAAGTTGTCAGTCGAACGCTTGCGGTGGGGATTGCGCGGCGCATACATGAGCTTTAGGAGTGACGTTGTCAGGCACGGCGTTAGCGGCTGCGTCGTCGGTGTCGTCTGGTTTGGAGGGTGTGGTCCGCGCTCGTTTGGACGGAGGCTCGGACATGATGACTGCGATATGAAGGTGCTGGGCTGGTATTTGAGAGTTGAGCGACTATGTGGTCTGCAGAAGCAGTGGGGACGGGTCGCGCGTCGTCAGATGCAAGGATGGACGCGTCGCTGATCCGGCGATAAGCGATAAGGGCTGGCTGTTTCTTGGCAGGGTCGGTCACATTTTCTTTTCCGCCTAGGGTTCGCTCCAAAACTTTCAACTTACATCCTGGAATTCAAAATTGCACCATGTCAGATTCGGAAGACGGTGCTGGCGTGCCGCTCATCAAGGCCGACTTCTCGCGTTCGCCGTCACCTGGGACCGGAGGAAAGAGGAGGAGAGAGGAAGATTCCAAGCAGAGCAAGAGAGCAAAGAGAAGAAAGAATAAAAAGCCGAAGAACATCGACGATGAGGATCTAAACGAAGAATTTGGCCTGAATTTGGCAGTTGCTCGCATGGACAGCCAATTACTGGCTGATTATATGGCGCAGAGAACCAAGCGGTTTGAGCCTGATCTCAGTATGGTGGAGTTGGAGGACCGATACGTCCCGGGTACGTTTTACGTTTGTGAAACCCACCATTTTGTATTCACAAACCGCTCTTTTTGGTGTATTTGCTTATGCTTAACTGTCTCTGCTATTGGTTGCCAAGAAATTAGCTAACAAAGTCCCAGAGAAAGCGGTTCTGGATACCAGCAGTTGGGAACAGCAGAGAGATCTGGAACACCTTCCTGCCTTTTTGGAAAAATTTTCCAAGCGTGATCTGAAGAAGACGTCAAAGGAGAAGGGTCAGCCTCATACTCTGGTCGTTGCTATGGCAGGCTTGAGAGCTGCGGACATAGTCAGGTATGCATCTGTTTCGCCACAATTATGGCAATCAGCTAATTTTCCGCAGATCTTTGAGGAAATTCGAGGACAAAGGCACCAAGGTCACGAAGCTCTTTGCCAAACACATCAAACTGCAAGAGGCAATCGACACTTGCAAAAAGATCAAGATGAACATCGGCGTCGGTACTCCTAAGCGGATAATTGATCTACTTGACAATGGTAAGTCATTCGTGCGCATTTCCTACTAATTACCGTGAGGCGAAAAGTCCGCATGACAAATTCAAGCATTCATGCGTATGAAACTTGCATGTGGCTTGGTCCAATCATGCGTCTGGATGGGTGCCTTGAATCCTCAATTGTGGCTGATCCGGTGTCGCGGTGTCTTTACGAAGCGAATGAGTCCAAAGATGAATGCTGACTTTATGCAGGAGCGTTATCCTCGAAGAGCCTTGAGAGGATTATCATCGATGCCTCGCACATTGACGTCAAGAAGCGCGGCATAATGGATATGCGAGAAGTACAAATCGAACTTGCTCAGCTCTTGGCCCGCGACGAATTCAAGAGCCGCTATGGACAGCCAGAGAAGAAGATTGAAGTGCTATTCTATTGAGGGGTTGTCGGCAATGCGATTCTCCACAAATGAATAGGGCTGGAGAGATGTCCATGCCGACCACATCGGCCGGCACGGTGGACGCAAGTAGTAGTCCGTATATTCCTAAATTTGCCAGAGGCTCTTTTCTTAACGCACTACGGATTCGGCTCGGCGGAAGGAAGGGATCCGACGCGATAGTTTTCGAAGAGTTTCAGACATCTGGGGATTCTCGTAAGACGTTCAAACGAGAAAAGAGGAAAAGGTTTGAGGATTCGGGCTATTGACGCTCAAGACGCAGCAGAGAAATGGTGGGACTTGAATAGCGTCAGGACGGCAGCTCCGGGGTGTGAAGAGATCGTCGAGGCCGGTACGGGCCGCCTACGGTGGGCCGGAAACGAGAGCCCGCCACCTGGCAAAAAGGGTCACCCTCACCAATTCTGTCATTCCTTTTTCGATATGCACAAGTCTACAAGTAGTTATCTGGCTTGCGACAAGGCCTGCCAAGCAGCAGTCGAATTGCTCTACTAACCGGCAGTCGAATTACTCTACTAACCAGTAATCGAATTACGCCCTACGCCTACTAACTAGTAGTCGAATTTCTCTCCCGACTACTAACTAGTAGTCGGCCTACGCCTGCCGACTAGCAATCGAATTGCTCTTCTAACCGGTAGTCGAATTTCTCTACTAACTAGTAGTCGGGAGAGAAATTCGACTACTAGTTAGTAGGCGTAGGGCGTAATTCGATTACTGGTTAGTAGAGTAATTCGACTGCCGGTTAGTAGAGCAATTCGACTGCTGCTTGGCAGGCCTTGTCGCAAGCCAGATAACTACTTGTAGACTTGTGCATATCGAAAAAGGAATGACAGAATTGGTGAGGGTGACCCTTTTTGCCAGGTGGCGGGCTCTCGCTTCCGGCCCACCGTAGCCGCGAGTGCGCAAGACCTCGTGGAGAGGCGTCAGAGACTGGTGAGCCGGACGCCGCAGCGGTGTTGCAGGGGCATACTTGCTGCACATGCCGATCCACAGCGTATAAACAGCGCAGGATCACGAGCGATAGCGGTATAGATGCAAATGAGCTCACTCAATCTTGGCAAACGCAAAAGTGTTTGCTGCAGTCGATGGCAGCAGCCAGGGTGCAAGCTGGGCGATGGATATAACAGCCAGCCCATGCTATAGCAGGCACTGAAACCCATTGATCATCCTTGCCGACGCGTGGGCTCATTTCGGGCTGGGTCGACAACGAGCAAGCCGACGGCCGAGTGAAAAACCACGTGAAGGCGCTGTAGGCGCTGCTGCTGGAGGGCAGCGGGGTCGGCCTGAATCATGGCAGGTCAATCGTTCCCACAGGCTGGAGACGGGCGACAGCGCATCTGCAGTCAGGTGTACGGTGCAGACGGCGGCCACGTTCGAGGGTGGCGGCCGCGATGGAGGTCGAAACAGAGCATGGCCCCGGCCTTGCCTCGCGCGACGCTGCAAGGGTTTTGAAGATGCGCACTGATGCAGCACTGCCGAGGAGCAGTGGGACTTGGGCGGCGGGCGTGGCTGGCGGATGGCAAAGAGCAGCGGGGGCCGTGTTAGCCGTGTGTCGCAGGCAGAAAGCAGGCAGGCGACGGGCTGCGGCGCGTCTTTGGCGCAGGTGCAGGCGTAGGCGCGTCGGCGATGGGAGCACAGGAGTGCTATGATATTCTGATTTGGTGCCATCCGTGCAAGCTACTTAGAGCCGAACCCCGTGAGAGGGCCTGCAACTCCGGCACATTACAGCACCCCTCTGACAACCTGCTTCATCGCTGGAACACGCAACTGACTCCGCTCACGCCGCCACTGTGAAGCCCTCGAGCCCGCTCCTCAGGCTCTTGAGCTCGCCACGCCCAGTCGCGTCTGCACCGCCATCCGTCTCCCGTCCTCGCCTCTATCGCGACGCTCCCAGCTTCCACCCTCACCGACCACCCCAGAGCTCCGCGCCCAAGCCTCGTCAGACCACCGGCTACCCTGCTCGCACCCTCCACCGCGTCGCCGCGACACATACCCAGCGCACCCGTCGCGTTGGCCCCGTCGGATCTTCTGCACCAGCCCAACCCCCCGAATCCATCGCCGCTAGTGCATCCTTGACGCGGACAGCACCGTTCGGTGAGCTTCACCTTGACAACTTCACCAGCCCACTCCGATTAAGCTTCTTTCGCTGACCGTAACGGCCCGCCGTGCCCAGCTTGACCGACGCCCCTCGCTGCATCCACCGCGCTTCCCGTCCGCCTGCAACCACCTCCGCGTCCATCCTACGCGATTATCTCTCGCTCCCGCTTGATACTCCACATAACACCTCCGCAATGGCTGCTGCACCCGCGACGCAGTCCCTGAAGGTACGCCCCGCACGTCGCAACACACTCCGAGATACACGCTGACACTTCCCGCAGTGCGTTGTCACCGGTGACGGTGCCGTTGGCAAGGTATGCCCATCCCGCTCCGCATCAATGTGCGCGCCCATTGACGTTTGTGCAGACATGCCTTCTGATCTCGTACACGACGAACGCCTTCCCCGGCGAGTATATCCCGACAGTGTACGGATTCCAAGATCTTGTTTGACTGTGGACGGCTCTGACCAAGCTCGGCAGGTTCGATAACTACTCCGCCAATGTCATGGTCGATGGCAAGCCCATCAGCTTGGGTCTCTGGGATACTGCCGGTCAGGAGGATTACGACCGTCTGCGCCCGTTGTCCTACCCGCAAACCGACGTGTTCCTCATCTGCTTCTCGATTGTTAGCCCGCCCTCGTTCGACAACGTCAAGGCCAAGGTGCGCACCCTTCCATCCCTGTGCCACGCACGGCTCGCTTACGCTTCTTTTGTAGTGGTACCCCGAGATTGAGCACCACGCGCCTGGTGTTCCCATCATCCTTGTTGGCACCAAGCTCGACCTTAGAGACGATGAGGCCACCAGGGAAAGCTTGAGGCAGAAGAAGATGGCGCCCATCCAGTACGAGCAGGCCGTGCAAGTTGCTAAGGAGATTAAGGCGCATAAGTACCTGGAGTGCTCTGCCCTGACGCAGCGGAACTTGAAGAGCGTGTTTGACGAGGCCATCCGGTGAGAGTTGCAAATTGTCACAGCAGTTAAAGAGGCGAGAATACTGACTACGAGATGCAAGCGCCGTCCTGAGCCCGAGACCCGCCGCCAAGCCGAAGAAGAAGGGCTGCGTTGTCCTCTGAAGGAGCTACGGGGAAACGTCAAACGCGCATCATACCCTAATGATATAGACCGGTGCACCTTGACGAGTGGCATGACTTGCGGCGGAGCATAAGAATGAAATGTCTAGAGAAATCCCGTCCTCTTCGCAACACATGGCTGCGGTTCGGAGTATAGAAGATCGCACCCAGCTCTGCTCCGCATCAACCACATGCGTCTCGCCGACGCTGCAGCGGCGATAGCGGGACATTTCTCTTTCTTTTTACGGTTCTCGTCGCTGGTTCTCTTTTGTTTTTCTTTCTGTTCCGCCGGTAAGCAGTGGGTGGTTGCAAACAGGAGTGGATCTGGGTCTGATGAAGGAATTCCCCTTCTGAGTTCAATTGTAGATAGTGCGCGGAGCAAACGGGCAAAGCAAGGCATCATGCAGGATTCAAAGCACAGTAGTGGAGAAATTTTCGACTTTTCTAATCACGGGGGTTCCTTTAAAGTACGCGCCAATAATTGTATAGCTTTCCTCTCTCTCTTTCCCTCTCCGTTCAGTCTGTTTCCTTCAGGACCCTGCTCTGGAGCTGGTGGATGGACATGACTCGTGCAAAAGCTGCTGTGATGACGATGCGCACGAAGAAACCCGTATTTCCTGGGCGAGTGAGGGGTCAAAGGGCGGCCCGCCGGCAAGAGGGGGGTGGTGGGATGGAATACGGATTGCATGCCTGAGACAAGGCAGGGATACTGGCTTGTGCCAGGACTTGGCCGAGCAAAAGGCGAGTCCAAAGCTAGGCAAGCAGTTCTTACCATGATTAAGATGCCTCTGTGTGTGAATGCCGGCCTTAGCGCTGGGTCTGGTCATAAGAAGATGCCAATGTGTTCTCATGGCTGGCCTAGTTGCCGGTCGAAGACGCGTGCTCTCGTCCGACCAGTTCATGATGGCAGCAAGTGGGCTCGTCGGTATAGCTCAGAAAAAAATTATCATGAAGCTCAGGACTCATTGGGCTCTGAGAGCATGGCACGAGCGTCAAGCATGTTTCGTGATGTGCTGTTTCCGCTACGTTAATGGGCATGTATATGCAGACGCAACTGGCGCAGTGAAGCGAACAGCATGCGTGCGATGTTCAGGTGACTGGTCGTGTGGCCACTTCTCCTGGATCGCACTCCACCGACGGCATATGCCATCAGTGCCGTGTTCGATGACCCGAACGGGGCCGGACAAGTTGTGGCGTTGGTTTTGACTATCATATAGGCCACGACATTCCCAGGACGGCGGAAAGCTAAGGAACGACGTAAGACTTCGCCTCCAGTCCCCCAGCTTGCAGCTCGCGTGGCTCCCGGACCCGCATTCGGCGCCACACGCAATCCCAAGCCTGACTTTCCTCGTCACGGAGTTCCCGAGTGCTTCGGCCACCCGCTGGCATCACCGCCGCCGCAGCAGCACTAGCCCGCTCAAGCGAGCTCTCTCCAAGATCCCTCCAAGCTCTGTCAGTTACCGTGTCTTTCGCAGCACCAACCGCGCCGCAGCCCCCCGACACCACCTCTTTCCCTTCCCTTCCGCGCTCCTTTCGGCGCCCGCCGTCTAGGAAAGATCCGCGGCCCGAGCAGCAAAATGTTCTACGAAGGCGATCTGCAGAGCGGCATATCGCTTGCCATCCAGCAGGCCAAGTCGGTTGTCTGCTTCGTCCGAGGTGCGTACCTGCTTCACTGCGGCTTCGCCCCACTTCCCGAGTGCCACAGTTACAGCAGTCTTGGAGATCCTCCCCAATTGCAGTCGTGAAGGAACGCCCAGCGTGTGTCTAACTGGACCTTGCAAAGGTAGACACGAGTGAAGAGAGTACAACATGGGAGCACGAATGGCTGTGCGATGAACCGGTAAGTTTCACAGCTCGGCTTTTTCCCGTTTGGGTAGCGGAGCTATTGCTGAGGCGAATGACTGGTATGGACTATCTGAGGCTGATTCGTTTGACCTGTGTCCCTGCAGATTGCAACGATCCTCGCAAACAAGACCGTGACGCTGCGCCTCGAGGCTGGCAGCCAGGAAGCCGGTTTCCTCTCCGCGTTCTGCCCCATTGCGAAAACGCCCGTGCTCGTCGTCATACAGTATGTTCCCGCAGGCCTTTACAAGAGGACAGAATGTGGATACACCGCATAGAAAATGCCCGGAGCCCTGTGCTAACGCGTGTCGTGCGTAGTAATGGACAATTGAAGCTATGCCTAGTGGGAGGTATCAGTCACGAGGACTTTGTGAGCAGATTGTCAGGCGTCCTAGGAGCAGGCGTTGCGAACCAGAATTCTCGACCAGATGAGACGGCCACGACAGAGACCAGGGCGGAAACTTCCCAGGACACTATCCCTTCAATACAACCGGAACCGTCTGTGGCACCAAGCGAGGAACCAGTGATACAAGCGACTACGGAGCCCACACAAGCAGAAGACACACCCGCTACTTCAACACAACCCGCCGAGGCTCCCGAGCGCAGCCCTAGCACCGACTATGAGTCTCTGTTCCCTGACCGTGCCACTCGCCTCGAAGCGGACCATCAACTTGCCCGAGAAGCAGAAGCTGCGGAAGCCGCTGCTCGAGCGGCAAAGGCTGCCGGTAAGCGCAAAGCTGTTGATGTAGAGATCGCTTCATCGGGTTCGAAAGACCCTAAGCAGCTCAGCTACGCCGCACAGGAGAAGATGCGCAAGCAAGCCCAGCAGACCGAGCTCAACCGCATCCTCCAGCGTGTGGAGGCGGACAAGCGGGAACGCAAGGAACGGGAGGAGCTGCGCAAGAAGCAGCGCGAAGCCGAACTCCGAGAGTTTTCGGGAGCAGAGTTCGCGGCGAGCCCCTCACCGCCGGCGGAGCAGTCGGCAAAGAGGGGCTCGGTGTCGTCGATAAGCAGGGGCCCGGCCGCGAAGTCCGGCGACGTTTGCCTCCGCATCCGCCTCCTCGACGGCAGCCAGATCCGCGAGTACTTCCCGCCGAGCGCCACGTTGGCCGCCGACGTCCGCCCCCGCGTCGACTGGGCCCTGAGCAGCGGGCCCTCCTCGTCTTCCTCGTCGTCGTCGTCCAGCAAACCGCCCCCTGCGCCCCCGTACTCCTTCAAGCACGTCCTCGCGCCCCTCCCTAATCGCACCCTCGGCCCGTCGGATGAGGCAAAGCCGCTCGGCGAACTCCCGGACGTCGTACCCAGCGCGACGCTCGTCCTGGTGCCGGCAAAGAACGCCGTCACCGCGTACACGGGCGTGGGCAACGGCTACATCGGCAGCATCTACGTCGCGATGCTGCAGATGTACAACCTGTTCACGACTTTCTTGGCCACGTTTTTCGCGCCTTTTGGTCGGGGCGGCGGCGGTGGCGGTGGTGGGGCTGCGGCGGCGGGCGGTCAGGAAGGCGGTGCCGGCGGTAGTGGGGGAGCAGGAGACGGACAGGGGCAGGGGAAGAGCTCCGGGAGAGGAGAAGGGGGGAGCGAGAGCGGGATTAGGATCAGGACGTTGAGGGATCAGGGGGAGACGGGGAATGAGTATTACAATGGGAATAGCTTGGATTTCGAGCCTAAGAAGGAGTATAGCGAGGATGAGGGGAAGTGAGCGTGGTGGACTTTGCGGCGGTTCGGTCCTTTCCGGAGATTTGGGACCATGGAGATTTCTCGCGAGGGCAGATGAGGTGGCATGGGCATGGTGTGCTGCTTGTCGCGCTGGCGCCCTGGTAGATGCTTCTGCTGCTGGCGTGATATAAGGTATGGGTTATGAGGAAGACCATGGCTGATGGACAAGGATAATTATCATGTGTTTACGACTGATGGATGGATATCGCGTCTTCTTTGCTCGAATGTGGCCTGCCGATGCTCAATGCTCAATGCTCAATGTTCCTCGTGACGGCTTTGGTGCATATAAGCACACCATCCTACCTTCTTACAAAGAAGCCGAATACTTCAGCAGGCAAGGTACAGCAAGGCATAATCAACAGATTTGAAGACTTGGACTGTCCTAATTTTCTACGGGAGACAACATCAACAACCATGGCTTGCCGCCTTGCCCTTCCTCGTCTTTACAGACCGTGGCTCGGGACTTTCCGGTGGACATTGGACGGTATCGTTTCGGGAATATGGAGATGTTCAGTGTTCGGTTTTCATGGTGGTACGCTTCTGCAAGTCCTGTTTCTGCATCATCGGGATCCAATGATATTCTCAGACATGTTTACGTTTTGCATCAGAGCCGCGGCGAGTGTTAGTTTGTTTTTATGCTTGAGAAGGCCAAAGACGGTGCCCCGGAGAGGATGGTGAAAGTAGCCAGAGAAGTGGCGTTACAATCCGTGCTAACGTGGGCGAAGAGGTGGAGTTCTTTGGAGAACTGAAAACGTTTACTCTTGAGCGCTTTATGTAGAGGTCTGGTGAGTTACAACATGGCCGTGGTCTCGTGCTGTGACGCTGGCGGGGGACAATGGTCCTCGTGATTGAGGTCATGGCGTGGGCAGTATTAAGCGTTAAAAGACGCCATCTGCTTCTTGATGCCCGCTCCATGACTGCAAAGCTCTCGAGAGTTTTTGAGGGAGTCATTAAGAGAGCCATACACCCTCGAAGCGGCTACTTCTTGCTTTTGAGGTTTGATTTACATGGGATTGGTTTCCTCATACTTGTCAACACTGACCAACACCTGTTCCTACAGAAATCGGTCCGCAGCATCATGGTGTGTTGCTGAGCTGCCTGTTTATTATTTTGTAGTCTCTGAGCAATGACGATTAGTCAAATCTCCCCCAGTAGCATATCTTTCTCCAGAGAGTAGCTGATCAAGGTTGGGGTTGAGAATCAATTCCCACGTACAGAATTTCCAAGGCTTACAGAGAATGGCACGTCGTATGGGACTTTTCAACCTCTAGATGAATGCGTCAATTCCTCATAGCAACAGAGCTACCTATTCCTCCTTGGCTTCCTTGGTGTACATCACGTCCGTCCTCATGGTGTACTTGACTCCCGCCACAACGTCATCTCCCGAATGTATCATATGCCGATGTTGGAATAGCAGTACCCTTCCCACCTTGGGTACAACATCCACCCTCCTCCGTGAAACTGAAGGATCCGGCTCCCCAAAAGACAACGTCCACAAGTCCTCCGGACCATGGAAGGTCGTCGCTCCACCCCTCAACGGCTCGTCCGGCTCACCCTCAATCTCACCAATGAACGGACTCCTCCTATCCCTATCCTTCTCTCCCTTCACCTCCTCCCCGTCATTCAAATACAAGTGCAGCGTAAAAAACGACCGCTGCGACTTGTCCGGCGTCTCATACACGCCATCCTGGTGCGGTCGGAAATACTCGCCGCCCTCATACCGCAAGAACCGCAGCCGCTCATTCAACCCCACGCACCGCCACCTCTCCTCCCGCTTGACCTGGCGATCGTGCAGCACGCTGCCCAGCCCTTCCTCGCGCTCCCTCGCCGTCCAGTACCGCGGCTGCGGCAAGCACCAGCGCTCGCCCTCGAGGACATCCAATTCAGGCACGAGAGGCGCCACGCGCGCCCACAGGCGGTCGACCAGCTCGCGCGAGTCGTGGATGATGCGCCCGCAGTTGCGCGTATCGGTCGCCATGGCCTGGCGGCCGCCGCCGACGTTGATCATGGCGCGCTCCCAGGCGCCGCCGCCGGCCGCGTGCGCCATGCGCAGCAGCGTCGCGCACTCGGCGGGCGTCAGCGCGTCGTCGATTACGGCGGCCCAGCAGTTGGCGTACTGGGGGACGAGCGTGGTGGCGAAGTTGATGCGGCTGGTTGTGGCCGTGGAGGGGGCGGGCCCGGTCAGGAATGTGGGGGGGATGGCGACGGGGGCGGGGGTTGAGGAGGACATGGTGGTGGTGGTGGTGGTGGGGGGGGGGAGGCCTTGAAGCCTGAGATTTTGAGCTTTCGCTCGGCCTTGCGGTTGGGGAGGGGTGTGGCGGCGGCGTGGTCGCCTCGGCGGTGGTTGGTTGGCGCTAAGCGCAGCGCGGGTGTGATTGAATGTGTTTTTCCCAGCTGGGATATCGACTAGATAGGTGCTTGAGCATTGCACTGAGCGGCTTATGTGCGAGGAATATTTAAACATATGGAGGTACTCAGCCGTGGGGAAGGACGAGGCTGTGCGTCAGCCTCGTCATGGCTTGTGCCCGCTGTTGCCTGGATGACTCTTTCTTCCCAGCCATTCATCGGCTCATATCGGCTCACCGCTAGTGTGCGAAGCTGAGAATTTGGTTCGAGCTTCTCGCTATTGGAAGAGGGAGTAATGGCCATGATTTTTGGTTAAAATGTCTCTACTGAAAGTCTAGACAGTGGGAGTCACTGCTTTCATTTCTTGCCATATTTGGTTAGTCCAGTTGCCCGCACCACAAAACCCCCGATCGAAATACAGGTGCTGCAGCATTCATTCGGTTCATGAAGAGTTGGAGCATCGCAAAATTCCCTTTTCAAATCAGGACTACCATGAGAACTGGAAACATTCGCCCGGACGCAAGTATTGTGTGTTTGGTAACAAAAATATCCGGATGAGTACTTCGACTCTCCTGGTAGTCTTAATCTGGCTTTTTCTGATTGCTTTGTTCAGAATTGTCATGAGAAACCATTCACGAGTGATTGAAATGTTTGACAGTGCGTGTGGACCGTCAAATCTCCGTGTAGCAAGAACGTGTCAATCTGTCCCAACCATGCCCCGGATGCAGATGTTCGAGCGCTGGCTTGCACATGAAGCAGTAGTCGAAATCGAAGCATTTGCGGCACCTAAACCTTGGGCCAATTACTGTCTGCTGGGTCAGCTTCTTATTTGAATTGAGCTTCGTGATGGACATACCAGAGCACAAGCTTTACAGACAACACTGTGTTCAAAATTCTTAGGTGAGGCGGGAGGCATTTCATCATTTACACTGCCTTCCCAAGCATCCATTACCTCCCAGTTATTGTGAAAAAGTGCAATTTTCCACGGGCTAAATGGACCACTTGGGTCAGAAACATCCACAGCAGTTTTTTTCTACACCAGCAGCCATGAGAAGTCTAGCCATCTTTGAGCCAGTAGTCCGACATGCCCAATGTAACGGCGTCCATCCTGCGTGATCAGATACCAGACTGGAGACATTCGGAAGCTTCAGAATCCTTTTGACCATCTCTACAGATGACGATGCCGCCGCAAAGTGGAGCACATTCTTTCCGCGTACGTCAGTCGCTTTTGGGCTGAGGCCATAGTCGCAGAGGTAATCAAACGCCTGTATGTTACCCATTAATGCCGCAAAGTGGAGGGGTGTCATGCCGTGCGCATCAGGTAACAAATTGTCTTTGGAATGATTGTTCAGTATCTGCTTGATAAGCCGCATGTCGCGACTGACTACAGCTTTGCTGATGAGCCTCTCGGAAGATCCTATTGTGATCAAGTGCTTCAAGTCAAGATTGGTGTCCATGAGGAACTCTACCACCTGGTCTCTTCCGTAACTGGCCGCTGTTGACATGGCTGTGTCACCGGGTCCTGTTCCTCCACAGGTTTGCGTTCTTTTTGGGTCTGCGCCATACTGCATCAACAGTTTGACTGTCTCCAGACTTCCTTCCGCTGCAGCAGAGTGCAAAGGAGTCCAACCGCCAAGACTAGTATTCGAGATGTTCGCACCCCTCCTCAACAGAAATGCTACCGGATTGTGCATTCCCGATCTGGCAGCAACGTGAAGAGGTGTTAAGCTGGCGGCATTCTTGGGATCATTATGAGCGCCACGATCGAGCAGAACTTCAATTGCCTCGGTGTGTCCCTCCAGGGCGGCGATGTGTAAAGGTGCATCTCCTTGAATGTTGCGGTGATTTGGATCTGCCACGAAACCCAGCAGCAACTTCACTATCTCACTGTCACCTTTCCACATTGCCGTGTGAGTTGCCGTCCAGCCATCGTTATATTCTATGGCCAGCCTCGAATCTTGTTCTTTGGGTAGATGCAGCGGACTTTCGTCGGAC
Organism: Botryosphaeria dothidea; assembly: GCA_011503125.2. Taxonomy (NCBI): domain Eukaryota; kingdom Fungi; phylum Ascomycota; class Dothideomycetes; order Botryosphaeriales; family Botryosphaeriaceae; genus Botryosphaeria; species Botryosphaeria dothidea. The sequence continues at coordinate 1,504,205 of WWBZ02000016.1, read as the reverse complement.
TTGGCAGTCAGCGCTTTCCATTCATTCCCCTCGCCAGCATCTGAATCAGCACTGTACTCGAGCAAGGTCTGAACCGATTCGAGATTTCCATCAAACACAGAGTAACTTATTGGTGTCCAATCATAAATGTTGGGCGTGTCAATAGTTGACTTTGCTCCGTGCTCAAGGAGAAGCTTCGTGATGTCCGGAAGTCTGTGCGGAACAGCCACGTACATAGCTGTGGGTACAAATACATTGACGGACAATAAAGTCGAGCTTGCCCCATGTTCGGGTAGACACGCGATCATAGACTCCTGATGTGATTCGACGGCAGCAATGAGTGCAGATCCCCATCGCCCGGCTTTGATATTCACATCTGCTCCTCATTGAATCAAGAGATCAAAAGCCTCGCGGTTTCCTTTGGCACATGCTGCTTGCAATGCTGTCCCGAACGCGCCACCTATTTTGTTAATGTCAAGGTTGTACCGGTATCTCAGAGCTTTCATAATCTCGGGAAGGTTGAAGAGGGATGTATTATAGAGAGGCCCTCCAGGATTGGAGCCGTTTTCTTCTTTGGTGAAGGATGTTGACGAGCGCCACGAAAAAAAGCAGTACTCATGTTGCATGAAAAATCGTGTGAGGTAGTCAACCACCTCCGGATCCTCTTTTCCGGCCGCTCTGATATGGCTGAGCCATTTTCGAGATGCATATTTCAAAAATGCCGAAGGAGTACGATTCCAGGCCTCTTCAATAGAGATGAATTGAATGCAAGTCTTTGCAAGAATTGTGTGTTGACTGGCTACACCACACAACGAGAAAGTGAGCTCTTCACTTGGAGCTCCAGGAGGGTTTGTCAAAAGTATGAAGTCCTTTGCTTAAGAGTGGACGATATGGACAGTGCGGGCTCCTGGCGAAGTTTCTGTACCAGGGCTCCGTATATTCACAAAGGAGCCACACAAGCGTCGTATTCCGTAGTTGATACAAGCCTCGGTTATGGGGGGAAGGTCATCGAAGTCAACATCTTCCAAGTTCGCTTCGGAGTCCAGGAGTAGAGCTTCCGCAAGCTCGTAGACTGTCAGAAGCTCGAGTGAAAACGCCGCCCAAGGTAAAACAGAAACAGCTCGCTCTTGATCATCTTCCCCGAAAGTCCAGATATCTTTCCAATCCTTTGGTATACACGCTGGAGACCCTTAGGCATTCTATTGATGATTTTTTCGATGGAGGCTTTGCTCTTATAGTCTTCCAGTTGGGACTCTTGCATCCTGAGCCATAGAAACATTCCTCCGGCTTTCTCAATCATCTTGTCTGCGATATCGTTCCGGAACTGCTCTGGGTGGTGGCGTAGCTTTTTTCCCATGATATGTTTGCAAAATGCGCCAACGTCAAGTCCCACATCTTTCTCACAAATGGCACATTCGTACCAAATTGGGGTTGTGGACTCTGTCATCGCCAAGGACATTTCTGCGGATATGTCATCTCGACTGATAAGCAGCACGCGAGTATCAGTATGCGAAATAGCCGACATCAGTGCTTGAAGCAGTTCAGATCTGAGGTTTTCTGATCTATCGAACTCGTCCAGTCCGTCCAGAGTGAGTATACAACCAGGTATTTCAGCAAGAATGGCACTGAGAAGGGCCCAAGCGTCTGACTGGGATGCCACTGCCACATTATTTGGTTCTGTGAATCGCCTCCATGCCAAGTCATGGGCTGCAGCATTTTGTCATATCAATTGATGGATTCAAGTCCGTACAAGGACGTGCGGTTTGGCTCCAGCCTGGACATATGCTGAAGAAAAAGCATATGCAACCAAAGAGGCACCCTTCAATGCTTCAACAACACTTGCGGCCAAGACAGTTTTTCCAAATACCGGAGGGCCATGTATCCAGAGGACTTTGCCGGTCGGGTTGTCTGAAGACTTTTCTGTTGCCAAGAGAGGTACGCGGGGTGATTGAAGATCCATTTGCAGGTACCCTCGAGCCGCAAAGCCAGAATCTTATCATATTCCTGATCCATTTGGGGGACATCCAGCCAATGGCCAATCTGTCCGCGTTCCGAAATTAGCTTCTGCAGCCGGTCATTTTCTCCAATCTGTAAATTTTGGAGAAGCTTGACAATTTCCGGAAGGGTGTTTAGAGGATCCTCATCTTCAAAAAGTCAGCATTCGGCCTAGAGCAGAAGCAACAACTTCATAAGTTGTTGGTCTAGCACACGAAGCGCAAGGAATGATGTAGCACTAACCTTCAATAGCAACTCTGGTGGAATGCTCTTGAGGCTCAGATGACTACGTTGATTAAGGGGGCACGAGTTCGTACAGGCGGTCCATAATGCCCTCCAAGCGGTTGACGCGTTCCTTGAATTGCTTTCCGTGCGTCACCCAACTGAAGCGTCCCATCGCTGGTGATGGAGCACGGCGCTGTCCATTCCACTCCTGGCGGTTCAACCTTGGTGGACTAAGAAATGGGCGCTTTGTGTGATCCGAGAGATTTCTGGCATGAGAGGGATCGATTCGTAGCCTCTCCTGCCTTTTCACCAGCCATTCACCGATATCTCTTATGCCCACAAAGTTGTTCTTGACACTCGCAAATATATTGGGATCATCGAGCCGTTGATGGTGATCGTCTTCCAGCTTCTCGCTGTCGAAGCCAGAGTATGAGATCCATTCTTGAATACGTAGACGGCTGTAGTCCCAGGTATTGAGGGCTTGGCGGTACTGACTGTCGAAATCTCGGGCCGAGTCCCATCGTCCATGGAGATCAAGAAGGTCGTTCGGTAGGCCAACAAGGCCGATCGCCAAGCCCGCGGTATCCATATCGTTCCCAGATTGTTGACCTCCAAAGATCGGAGACAGTAGGTTCGGAAGTGCTTGGACAAGGGTGGAGGGAGCGCTGGATGAGGTATTTAGCTGTCATCTTCTGAGGCTGAAGCGGACACAGCCCCTCCGCTGTGTAGCCGTTTCTCGTTTGGAACACAGCCAATGTCCTACGGCTTGCAATTTTAATAACGCTTTAACATGGTAGGACTATGGCGTGTTAGGTCGCAGTAAAAGTATTGTAACAGCAAAGGTAAATGGGTAGGGAGGAGGCATTCTGCGTCCCGACGACTGCTTCCACTCCGGACGGTAAGAGTGTTTTGCAATACATTCATTACTAAAATTGTAGGTGTTGGCTTAGAAGAGCCTCGCGATATTGTAGTATAATGTCATGTAGCATCGAGATTCCTTTCAGTACTCACCGGAATATCGGCCATGGAACGAGGCAGTACAACTTGCTTTGAACAAAGCAGAACTGTACGGGGAAACCCATCGTAGTTGCAGTGTCCTTGAACCATGGACAAGTGACACGTCTTTCCGGACGTAGATGCTATAGGGACTTCAAAATCAACTACTTCCAGACAACTCACTCCATCGATACCCCACGCGCATCGCCATGAACTCCTGGATCACAGAACCAAGCAAACACAACACTCACCTCCGTCATCCAAACCCCCAGAGGCCGCGTCTCGCCGCCGCATCCGGGACCCATATCCCGACCCACCCTCTCGCACCTCTGAGCCATCCCCGAGCCCACGGCCCCATAACCCACACTTCTACCCAGTGGCCGTCATCCAGATGCTTCAAACCGAAGAAGATCATCATTCGATTGAAGTTCCGCAGTCTGCTCGCGAAAGGTGGGATGTGGATCGGATTCCTCGCTTCCCACTTCTTCTCGCATCCGCTGATCTCCTAACCATCGTGGAGGATCTGCTTACCCGCTAATCGAGGAGGGGAAAGAGATCAGGTGGGGCGGTGTGCGAAGCTTGGATTGACGACGTGTCAAATCCGTCGGTCACCAGACGTTCGAAAAATAAAATGGAATTGGTGATGATAAGGGAAAGTGGAAACGAGCAGTTAGTGAATCGAGGTCGGAAAGACACGGGTCAGGTGAGGAGAGAAAGTATCGAGTGTACAGTGATAAGACGATCGCACGAAAGTAAGGAAAGTAGCGTCTGAATATGCAGATCTTGATATCGATACTCCAGAGGTTGATGCGAGAACTGCTGCCACGTCTTCTTTCCGGCGCGTTATGCCCGTCGATCAGCAACAGCAGCGACGACGATCCGCTGGTCTATGCGCACAGCTTCCTGGGAAAACGTCACCCAGCCACCACGTGGAGAGAAAAAGGAAAGGCTTCTGAAGAAAAACGGCGTCAAGTTGTGATAATTTCTTTTTCCCAGGGACCTGCAGAGAGGGTACGCCAGGAAGCGAATCCTACCGTTTACTTGAAAGGGACATTGATCGGCGTGGCAACCCAAAAAGAGTAAAGGTTGAAGAAAAAAGGGCAAGGGCATGAGGAGGAAGGAGGAAGGCAGGGTAAAGAAAGGGCAACGAGAGAACTGTCAAACCGTCTGTCATCCCAGTCTAACGGTCGATAGTCCGTTGGTCCGTCACAATCCCTTTTCCGCTTTCTTTCCAACGCCGTGGGAGCACCGACTTACCGCGGCCTGGAAGGTTGCGGAAAGGATCGTAGGAACAGGATTCTCTCATCGACCCTGACGCCGACCCGGATGAAGTTATGTCCGTGGCGATAACGGCGCTATAGAGTGGCATACGGTGAGGCTGACGGGGAGATGCCGAGTCTATCCGTTGCGCCCAGGTATCAGACGTGTACCAAGTCATCGGAGGAACCTGCGACAGCAATGCCTGAGGAAAGCAACTCTTGGTTGCTGGGATGATCGCGGCATAGACTACGGAACAGGTAACCAGGTAGTAATACTGGGAGTTCCTCGGACCTCGCCATATCAGATTGGCAGATCTGTTGCGAGATGGCGGGTGCCTGCATGATCTGAAGAGTGCAACCTCCGAACGGCACTGGGACTCGGAAAGCACTCCGGTGTTGAAGCGCATGGGATGTGCCAGTGCGTTGTGAGTGATGGGTTGTAGTCAAGAGGTGGCCGGATATCACACATGGCACGCGGGAATAGGAGATTTTGGTGTCTTTGACGGCGCGCCGCGGCGGGCTTGCCGCTTACCGGTGTCGGGATGATTTTAACTCTGGTAGACTCTAGCGTGCCGGGACCCGATAGAAAGGATTCTCGGTGGCCGGCCGGTGTGGTTTAGAAGGGCCGAGGAAGTGGACGAAGCCGACCGAAACTATAATTTGACGGATTCGACAGCATCGCGGCAGTGAAGAATCGGAAGTGAGAGGTGTTGTGGCACTGGGCGGTGCACAGCCTCGACTCGATATCTGGTGGATCGGTGGAGACCTTTCAGTGCTTGTTGTGAAGACCCACACGAGGTGAAATTCAAAAGTCGACTGTGCTCCAATCATCTCGTTGCGCTTTCGGATTGATTAAGAGTTGTGGATCGTCGGATGTGGATCTCCCACTCCCGTCATCATGGGGCATCACCGAAGGCAATTCCAGACTGCACGCTGGCAGAGCGCCCGAGACACTTGGAGGAGACAGCGTTGACACCTGCAGCGCCGTTGGAGGGCGTATGTGGTATTATTGCGTAAGTGAGCGCCATTGATTCCTGCAGGATTCCTGGCACGCGAGCCATCTGGCGCAACATCTTTTTTTCCCTCCTCCCTTCGTTACTCCGCGCCAAGCGGACGGAAGAGCGACGGTCAAGAAAATGCTTGTTGGATCTGCGACTCCACCTATCCGTTCCCGCCCGTCAAGCCAGAAGGGATACCGTCCCGTCGCGCCAACGCGACGATGGGACGGAAGGGACGCGCAAGTCAGAGAAGTGACTAAAAAGCTGCGGGCCAGTTTCCGTTTCTCGCTTAAGGCGAAGCAGGGCGGGTGGTGGGGTTTTTGTTCCTTTGCCCCAGCGGAGCGGCAGCCAGACGGGGGGCCGTGTCGCGGGTGGAGTTCTGGACGGGATGCCGAAAGTGGGGTCCTCCCTGCGAATCTCTGGGATGCCTTTGTCAAAAGACACCGAGGATTTGCTGCGCTGTCGAGGATCATCTCGCCGAAAAGACCAGATTCCTGAGCGGCGCGGTGGGTCCGCGCAAAAGGACGCGAGCGCGAGATACAGAGGGGAGTCGATGTGGCCAATACGTCGTACGGCGCCCCCCTTGCGGACTCGAGTCGATGATGACGAGCCATTGGCTGAGAAGTGATCGTGCGTAGAGTCTGACGCAAAGCCGGGGATTACAGTGGTCGGCATGTCCGACGTGAGCACCCCTATAGCAAAGCAGAGCAGGCAGACGAGATGGCATCGAGATTTGAGGTGGCTTGCGGACGTCTTGCCTGTGTTTGCTTTTGCAGCCCTGCGCTCAGGACAGTGCCTGCAGGAGGTCTGCCTCGCGCCGACGTAAGCCTCTTTACCCCATAAAGCTTGACTGAACTGTAAGGCAGCAGAATAGGGCCCGCCGTGGGAGATGAGCAAGAGAGTCGAGAAGGGAGAAGTAAGGGCTCCGTTGCCTTATTCCCGCACGCTATCCTTCTCCGCCGCAGCGGCGCGGGCGGCGCTGCTCTACCCCGCAAAGACCTGAGTCGAAGGCAGAACGCCCCCGTCTCACAAGTCATCCTCTTCCAACGCCGGCTGAAGTCTCCTGCTTGATAGTGCCATATGCCCGAAGCCCTGAAACGGGCAGTAGCAGTGGCGACGATGCCTTCTCCTTGCTTCTCGCATGAACGGCCACTCGGCGATTTTCTGTCGCGATGAGCAACCCTTGCATCAAAAAGCAAGTGCTGAAGAGAAACAGATTTCCGATAATGGCAGTGACCGGCATCCGACAGGAACGGCTTCGAGCTTGGGTAATGATGGGATAGAGATGGGCACCGCTAGCAGCCGTACTATCAGAACACGTTATGCGGCTGTCAAACCTAGTGCCCACTAGGGAAACGCTCTGCCGCATTCGTCGGCCAAGGCTGCGATGAATGCGAGGGAGCAAAGGGACCATGTGCCAGCAGAACACGCGAAGCGACACCGTTGCATGCGACGTGCCCAGTGCTCGAAAGTAAGCGAGTCAGTCATCGTGTCGTACTACAGAAGAATGGCGAAGACGAGTGACAAGCATTTTCTTGTGTTGCTCACCATGTCTTGGTCCAGTCCCCACCTGGCGTCGCAAAACGCTGCGCGCCGCGTTTCCCCTGCTGCGGAAGCTCACTCCCGACCCGCAGACGGACACCAGACGGCGGCCGTGTTTGGGGGAATGCTTTCCTCGAGGTGGAGGGTACCATCGAACCCGTCTCGACGCCGCCTGCAGACGGTTTCTTGTCTCTTGGGCGCAGCTGAGAAGGAATGAGAAAGGCCCCTGTTGATCACCGGCGTACCGCACCATAACGGCTACGCGCCGAGACACATCCAACCCCAAGCCCTGGGGCGCGGATCAATTTACCAGGCCTGCCAGGATGCTGGAGGCCCGCGCTTCTTTGGGCCAGTGCGCCCCATTCGACAACCTGCACTGGAACAATCAATCCGCGCAGCTGTTTACGTAGCAGACTCCACGTGCGTGCCACACCAGGACTCACCAGCCCCCCTGCACAATCTGGACTGCGACAAGCGAGATACCCGGCTGGTGCGACCTTCTGCAACTTCGTTGTGCGTATCTTGCGCAGTGCGTTTGCTAGAAGTGAACAGACTCGTGTCGACATCGACAACACTGCGATGACGCTCCAGATGCTGACGCTCCGGTGTTTCTGCGGAAGTATTCTCAGCTAGCCATCATCCTTCTGCCATCTGTCGGGTCCGTCATTATCCAGGAACCGCAGCGAACCCCGGTCTTCCACGCCCCATTGTCAGGGCTCCAGGCACAACCCACAAAATCTACAGCCAATAGCGGCCCTCCCAATCCTGGTCCTTTTCCGCGGCTGTGGCCATGATGAACGTCGGAAAAGCTGATCGCGTGCTCTGGCTTCCGCCCCCCCCCCCGGGGCAGCAACCTTCTCACGCTTCCCAAAAGGTTCAGTCGCCGGCGGGAGAGCGGATGATGACAGGCCGGGGTGAACAATCCCAGCCCACGCTGAGCAGTCGCGGCCGACAGAGATCCATTGTACGGCAAGCAGCAGCAGTAGAATTACCGGGTCTCGCAGATCGTCAGAGGCCGCCGCTCGCCGTGCTCGTCCCGTTTGATCTGCCACGCAGCCCACACTACCCGCTACTGTCATTTGCTCCCGCCCCCATCCCGCCCTTCGCCGGACGGATTCCCTGCTAATTATTCTCTTCTTGCCCCCGTCTGGGCCTGCCCACGATGCCCACCGCCCCGCCCCACGAGGCCCCAGGCATTGGGATCACTGAAGACCGAAAAAAGCACTTGCCGAGTCCCTTGCCAAAAAGGCGGATCTTCCGCCGCAACTCTTGAACCCGTCTCGTCCCTGGGTCTTGACTCGCCTTGTGCCTCGAATCATTGCCCTCCCATGCCACTCCGAGGCCTAGCCCCACTGACGTTCCTTACTCTTATCCACACCTAATCCCCTCTTCTTTCCTCTCGTCTCCTCTCCGCTTTCAGCAACACCTTCGCTCTCCCCCGCGAGGAAGAAAAAAAAAAAGACACGAACAAGGTCCAGGCCCCAAACCAGGACGAGGAAAAAGAAAAAGCAAGGGACAACAGCAAAAAAGGGAACACAAGGAAACCTACCGACATGTGCCTCGGGATATAGCGCCAAACCTTACGCACAAGAACAAGACGACCCTAAGGCCCAGATAGTCCGCCCGTACGTCGTCGAAGCGCGCGCGCTACATCATCCGGGTAACCCACATCCCACCACCGATATCAAACCGCCGGGGCCCATCCCCGCCTCGCACGAAACGGAAAAATGTCCCTGACACGACCTTCCCCCCAAATGGCCGCCGCCAACCTCGCCCCGCGGGGAGCAGAACCGTCCTACTTCCCGTGGCCCTACAGCGTCGACCCGCTGCCCGACAACCTGCGGCGCGGCCTGTGGCCGGTCGGCGTCTTCGCGCTGCTGTCCGTAGTCGCGACGCTGGGGCTGCTGGGGTGGATCACGTACCGCCTGGTCTCGTGGCGCAAGCACTACCGCAGCTACGTCGGCTACAACCAGTACGTGCTGCTAATCTACAATCTGCTGCTCGCCGACCTGCAGCAGTCGCTCTCCTTCCTCATCTCGTTCCACTGGATCAACGAGGGCAAGATGCTGGCGCCGAGCAGCGCGTGCTTCGGGCAGGCGTGGCTGGTGCAGATCGGCGACATTTCGAGCGGCATGTTCGTGTTTGCGATTGCGCTGCATACGTTCTTCAGCGTCGTCAAGGGCAGGCAGCTGCCATTCCGGGTTTTCCTGATCTGTACCATGGTTATCTGGGGGATTTCGTTGATGTTGACGGTGCTGGGGCCGGCGTTGCATGGGAATGAATACTTTACCGCTGCCGGTGCTTGGGTAAGTTACATTTTTCTTTGGGTGTTGATGTTCCAAAAGAGGAAGATTTGGGGTATCAGGGAAAGGACGGACAAAGAAGAGCAAAAAACGAGACAAAGAAAAGCTAACACCCACCCACAGTGCTGGGCCTCCGACAAGTACGAAACCGAGCGCCTCTGGCTGCACTACATGTGGATCTTCACCATCGAATTCGGTACCATCATCGTCTACGCCCTCATCTTCATCTACCTGCGTAAGCAGCTCGCCAATATCATGACCGCCTCGCAGACGGCCACGCAGATGAAAGTCTCACAGGCGGCCCGCTACATGGTCGTCTACCCGCTCACCTACGTCCTGCTCACCCTGCCGCTCGCCGCCGGCCGCATGGCCACCATGACGGGCAAGCAGCTGCCCATCATCTACTACTGCGTCGCCGGCTCCATGATGACCAGCTGCGGCTGGGTCGACGCGCTGCTGTACGCGCTGACGCGCCGCGTGCTCGTGTCCAACGAGATCGACCCGCGCAAGAGCGGCGGCCCGGGGCAGTCGTCGTCGGGCGGCCGCACGGGCTACGGCGGCCAGTCGCTCACGGCCACCGGCTGGGATATTGCGTCGTTCAACGACGCCGGCGGCAAGGGCGGCCGCGGCCTGACGGACCACACGGTGACGATTACCGGCGGCCGTGATGCACGCGATAGCAATTTCATCGACTTGGATGCGCTGACGAGCAAGTCCGGCAAGGTGCACGTGAGCGAGCACCGCGTTGGCCGCTCCAAGCACAAGGCTGGCAGTGCGGGGGATAACAGCACTGCGCATCTGACGAGGGGCCGGTCAACGAGCACGTCCGCGCATGGTAGCACGCCGCGTGGCAGCACTGATAGTATTTTGGCCGGTATGGGTATGATGGGCGTGCGCGCGGAGACGAAGGTCGAGGTCACAGTCGAGCCGGCGGAAGGCTTCTTCCTGTCGAGCGACAGCAGTGGTGCGTCGACGCCCAAGTCGACGGCCGAGGTGGTTAGAAACGCGGATGGGAGAAGGCCGGGCAGTCCGTATTGATCGGGGATGACCGTTCTTGATATGTATGCTGATGGAGATGGACCTGTCTTTTTCTCTTGATTCTTTTCTAATCGTTAGAGATACCCTGGGTACCGGGTACGGCCATGTCTTTCTTTTTTTCCTTTCTTATGCGTGCATGGATAAAGGGGTTCCAAAAGGTGTCTCACGAAATTTTTGGGAGATAGACTTTTTTCCTTGCCTTTTGTGCATATCCTGATGGTTTCAAGATTTCTTCTCGAAATGGCGTGCAGGCAATGCCTTCGCTTCGAAATAGTAGCTGAGAGTGACGGCAATGGTGGAATATGTCTGATAGTGTCCTGATACGAGCGCACCGGACAGATGGTGCTTCGTTAGTACGGCTTACGGCTTTAATCTCAATCTTATGAACATGCAGCTCTCTCTCTCTCTGTCTGTGGTGTAATGCCAACGTTCATATGCTCCTCGGTTTGATGCGTCCGTTGATCAATATTGATAGGAGCGGCAATCTCTGTGCTTGGTCTGCATGCATGAGAGCTACAGAGGAGTCCTGCAATCGGTGGTTAGCACCTCGTATAAGATCCCAAAGATAAGCCAGACAAAAATTTTGGGATTCGAGGCATTCATTCGAATAGCGTTCTCCCTAGAAACCTGCAACACTTTCGAATAAATGCTTTGACTCCCCAGGGCAGTCCCGAAATATGTTCGCATTTGGCGCTCATCGTCTGGCGCAGCACCATCTGAGACAAGACGACACCAGGCTTTGCCGGGTTGCAAAGTTAAGATCGCGAAGGGTTCATACAATCAATGGAGGAGAGATAAAACATCGATCGAGTTATCAGCGGACAGAGTGTCATAGTACACATCCAAAGACATTTCAAAAAATAGGCCATAGTCAGAGGACGAGAACCAGTAGACACGAGACTAAACATACTGATGATGACAGTGGATGAAAAGCACGAAATGTCCGGCCGATGGAGAAAGACGGGAATTACTTGTAGCTTGAGATTAAGGTAGTATGGATTAGATTTTTCAATAATGTGACAACATAAATGGTTGTGATCAGAGAGGGTGGAGAAATTCTCAGCTGAGATCTCAGTAGCAACGATCTTGCAGCCGACCTCGCTTACCTCCGCAGTAAAGAGTCAGAAAATATCTGACGGACGGTAAAAGGAACGAATTTACCCGCTGAAGTAAGGTATCGTGGCTGTTCTCGTATCTCAATTGCGCAATCTGGCTTACAGAGGAGGATCGAGATGAGGGTCCAAGTGGACTAGGAAGTCGACTAAAGGGTTTCTTTTGGGCTGTGTACTTCGCTTTATGCCCCTTCTCCTTTTATCAAAAGAGACTTCAATATTGGAACGTTGCCAGCCTCACTCTTTTGAACCATCCTCGAATATCTCCCTTCTAGAAGCTGCTGTTGATAGAGATTAAGCTTAGTCTTTTCGCATGGTTTCTGCAGATGAGGTCCGCATAAGCTCTCTCTCAGCAATTTTCATCTCGTCGGTCCCCGAGCTCCGAGGGTTAGTCGACTGCCATGTTCCCTGATACAAATGCCGGGTGCACTGTGTTCGGAGCGCGCCGTCTCGCCTGACTCAGATCATCCGCAGATACTGCAGAATTCGGGAAAGCCAGAAACGCTGGGCATCAACAACACGGACGGACCCTGACAAGATGGACCACCATCTCGGCAACGGCTGAGCATGAGTCAGTATCGGACAATTTGTAAGATGCCTGTGCGGTGCGGCTGTGAGCAGACGCGGTTGTGTCAGCGCGTTGGAAGATTGGGCCATGCTTCGATCTCCAACGATGAGGGACCGAGGCGAAGCAGCTGCCGAATAGGAAGTGTCCGGTAAAAGGGATGAGCACGATACCGTCTCAGCAGGGAAAGTACACGAGGGTATGATACAAGTTCGGGGTTCCTGAAGCGCGAGGTGCGAAACCGGGGCAGCGAGCGAGCGATGCGAACGAGGGATCGTAAACTCTCGCAAGAGTGTGTTGAAGGCGCGGCAGCGGCCGGTGGACAGAAGCGGGCGGTAAAGACGGAGGTGATTGATGCATTGCGTGTTAGGATGAGCAGTGTTACCTATGGCCCATCTGATAATCATTGAGCAGAAGACGGCACAACAGATCCCACCGGGTCACATCATCGGACGGCATCTGGCCAAGAGAATTTGTAAATGACGGTGACGCGATCCTCGGATGTTCACTCGTGTCTCGGTCTATCGAGGTAATCATGAAATGCGCTCCGCCGCCGGCCGGTCGAATTTATCCAAGCGGAAACATGTTGGGGTCGGATATTGCGACCTCGCGGCAGTCCAAAGCGTAGATGCCAAGATGATTCAAGAGATCAACATGAGGTGTCGATTAGATGGCGGTGCAGTATTGGGCCGCGAAGAACCTGGTCGAAGACGAGGTCGGGTAGGCACCGCGCCGGCCCGCCCGGGTAGTTATTGGTATCAACACCGGTCGAAGAAGGACCGCAGTGACAGGGCGGGATTGCGCGGCTTCATGGGACGATTATCTCGACAAAGATCAGCATTGAAAAGTAGGGCTGAGGCTGCCCAGGGCTGAGAGGAAGACGGGACGAGCTTTCGAGCGGTATTCTAGAGCGTCGACCCAGAATCCGGAGTCAACTCCAAAGGATAACCCGTTTAAGCAGGTGGAGGGTCTGAAACAGAAGGCGATCGACAAGCTGCGCGTTGGAGAGCGATATGCTTTGGGGGTGAAACATTAGACGGCTGCGGCTGTAACCTGCTGCAGCTACCGCTGCGGCGGACTCGGGGCGGAGTCATGCAGACGGACGGAGGGCGCAGACGGGGGCGGAGACAGCAAACGGCGGGGGGTCATGCGGGCGGTGATGATGGTGGATTGGGCTGGATTCGCTGGAGGGCGACGGCGCTGGAAATGATGAATGAGGCGAGCGAGTCAGAGCCAGAGCGCGCGCTCTCCTCGGGCGCTGAGCCACGTGCTGCACCCGCCGCTCAACACCAGCCAGCTTCGCTTCCTCGCCCACACATCCCCCGCCTGCCAGCCCTTTCTGCTTTCAGACTCGCCTCTTGGCTCCTGATTCGAGAAGCTCCACCACCGCCATGCTAACCTTAATCCGTCCCGCCAGACCTGCACACGCCCGCCCTTTCCAACGGTCTTGTCGCGCCCTGTCTCTGAGCTAAGTCCACGCGGCTGCCATCAAACTCTCCTCACTGGCCGCTTGCTTGTCCTTCCGTGCTCTCTCTTCCAGACCAAGGGCTCACCCGCCGCGGGCAAGGCCTCACCTCATACGACTCCAGCATCAAAGCTTGGCACCCACGGCGAGCCCGCGCTTTTGCTCTGTTCTGGGGCCGTGCTCCGCCCAAAGCCGGCATCAGAGTCAGTATCGCAGCCCAGTGCTCGACAGGGTCCAGCAGAGGAGCCTCCCGCCGGTGGCATGAGCCACAGAACACCTCGTTCCGCCAGTGCCATGTGCTTTCCGCCAATGGAACCCGTCGGTCGACACGTATCTCGTAGGGCTAGCAAACTTCGGCCCACAGGGGTCATCCGTCCTCTGCCTGCTCCCGTTCCTGAAAGTGCCTCCCGTAGTCTCTGCTTTAGACTCAATGTCAAGAATAAGCATCGTAGTAGCTTAACCGCCGCGTTGGCCTCCGCACGACTCGCCCTAGTTTACCCATCTTGACCCACTGTCCGTCGCCTCCGATGGTGCTACTTATGCCGACCCCGCCACTTCCGTCTCGGCGTCTTCTTTCTCTCGTGTGCTTTCCAAGACATCTGTCTGTCTCTTTCCCTCTCGTTCACCCTGCTTGCCGTCATGGCTCTTGATGTGGCCCAGCTGTCCGTCGAATCCGCCTCTCTTTCACCTCTGCCTGAGACCATTAGCAAAGGCCTGAAGGCCATCGTCGTCCTCAGCCTGCTGTCTCTCGTTTCCACATTCCTTCTCCTCGTCGCTCTCGGCCGTAATCTCTTCTTCAAGTGGAGGAGAAAAGCCCATGGCGTCCAAAACCAGTTCCTTTTCCTTATCTTCAACCTTCTCCTCGCCGACTTCCAGCAATCTATCGCCTTCTTCATAAACATCGAGTGGCTCGCCCATGACGAGATCAAAGTCGACACCCCCTCATGCTTCGCCCAAGGATGGTTCGTTTCTGTAGGCGATCTTGCAAGCGGATGGTGGGCAGTGGCTATCGGCCTTCACACCTTTTCCTGCATAGCCCTCGGCCACAAAATGAAGCCCTACACCTTCTACGGCGCATGTGCTCTTATCTGGGCCTTCGTGTTCCTGGCCGGTGTAATCGGCATATCGACTCATCCCGACGATATCTACGTTCGAGCTGGCGCCTGGGTAGGCCTCATCCCCATGCCCATTCTGAGTACCACTGACTCTCCCATTAGTGCTGGGTCAACAGCAAATATACCAAGCTTCGTCTTTGGGGCCACTACTTCTGGATCTTCATTGCTGAATTTGGAACCATCTTTCTTTACGGCACGCTTTACTACATCATCCGCAGGCGCATCAAGAACAATCATTTCTGCCCGAGCAAGACCGCCCAAGCAAACCAAGCCGCCTACATGATGATTGTATACCCCTTGGTGTACGTCGTCTGTACGCTGCCCCTCGCCTCTGCCCGTCTTCAGAGCATCGTCGGAGAGGAAGCCAGCCTGGCTCACCTTTGCCTGGCTGGCGCTATGATTACAAGCAACGGATGGCTCGACGTCCTCGTCTACTGCGTGACCAGAGATGTCTTCGTCTTCTCCGACGAACCACCTCGGGACGACAACTCTCAGGCTGAAGTGGATATTATCGAGACCTTCCAATCGCCGTTCCCGTTCTGGAAGGACCGCCAGCATTTCGGAACGACCACAACCATCGAAGCCGGTATTAAGCGCGCGAGTATGCACGCCGCTCAGAACAGTCGCGGCAGCCGCCCGTGCCCTTTCGAGAGGTATGCAAACAAGCTACATTGGCAGGGGAGCACGGAGCGCCTGGTTACGGATCTACAGAGACCGCCGGCGGTGTTGACGGTCAAGGCGGAGACGACGGTGGTCGTGCGGAGCGAACCCATGGAGTTGAACGACATTGCTGGTATCACGCATATCAAGAACAGCATGCGGTCATCGGAGAAGGAGAGGGTCAGCTTTGATACCAAGGGAAGTAGTAACCCGACGCATGACGAGTTTCCTTGATATGAAGCTGGAGGTTATGTAACGAGTGACGGTGAAGCCATCTTCACGATGGGCAGTATATCCAAAGTTTGTCATTGGGCGGCGTTTTGTTTTCCCTCTGCTATATAGATACCACTTGAGTTATGAATGCGGTGTTACCCACATTGTCATTTGAGGTCGTTTTTCACACTTTCCCTTTGTATTTCTTATACTCTACGACGGCGCTGTAGGAAATATTTAATGGCTATAGAGGATAGACTACCAATAACCACTCGTTGAATATATTCTTTTCAAATACTCACTTCTGTTTCTCGATGTTTTTCGATGTCTTGAGCTGCTCTAACGTAAAAAAAAAAAAAAAACTACCTACGTTATCACTTGGACGACTGGTGTTATGTAAGGGCACGTTGCAATACTGCTAAAATTGATTCTGTACAATTGTGTTGGTACAGCATGGCCATGCCCTCTCTGCGCTTCCGGAGTTGAAGCCATCGAGTAGATGTAACTGTCTAAGGACTGATGACATTCACTTTCGGGCGAATGCTCTAGCATTGGATATGCGTTACAGATGCTAGCCCTTTGGACATCCCGCCCGACATCTGGCCATCCGTGCTCTGAGGTTGATCAAACGAGGGCCCTTCCACAATCTACTGAAGACAAAAGCTCGTATCTATTTTTGCGGCCAACATGCCAGCCTCATATTGTCTCGACACCGACCACACAAGAGATGAGGAGTTCATCCAGAGTATTTTGGCAACATCCAATAGAAGCTCTCAACCAGATCCGACTTTTTAAGCATCTTGCGTAGCGCATTCGCGCCTAGGCAAGGTACCCAATTCGTGCTCGAGAATACTTTCGCAGGGCTACCCGAACCAACCACATACCGCCTGGCTTCCGGCGCGAGCTGTGTGCACTCAAGCTCACCTGCACTAAGCAAACTCAAAAGGAAATCACTTGCGTTTGCGTTCGCGGAAGCCCGCAGCACTCACGGACGCCAGCAACGCAGACTTCACCGTCTCTTCAGCCACAGGCATATCACCCAGGCCTCGGGGTGCGAACCACCTTCGTCATTCGTTCTAGTCTTCAATCGTTATGTCGACAGCCTGCGCTTTCTTCGTCCGCGCCGCGCGCAATTTGCTCCGACCGACGCGCCAATCAGCGTCGACTTGGCGCCGGCCGCTGGCGTTGCCACCCCTGACACTTTTCAAGATCACATCAACCCTCAATCAAACGCCACTTTCTTTTCTCTTTTTCCCTCCCATCGAATGATTGTCGTGCGCAACTCTGGCGCGAAAAACGGCGGGGATGCTCCCTTACACTAAGTCTCCAAACTGTGCATCCACTACGCCCTCTTCGGATCCCACCGCTCCAATCACTCAGCCCCAACACAAGCCGAGGCAAAGAAACACAGAATTCTCGCTTCATACGCCGCCCCGCACAGGGGAAACGTCGTCTCTCTCGCTTCCTGTGTTCTCCACGCATCATAAACTCAACAGTCCTTTCCTACCACCATCAACTTCAGAATTTCCTGTATAGTTGGCCTAATGGTCTAGTGGTATGTTCAACATGATTTTCCAACGAAGATGCATCAATTCTAACAGAATCAGGTATGATTCTCGCTTTGGGACAGCTTTGAAGCCTGAATTGCGAGAGGTCCCGCGTTCGAATCGCGGTTGGGCCCCATTATCTTTTGCTTTTGCTCCGCCTGTGCCTTCCTTTTGCTCTTTCAAACCATCTTCATGATATCGGGCGGGCGCGGTTCCCTTTTTGACCCGTCTGCAGTAGCTGTAAGGTGTTCCATGGGGTGTGGTGGTTGTGAGGACTCATTTTCGCCCCTTGCGTAACACAGAGAAAACTGGTGTTCCGACGCCAGAATTCCGCATACCTGGTTTGCGTGTGGAAAGCTCCTTTCTCCCGGGTTGTGGAAAGATATTAACTTGGGTACCTCTCCCGTGGTTGACCCCTGAACCCTTGACTCGGGGTGACCAAACTTTACGCAACCCAGCCCAAGACTTCCCGGTAGCAATGACATGCGGGGAAATCCGCATCCGCATGCTCCTACAGGGCTGAACTAGATGCTCGAGTTTGTGAGATGTTCGCAGAGATGTTTCTTGATGCGGAAAGTCCTTCGTTCGCCGGATGTTCCGGCTGGTGAGTGACGCATAATACTTTACGGCATTGTCTTCCGTGAGCTTTCAGTCAATGTGAGATTCATGGTTAAGAGTATCAGGTACCAGTCTCGACGATACTTTGAGAATAGAACATGTCTCTGCGACCCTCTCGTCTTCGAATAAGCGTATATCTATATTCACAAGCTTTTCCTTCAACCAACATTTAAGCTTGTCGTAGACGTGGGGGAACTCGCCTTAGCACACGTAGATGGTACTTTCCAGATATTTCCCATAGTTCTCTGCGATGGAGTTTCTGTCCGAAGACCATACCAGATGTGGAGGCTTGTTCAAGCGGGGTCTACAGTTCTACCGTGACTGTATCTTTTTGATCCGACTCAAATAGAGCCCTAATTCGGTGGATCAATTTCCCTGCCCTAAGTTTGTACAAGGGAGCATTATACCCAGCGATCAGCGATGATGGCCTTTGCCAAACTTGACCTCGCGTGAATTCGAAGAATTCATCCAGACACGACTGTGCTGGGTCGAAGCCATCTGGATGGGTGCTTCGACTGCCCATAGCGGCAGCCTTAATCTGAGGTTCTACGAAAATACCACATCCAGGCATAGCACCCCTCTGTAGTAAGTTGCAAGCCAAAAAGTTGGTATTCGCTTGGCATGCCACCTGAAGATTCGCTCGATTCGTCCTAGACATCAAGACGGGAAAGCCCAACAACAAGCAAAGTACGCGACCAGGTTACAACAATGCTACGGCAGCACGATCATCTCCCATGATTCTTGGAAACATGGAGCATTCGTCCAAACTTTGGGGTCATTCGATGACTTAATATCCTGTCTTCAACCCATAATTCCAACTCATCACGGATATCTGCTCTTGGCATACACGGCAACGTTCAGAAGGAAATGTGATTAGAATCTATGGTCCGAAACCGTGATGACGAGCAAAGAAACAAGTCTACCCTCCCAATGCAATGCTGCAACTCCAAGCAACAACCCTCAACCCTCCCACGCCTCCGCCGCCATCTTCCGCATCTCCTCCTTCTCCGCATCCCCCACACCCCCCGCCTTGACCAAATCCTTCAGCTCCTCCAACCTCTTCACCTTCTCCCCATCCAATCCCCCCTCCGCCTTGAGCAACTTCACCACCTTCGGCGCAAACTTCCCCGTCGCGTACACCACGCCGTCCGCCCGCCCCGCCCACAGCACCACCACCAACGTCAAGAACAACCGCGGCGCGTCCCCATCCTTCTGCATCCCCCTCACCATATCCCTGACGAAGCCCCCCTTCTTCTCCTTCACCTCCCCGCTCAACGCCGGAGCCTCCATCTTCCCCGCAAACTTCTGCAAGCACGCCCTCGCCGCCGCCAGCGCCTGCTCGTCCGCCGCCTGCCGCACGCCCGGCTCGCCCAGCGCGGCCACCAGCTTGCGGACGTTGCGCCTCGCGCGCGCGCTGCGCACCAGGTTCTTCGCCTCCGCACGGGCGACGGCGTCCGGGACCAGGTCCCTGGCGACGTAGTCGCGCAGGAGCTCGGACAGCTGCGCACGCACCTTGGCGTCGGGCACGGCGCCCGCGGCCGCGGCGTGGAGCTCGAAGCGCGCGACGACGCGGTCCTGCCAGAAGGATGCGAGCTGCGCGTCGGCCTCGCCTTCGAGGCGGGCGATGGTGGTGTTGAAGGTGGGCTTGGCGTTGCCGTCGCAGCCGCAGCGGAGGAGGATGGGGAGGACGGGGGCGGGCAGGTTGAGGGCGGAGGCGGCCGGGGCGAGGAGGGTGGGGAGGTCGAGTTGGGCTGTCAGGTCGCTGTCGGGGAGCTTGTCGGAGTTGGTCCAGAGGTGCTCGGCGTGGGCGGCGATGGCGGCGGAGAAGGAGTCTTGGATGGCCATGAACAGCTCGACGCGGATGAGGTAGGGGAACAGGCCTTCGGAGATGACGGTCGTTTCGCGGATTTGGCGGACGACAGAGATGATGTCGGCGTGAGCTTTGGCGGCGGCTTCGCGGGCGGCGCTGGGGGAGAGGTCTTGGAAGGGGTCCTGGTGGGTTTGGTGTGAGATGGGCCATCTTGGTGGGGATGGTGGAGGGATTTCTTACGCTGACGTTGACGATGGATTTGCTTTCTAGTGCCTGGAGTAGGTCTTGCGTAACACGGTCGTGCCATGCTTTGGAGACTGCCGTGTCGAAGAAGATTAGGATCTCATTGGCGAAATTGCTGTGGATGTATCTTTCCGCTGAGCTGATGTCTGGATATTGTTCAGGCAGGAGATCGACCAGCCACTGGAGGCTGCATGAGGACATGTTGCCGTCAACGAGTTCCGCAAGCTGTCCCTCTCGCTGGTTCTCTAGATAAGTGGTCGGTGCAAAATCTACTGTCCCGTCGGTGATGCTAAAGCGACCATCAAAACCGGAGCCGAGCCGGTCAAGGATGAGCTGCAGAAATGGCGTTGGTAAGACGCCATCCTGCGGTATACTTTCTGTACTACGCACTTGTTAATGGATTGCATGACCCCGCAGAAATATTTACACGTACACCTCTGCTTCTTGAGCCTCTTGAAAGACAGCCCTAGCGTCTTCAATAAGACCTTCAAGGTATGATGGAGAGAAGATGATGGCTTTCCGAATTTCTCTTGAATCGCTAGTCTCGGGATGGAGAGCCAGTCTTGGTACGTTCTCATCATCGCCCTTGGCGCCATAGCGGTTCATGGAAATGAGTTTGTGAATGCTCTCAAGGGCCAGGTTGTTGGCTATGGCAACACCGGCAGCATACAAAACTTGCCCCTCGACCAACTCCTTAAGATTCTCCTGCAGCCGATCTGCCTCAGCCCTGGACCGAATTAGTGGAATGGCTAGAAGCAGAAAAGCCATGCACGTACTTGGAGATGACATTTTGACCATCGGTGCTCAAAAGAAGCTCAGCTTTAGGCTCTCTGACAAGTGCGGCAAGCTCATCCTTGGAAATATCGAAGGAGGCGGCGAGCTCAGACAAGGGGAGTCGTCCTGCACCCTCTGGATTACTGTCAGGCTTGATGGGGGTAGATAAGCGAGACGGACCAAGCTTACCAGATTCGATGGTCTCGTTTAGCTGTTGCAGGAGGACATCAGACCTGAGGAAACCATCCCCAGAAAGGCTTGGGATTAGACGGACGTCCTGCTCGGCCGAGGGAAAGGCATGGGTGCTTGCACGCGGAAAAGCGAGCGCGAGCTCGCGCATCTCATCCAAGGAGAAGACACCAGACATGGTGACCCGCAACTGTTGAAATCTAAGGTTGGGCGGTCTTGTGCATGAGAGCTTAGGGTTGAGGCTGCTGGTGGCCCGGGGGTGATTTCTCGGCTGTGGCCAAAAAGGGGAGGGCGAATAGGTGCCGGCGCACAATAGAGGCCCAAGGCGAGGCCGGGTCAATCAAACAGTAACACAGATAGCAGTCGACTGCAAAGGCCAAGGAGTGCTCTGTCTGCCCTGGATTTGCTGGGGAAAGCGGCGGCAACAATTTTAGTGCTGGTGAGACTTAGCGCTCGCACAGTGGCAGGTCGAACAGGCCGCACATGGCATGAGACGGGGTCCGAAGATTCGCGGCTGAGCAACGTATAAGTACAAGCATCTTGATAGATGCGTCGCCAGTAGGATGACTCACGGAGAAGAAGGAGGTGGTGACTGAGCGGAAGGTGTTCTGGCAGGCGTCGCAAATGGCCGGTTCATCTCCGGGCTCGCACGCGCCGCCAGCAATTCAGCAACACCTCCGATCATCACCGCCAACCACCGCCTTCACGCCCGCCATCCCACCTCTGCCCATCGTCCGCCAACCATGTCGCAGTTCAGAGCCGCCCGTCTCGACCTGGGCAGCTTCATCAATGTCCGTAACCTGCGCGACCACACCAAGCGCAAGGTCTTCGCCGAGTTTGAGCCCGAAAGGTACGCCGCACCTGCTCTGCGCCGCCAGCATCGCCTCGCAATTCCATCGCCCCCAACTGCAATGCTCACCCGGTCTTTCCGTATAGGCAAGCTCTGCGCTATATTATCCGCAATACTTCCCTGCCCCAGCGTGTCCGCGCCCAGGCCCAGCTCGAGCTTACCCAGATGCACGCCTACACTCGCTCCACTCAGTTCAAGAACAGATGTATAATGGGCGGCAAGGGCAGAGGTATCATGAGCGACTTTCGAATGGGTAGAGTAAGTTGCTATTGGCCCCAGCTGCTCCGGATACCCCGGGTATCAATTGCCGCAAGCAAACTGGAGACACAACATTGGAAGCGCTATTGTGAGACCGCAAACCGCTGATCTGGACTCTCACAGTACCAATTCCGCACAAACGCACTGGCCGGTCTCATTCCTGGCGTCAAGAAGGCCAGTTGGTAAACCATGGGCGACCTGGGAAACATATTTGTACACTACCGAACTCGGTGTTTTACGGGCGAGAACATTTACGAGGCATTGGTTGGCGTTTGGGGGACGGAATATTTGTGGCTATGCGATTGCGCCTACGGGAAATCGAATCACCTTTCCGGAAGAAATTGGCTTATGATCCGCTAGACATACGCCATCCGATGAATGCTACAACCCTACTTCTGCATTCTCTGCTCTATGCATTTCTTATTGATCCTTCTTCAATGAAACGCGGTAAGCCTCTTCGAAGATGCTGGGTGTCTTTGCGGATGGACTCAATGCCCTGGATTCTGTTCCATACGGCCATTCTTCCAACATTCCTCCACCGGCTCAAAGATTGCATGGGCTTAATTGCAGCATCCAATTTCTATGGAGCTTTCGAAGCGCAGCAACAGCAAATGCAGCTACATATAAAGAGCTGGATTTTTGTTTGGATATGAGCGTCCTAAACCTTCCGGAATGTTCACGTCCAGATGTCTACTTTGACCCCGCATGTCCGACAGGGGACGGCAATGCCATTATTGATGAGATTAACCTTGCGCCCGTGACTAACTCCGCATTGCCACGTGCAAGTTATCCGCACAGTTGGGCTTTCCAGTTCTTCCCGTGCTCCTTCTGCATGTGGTCACATCTTGGCATGCGTCAGGTGCCTACCCGTTGGGTTCCTTCGACATAAAGACAAACGCACGCACCCTCCATCCACCCACACCTCGTTCGGCTCAACTTCGACTCGCTGAGCTGTTCTGGACCACCGCGTCACACAGCAACCGTCAAGATGTACAAGCTGACCCAGGCTGGAATGCCTGAAGACCCGTCATACCCACCAGACCTCAAGCAGCTCGGGTACGTACACCAAGCCCGTCAGTGTGAGTCTCACCTAACTTCCTCCAGTTTCTTCATCGACGAGAGGTCCGAGATCAGAACCATCAAGAAGCCCCACGACTATTACAATTTCTGGATGTCCAACAATGATCGCGTAAACGAGTCCTTCCGTGAAGCCATGCACGTATGCATCAACGCTGAGGTCAACCACCGCATGAAAGCTCTCGGCATTCCTCCCGTTTACCTGCCTCACCTCGCCACCGAAAAGCCCGCTGGTGAACCATGCGTTCCAATCTTCGTCACCAAGAAGGAAGAGCTGCGGAAGCTGAAGAGGATCATTGTGGTGGTCAACGACGACTTTCAGGACCTTGGCATGTGGGCCTACCGCATTGCGAGCAAAGAAGGTGGCATTGATGCGGCATCGGTTGTCTCACTTGCAAAGGCTATGCAAGGCAGCCAGTTGTCTTCCACGGTTGCTGCCATGTCGAACGTTCCTCCTCCGACTTCCCCAAAACCGCCCAGTGAGGAGAAGCACGATCTCAAAGAGAGCCTTATCTCTAAACTTGGAGCAAACACTGGCCTCGATTCTCCGATTGCGAGCAAGACGCCCGTGTCCATAACTGACGACGTACCCTTCAAGGTTCCAGCCGATTGGAAGGTCCCCGGCTTGGTTGTACTCAACCCCGGTCAACTGCTGTATTCTCACCGAATGGACAAGGCTTTAACCAAGCAGTCATGGGACTCTCAACCGCTGGAGTCGGGTATCCACCCCATCCGGAGGATCCACCCTGACTTCAACAAGATCGAAGGTCATAGGACTGTTGACGAGCATGTCAAGAGCTCCTTTGAGAATATCGTCAACAATCCGGAATGGGTGGCGCCTGACGCCAACATTTACGTAGTGGGAATTGGAAACGGTGGAGATGCCGTTCTGAGGGTCTTGAACAAGCAGTGTAAGTACCTGGCGAGATTCTCATTGGGAGTTGGAGCACTTGTCCAGGCGGAAGTGTCACTGAACCCTCGGATGTCTACACCCGGACGAGTGCCTCAACTCCCTCTATCCTTTTCAAATAGCATAGTACGGCTGACGATTCCATCAGGGCCTCTTTATAAGGAGCGGGTAGCTGCTATTGCTTTGACCGATCCCACGCCTATCCAAGAAGCTTTCAGCGACCAAGACTTCGTGGCTTTCCTTCGCCACCGTGCACGTGCACTGGTGTCTTCTCAGGAGCCGTTCAGCACTCCAGTAGCTGTCCCCTGCAACACCAACTATCCTGAGGAAGTGAAGGATCGGAAGCAGGCTTCCAGTCACCCTGGAGCTCCCTGGCTGGAGCAGATCGAGGATCCTGCTGGTTCCGGACCAGTCCTCAGTCTGATCAGTCACGCATCCGATACCCTTGTGTCATCCATCTCGCAGCTTGCAATCGACTCCATCTTGCAATCTCCCACCGGACCGGTCAAAACTACACCTGAGAAGAGCTATGAGTGGGGTTACCACTACTTTCCCATGCTCTCATCTGGTGAGCGCATCTTCGGCGAGATCATCTTCCCTTTTGCACAGTATTCGATTCTTGCCTGGTTTGAGACTGTCGCAAACACTCCCAATTACCGCAACCCTGTCTTCCATGTGCCGGAGGCTCCACCTGAGGGCCCTGAGGGTGCAGACGTCTATGAGGCTGCAAAAGGAGCTCCTGAAGGCGACTAAGGAGTGAACGGCAAGGAGTAATTGGCTTTCATAGGAGACAGGTATTTGGCAGTGTAGGCCTCTGGGAAATAGGATCAAATATCATATTACTGATCAATTGATCATGACTTGGTTGAACGCATCAGCTCCCAAAAAATACTTACCACCATACGCTTGCGCTCGGGATTTCCTATATTTCGCGCATCGGGAATACATGCGTCGGCATTTTCGGCATCACTAAAACTCCGATCTTCGGCGCTTGGCGCTTTGATCGAGGTGATTGCTGGATGCCGGTTGGTCACGACGGTGCTGTGGGGTGCTGAGGAATTTTTCTGCCCTTTAGGTTCTGAGTTGGCATGGCTAATGGAGATTGTCAAGTGAATACATGCCCGTATGCAGCAATGGATTCCTATGCCCGTTGTATGTATGTCGGCATGCACGTCATCAAGCACAAGCTTCACGGCTGAAAAATTGCATTGGTCACTGCTCTCGCTTGAATATCCAGGTTGAGATTGGACTGCCTCCGGCTCTGGGGAAACTGGAGATCTGGACCAGACCCATCAACCCCAGATCTGAGCCGCGAGGTGGAATTTAGGTTCGAAGGGGTGGGTTGAAGGCTCACGACAGAAAGATGTGTTATGATGCCATGGCTGACTCGACCAGAACGGCAATATTACATCACTGGCCGGCCCGGTCCGCCGTAGCGCGAAGATCCTTTCCTGGGGGCGGAAGTGGGCGGAATAAGGAAGCCGTCGCATAAAGAAAGCCAAACACTCCGACCGTCAGCAGCAATAATTTCTAAACGCACAATGCGACGTCGTAAGAGCTAGGACACAAAGGACGAATTTTCTCGGGTAAGAGGAGATTGTCAGCGGCCAACAGGTCTTGGAGCCGACTCAGCAGCCGGTCGGATCGGATAGGGCGGACGGGCCTGGAGAACCCCCCACCTCGTACGGCTGGACTGCGCCATTCGCGCTATTCTGACAGGCGAGCACGCAAGAAGCTCGGCGGCTGGACAGAGGTGGTTTCTCCGGGCGTCCCCGATGCCAGAAAACCCCGGATCCAGCCTGCATAGGGCTGAAGAAAGGGCGTGGAAGGCACGTGGGATGACAACATACGCACGACAGCCGCATCTTGACGCCGTCAGATCGTCGACGATGGGCGGCTGGCACCAACGCAGACTGCGAGAGCAAGGCGGGCGACGAACGACGACATGGCGGCATCATGGCAGCCAGGCACACGCCTCGGAGCAGCCGCCTCGATTGCTCAGCATCTCGCTTGAGTAAGCGGCATGCGGCTGTAAGCGCGGACGCTGATTGGCGGCGGGCGTGAGGGCCCCTGTGTACGACAGCTCTTTTAGGCACGCTAAAATTGCGTGATCAAGAAAACTTATGATGCCTTCAGGTCTGTGATTTCAAAGACGGGGCGCTGGCGCCTGCCGGCGTTATATGCCCGATGCGACTCTCAGACACGAACAGTTAAGTCGTCTCTCTCCGCTTTCGCTCCGTCACTCCTACATCTCTCTCGTCGTCGAAAGTCATCTTGAATTGTCGCGGTGTAATTGCTGGAAAGCGCGCCACAAGCCTTCGCAAGCCACTACAGAGCCCCTGCGCCATCTACGCGAGACCCCACCATGTCCGACTCTCAATTCGACTGCCAGTCTCCAAGGGAGGCTGAGTCGGGCTATGCGAGCGGATGCTCGAGCGAGGCTTCTATGCCTGACATCTTCTTCAGCAAGGCTCACCTCAAGTTCATCAACCAACAATTAGCCAAGCTCGAGCCTGAAGGTGCGTTTCATTGTTACCCCGCGCCCGTGCCGCACCGCTAACATAAGGGATGCAGAAATTCTGAGATGGTGCCTGATCACCCTCCCGTCGCTTTTCCAGACGACGGCTTTTGGCCTGAGTGGCCTTGTCACTCTTGACATTCTCTCGCGCCTTCCCAACCCTACGAAGACCAACGTCGACCTCATCTTCCTCGACACCCTTCACCATTTTTCGGAGACCCTTACTCTGGTTGAGCGCATCAAGAGGCGGTACACCCACTTCAACCTTCACGTGTACAAGCCTGCGGGTTGCGAGACGGCCGAGGATTTTGCTGCCAAGCATGGCGAGAGGCTTTGGGAAACTAAGGAAGATCTCTACGATTTCGTGGCCAAGGTCGAGCCTGCCCAGCGCGCCTACGCCGAGCTCCAGGTCAAGGCTGTCCTGACCGGCAGGAGAAGGAGCCAGGGCGGCAAGCGCGGAGATCTGGACATCATCGAGATCGCCGAAGATGGTCTGATCAAGGTCAATCCTCTCGCCAACTGGTCGTTCAGCGATGTAAAAAACTACATTGAAAAGTACAACGTCCCCTACAACGAGCTCCTCGACCGAGGCTACAAGAGCGTGGGCGACTGGCACTCGACGCAGCCCGTAGCGCAAGGCGAGGACGAGCGCGCAGGTCGGTGGAAGGGCCGCGAGAAGTCCGAGTGCGGCATCCACAACAAGAAGTCACGCTATGCCCAGTTTCTTGCGGAGCAGGAGAGGAAGAGGCAAGAGGAAGCATTAAGCAAGGCCCTGGAGTCGGCACACGTCGGCGCGTCATGAAGATAAAGGGCCTGTTTGGTAACATACTTCGGGTTCGTTTCTATTTTTGCAGCATATTAGCATCGGCGTTGGTTAGCATTCGGATGAGCATGATGCCCCCAGCTCGCAGGACGGCGTTTTGATTTGCAGGATGGAGAGATATCAACAGATTCCACGGGTGGTTCGCTTAAAAACGGACAAATCGAAAAAAAAGACAAAAAGGGATGACGGGTCATACAGCGGTAGATAGTTGATACCTGCCTAGTGAAGGAACAATCGATGAGGCGGCCAGCGGCCCGTTTTACACGCAGCTCGTGCATGGATGGATCGGCGCGGGTGACTTGGCATTTTGGAGAAACAAGCAACCTTTAATTCCAAGTCTCAGACGGGCCACGGCCCCCTCTCCGCTGCAAATCGCGCACGCGCCGGAAACACACGGTGGGATGTGTGGGCGTGGAGGATGCTTTGCCAGCCGCGCCACGGCAGTTGCGCTTTGTGGCCGGAGCGAATGGGGCCAGAGCTGGACGATGACGCGACCAGGCCAAGCTGCTTGGACGGTAGTCTGGAGATTTTTTTTCTGGCGCGGCGACTGGCGACAGAAAGCCACGCGGGTGCGACAGTGGCATGGTGGCATGGGGCGCGCATTGGGGGGCACAGAGGAGGCCTCGCGGACAGCGACGCAATCGTCGTCCGCGACCCGCGACATTCCCAATCTATTCAAGTCGCACATCCTCCCTCGGCGGGCTCGTGCGGCAGCTTCCCAGCTGGACGAGTCGTCGAGCGGGAGTGCATCGGCCAACGCTGTTGACGCGGCAGGCTTGCGGGCTGTCTGTGATTGTCATTAGCTCTACGTACTGCCCGCTGAATTTCGGCATCCCTGCCCGGCGGCCAAGGCAGGCCTGCGCCAAATGCGGACACCACGCCCTCCAGCAGACCCATATATATTGCCCGACTGCCCCCCGCCAACATGGCCTCTTCCGCTGCTGCTGCTCCCACAATTCCCCTCTCTCGTTCCAGTCTCATCCCTCACTCGCGAAACATGGCCAACCCTCCCCACGGTGCGCAGAGCCTGCCCGCCCGCGCTTATCGATAGAGAGAGCTGACACTTGGCTCGCAGGCGGCGTCCTCAAGGACCTCATTGCCCGCGATGCTCCCCGCCGCAAGGAGCTCTCCGAGGAGTCCGACAGCCTCCCCGCCATTGTCCTGTCCGAGAGGCAGCTATGCGATCTCGAGCTCATTCTGAACGGTGGTTTCTCGCCCCTCGAGGGTATGTCATTCCCCGCCCAAACTTTTTGCGTCTCCGCGGCCGCCGCGCCGATATCGCCGAAATCCGAGTGCTCACGCTCCATGCAGGTTTTATGAACGAGAAGGACTACAATGGGTGGGTCTGCCGTGCCATTGAGCCCGAAGCCGGCCGCTAACAGCTCTCCGCAGCGTTGTTGAGAACGAGCGTCTTGCCGACGGCAATGTCTTCTCCATGCCCATCACCCTCGATGTCTCGCAGGAGACCATTGACGAGGTCGGCGTGAAGCCTGGTGCTCGCATCGTCCTCCGCGATCTCCGCGACGACCGCAATCTCGCGATCCTGACCGTCGAGGATATCTACAAGCCGGACAAGTGAGCCATACCATTTTTCTGCGGCGGGAGACGCAGGCTGATACATTGTGCAGGGAGAAGGAGGCCCGCAATGTCTTCGACAAGGACGGCGACATTGCTCACCCGGCCATCAAGTACCTCTACAACACCGCTAAGGACTTCTACGTTGGCGGCAAGCTCGAGGCCATTGACCGCCTGATGCACTACGACTTCGTTGCTCTGCGCTGTATGTTGCTCTACCAGATCGACAGACATCAGCAGCTAATTTCTCGCAGACTCTCCCGCTGAGATCCGTCTCCACTTCGACAAGCTTGGCTGGTCCAAGGTCGTGGCTTTCCAGACCCGCAACCCCATGCACCGCGCTCACCGTGAGCTTACGGTCCGCGCCGCCCGCCAGCGCCAGGCCAACGTCCTCATCCACCCCGTCGTTGGTCTGACCAAGCCCGGTGACATTGACCACTTCACCCGTGTCCGTGTCTACCAGGCTCTCCTTCCCCGCTACCCCAACGGAATGGCCGTCCTGGGCCTTCTGCCCCTTGCCATGCGTATGGCCGGTCCCCGTGAGGCTGTCTGGCACGCCATTATCCGCAAGAACCACGGCGCGACGCACTTCATTGTCGGTCGTGACCACGCCGGTCCCGGCAAGAACTCCAAGGGTGTCGACTTCTACGGCCCGTACGACGCTCAGGAGGCCGTCATGAAGTACAAGAATGAGCTCGGCATCGAGATGGTTCCGTTCCAGCAGATGACCTACATTCCCGACGCCGACGAGTACAGGCCCAAGGATGAGGTTGAGCCTGGTGTCAAGACCCTCGACATCTCCGGCACTGGTGAGCCAGCCCCCGCAATTGCTTTTGAGATGCGTGTTAACGACTTCAGAACTCCGTAAGCGCCTCCGCACCGGTGCTCACATCCCCGAGTGGTTCTCATACCCCGAGGTCGTCAAGGTCCTCCGCGAGTCGCACCCGCCCCGCAACAAGCAGGGTTTCACTATCTTCCTTACTGGCTACCAGAACTCTGGCAAGGACGCCATTGCGCGTGCCCTGAACGTCACTCTCAACCAGCAGGGTGGCCGCAGCGTCTCGCTGCTGCTCGGCGACACTGTCCGTCACGAGCTGTCGTCGGAGCTTGGCTTCACCCGCCAGGACCGCAACGTCAACATCGGCCGCATCGCTTTCGTCGCCTCGGAGCTGACTCGTGCCGGCGCTGCCGTCATTGCTGCGCCCATCGCTCCCTTCGAGGAGAGCCGCCAGTCAGCCCGCGAGCTCTGCGAGAAGTACGGCTCCTTCTACCTTGTCCACGTCAACACCCCGCTCGAGTACTGCGAGGCCACTGACAAGCGCGGCATCTACGCCCGCGCTCGCCGTGGCGAGATCAAGGGCTTCACCGGCGTCGACGACCCGTACGAGGCGCCCAAGAAGGCCGATCTCACCGTCGACCTGTCCAAGTCGAACGTCAGGACCATCGTGCACCAGATCGTCCTGCTGCTCGAGGCCGAGGGTCTGCTTGACCAATTGTAAGAGGCTTGTCTTTTGTGCAAAAGAAAAGGTTTTGGGTATGACTGGAGTGTGCTAGTGAATTGGGCTCTGAAACGAAAATGGAATTTGGATTACAATCAGCCATGGTTTGTGTTTTTTAAGAAAACTACGAGAGATATCATAGAAGGGGGGAAAGGAACCCCCAGACGATAGGCCAGACGTCCTGCAAATGCTTTTGGGTTAGATTTGGCTAGTCTCAATGACGAGAATTTTTACAAAAGGAAGATAACTTGTTCTCATGGGTGAAAGATGTGATCGTCGTCGTAGTGGTTTACTTGGATGCGTGGGGAGGATCGCTTCTGCTCCGCAGGATTGCTACCTTCTGTTTTGGATGATTCGTTGGATAACTGCGTTTTACCTCCCTCCCCAGGCGAGGCGAAATGGTGATCGTCGTCCGTGTTGTGATAAGACTCAGAGCATGAGTGTGATGGTGGGTTATGGGTTATCAGGGGCGTTTTGCCGGAAGTGCGATGCAAAGAGGTGCCGCAGCCGGCGATTCAGAGTGGTGACCTTCAACAAACATAACCTCATGCATTCTTCTAGATGTATGGGTAATTGCGATTCTGGTGACGGTTCCATCCGGACAAATGCTTCAATCTCTCACAATAATCTTTATCTGATTTACCCGTGGGGAGTATCGTGTTCGGAGCCGCAGCACTCCCCGTCTGCAAGGTTCTTCCTTTCTCCCCCCACAAAAGAAATGCTTGAGACAAATGCACTTGCATCTGTTTCATGCAGCGGCTTTTTCTTATTGGGGGTTTATCCTGATGGCGTGTTTCATTTTGAAAGTCTCGGTACGTCTTTCCGCTGGATCGTCACCCCCCGCATTGTTCAGGCTGTCGGGATTTTCGGTTCCTGTCCCGAACCTTGTTACTTTATTGTGTGGCGTGCGGAGGTGATGATGAGCGGTATGTGAGGCGTGTTTGTGCCCTGGGTGATGGGATGTGCCTGAAATTGGGATACGTGTGGACCTTTGAGTAGGTCCTGGGCCATTGGTTGTGTGGCTAGTTTTCATGCGTGGATTCATGTCATTGGGTTTGGCGGAAAGCTTCTCGAAATGCTAGGAACGTGTTGCTGAAGAATGAGCGTGTGCTCCTGCCGGAGGTAGGGTCGGGTATGAGGAGGGTGCGGCAGCTTGTCTCACAAGGCATGTTCTTTAGCATACCCTTAGCAGACGGCAGGCAAAGGACGAACTGCGTAAAGCATTGAAATGTTCGGCTTAAATTGCGGTGGTATTCTTCAAAGGGTTTATCTGTATACATACTTCACTTCCCCACGCCGAAGAGTTCGAATTCAATACTTTCCAAAACAAAAAGTCCCCTTCAGCACAAGACAAGTGCAAAAAGATCGGTTATAGGGCTCAGCCGGGGATCTTCATGTCCGTTAGTTTACAGGTTCCACTACAGGAATCGAACTTGGGAAAGTCTTACCGAACCCGGGACCTCGCACAGTTCAAGCTTATATTGCTTTCAAGACCTCTTAAGAGGACTGGGAACGCTACCCGAAGCGCGAATCATACCTTTTAGGCATTAGAATTGTGATTTTTACATCCGGAATGATGTAACTTACCACTAGACCACTGAGCCATTGAAAGCGAAGACCAGATTTATATCCGGAGTGGCTTGATGTGATTGGTTGATTTCGGGGCTGAAGATTTGGGATTATATGGGGAAACGGCCACGACTTATTTCGTGGGCGACTAGCGGCCCGCGAAACGTGCTAAGCGAGAGACCCTGACCCGGCCGCTGGAAGGCGTCAGGAACGCGTGAGAGACGGCGAACGATGACGACGACGCGTACGACTGTGTCGACGACGACGCTGCGTGTGATCTCTTATGCGCCTCACCCCCCGGCGCGCTGCCTGCCGCCACAGCCCCTTTCTTTCCTTCTATGAACAGAACATCCTCCCGGCTGCATGAAGCGCCTTGGCAACGGCAGCCAACGCGTGGTGCTGCCCTGGACGAAGGGCGACGAGTTCGTCAGCAGCATTGATCCGAGTACGACATGCAGTCCTCAATCTCGGTTTGCAACGGAAGGGGTTTTCGCGGCTTCCCCTGTACGAAGCTGGTCACGATAAGCCAGCTGCACCCGCAACCGCTGGCCGCCCCAGTAAAAGACCCCGATTGGGAAGAAGCACTACAACCGCAAGCCCGCCAACAGCTGGTGCTCATCACCACGAAGAAACATGCATACCTCAAGTAGAGCGCATCAGTGCTGCTAGAAACAGGCGTCCTGCCGGAGATACGCTTCGACTACCGCGTGCGGCCGTCTCGCCGCACCATTCCTACTAACCCTTTCCCCCCCAAGATAGCCAAAAGAAGCATCCTTTACGAACATCAAGGTTTTTGCCGCCCCATCGACGCTAATACCCCGCGACCCGCAAAACGATCAACCCGCGCCCGACCCCGCTCTTCCCCAATGCTTAACGCGTCTTATCTCCTTCTTCGCCCACGCTTCGCCGTCCTGCTTCCTCGGTACACGGCGCCCTCGAATTGGTCTCGTCAGCATGACTAAACGCCAGAAACCCCACGTCTCTTCTGGGACGAACCTGGTTCGAAGGATCGCCAGGAACAAGGGGCGCCCCCGGTCGGATTCGGCAAGATGCGGGCGACGGGGTTGCCAATCTCGTTGGTTTTCGGCCCGCGTTTCCGCATCCGGTTGGGCGTGTGGTTGGGATTGGGTTGGCTCATGGGGAAGGTAGGTTTGGAGCCCTCAACGTAATGGGAAGAGTGATGAGGACGAAAGAGGGGGCATGGTGAGTTGTGCCTCGGAATCACATGCGAGATTTGCTCAGACGTTTGAAGTTGTGGAGGATGAGTGCGAGTGCAGGGCGGACGGGGCGGGGCGGGGAGAGTGTGTAGAGCGGGATATAGTTGAGAGCCCTATCGTCCACGGGGAATGGCGTGTGCGGGGTGGTGATGCAAGATCGAGGTCGCTTGGGCCACGCGGATGCGAGATTGATGGAGATGAGAGACACTGGAAATGAGGTTTGTGGAAAGATAATGATTTTTCTTCTATTCAGATCAAGTTGATGGTTGCATGATCTGGGTTGATTGCGGCAGTGTTTCACTTACTGCTCGGGGGCGGCGGAGTTCGTGGAGAGAACGGGGCTATAGAACAGGACGCTAACGGCCAACCCAGGTGCCAATGGGGGCAATCGCTTCTCCTGCATCAAACAAGGTAACTCATACTACTGAGCCAAATCACCGTGCAATTCTTAATCCTCCTCTAAAGACCAATTGACAGTATCCAGAGAGACACCCGTGTATAGCTCAGGACTCCTAGATGTACGGGACACGACGACTCCTCTCCAGACCATCTCCAGATGATTTCCGAGGCTGCTTCAAGTATTACCGCAACATGCTCTTACTTACCATGGAGAGGGCAAGCATTCGTCTGGATGGAAATGTAATCGGTCTTCCTACACACTTACGTCCCGACGAATGCTTCAACCCCCCGAGATAGTGGTTTGTTACAGTACTAATGAAGCGGCCCTCATGACAGTGACTGAATCTTTCATATCACGAACCAACAAATCAATCCTTAGCGGTGTGCAATACTCTGCACTGGATCTCAGCCTTGTGCTATGCTACCCATTCCTGGTGTCACCATCTTGTGTGACCGTCAAATGTATGTCGCAACACAACGAACAATGAAATGGCGCACCGTGACATTGAGGAGCCAGCTTTAAATAGCATGGCTCTGTCCCTTGGAACTGATGAGTTCAGCTCCCACAGCCTCGCGCTCGAAGTCTTCGCGGTTTTGCACCAGCTCACATTCGCTCAAATCCTCAGCAGACGCCTTCTCCGCAATGGATCCAGCTCAGAATGAGAGTTTAGGTTCTTCAGCAGTGGGCCGTTTGCTTGACGTCCCGCTCGATGGCGATGTCTCACCGGTATCCGCACGTTTGTCGTTCGAAAGACAATGCGACGAAAGCTTCTCGACCCGGTCCCTCTCTGACGTTCTGGTCTCCCCTCCCTCCTCTTCGAGAACACTGTCTTTCAGACAGCCATCACTGCGCTCTCGAACCTCCTCGAACGCTACCATCACCGCCAATTCCATGTTCCTTCAGCCTTACAACGACAATGCCGGTTCTCCGCCCATTTCGATCACTCCCACGCCCTCCGGCAAGCACGCTGCCTCTCACTGGCGCCGTAGACTTCACGGGTGGTGGTACTGGGAGCTCAGCGGTGTCGCTCTCAGCATTGGCTGCATTGTCGCCATTGTTGCACTACTCCCAAGGCTGGACAACAAACCCCTCGCACGTTGGAACTTTATCATGGCGCCGAACACACTCATATCAACGTTCATCACCGTTGCCAAAACCTCGATGCTGCTGGCTGTGGCTGAAGGAATGAGCCAATTGAAATGGCTGTACTTCCAGGAAGATACGCGTTCGCTTGCCCGTCTGGAGACATTCAATGATGCAAGCAGGGGTCCTTGGGGAAGCCTCCGCTTCTTAATGTCACGGAAAGGCACTAAGAGTGTCTTCTTAGCATCTCTTGGGGCCATGATCGTGTTTATTGCGCTGGCCATGGAGCCGATGGCGCAGCAGATTGTCGGGTTCGAGACGAGGGATGTGCCGGTTTTTGGATCACACGGCGAGATTCCAATTGCTTATGGGTACGACGGCCGCCTTCTAGGTGAGTGTCGATTCGACGAACCGATTTCCATACACTAAGCCAAAATTATGAATTGCTCATGTCATCAAGATGACGACATCATAGGGCTCGAGGGAGCAACATACAACGGTCTTTACAATTTGAGTCGCCCTGATAAATTTCTCTGTCCTACCGGAAACTGTACGTGGCCAAACTTTTCCTCCCTCGGCCTTTGCAGCACTTGCAAGGATGTAACGGCGAAGGTGTCTCTGTCAGAGTGCGCCGTCCATAATTCAACCCATAAAGGATATGACAAACCTACAAAGGATGTTATCGCTACCTATTCCATAAAGGACGCGGACGATCTCGGTGCCCCGAGTTTCAAAATAATCGATACTTTCGTCAGAAACGGCAAGCCGCCTGTAGAATGGGACTTGGTGAGAGGACCCTTAGTAAAATCGATGATAGAAATCGGTTCTTGGAAAGATATCAACGTGGCCATTCACCGGCTGAATGCTTCTAAATTACCCGAAAATGGCTCTTTCCAATGTCAACCAAGGCTACTAGACTCACATGTCTGCCATTTCAGGTGGTGCGCTAAACGACATCACGATGTTTCGGTGGTGAGTCGGTAACTACGTGTCCATTGTAGCATCTGCTGATGGGTACTGCACAAGGAAGATTAACGGTCTTATGCACTCTCATACGACTGATTCTCCTTTAAAGCCTTCTCGTTTATCGAATGAGCCTTCATTTCAAGTCGAAGCTGACAACCACAGCAGTGCATGGTCCAATATTGAACCAACTGAGCTCACGGAGTTCCCCATTTACGACATCGGAGTTATTGGTTCAATATTTCGAAATGTACTAAACATCACATATGGATTTGATGAAACACCTTCTCATGGACCGGGCACTCTCCTCTATACTGCCAACATCTCTGAAGTCATGAAAAACGTCGCCAGCTGTATATCTGATTACCTCCGAACCAGGCCAAGCACCACCATGGTCCGCGGAACGGCTTACAGGAGCGAAGTACACGTCGTCATTCGCTGGCCTTGGTTGGCTCTCCCCGTGTCTCTGGTCCTGTTCAGCGCCGTCTTCCTGGTTCTCGCTATCCGGACAAACTCCCGCCATGGCGCTCCCGTTTGGAAGTCTAGCCTCCTCCCGCTGCTCCTACATGGTTTGGAAGGATGGTCGAAGGAGGAGCTCAGAGCGGAGCACATCGCCGACATTGGCGTGTTGACCAAGGAAATGCGTGCACGTCTTGAAAGGAATGAGGTGGGTGATCGGGCGTTTGTGCGGAACTGATTGGATGGGTTGGTGTCTTTTGGCGCATGGAGAATGGAAGCAGTTATTCGGATACGGATGTGCTGGAAGTCGTTTATCATTTGCGCTCGGATGAATACCTCCACTCTCTACGTCTTTTTTAAGCAAATATCATCATTGCGATGAAGAGGTGATGGTCCATACTGGTAATGACTTCAATATGTTCATCCATGATTCACAACGCAGTATACTTGCATCCACCATCAATAATGATGACTCTCTACTTCTTTTCAAAATGTTACAGCAATATTGTTTTCAGTTGAGTAAGTCCATGCGTATATGTTCGGAGCAGGATGCTGTTCGAGATCGGCTTGGTTCCTTTCTTGCCCAATGCACTGCCGACCAGCTTACTTCCGCTGATTTTTAGATTGGATGCCACCTGTTTATAGCATATCTGCCAATGATACCCAGTGATCCAGAACTTGTTTATTAGCACTGGTGACCTGCGTCTCTCTCAAATGATGAGAACGCTCATGCTGATGCCTTCATGGGGACGATATACATTTCCGTAGTATGCGCAGGACACATTTACAATCATCAGTGGAACCCTCGGACTATGAAATGTGACATCCTCATCAAGACGACAACAAAGCACTAGGGCATGTTTTGCCTTGCTTATTCGCCCGAATTTAAAGGACAGCGAGAAGTGTTGGGGAATAGAGGACTAAAACCAGGTACCTTATGAAGTGGAATCAAAAAGGCAAAATATCCAGAGCGTATTCATTCATATGGCCGAGCTCGGAGAATTTTTTTTCCAACAAACTGAGTGATGTGTGTTTTCAGAGGGTCTTGGAGGTTGAAGCTGTTATGGGTGGGACGTGGATGTGCTCCATTCGGACTTGAATGTGCAGAGGATTGTTTAGATGACTGCCGCCAGGTGAATACTCCAACTTCTCCCGGTCGCACGATTCTGGCACAGGGCATCCGGAAAGAACACGGTGGTAGTTTTTGTGGCTGTTCGAGTTATTATTTTGAAATGGATGGTGTTCAAAAGTGGGCTCTGGGGGTATACGTAGTGGCCCCACTCAAGCAACACCCACGCCGGTATTTGGTATTCGTCTAGGTCTTGCTTCATTCCTCTTGGAAAATCAAACGTAGATGATTCAGAGAGCAACAAGGATCAATGACGCGGTTAAATCGCTAAACTGCATTTTCACTTCTACTTTACCGGAAGATCAGACAGACATTGACATAGATTCCCAAAGCTACTAGTGCAGACCCAAGGCTTAAATGTTACCAAAATGTCCATTTAGCCTGTGAAATTGTATCCAGCACTTGGATTACTTACGGGGAACCAAAATAATATTCGACTCCCAAGGCGACAATCACACAGGGTCAAATTCCGATTACGTAATCGAAGAGTACCGAAAACTTAACTCTGCTATACTTCCTTACCAACTTTAGAAACATTGCCAGAGTGCGTTATTGATTTCATGTGTGTAATCTGGCAGCAATATCTTGAGTGTGGTGGCTGAAATTCGACTTTTCCTCCTCCCGACCCTTCGGAGACGCTAGGATATCCCCGCGAGTGAAATGAATACCTGCCAGGTTCTTCGGCCTTAATCCAACAAAATGAATAGGTCATCCTAAATATATCTTCCCTCAAAATGACGAGTCTGCAATTCCGGTCATCGCGGGTCATCTCGCGTTTGCCAATTTCTACCCCAACGTCACGCTCACTGAAGAAAAGCATCTCAAGCATTGTTTCTCGAGAGCCAGGCCGTCCCACTCCACCACCTGCACGTAATGATATACTAAAATAGGAGTGTATGTACGTTCGTTTGGTCATGGTCTACAAGCATGGAATTCCGCGATTCCTCCCGCCGCATCGGTCAACGGATAAACTTACGGTTGACTTACTGATACTACCATGAAACGTAGAGATAACGTCTTTGAGGACGGTTTTGGATCAAAAGTTTTGGATCAAAAGTTTTGAAGAGACAGGCGCATAGACACATGGGGAGTGGAAGCATTCGTCCGGACGTGAGTGTCATCAATTTTTATGTGAACGCTTACGTCCAGACGAATGCTTCCACTCCCCACGAGAATTTCCGGTATACTCATCTCCAGACTCAATCGAAGCAGTGAAGAAATATGTAGAGAATGCAGCTGTATTGATGCACCAGCTAAAGTGCTTCTCTCACTTAAAGACCAGACCGTAAACTTACCGTTACCAACCAGACAACAAGCCACTCGACAAGCCAACTCAAGAGAGCCAACACTCCACCAATCCACACGTACCAAATGCAATCCACCACGATCACTCAATTCACTCAACCGCAAGACCCCGCTCACGCCGCCCCTCAGCCCCTTCATCCTCACTCCCCTAACCATCCTCCTCGCCACGCTCCCCATCACCCACAATATCCTCATCAAAATAGCTTGGGCACCTCCTCCGGACCATCTCCCTGAATTTCTCCCTCCTCTCGCTATCCCCACGCCACAAATACACATCCGGACTCAACAGCGTCCCCTTGCCCTCCCCATCCCCATCAGTACCAGCACCTCCGCCGAACCTACTCTTCCTGGCAGCCCTCCTCGGCGTGACCGGCAGTGGCGGCGGCGCCACCCGATCCCCCGCATCAGCCACCGGCCACGGGGGTGGCGGGGCCGGACTCGTCTGTCTCGGGCGCCTGCGCACGACGACGGGCGTGGCAGGCGACGGCGACGGCGGGCTGGGATGCACAAGGCGCGGCGGCGAAGGCGGCGGCGCGTGGGGCGGCTGAAGAGACGGCGGCGGCGGCGGCGACAGGGTGATGCAAGGCTGCGGCGGTGGGGCGAGCGGGGAGGACAGCGAGGACGACCGTTGTGCTACGGCGCCGTTGTCCCCGTCATTTGGTGACGTGGTCGCGCGGTGCCACCTCCACCACCACCCCGGCGAGCCGTCTACAACGTGCGCAGGCGATGAAGCTGGTTCGCTGGAGCCGTGATGCGGTGGCGGTGGGCGGGCCGGTGTCGATGCGGTGCCGGGTAGACGTGGAGAGCTTGTTGGGCTGGTATGGCAGGGCGACGAGGGGATCGAGCGTGCCAAGCGTGTTTGAAGGGCAGGGATGGCGCTGGGACGGGGAAAGTTTGGTTTGCTTCCGCGGAAGAGAGACGGCGGGGGTCGACGCGGTGTTGGTTGTGATGTGCGGTCTGTCTGATCCCGATATGGGTCTTCCAGAAAGCGAGATGATGGGCCGTAGTCGGCCCAGCCGACGGGATCGTTTGCGTTGCACGTTCGCAAGTGGTGCAGATCCTCGCAGGAACTAGTGGTTAGGAATGCGGCGGGTGCACGAGCGGGATGGTCAAGCCGGAAGCTTCTTTGAGAACTAGCATGACGATCTTCGAGCTCGGTGACGCTGTCTCTGCGTTCCTGAGACGGCTGCAGGTTTCCGGGCGAAGACGAGATGTCGTCTATCTCAACATGGTTCGGTCGGACGTTTTCCAACCAGGCTTCGATGCGAGCGTCTGACTGATAATCAGATGACTGGGTAGTTGTGAGCACGCTTCTGATTGGTGAAGCATGTTGACGCGCGCGAAACACCGAAGACCACGTTGGTGGGGACTGTGAAACGCGAAGGGCGGGCGGAATGGGCGAGAGATGGGGATCTGGGTGGAATAATTGGCCGGTCCTCAGAGGGTAAGGAATTCGGTGATCATGAATAAAGAGGCGAGGAGGAGGGAGCGGAGTAAAGGCCGGTACGTCTTGGTCGGACTCTTGGGCGTCTCGTGCGCGGAGACCGACATGAATGGGCGATGGATTGACGTGATTGGCTCGGGCGAAAAGGTTGTTCGTACGGGTTGGAGTATGGTGGACTCTCAGCTCGGCGCGCCTGTCGTTGTAGCCCGGTCGGGCAGGAGTGTTGCGGAGCGTGTTTCGAAGCAGAGTTTTGCGTGGTTGGGAGCCTGGGGCGGGACTGGTGGTTGCAAGGTTCAGCGGAGTTGGCGGTGACGTGTCGCGACGTCCCTCCGGGCCGTTGGCAGCAATATCAGACGGAACATGCTCGATGTCGAGCCGTCGGGAACAAGAACCAAGCGACGAAACTTCAAACCTCTCTGTTTGCAGTCAGCAACAGAGCCAATGTGAGCGGTGCTGCAGGGCTGGCCGACGGAAGATCTCGGCCATTGCGCAAGAAGACTTGCTCCCGAGTAGATCCAAGCAAGTTGACAGTGCCGCCTTGAATTCCAGGGCTGAGATATTGACGACACGCCGGGACAGTACGGATGGGTTCAGGAATTGTTGTTGGAATGGAACTCATGTTCTCACTTCATCCGGTGGAGAAGCCAGTAGGAGCTCCATCGTGCATGCCTTCCTCGTCGAGGAAGCCTGCACTGGCAGTTTCAGGAAAGCGTAGGAATTGCACACCCCGCATGGGCAGTCGAAGCATTCATCCGGACGCAATGGTGAAAAAAAGGAACGGAGACAGATAAGGCAGCTTTGATTGCCTCGACTTCCGGGATTCCATATTCGAAGGATGCGGGAAACGGCATGACGCAAAAAATTAAAAACCCCCCGAACAGGAAGCACAACCGCAAGAGGACAGGCTGCAAGGAGAGCGCCAAGAGACCTACCATCTCCGAAGCACATGTGCTTCAACACAGCATAAGGGGCGCATGCACGTACTGCGGCCCATCGTGCCAGGCTCTTTCATCTAAGTAGCAGCGAACGTAGCACCATGCTTACGTTGTAGATAAGCCTAGTACCGCACTGGCGATCGGCGAGAATGAAGACGCATGTGGAGTAGAAGTAGGTGTCCGGATGTGGATGTGCGAGAGCGGTCCGGACGATGACTCCCATCCCCCCATGCAAACCCATGTCGTGTGTATGAGCACGAAGGCGAAGCGGTGAGAGGCGTGAGAGCGCAAAGATGCAAGAGTCAGGAAGAGGAAGCACGGCGGAGGTTGAGGTCGCGCACAACAGAAATTTGGATGCGCAGAGGGGAGTACTGTGCTACGCGTACAGCAGCACATCCCTGCCGGAGGGCGGAGATCATGCGATGATGGAATTCAGACAACATGCTCTGAAACAGGCTTCGGGGCTGACAAAGCGGCGATATCAAGATAGTCCGAAGTCAGATAGATGGATGGCCGAGGAGCCTCGGACGGAGGCGGGGGAATGCGAGGATTGGGCTTGGCGGCCAAGGCGGAGGGTAAGCTTACCAGCAGCAGATTGGCGGTGGCTGGGCGAGGGAAGAGGGCAGGCTGAGGCTCAAAGTTACATGAGTTACAGGCAGGGAGGCCGCCTCAGGCGACAGTAGTTCCTGGTGAGCAGCAGTGGGCGTCGGGTGGTCGTGGCTGCAGGTGCTTCCGCGAGCCGAAGGGAGATCTGAGGGCTGCAGACCGGGGTCTGGCATCTGCCGAAGCTCCAGGAGGCGGCGCTGCGCGTTCATGCAGCTCACGCAGCGCCGTCGCCTGTGTATGTAGGTGATGCTGCAGCGGATAGCCGGGGAGAGGACAATGTTCAATGTGCAGTAGCATCCCGGCGGGCCAGACCCTTTAATAACGGTGCCCAGCGCTGAAGCTCGCGGACGGCGTGTTCCGGAAATAGAGCAGTCGCGGTGTCGTCAGACGAGTTAACTATGAACGGGATGGCGATATTGCAGCGCAGTGGGGAGAGAAATTGGCGAGTCTCATTACTCGTCGCTGCGCGGGCTGGGGCGTGGGCCGTGCCTGGGGCGGACGGAGCTGCTGCATGCTTCCGCCCAGGCAGGCCGGCCGCGCTGTGGGCCTGGCCGCGGCAGGGGCCCGCGCTGCAGCTGGCGCGGATCGTGTTCGCGTCTTGCGGGCGGCGTTGAGGGCTGAGGTGACACAGGCACTCGGCGGGTGACACGGGGGGCGCGCTGCTCGGCGGGGCGGGGATGTGGTTTTGGGGTTCCTGGCAGGGCCATGGGGCTCATTTTGTGCTTAGCGGCCGTCATCTCGCGGCCATCAATCTCAGACGCGGGCCAGGGGCGGCTGCCATTGGCCAGGCGTGCGACGACACGCGGGCAGGCTGCGGGCAAGGCTCAATCTCGTGGGCTGCCTGCGGCCGTCGCACCATCCGCTTCAATCTCTTCACCAGCCAGCGTAGCCCTCGCTTGCCCGGCCAGCCCTGCTACTGCTGCCAAAAACTACCCGTCCGCCGCCTCGCCGCGCCCGCTGCTCTCCCATTTCTCTTTTTCTCTCTCCCGCCTCTCCGCCTCGCCCCCCGAGCCCAATCTGAACCTCATTGGGCTTGAGCTTGACGCTCAGATTCTCTTCTCTCTTGTCTGTCGTTTACTACTTCCATTCCATCTGTACACCTTTAGCCCTTAATTCCGCGGGGCCGGATTTTCCACCATCTCTCACTCAGCACCACCACCACCGCCACCACTCCTGCTCTGCTCTGCTCTGCACCGCACCGCACCGCACTGCTCTGCTCTACTCGTCGCTAGTGTCCCTTCATGTCCGACTCTCCGACGCACGCCGTTTGATTAGCGACTGAGGAATTGAATTCATGCCCCGAGCCCATTGTACGTCCGCCCGTTGTCTTGAGTCCACCTGCAACGCAGAATGTAGCATGCCTCAGACGCATCTGATGATGCCGACCACTCCAAAGGGCTGCGCTCTGCCAACCCAAATTTGCACCCGTTTGTCCCTGTGTTTTCTGCGTCCGAGTGCCTACGATCTTCATGTCACTCACTTTACGACTCATCCGCCATGTCAACGCGTCCGTGTCTCTGACCACCTCAACAGTCGCTGTCGCCATATCCACACAGGCAATCAAATCTAACTGCACGCTAGCCTACTCGGCAACTTCTTCGCCAATCGCACGTTGCTCCGTATGCAATAATCTGACCAGCTGCG
Organism: Botryosphaeria dothidea; assembly: GCA_011503125.2. NCBI lineage: Eukaryota > Fungi > Ascomycota > Dothideomycetes > Botryosphaeriales > Botryosphaeriaceae > Botryosphaeria > Botryosphaeria dothidea. The sequence continues at coordinate 1,461,295 of WWBZ02000016.1, read as the reverse complement.
ATCCTCGCCAATGAGCTACCCTCGGGCTCCCGGGGCATCCTATGGTGGAAGCGGGGACGATGTCACCCGCAAGGGCTCCGTGAAGGCTGCGAGGGAACGCGCCCAGGCCGAGCAGGAACAGTATCTCCGTGCAGACTACTATGGCCAACCACCGCGCCCGACCCTGCCCATGTCGCAGTACAATGTGCGTCCGCCAACCCGCCCGCAGGCCAATCCTACCCCACCCTCGAGTTCCGGCCGGGACATCTCACGCTCACCCGCCCCCAACTGGCCTCTGCCCGACAACCTGCAGCCCATCCAGGACAGCCCGCCGCGTCAAAAAGGCCCTCCGCCCCAGCGTCCGCCAAGGCCCTCTTACGTCCCTTCCATCCTCGATCCCACGAAGCCGCAATCCACCCACCTCGCCCCTCCGCCCGTGCCTCGGACGCCGGGCAGCAGGCGAAGAGAGCCTGAGCCCGAGCCCGAGCCCCCGTCGCCTTCGGATTACGATGACCAGACCCTTTCGCCGACCTCTTACTACCCGTCTCCCAGAGAACATCGTCCGATAACGACTTCATCCATGGCTTCCAACTCTTCCCTGGGCTCCATCCCGGATTTTCCGGTGCCGAACATGCCTCAGTCGCGGAAGAGCCCGAATCTTGGACCGCCCCCTTCTGCCAGGAGAGGGCCTTCGTCGTATTATTCACAAATGTCGTACGTTTCGCCAATCGTCGAGGAAGCCGAGTCGAACAGGTCACATAATTCCTTTGCTTCAAGCAACGTTATTCCCAATGCCGAGGGCTTCTACTTTGACGAGGACGCAACTCCTTCGGAAGAAGACTTGCCCATGGCTAGTCCCTCAACTATAGGTGGAAGCGATGATGGACGGTCTTCGCGGGCGACTGACGACGGTGATCAAGCCGGGCTTGTCAGACACGCCAGTCTTGGCAAGAGGGGCAAGCCATCGTTGACAACAATCAAGAGCGTGGATAGCTTTGACAGGATAATAAAGAACAACGAAAAGCAAAAGAAGGGGGCTGTAGGGCAGGGTATTATGGCAGCTGGGGCTGCCGGTGGTGCATTTGCTGCTGGATACGGCATTTCCCGGGAACCTGGCCAGCGATCTTCCTCGCGACCTGATAGCGAGGCTTTGAGCAGCGGAACGGGCCTTTTCCCACCCTCAGCTTCAGGATCCTCGGATTCGGTGAATTCGATGGGACTAAAGAGGCCGATGAAGTCGTCCCCTCTGGCGCGCTCGGACAACAACACCCCCGATTCTCCTGTAGACCCGAGAGTGGATCAGATTCTAGGCGGCCTAGAAAGAGGTGGTGCGCTGGGTGCAGGTTACAATAATGTTCAGAGAGGATCGTCCTTAGCCGATCGTGTTGGCAATCGGCGCCCGCCTCGCTTGAACGTCGATGTGGTTCGGGAAGCCGAAGCCCGCGGAAGTCTTACCAGTTTACCCGATCTTATCAGACGCGCTACCCGTCTCGCTTCGAATCTCGACCGCGGCAAGACTGCCAGTCGTCTTGGCTTGGAAATGTGGGAAAAGGGCGGCACCAACGACAAAGCATGGGAGGCGGGTGGCCAAAGGGCGTCTACCATGTCCGACATCCTCACGGCCTTTCCTCCACCAGGCATCGGCACACCAACCGGCGAACGATATCAAGGTGGCTCTCGACCTGTCTCCCGCTGGCCATCTGGCCTTGGCCAATACGAAGAGCACCACGACTATGACGGCACCAACAAGGATCTGAAGAAACAAGGTCGGCGGTGCTGTGGCATGCCGGTCTGGTGCTTTGTCATTCTCATGCTCATCCTGTTTCTCTTGGTTGCTGCCGCCGTCATTGTCCCCATCGTCCTAATTGTCCTTCCGAAGCAAAACGACAGTGGCTCCGGAGCCGCCGCGGCCGCCGATTCAAGCCTCGCCCAATGCCAGCAGACCTTTGCTTGCGAAAATGGTGGCAGTAGCGTCGTGGACCCGAGTGGTCACTGCAGTTGCATGTGTGTCAATGGTTTCACCGGAGACCGTTGCACTAGGGAATCTGACGCTGGCTGCACTACCACAAGGATCGGAGGAAGAAACGCCACGATTGGCTCCGCTATGCCGTCTCTCATTTCGACCGCCTCGGATTCCTTCCAGATTCCTCTCAATGGATCGGAGCTTCTCAACCTCTTCTCGTCCTCTAATCTCAGCTGTACGGCTGAGAACGCGCTTGTCACCTTCAACGGTGTTTCATCATCCAACAAGCGCTCTGTCGATCTGCCTCCCCCTGCGCCTATGCCCGCTGTTTTCGAGAATGACGCCAGGCCCGCAGCTGACGCTCCTTCAACTTCGTGTTCCTCGTCTGTTCCGACTGTCACCGCTCCCCCTGAGCTGAAGTTCCTGGCCATTAGGGATGATTATCACTCCTCGTCCTCGTATTCGTCGGACGATGCCGCCACTAAGTACGGAATAGTCTACGATTCCTCACCGGCTAGCTCGAACGTGTACTACAGCTCCTATTCGGCGACCCCGACAGGAACGACTGCAGCCTCAGCCACTTCTTCGGCCCTTTCCGTCAGCAAGAAGCGCCTGCAGTTTGCGCGTGTCGGTGTTCTCTTCGTTTTGCAGGAAAGCGACGACCTGTCTTTTGCCGTCACTGCACAGGAGAACCTCCAGACGTACTTCACCGAGTACGAGCAGGGCGATGAGGAGGCAACGGCAGCGACAGCGGTGAACCTGGGCAACAGCTTCGCCATCGACCTGAGCCAATGGCACATCACTCTTCCCAATGGGACGCAGGTTGGACGTCTTGTGGAGTGATTACATTGGGGTAAGAATGTAATGAACGGAGTTGGAAGTATGGAAGATTTGATACCACGGGAGGCAGCGACGGCTTCTTCATTTGTTTCTTTTATTTGGCGGCTGTCAACTGCTTATTCATTCACAGAAGATATATGGATGCAGCTATGCAGCAAATCATTACTCCTACCACGCGAAAAGATAGAAACTTGCCCGCATCCTCTAGCACCAGCGTCCGTCTGGCCGTTCTCACGCATGGGGAGTGGAAGTAGTCGTCAGGATGTGAATGTCAGATCCCTTTGACCGTTTGTCCTGATGGCTGCTTCAACCCTTCATGTGTATTTATTGCGACACATCAGGGATGGGGTTTTCAATCTTTCCGCGCGGCAGAAGTACCAATTTCTCATCCTCAAAATACGTTCCCCTCATTAGATATCGCCTGGTAAAGCTAGTGCTCTACCCTGTACCCTCACCCTCATACCTATGCCCCACTCCACAGCTCCGAATTTCGTATCTTTTTAGTACTCTTGTTCTTTATATCGCTTCTCTTGCTGTCCATCAAAGCATCGTTTCCGGCGTCAAACCCTCAAGACTTGCTTATCGCTCATCACTCATGGCTCTCTTGTTGTTTCCTCTATTCCATATTTCTTACTCTTGTCGCTGCGTCCATCCGCGTTGTCAACACGTTCACCGTGCACTTGCGGACTAATAAGCTGGCACTTAATCAAATCATCGCAGCGTCATTTTTTTTTTCTACCAGCAGACGATGGTGTACAGCCAGGAAAGCGAGTATGGGAGAAGCTTCAGGAAGGAAATTGGATTTTCGTTTTGGTGGCGGGCTTCGCTGTGATACCTCTCTGCGTTCTTTTTACGGTGGATGGCTTGGTGGTCTACTGTCCTTGAGATCGGGAATGTCTTTGACGGCATTGTGTGGGTGGGTAATCAATCGCCGATTCTGTTGTGAAAGGCGTTTGGAATATTTTCCATGGGAATTATGGAAAACTGGAGCAGATGATAGTAGGCTTAGACATCATTATCATTACAAGCTTGTTTCTGGACACCAGCTCTGCTTCATGTATACGGCTGTATTATGGACAACAACGAAACCTTGGCGGGAGCTGAAGCAGTTCATCTGGATGAGGATGTCAAGAGCTCTGCCGTGCAGCCGCACTCGGCCGAACTGCTTCAACTACCCTTGTCTGACGCAAACGACAACTGTCACCGATGCCAAATATTTTTGTATGTACACGGAAGCTTAAACGACGAACGACAACAAGCCTAAGAAAAATAAACCCACACGGCTCATTTCGGAACGCCCGAGACGTCGTTCGATCAAATTTCCAGAAAGTCGCGGATTGAAAAGAAACTGCAAACTAGCATTTCCCCGGATCAACCGCTGAATCTAACTGAAACCGGGTAACGGAGACGAGCCGCTAGCCTGGGCGACCCTTTTCTTTTGTTGGGCGGAAAGTTGGGCGATATGACGATCAAGGATGGCCAGTGCGGATAAGGGCACTGTATATCATACAACGTTGCTGCGTATTTCAGTTGTCGTGCTTGTCGGCTTTTCTTAGGTGAATGTGTGTCCACCCCGGGCCCTTGATCGTGTAAGGTTCTGTTGCGGATCACAGCCAGGGTGAGTATGATCGTGGGATCTACGGGAAGTGTCAAGGCCTTGAGGCTCAGGTTGGCTCTTGCATCTCATGCGAATTCATAGTATACCGGAGGCAATCCTGCAACAAAGAACAAGGGAAAGAAGAGCACTGCAGATGTGAGATTGTATGTCTGCATGTGGGAGACGTAAGCACTACTCTCAGAACACACATGGGTGGAACAATTACTAGAGAGGGGTATCCGTGCAGGTTACTTAACTGCCTACACAGGCTGTGATGTCTCCTTTTTGCATAATATGCCTGCTTATCCGCTTTTTTCCCCTCAGCCCGCAGTCACTAGATATCACACTCGCCGTAGCCGTATGACACCGCATTTCTCTCCCGGCAGCAACTCATTATTGAAGGACTGCGAAGCCCCACTTCCTCTTATCTGCGTGCAAAGTTGATTATGATATGGGCCCTGCAAATTACTGGGAATCAGGCAGATTGATGCCCCACTGGAGAAGCACTTGACCAGCGGAATAGCGCCAAGAGAATATATCTGTTAGAATACTAGCTGCCGCTACGTTGGAGAGAATACTCGAACTTTGTAGGCTTCTGAGGTATGGGTAGAATATGTACAGCCGATTTAATACTAACATCTTTTCCAGCTCCTCAAATAGATACGAGGTCAATCCCAAGTCCAGGATAATCGCAAACACAATGAGCATAGCATGATCACTCAAGCTACATGACATTCCTCGGTCGCGTAATCTAGATCCCTACGTGTTGGACCACGCAGATAGTGATGCAACTCCCCATTCTGATATCCATTATTTGTTGTCAATTTCGTGCACTTCATCCTATCACGTTCATTGACTCCATCAAAGAAGCTCTTCAAGCACTTTCCCATGGAAGTCCGTCATTTTTGCGGTGCGCCATGCTCTTTGTTGTGTATCATCTATCGCTCTACCAAGTAGTCCAAACTCTTTCCTATGAAATTGGGGCAGATCGACTGTCTCCAGTTTTTCTTATTGCGAAATACTCATTTCCTCAAACCAGAACCTCTTTGAGAACAGAGAATACTAATCGAGCTTCCGCAACCATGAATACCCACAACAATCAGCAGCACTAATCTGACTCCTCCTTTACCACCAGCCCGGATCCTTCTCCAGCGACGACGACGACCACCACCACCGCCACCATCATCAACGGCTTCGACATCGTGCAAGCAGCCATCGACCACCTCCGCACGTGCGACGCGCTGCACGACATTCGTGAGGCGCGCGCTGGCGATGCCGGGGAAGAGGTTGGTGAAGTATGGTAGTGATTAACAAAATGGGGAGGTCCGGTAGCAGGCTTGCGGAGCTTTACTGATACCTGACGGTTTGGTGTCTTGGATGTAGCGGGCAGCGGCATGCCCAGTTTGCGATGGTTGGCAGCTGAAATTAAATTGATCACTCAGAGTGTTGCTCCCCTGTTTGACAATTGACGATCTGGGATACTGGAAATGTATCTACTACTATAGGAACACGTTTGTAATGGAGCATGGGTTTTACTGGTTTTGCAAAGAGATGATCGAGCAGAAGAGTGATGCAGCCGAATTTTAGCGCCGACCGCGAAGATCAGATTAGGATGGGCATGGGTAGTTGGAGCATTCGTCGGGACGCACGTGTTGTCTGTTTCCGGTGAAAGGCCTATCTGGATGAATGTTTCAACTCCCCATGGATGAAGAGCAAGGCTTCCGTCCCAACTTGGACCTGGCAATGCATATACTGTTATTTCAAAGACATATTGACTGAAACACCTCCGAGATTTCATCATCCCGATTGAATTTGACATGCTCAATCCTAGGCTGAACCTTGAGGTGTTGAAATACATCAAAAGACCGAAGTGCGCCCAATTTCTTCGGGCAGGCAGAGAATCTCGTATACCACACCCCGTAGTGGCGTTGAGTGCCCAATATTCTGACACGAAGATTGAGTAGAGACTTGTGGAAAGATTTAGCCCTTCGAAGCAGGGCCAGCCATCTGGATTCAACTTGGTAGATGTCTCTCTGCACAAAAGAGTCCGGAAGACTATCCCGAACGCCGGTTACAGTCAGAAAGTGGCAAAGTAAGACATTCGGAAAATTCTTGTCACTCCTCCGCCACACTTGAGCATTGACTTTGAGCATTGGTTTTGAGCCGGTCATACTGAGTGAGTTCCACCGCTTGCATTCGGAAAAGTGACCATTGACCTGTGGATACAGACCGGTGGCGTCAGAGTCGGTAACGTTGTTCATTTTCACGTTGTTTGCTGGCACAAAATGACGTACGTACTTTTCGACTAAATGAACTCTCCATTACGGTTCATGATGCCATCTTTTGCCGTTGAGGGAGAGCTGAACGATAGCGAAGAATAGTAGAATAAAGACAATTCCTTGCATTTCCCCTCCCATACCGGCACTCACGGCATTGCGGCAAGGAAGTCTCGTTGGAAATATATGACGGAAGACGTACACGCAGTCACTTTTAAGCCGGTAGGCTTTTCGTGACCACACTGTTGAAGTCAGATGCAGTTCTTTACAAAGGCGGCAAGGGGCAAGAAAGCATTCAAGACTATTGCTAGGTGTTATCTTAATCCAAGATCAATGAGATTATAGTGTAGTGCTTGATCTGGCAGTTGAGATTTGGATTGACAAGGCGAGATAGCGCTCGAGAGGAATCTTCTACTTGATTTCTTCGGAACCGTCTTCATCAGCTTGGCATTTCTGTTTGTGGTCAACAGGGGGAGGTATTGTAGGTCCTTCCTGGCCTTTCTCTCTAGTTCTGCTTCTCTATTATGTATTCGCCTTTCTGTGGGAACTTCCCTACTCTTTCAGGTCTGTATTTGAATAAGAATTTCTCCCCTGTCCTTGATTACTAAATCTAGGCCAAGTCTGTCATCTTGTCTCGGCACTTGAACATGCATATATTTATGTTCCATTGCGACTTTCCATTATTATGTCTGCGTATTATGGAGGATGTCTGGTGGCCAGAGAAATCAGGTTTGTACCCTTCATAAAGGTGCTCTACGGAGGATTGATCTTTATGGCTTCTTCCGAAGTCTGATTTTATCCATATTCCCATGGCAAGGCTGACTGGTGACAAAGATTGAAAGGAAGTAGCCCTTACTCAAACTAGGTCTATTCCTGGATATGTGTATCTCGAGAAGCAAAGTGGAGACAATTCCCGGAGCGTCAGCTTCATGCTACTGGTATGGAGTAAAATTCCATAAGGTGAATCGCCATGCTGATTGTATTGCCCAGGCCGTTCGATACGAGTTTTATTGGTCTCGGTAGTACAAGTGCACGAGTGAAAAACTAATTGCGGAGCTTTCGCCGCCTATGCCACACACCAGAATAAGTTCCGATACCGCCAAAAAAAATAGAAATAGACATTTTAATGATAATTCCAGCTCCAGAAAGACGGTGTTCCGTTACCTGTAAGTTGAGGTCTGTGATCCGTAAGTAGAATTGTTGTCGAGGTGCTATGAAGGGGTTGCGGCTGGTGCGAGTATGATCCACAGCAACAGTTTTACTCGAGATTTGGTCACGAATGAATTCCTGTCAGCCGAGCTAATTAACAGGTGCGGAATGGCAAGCCTCAAAGCCAGGATTGAGCTCTGAACTGCTTCTGGATATATGGGGAGCCGATATGACCCCTGAGTGACACTCAACGTATTTTCATCAATACTAAAGTAAAAAAGTATCAGAATGGATATTTTCTTACATTATATGCATTCCGCGTTCATCTACGCTTGTTTCTGGTGGGGTTTGGTCCCGCATTCACGCTAATTTCGTGTTTTGGTGCTACTTCATAATACATTTACCCAACTCACTTTCCCATCAAACCAGCCGCTCCAGATACAATTCTGGACTCCGCTTTCAATGGCTCAGTGGTCTAGTGGTATGATTGTCGCTTCGGGTAGTGTTCCCAGTCCTCTTAAGAGGTCTAGAAAGCATCTAAGCTTGAAATGTGACAGGCCCCGGGTTCGATCCCCGGCTGAGCCCCTCCTTTTGCTCCCGCACGCTGTTTGCATCATTCTTTTTGCACCAGCGGAATGCCAGAGTCTACTTTACCTCTTGCCCAACCCGCTTCTGCTATTGTGTATAGGGTGGTGCTACAATATCAAAATGACCCCTTCTTGCAACCGCCGAAATTCCGATCTTGCGGTAAGAGAGTGCCGGTATTACCTCGGAGCAAGCGCAAATATGTATAAGAGAAACAAGCAAAGCTGCCTCTTCTTTTTGAGAGGTCACAGAAGTGCAGAAGACCAATTTCTTGATAGTGGTTCGGAAGTGCACAGTTGAGGGGACTGGATGCGCCAACAGAAACGCGTTCCGCCAAGCCAACGGCCACGTCTCCACCGTAATACATGCGCATACAGACATGGAGAAAGCCTGAAACAGCACCGAAGCCTTCCTCAATTCACCAAAATTTCCATGGCTCATCCAGGCCTCAAGTTGCATTCCCTGAGGTCTGGTAACGAGCCGCCAAGACGTCACCGAGCCACAGAAACAGAAACTTCTTGCCGGAACCTTCATACGTAATGTGTCTACCACCGATCGCGCACAAAATGCGGAGGTAATGATCAATGCATCCTCATGACGTTGCTGAATGTGGAGTGGAAAGACTCGTAACGATGCGAAAGTCAATAACTTCGAACGTCGTGAGTAAAATGAAGGCGTGTGAGCATTCTAAGATCCAATGAATTTTATATTGCCATGATGTCATTGGCGGTTGCGGTGAGAAACGCCTTGAATGTGTCGAATCACCTCCGCCAATCCGCCGGAGTCGGGGCGGTCTGGTTGCGAAATCGGAATAAACCTGAATCTTACGATGTAATGAAATATAGTTCGTTCGCGCTGAGCGTGACCGTCGAGACTCAAGAGCGCTTTGAGGCTGTGCAATGCCAGGCGTTGGTGGAGATTTGCGTGTTGCAATTTTTGGTTTGTCGGCAGTCGACTCCCAGTCAACAGACACAGCCACCATCCTACGGAGCAGGCCCCTGAGTTTGATTGAGCACTTCGAACGTGCTTCAATTGTTCCCAAAATTAGTCTGTCGATTCGCATCGTCGTTTCAATGCATCGCAAATCGGCATTGGCTCATACTGCGGCGTCCAAAGTGTGGAATGCGCAGCTGATCCTGAACCGGTGCGGTGATTCCAAAGTGTTTCCGGAACGTATGGAAGCTAATCGATGCTGTTCTCATGATCCGCTGTGATTCTCCAGTGGGGAAATGGCCGTTTTAACTGTGGAGAAATTTTGAAGGACAACGACCCAGAGGTCAATGCTCGACTGTGTGATCACCCCAAAACGAGACACTCTTCAGCTCCGGTCATGCCGGAAGCAACAAGTATGCATTCCCCCATTGTTACAATGCTTTTATTGAATATTCTCTATCATTCTGGCAACGCAAAACCCCTATCTGATCCTTCTGCGGCGCTCAACACCAAAAAGATGGTATCCAAACCATCCAAAAGAAGTGCAAAAGCACGGGTCTTGCCGCGGATCGAACGCGGGGCCTCTCGCAAGCAACTCAGGGTTTGCCCTAAGCGAGAATCATACCACTAGACCACAAGACCGCTGTTGGCCTTCATTGGAAGGTTGTTGAAAATGAGTTGGATCATAAAAATTTATATCTCCATCAAACTTTTATCGTTTTGGTCCCCGCAACGTACCCCGCAGTTTTCCCGGCGTACCCTGCTTCATGGGGAACCAAAGAATAGGCAAAGAACTAATAGTAACAGTGTCCACAAGTGCTACGATCCTGGAACAGTCAGGGGCATATTTTAGGCAAAATACTTCCAAAAGCACGGATTGGAGCGCCATTATGAGCTTAAGCATGAAACTTTTATTAAAAAAGATGTTTCCGCTTGGTTTTACTAATGAAATGGGTGCAGTATTGAAAGGGTTGATCTGTGGAGCGTATGTGTATATGGGTGGACATCTATTTGTAGAAAAGGGCAGTATTGAAAAAACACTCTTTCACAGGAAATGAGACTTTGAAGCAGCGGACAGAGAAGCCTCTTGAGACAGTAGCCATAATATTGGCGCCACTTACATGTAGTATGGCGTTGCACATGATGCTTCCGCACCGAGTCCGAAGTACAAGCCAGATGACACAGTAAGCAAGGCTGAAACCTGCCTTCCATAGCAATGACCTCGTATAAGTGTTACTTTTAAAAATTTACCGAAGAGCATTCCTGCTACTCATGTGGAGGCACGTTTACCAGCGCCTGAACACTGCTGTGTAAAGTAATATCACCTGCGGTCTTTCACATACATACATCGTCACACCAGTAGAAACAGCGCAAAACACGGTAGAGTATTACAAATTCATGCCGGTAATTGTTAGTGTAGCTACTCGATATTGGTCGGCCAGGATCCAGATCGGAGGGCCCGATATAGACCCCATCCTGCTGGATGCAGCAGGTACGCCCACGCGACTGGATCTGGACCAGATAAGCTTCCCCGCAGATCGATATAGAGGGGTATCGCAGGCAATGGTTAGCGCCAAATGTGGTTTTCCCATAAGGCCAGATTATTATTATGAGAGTTACGAGGAGTGGAAGGATTCATCCGGACCGGTCTGTTCCTAGAAATGCAATACACCCGCGTCCGGACGAATGCTTCCACTCCCCACGAGGTTATGCTTTCTAGAGGCCGTCGTCGCTGGCCATCAGTTGCAATACGCTCTTGTAGAGTACTGACATCATCATTCGCACGTACCTGTTCGGCGCAGCAAGCCGACCGGCATCCACCTCCACGACCTCCCATACACTAGTTTGCGCATAGTGAGGACGGTTTCGAAAACGTCGATATGACAAGTGCAAACGCACACAGAAAGATGAAGCATTCACCCGAATATGAGCGCATCCAGAGTTTGTTAGCATTTGCATCTGTACGACTGCCAACTTCCCATGCGCATATGTACTTGCCATGGCACTGCTCTTGTAATAATTTTATACTCCGCTCACCCAGTATTTCAAAAGATGTTAGAAAAACAAAAGCATGCGGGGTAGAACTCGTCATCCCGATATGGCTATACGAGAACGGCTGCAGTATAGACGATTAGGTAAAAGCCTCACGTCTTCACGCACGGTCTATTTATGGAGTACGAGGTTCTATCCAAAAATCGCACCAGGTACCCGTTCATCTCTCAACCTCCAGTAAAAGGTCCTCTACAATGTTCCGTATTTGGCCCCATCGCTTCTGCAATACGCTTCTCCTATCAGATTCAGAGAGATCTTCGACCTGCTTGTTTACCTTGTCTACCTCGCGCTCGTATTGCTTCAGGATTTCCACCAGGCGCCCGTCGACGCCCTCCCGTTCATCGGCACCTTCATCAAAGCCATCAGCAAATGCGCGCCACCTATTCCCGGGTAGAGCAAGCGCTCGCAACACAACTTGGGTGCGAAAGCAAGGTTGTGAGGGGTCGATAGTGTAGTTTCTGAGGTCCTTAGTGAATCATTCAAGCAGAAATGAAGGGCGAAAATGAAATACCCTAGAAAGCCACGGTCATCCAATGCCTCCTTTCGCGTTTTGGAAAGCTTGGGAATAATTATGTGGTCAAGTTTCGTCTCATCCCACTTGTTGGTGTCGAGAATGAAGCCGTCTTGGTTCTATTAGCAATGATTTTCGAGTGAAAAAAGGGCCCGAAGCTTTCTCACATTCGACGAGGAGGAAGTCATTGCTGTGCGGCCCGTAAGAGAGAAACACTTCTTCTCCAGGGTCTTCAAACTCAAAAATTAGCTGATCATGGTGGAACGCGGGAAATGGGATTTAGCGGTGCTCACTGTATTCGCGATTGCAGGTGATTGTGAAACCCTTCAGATCATGGTCCACCGCACACTCCGATCACTTAGCAACATCAACCAAATAATAGGGGTACGGAGCGGGAGGCACCCACTCCTTCATCGGCATGGTTGAAATACTCCATGAACGGGCACAGTGCCATGCAATCATCCGGATCGAGCTTACGTCTCTTGACCTGCTGCTTCCCCGTGCGAGTTGTAGTTGGGTAGTCCCAGTAGAACGTGCGTGTATTTACAATCATCCAGTAGTAGGTGAAGAGATCGCGACAATCCTTGTCAGGGAGGTGGTCCTTGAGGAGCTCCCAATCTACTTCGAACTTGGCTTGCTGCTTCTCGAGGAGACCTGACCAAGGTGAGTTCTGTGGTCAATGATCGCCGAGGAACGCGAGGAAAAGCAAGGATCACGCAAATCATGAAGAATCAATATCGGAGCACAGGACCTACTATTCGCGTGGGCCGGAAGCAACTCCTTTTGAAGTTCTTCCCAGTTCATCGGCATGATGGCCTCAAATTCCTCCTTTTTCGGCCACACGGACTCCCAAATTCGGTGCGGCGCATCGCACTTGGCACTCGTCAAGGTGAGATACGCAGCCAAGCGGCCATGGACGGTTGCCTCCTTTGGAAGGCGAACATCTTTGACGTGCTTCGACTCAATAGTCAGTAGTGATTTGGCCGGGACGGAGACCAGCAAGTCCCCCTGTTTCAGCGGTTTGGTTGCAAGCACGCCCAGACCTCTGCCGGGCAATTTGGTAGGAGTGACACCATCGATAGTTACGCCAAGCTGGTCTTTTGCCCACGAGATGAAGTGCTCGTGTTCGGGACCGGGCGAGGGCGTTTCCATGTTGTAGAGTGAAGCAAGGACAGCTTGGTTGGGGTGAACGGTGATGGTGATACCGGCGGCGCTATTGACTTGACAGCAACGTGGCAATCCTGTGGTCCATTTCGGCTGTCGGTGATGAGTGTGAGGAATGCAGAGGACTCTAAAGGACAAACTTGGCCGAGGGCCAAGGAATGCAGAATAGTGTCGCGGAACGAGAGCTACCGATAGCGGCCACAATTTTTCTCCCGCTATCGATAAAGCTGCCTCTGCAACGGAAATCGAACCACTGTCATCAGACGTCGAACATCGCCTCAGCTCTGCCCACCTGAGCTCTCCCTCTCACAACACTGACCATGCGACAATGGCAGCGACACTGAAGCGCCCATTATCCCGGGCCATCTGCGCCTCCCCTTGCGCTCAGCTCACCCGATTGCCACCACACGCCCGTGCTTCCTTCTCCGTGCTCAACCGCCCACCGCCAAACTACCCCGGCCATGTGCCTCTGACGGTGATCGAGCGCGGCGCCCTGGCCGTCGGCTCCGCCGTGTGGTCGCTCATTGATCCGCGCCGCGGCGACCTCATTGCCGCCCTGGGCGAAGCCACCGCGCAACCCTACTTCATCTATCGCCTACGCGACGCCATGCTGCGCGACCCGACGGGCCGCCGCATTCTACGGGACCGTCCGCGCATCACTTCAAAATCCCTCAATGTCGAATACCTGCGAGGCCTACCCGAGAACACTGTCGGACGTACCTATGTCGGCTGGCTCGATCGCGAGGGCGTCAGCCCGGATACCCGCGCGCAGGTGCGCTACATTGACGATGAGGAGTGCGCCTACGTCATGCAACGGTACCGCGAGTGCCATGACTTTTATCACGCGCTTTGCGGGTTGCCAGTTTTCAGGGAGGGAGAGGTTGCGCTGAAGGCGTTTGAATTCGCGAACACGCTCTTGCCAATGACTGGGCTTAGCATCACAGCGGCATTGACGTTGAAGAAGAAGGAAAGGGAGAGGTTCCTCAAGATATATGGGCCGTGGGCTGTGGAGAATGGCTTGAAGAGCAAGGAGGTCATCAACGTCTACTGGGAGGAGTGCCTGGAGAAAGACGTGGATGAGCTGAGGACCGAATTGGGGATTGAGAAGCCTCCGGACTTGAGAGATATCAGGAAGCAGGAGAAGGAGAAGAGAAATGCTGAGAAGGCTGCCCGGGAGGCGGCTCGGTCGGCAGTCGTCTGATGCTTACTCCAGATAAGGTATATATTAGACATTTTTGTAAGAAAACTATACATAATGACACCCCGAACATCTGTCACGGGAGGCGAGCACGGGTGGATTCCGCAATGCTTTACATGAAGCTTGCCATGAGTGGACACGACACGACATGACGCACGGTCTGCAGCATGCGATGCGAGCTGGTAGCTGTCGGCACTACTTAAAACACCCGCCTGAGAGCACGCGTTTGCCAATAAGTATGATGACGACGATCAATCTCGCTTTCTGCTGCGCACCGCATCTCCGTACGGGATGTTTGACGTCGATGGAGCAGAGGATCAACAACTTTTCATTCCGGACGTTTCGGAAGGTTAACCTGGTCAAAAGGCTCCAGCAAAGCATTCCCACAACCGAAGCTTGAGTCCGAACCCAACGCCATACCAAATGCAAGAAGGGTATCCCTCGATTTGTCCGTGAGCACAAGGCCTAGAGATCCAGCAGGTCGTCGTCATCATCATCCCATCCGCCGCGCCTCTGCACAACAATCTTCTCCTGCTGCTTCTCCTCCTGCTCCGACACGGCACCCAGGATATCCTTCAACTGGGCCTCGGTGACCTTCTGGCGCAGCTGGCCAGAACGGGCGAGCATGATGAGGCGGTTCTCGATGTCGTTGGCGCGCGACTCCTTGACCATGCGGATGCGGCCCAGACGGTCGGCGGCCTCGGGGAGAAGGATCTGCGAGAGGATGGCCTGGCGGGCCTCTGCTTCGCGAGCACTGGGGGAAGGTCAGGACGTGTTCGAGAAGCGTCTTGGGCTTGCGGAGGGGCCAAGGGGCGGCGGCGGAGCGTACCGTTGCGAGTCTTCCTGGGAGCTTTCTCCGCCACTGCCGGCGCCCGCGCCGCCGCTCTGCTGGCGGAGCTGGGCCAGGCGGGCCTTGCGAATCTGCGGGAGGTCAGCGCGCGGTTTCACACGGGTGGGCGCGCGGCGTGAGCTGCACCTCTTCAAGATCGGCGTCAGACATTGCAATCTGCGGGCTGTGCTGGCGGTGCCTGGTGGTGGATGGCGGGGCTCGAGGTTGCGGTAGGAAACACTGCAGGGTCAGCGTTGGCGCAGCGGGGGCCAGCGCTACGGCAGACCACGCGGGCGAATGATGCAGCCGCGTGCGTCGCGGCCTGGCGGTTGGCTGCGCGTCCCGCGCTGTTTCGCTCCGTCAATTGCTGCCGGCGTTCCGTGGCGTGTCGAGACACGGCGCCGGCAAGGACTACTGCCCGGGGGCCTGTGGGGACTTTGCTTCAGCTCGCACGCGATGCCAATCGTTCAGCTTCGCCGCGGACTCGCAGACTATCTCTTGCCGCGATAGGCATGCGCGAAGGGCTGGACTGCTACGGAGTCACGAGCAACGCGCTTGGCTAGGCAGGTCGCCGAGCACGGCAGACGGGAAGCGCCGGCCGCGGCTCGGGGCAGGCATGTGTGGTCGCACTCGTCGCACACGCGGGAAACGGGCGAAACGAGGCTGTTGCCGCATCGCCAGAAATAAACAGGCCGGCTGGCAGATGGGCGGGCGGAGCTGCGCGATGCGGACGCAGGTGCATTCCGCAGAGTCCCCACGGGCGTCACGGGCGTGCGCATGCCGTGCAGTAAAGAGCGGGCCCGCCGTCTTGCAAGGCGCAGTCTCGTTGGGCGGCGCTGGATGCCTCGCCAATCGTATTCGACAAGCGGCGCGCTTTGACTTTAAGCAGCCCAGGGAGCCGCCGCAAGCAAGCTGCTCGCACGCCTGGATACATCATCGCTCATCTCACGCCTCCCCGACCAAACGTCCTCCCGCCCTCCCGCACCCTTCCTCCCGCGCGCCCTGCTGGCTCACACAACTCACCCTCCTCACCCTCTCACCGACACGTCTGCGCGATGCCCATGCCTGAGTAAACCGGTCGCACCCGACGCCGACGCTCCTATCTCCGCTCTCTTGTCACTCCTTTGCCCACGGGCCTCGCGCTTTCCTTGTTCCTGAGCCGATCACCCGTCGTTCAAGCTGGCTGAGTAAGTCGAGCCTTGCCCTGCAGCATTCTCACTCTGCGCCTCAGACTCCGCCGCCCAAGCGGCCGCACTACAATACTGACCGCGGAAGACACAGTTCCTTTTTCTTCACGGTCGGGGGCTGGGGCCATGGCGGTGGCGGCCTAACACCGTCCTCCCGACTGTCGTCGCAGCGCCGCCCCATCACGCCGACGTCCAAGACGACCTCGACCATGAAGGCCCTCACCAAGTCGACCTCGACCCCGGCTCTGCCACGCAATGTCTCTCCCGGCCCTGCGCGCTCGATTCTCGGCCGCCCGGAATCCGGCGTCCTGAACACCATTCCTGATCCGCGCACCCCGAGTCCCGGCCGCCCAGGAACCAGTTCAGAACGCCCGGAGACGCCGCGCCATCCCGACCTGAACGATGAAGTTGCTACGCTGAGCACGAAGCTGATCAACGCCATCAACCATCAAACCAATCTGGACGACAATCTGCAACAGGCCCGGGCGGAACTGGAAATGGCACGCCGCCGGATTGAGCAATTGGAGGCGGATGCGCAAGAGCACGAACGGATTATGCGGCGCATGGTCAAGAAAGACGACTACGACAACATGGAGATGACCCTTCGGAAACAACTGCTGGAGGAGAAGAAGGCTCGGTTTGCCGCTGATCAAGAAAAGAAGAGAATTGAGAACGAGCTCGAGAACCTCACGACTGCACTATTCCAAGAAGCCAATACGGTAAGTCTTGGCGTTGAATACGTGCAATACTTGTGCTGACCAATGCGCAGATGGTTGCAGCAGCGAGAAAAGAGACGGAAGCATCCGAGAGGCGAGTTGAACACTACAAGACTCAAATCAAGGATGCTGAGGCCTTACTTGCATCTCATCAAGAACAGCTTCGCGATCTCAAGGATGTGATGGCGGCCATGACCGCGGAAACCGACGACAAAGAGACAACCGTTACCACGAATACTCACGTTTCCACAGCGCCATCAACACCGGCCGTTGTCCCCGCCGACAGATCAAGCCGTGCGTCTGACAAAGCGAGTCTCACACCCAACACTCCGCACGACGAAGATATCGAACCAGCTCACCCATTGCACTTTAATCATCTCATCAGTCCGATTTTGCGCTCGGATATTGAAGCGTACAACGAATTCCAGGAATTGTTGAGAATTGCTAAGACTCACATATCAGCACCGAATTCTCGCACCGCAAGCGGAAACTACGGCGGTCTCAACGTCATGGGTCTTGGATCGTTAGCGAATATATCAACCGCCAGTCTCAGCCTACAGCCGCAGCAAACCAACAGCTCTGAAACGTCCTTGCCGAAATCGGTCAATTCTGTTAACAAGGAAACTGGTGTAATATTGCCCGCTCTGAAGGAAATCAAATTCTACAAGCGAGCATTGACCGAGGATATCGAGCCGACTCTCCGTTTGGATAATGCGCCTGGACTTTCTTGGCTAGCCCGTCGGACGGTTCTCAACAGCATGACCGCCGGCTCTTTGACCATTGAGCCGCAGCCGCCATACGCTAGGTATCGTGGCCCTGTTTTTGCCTGTAGCCTATGTGGCGAAAACCGGGTCTCCAAGGTCATGAACAAGGATGGAACCGATCCGTATGCGCGCAAGCATAGGTTCAGGACTTCAGATGAGAAGGATGCCCAGCGATATCCACTTTGTGATTTTTGTTTGGCTCGTGTTCGCAGCTGCTGCGATTACATTGGTTTCCTGCGCCTGTGCCGCGACGGGCATTGGCGCGCCGAAAACGGAGATGAAGAAAAAAGTGCATGGGAGGAGAGTGTACGGCTTCGCGAGCGCATGTTCTGGGCGCGTATTGGCGGCGGAGTCGTGCCCGCCTACATCCATCCGAATATCAGTCCGAAGAGCCCGACGGTGGAGAAGCGGCGAAGCGGGGCGGTTGACCCAAGGCAAAGTGTCGACAGCGAATTGAGACTCAACCAGGATGAAAGGGGTGCTGTCGACTCAGCCCCGGACACGGAGAATCAGACGATTCAGGAAGGCCAAGGCGAAAAAGAAGACCCTTCAAGTTCGGAGAAGCAGGGGAAGAGAATCGAGATCGGCCGGACTGTCATAACTCTTACGGACGGAGACAATGCTCTTGAGCAAAAGCAGGATTCCGCGATCGCACTCGACTCAGAAGATGAGCGAAGAATTGAGACGGAAGCCGCCGAGCAACTCCAAAGCGAAATGCGCAAAAGTCTTGAGTTGCATGACGTCGAAACCGAAGCTGACAAGGAGGCTGATGACAAGCGAGCCGATGCCGAAACACAACCGACTGAGACCCCGAAGTTACAGTCGGAGAAGGCGGCGGTGCCAGAAACAAAGACCGAGGACGAGGACGAGGACGAGCAGAAATCTATTGCCACCGACGACTCCAGCAAACGGGCGTCGGTGATGCCAGGCGGCTTTGAGTGAGAGAAGAGATTTCTTCTTAACCCTCTGCGCACGCGAACCCTCCTTTTGGCTAACAGCAATTTTTAATGACACCTAGTCTCATGGCGCGCTCGGCAGCTTTCCTCGCCATGGGCATGTTTTAATGCTCTTTGACGATTCCTACGCGTCCTGTCGATTCCGTCCGTTGTTTTCATCCCTTGCGCGTCCTGCTTTCTGCGTTGCATTTATTGCTCGTTTAACCCTCCTCGTATTCGTCCGTCGTACGTTGCCCAGCAGCAGCATCTCGGCGTCATCGCTGCCGTAAAGTTGCAATACGGATGGAAACTTCAACATCCGTACCGCCGTTCCCAAACGCAACACCACCTGGCGAACTAGAAAGTCTCAAGCGAAGCGCGCGTTGCCTTTGTGAATTTTTCTCCTACCGGCCCGGTTTTTTCGTGGACATCTTTTATACCTTTTTGGCCATCAGCACTCAACATACGAACTTTGTAATGCGCGCATCACGATACATACTTTGCATCTTCAGTTCCAACCGGGCCTCTCCTCTTCTTCAAATTCGAACGCTTTGGCAACGCGTCTTGTTCAACACAACAAATTGCTCTGCAGGGAGGCTCCTGGAGACAATCACTTCTTTCATTTTCTTCGCGCGAACAATCTTCATTTACCAGTAAGCAATTTTAATGTATTTGGGCAAACTGCGGCATCTCTTTTCTTCAGGAGAAGCACGCATGGCCCAGCGGGAATTTTTTTAATCCATCATGGGAGGAAACGGGATTCGCGAACGTCACGCATATCATCAACATTATCAACTACCACGGATGGGAGAGAACTCTTTTAAAGAGCGAAGGGGGATCAGACGTCCCCGTTTTGTTCTTCCCTGCTTTTTTTTTTTTGCGTTTGACGGGTGGGTAAGAGAAAGGGAATATAAGAGAACTGGGAGGGAAGGACTAGGACGATTAGGCAAGGGCCTTACACGAATATAGACGATGGGATTGGTGGGGGACTACTACTGCAGGTTGAATGGATTTTTCTTTCTTTGTTGTTGATTTCGCTTGAAGGAGGAAGGAGGAAGGAGGATGGAGGAGGAATGGGCTGCTTGAAATTTCCCTCTGCTTACGTCTGCCTGGTCTTGAGTTTATAGCGGTCCGTTGGGTTTTTTGCTTTGAAAAAGAAAGACCAAGTCGCATTGCATGTACCTTTTTTTGGTTGAAGAAGAGAGGGTGTAAGGCAAAGGAGAAAAGTTCAGGCAAGGGGAAAAGAAGACGTCGCAGCAACGACAAGACTTGTACGATAATGAACGTTCAGTAAAGAAAAACAATAAGGTGGCTTTTGAAAGTGTTGGTTTTGGCTCTCTTTTTTGGCTTGCTGAGTTTCGTCTTTTTTGCTTTCTGATAAGAGGTTGTGGGGAAGGAGAGGATGAACAATAGACATTGAATATCAGAAATCGTGTCATGAACAGTGGCTTTCCATTCTTTACTCACATTTAGCTGTCGAGTTGATATTTCCACACTTGCATCCCGACGAATGCTTCATGCCAACTCTTTAGCCCTCGCCGCTCTTCCCCTTCTCCGGACGAGAGAGTGCGTCTGATTTTGCTTTCGACCTCTTAGCATTCTATTCCCCTAAATCGGGCCAGGCAACAACGACACAAGATCAGAGGTAGATCACAATATTGAAGTAGGAATATTCAGATTCGCAGCATCACGGTTGATTAAGTTTACTTTCTCTTTCCTCCACCCTCGCCTATCGAGTACCCGATCGGATCATTCTTCCCAAGCAGTGTGACATCCTCATCGATCTCCCGCTGGACGACATTCTGCTTGCCATTGACCAAGCACATGATCAAGTAATTCATCGTGCATCTCACGCCCACCTCCTCGCCCCGCCTGACGATGTACCCATTAATGTATTCCACCTCGGTCTGCAATCCGCGCCGCGTGTCCGCCAGCATGCTGCTGATGTTCTCGCCCGTCTTGTCGGCGACCGACACGGCCAGCGTCTCGAGGCGCGCGGTGGCGAAGCGGGTGTCGAGGTTGGGCACGCCGCGCAGCTCGGGCAGCGAGCGGATGACGACGCTGATCTCGGACAGGAGCAGGCGCATGGAGCGCGTGAGGTGGAAGTTGTAGAGCAGCGCGCCGTTGCGCACGTCGAGCAGCGCCGTCAGCGGGTTGACGACGCAGTTGACGGCGAGCTTCTCGAGCTGGGCGCAGAGCAGGGCGGTGGGGGCGAGGCCGATGGCGCAGAGCGCGGGGCTGCGCGTCAGCGTGCGGAGCAGGTAGCGCGACGATGGGGCCCAGGTGCTGTTGGATGGGTCGCCGGGCGCGCCGGTTGGCTCGGTGGGAGCGGTGTCGCTGGCGTCGTGGGACTCGACCGTCGGGTTCCGTGGCAGAAGACCTAGCTGGATGGTGCCAACACCAGCGTGGATAGCTGAGAATGGAGATGACGAGTGTACGCCATGACTGATGATGCCCTGCATGTAATTTGGCCGCGATGCTTCGTCAGGGAACAGCTTCTTGTTGACTTCGTCGATGACGCCCATTCCGTTTTGCAGGAAGCATATAGTCGATGTTGACGAGAGGCGATGTTTGACAGCAGAGATGGCCGCAACGGTCGAGGGCGCTTTAGTGGTGACAATCAGATTGTGGATTGGCTCCGTACTGTCGGCACCGAGACCACGGGGAGCGCTGCTGCCATCGGGGGTGTTTCCTCTTCTGCGCTTCAGTCCAGGGTCGAAGGTGCGCGCGGGATCATCTCTGTACTCGATCTCTTTGCCAAATTCACGGCGATTGGGCATGGCCAGCTCGGCGTCAAATCCGCTTCTGGTTTCCGGCACACCAGCAGTAGTCAACTGAATTTGCCCCCCAGCTCTTTGCCATTCTTCCATCAGCGAGGGTTTGTGGAATAGAAGCGTAATTTTAGGAGCGCTTGGCACGGAGCTGAGCGAATGCGCAATCAGTTTGCCCACACTGCCCGTGCCGAGGATATGGATGCGTCGGGGAACATCAAGGCTCGGGTTTCGATCATCGCGGGTGTGTTCGTCGGATTGGGGGGACGTGGAGCTACTAGAATGTCGGACGTGTGGGGGCATTACGGTTGCGCGAGAACTGACATTTGGCGAAAGATTTCGACGTAGATATCGGGAAGGATGACGGCGAGCCATGGAGTTTGTAGAGAGATGAACAGCTAGAGAAGGATCACGGGTAGAAGAAGAGGGGAAGGCCACCCGGCCGGCGTAGATGCTACCGGTGGGACATGCTGTAGCGCGGCATGGTATTCTCGGCCGCAGCCGAGGGAGCGGATAGTTATGGGCGAAGAGAGACAGATTGAAGACTGGGGATGCTCGAGGCAGGGGGAGTGGCGGTTATATGCGCTGCGACAGCATTGGCGACGGAGCCGCAAGAGAGGCGTGCGAGAAGGGAGATGGAATCGGGAGGGGAGATGGGCTTAAGCTTAGCTCCGACGCATGTCGTCAACGAAAAGTGACAGCCGCTGCCTCACCGCCCTCGCCACCACTTTTTTCCGGCTCCGGCGCATTTCTCGCGAGAGACGCGCCCGCGTCTTTCACTTTCACCTCTCTGCATCGCCGCAGATCACCATGGACACCGCCGATCTGCACCCGCAGGTCGAGGCTCTGGATGACAACATCGATGACTTGGAGGACGCCCTCGGACCTTTGCTCCAGACCGCCCTGTCCGCCCACGCGAGCAAGCTCCCGCTGCTAGACAAAGCGAAGCTCTACACCCTGGTCACCTACGCCATAGAGTCCATACTCTTTTGTAAATCTCATCTCCTCAGTGAAAACTTTCGTTATTTCTAACATCGCTTCTAGCATATCTCAATCTCAATGGTGTCAAGGCCAAGGAGCACGCCGTCTTCACCGAGCTCACCCGCGTCCGCCAGTACTTCCAGAAGATTAAGCAGGTCGAAGAAGCTCCCATCAAGCCCAACCAGACACTCGATAAGGCCGCCGCGAACAGATTCATCAAAGCCGGTCTCGCAGGCAATGAGCAGTATGACAAGGAGCGCGCCCTGCGTCAGGCCAAGGAGCGTGCCATGGCTTCGCTGAAGCTTGAGCAGCTTAATAAGAAGAGGAAGGTCGAGGAAGCTGGGGAGACCAAGGAGTCATCTGAATCCTCAAGCTCAGATTCAGCGGAAGAGCAGGAGGCAGAAAACCCCGAGACGAGGAACAGCAAGCGCGCGAAGGCCGCCGATATGTGGGACGATGAGGCGTCAGTGAAGGACAAGAAGAAGAAGGCCAAGAAGGGGAAGAAGCAAGAGAAGGTCGAAGAGAATGACATGGAAGCTGAGGCAGTGGAGGGAGCAGAAGAGAACGAGGAAGGCGAGGTGGCTGAAGAGGCCAGCGGCACCCGGAAGCAAAAGTCCAGCCATGTGCCTCTGGGTCATAAAGCTGCATTCCAGGCACTGCTACAGGGTCCGATACCGAAGAGGGAGGAATCAAAGAGTGGAAAGAAGAGGGGTAAAGGAAAGAGGAAGTCAAAGGCCTAAGAGATGGGCCAGCCAAATTCTTCAACGTTAGCATACCGGATTACCACTTCTTTGCATGACTTGGCTAGCGGCGTTTGGGAGGATCGGAAAAGTCGTATACCAAATCATTTTAACAAGCCATCGACAGCATTACCAGGCGTTCGAATAAAAAGTTCTTATTAAACGCTTCGCAATGTGCTCATCAATCAGGAAGAATCCCAAAATATACTTAACCAGGAAATGTTGGAGCGGACTCTCGCATTAGAATGTCGTGGGGTCATTTGAGCGTTCGTGCTCACGTTTGCCTCAGCTGTTCGTGAACGTAATACCTGATCATGAAAGACCGCCACTGTCTTTCCGGTGTTCCAATCACTTTACTTCCTCTTCTTCAGAAGGGAGTTCCTGTCTGCATACAGAGCCCCATTGCCACCTGATCTCTATCATGACCACTGGTATGATAACTGAACAGCATGTGACATCTCCCCGTCAGACCGAACCTCCACATTTGACAAAAGTGACTACTTGAACCTGCGATATGCTACGATTCACGAAGGTAATTGAAAGTGGAATGCATGGAAATTTACTGGCTGCTATCCTTCGATCAGCTGTAAGACCATCACCCACTGCACACTTCCTTCCCAAAGTAGTTATGTTGAAGTGATTTCCCTTCTCCCTCCCCATGAAGACTCCATATCAACGAGCCATATCCTCCTTGCTGGGTCCAGCAGCAGAATCGCTGACAACGTCGTTAATAAGCTGCTGGAGTGCATCGTCAAAGCCGTCGTTGGGAGCTTGCTCATTTGACTGATGGACAGCTAGGGGAGTGGCCTGCGAATGCTGTCCATTCTGCTGCGCGACATGCTGGGCGGCCAGGTGCGCCAGTTTATCAATATCCTCCGCAGCTTTGGAATTGGCCTTCTGCGTCATATCTTCCCACTTCTTGCCAGTAGATAGCTTTTCCTTGGCGTGGGCCATATAGAGTCCGTTGCTCTGGACCCACGCCTCGAACTGCAACATCTGGCTGCCGCCGGGAGGGTAAAGGCTACCGGCGGCCTCCCTCAGGAAGTCCTGCTGGCGGTTGCAGATCTCATGCAGTGCAACCGCCATCTCAGTCCTGTTGTCCAGAGCCTCAGCCCTGCCCTTCAGCGCCTCGTTCTTGCTCTTTAGCGTCTTGCGTAACTTGCGGAGCTCCTCCTCCTGCTCGGCGATCTTGAGCTGTCCCTCACTAATGGTGTTGTTGCGCTGGACCATGACCGCGTTGAGGCGGGTTAGCTCATGCGTGCGGTTCTGCTCATGCATGGCGGCACGCTGGAGCTCGTAGAACCGCTGAGACAAGCCGGAGGGAAGAAGAGGCTGCAAGTCGCCACTACGAAGGACGGCCAGATCGCGGGAGCTGTCTGCGAGGCGTCGCTCATCCTCGCGACGCCGAACCAGCTCAAGACCCGTTGTGGGTTGGAATCGCGGATAGCCCTCAATGGGACCTTGCAGCTGGAGGGGGTTGCGGCGGTTCATGAAGTTCTGGATCTGACCAAGAGGGGACATTCCCTGCTGACCGCGGTCTGAGTAGCGCTCGACCTCGCGACAGTCGTTGTGATCGCGAGGTCGGGCACGGTCATGGCGCCGCTGGTAGTCTCTGTCCGGAGAGCGGCGCCTCAGCTGCAACGCTTGTGAGGAACGCGGGTGCGGGCGCTCTGAGTTGCCGAAGCGCTGATCGGGAAGACGAGGCGGAACAGGGCGCAGGGGAAGAGAAGAAGGGGGACGCAGATTGTTGTGGTTGGTGTGGCGGTCATGTTGGCGGTGGATCTGAAGAGCGGTAGGACGCTGTCTACGAGGAGAAAGGCCCCCGTGCGAGCGCGTCATGATGAGACTACAGTGTTGTACAGTTTAGCTTGTTTCGTAGAAAGAAAGAGCAAAAGGAGGATTTGCTTGCCTCTTGTTTGGCCGCGACCAATGCTGAGTGGATGACGGTTGTGCTGAGTCGGCGATGAAGCTGGTGGTTTTGAGGACGGGCGGTGCAGCCCCGAAAAGCAGTTAACTGCTTCGTGTGATGAGAAGGCGCGGGTGCTGTTTGTAGATCTTCTCGTCTCGTCAAAAGAAGAAGTGGCGGCCCGGGTGCATGCAGGTCAGCGACGCTTGTTCGTGCTGCAAATGTAATGGAAGCTTCTGCCGACGTGAATGTGGTAGATCTTCCTTGACGCTTGTATTCGGACAAACGCTCTCATCCACTCTTCATGTGGGAGAAAATTGCAATTGCTTTCATTATCGTTTCTTGTATTACATCAGTAATACGCACTGTGCTCATTGCATTCGGTTTTATCAGATAGAATCTCAATTCAATCTAGACATTTTGCATATCGCTTTGGCAGAGGCGCCTTTCATGAAGCAAGCTTTGTCTCAACAACGCCCAACCAGTTCGTCTGCCCATGTCGAATCCCGTACCTCAGACAGTCAAGCTTTGAAGAGCAAGTTCACTGTGACTCGTAAGGTGCTTTTCCCGCCGAGGCCTTCCTTCCCTTGATCAGCATATCCTTCAACTGGGCCAACTGCTCTTCCGCTGCTCTGATCTCACTCTCCTTCCTCTGCAGGCTCTCCCTCACTAGTTTCGCCTCTGCCTCTGCAGCGCTGCGCTGGTGCCTTTCCTTGGCGAGCTCCTGCGTCAGCGATTCAACCGTGACAGGCTTGCTCCAGAGCCTCGTGTCGGGGCCATTGGCATGGTTGCTGCTCAGGGGTGCGAACGCAGGCGCTTTGGGGTTGAGATGGCTGTTCTTGTCGGGAGTGAGGCCGTTGGTCTGAGTAGCGCTATCTTTGCCGCCGCCATCCTTGTTGCCGGGTGTGAATTGGACGCCGCGACTGGTCCGAGTGAGTCCGTTCAGCTGAGTAGCGTCACTGGTCTGGATGTTGCCGCCGGGCTTGCGGTCGTCCTTGCTGAGATTGCAGCCGCATCCGCCGGCGGTAGATCCAGTCTTGATTCCGTTGGCCGTGGCGGCGGTGAGGGTCATGAAGTTATCCATTTCTTGAGAAGTCGTGAGGTTGCTGAAAGAAATTTTGGGGGTTTGGCTTTGAAGTTGTGTGAAGGAGCTTGGGTCTGTGGGATGGTAGGATGTTTGTTATTTGTAGGGTGGATGACGCTGAGTTCACTTTTGCCCGTGGTACCAGGGTCCGCCGTATCTGTCCTGGGTTCTCACTTGGGGTCGCCTGAGGCGTCAAGTTCCAGTCATGTACCACCTTTGGCCGTTCTGGAAACCTGACGTAACGGGCTGATTTTCCCCGACGGATTTGGTCTCATACTAGATGCGCAACCACTCGCGCATGGAGCCTCTGAGCATTCACTGGTATGCCAGAGCCTACAACAACCACATGATTTCGCGCATGACGATTATAACATGGAACCAATCCTAGATGACTGCTGGCACAGAGCTGGTTCTATTGCCCATGACCGGAAATGAAGAGAATGGAAGTTGCACGGGCCCGGCATTCGGATCTGCGAGAATCAGGCAGGCGCACCCACAGTGCCTTCCCATGTTCATCAATCTCACAGACCAAGCGACGTCGACGTCCCTACCAAAACCTTCCCACGTAATTTCTTAGCGTAGAGGTTTACCCGCCAAGGAAGGCCGAGCCGCGGTATCACACTCTTTCTAGCATGTCTTTCCCACACTGTACGCTCCGCCTCCGGCCTACTATGCGTACCCTCCACGAACACTGCGCTCCGACGCGAGATTGCACGGCTCAAGAATCCAGCTATGAAGAGTCTGAATGAGTGGGATTGAGCTTGTGCAGGCGGTCATGGGGTGTGACGGGCGGTTTGAAGCTGACGTTTCGTCTCGAGATGATGCGTTTGCTTGAAATGTAGCTGGGAAATGGCTGTGTACCAGTAGTGGCTTTCAACAAAGATAGCTGAAGCGAAGAGTGAAAGCTTTAATCGGAACAGAAGTGTACTGAATTTCCAGTGACAAAGCTATCCGGACGAATGCTTCGACTTCCCATGGGGGTATGTCTCTGGTTTATCAGGAGTATCTCCTTCACCTGTTCACCCACACGACAAAAGCAGAACAGATAACGCGGCACGCCTGTTATGGACCGCTTCCTTGAGCTACAAGCATGAACTTCTGTCATGCCGGAAGTGGAACAATAGTCATGTGGTGGATGATCAAATGATCGAAATCATCTGTGATGAGTGGTGAATGACGCGCCTTGGCATGGCGCCGATATCGATTTCTCATTCCGCCGCCATGCTAAACAAGATGCCTTCCAGAGAAGAGAGGTAGCGAAAACAAAAAGTCGTTAGAGAGACGTGCTAAAAAGAAATTCCAACAACAAGGATGTGCTGCCGAAGCAAATCCAAACAGTTTACCATGACTTGGAATACCACCACGAGGCAGATGTGCCCATGAATTCACGAGACGCCTAATCATGTGAGAAGAAACAGACAAGAGAGCCGCCAGTAGAATTGTACGTTCCTGCTTTAGCACAGTTTTCCCACCATGTCTACCTTTCCTCGAGCTGGACCAATACGAGTGCACACAGATTAGACCAAGACTTGTACAGAACCTACCGATGTCTCATCTGCTTCGATCAAAGTCTTCGTCGTCAAATCTCTCTGCACTCCTTCCCCTAACGTTTCGGTTGCTCCAGAAGCTGCCAGCCCATGATTGTAGATCGTGGATTCCATCACGCGCCCATGAAACAATGCCACCGTCCTCGTCACGGCGACGTCCACGCTCAAGGTCGTGCTCATCAAGGCTTTCCATACTAGAGATGCTGATAGGTCTGGCGGCAGAAGGCGAGTCGTTTCGTGTCTGCGCAGTCTCGTCTTGGAAGTCTTCATCCTCATCTTCAGAATGGCGGCGAGAGCCAAGAAGCGGTCTTGTGGAGCCGCGGAAGGGCGAAGGCGAGTGTGAGTTTGTTGATGAATATGAGCTTGAAGCATGAGGTTGGGATGAGGATGCAAGGCTGCGAACGACGTCGCCCTTGCATATCGGACATGTGCGACGGCGTGTCGTTAACCAAGGAGTACTGGTAAAACGTCAGATCAGCGTAGGCGGATAACAGTGAGGGTGCAAATACTCACATGCATTCAGCGTGGAATTCGTGACCGCAAGGAAGACTCATGACCCTGCTTACACCATCCACGTATTCCTCAAGACAAACGACGCACTCCTTCTGACGACCACCGTACTTTCTTCTCCAAGCTGCAAGACCTGTTTCGGCCTTCTCCTCTGGACTGGTTGAGCGGCCCAGGCTGTTCGAAGGCATGTCACCGGCAGTCCTGCTCCGGGGACGACTTCGCGGAGTATTAGTAGGAGCTGAGCTTGAAGATTGCAGTAAAGGTGTCCGTGGGCTCCCTGCTGCAGGTGTAGCAATAGGGCTAGTAGACAATGAACTGTCGCCCGAGTTGAGCGTCTGATATGTGCGAACGGGTAATCTCTCTACAACGGACTTTGGAGCCCGCCAACGGCGACGTCGAATACGGGACCTTAGGAGTAGAAGCGCGTATACTACAGTGAGTGTAACTAAAGGGCTGACAACGAGAACAAGCAGGGTATCAAAAAAGGGACTGTTGGACATGCTGGTTGGCGTGAGTGTGACCCAGAGACCATCATGTCGATCAGGATCTGAGCGGAGGCCAGGGCTTTGGCTCTCTGCAGCAACCTTCGCGGATGTGGGAGTGCTCTTCGGGCTGGCCTTCGGGATGGAGGATGATGTGGGAGGTGGTGTCTTCGACTTTGAGTCTGAATGCTTGTTCCAGGGCATGTTGCTCAGCCAGCCTCCATGCTTTCCGCTTTCTTTTCCCTTGGAACCATCCGACTTAACAGATGATGCAGATTTCGATTTTCCATTACCAGCTCCACCGCCAAGCCCGGAATACTCTCCGCTTCCAGGAAGAGCATTTCCTCCAGACGGGGAGGTGTCACCAGGGGATTGCTTTCCAGTTGACTGTGCGTTGGAGTTCTTGCTCGTCGACTCAATTTTGGGAGGCAACAGATCAGGATCTCTCCAGTCCTGCACGCCTATGACGAAGTCATCAGATGATTTGGCGGGAGTGGTTGAAGAAGTCGGCTTGACTTTTTGAGTACCAGCAGGTGCGCCCTTTGGTTTCATGGGCTCTTCATCTTCCCAATCTTCCACGAGAATCCAGTCTATGTTTCCGCTGCTAGGAGGCCTCCTACTTTCTTCGGCAGTCGTGCCCTTGTTGGAGTCTACCCCGAAGAATGCGAGAAGAGAGCGGATCCAACCAGGCTTCCGTCTGTTGACCGCATCCACGTGGACATCGCCGTTGTTCAAAGGTGAATCCTTCGATGATTTCGTGCTTGTCGCTCGAACCGCAGTTTGTTTCGAAGCCGCTACGGAGGAGGTGAAGGTCGGGCCACCGGCAGGCGCCTTCGAAGCTTTGCTTGCCTTTCCGAAGCCCAGCTTCAGTGAGTCTTCACTGGGAAGGTTCTCAATGATCCCTCCAGAGGGAACCAAAGAGGATAGAAGATGTGCGGTAGTATGAGAAGTGAATAGAGCTGGAATGGTAATGTTTGAGGTATCACCTCGCGCGTACATGGTCACTAGGGGTCCGCCGCGGATATCGTCGCCCACAATGACGGCAACGCCACCCCTGCGCTGGGCCCACTTGACCTTCTCCAAGAAGCCACAGCCGCCCCGGCGGAGCAACACTACCTTGCCAGCGATCTCAGCGCTCTCCTGCAGTGATTGAATGTCTGCGTGGTCGCTGTCTTCGGAGGCGGGCTTGCTCAAAGACTGAGGCTTGGACTTAGAAACCCAGGTGTCGGCCAGGGCATCGTGGAAATGGTCATCGGTTCCGTCATCTTCCAGCGCCTTGGATTCAGCCTTGGATGCGGATATGGCGCCGGGGTTCCCGCTCAAGGGGCCGCGTCTAAAGCGGTTGGCCTTCGAGGTCTGTGCATCGTTGGAAGCAGCTTTGACGCCTTTCCTCAGGGTGGTGTCGAGCTGGGGACCAGAGCCTCGATTCCCGCGCCTCTCGTCCCAGCCAGGTACGTCACTGCAGCCAAGCTCTCCATCGGCGCCTGCAGCGAGACCACCATGACTCAAAGTATCACCGCCGAAGCCACTGCCCGTCCAGAGCGGGCCACTGAGGCCCTTGGAGGGCAGCGGAGGACCAAACGCAGCAGGTCTGGCGAGGAAGAAGGTGGAGTTGTCATCGGTCAAGCTGATTATGGCGGAGGGCGGGAACAGCGAGGGTGCGGAGAAGGAGAAGAGAGCGCGTAGCTTGCTCTTGCTCTTATGAGCGGCGGAGGGGTGGGTAGATAGACGGGCGTCGGTGGCGGGTATGGGGATGTAGAGGAAGAGGGAAATTGCCAATACGCAGGAGGCCAAGGACAGCAGCAGGCGGAGCGGACGCATGGTGGGCTGGAGTGTCGGGCGACAGGCGTGACGCCCGCCGCGGAGAGATGGAGGGCCGCTGGATGTTGGGAGGAGCCTAATGTCGGATGAGCATCTGGGGAGTCTCAGGTGTTATGGGCGCGGAGGAAGGCCCGAGAGGGTCGTTGATCGGAGCAGGTCGCGGGCGGGGCGCGGTGGTGGGCGACGGGGATGTAGCGAGAAGGGCCGAGTGGAGTTCGGGCGGGCTGGGGCGCGTGGGTTTCAGACAGCGGGCTTGCGAGAGACGTGAGGGCTGTTGTGGGAGGCGTCAGGTCTGGCAGGCGGACCTGAGGCGTTATAGGAGCAGGGGTTCTCACGGCGATGCAGGCCGAACGAACAGCTGCGAGTCTAGCACGTCAAGCATCCCGGCCGCCGGTCTGAGAGCAGCCCACGCCGCCGCATGCGACACAGCCGACCGACGAGCTTCACATGACTGCTGCCCACACGACACGCACGGCCGAACTGTCCAGAAGCGCCGCCATCGCCCGGGCGCGCGCGCACACTACCGCGACACGTTACCTCTGCTTCCCGTGCATGTGTGCCTGGCTGCACCTGTCGCGGGCCTGTCGGCTGACGGGGCAGGCCCGGCGGGCGGATGATGGCGGGCAGCGGGCAGCGGGCGGCGGGCGGCGGGCAGCGGACAGGCCAAGCTCTGCACAGCATTCCCATGGCATCATCGGGCGGATGCTTGCAGCGGCGCCGGGGGCAGCCTGCGCCGCCAGACTGATCTGCTGCGCCCGTCCATTATTGCTCCTCCACACGCACGTCCGTTGCAACGTCTGTTTTAGCCCAGCCCCGCCGCGTCGCCCGACTCCTTCCAATCTCTCGACCACAACAACAACTGTGCCTGCCTGCTGCTTCTCGCAACGCCGCCCACCATGCGCGCCTGCCTTCCACTCGACGCCTGCCGTAGACATAGCCAATTCATTCTTCGCCATCATGCTCTCTCCTCCATCTCCCATCTCCTCCCATCCACAATACCTGTGTGACATTACTACCTGTGTGAATCACCTACGCATCCCTTCAGTTTCGCTCCTTTCAGCCCTGTGAACACACTCAACTCGATCCGCCCGCCGCTCCTATCCGCCTCCTCCTGAAAGCAACAGAGGAGCGTTCCTGGTGGGTCTCGATGTCTCACTTCCGCCGCCTATTTAGCTGACCTTCTCCCTTCTGTGTAGAAGCTCAGCCATCATGAATATCAACAGACCTGCCGACAACCCCATTGTCCTACCTGGCATGAGGGTCAAGACCAGTGAACGCCCGCCACCCCGTCGCGTCCATGGTCTGAGCTGGCTGCCTACCAATGTCCGGAACCACATTATTGCCATGATTGGCGAGTTCACTGGCACCTTTCTGTTTCTGTTCTTTGCCTTTGCCGCTACTCAAGTTGCCAATGCTGCTGCTGCCGGTGCTGCGATAGTCGACGGCTCTGTCAATCAATATCCAAATGTACCTGTTCTCCTCTACATCAGTCTGGCCTTCGGATTCTCTCTTGCTGTCAACGTCTGGGTCTTCTTCCGTATCTCGGGTGGTTTGTTCAATCCTGCCGTATGAATGCCTTTTTCTCTACTCTGGCACAGTGCTGACAGGTCATCCAGGTCACTCTGGGCTTGTGTTTGATCGGAGCTGTTGGTTGGATCAGAGGCTTCTTGGTCATCTTGACTCAGATCGTGGGCGCCATTGCCGCTGCCGGCATCGTCTCCTGCCTCTTCCCCGGGCCCCTCAATGTTCGCACCACTCTCGGCTCAGATACCTCAATTGTCCGCGGGCTTTTCATCGAAATGTTTCTCACTGCCATGCTCATTTTCACCATCTTCATGCTTGCAGCAGAGAAGCACAAGGGCACTTTCCTGGCACCTGTGGGAATCGGTCTGTGCCTCTTCATAACACAGCTTGCAGGTACGGCCAAAACTACTTTGCTTCAACTCAAACACTGACGACTCTAGGTGTATATTTCACTGGCGGAAGCCTTAATCCCGCTCGCTCAATTGGTCCTGATGTCATTCTCCATACTTTCAACGGCTATCACTGGATTTACTGGGTTGGCCCGGCGCTGGGCGCCCTACTTGCTGTCGGAATGTACCGCCTTATCAAGGCCTTGGAGTATGAGACGTCGAATCCTGGTGCCGACTTCAACAGAGGCGATGCGGAGGTCTTTTATGCGGACGAGGATCCCCATGCTGGACACAGAGCGCCCAACTCTTCGAGCTATGATGGTGCTACTGATATTCCTGCTCTTCAACCAGTCACAACATCTGCCATTGTTCCGTCTTCGCGCCCTTCAAGCGATCACATGCGGCGTTCTCGCCTTCAATCGACCGCCGGGCAGACTGCATCTGTGTACTCAACCAGCCCTGCGAATCACTCCAACAACTCCCTCGAGGCCGACACCTACCACAAAGGTCCTAGTGCCGAGGAAGGTACTCTCGAGCCCCAGAATTGATCGCGTTGCCATTGAAAGCACAGAAACCACAGCATGAGATCAGGCGGAGACGTCCTACTTAAGGTTTAATTACTAATGGCGGAGAGAGATATCCAAAGGTGGTCAACGGCGCCACTCATGAAGCAATTTTTGGTTTGGTGCAAAAGATACGAGTTCCAGTTTCAAACACTCTGCGACGATGAACTTTCCAAGGGTCAGAACCATGGAGTTGCTAGCCAGCAGGAAGGAATGGAGACTACTGGACATGTCGATCCAAACTACAATGCATGAATCTCCCCCCGCTTTGATTTCGACTTCTCCATGCCTCGTCTCTCTTGAAAATTCCGAATAGACCTCAGCTATACGACCGGTCGATTCCCTCTGTACCAGATCACTTCAATGCCTCAAAGACGAATAAGCTCGGAGCCGCCGCATTCATCCAGCTTGCAAGTTAATGTTCGATTGGTGTCTCACTGCGGAATTTTGCCCATGCTTGCAAGCTGTTTCACAACCAAGATTTGACACTACCGGATATAGCAGGCACACCGACCCTACCAGGATCGACAAGAGGCCTCTTTAAAATATTGGAGCGTCTATATCGATCAAGGCTGCAATATCGCATAAGCCCCGATGATGTCAGTAAGCCTGCCTGGCAAAAATTTGGGGGCGATCAGGTATGGCGTTAAGAACGCAGAGCCTCAATAGCGCTATTGGATGGTGAGAAAGCTGACAAACATCGACCCCGCAACCACTTGATCGTTCCACAACATCAGCGTCATATGAGTCTCGACCGTTAGTTACACTTGCAAGGCAGCCGCCAAGAAAAGGCTGGCAAAGTCCATGCACGTAGCCTTAAATGTGAGCGCGCAATCCAATTGCCTGCGGCAAGGTCGTGTTCCCGATAGTGATGCACGTTCAAGTGGCTGTTGAGAGCAGGCTGCATCCCTAAGCCGAAGGCTTCCATCGTGGCACTAATCAACGATATGAGAGCACAATTGCGCAAACAAGGCGGGGCAGCGCCATCACGGTTGGCTGGAGCAATATCAAAGGAGATAAAAAGCCCCTCAGCGAGCTTTTCCTGAGTCGTCTCCTTCCCTTCCTCTTCCTCTATCCTTCTCTTTCTGTATCGTAAACGACAAAACCCCCAAGCCAAGCCCCGAACTTTGGATCCAAAGAGCTGTTTGCCAATATGCCTAAGGTTCCCAAACCAGGAGGTGCTACAAGCCTTACCGGAACTCTCCCTCCACCTACACCGCTTGAGCACTCAGCTTGCGATAACAGACCCATTGAATCGTACGTCGCCAACGATGAGGCCTGTACTACATCTTTATTCCATTGGCAAATGTTGACATTGTAATCAGTCCATACGTCAGCGAAGCGATCTACCTATCCTTCTGCCCCACTGCCCCTCTCTACCTCATCCCCCGTTCCCTGCTACCTCCCTCCATCCTAACCACTGCCTCCTTTGGCACTCGCGCCATTCCCGGCAACCCTCCCTCCCACATCGCACCCGTGCGCGCCCTCTACAATGTCGACCCCGACATCGCCCACACATTCGTTCATTACCTCTACACAGGGACCTACCAGACGCTCCGTGGCCCTTCCCCCTTCGCCTACTCCTTCGACCAGGAGGAAGCCGAGCGGGAGCACCACCGCGCCCTGCTGGCCTACTCTGCCGCGACCGAGTACGAGCTCGACGGCTTGAGGGACCTCGCCAAGAAGAAGGCCGAAGACATCGACATTCCCGCGTGGTGCGTGATCCGCGATGTCGAGCGGGCGTTCCGGGATCTTGAGGGGCAAGACGAGTGGCTGGATGGGTATCTGAAGGGGGCACTGGAGGCGTTCGTCAAGAACGGGCACGAGCAGAAGGGCGACCTGAACATGGAGTTGGAGAGCATGTTTGCGTGCTCGCTCGTCGACGCCGTCGCGAAGCTGTGCGAAAGAAGCGAGGCAGGAGGGGCTGGTGCTGGATGGGAGATGCCGCTGGCTCCCGCCGGTGAAGAGGTAAGTGACCAGGAAAGTGAGGTCACTGGCCCAGACGACAGTGTGATTGACTTGGACGAGTACCTGGAGTCCGTGAGCGGGAATACGCGGACGCTTTCTGAGAGCGACAGTCAAGGCGGCGGGCACGCTAGTTCGGACGGCGAGCCCGCTTCTGACGATGAGCAGGAAGAGTCCAAATTGACCACGTTGGACGATGAGGTGCAGCCTGCCACGCCGGAGGAGCAGCCGGATTCTCCAGCTCCGGAGCAAATGATTGATGGTAAGCACGCACCTCCTTATCTTGCATTTGAACATGTATGATTGATGAAGTCATCAAAGTCACTGAAAATACGTTTCTTCCACCCCCTCCCCCTCCACCGATCCCGCCTCTGGGCGACCCATGGGTAGGAATTGATCTGCCACATCGACAACCCAGTAAGGGGAAGCGTGCTAGCAAGATCTTGGGGAATCTGCCCCTGAATGTTCCCGAGCCTCCACCTGCGCCTAGACCCGACGGTTGGGCTCCTGTAGTCGAGTTGGGCCAGCCATGGACGGGTAACTGGCAGTTTGCCACTCCCAGTGGTCTCCCCCCTCCCCTTCCCATCTCTGTTTCTGTCCCGGACCAGGAGGAACCAGATGACACCACAGTGAAGAGCAAGAAAAAGAAGAAAGCTCCCAGCAAAGGGAAAATGCCAGTACCACCTCCACCGCCACCGCCACCACCGATTATTATGGATATCGGGCAAGCCGGACCGTCCTCTTCCCCAGGGCAAAACATATGGGGGTACAGTCTTGACTTCAGCAAGCCGTCGCAGACAGAAGAGTGTGACGAACCTATTGAAGAACCGCAGACGACAGCACCACCGCCACCGCCGCCGCCCCCTCCGCAGGACTCTATGGAATCACCTTGCGGCGTCCATATCATCCAATCAGGCCCCCCTCCGCCAGCAAAGCCGAAGGGCAAGAAACCCACAGCATTGAGGCATTCGGCACCACCGCCACCGCACCACCCCGGCCCCCCTGGCGCCCGCGCCGGGCCCAAGCATCCGTGGGACAGCGCGCCCAAGTTCAGCATGAAAGCCTCGAGCGCGCGCTCCCGCCGCAACAACCTCCACGGCCCGCACGATCGTAACAACTGGTTCCCCAGCCCGCCGGGTCCGCAGCTCTCCCATCCAATGCCCCCTCTCGCCCCCTTGCCCGTGTCCACCGGCCCAGCACCCCCGCCGCCGCCGCCTCCTCCTCCTCCTCCTCCTCCCCCAGGCACCCAGCCCATCATCTTCGACGCCACGCCCCCTCCCGGCCCAATCACCACCTCCTCCCCCATGCCCCCACCTCCACCCCCAAGCGTCCCGCCCTCCCCTCTCCTCAACGTCGCCCACCCGCCCACCAAGCGCTACAAGGGCCGCGCCGGCAACAAGATGCCCCCCCGGATGGCCGGCATGCCGCCGCCGCCGCCGCCGCCGCCCCCTCCCCCTCCCGGTCCGATCATCACGGACGGCGGCGTGGTGCACCTGAGCCCACGTCCCCCGCCGCCGCCGCCGCCGCCGCCCATCTCCGTCCACATGAGCATGCTGCCCGGCGGCGAGGGGTTCTCCGAGTTCGGCGGCCCGAGCATGGTCAAGGGACCGCCGCCGCCCCCGCTTAGCTCGGAGACGAGCGAGGATGAGGCGAGCGATGATGATGAGGAGGAGGAGGCCGAGGGCGGGGCGACGTGTCCGCTGATGTCGCGGCATCTGGGGGGCAGGGGGTGGAGGCGGTGCAGGCGGTGCAGGATGCTGGTGATGTTGGCGACGCAGGTGGCGAGGGGCCAGGACTCGGAGGAGGAGAACGAGAGCGGGAGCGAGATGAGCGAGAGCGAGATGCGCGAGGGTGGGGACTACGATGAGAGCGTCATGTCGGAGGCGTGAAGGAGGTGGCACCGGTGATTTCGTTGTCGTTGCTTCGTCCGCTCGCGTACTTCTCGGGATGTGTCTTGTTAATGATTGATGATTTGTAACGGCCTTTCTGTTCTTTTTTTCTTTCGGACGGTTTGGGTACGGATCAAATTGGTCTTTTTTCCCTTTGAAACCTTAGCTTCGTTTTCTTCAGGTAGCTCGAGGCTAGTAATAATATACCTCTTCTCCGATATACTCCGCCGTTGTGAACATTCAATAGCTACTCTTGGCTCGCGCAGCTTCAGAGCTTGAAGACAATAGCTTGAAATCATCTCCGCTTCCCAGAAAATGAAGATTCTCGCATTCCAGGTATCCATATGACAAAAGTTCTTTTTCCCAGAGCCCACACACACCACGCCAAGCCCATAAATATACAAGAGAAACCCACATCCATTCCTCCACATACAAGAAACTCACCCAATCCAGGTGCTCCCCGCCGCCTTCCCGGCCCTCGCAAACCTCTCCCTCAGCCCCTCCACTTTCAACCTCACAATCCTCTCCTGCACCTCCCTCTCCTCCCTCGCCCACGGCCCCCCCCCCTCCTGTCCGTTCTCTCCCCTACCCAAGAAAGACAACCAGCCCCCCTTCTCCTTCCCCCTCCTCTCCTTCTCCTCCTCCGCCAACACCCCCAGCATCTTCCCCAGATTCCCCAACGCGACCTCCAAGCACTGCGCGCACCGCTCCTTGTCCCCCGGCGCGAGCCCGCTCGCGTCGCTGACGCCCGCCTCCGCGTCGGCGACGGCGTCGCGCGTCCAGCCGAGCCCCGTGTCGCGCGACGACGGGCTGGTGGCGAACAGGATCTCGCCGACGTACGTCTTCAGCGCGGCCTCGTCGCAGAGCGAGGCGGGGGTGCGGGCGAGGGCGTCGTCGCCGGTCGGGGGCGCGGGCGGGTACGCCGGCGGCGCGAGGACGGCGCGGGCGGCCGAGAGCACGCCGGCGTCGTTGGAGGAAGCGGAGGGTGGCTGGGGAGAAGGCGTGGTGGAGGGGGGCGCGGTGGTGCGGGCGCGCAGGACGGAGAGGAAGATGGGTAGGGCTTTGGAGACGTCGCGCTGGCGGGCGTGGTGGGTCGCAACGGCGGTGGCGGCGCGGGCGATGTTGGGGGAGGCGCGGGCGGGGCCGTCGCGGAGGACGGCGGTGGTGGTGTCGATGACTTCGGCGGCGTTGGGGATGCCGGCGGCGGCGATGTCCAGGGCCCAGGTGTACATCTCCGAGGCGCTGTCGGGCAGGCCTTTGAAGTCGAGCCAGTCGGCGTAGGCCAGGGCGGCGTCCAGGCGCTGGCCGGTCGTGAAGCCCTTGGTGGTCAGGACCTTCGTGTAGTACGTCTCCGGGCCCTCGAAAGCAGGTACGCAGTTCTCCTCCAATGGCGCCTCGTGGGCATAAGGCGGGCACGGGCGCGGGTTGGGATTCGAAGGGCCGATGACGACGTCTGGGGGGAAGCAGATGCGGCGGGTAGTGTCTTTGACCCAGCCATCCAGATGCTCGGCAGCCTTCGCGCAGCCCATCAGCACTTCGTGATATCCGCGACGCCAGGGCTCGCTCTTGGCCGACACGTCCAAGCCTGCCTTTCCCACGCCGGGCACGAGAAGACCACCCTCCTCTTGCTCGCACAGCCCCACGCCGTCGATGTTCGGATCCTCCAGACGTTCCAGAACTCCCTTGTACATGCTGCCCGTACTTGCCCAGTCCGTCAACCCCGATGGCCAGAAGTCCGGATCCTCCTGGGCGCGTGCACTCCGGTAGTTCATTCGACTGACGACGGACCATTCATGCGGGCTGGGGGTGCGGCGCTCGAGAATCTCGTTCTGCACGCCGAACGCTGCGATGAAAAGCAGGCCGACGGAAGTCCACAGGAAGAGAGTCCATTTTCCGGCAATCCAGACTTGCTCTTTGATGTATTTCTTGCTCTCGGTCGTCAGCAGGCGGGCTGACTGGCGTTGTCCGACGGGTGCATGTCGGCGGAGGGAGGCACTGGTGGCCGAGGCGGGGTGGAGGAATGGCAGCTGCGGGCGCGGGCCCACCGATGGCGAGATGACGAGGAGTAGCTGCGAATTGTGGGTGAAAGGGCGCGGCTTCGGGTGCGTAGAGAGGGCGCTTGGTGGGCGCAGAGGTCGGCGGAGCGGTGGTATTCTGCAGAGGGCGAGGCGGGAGGTCTGCATTGCTGGCGCGTGGGTACCAATTGGCGCTGTAAAGGTCGTGGTGATGGTGGTCGATGGTGCGGAGCCAGACTCGGCCAAGCTCTGGGCATGCCCCCGCTGGCGGCAACAACTTCCTGACGCCGAATTGTAATGTGAGATCCGCCATGGATGGTCGCACCATTCATCCAGATGTGAGTGTAGGTTGCCTTTTTTGTCAGAAATTGAAATCCGGATAAGTGCTTCCAACCCCGACGGAAGAACATTGCAAGCCTTGGAATGGGTGTGTGAAAAGTCCTTGCCGCGCGAGCCGCTAGGCGGTGACCCGGCGGTGTGAAATTTTGTCGGCTTGAATTTGGAAATTTCCCTGCGCTTATGCGCCCGGCCCGTCGCAACCTTCTTCCCCAGCAACTACACTCCTCAATCCTCAAAAATGTCGAAATCAGAGAAGAAGGGCAAGTCCTCCGACTCGAAAAAGTCGAAGAAAGACAAGTCTGTTCAAAATGATGTCGTCGCCGAGGAGCTCGTCCCCGACACGGCCGCAATGGTAGTCGACGACGACGCGACGAAGACCAAGGAGAAGGAGAAGAAGGACAAGAAGGAAAAGAAAGACAAGAAGGAAAAGAAGGAGAAGAAGGAAAAGAAGGAGAAGAAGGAGAAGAAGAGCAAGACCAAGGAGAGCAAGGAAGCAGCCGAAGACATCTCCGCCGACGACGCTCCCGCAGAACCCGTCGCCGAACCTGCGCCCGAGAAGTCGAAGAAGAGAAAGCACGACGATGGCGACGACGACGCCGCCGCCGCACAAGAAGCGCCCTTCTCGAAGAAGAAGAAGAGCAAGAAGTCCAAGGTCTCGACGACCGACGCCTCCGCAGACACGCAACAACAAGAAGGAGAGGGCAACAACGAGAGCAAGGCGGGCACGCGCTTCATCGTCTTCATCGGCAACCTGCCCTACACCGCGACGAAAGACAGCGTCGCCGAGCACTTCGCCAAGGTCCCGCCCGTCTCGATCCGCGCGCCCATGACCAACGACAACAAGAAGTCCAAGGGCTTCGCCTTCCTCGAGTTCGACCGCTTCGACTACATGAAGTCGTGCCTGAAGCTCTACCACCACTCCAGCTTCGACGACGGCAAGAGCCCAGCAAGGAAGATCAATGTCGAGCTGACGTACGTTACATGACCCTTCCAATTCACGCGCAAATGTTGACTGAGAAAACCATAGTGTCGGTGGTGGCGGCTCCAAATCTGACGCCCGCAAGGAGAAGCTCAAATCTAAGAACGAGAGGCTGA
Organism: Botryosphaeria dothidea; assembly: GCA_011503125.2. Taxonomy (NCBI): domain Eukaryota; kingdom Fungi; phylum Ascomycota; class Dothideomycetes; order Botryosphaeriales; family Botryosphaeriaceae; genus Botryosphaeria; species Botryosphaeria dothidea. Next base: position 1,420,996 of record WWBZ02000016.1, on the reverse strand, counting down.
ACGAGCAGCGCAAGCGCCGCGCCGAGCATGAGGCCAAGGAGAAGACTCGCGCTGAGAAGAAGCAAAAACCAGGCCCCGGCAAGGGTGCCAATGCTTTCCCGGTTGCCCAAAGAGATATTTCTGATGGTGCCGGTGATGATGCTTCCGCGGGTGACAACACGGGTATTCATCCCGCAAGATTGGCCATGATGAGAAGATAAGTCAAGCGCGCGCTCAGCCCAAATTTTTTCTTTATTTTTTTTGGCAAGATATGGGAGAAGAAAAGCAAGTGAAATTGGCGTAGTATTGGTCTCATTTTGGCTCTTTCGGACGGGTTACCATGGTTGCTTGATGGCTACGCAGAAGACATTGAGATACCCCGGATTAAGGACTGTATATTTTCCACTTCATACCATACTCGATAGTGACTGCTCTGCTATGTATACTCTTCGTTGTGGAGCGAAAGCTAAGTTACCTTGTAGAATGGAAAAGAAGCAAATAAAAACAAGAAAGACCTGGCATACCACTCATACCACTGCTCCGTGACCAGCTAACCCTGTCCAAAGCAGAATCGTTCCGTTCTGCCTACTGCTCAATAAGATTACCTTCCGTGTCATACTTGAACTCACACCAGCGTGGTCCGCTCCAGCAGGCAACCTCGTCAGTATCGTGGTCGTCATCCTCCTCATCGCCACTCTCACCGGTCACGACAGCCCTCTTCTGCTTCTTGCCCAAACGGCGCGCAACCTCATTAGCTTCGTTCAAGGACACGAGCTTCCTCTTGACACCGCCAGCCTTCTCATCTTTCTCCATGCGTTCGCGACACAAATTCCAGGTGCTGGTAGGACCGTCGCCGTGGCTCTCCTTCTTTGGGAGGAAATCCAATGGACTGCGATGCACCAGTGCGGTAGATGAGCCGCTGCTGTGAGACCAGTAGCCGCCGTTGTTCGGATCCCTCGGGATGTGAGGCGGCTTCCCGAAGCACGACGAAGTCCACGAGTCACCAGCCATTTCTGCAGGCGTGCGCCCGGTCGCGTTCTCTCGATACAACATCTCCGGACGCTTGTTCAGGATTATGCGCATGAGGGAGGATAGACCTCTCTTGGTGACGATGTGCAGCGGCGTGTCTCCAGCACCATCAACCATGTCAAGCTCGGCCAAGTCGGGAGACAAAGAGAGTAGATGCTCGAGGATTTCACAGGAAGTATTGGAGTTCTTGAGCCATTGAGAAAGTGGCGTGGCAGCCTCGGAATTCCTCTCAGTGAACAGGGATCCCAGTAGACGTTTGTCTACCAGTTCCAACATCTTGAATACCTCGGCCGCTTTGTGAGATGCAGAACCAAGTAGGGCGTGGATGATGTTGTTCCACGCGCTATCGCGACAGGTCTGATCTGCACCGGCTGCGATCAGCTGCTTCGCCGTGACGTATCTGCCGAGCGAGAAGGCGAGGTGGAGAGGCGTCTGTCCAGTGCTGCTGGCCTTGGTGTCCAGTGTCTTCGGGAAGGTCTGCATGAGATAGTCAAGAATCTTTGGTGTACGGTCAACGTCCCAGGGGCCCATAATGGCACAGTGAAGGACAAGTTTCTCTGTAAAGCCATCAGTACCAGATCCTGATCGAAAGTAAACAATATAGATAACTTACGCCTCAGCTCGAGCCAATCAGAAATAGCCCTCCGAATACCGCCATTGGCCTTCTCCAGGTGCCGCAATCTCTTGTCCGCCTTGTTCTTCTCAGCGAATTCAGCATAGCACCTTGCAGGGGCATCGCTGAGAAACCACTCGATGCCCTCAAGGCTGCCTTCCTTCGCAGCGTGAAGGAGAGGAGGGTGCTCATTGCCGACGCGCTGGGGAGTCACACCCCTTCCGGCAGCAGCCCAGTCTGCTCTCTTCTTGCCATGAATCGACAAACCTTGGTAATACTTAGGCTTCTCCACGATCTCGACTCCACTCTTCTTGAGAAGCTTGTCCAACGGAAGGCCAATACCAGTTTGCTTGATAAGCTCATCAAGACAACGGATACGACTGAGGCGCAATGCAAAAGTGAAGTCGCCTCCATTACGAGTGTAAAACGGTGTCGACGACTGCTCATCATCCTGTCGAGCATATTGCGCCGTGTACTCCGTGCCCCACCGCAACAAAACCTTGAGAAGGTCCAGATCGTCCTTTTCAATGGCATACTGGAACAAGTCTCCAGCCTGGGCGTTCTCCCATTCGCCTGCAAGGGGATGCGAATCCAGGCCAATTACTGTAGGGTCAGACCCATTGGTCTTGACTTGAGGAATCGAACAACTCCAGTCAAGGAAGGCCAATGGTGTAGTCGTGCTCCGAACTTGGGTTGCGACCTCGCCGATGTTTTCGATGGTGAACTGATCATCAACAATTTCTCGGAAAACCTTGATGTTGTCTTCATCCTCACTCGCCTCGCTGGCCTGGCTGGATTCGTAGTCAGAATCCTCCTCCATCGTGTACCTCTCATTACCATCCTTGTCCTTGGGCTTAAATTGGGCTTGGGCGATCTCCAAGATGCCCTTTGCGCAGTCAATGTGGCCACGTAGGATGGCAATCTGGAAGGGAGAAAGGCCGTTCGCATCTGTGACAGCGATCTTGAGAGGGAATTGGTCGCGTAGTTCACCCCAGAAGGTAAGAGTAAGTCTTTTGATGGCAAGCAGGTCTCCGTTCCATGCGGAGTTGAATCTAGAATAATGGGTCAGTGTTATTATCAATAAACATGATTTCGTAAGGAGTTGAAGCATTCGTCCGGATTAAATTGCCCCTAAGAATGCGATACATTCGCGTCCGCACGAATGCTTCGACTCCCCATGAAGTTGACACTTACAAATTGATATAGCCGTCCTTCTTCTTTTCGGTCAAGTCCGGAACTCTGAAGTTGAACACAACCTTCCAGGGCTCTTCCTTCTTGGTGTTTCGGCGGTGTCTTGGCCTGGCAACGTCCTTCTTCTTTTCGATCCACTCCGGGTGGAGCTCTGCAAATGTCTTTCCTCCCTTCTCAATAAGGTCTTTCTCGACCTCTTCGAACTCCTTCAAAAGCTGCTGGACGGCCTCTCTCTTCTCTTTTAGACCCTGTCTCTTTTTGGCATCCTCGACCCTCTTCACATGGGCCTCCATTGAATGCTTGTGATTCTGGAGAGCTTGCTGGACCGCTTTGGTAGCGACCCATTGCTGGTAAGTGCCTTCCGGGTATGCGCTGATGTACTCTAGTCCATTACCTTCAAATTCTGGCTTTGGAGGTTTGTGCTCGACCTTGTCATCGTACTTGCGTAGCTGTTCCACTTTGCTTCGTACAAGATCAAGCAAGCTCCGTGCCTCATCTCGGCTGTATGAGTAGTTATCCTGAATCAATCGCCATGCGTCTGGCGTAAGGGTATTCGGATTAGCGCCGTGCTTGAGGAGTTGTCGGACTACTTCTGGAAGCTCGTTGTTGATTGCAGTGATGATTGGTTGGTGCACGTTCTGACGGTAGGTCTTTTGGTTTCGTTCCGTATCAGTGTGCACGTAAGACTCACGCATTGACACCCAGGCGTCTACAAACTCCTGGAAGCCAATCTCCGGCCGAGCACCCATCTCCAGAAGCTTGGCAGCGGTGACAGAGTTCTTGGTATCCACTGCGGTTTGGATAGGGTTCGTAAGGGAGGGGTTGTACGAGTGACCACCACATGCCAGATGGTTCAGCGCCCTCTTTGCCCCTGAAGGGTCGTTATCGAACAATGTCTGGAGCAGTTCCGTCTGCTTCGCCGTAAAACGGTGAAAGGCAGTGACTCCATGGAGGTCGGCCTGGGCAGAAGAAGCTCCCACTTCCAGAAGCACGCGAACCATATCTTGGGCCTTCTCCAGAGGGAGGTAGACCGCTAAACACAGCAATAGGATGGCTGCCGAAGGCTTCTTGTTATAGCTGTTCAGAAGCTTAACCGGAAGTAGCACGTCTGCGCCGAAGTTCTGAACGAGCTCTTTCACGACTTCGCAGTGGCCATTGAAGATAGCCAAGTGAAGGGCCGAGCTGGGTGTGTCCCAGGCCAGGACATTGATGTCATACACATCAGGTTCATCTTCGTCGTCTTCGGGCAGATTTTCGGTCTCTTCATCTTTATCCCCCTTCTTCACCTTGATGAATGATCCTGTGGTGGTTGATTTCATGTCAACGTCATCATCTTCGTCAGCATCGATCATCTCAGCGTCATCGTCGGAAGCCATGTCCACATCGGATTGACTCTTGTCGGCACCGGCCTCATTAGAACCCTTCGCAGCAAGTCTTGCTTTCCTGCGGAGGTCAACCTTCTTTGCTTCCTCTTCCTCGTTGGCTTCGCTCCTCTTCATGAGAATCCTGACGATCTCGGCACTGCCCCGAGCAGCTGCAAGATGAAGTGCGGTGCGGCCATCGGCAAGGCGAGCAACCATGCGAGCACCAGCATCAACCAGACACTGGACGATTTCGGGTGTGGATGACTGAGAAGCAAGATGAAGAGGAGTACGTCCGGTGTAGTCGCGGCAGTTCGGGTCAGCACCCTCTTGCGCGAGCCAGTCCTGGACGTGGTCCAAATCTCCATCGACGATTGCCTGGCACAGGCGGGCAGTGTTTCCGACATATGCCATCTCGGTCCAATCATCATCTGTCAAGGGGTTGAAGCTGCCGATTGACTGGCGGCCCGGATCGTCCTTGATGAAAGAAATTGTTCCAGAAACGAAGATTTTGCTCTCTTCCTCTGCCACCTCTTCTTCCTCCGGGGTAGCAGGCTTTGGACAGTAGCCACAGCAGTCGTAGAAAACATCCTCAGCATCACCAAAGAAAGCGGGATGGCGGTGCAGGTTTACCTCTCTTTCCTTCGGCTTATTCCACTCGGCGTTAAGAAGCAAATCCTTAGTATAGAGCAGCTTCTCAATCTTCCTCGCGTGGAACTTGTCGCCGTAGGGGACGGTAAATGTGTGGTAGTCTGCCACTTCGTCTTCATCCACCCATTCAGCAACTTCATCTTCGTACCTGTCTTTGATGTTTCCCTTCAAGAAGCGGCCGGATTGAGCCCAGCGGTTGATTCCTGGCCTTCCTCTTTCCCTGCGCCGCTGATCCATATAGTTGTCACGCTCGGCTGAGGTAGGTAACTTCTCAAGAACAAGCAGTCGAGCAAGTCCAAGGGTCCTGCCGAAGTTACGTTCGAAGATAGTAGGGTCGATCCTGGACCGATCGAGTTGAGGCCAGTATACCTCAAATCCTCTGTGCGAATACTTTGACAGACGGTTCTCGTATGATGGAGAACGGCGAGTCAGGTCGATCGTGTTGACCTGCGTCATGTATGCAGCCAGAGCTCGGGGAGAAGCGTAGACTTGGCTACCGTCGTAGGCAGCACAAGAGCAGTCGACATCGAATCCAGTGAGGATCTCTGCAACAGACTTGTAGATGCGGAGGACAATCTGGACGTGGCGCGTCGGATATTGGCTGGCAATGGTGATGGCATGCTTCGTACGAATCGTCGTTGTCTCGGCAAGGATAGAATCTTTGACTTTCCTCTCAATCTGCTTGATCTTTTCCAGAGCCTCTTCCTCGCTCATTCCGTAAATGAAGAGATCGACGTCAGATGCCGGGGCGATGATCTCATGGTAGTACTGACGGAGCGCTCGCTTCGAGCCTGAGTACTTTTCGGGTACTGGCAGAAGAGGCGTGACGACCGAGCTTCCAGCCTGTAACAATTAATAAAAACTCCGGAAAGCGTTTGCGTTAACATACCGCTACAACATTACTCCAGTCCATGTCAACAAGTGAGGATTCGGAGAAGATGTTAAAGTTTGTCTGGAACTCCTTCAGAGACTGGACTGTCGCCGGACTGCCAGTCGGCTTCCGCTTCTCAGCCTCGAGAGGCATGATGTACTTCTTCGTCTCTTCCTCACTCTCAGCTCCAGGGTTGCGTGCGCGAATCTTCAAGTTCGATTCCTGGCCGGCGAACACAGGGGTGATGTTGAGGTGTCGGTCGGCGAGTGCCGGGTGGGTGGGTTCCTGCGCAAAGACTTCGCGGATCTTTGAATCGTATTGTTTGTAGGGCTCAATCAGTTCCGCCATTGGAGTAGCTGGATGAGCCGCAGCGTAAGATATGAAGTCATAGTGCTTCACAGGCACCTCCGGGAGAGCGGAGGGCGTGACCGGTCCTGCAGCGGAAGCCATTGTGTGCGTGGCAAAGGTTAGAAAGTGATTGGGGTTATGTCGAATTGGAGTGGTTGATTGGCGAACGCGCGGATGTCGTGAGAAGCAGCGGATTTAATAACGAATAGGTGACCCGAGAAGACGCCGGGCACTGTTGAGTTAGTGAAGCTCATCCAGGCCGGCAATGAATGGCTTTAAGTAAGGTAGCTTTGTGGTCAACGCGCTCAGAAGACACGCTCTGGTGCCTGAGCTAGCGCGCAGTCACGTGCCTGGGTTAGGCAACAAGCCACTCAGCGCAGCTCTGAGCCTGCCACCAACGAATGCGGCCAGGCAGCATCGCTATCGCTGTTCCACGTTTAATCCAAAATGACGACGCTCACCGGACTCTGTTTCCTGGTCGTCCGACGTACGCAACCCAGTCCATTCCTTTTGCCACTGCACAGGCAGCCCCATCTCACTCATAAGGAGTTAAAGCATTCATCCTAACGTAAGCATCAGCGATCTTCCTGAACATTTACATCCAGACGAATGCTTCTACTCCTCTGCGAGCCTCTTGACATCGACCACGTATGAGCTGCGAGATGCCGTCGCGCGCGATCGAATAACCGACCAGGCCAATTGGACGCCATGTGGGACCGAGCGGCTACCCTATGAAAACGCAACGTTAGGGCAGATCTCTTTCGTGAGAACTTCGGGGATACACACCAGTTGCCGCAGATGGTTGTGTATTGTGGAGCGAAGGCCGGAGAGGGTGATTGAGCTGAAGTCCGAGGGAAGATGATCGTCCGCTGGGATATAGGCTTTGTTGCAGGGGGCCCGCTGTCAGTACGAAGATCAGGAACTATCATAGGGAATCGAAGCATTCATCCGGATGACTTTTGTCAACAGAAACATGCAACACTTGCGTCCGGACGAACGCTTCAACTCGCCATGTCAGTCGTGCAGGGCCTGGTCTTCTTTTTGGCGTCAACCGTGAGACCCTCTATAGGCTAGAGCAAGCATGCGCATTTGGAGCACCTTGAAAGCCGGCATATATCGATCGCCTGGAAAAACAAAAAGCTATTCTGATAGAGATTTCGATAGCCCATTACCCGATCCTTTGGGATGTAATTTGGTCCGTTCATCGATGCGTCGATTCTTGGCGCAGATCCTCGACCCAAAGCGGGTGCATCTCCACCATGTCAATCCGATCTTCCTGTTCGGGACTTTCAAAAGCATTGAAGCAGTAACAAAGCTCTGTAGCCAGCGCCAGCATATGATGATGCCCCGCGTTTACTCTCCGGTGTATCGGAACCGGGCTTTTCTGTAAAGTCGCAATCGACGAGCCAAGCGAGCCTGGCCGTGGCCGATGACGTCTACCAAAGACAGGGCGCCATTTCCTATCAAATCACATGCCCGCTGCTCTCTCAACAACCAAAAACCATCCACAAGAGCCCCCCAACATGAAGCAAGAAACCTTCCAGATACTATCACAAAATTACAGCGCCCCAACCCACGCAAACATAACTCACTTCCTCTCGACCTTCCTCCCGCACTGTACCAACGACGTCCAATTCCTCTACCACACCCCGCGCCACCGTGCCTACGCCCCCTCACGCGCTCCCGCCTCCCACGTTGTCCTAAGCGTGACGCCCACGCCGGGCGTGTACACCGCGCTCCGCGACCCCAATTCCACCGACCCGCCCCTCTGCGTCCTCCACCGCCCGTGGAAGCTGAACAGACGCGCCCTCCCCCATGGGACCCTCGTGCTCGCCAGCCATGCATCCCTCGACACATACCTGACAGTCGGGTGGAACACGGCGCTGGGAAGCCGCCTGGGCCTGCACACCAGAAGCGCCACGTGCATCCAAGGGTACAAGGGGGATCCAGACCGGAGGATCGGGCTCATCGCGCGGTTACGCACAGGTGTTGACGGTTCGCTGGGGCGTCTGGTGGAGTCGGTCAGACGCGAGTTCGCCGGCGCAGGCGAGTTGTACCTTCCTGCGGGAGGAGACGTTCGACTGGAATCCCGCATCACGGCCGTTGCCATCATGAATGCGTTCCATCCCGAGGAAGTTGAGCGCGTGTTAGATGCCGCGGAAGAGAGAGGGTGGATTAAGGATCGACAAAGTGCTTCTGACTTGCTGTACTTGACTGGAGCGGCGAGGGACTATGGCTTGGAGGGAGCGGCTATCGCCAACATGCCGGCAATATGCGTGGGCCACCGCCCTTGTGAAGAATGGGGGGTCAGATACTTGGCTGAGAAGCTAAGGGAGCAATGGCCCGAGTTGACCGTTGAAGAAGTCCTTGAAGAAGAAGAAGAGGATCTGGGCACTAAAAAGAGAAAACCTGTTGACGAGGGCGTATCTGTAAGTAATGGCATTGATGATGTATGACCTTCAAGGGCGCACGTTATTACCATTGCTGGCTTCCTCGGAAGTTGCGCCACTGTTCACGAGTAATTTGTCGCTGTCACTGCGAATGATCGTGTCGAATATGTATCATTAAGAATGAAGAGACGAAAAAAATGCTCCGTCTCGGTTCTGAAACGCTGAAGGAACCGAAACAAGAAAATACCGTTACACGAGCTTCAACTACAGACGTAGTTGTTGGGCGGACGGTACGCCTTGAAAGCCAACTGGTACTGCTAACCCAAGGAAGAAACATCACACGCAAAGAATAAGATCCCTGGCAAATAAAATAAGCAGTCCCAAAAAGATCCACATGGCAACCACAATAAAAAAAACCCGCTCATTTCTGGACGCCGACGCCCACTCCACTTTAATGTTCCAATGCTCCATGAGCCCTGCCGCATTGGGCCCGATGCAAGAGAAGGAGGTTTGGAGAATGGATAAAACATAAGAGAGGAGGCGTACAGTGAGTGGATAATGAGATTGAAAATGGGGAATCAAACAGAAAAAGAGAAAGGAGTGAATGGTATATAGTTACTAGAGGTTACGGCAGGAATCTCTGTTGCCTTTGTGTTCGGTCGTAGCAATGTCGTTATGTTGTGCTTTTCCTGTGTAGCCCAATCCATATTGAGTCGCTTGCGCCTGTAAAACATTCCTCGACGCTCCTTCAATTGGCGTACGCCAATGGTCGAGACCACTCAAATTGTACACAGCAGGTTAGGGCGTTCTTTCAGCCCATGTCTATCCAACGCGGGAAGTCGGGAGTTAGCACTAGCAAAAGTTATGCTTTCAGCGCTAAAGCACCACGACTCTTCGCACTGACAGAATGACGTGCGGTGGGAGGCTGCTGAGCCATCCGGTAGCTCTCATCGCTCTAGCGGCTTCTGCCATCCGTTGATGTATGCCATAATGCTAAGGCCAAGAACAACGACGCCCACCATTGATGCATACGGGCCAACATGCGCAAGCTGCTCACCTCCTGGGGATTTGGTGACCAGCGCATGTGGGCCATTGCCTTTGGAGAAGACACCCTGGTCCTTCTGGGTTGGTCGACCATTCTGGAAAGCCGTCTCTGGTACACCCGCACCAGACCCGGGAGACCTGTCCGCAACGGTCCCGTGTTTGGAAAGAGCGTCATTCGCCCCGTCGACACCAACCGCATCTTCATGGGTTTGATCATCCTTGGACTCGCGAGCTCCACCTGCTCGAATGGAGTGGTTCATGTCCTGTTTGCGGATGCTCTCGATCATCTCTGCGAGCGTTTGACGATCCTTCGCACTCTCTGCCTCTGCCTTCTCGGCGCGCTGTTTGTACGCTTCCATCTCGTGTCGCATCCTTTCCATCTCTGCAACCATTGATTCAATGCGCTGCTGAAGTTGTGCGGTGGAAGCGTCCGTTTCAGAGGTTTGAGGCGGTTCGATGATTATTGTGTTTTCACTGACGGAGCTTCCAGTAGGAACCGAGGGCTCTTCGGAAGTGACGTCGCTTACCCCATTTGTGCAGGTCTCCGAATCCTCTTGCGCCAAATCTTTCTGTTTTTCCGACTCTAGTCTTCGAGCACGCTCTTCAGCGCTTTCCCGTGCAAGACGTTCCTGTGCCAGCAGGTCTTCCAGTTCCTTCAGCCTTACACTCTGCAAATCGACTTCCTTCTTGGTGTTGCTAAGAGCTTCGACCAGGGTGGTGATCTGCAGATTGGCGTCTCCCTTTGCAGCATTGAGGTTGGGTGGTAGCTTCGGCTTTTCGGTTTCAGCGCGGCGCAACGATGGCTGTGCGGCGTCCGGCTTTTCGGGAAGAGGTTGAGACGGTGGCGGCGCAGGCGGATCCGAGAAACGAGCCTTGATGTCTCCTCCCTTCATAGGCGAATGTTTCGTCATCGGTGACGACGTCTTGTTCTGCTCCTTCTTCGGATCGCTTGCCAGCAAAGACTCGATGTACTGGCCTGTTCGCTGGAGTTCTTGAGATTGCTGTCGAGCTTGCTTCATCTCAGACTGTATGCGGGTTAGTTGAGCCTTGCGGGTGCTGTAATGAATCAACTCACGTTCAACTTCTTCACAATCTGCTCCATAGTGACCGGTTGCAACCAGAAATTAGTATGGCGCTGTTGACTCATCCCGGTCATGTTGCTGCCAGCTACGCTCTGAGGAGCTGAACCAAGACGTCCATTGCTGGCCATCGAGCCTTGACTGCCAGTGCGACCTCTTCCCTGGCCAACACCTGGGCCGAGAGGTGATGTGAGTAGATTTCCATTTACCGAGGGGTCAAGATCGCCGAAATTCAGGTCCAGGACGTTATTGTTTGGGTAAATACCAGCGTGCTCAACCTTGGCAGCCACCTTGTGGTGGACGATGGTCTTCTGATCTTCGCTAACAATGTCGATGCCCAGCTCGAGCATGTCCTGCTCGCGAAGTTCATGTGCCTCAGAGTCGCGATTCTCTGGCGAAAGACGTGTTCCATTGACGAAGGTGCCGTTGGACGACTTGACGTCACGAATCCATATCTTGCCAGAGCGATCGGCCCATATTTCGGCATGCTGCCTTGAGAGAACCTTGGAGTCGAAGTATCCGTTCAACGGGGTGGGGATCGTCTTGTTGTTCGTCTGGCGACCGATGCGCAAGACCTCGGGAAAGTACGGTACGGTAATGGTCTTGCGCTCAAAGGTACCATTAAGCGGGACCAGATGAAGGATGGCTGGTGGTTCGTTCTGACTCTGGCCGCGAGCAGCGCCATTCTGCTGTGTCTGGGCGGCTTGGCCGTGCTGAGAAGGCAGCATGGAGGAAGGTGTGTGGAGGGCGGAAATGGCGGAGGCAGCCGAGGGACCGGACGAAGACGAGGCGATCGACTGTGGGCGAGCGGTAGACAGACCAGCGATGGGTTCAGCTTTGGATGAGGGCCATAGCCCGCGGGCAGGCTTCTTGCGCGAGCCCCAGGCGTTCGGGTCCTGGGGCGGGGGCTGCTGTATACCGTTGGTCTGGGCCGACGACGATGCGATGGTCGAGGTGGACGAGGTGGAGGAGATGGAGGACGAGGAGTTTGATCGCTGGGCGCTCTTGCGTTGAGGAGGCATAAACATTCTGGAGACGTCGTCGGCGCTCATGGAATTCAGGCCGGCGGGAGCGGCATTAGGAGCGCTCCATCCCGTTCTGGCGTTCGGCTGGAAATTCAAGGGAGGAGCGACAGCCGTCATCCCGAGCAGGGAGGGTATGGAGCGTGCTCAAAGAGGGTCGCCTTCCAGCGCTTGTCTTTCGCTACGGGGCGCGCGGGCAATTGGCTTTCGGGCGCGTCCTGGGCGATGGGCGGGACCCTCACGGCAACGGGAGCGGGCTTGGGGCGAGGCGGGCGAGAGGAGAGGGCATGAACAGGACGTGCGTGCGAGAGGCGGCTCTTTGAGGGTTGGGGTCGAGTCGCGAGGTGAGGTCTGTCGTGTGCTGGCCCGTGTGCCGGACGGACGTGCGACGCCAGGCCGTTTTCAGGGCTGCACTGCTCCGAGAGAGGGCTGCCGCAGCAACAGAGGATCGGGGACGGAGGATGGGCTCTTTGGGGCGGGTGGGCGCTGGAGCGGCGGCCGTCGGCTCGAGGGCGCAATGGTGATACGGGAGGATCAAGACGAGGAGCTGTCTGGAGAGAAGCAGAGAGGTGTCGAGTGTCAAACCGGCGCTCCTTGTCCGGCGAGGCGCTCACTGGCGCTCGCTAAGCAATGCGCTGCAACAGCGCCGCAGATCACAGCAAATCGCAGGTCGCCTGCGCGTGAGCCCGGGCTTCCACTCCACGCCCTGCGTGCCAGTGTCGGTGCCAGTGCCGGCTGTGTTTTGCTACGTGTACCGCCTGCTGCCCAAAGCTGCGTGCCTTGCGCTGCGCTCTTGCTGCATTCCGCGCGCTCGCCACACCCGCCTGCGCAACACAAGTCACGTGCTTGCTGCCTGACTCGTACGGGCCTGACACTGTCGTCGGCGGCAACAGCCGAGCTCAGACCTGGAGCGCGGGCGGTGCGTGGCGGCAAATGGTGTGAGCTTCATTCGCTCGCGATTTCTCCACCCAAGTCGAGAGCTCCAAGGACTGCTTGTTCGCGCACGTTCACATTCACGCTGCTGCTTCTCTGCCCCGGCCTCGCTCCCTCTCTGTGCTTGCCAGTTCACTCGGCTCGATTCGTCCCGTCGCATCATCATCATGCCTGTTCCCGTCGGTGGTGGCATGGCCGGTCCGTCGACCTTCGACAAGCGTGCGTTCGCCAGCTCTTGCGCTCCGCCAGTTCTCTGCTAACAATCTGCTAGTCAAGATGGGCGCCATGATGGGCGGCTGTACGTATCATCGTCCCACCCTCCGTTGAGCTACCTCTCACAGATCCTGTCGCAGCCGTCGGCCTCATCATCGGCTTCATTTTCGGTGCGCCGCCTGCGTGAGAAGATACCTTTGCAAATGTCCCGTCTGACGCCCTGCCCAGGAGCTACCAACATCATTCGCTTCGGTCCCGGTCCCAATGGTATGCTGAGGACCCTCGGCCAATACATGCTGGGCTCCGCAGCAACCTTCGGGTATGTAGAATTTCCCAATGCGGGGCCTCACTGCTGATCTTGTCCAGCTTCTTCATGTCCATTGGCACCACCATCCGCACCGACAGCGAACGTCAAGTCGCCGAAGCCTTCGCCCGTGCCCGCAGGCAGCCTGTCATCCTTCCGCGCTACACTCGGGTCCAACAAGAAATCATCGACAAGCGTGCTTGAGCGACTTCTATGCATTGCATCAGGACAAATTTGGAGCGCATCTCTGGGGAGTAAATTGTACAATACTTTGGGTCACGGCGCTGGCTGCATGTACATATCTCCCTTCTCTATACCCGCGCCTTATAGCCATGGAGCATCGTGCCTTCTCAGCTGTCACAAGGTTGCTCTGACCGCAGTCCATGGTTTCAAAGAAAAAATGTAAGAAATGGATATTCTAAATATGGCATTATCAAGTAAAACTCAATACTAGAGCCCTTGTTTTGGTCAACTACAGCATAGTGGCGAAGGGCTCGCGTAATTACTGTACGTGAGAGCGTACCGCGGGGTGTTCATCGCTTGAACAATTGGCTGTGACTTGGGTTGATGTATGGCTTTCACTCTCTGATTAGGCTACAATTCATCTTAGTCCTTCATGTGAATGAACATAGAACCCCAAAGAGCTTTTCAATGAGCATATGCACCCCTCTTGTCCTCCCATCTTTTTATCCTTGAGTCACAAATTCCTACCTCAAATGCCTCAATCTTTCCTCATGTTTGCAACCACTCCTTGAGCGGTATTTGATGAGCTTTTTGGCAAGGTTGAGGCTCGCTGGTGTATGGAGCACCTGAAAGAGTAAATCTATCACTAGAAAGGGTGCATACTGTTCAGGACGGCCGTGAAGATTCTGGAACAGACAGCAGGCTCCTAAGGCCCTCTGAAAACAAAGACGCTCCGTCACGTCCGCTCAATCATAAACTCCCACTTATAGCAGCTAACGACGACGCCATTACTTCCAACAATCTCTCATGGAGATGTCGACCCCAGAGAGAGGAAAACGCAAGAATGATGAGCGTTTGCCCGTCACAGAGAGAGAACGACAGAATTGGGAAGCCATGTGGAGGGCCGAGAAGAGTCAGGACAATCTCAACACGTTTATCCGAGACATGCGCGCAGAGTTGAGAGGATCAGACGGCACATCTACCACTATTTCATGCTCGCTTCTCCTGTATCCTAACTTGAACATCAGCTCAACCCAAGCGAAAAACTCGGACGACATCTACCATCAGCACTGCCAATACTTGTAGCTCGCAAAGACCCACACTACCCTGTCAGACTACACGATCCGGGCGAGTCACACGTTCGTTAACACGTTTGGCTAAGCACGCAACTTCTCACACCAGCACCGACACGGATGCGGAGATGATTGACACAGATGGGCACTCCTCAGAAGGTCCGTAGGCGTCGGTGAAGTGTACTTTTCTTCAGGAACTTTGGAAAGTTTGAATGATGATTAAGTGGTGGAGAGAGCTGAACACCTTCGACCGCGGTGGGAGGTGAAAATGAAAGGAATGGACCAGACGCGGCCATTTCGGTCTGGCACGGTTTCAAGAGTGAAGTGGTGGGATGATCAGCAGCATAAACGCCGAGGGTTCACAAGAGTTTTCAGTATTAACAATCCTTAGCATCCAGTCCACAAGTCCAAATTCAAAGTATTACGCTCATTCTTCAGCAGTAATTCTCTGGACGCGGACCGAATTTAATTTCATTGAAACTATGAGAAGCAGTAGTAGCTATATTGGGTATCGTCCAACAGTTGCGGATCCGCCCGAGTCAAGGGTAGAGGTAGAGAATAGCTCGGAACTTCACTCTGCCTTCTTTGCTTGTTCTCTCAAGTTGGGGGCGGTCGTGTTGCCCCTCTCCAGATCGGCAGCCCAGAGAGCTGCGCCCACAGTGTTAGTGAAGGAGAAGAATAGCCCTGCAACAGGGACCAACTCCAGGAGGACGGCAGGTACGCCGAAGCTGAGCATAACGATTAGCTGAAAGCAGACTCTGGGCGTATTGATCGTGATTTACCTTGTGTATGCTGGTTGCCTCTGTTCAACAAAGTCTTCCTTCTGGCGAGAGTTCATGCCCTTGAGCTGGAAGTATCGGGCATGGGCGGCAGGACCAGCCTTGCGGCCCCGGAGAACGACAAACATGATGGTGCCGACGACTGGGATGAAGTTGAGGGGCAGGTACATGAGGTATTGGATGATGGCCTTGGGTGTGAAGCGTGCAAAGGGCTTCTTCAGCATTTTCCCTAGCTTTCCGATGGGGTCACTGCCGGGCTTGAGCTGACGACCCTCAGAGACGAGGGAGTTCATTCCGCGTGACAGAAGAGTCTAGCAGCAGCGTGAGAAAAAGCTTCTTTAGCGCTAAAGGGAAAACTTACTCCATCAAACGTATCAATGAGGGCATCCTCGATGAAGAAGGTGCGGCTGATCAGGTTGGAGATAGTGGAGCTCTCGCTGAGCACGAGCAAGATGGTTGACAAAGCAGCCAGCGGGCCGTTGAAGATGGCGAGAATGGCAGCCTGGGGCAGGTAGGTGAAAACGAACATGAAAGTGGTGACACCGACTCCAGTGGTGATGACCGGAGCAAGCCTGGACATGAGCGGCTTCCAGAGGCTGCGGTGGGAGAGGAAGTAGAAGAATCCCTTGAACGGGTAGACGTAGGTTCCGGAATTGATGGCCTGGGTGGTAAGCGAGCGTACTCGCTCGACTTCTTCCCTTGCGGTCTCCTTGACTTTGTCTGACATGATTGCTGTTGAGTGCTCAGAGACTTCGGCGGGACTTGTGCGAGTCCTTTGGGTGCTGTTGCGAGATGGGGCGGAGCGTTGTTGGCGGATAAATGAGGGTTTGGAGTGACGTTGAGCGAGCACGCACTACGTCATCGTGATCGCCCACCTGCGCCCACTGCGACTTGCGACTTGCGACCTGCAACCTGCAACCTCCTGCGACCCTTTGGCATGCACCAAATTCCTGGCTTCACGCTCATCGCTGCATCCTCACCAACGGCATAGCTAAGCATTTAGCTGCGCCTCTGCAGAGGAGTGTTGTAACCGGCCGACGATTAGCGAAGACCGTATCGGCACTGCCGTGGGGAGTCGAAGCATTCATCAGGATGACTTTGCCGCCAGAAATATGCAACAATTGCGTCCGGACAGGTGCTTCGAGTGCCCATGGTAATTTTAATCTTATCTTCCCACTAGCACCAATCATCGAATCCCCCTGGATTAAACTCCTGGATTCAAGCTCAGCCTCGTGTCATCATCAGCAACATACTTAGCAATCAGCGGCTCGACTTGCTCATGCCTGCAACACTTGCATATCACTCGTCCGGCTTCTTGGCTTTCTTCTTTAAGCACCGCTTTTTCGTGAATCCCACAATTGACAAATTCATCTTTTTCACCCATGCTGACAACAAATATTTAGGTGATTCTTGATTCTACAGATGACACACGACCAGAGACAATAATAGTAGTCTGTCCCAAGGTGGCCACGAGACGGGCCCGAATACGGCTCGCATGTCCAATAGCTTCGGGCTCAAACTACTCAATCGCCGAGAGCTTGATCGCGGGGACATACTTAAAGCTGTTGACTTGCACACGCGGCCCGACCAAGCAACCATTGTAGACCCTTGTCCCTGTTCTGATCCTTTAGGAAATACCCGAGTGCTACAAGCGCCATGGATGCTGAATCGTTCACCTCGGTCCGCCGTTTCCGCCCTCGGGCTTTGCCTTCTTCAATCCTGTTCTCCCATGCACATCGCCGCATGTTCATCACAGTAATCGGCCCCGACCACTTGGCACCAACCTTATCCTCGCCTGGTCCGTTGGATGAGCCGGTCCAGCCATATCCAAAACCAAAACCCCGCCTTCGCGTGGTTGTTTGAGACCATTGCCCCTGCGTTAGGCATTGTCGGCCCAGACCTGTGCCCGTCTTCCGCTCTCGCCTCAACTTCGCTCGTTTCTGAGCTTATTCTCCCACAAGCTACCAATGGGCTTCTCAAAATTTTCCCCGACGGCCTTTTGAGCTCTTTGGTCCGTAGCTTACCCCGGGGGGCTCTTGTTTTATGCTGCTGCACCTGCCGCTTCAATTGGATCCTCCCCCGCCTCTTTAGTCTTTAGTCCTTTCTTATCCCAGGCCAGAGCATGCCGGTCATGACTGCGCTTAACAGCTGACGGAGGGAATTGCGAGCCCCTAAAATGCTCCTTAGTCACTTCTCGTCGCGTTTGCGCCCGACGCCGAACCCCTCACCAAAACAACACTGCCTCTCGCTCTCTGTTGCTTCACGCAGCTCTTCCCGGTTCCCAAGGGAACGACGGGACTTGTTCACATCATTTTCAACCGAAAAGAAACGAACCTCATAGCAATGCTGGCAAAGTGCTTCCCGCAAATGAGGCACGAAAACGCTAAGGAATAACAATCTTGCCATTCGGTCCAGTCTTGTGCCCTTCTGGCCATCCTGTACAGTCGTGCTTGTCCCAGAATCTAAATTCAGCACATGATGTTTGCGACTCTGCTCTCTCCTCACTTCAAACTCGAGCCTGTCACTCAAGAGGACATGAATCTAGCCAGTCTGACGTGGGGCTTCACCCTCGGCTTTGGTTTACTTACGACCTGGACAGCTATCAAGCAAACATATCAGGCCTACAGCAAACATGGTTGGCGAAAATTGAACAATCCATATATTTGGATGATTTGGCTGGAAATTGCTGTCTGTCTTGCGTTTAGCATAATTTGCTGGATGTATTTGCGAGGCGTCATTCCTCCCAGCTTTGCTTTCTACTTCTGCATCCGTAAGTGTATCTGATGTCAACATACCTCGCAATACTGACCTAATCCACAGTCACCACTTGGGCACTTCAGGTATCCCACCCGTCCTACATCTTGCCGTATGAATCTCACGTTTCAAGGTTCAATTTCTTCTTCAGATTATCATCAACCGCGTCTCTGTTTTGCTCGTCGACCGGAAGAAAGCGTATCGCATCAAAGTTGGTGTTGCGATACTCATCACGGCTGTGAATATCAGTGTCTATTGCATTTGGGTAGGCCAAGCTTGCTTCGGAAACGACAATTGACTGACGGTTTCAAGATCCCCGCCCGTCTACAGATATCCCATGGTTACATCCACCTTAATGAGATCTGGGATAGGATTGAAAAAGTCATTTATTTGATTGTTGACGCCTTCCTTAATCGCTACTTCATCAAAGTCGTGCAAGACAGGCTGGTGAGGCAGGGCTTCAAGAAATACGAATCCGTCGTAAAATTTAACCTGTACATCATCGGCTTCTCTCTGAGCATGGATGTACTGATAATAAGTAAGTCTGTGCTAGTTGTGGTGTAGGAGATATTACTAACAACATGAGCAGGTATGATGTCGCTGGGAAATTCATTCGTGCATGTCTCATCTTCTCGGTCAAAGCTGGACCAAACGCTAACACCTCGCAGCTACATGCAGTTCCATCCTCTCGCATACATTGTCAAGCTTAACATTGAAATGAGCATGGCGGATCTCATCGCCAGAGTCACTAGATCCGCGTCAATAGATCGCAGAGTCAACAATCGCAATCGACACCTTCACTATTCCACCGCGGCATACTCCGTGTCCGACAAAGTCGATAAATCGCCGCCGGCTGCCTTTAGGTCGACAGCATCAGCAAGAATCAGTTCTACCGGAGCATCAATACAGCATGCAAGAGCGCGCCCCCTCGGTACAGACGAATATGACGTCGAGTTACAGGACATAGGATGTCTGGAACAGCAAAATGAACACGGAGAAATTGGCGAGAGTTTTGAGGACGAGGAGGGGGGAACGCCATCATCGGCACCGAACAGGCTTATGGTGAATAGGACGCATGAGTTCCAAGTGAGGGTGGAGGACATGTCCTCTTCCGAGAAGTCGATTGCTGCACGTGCAGTTGTGGCAGGGTTTGAGGGGTATTACAGGCGCCGGAAAGAAGAGGATGAAAGACCACTACGGAAGGAGGAAACATCAATCCAGGAGGTTGCACCCAATGATCAGCAAAAATATGGCGTATCCACACGCGTGTGGGGTCCACTTGGGAGTTGACAGCGGGTTGAGAAGGCTACTATTTCTGGTAATTCCTCTTCAGTCTTAGTGCACAGCCTGGCAGGTTTGTGGAGCTCTGACTAATTGTACGTCCCCGCCTCCGCCAAACGGCAGTCCAGGATGTTTGCCGATGTCCGCTCATTCCCGCATAACCCCACTGTCAGGAACACCGCCTGTTTCTTCCGTTTCTCTCCTTTGTTCAAATAGACAAGAAGGTATGGCAGGATATGGAGAATTGTCCAGTACGGATGATGGACTAATACACACCTTTGAATAGACTAACACAAAGCCGTCTGGACTTCACAGTGTGGTACTCTCGGGTGTGCTCTCTATCCGCCGAGGTCACGGCGAAGTAACGAGAGACCAGTGACAGCCCTCGGGAGCGTCAGGCCCGGATACGACATGGCGGCACGGTGGAAAGCACACCACACAGTTTTTCACACATCCCGAGGTTATCCCGCAGTGAATCGGAAAGGTTTTCCTATAAGAGGCTTGCGTGATGCCAGCATGGTGGCGCACCCTTTCCCGGTGTCCGAGGATCTACCGCCGGCAGTGAGTCGCGGTACGTGTGGTGATTCGTGGGGAAGCCCGATGTTCTTCCGCAAACCTGGTATCATCACGGCCCGAAGAAAGCGTGGAGATACTGTGGGGTCTCGCGTGCGGCTCTGGGGTGCAGCTGGTTGTCGATGCGGTACAGTCGGTGAACAGGAAATTTCCTCCCGTACCACTGACATTTTACACGGCATACTAGCCAACAAAGCAAAGAAGAAAGAAATATTGCATGAAGCGCCGAGCAATGCAGAATCGGTTTGAATACGTTCCGTCCCATGACCAAAGTACCGGATTGTGGGGAAGCGGGAATTCCTGTGCTCACCACCTCGGGATCCTCCGTACCTTCGGTCCGGCTTCTACGAGAGGTTAAAAGCAACAATCACTTACATACGCCAAGGACGGAGTTTGCCCTCTTTCTCGCTTCTCTTCAATTGACGTTACCTGAATGTTACCCCGAAGCTCGTGAGCAATTCGCCGCGTCCCATGCCTTCCGGCCGAGTCCATACGCACCAGGTCATTGACCGCTCCGCTCAGGTCGCCTTCGTCTTGGCGGACCAATTGCCGTAGAACCCAGCCTACATCATGTGAGCGGATTGAACGTCTTGGCATACCCCAAGCCTTGACAACCTTGTTTCCACGGCGGGGAAGATCCTCATGCGCCCTGTCCTTTTGTTTCTGCCAGTGCCCATGCTTGGCTTACAATCTTTTGCTAGTTCTAGCTGGGGAAAATGGCCGCAGTGGCATCGCATTGGACCACTGCCGCGATGATTTTCGAGTCACTCCATATGCCGATGGCGAGAGTTCGGGTAATCTGCAGGAGCGCGTTCATGTATATAAACACTGCGGCTGCGGCAGAGTCAGTGATGTGCAGCAGAGCTTCTGGACGCAGTTCAGCCTTCTTTCTCATCTTCCGCCGCTGTGAGCCACCTCCAACATGTGGGCTTCTCTCCTCCAGGCCGCAGCTCCTCAATCGAAAGGTTCGTGGGCTTCCATTTTCGTTGCAGCCCTGGCCTCGACATCTGTCGTCTCAGCAAGGGTACTACCTCGAGCAACGGACCAAAATGAGACTCTCCCAGCCTACCGTGATTCCAATCTTTGCGTCGATGAGCGCCTGGACGACTTGATTAAACGCATGACTCTTGAAGAAAAGGCAGGACAGCTGTTCATCAAGCAAATTCCCATGGGAACAAATGGCACGGTCGACACCTCGACCAAGACGGATAACTTCACTTCCGGTGACCTCATCAGCCAGAAACTCATGACCCACTTCAACCTCCAGTCCAGCGGAAAGGCCAGCGATATCGCAAAGTGGCACAACAGCATTCAGGAGCTTGCTCTGCAAACCCGTCTGGGTATACCGGTTACCATTGCTACGGACCCACGCCACTCCTTCGCTGAGACCGCCGGTTCTGCAGTCGGAGTCGGCTCATTCTCGCAATGGCCGGAAACCTTGGGTCTGGCCGCGCTGAGGAGCCCGGAACTGGTTCAGAAGTTCGGCGAAATCGCACGTGAGGAATACATGGCTGTCGGCATCCGTTCCGCCCTCAGCCCTCAGATTGACCTTTCCACCGAGCCGCGTTGGGCCCGCACTGGACAAACATACGGAGAAGATGCGAACCTGACCAGCGCGCTGGTTGTCTCCTACCTCAAGGGCTTCCAGGGCGAGACGCTGGGGTCTCATTCCGTCACGACTGTCACCAAGCACTTCCCCGGTGGTGGCCCCGGCCAGAATGGCAACGATTCTCATTTTGAGACTGGCAAGAACAACGTCTACCCCGGAGGTTACTTTGACTACCACTTGGAGCCGTTCAAGGCTGCCATTGCTGTCGGTGCAAGGCAGATGATGCCTGCTTATGCCCGGCCAGTTGGAACCAAGTACGAGGAGGTTGCCATGGGTTTCAACAGGGGCATTGTGACGGAGCTTCTCCGTGAAGAGCTTGGCTTTGAAGGCATTGTCGTTAGTGACTGGGGTTTGGTCACCAACTTCACCGCCCGCGGCGAGCAAATGGAAGCCATCTCCTGGGGCGTCGAGAACCTGACAGAAATCGAGAAGGTGGAAAAGATCCTCAACGCCGGCGTCGACCAGCTCGGTGGCGAAATCCGCACCGAGCTCGTCATCCAGCTCGTCAACGAGGGCAAGATCCCAGAAGAACGCCTGGACGTCTCGGTGCGCCGCCTGCTGAAGGAGAAGTTCCTCCTCGGCCTCTTCGACCACCCCTTCGTCGACCCGGACAGCGCCGACCGCATCGTCGGCAACGACTACTTCCGCCGCATCGGCAACGAAACCCAGCGCCGCGCCTACACCCTCCTCAAGAACGAGAACGACCTCCTGCCCTTGCCGCTCGACACATCCACCAAGTTCTACGCCAGCGGCTTCAACGCCTCCTATCTCACCGACCGCAACCTCACCGTCGTCGACACCCCCGAAGAAGCGGAGTATGCCTTCCTGCGCGTCTCCACCCCCTACGAGAAGCGCGGCGGCGGCTTCGAGCAAGGGTACCACCAAGGGCGCCTCGACTTCAACGAGACCGTCAAGGCGCAGCACGCCGCCATCACCGGCGTCGTGCCGACCATCGTCGACATCTACCTCGACCGCCCGGCCGTCGTTCCCGAGCTCGCCGAGGACTCGGCCGCGCTGCTGGGCAACTACGGTGCGAGCGTGGAAGCCTTCCTCGACATCGTGTTCGGAACGGAGGGGTGGAAGCCGGAGGGCAAGCTGCCGTTTGATCTGCCCAGTTCCATGGAGGCGGTCGAGGCGCAGTTGACGAATGTGCCGTTCGATACCAAGGATCCTCTGTTCAGGTATGGGCATGGGTTGAACTATACGGAGAGGTGTTAGGGGTTACGACGTAATGCAAGTGATGAAAGAAAAAAGTGTATGAAATAACTCTATAGTTAATGTTATCCTACAATGACTCTGTCCGATGAACTTGAGATTCGCAGCAACACCTTTCAAGTGATGGTGGGTTTTCTCGGCGCAGCAGAGTCACCGGCGTACATGACGGCATCCATGAAAGTTCGATTGGCAGGAGCGGTGTAATGGAAGGCCGATACAATAGAGGGCATCGCGCCAACACCAGCAAGCAACGGGATTTCCAGAACGTCGCGACGACTTTGCGATGGCCGCATTGTCCTGTTCCAGGGGGTGTGCAGCGAGTCAACTCAATTGCTGAGCTTGTATTTCGAATCGAGCGGGTCTGCAGCATCGGTGAGTCTTGGAGTGGCAATGCTCGAAAGACTACATGATTCGGAGCCCACCTTCAGTCAGAGCGGTGACGCCGTGGTGAGTCCGTCACGACTTGTTGGGGCGCAGGGGTCGGCGGCCATGAATTTGACTAGAGATCTTGCACTAGTGGGTCCTTGTTGGGTCTTATCAGGAATGTGGCCAAATTTTGCCTTTTAATTCCCGAAGAGGTAGAATTAACCGTCACTTAAACATTTAGCAACAACGGGACGGCAACACACACAAAACGCTGTGAGGATTCAACTCTCTAGTCAAGAATTACAGTTGGACCTTCTGTTTTGCAAAGAGGTCATGAACGCGCCTTGTAGGTGCGATTCAGGGGATTGGTTCTACTTCTTGATCATAGCGTTTGCAAGCGAGCAATAGCCTCAAAAATGGGAAGATGGCCGAGCGGTTATGGCGTAAGTTTGACTGCAGTACTCAGCTATACTCAACCACCGTCTAACAATATTACAGGCTAGTTTCAGGTCTTCTGAAAAGAGTCCCGAAGACAGGGTTTACTAGTTGGGAAACCTTCGTGGGTTCGAGTCCCACTCTTCTCAATATTGCACTCTTTTTTGCTTTTGAATGGTCTGTCATGGGGCGGAAATGTGGTGTTGAGCTGCTCTCAATGCCTTGCGCGCATATATTTTATTTTGCCGACTTGAGAGAGCAAACGTCTTCTTCCGTGGGGAGGAAATGCACTTCCGGAGAGACACAGCTTTTAACAGTAGAAGACCACCTCACAGACCACACCCAGAGATGCGGGCCAAAAGAACAGCGAAATCGGTGGAGCGCTCGGGCAGTATGTGTGCAATCTGTGATCCGAGAGAGGTGGCAATCTGAGTCTCTCCGTGCGTTTTACGACGGGCCGGTCGCCTACACGGAATCTCAAAAAGTGTCCGAACAAGAGTGGGCCATCAGCAGTGCTCACGCCATCCATTGTTAGTGGCGGAGAAACGGCTGGCTTGTCGACATGAACAAATCCACAGACATCGGCTACGGACCGAGCCGCATTCGCGGGACAGAAAGAATAAGGCCAAGAGAATGTGCTATGTCGCGTTCTGTGGGGAAGGGCGCTTCTTGTAGTGGCCAAGCCGGATGCACAAGGAATAAAAGAACGCCAGGTGACCCTCACACGATCCTTGGTGCCTGGGCGGCTGATGAAGGGGGCGCTGCTTTTCTCCGCAAGCTTTGTGAAGCGTTGCCGCCGAGGCCGGGCGTTTGATGACTCGAGCTTAGCCGGATTGGCCGTGTCTAACATGACCTCGTCCGCCATTCCCCTCTAAACTGCTCTCTACATCCTGTCTCCCTGTTTCGCAGTGCGCGGGAAGCCCCTGGACGGATGTATCCAGCCCAAACACGCAGTCCCGCGGTCGCTGCTATTTTGCCGTGACTCAAGTGGCATTGCGCTCCATGTCCCTTCAATCTCGATCGCGGCAAAACTCTTGACAGCGAGCCTGAATGTACTGCTGCCGTCCTCCTGTTTCTTTTTTGCAAAGATCGCCTGCAAGCTCCGGAAAAGGGCCAAAAAAAATGTACAAGCATGCGTACCCACGCAGGCCGATATCTCTCTTGGCGACGAGCAGCACAGGCGATTTTGTAGGCGCCGTGTTTGCCGCTCAACCTTAGATCTCTTCTCTTTCCCTTTGCGGAGCGGAGCAGGCTAATAGGCGTCTAAACTGCTTCTACCGCATGGACGATGTCTCACAAACGCCAGGGACAAATTTGCAGATCTCGAATAGATTGCTCCGACAGAGTCGCTTACCGTTTTTCCATGCCAGGTTTGACTTGCCGCCCTATGCAACCTGGAAACGCCCATGTGCCAAGGAGTAGATCCGTGGCTTGCCGCCACCGTACCATCTGATAGCTATAGGTTTGATTGTGGGCAGCCTGGCGGCGTGTTCCCCAGATTCCCCACTTCGCTTGGCTCATGAAACGGACTCCAATGGAATAGCGGCCCCGGATCCGGAGCACAAAACAAGCTAGTCCCAACGGAGTAGTACGGTCAGGCGTTGTTGAGCCACCGACAACCATGCTCGTCCTACGTCAGTCGATCCAAAAGAGAGGTGTACCTGACATGCCGGCGCCACCGCCTGCATGAGCCTCAGGGACTAGATCCCGGAAATCACAGGACTGGTCTTCATGACTCCGGTCCGCTACTCCGGAAAGCCTCTCCCATTGGTGGCAGTTCAGCCATGTGCGGGATCTACACAGCGAGTACCTGGACAGGCCCGGAAGAGTCAGGAAAAAGGTCTCAAACGAGCTGCTCGTGGGTGTGTTGTGCATGCATGAAGCCCTCTGGGCGGGTTCCTGGAAACAAATTTGTTTCAATCTAATGGTCCACCAAGTGTGGAAACAACGGATACAGCGGTTTGTTGGTGGCGGGCTCAAGACTATAAGACTGCTCTGAGACCCTACTCAGTTTTGCTCTTCAGTTGCCGGACAACATTCTTTCGCTAGCCCATCATGTATCAGACTTCCGTTCTTTCCTCCCTTTCTCTGTTCCTCGCGGCCTCCAGTGCCCAGCAGGTCGGCACGCAGACCGCCGAGACGCACCCCAAGCTCACCACCCAGAAGTGTACCACTGCCGGTGGCTGCACCGACCAGTCCACCTCCATTGTCCTCGACGCCAACTGGCGCTGGCTCCACACGACCGAGGGCTACACCAACTGCTACACTGGCCAGGAATGGGACACTTCCATTTGCTCCGACCCGGCGACTTGCGCCACCAGCTGCGCTCTCGACGGTGCCGACTATGAGGCCACTTACGGCATTACGACTGATGGAAACGCTTTGAAGATGAGCTTCGTTACTCAGGGCTCTCAGAAGAACGTCGGTGGCCGTGTCTACCTGCTCGCGCCCGACAGCGACGACACCTACGAGCTTTTCAAGCTCAAGAACCAGGAGTTCACTTTCGACGTCGACGTCTCCGCCCTGCCTTGCGGTCTGAACGGCGCCCTCTACTTCTCTGAGGTTCGTAATGGAAGAACATGAGAATTTGCAGAACTGGAACATGCTGACGGGCTTCTTCAGATGGATGCCGATGGTGGTCTGTCCAAGTATGAGAACAACAAGGCCGGTGCCAAGTACGGAACTGGTTACTGCGACACTCAGTGCCCGCACGACATCAAGTTCATCAACGGCGAGGCCAACATCCTCAACTGGACCAAGTCCGACACGGACGTCAACGCCGGTTCCGGCAAGTACGGCTCTTGCTGGTGAGTGACCATCACTTCCAATACACCCCCTTTCCGCATCAGAAAAGCACACGTACATCTTCCAAATTTGTTTCAAAAGGAGCTACGGGTCATTTCTGGCAATTCACAATGCCAAAAGTCCTGTGGTTGTGGTTGTTGAGCGACCAGCAACAACTCTTCTCCAGCCCCTGAAATCGCACCTCCCCCCTCTTTTTGACCCCCCAACTCAACACCACGATGTTTCTACCTATTCTAACGCGCGAAAACGAACAAAAGTGTAGAATTAGACGTGTGGGAGGCCAATTCCCAAGCCACTGCGGTCACTCCTCACGTTTGTACCGCGGATACTATTGGACAGGTCCGTTGCGAGGGCGACGACTGCGGTGATGGCGACAACCGCTACGGTGGTGTCTGCGACAAGGACGGCTGTGATTTCAACCCTTACCGCATGGGCAACGAGTCTTTCTATGGCTCCAACGGCAGCGTCATCGACACCACGAAGAAGTTCACCGTCGTCACGCAGTTCATTACTTCTGACAACACCGCCGATGGTGACCTCGTTGAGATCCGCCGCAAGTACGTCCAGGGCGGAAAGGTTATCGAGAACTCTTTTGCCGATTTCGATACCCTGACCGAGTTCAACTCTATCTCGGATGACTTCTGCGATGCCCAGAAGACTCTCTTCGGTGATGAGAACGACTTCAAGGCCAAGGGTGGCATCGCCCGCATGGGTGAATCCCTCGCCCGTGGACAAGTCCTCGTTATGTTCGTAGCCCCTTCCCCTTTTGCATGAAAATAAAAGCTGACGCAACTCCTAGGTCTATCTGGGATGACCATGCGGCCAACGCTCTCTGGCTCGACTCCAGCTACCCCGTTGACGCCGACGCAACCAAGCCCGGTATCAAGCGTGGTCCTTGCGGTACTGACACTGGTGTCCCCGACGAGGTCGAGAGCCAGTACCCCGATGCTACCGTCACTTACTCCAACATCCGCTATGGTGATCTTGACTCCACCTACGGCACTGCTTAGATCAACCCTTGGAAGTCATAGATGGGAATAGAAGGAATCTGAAAGAAAGGGCATTCTCGGATTTTCTCTTCACTGTACACATTTTCACCATTTGTCTTTTGCTTCTTGCTCTTCGTCTTCAAAACTGGGCCATTTTCCAGGTTACTTAGATCTGAGATGAAAATTGAATGAGAGTTTGTTGTCCCGGATATTCTTGGTAGATGACAAGAAATCAGCCACTTCCCTCTGATTGTGCCCGAGAACCCAATTCGAGCGCCATTGATATGTTACAACTTGTGGGGAGTGAAAGCATTCGTCCAGACGTAATTGTTAACCAATTCAGAACACAGTTGCGTCCGGACGAATGCTTCCACTCCCCACGCATATCTCCGCTTCATTTTGCAGCTCAGCCCCCGTTCCCCCGATGAAGACTTTGGCCGTTGATGGTGCACTTTCACCTCCGCTTGTACATAACACATACACTCGCCCACAAATCCATGATTTGAGTTCGGTAAGACTTGGCAGTCACCCGACTACTTAATTTTCTCACCCTCCCAGATGGTGTTCTCCTGCGACGCAGCTGTGTCTCTTCGCTGCCAAAACTGATTTGGCGCCTCACATCAGCAGCATTCTTGAGGTGTATTTCATTCGCACACCACATTCAATAGAACCATTGCTGTAATTAGCTCAACGGAATGCGCTGGCTGGATCGGCCAAGCTGACAAAGGTATTTTGGGTGCCGGAGATAGGATAACTCCGGACGTGGAGCACCTCCTGCAGCACGACAGTCATGCACATCAGAAAAATGGCAAATGGTTGGGCGTCCATAGCCAGTCGGAGTGTTGGCATTACAGATCTGGGGGTGAGGCCGCTCAGCGCGAGGTTTGCGTGTGACGAAGCAGCAACGCGGCATCTTGTGAGAGCATCGAGAACCGTCTGTACCACCAAGATGGGAAACAGGTGCATGAATTCATCCAAGTCAGCGAGCTATGCGGCGAGCAGAGGGCGAGCGGGAGAGGTGGAGCCGGGGGCGACCGAGGAAGGAGTCGATTTGATTTAATCGGCTTTAAAGACAGTATCGCCGGGGCCGATTGGCGATTGGCGCCATTCGTAGCCATCATCACCTCCATCCATCCTGCAACTGTCACTTCTCTCGCTGTGTTTCTGGTGCTGCTTTTGCGTGCGTCTCCATGACACGCCCGCGCCATTCGCACCGCTGTAGTTGTCGATAGCCCATCTCGCTGCTCTCGCGCCCGACAATGAGTGAGACGCCGCGCGCCCCCACTGCGAGCCGTAGCAGCGTCACTCCGCCTGCCGACGACCACCAGTCGCGCCCCAGATGGCTGCTTGACGACGATGACGAAGATGGCGATATGGACTACATGCCCGCCGAGTCGGGCGAGGAGGAGGAGGAGGAGTCGCTTATGGAGGACGAGTACGACGAGGGCGACTTCCACGGTATACCACCTGCCCGCCCCGCCTGTCGCCACCTTCTGCTGACCGCGAATCAACCCCAGACGCCGAGGAGAGCCTGAGTAACGTTTCACTCGACTTCCTGGGCACCGCAGCGAACGATGATGATGACGGCGACGACGGCCCTGCCGGCCCACATACCCGATCCATCTACAGTACTTGAGCCGCATGCATCACCAGCTGCCGCCAGAGCTTACACGCTGACCCTTTTGCAGTCACCCGCGAGCAGATAATGCAGCTCCTGGGCCATGCTGGCCTCCGCCGTATCTTTGCCGACCACACTTCTGGCCGGCGTGCCGCCCTGGATGACGATGACGACAGCGAGACGGACAACACTGGCTACGGCGGCGTCGGGACCAGGCGCCGGCGGGGGAGGGGTCGCAAGGCCTTCGAGAAGGTGCCCAGCGACGAGGGTCGCAAGCTCATGGCCTCGGGCACCTTTGGCGCGAACGAGCGCCCCGAAGACTCGTGCTTGCGCAGAAAGAAGCTGGCCTATCGCCTGATGCGGAGAGAGCTCGGCCTGGGCAATGTCGGGAGGCAGAGGCTCAGCAGCAACATCATCTCCCAGGGACTCATTCCCTCTTCCAAGGCCGACACCATCATTCACTATGACGCGCGATGCTATTCCGGCCAATTTTCCAACGACGGCAATTTCTTCTTCTCGTGCGCCCAGGATTTCAAGGTGCGCATGTACGATACTTCCAATCCATATAAGTGGAAGTACTACAAGACGGTGGAGTATCCTTACGGCCAGTGGACCATCACGGATGCCTCGTTGAGCCCTGATAATAAATTTCTTGCGTATAGTTCTATCCGGAGCATAGTGTGCCTGGCGCCAACAGACCCTGGAGACAGTTCGGAGCCGCATCTTTTGGATTTTTCAAACACGGGGAGCCGAGGACGACGTGGTTTTCATGCATATCCTTATTTTGGTGTAAGTGATTTCCTAGCCACCCGCCCGGGTCAGCGGCTAAAGATATACGCAGATTTGGTCTCTTCGATTTTCCGGAGATGGTCGCGAAATAGTAGCGGGCACTGGTGACCGTTCAGTCTATGTCTATGACATTGAGCGAGGTCAATCGATCCTGCGTATTCCCGGTCACGATGATGATGTCAACGCTGTGTGCTATGGAGATCCAAACTCGCCTCATATCTTGTACTCAGGTTCGGATGACACGACACTCAAGGTTTGGGATCGACGAAGCATGGGCGATGGGCGCGAAGCAGGTGTATTCCTAGGCCATACGGAAGGTTTGACGTATGTCGACAGCAAGGGTGATGGCCGTTATGTCCTCAGCAACGGCAAGGATCAGACGGCAAAGCTGTGGGATCTGCGCAATATGATGAGTGCACGTGAGGCCGACAAGATCGACATCAACCAGTACACGACGGGTTTCGAATATCGCACCAACTCCTACGACGAAAGCGATTATCGTCCTCACCCGCACGACCGATCACTGGTCACTTTCCGCGGACATTCGGTGCTCAAAACTCTCATTCGCTGCCACTTCTCTCCTCCCGGAAGTACGGACTCCAGATATGTCTACTCAGGAAGCTACGATGGATCTGTTTATGTTTGGAACTTGGATGCAACACTTGCCGGAAAGGTCGATGTTCTCAAGGCCACTCGGAACTCGCGCCCTCGTGATGCTGATCTTTTGGCGGAGACATACGATTTTATTGGTCGCAACGGTGGGACATGGCAGACATGCGTGCGTGATGCTAGCTGGCATCCAAACGCACCCGTTATTGCCGGTAAGTCTAGTCATGTGACAACGCTACGTTTATTCCCAGCTAATGTCGTTAATAGCAACATCTTGGAATGGGTGGGGAACATCACTCGGCACGTGCACCGTTCACACTTGGAATGACGGTATGGAAGAGGACGAGGGGGAACCAGCCATGGGCCAGCGCGTCAATGCGCAGCTCGAGCACGACCCAGAGCTTTACGGAAGCACTGAAGGCAGCAGAAGAGGGACAAGTATATTCTCGCGCAGGATAAGGACTAGAAGGGTGGATCCGGACGACGACTGATCTGAGATGCGATGCATGTACAAGGATTCGGACCTGGGGGAGCATCATGTGCTTATTTGATCCGATCTTGTCGATTTTCTTGTAGATATTTGATCTGATCAGGCTGGGAGGAGAGGGAAATAGGCCACAGCCGGCGTTCGTTGGGTATATACCGAGGCAATATTGGATGGCGAATAAAGGACACCTTCGTTTGGACAAGCCGAGCAAAAGGTTCGATTTTTGATGGTATCCTAACTCCGTCTCGTGCCACCCTGGCGCATTACAAAAATTTATACAGAATCGCTCCGTCCTGGCGCTTTGGTATCACGTCCACCCTTCCGTAGAATGCGCCGTCCTTCCGCTGGTTGACTTTGGTGCTAAACAAGTAGCGTGCGGACCCCCGCGACGCGCATCGCAATCATGAACCACCAACCAGGATGTTGTTGACGGGGATGTGTACTGCAATGGTTGGCGCATGTCGACCAATTTTGGGGCAAAAGTCTTACCTAGCTTGACGATGTAGCCAATAGCGCCCATGACGACGAAACCAACGCCGACGGCCTGGGAGATCTTGATGAACTCGCGCTTGTCGGCTGCGAAGCTGTTATTATGGTTGTCTTGACCAGAAACGCGGGGAAACAGAAATGCTGCTGCTAGTAGGAGCTCGGTCAAAAGGGAGACGTACGCTTGGTGCACCTGTGTTGCGCATCGTTAGCACATGCATCAATGGAGGCTGCGCAGGGGAAGCTAGATTTACCTGTTGATGAACTGAGTGCCGTCCTTGACGAAGTCCTTGGGGACGTCGGCGAGCTCCTTGAGTTGGTCGGACATGTTGTTCTGCGGATGCGACACGCGGTGTAGAAGGTGGAGCAGAAGTTGAGGTCGAGAGAATGGGAGGAAGTGGGATTGAGTAGTCGGGCGAGCTGGGACGTGTCTTTCTAGGGCCGCTGGTTAAGCGGGAGGCCAGATTGCGCGCCACCACCCTGGCCGGCGATTGGCACGCCAAGCCGCGAGCGACCCGACCGACCTCCGCTCCGCGAGCAGGAGCCTCAACTCACCTCGACCTCAGATCCGCGCCCGTGCTTCATCACTCCTTCTCCATCACCACCCGCGCTTTCAGGTACCTTTCCAGCCCTTTGCCCCACAACCCAACGCCGCGCCATTACTGACCTCGTCTGCCAGTGCTAATCCCCCCTTCCTGCAGTTATCTCCTGCAGCGTCGACACCCCCGCCCTCGTCCATCTTCGCACACGACTCGCGACCGGCCAACGAGAGGGAAGCAGTTGGAGGAGGGCTTCTGCTGGTTGCGACGCGCGCCGTGACTCGCGCGTGTGGTCGCCTTGTTGTCGTCGCTGAGAGGAAGAGGATATCGTGGTTCTGTCTTTCCAGGGATTAAGGTCTCTCTCATCCTGTACCGGTCCAAGTGACGCTCCACGCCTGTCTGCACATCACACCTTCCTGTTTCCTGCTCGTGCCCCAAACCTGCTGAGGTGCAGCGAGCTCCAAGTCTGTCACACAAACACTCCTGTTGAGAGCGCCGTTTTCGATCTGTTTCTGCTGAGCCGTTTGGGAAGTGTACGTATGACCGCTGACTTCACTCTGCATGTATCGCAACCTCTCCTATCTGCGTTTCTGCTTTGTTCATGATTTTTGTTCTTGTTTGGCAGCTCTCGGCGGGCATCATGTCGACGCCTCTGTATCCTACCCTGCTGATCAACTCCCCTCGGCTGCAGACTCTCTTCCGTTCGAAGCAGAATAGTATCTACAAGATCACTCTAATTTCATCATGGCTGACGACGATAACTTCGACATCGATATCTACGGCGACGACGCCCCTCAAGACTCCTTCAACAATAATAGTGAAGTCAAGAATGAGCCGCGCGAGGAGTCGCTGCCCGACGCCTCTCACCAGGACGATAATGCCCACGCCAATGGTGCCATGAAGGAAAGCCGCGGCGAGTCCATCAAGCAGGAAAGTTCCGCAAGTGCCAATGGCGATGACCGCCAGCAGATTTCAAGCACTGGCGGCTCTTCTCATAATCAGTTGCAGCCCCCAAAGCAAGCCCCCGTTCAGCAAGGCGTCAAGCGCAAAGAGGGTACCGATGACCGGCCTGTGGATGGTAATGCAACCACTGCCCTACTGATAAGCGATCTCCACTGGTGGACCAATGAAGACGACATCAGAGGATGGGCCAACCAGAGTGGTTGTGAAGACGAGTTAGTGGACGTGACTTTCAACGAGCACAAGGTCAACGGCAAAAGTAAAGGGTAGGTTACTGATGAAGGCTAGCACGACCCGGCAAGGAAGTTACGCACACACTAACATTGTCACCCAGCCAATGTTTTGTTGAGATGGCCTCACCACAGGCGGCCACTGCATTGAAGCACACCATCGAATCATTTGGACAGGGCCAACAATATGCAAAGAAACATTCAGCTTCGTACCATGCACCAAATGTCAACCCCTACCGCACTTTGCCCAAGGATGTCCCGAACCGCAAGGACGGAGGCCGGAACGACAACCGTTCTTCGTCTGGAAGTTTCGGCGGCGGATCAGGTATGAATAACAACTTCAACAGCAACCCCAGTG